>LR990281.1:39379212-40637962 GCA_905147355.2 Apotomis turbidana
ATAAAATGAAGTCCACGGTAGCCTGTTTACTTTTGGCCTTCGCCGGTCTGTCTGCGGCGAACACCTATTCCTACCCAAGAGGTTGCATTTACGCTAATGGACGATGTAAGTATTTTCATTCTATTCTTTTAGGGCCGCCGCCCGTTAGGAATGACGTCAGCAAGCGAGACATCACCATATGACAGGCAGAGACAGAGACACTTTCTGAAGTCATTCCCCACGGCAACCGAACGAAAATTCCGATTCTGTGGCGGCCCTTATAATCATAGTTTCCTCAACTGTTCAAGATCCTAAGATCCTTAGAGGTCGTCATTTGTCGAATCCTTTGGACAATTGCTAAGGAATACGCTTAATTTATTTTTAAACTTAATTTTGCAGTAACCATGTTTTTGATTGAGTAATTGATCGTTTTAGTTTTTATACTTATTATTTTTTTCTCAAACATGCAATGAAATGGTGTCATAACGTGCGTTATGTTATAACAGGCTTCGAAGTATCTCGTTTCGGGCGGAACAACTCGAGAGAACTGTAAAGGAATTTCATACAAAAATGAAGGCCTAAGCCGGGAAGTATTTTTTTTAAACATGGCGTCTGGCGCTTATGAACAGGCTAAACCGCTGTTATTTTTTTCGAGTGGCGTATTTTCTTATTTCATTGCAAATGTTTGAGAAAAGGACTATACAGGCCTAGCCGTGAAAAGGGCTTGCCGGCTTCGTATCACTACCCGGTCCTCCTACAATCGGCCGTCTATAATACCCACTCACGGCAAGCCCTTCTTTACCGGCGTCTTCAGTAATGTACTATCAATTAAGGCATAAATTTTGATCATTTTCTTATTTTATCCGATGATTCCTAATAGCGAATTTGTTAGGTAGGTTAAACATATGACATAAAACTATAATGAGACGAAAGAAACAGTAGCAAAACAAGGACAGGATGCTTTCGCAGAATATAGACACAATTGGGATGTAATTACCAATTTATTACGATTACCCAGGTCATGGGTTCGGAAATTCGGATCGATATTTACCTAAACTTTGGCGGCTGTTTTGTTATTCGGTCGTAGGTATCTTTGGTTTTGTTTGACGTATGAGTGAGATAGCAATCGGATTTTGTCAACTTTAGGTAAATATCGATCCGAATTTCCGAACCCTGATTATGAACCGTCTTCATTCCGTTACCATTTCCGGGGATAGAGCACTTGTACCGGAATTAAAAAAATATATTGTGACAATATACAACCTGTGAAAATTTATTCAAATTTAATTTATTGACTTTCATTTGTCCTTGCCGTTTTGCAGTACAAGTCAAAGTCAATCGTGGGCGTCATCACAAAATGCTTACTTTGGAGAAAAAATATTAATTGACAAACGGATGACATTATTATCTCATATTGGCCTATATTTTACGATAAAACAATGGAGTGTTTATTTTTTAGGTATATTCCAATTCTATTATTTGGATAACTTACCAATAGAAATAAATCGTCTTCACTGTAATAAATGACAACACTTTAAAAAACATCGATAATTTTTATGCAATTTACGATACATTTTAGATTTACATTTTTTTCCTAATTGGCAACACCAGCATTGATCACTTATACTGCTTTCATACTCGTAGTTTATGAGTTTTGCGTAGTAGCCTACTGATTACTTTATCAAGTTTCCAGAAACATTTCACAACCTACACCACAACCAGACCAGCGTCATTTTCGCTTTGAGTTTTTTGTTCATACCACCTTTAAATGTATTATTGTCACTATAATAGTATTTTTTTATTGACTATATCAAATATCCATAATCATAATACTAAATACTTTTTCAAGGCGTCCAAGAGTGCCCAGTAGGCACACTCAGCTACACCATTGATTGCGGTTACGTGACCCGCGAGGCTACCTGCAGAAACTCCAGGCCCAAACCCGACACCAAGGTGACTTGCGGCTACTCCGCCTGCCACTGCGTCCACCCCACCGTGAGGAATGAGGCCACCGGCCAGTGTGTGCACCTCGACAAATGCCCTCAAGCCAAAATCATCCACAGCCACGGCGGTGGCGGAAAGATGAAGATCGAAAGACGCCAACTCGATAAGAACCATCACCAACTCCCAGTTCTCCCAACGGTACCTGTGGTACCAGTGGTACCAGCGAAACCAGTGGTTCCAAGCCTACCAGTCGCGCCAACCCCACCAGTCGTAGTCGCGCCAACCCCACCAGTCGTAGTCGCGCCAACCCCACCAGTCGTAGTCGCTCCAATCGTACCTGTTGCATCATCGGTACCTTTATACAACAACGATTACAATACTAACAATGGTTACAACGGCCAGTCTGCTTACAACAGAAACTCTGGTTACAACACCAACTACGGTTACAATAACAAGGCTGGCTACAACACCAACTCTGGTTACAATTACAACGCTGGTTACAACACCAACTCTGGTTGGTTACAGTAACAACGTTGGATACAACACCAACTCCGGTTACAATAACAACGCCGGTTACAACACCAACTCTGGTTAAAATGCCAACTCTGCTTAAAACAACGTTAACAACGCAGTGCCACTAGTTGGATACGTATAAATTTAAAAAATAAACGCCATTTGACTGCTTTTTATTTTCGTTTTATTCCAATTTATGTTATATTATTATGAACGCGATAGTGAGAAGCGAACCGATCAGTTGGTGTCTTTATAAACAGACTACGCAAATTGACAACATTTCATATTTATATCAGGTGGAAATTAATATAGAGATCGACAGGGCTTTATGTCATGTACCTTAAAAAAAAATCTTTGAATTTATTCTTCTGTATTTAAAGAAATATAAGAAAATACATCAAATAACTGCAATCTAAGACAATACGGGCTGAATACGGTTGTTGTCTAAACCAAAGAGCGAACAATATTTTTTATTTAATTTGACGTTGACAGATGACAGATGCATACCGAGTTTTATTAAGTTTTTTTTAAATAAGAAAACCGACTAAAGTAACCGTTCCATTAAGTTCTGGTTTTGGTGTTGCCACATTTTAAAATGAGTATGTTTTTATAAATTAATAATAAAATAAATAATCATCTCAGAAAATAAATAAAAACAGAGATTACTTCATCTTTTTAAGCAGAATTCAGAAAAGTAATAAAATGATAGTCTTAAAAATATGAAATGTTGTCAATTCGTACCACGCGTAATTTTTTATACCATAATCGGGTAAAAAATATCCTATTACTATCTTTGGATGTCCAGCTATCCCTGTACCGAAAGTGGTTACAATTTGTCCAGCCGTTCCGGCGTGATGAGAGGACATAGGAAATTATGAAAACAGATGGCGCCAGGGTGGCATGGCGCCGCGCGTCCATACAGAACAAATGACGATCCTGCATCATCGCTATCACGCTATTAAGATCATGACCACATAATTACAACAGTCCAAGTCCATAGAAAACTGATTTTCGATACCTACAAATTTAAATTGTATAATAGTGTAGATGATACCTATATAGGAGGACAAGCTCACACTGAAAAAAAAAATACATTTATGTATATCCTAAAATGGATTTAGATTATAAAATGTAGTCTCGATTGACTTTTTATCATACGACGACGCGGTTGGCTCGGTTTGTAAAGACCTGCCTACTGAGCCGGCGGTCCCGGGTTCCAATCCCGGCCAGGGCAAATATTTGTGTGATGAACTCGAATATTTGTGCTTGGGTCATGGTTGTTCTACATATTTAAGTATATATTTATCTATATAAGTACGTATATTGTCGTCTAGTACCCATAACACAAGCCTTCTTGAGCTTAATTTTGGACCAGATCGATTTGTGTGAGGTTGTCTGATATTTATTTATTTATCATCCTGAAATTATAGAACATTACCCAAGTAACAAAAAGTCCTATAAGTCCTATAGCCAAGGCGTTTTGACAACAGTGATATAGTAGCCCTTTACTGGTATCCATTGTGACTGCTTGTACTATAAAGGTTTTTAACAGAGCGTTTTAATTCTATAAATTGAAGAGCAATGGTGTCCTATATTTTATCTCTTAGAACGCTTTCACGACCATACAAAAGAATCTTTAAACTGTTGCACTATAGTCCTTTAACACATTAAGTTTAAAATGTAAGCAGAATGACCGTACTTCGCAACGATAATGTAACCATTGATATTATTAAGGACGTCTATCCAGGTTACGTAGCTACTCCCGGTGGGCTCATAACGCCCGTAACTTCAATTATCTCGGTGTTCTAGTGAAAACATCCAACTTCAACCAACGCACGAACCTGCTAGACTGTAGATTGTGGTATTTTATGTTTTGTTGTTTTAATTTCACTAAATTACAATCAACCAAAACTCACTAAATAACGAATACCTACATGAGCTTTGTTTTAAGCTTGTGTCTCAGTCCCAATCTCACAAACGTGGTTTTATAGAATAGTCAATAGTGACAGAAATATTTGGTGAGTTTTGGTTGTGACCTTGCGATATATGAATGATTAATCAAAAACAGATTCCACGAATATAACCCAAATTATTTGGAGTTTGAGAATACTATCGAATATCAATTGATCGAAAATATTTAATAAAATGTCAAGAAAGACGACGCGGTTGGCTTTGGTTGTAGTGCAGCAGCCTACTGAGCCGGCGGTCCTAGGTGCGAATCCTGGCAATGGTAAATATTTGTGTGATGAACTCGAATATTTGTTCCTGTTATGTATATCGTCATCTAGTACCCATAGTACATTGTTTAGTTTGGGACGGTCGATTTGTGTAGTTCCTCAATAAGAAACAAAATATTACCTACGCATTTTCTTGTATGAGGTCTGTCTGTCTGCCTTTAGGCCTGCTGGAGCTGGCATGGTCATAAAAATGATCAAAGTTCCTTAATCAGTAGATAAAAAAATAGTCTCTCTGTGCCGCAGCAATTTCAGAAGTCCTGTGTTCGTGAATTGTGAACCTTTCAAGAAATTTTATAACATAACCATATTAGCAATATAACTTACAAAGACCGAAAGAAATCCTTTGTCAGAGCAGTACCTATGCAGAACCTCGTGAAAGGCTTTAAAACATATGAATACTAGAACTGTTGAATCCATAACCCGTCCCACCCATTCTCTTTTATTACCAAAAAAAGGTGTCCCACACTTAAGCCAAGCGGCCCTGGGCGACTCATAAAAGAGTGTTTCCTTATAAACGCACTATCAACGGCCATAAATTGCAATCGGCCGGCGATTTATACGAAGCTAATACGCCGGAGGGATGGACGGGCCCTTAATGCCCTAAGGCAGCGTCACACCACTTGCTGTAAAAACTTTGATGACACTGCACTGAAAAAAAAAAGATTTATCAACAGTAGCGCAAACGTTAGCTACTAGTTAATATATCGGAGGACTGACAAACTGAGTAACCAAAATAAGATTTAGAAAATTAGCATAATTTTGTTTACTACTAAACACAATCTGGCTATTTCTCAAGTTGAGCAATTTGTTTTTTTTTTAGTGTGAAGCGAAAAGTTGACATTTTTATTTTGGACGAACTGGATTCGAATCCATGTCTCAGTTCTTAGAGCCCACACGGGTGATCTAATGCATGGAGCTGATCTGATGAATAGATAAGGAAAATCATGGGAACTCTGTATTAAGGCGATGATCGAACGAACCCCGTAGAATTTGGGCTCGCTTTATTCATCTTGTCGAGCAATTGACGTTTGTGCAAAAAGTACAGTGTAGTACTATAAAAAAACATCTCAAAAATAATTTATAAAGCATTGTTAGATAAGACAGAAAGAATATCATATTTTTTTTTGATGAGAATTTAGAGACTTAAGGCCTTATATTAAAAGTTAAAACACTAATTTTGGATTCAATAGCTACTCAGGTGGCACAATATAATGGCTTATCTTCCCCTGGTCTGGTAAGCAACGGGAGCCAAGTCGCAATAGCAACTGATAAGAAACCAACGGTGTCATGTCAGTTAACACTGCCATGCTGGCCCGAGAGATGCTTCTTCACGCTTCGTTTGAAGGGTCCCACGTTGTAACAAGGAAACACATGTGTCGGCACTTTTTGATAGTTCGGCACATGAAGGAATCGCCAAACTTGTTAGTAGGTACGCGTGGGTATTTTCCACGGTGAATCGATGACATCGCAAACCGGCACGTGTGGTTCTATGACAGAAAGGGGAGGGTGGGATAAATATACAGAAAGTCCAAGAATTCACTATCAATACACAAGCCAAGTTACATAATACCATACCAAACTTTGTAATTTTGTAGCGTCACGTTCCCGACATTCTAAACCTTTACCATGAGTTTACTGTGACTGTACTCGCTACTCTCGCTAGCGATAACGTAAAGGATTTTTATGTTCCACAAAGTAACCGCTAGCGGCACTGTACTATTCTCCATACGCTGTTTGTGATACGGTGCATGTTTACGCTGTCGCTAGCGAGGATGGTCAAGTTTACTCATGGTAAGGGTAGAAATATCTCGGTAGCTTTCAGTGTGCTCAACCCTTGGTCGTCTCATATCGAAGGCCTTGTGAACACGTTCTAGCCAATCTAACGGATGGTTAGACCAGGGCGTTATCTGGGTCTTACGAGTACAATACAAGCATTGCTTTTATTTTGTAAAGAAAACGTTAGAGACAATGGAAATTCTGTTTTAACAAGGTCAGTAGGGACAGAGACATACACAATTAATACGAAGGTACTCAGGTACCTACTACTAGCTACTTGGGGTGACTTTGGGTATAGTCAGATGTCGAGGAAAGTAACCTTTAATCCGTTGCAGTATGGTGGTGTAGTGTAACGAAGCATTACAATTTTATTATTTTTGCTTCAATATACACATGTAGCGGTAACAGACGCGTAATTATGTTAAGCTTTAATAAAATTTCGTTTTGGTCAGTAGGGCGGAGAATATAAAAACTAGAAGAGATAAGTACAGAATTTCTTCCTTAGGAACCATGGCGTAGATTTTAGATTTAATAGAACCAGCATTCAATAAAAGTCAGGAATTGAACCCGTTAAAAATTCTGTAAGTAATCGCGTGCCGTATTGTAACATGCTTTACAGCGGTTTTAAAATGAGATTTATAAAAAAAGTTTTTATTAAATCTAAAATCGATGCCATGGCTTCTAAGAACAGATTTCCCTATTTCTTATAGTTTGTGACTTCTCCCTACTGATCCATTTATATTGATCACCCGGTATAAATGGCATCAAACATTCGAATTTTGCCCTAAACTAAAATCCACAGACCTACGGACTAAATTGACAAATGACTGACAGGTAAAATGATACCAGGAACAGCAAAATAAAAATAGTGAATGGTATATATATGTCGATAACAATATATCGACAAGTTGTAAAGTACAAATAACAGACTAGTTTAAATCAAAAATATAAGTATTTATTAGTTTCAAATAAGAGGTACACATTTTGGTTTGTCTGATTTTCGAGGTAGTGGATGGATAAAATGCGTTTTACCCACTTGTTTTAAAGCATAAGAAGGTTTCCGAGCCTAAATATATAAATATTCTACTGTCGGGAATATTATTACGTATACAACAAACTTAACGGAAATAATGGAAAATCGCCATACAATTTACCTTTGCAACAGTCGGGGCCTCGTTTTTTTCCAAAAACATATGCACTTTTTGACGTATTGCCGCAAAAGTAAGTTCGTCCACCTTATCTTTGAACGTTAATTTTAGACCGGGTTTCAGAGGCGAAGTAAACGTATATCGTTAGATACATAAAAGTAGTTTGTAAACAGCGGTCAACTATTTCTGAAGATACCCGCTTTTTTTTTGTAAAAAATATGGACCACATTGTTGGGAATTTGAAATTAAATGTATGTATTCAATAAACTATCAATTATCATAAATATATAATTTTCATGTACATTATTGCTGGTTTGACATTAAATTTGTATATCTAATTAGGGGTCTACAGACCTTTTGAACTAGGTTTTTAGGTTAAATTCAATACATGTGTTTTATACTGTGTGGAGCAAACAAGGTTTTTAGGTTATATTCAATACATGTGTTTTATACTAGCTTTTCCCCATGGCTTCGCTCGCGTTGGTGCCATTTTTCATGGTACCTATGTTTAGTTGTTAACGTCTCATATATAGTTTGGAACCCAAATGCGAACAAAGATACACAACAGTAAGAGTGACAATATGCCTTATTATTTTACAAGCTTTTATTTAACTTGCATTGTATGTATGTATGTATTAGACGGAGAGCTAGCGACCAAATCGGTCATGTGGCTTCAGCTGTATTGAAACCCGTTAGCTACTTCCCTGAACAACCTTTTCCTATAATCTTCGTGCTGGCAGGCCGCGGGCGGTGGGTGCGGGTGTAGTGGGGTGGAGAAAAAAAAGAAAAAAAATGTGGGCTCAGCGACTTTTTTTTTTTTTTCAAACATTTGCTCTGTACTCCCTTTGCACCCAAAAAAAAAATCGATCGGGTGGTGGGAAGGTGTTGCCAGCGTTAATTAAAAGTACCAAAATAATAATAATTTTTGTGTGGAAATCAGAAATCAGAAATTATTTATTTGCATAGACACAGTATAGGGATATTACAGTAGGTACATTATGTCACATCTAGATACATGTGACATAATGTACCTACTGTAATATCCCTATACTGTGTCTAGCATGCGAGCGTGCAAATATTGCAGTCAATTAAAATTGAAATGTCAAAACAATATCTAATATAATAAAAAATATACAATCTTAAATTGAAATAATTGAGAAGAGAACAATAATAATAATAATTTAAAAAAGATTGAGAAAATAAAAAAATAAAAAAATCATACAAAGATTAACATACGAGGCATAATAATAATTACATAATAGCGAATAGTTACTAATTCTAATATAAAGTACTCGAGTGTCGATGTTCGAGATACGCCTTTACGCTATAAAAACAATGCTCCAAAAGCCAGTTGGTTAGACTGTGTTTAAAGGCGCTTCCCTCCACTAACCTTAGTTCCTCTGGAAGAGTAGTAGTGGGCTCAGCTGTATTGGCTTTTTTTCTGACGCGAGATTAGATTAAGTATTTCGCCCCCTGCCTGCTATACGGCCACATCTCAAAAAACCATTTTTTCGAGAAATCGCTTGTTAAAGTTTTGGCAGCGTAGTGCGTGGTAGTAAAACGGGGCTTACTCCAAGAGTTTTCGGTCAATTCATTTTAAATTTAGCTTTTTTTATTCTACATGACATAACGCTTCTCATGAATACGTTTTTTTTTATAAAACCTGTATATTTTCTAAGATACGAGGCCTTTAATATAGGTACTTGGAGTTGTGGCCGTATTGCAGAAACATTTTGTTGAAATTTTGAGATGCGTCCAAAACCGAACAAGTATTATTTGAAAATGGTAACATATTATAAATTATTATGCAAACATTAAAATGATTAAAATACCTTTATTAATCAACTTTTGTTACGGTAACAACATCACTGTAAGCGATAATCAGTGCATGCAACTTTAATACCAACTTTCTAGATGCAGATATCGTCATCATTTTGCATATAATTAATAATTATCTGGTACCTTCTCTTAAAGGCACTTGTATCTTTAATTATCGTGTTAACATGTACCATATGGTATAATACCATATATAACATATTACCATGTACAAGGAGGCCCCGTAGTTTTAGGTTTTAGCGTGGACTATAGATTCCCGTTGCGTTTCTTTACAATATTACCTTTTCATAGTGCAGGATAAGCTTTTCGTTTTCTACTTTTAGGTTTAGCAATACTGGATGAAGACTGGTTCGAATCAAAGTCCTAATTTATGTGAGTCGGTATTTACAACGAATTTTTAGAACACCTTGCACCAACATGTAGGACATGGCTCTTACAGTTCTATTTAGACATAGTCTCGAATAATATATATAATTCCACCTAAGTTCAACTGCATACACTGAATTCGGGTAATTCGGGGACAAACTTTTGGACAGGCCAACCTACAATCAAATCAAACCTATAGTTGACAAAATAATTCCTGTGGAGCAGGCTGGATTCCGTAGTGGTCCGAACTTCGTGGATCAGGTTATGTCGCTCACAACACACATAAAGACAGGCTTGGTTTCAAAGGTAAGAGAAAACCGTGGCAGTCTTTATCGACCTTTCAGCTGCATTCGATACCGTATGGAGACAGGGGCTTATATAAGCTCATGACCGTAGTGCAGATGGTGGGACTAATCAACTCTATGCTCAGCAATAGGAAATTTATCGTCCACCTAGGAAACACCTCAGGCAAAGTCAGGAAGCTGAACAATGGACTACCGCAGGGATTGGTCCTGGTCCCGCTCCTGTTTAACCTAATAATTATATCGTGTGTGTATAGGTTGAACAGGAGTGGGGTCAGTACCGATTCCGAAAACAGAGAATCGGAAATTTATGTATGCTGATGGATGACATCGCCTTCACAAACCAGGATGGCTAATTTAAACCCTCGAAGAAAGCCCTTCCTTGCGATCTGGAATGTTTTGAGTAATACTTAAAAAAATGGATACTGCAGCCCAATGCTAGTAAAACAGAAGTTGCGACATTCCATTTCTGTAAGAAAGAAGCAAATTATGAGCCAAATATCTGCTTCAGAGAGACGGCGCTTAAATTAAATCCTACACCGAAGTACTTGGGTGTCACTCTAGACCGCAATCTTACCTATGCGCCACACATTAGTAAGTTAGGGAAGAAGCTACAGACGCGAAATAACATACTCCACAGATAAAGGGGAACTACTTGGGGAGCACCAGCTGACGTGCTACGCACTACCGGTCTTAGCCTAGTTTACTCCATGGCAGAGAACTGCTTGCCAGTTTGGCTCAACAGCGCACATGTGCATCGGATAGACGTGCTAGACCAAACCATGCGATGCATATTGGGAACCATCAAATGTACTCCTCTGGTTTGGCTGCCTGTGTTGAGTCATACAGCTCCCGCCCAGCTAAGAAGACAACAGGCACTGGTCCACGAAGCACAAAAAATCGTGAATCGTCCCAATTTGCCCATCCATGTAGAGTTCGCAAACCTGCTGCCTCATCGGTTGAAGTCGAGGCACCCACCGTACAATAGAAGAACTTAATAATTGTATAATATGAATGACTGTACCTACATAATATGCCATACCAATAAATAAAATAAATAATAAGTACTACTAGGCACTAATAGGTACCCACTGTTGTGAAACAATCAAAATGACGTTTATTTCGCTTATATTAAAGGGATTCATCGTAATAACACTAGAATTTACGTTATTCTTATAGGACGCAACTCAAAAAAAATATTATAAATGTATGCTATACAGCCACAACTGGCAAGTGGCTGTCTTGCAGGGAGTCAACTGACAATTTTTGGTCAGATCCATAAGGCCACTTGTGGAAAAAAGGCTTTTAAGGACACTTTTTCTTATGGCTCTCGAAATAAGGTCATAAATTAAACTATCCTGACTACGAATCTGCAATAATAAAAAAAAATTTTTTTTTGAGATGTGGCCGTATAGCAGGCAGGGGGCGATTTGTTCTTGCGCATTAGAGTGGTCAGCACGGTGTTGCGGGAGTGTATTTAGTATGTCCATCAGTACGTTCCTTGGTCTGCGACGTTTAGTAGGCACCAGGCATCTGGATCTGGAGTGTATTTAATGGAAATTTCTAACCAAAGCACAAAAACGAGCTTATATCCAGTACGTCGACGAGCGACGGCCATAGGAGTGAGCGAGACACCGCGTTCGGACTTTCCGCTCCCACTTATGCCGCCGCTCGCCGCTCCGCTAGTCGCGCGAAGTAGCTGGGTTAGTGTTTAGGGTTCGCCCTGTACTTATTTATTTAGAACTCATATGCGAGCAAAGATACACACGAGAAAGAGTGACATTTCATTTATAGCATAATAAACGCAGGAAATGTGCTACGGGAGAAGAATGCTTGGTATATTATGATTAGAATTTCGCACCAACTCCATTTTTCAAGAGCTGAATATAGAACAGCGCCTGTCCTCAATAGTGAAGTCCCGAATCCTCATTTCAGACACATGTCAAGACGTGGAGCTTTGTCCATTGAGCGCCTGGTGGTTCAGGGCAAAGTAGACGGTACTAGACCACGCGGTAGGTCTCCCATGAGGTGGACTAACCAAATCAAATCGGCCACAAACTGCCCTCTGCACGAGAGCACCAGACGCGCAGCTGTGAGAGAAGAATGGCGCCGAGTGGTTAGGCTTGCCACACAAGGAATGATAGCCACTACCACTCTGCCAAGAGTGTAACATCAAAGATGAAACGCAAGTATCCTAACGCTGCATTTAAACAAAAAAATAAAAACGAACTTATCCCTACGTCTTTTAGTTTACTTTAACCTAATTTTACGGTGAGAGGTTCAGTGTTAGTGGCTGGGGTTCCATATATTTGTTTGGACCCGAACGCGAGCAAACGTCGCTTGAGATAATGCTCGGGGTTTCCGTTTAGCTGATATGTCAGGTCGTTAGTTTGCGTCGCCTGTCGTGCCCGTGACGTCACAGTGGACAGTAAACAGAACAGTGGGATAGGTAGTGGTTACGAGTATCACACTAATATTATAAACAAAGGGATGGGAACAGTGGATGCAATATACGTTAAAATCATGTCAAACGATAAACGTAAGGATATGTCTACAAAAACTGCATACATAAATGAATCGAAATGTAATAAGTCTTATCCATGTTACGCTTTCGTCACCATGTTGTATCCACTGTCAGCCCTTTGATTATAAACGCGAAAGTTTGTGAGTGTGTTTGTGTGTATGTTTGTTACTTCTTCACGCTCAAACGGCTGGACCAATTTTGATAAAATTTGGTATGGTGGTAGCTGCTATCTTGGATTAATATATAGGCTACTTTTTACCCCGAAAAAATGTAGTGTTCCCGTGGGATGAGCGGGTAGCACCGCGGGGCCCAGCTAGTAGTTTTATATTTATTTGTTTGGACCCGAACGCTCGCGAACGTCGCTTGAGATAATACTCGGGGTTTCCGTTTACCTGATATGTCAGGTCGTTAGTTTGCGTCGCCTGTCGTGCTCGTGACGTCACAGTGGTCCATCTAAAACAGTGAAACATCAAGGAAAGTGGAACAATAGAGAAAATACATAAACATACAGAAACATTGTAGTTTTACGGGTTCGACAGCATCGCCAAAATAACTCCTTTTCTTATTCAATTCTTAAGCTAACTAAATTTTCTGTTCTTCTGTTCTATAATTTCTCTCGTGAATAATTTTTTTTCTACTTTTCTTTGTATAAAATGCAATTTCCGCGCAAATTAAGGTGTAATTATGTTTCTTCTTTTAATGGGGGGAGGGGCTCCGTCTTCCAAACCTACCGTCTTTGTCTTATCGTTTCCTCAGCCATCGTTTGACTTCACAGAACCATAAGATAAGCTTTCTTGTATCAGGATTGTATCCTGTCCTACAGTTAAGGAAATAAAAAAATTACCTTTTTCGTTCTTGTAACATCATAAATAAGGGTCAAAAATGTAAGCGTTTCAGATTCCTTCACTGTACATTTTATTAATTATCAAGCAATACAAAGACTGGAACACCTTGACTAAGAACGGTGTAAAAATAAAAGTATTTTCGTAAATACACATAGGTGTATTTAGGATCCTACGTATATTGTTACAAAGTATAAGTATGGACCTATGGACCAATACTTATTAATATACATACTTAATAATAATAAATAACAAATAACCCAATATATAATAGAAAACAATGAAACAACTCGCAAAATAGTCTGATTGCTATCACATTGTTGGTCGCCTTGAGCGGCATAGCAATAACAAGGCGATACGTAATAAAACCCTACAACTTATGAGTGCAGCGGTCAGCGTATTGATAAGCAACTGGAATATTTTATCTAGGCACCCACTTTGTTGTTTAATATTTTTTGTCTTAGTTACCTTGTGTTGTATTATTTGCGATTCGTACACTTAGTTAAGTATTTAGTTAATGATGTGCATGTATTTATATGTGAATTGTATTCTTTTAGAGAAATAAATTCTTAAACCATAAACCATAATAACTATAGTTATATACATTAGGCGTAGTAAAATAATCTTAATTAATTAAAGATTCGTAAAACTCATATACTTTTTATAAGTGAAATAAACAGTGGAAATAATAACTTTTTTTTGTTTGTTAAAAGTTGCTTACCAACACAAAAGTATTGTTTTATTTAAATGTGTTATAATCGCAGAAACCGAAGCTAATATTTTTTAAGAAGTTAACATGTAGTACTGTTTGTACCCATTCCACTGTGCCCCAGCTTATGTCTCCGACATTTCGCACCTTCGCCCGCGACAATGTCACTTTGGGACGTTTCTTTTATTATCTTGATAAATTTGGGAGCGTTTTTCACAAGGTTTTCGTAAATTTGGAAGACATCACGTTTCCCTCCCGGTGTAGTTTTAATAAAAGTCTTTTCTCAAACATGAAATGTCATCATAACGTGCGTTATAACAGGCTTTGAAGTTCATACAAAATGAAAGGCGTAGGCGTGGAAGTTATTTTTTTTTAAACATGGTGTCTGTGTTCATGAATAATGTTATTTTTGAGTGTGTATTTTTTTATTTCATTGCATATGTTTGAGAAAAAGCATTATACGTGCCTTAGCCGTGAAAAGGGCTTGCCGGCTTCGTATCACATCCATACCTGCTCACCCGGTGAGTCCTTTTCTCCCGGCGTCTGCAGTAATGTACTATTCCTGTAGTAAATAGGCTTTGAGACAGATCTTATAACAACGGCCGACTGAGCATATTTAATTGAATAACGTTCAAGACAGTTTCGTGTTTAGGAGTTTCGGGAGAATTAATAAAAAAAAGCGTAATTATATTATTAGAGACATGTACTTTTTGCGTCTCTCTACAAGCTTAACAAAAAAGTGACTTAAATCTATAACTCCTATATCTAATGGACGACGATGTCGACGGCGCGTTGCTAGTTCATTTGCGAAGGTGCGTTCTTCAACACACTTGTAATGTGCTATACGATTAATAGGCTGATTTAAAATTCACGATTATCGCGCATTATCACAAATACAACCATATTACATATCAACGGGTTAGGTGAACTGGAAGAGATCCCTAATAGGAATAAGTTCGCCTTTATACATGTTTTATTTGTTATGATTATGAACGTATTACAACCAGTTGTGTACAATAAAGTGTTTACATACATACAAATCATCATAATCATCATCGGTAACCTATCATAATCCCGAATTTTCATTTGCCCGAAAGCTATTTATTCCAAAACTATTAATATTTTCAGGACTTTACAAATGTCGTTGTAAAGAACCCGTTAGGTGAGGTTAGGTTTGTTTTATAATTATTTTGAAATATTAATAGTTTTGGAATAAATAGCTTTCGGGCAAATGAAAATTCGGGATTATGATAGGTAACCATCATCATCATATCAGCCGATAGACGTCCACTTCTCTACAAAGGCCTCCCCCAAAATTCTCCACCACGATGACTCGTGCGCCGCTCTCATCCAGCTTCTGTCCGCGATCCTAAACAGGTCTATCAGCCGATATGATGATGAAACGGGTGGAACGGAACAAGGGTCATTCCTGAAAATATAGAATCTGATGCCTTAGAAAATTATTTTCCACAAATATGTTACTATCACCCACCATTTTCAAGTTGTTTCATTTGTAAGTTTTAACAAATCTGCGTGTTACATCCCTATTTATAGGTGAATGTAATACCCACAATATGTCATCAGTCATTAAGAAATGTTTTTTTTTTTTATATTTTTGTACATAATTTTAAGTTATTATATTTTGAAGAAAGACCATGGTATATAGGTATAGTTCCTCCTTGCGAACGTAAGCACAATTAGGTGTTAGTTAAATTAATTAATAATGTGCTCTATTAGTTGGCTGCGAAATGCAACAGAGGTAAAATTAACGCAGTTATAAGTAACTTAGGAATTCGAAAGGGTTACTCTGAAGTCCAAAATCCGGAGCTTCATGCCGTCCCCATCATTCAATACGATTTAACACCAGAGCAAGAGGGACGGCAATCCTAAACAAACATATAATTAATAGTAAATGATCCCACGTTTTTACAAGCCTGATAGCGCTTATCGGTGGGTGATTTATACTCCGACGTGCGGGCGTTTATGCAAACGTGCCGAATCATAAGCGCCCCACGAGCTTAGAATGAGTACGACTCAGGCCCGTACATCCCGTTAGGTTAACTGGAAGAGATCCCTAATACTTCCACACTCCCTCCTATCATGTTTAAGAGGCCTTATTCCTTTTAAAATGCTGATTGTGAAGACATTTTTCTCTATGTTCAAACATTTTTCTTAACATATTATTGATGTTACTACCTAGAACAGGGCTATTGGGATTTATTGGTAGGTATATATTTGAAAACTACAGTTTAAATTTTTCTCTGATAATTTCTGTTTCAAAAACTACTCGAAATTAACAAAATTCACGCGGAATAATAGTTTTTTCAACTTACTTTCGACGGCACGCAATGAAAGCATGAAATAGCTGTGTTACTACTTAAAAAAGTTGGTTGAAATTATCAATATATTTGTCATAATATAAAAAAAAAAATTTAAAAAGGAATAAGGCTTCTTAAAGCTTGCGTGACGCATTGCGGTGTTATCAATAAAAATGGCGCCTTACCTAGAATTACACTCGCGAACGATATGGATCTCGCCCTAACTTCTAACTGGAGTCGGGGACAATATTTTCTCCCAAACTCCGAAAGTTGCATTTGAAAACTTGTCACAATAGCAAAAACTTGAGCGTCGGCCACGTAAGCACAAATTTGAACTTTTACCGGAAACTTTGAGCTCTGTTCGAGACGGCAGTCTAGGTTAAGCGTTCCGATAAGTTTCAACCCATGTGCAAAAAAGTTGGGATTTGGCGATGTGTTTTAAACATACAAATCATCCTTTTTAGGAGTTTGCACTGTAGACTCGAATTCGCCATACACGGGTCAACAGGCATTGCACACTCAAATAATTACACTAAAAAAAATAGCTCACCTAGTTTAACTGCTTGAGAAATAGCCAAATTGTGCTTAATAGTAGTAACCAAAATTATGCTAATTTTACAAAACTTATTTTGCCTTCAGTTTGTCAGTCCTCCGATTTATGTACCTAGCAGCTAATATTTGGGCTACTGTTTTTTTTTTTTGTGTGTAAGGTCAATGTTTTTGTCAGATTTGACATAACAACACAGGCAAATAACAATTACCAAGCTTTAGGTACATTCTTTCATGTAATACAGATTGATGTGCTACAGACAAATATAGATCGCAACACGCGAAAACCTTGCAAAACCGCACGTCATTAAGCCACCCGTAAACACTAAATATGGCGTGATTTATACGTGTCGTGTCGATTGCCTGATCGCGATACACTACCGGCGCCTGTACCGTTCCGGTACCGGCGTGAGCTGGAAATGTTCATTTTAATCATGGTAATTTTTTATCCGATCTCGTATAGAAACCTCAAGCATTGCCTCCATTGCTTTTCCGGTGTCTTTGAGCCTTTTTACAAAACATGTGAGCGACAACGTATTCGTGCCGTACTACTGGCCAAAAAAACCAATACAACGGCATTTCTCTGTAAGATTAAATTATTAGTTTGACCCGCAGTCAAACCACAGTCACCGACATGGTTCGAAAAATTGGAAATTTGAAGCGGTAATGGGCTGGGCACATAGCTCCTAGAACCGATACCGATTCTTGAGCGCATCTTGGGCAGACCTGCAGATGCCGCCACATGTAGTACTATAACTAAGGTAATACAGCTCGAAACCCAGCCGTAAACTAAGCACATAGCTCCTAGAACCGATGGTGATTAATGAGTGCATCTTGGGCAGACCCCATGCAACGTGGACAGATGACCGGTGAAAGGTGGCGCTGGAACTGGGATGCCGGCACATGTAGGTACTATAACCAAGTTACTGCAGCTCGCAACTCAGCCGTGAACACTAAATACGGCGTGATTTATACGCGTCGCGTCAATTGCTCAATCGCGATAATATTCATTACCAGCGCCTGTACCGTTCGGGTACCGGCGAGAGCTGGGAAATGTTCATTTTAATGTTGGTATTTTTTTATTCATTCCCGTATAGAAACTCCAAGCATAGCCTCCATTGCTTCTACGGTGACTTTTATAATGTATTGAATTAAACGAGCAATTCATATATACTGTTTATTCTGCACACACAAATTATAGAAACAAGCGTTACGCCATATTGGTAGCTGAGTGGGATAAAGACAGGGTACGAAAGAGAGAGCCAGGCTGCCTTGCAGAGCATACAAACACGGGATACCACAACTTCGAGCCTTCATACGAGACTTGTGAGCGACAACGTATTACTGCCGTACTACGGGCCAAAAAGACCCTAGAATGCAATAAGTAAAAACAGCATTTCTCTGCGAGATTGAATCATGAATGATGAGATCCGTAAACAAACCAGAATCACAGATATGGTTCGAAAAAATGCAAATCTGAAGCGGAAATGGGCTACGCACATAACTCCTAGAACCTATAGTCTTTACCATCTTCTCTCTCTCTCTCTCTCTCAAGAATCTTCATTCTTGAGCGCATCTTGGGCAGACCCCATGCAACGTGGACCGATGACCGGTGAAAGGCAGCTGGAGCTCACTGGATGCCGCCACATGTAGGTACTATAACCTAGTTAATGCAGCTCGCAACTCAGCCGTGAACACTAAATACGGCGTGATTTATACGCGTCGCGTCAATTGCTCAATCGCGATATATTACCAGTGCTCGTACCGTTCCGGTACCGGCCAGGGTTGCGGGAATGTTCATTTTGAATCTCGGTAATTTTTAATGCTCTGCCGTTGGAAAATGCTTCCATTACGCTCTGTTTTTACCAGTCTGTGTTACCAGTGATGACTCACGGCGTTAGGGCTTACGGCACTAAAATGTGGACAGGCGGACGACGATAGTCTTTATAGGAGGAATCGAAGTAGGGATATTACTAAAGAGGTTTTATTGGAACCGGAGTATTTCGATTTGATTTGTTCCGGTGTTTAAACTTAATAGGACAGCAAAAATGTGCATGTCGTTGTGATAAAATCGAAATACTGGTCATTGTGACTCGTGGAATTGAATAGGCTCAAATTTTAGCTAGGGAGCAACCGAAGCCGTAGCTTGAATAATTGCAAAGTGAATTTATTCGACGACCGCTGGGAGCGACAAACTCCTGAGTAAAGACCACGCACTGGAAGAACTAGCGTGTCTAACGTTTTCTCCACGACAAAACAGAAAGGAGGTCACTGTAGTCAAACACGCCTCGGAGATTATTAAGTTAAATTTATTTTCGTGGAAATTCCAGCTCTGAGCATAATACACGCGGGATCGTTAGCGGCTGTCGTCAGTCTAAGGCAATTCATCAAAAGTTTTATTCCCCGAACTTTGCCGTAAATAGATTATCTGAACCCACTTAGACTTGCTTTAATAGTTCACCGACTTGGGAGAGGTCGATGATATTTTGTTATGCGTTAAGAGCCCTTATTCCTTTTAAAAATATTTTTTTTCACATTATGACAAATATTTTGGTAATTTCAAAGTGAATTTCTCCGAGTTTTAGGTAGTAATATAGCTATTTCATGTTTTCATTGCGTGCAGTCTAAAATGATGAAACATTCAAACTGTAGGTTTCAAATATATACCAACAAATCCCAATAGCCCTGTCCTAGGTAGTAACATCAAAAATATGTTAAGGAACATGTTTAATCATAGAGGCGTCTTAACAGTTATGAACAAGTCACTTTACCCGCCACCAATGGGAAATGTAGCCGGGATAGTGCAAGCCCCAAAGTTCTCCATAACTATCGGTGTTGCGCCGCCCTCATCCAATTTCTGCCCGCGATCCTAACCAGGTCGTCGGTCCACCTTGTTAAGGGGCCTTCCCACGTCTTCCAGTCCGCGGTCGCCACTCAAGAATCTTTCTGCCCCAACGGCCATCGGTTCTATGAGCAATGTGCCCCGCCCACTGCCACTTAAGTTTGGCGACTGTCTGAATAAAATAATTAGATACAAGCGAGCAAATGCATCTGGCAAAATTTTATACACTAATTACATATTAAATGTGGTATCTAAAGCGATACATCCCATTAGAACAAAATTATCTGCAAATCCCGTTATTTTGACACTAGTGCATGAATAATCCCAGATTCGAAGCCATAACGGGTAGGTACACGGCTGCTTTATGAAGGATTACCGCGCCATGTCCGGTTCTACCCCCGGGCACTAATTAATTAACCGGCCACAACAGATTTAAAGATTAGAATTTCAGAATTTGAAACTAAACTCGGTACTGTTAAAATTAGGTCACAAAATGCTGTGTCAGCATCAGTTTTAACTTGTCCAGCATAATATCCGCCGAAAGACGTTCAATTCCAATGCTGAACAAGGGCCTCCCCCAAAGTTCTCCAACTGATTTAACGATGATCGCGCATTATCACAAATACAACCATATTACATATCAACGGGTTAGGTGAACTGGAAGAGTCCCCTAATAGGAATAAGTTCGCCTTTATACATGTTTTATTTGTTATGATTATGAATGTATTACAACCAGTTGTGTACAATAAAGTGTTTACATACATACAAATCATCATCATCATCATCGGTAACCTATCATAATCCCGAATTTTCATTTGCCCGAAAGCTATTTATTCCAAAACTATTAATATTTTCAGGATTTTATAAATGTCGTTGTAAAGAACCCGTTAGGTTAGGTTAGGTTAGGTTTGTTTTATAATTATTTTGAAATATTAATAGTTTTGGAATAAATAGCTTTCGGGCAAATGAAAATTCGGGATTATGATAGGTAACCATCATCATCATATCAGCCGATAGACGTCCACTTCTCTACAAAGGCCTCCCCCAAAGTTCTCCACCACGATGACTCGTGCGCCGCTCTCATCCAGCTTCTGTCCGCGATCCTAAACAGGTATATCGGCCAATATGGTGATGAAACGGGTGGAATGGAACAAGGGTCATTCCTGAAAATCTAGAATATGCCTGAATAGTTTTTAAACTCATCACCCTCATCAGCCGTTACTTTGTTAAAAGATAACGTCCCAGAATGTAGTAGAGACCTTAATTTTGAACATATCAGTACCTCAGATGTAGTAAAGGCGTTTAAATCGATTAATGTCAAAAAAACTAGTGACCTCTGGGGGGTCTCCGTCCATGCTGTCAAATCCCTCATAGATATCATAGCGCCTGACTTAGTAGTTATATTCAATAACAGTGTAGATTGCGGTGAGTTTCCTGATCTGATGAAACATAGTAAAATAACTCCTTTATTTAAATCAGGTAGTACTTCTGACCCCAATAACTTTAGACCAATATCTGTACTACCAACATTTAGTAAAATTTTTGAAAAGTTAATTTTGTCTCAATTATTAAGACACTTTAATTTGAACAATTTAATGCATAACAAGCAATTTGGTTTTACGCGGGGTCGCTCGACATCCGACGCTGGAGTCGAGCTAGTAAAATGTATTTTCGATGCCTGGGAGGAATCACGAGATGCTTTAGGTATCTTCTGTGATTTATCTAAGGCCTTCGACTGCGTTAATCATGAGACACTGATCTGGAAACTACACCACTATGGAGTTAGAGGATCGGCACTGAAATTGTTAGAATCTTATTTAAATGGTAGAATACAGAGGGTTGACGTGAATGGAAAGCGATCACCGGGGTCATTAGTCTCTATGGGTGTGCCGCAAGGATCAATATTGGGACCCTTCTTGTTCCTTATCTACATTAACGACTTGCCACAGCTCATAAAGACCCACCATGATATAGTTTTGTTTGCGGATGATACTTCACTTATTTTCAAAGTCGCACGAAACCAACAATCTTATAATGACGTAAACAATGCTATATGTAAAGTAGTGAATTGGTTTAATGTAAATAATTTATTGTTACATGAGAAAAAGACTAAATGTGTTAAGTTTGTCACGAGTAACGTTATACACGAGCAACCAAGTGTTATTGTTAAAGATGAGGAACTGGAACTAGTTGATAGCACAGTTTTTCTCGGTATTACATTAGATTCTAAGCTCCAATGGGGTCCCCATATTGCTAATCTCTCGAATAGACTGAGTTCTGCAGCTTTTGCAGTTAGTAAGATTCGTCAATTAACAGACGTGAAAACAGCTCGATTAGTATATTTTAGTTATTTCCATAGCATTATGTCGTATTGCATATTACTTTGGGGCAGTGCGTCAGATATCAATATAATTTTTGTTCTCCAGAAACGGGCTATTCGTGCGATATATAAAATGCACCATAGAGACTCGCTTAGAGATAAGTTTAAGGACATTAATATAATGACAGTGCATTGTCAATACATTTATGAGAATCTTATGTATGTACATAAGAACATTGCCAATTTTAAGAAGAACTGTGATATACATAATATTAATACTAGAAATAAGCATAAGCTCGCAGTGCCTGCCACTAGGCTCCATAAAATAAGAAAATCATTCATGGGTAACTGTGTAAGATTTTATAATAAACTTCCTAGAAGCGTAACTGACTTGTCTGTTGGTAAATTCAAGAACTATGTAAAACGTAAACTTATTTCTAAAGCTTATTATAGCACTCAAGACTACATGAATGATAACGTGTCGTGGGATTAGTGAAAATGTTATGTGTAATTATTGTAACGAGTAGGTACCCATCAGGGTACTGATATTTTAATTTTAACAATTTTTAATATAATTTTTGACATTTAGAATTTTATTCTAGATATATTCTAGACTCTAGTTTTTTATTTATATAATTTTTTTATGTGTTGACGATCCTTTTTAGGTTTTTTTTTTTTATTTCTATAATGTTGTTTTTTATGTTTTTTTATTTTATTTTTAGTATAAGTTTATGAATAAATTGCTCTACTCTCTGTAACTGACGATTCGAAAGTGCTTGTAGCTAGGCCTACTTGAATAAAGAATATTTTGACTTTGACTTTGACTTTAGAAAATTATTTTCCACAAATATGTTACTATCACCCACCAAGTTGTTGCATTTGTAAGTTGAAAACACGCATATTTATCAAAACTGCGTGTTACATCCCTATATATAGGTCAATGTAATTACCCACAATATGTGATCAGTCATTATGAAATGGAAAATTATGCGATCGAGGACACAAACGCGATTCTACCTATGCGTGATTCTACACAATATGGGTTCAACGCAACTGCAGTTTACTACATTCGTGATTCCACACAGCCGCTATTTTAACGCAATCGGGATTCAACCTATTCGTGGTTCTGCTCAATATGGGTTCAACGCAATCGCAGTTTACTACATTCGTAATTCCGCTCTTTTTTTTTTACAAGCTTTTATTTAGCTTGCATGGTATGTTTAAAGTATGTTTGTTCGGGTGAAATCTTTCAACTCAATTTTAAAGCAGATATCGTCAACCGATTGAGCTGAAATTTTGCATATAAAAACCGGCCAAGAGCATGTCGGGCCACGCTCAGTGTAGGGTTCCGTAGTTGCTCATCCTTCACAATAAACTGCTGTTTTAAGCCCGAGTTTTACGTTAAGAAAGATTTTAAGCTCTATAAAAAGGTCGTAAACGCCCTAGAAACTGTAATCACTTATTACCTTCTGAAAGTCAACTTACGACCTTTTAAAGAAAAAATATGAAATTTGGCGATAACTCAAAAACGGCTCGACCGATTTTGTTCAATATAGTTTTCATTGAAAGTGCTCATAAGGCTTCATTAACATGAATTTTTCCGAATTTTTTTGACCCGTGGTTGAAAAGTTACAGGGGGGGGGGACACAATTTTTTTTGTTTTTGGAGCGAATATTTACAAAACTGCTGACTTTATCAAAAAATAATGTTAAAAGACCCGTATTATATTTACAAGACCTATTCAACGACACCACACACACCAGTGTTGAAAAAAAAAAAATTCACCCCCACTTTAGGTGTTCGAGAGGTACCCGAAAAAAAAATTTTTTTAAATTTTATTTTACCGTTCTGTTTTCACCCGAACAAACATACTTTAAACATACCATGCAAGCTAAATAAAAGCTTGTAAAAAAAAATGAGCGGCATTACGAATGTAGTATAAACTGCGATTGCGTTGAACCCATATTGAGCAGAACCACGAATAGGTTGAATCCCGATTGCGTTGAAATAGCGGCTGTGTGGAATCACGAATGTAGTAAACTGCAGTTGTGTTGAAACCATATTGTGTAGAATCACGCATAGGTAGAATCGCGTTTGTGTCGTCGATCGCATAATCCCAATAAGCGTACCTAGTAGTAGTAAGTATTTTTTTTATATATTTTCTTACACAATTTTAAACTACCTAGTATACTATATTTTGAAGAAAGACCATGGTATATATAGTTCCTCCTAGCGAACGTAGGCGGTTTTAATTAATTGAATTACTAATGTGCTCTATTAGTTGGCTGCGAAATGCAACAGAGGTAAAATTAACGCAGTTATAAGTAACTTAGGAATTCGAAAGGGTTACTCTGAAGTCCAAAATCCGGAGCTTCATGCCGTCCCCATCATTCAATACGATTTAACATCAGAGCAAGAGGGACGGCAATCCTAAACAAACATATAATTAATAGCAAATGATCCCACGTTTTTACAAGCCCGATAGCGCTTATCGGTGGGTGATTTATACTCCGACGTGCGGGCGTTTATGCAAACGTGCCGAATCATAAGCGCCCCACGAGCTTAGAATGAGTACGACTCAGGCCCGTACATCCCGTTAGGTTAACTGGAAGAGATCCCTAATACTTCCAAACTCCCTCCTATCCTGTTTAAGAGGCCTTATTCCTTTTAAAATGCTGATTGTGAAGACATTTTTCTCTATGATCAAACATTTTTCTTAACATATTATTGATGTTACTACCTAGAACAGGGCTATTGGGATTTATTGGTAGGTATATATTTGAAAACTACAGTTTAAATTTTTCTCTGATAATTTTTGTTTCAAAAACTACTCGAAATTAACAAAATTCACGCGGAAAAATAGTTTTTTCAACTTACTTTCGACTGCACGCAATGAAAGCATGAAATAGCTACCTACTTAAAAAAGTTGGTTGAAATAATGAAGATTTTAATTTATTTATAGAGATACCTAAACCAAAAAAACATATTTACAATATTAAAGTTGATAAATACTAAATATACTACTAATACTAAATTAAAAATAAAAATTAAAAAAATACATAAAAAGAACACCCCCTCCAGCAGCTCTGCCTGTGGCATGGTCCCCATTACACTGGCGGCGTTACCTCTCTGAACTGCAAGGTCGATCCTTTGTGAGAAATTGAAATTATCAATATATTTGTCATAATATGAAAAATATATTTTTTTAAAGGAATAAGGCCTTTTAAAACTTGCGTGACGCATTGCGGTGTTATCAATAAAAATGGCGCCTTACCTAGAATTACACTCGCGAACGATATAGATCTCGCCCTAACTTCTAACTGGAGTCGGGGACAATATTTTCTCCCAAACTCCGAAAGTTGCATTTGAAAACTTGTCACAATAGCAAAAACTTGAGCTTCGGCCACGTAAGCACAAATTTGAACTTTTCCCGGCAACTTGAAACTTTCTCGAAAAGCTCTGTTCGAGACGGCAGTCTAGGTAAGCGTTCCGATAACTTTCAACCCATGTGCAAAAAAGTTGGGATTTGGCAATGTTTTTAAACATACAAATCATCCTTCATGCAGGCTGTAGACTCGAATTCGCCTTACACGGGTCAACATGCGTCTTATTGCACATTCAAATAATTAACACTATTACACTGAAAAAAAATAGCACAATTAGTTTTACTACTTGAGACATAGCCAATTTACAAAACTTATTTTAGTTACTAGTACCCATTAGTTTGTCAGTCCTCCGATTTATGTAACTAACATTTGGGCTACTATGAACAAATCTTTTTTTTTTTCAGAGTAAGATTGTGGTGGCATAAAGTATGAAAGTCTTTTAGAAAATAAAAGAAGAACAGTTGGTTTAGGTTTGGCACGACAGTCCACATCCTTGGTGCAATAAATCCGCATCTCCAAAATTACGATTTTTCAGGGCGATTTAAAGATTTCACAACTATTGTTATAAAAACGTACATACATTATATAGACCTTTGCTGGTAGTCGGATAAAAATGTACATCGATTGGTTCTTATTGAATTATATTCGCAGTGTGTACCTATTCAGTCTGTAACGTTCGGATGGTCAATTTATTTCATGTGCAAGGTCAAGTATTTTTCAGATTTTGAGTAATAATATTGGCAAATAACTCAAGCAAGCTAGTTACCAAGCTTTACATTCCGTAAAACTACCCAACTATAGTCCAGTCCTTACAACTATGGCCCAATTCAATTTACTCGTTAATATTATGTCAATTATTGCGAATAAACTCTAAGGTGAACAACATAATTAAACAAACTTAAATAAAAACTCATAAAATCACTGATATATCGAGTTTTGTTTTTGACCATAGTTGGATGATTGGACTATAGTTGGGTAGTTTTACGGTTCTTCCAAGTAATACAGATTGATGTGCTATAGATAAAGTATACTATAGGCCCTTGCGTCTATTTCAGACGATTTATGGTGTAATGTTTGGGAGACACCTTTTCTGGTGGCTAACTAAACCTATACGCGATCGACACGTTCTACCGCAGGCCTGACAAGAGAAGTGTGCGACGGCTGGTACTGCGTCGCCTTGTCGACGTCTTTGTCTCTTATCAGCGAGTGCCGCGGACCAGGTCTCATCGCATAACTTGCGACCCTCCACAACGTATAGATAGCAAGTATCGCAACACGCGAAAACCTTGCAAAACCGCACGTCATTAAGCCACCCGTAAACACTAAATATGGCGTGATTTATACGTGTCGTGTCGATTTCCAGATCGCGATACATTACCGGCGCCTGTACCGTTCCGGTACCGGCGTGAGCTGGAAACGTTCATTTTAATCATGGTATTTTTTTATCCGATCTCGTATAAAAAACTTCAAGCATTGCCTCTATTGCTTTTACGGTCACATTGAGACTTCTTACAAGACGTGTGAGCGACAACTTATAAGTGCCGTACTACTGGCCAAAAATACCAATAAAACGGCATTTCTCGGAATCATTAGTGATCAGATTCGCAGTCCAACCAGAGTCACCGACATGGTTCGAAAAAATGCAAATTTGAAGCGGTAATGGGGTGAGCACATAGCTTCTAGAAAGTATGGTGAAGATTAAAGAGAGACCCCACGCAACGTGGACCGATGACCGGTGAAAGGTAGCGGGAGGTCACTGAATGCCAGCACATGTAGGTACTATAACCAAGTTAATACAGCTCGCAACCCAGCGGTAAACACTAAATACGGCGTGATTTATACGCGTCGCGTCAATTGCTCAATCGCGATAATACCAGCGCCTGTACCGTTCCGGTACCGGCGAGAGCTGGGAAATTTACATTTTAACCCTTCGTATGCCGTGTCCCGAATCCGTCCTATACAGGTATAGGTAACGGATACGGGGAGGCGGCATACGAACGGTTGATGTTGGTAGTTTTTAATTCAATCCCATATAGAAACTCCAAGCCTCCATTGCTTCTACGGTGACTTTTATAATGTATTGAATTAAACGAGCAATTCATACCTATATGCTGTTTATTCTGCACACACAAATTATAGCAGCAAGCGTTACGCCATCTTGGTAGCTGAGTGGGATAAAGACAGGGTACGAAATAGAGAGAGCCAGGCTGCCTTGAAGAACATACAAACACGGGATACCACAACTTTGAGCCTTCTTAGAAGACGTGTGAGCGACAACGTATTAGTGCCGTACTACGGGCCAAAAAAACCCCGGATAGCAATAAAAACAGCTCATTTCTCAGCAAGATTTAACCATGAGTGATGGGATCCGTAATCAAACCAGAGTCACCGACATGGTTCGAAAAAATGCAAGTCTGAAGCGGTAATAGACTGGGTACATAGCTCCTAGAACCTATGGTCTTTACCATCTTCTCTCTCTATCTTGGGCAGACCCCACGCAACGTGGACCGATGACCTGTGACAGGTAGCTGGAGCTCACTGGAGTAACTATAACCTAGTTAATGCAGCTCGCAACCCAGCCGTGAACACTAAATACGGCGTGATTTATACGCGTCGCGTCAATTGCTCAATCGCGATATATTACCAGTGCTCGTACCGTTCCGGTACCGGCCAGGGTTGCGGGAATGTTCATTTTGAATCTCGGTAATTTTTAATGCTCTGCCGTTGGAAAATGCTTCCATTACGCTCTGTTTTTACCAGTCTGTGTTACCAGTGATGACTCACGGCGTTAGGGCTTACGGCACTAAAATGTGGACAGGCGGACGACGATAGTCTTTATAGGAGGAATCAAAGTAGGGATATTACTAAAGAGGTTTTATTGGAACCGGAGTATTTCGATTTGATTTGTTCCGGTGTTTAAACTTAATAGGACAGCAAAAATGTGCATGTCGTTGTGATAAAATCGAAATACTGGTCATTGTGACTCGTGGAATTGAATAGGCTCAAATTTTAGCTAGCAGAAGAACGGGAGCAACCGAAGCCGTAGCTTGAATAATTGCAAAGTGAATTTATTCGACGACCGCTGGGAGCGACAAACTCTTAAGTAACGACCACGCACTGGAAGAACTAGCGTGTCTAACGTTTTCTCCACGACAAAACAGAAAGGAGGTCACTGTAGTCAAACACGCCTCGGAGATTATTAAGTTAAATTTATTTTCGTGGAAATTCCAGCTCTGAGCATAATACACGCGGGATCGTTAGCGGCTGTCGTCAGTCTAAGGCAATTCATCAAAAGTTTTATTCCCCGAACTTTGCCGTAAATAGATTATCTGAACCCACTTAGACTTGCTTTAATAGTTCACCGACTTGGGAGAGGTCGATGATATTTTGTTATGCGTTAAGAGCCCTTATTCCTTTTAAAAATATTTTTTTTCACATTATGACAAATATTTTGGTAATTTCAAAGTGAATTTCTCCGAGTTTTAGGTAGTAACATAGCTATTTCATGTTTTCATTGCGTGCAGTCTAAAATGATGAAACATTCAAACTGTAGGTTTCAAATATATACCAACAAATCCCAATAGCCCTGTCCTAGGTAGTAACATCAAAAATATGTTAAGGAACATGTTTAATCATAGAGGCGTCTTAACAGTTATGAACAAGTCACTTTACCCGCCACCAATGGGAAATGTAGCCGGGATAGTGCAAGCCCCAAAGTTCTCCATAACTATCGGTGTTGCGCCGCCCTCATCCAATTTCTGCCCGCGATCCTAACCAGGTCGTCGGTCCACCTTGTTAAGGGGCCTTCCCACGTCTTCCAGTCCGCGGTCGCCACTCAAGAATCTTTCTGCCCCAACGGCCATCGGTTCTATGAGCAATGTGCCCCGCCCACTGCCACTTAAGTTTGGCGACTGTCTGAATAAAATAATTAGATACAAGCGAGCAAATGCATCTGGCAAAATTTTATACACTAATTACATATTAAATGTGGTATCTAAAGGGATACATCCCATTAGAACAAAATTATCTGCAAATCCCGTTATTTTGACACTAGTGCATGAATAATCCCAGATTCGAAGCCAAAACGGGTAGGTACACGGCTGCTTTATGAAGGATTACCGCGCCATGTCCGGTTCTATCCCCGGGCACTAATTAATTAACCGGCCACAACAGATTACATCTATCGCTTAATTAGCCATTACTATGGTGATTTAAAGATTAGAATTTCAGAATTTGAAACTAAACTCGGTATTGTTAAAATTAGGTCACAAAATGCTGTGTCAGCATCAGTTTTAACTTGTCCAGCATAATATCCGCCGAAAGACGTTCAATTCCAATGCTGAACAAGGGCCTCCCCCAAAGTTCTCCACGACGACTGATCGTGTGCCGCCCTTGTTCAGCGGGCATACTATGCGTAAAGCACACTATTTATAATTATGTATAATATCTGCATCAATACAGTCATAGTCACATTCTCGAGCTTAAATTGGAGTCCCAATTTAAGCTTAATTTGTGTGAAGTTTAAACTATGAATACAAAGATCAAAGCTTAAAGAAAAATTTAAAAAGGAGCTACCTGGTGGAAGGGACCGGGAAACGAACCCGGTACCTCTGGATTACCGGTCCAGCGCGTTAGCCACTTCGCTACCCTCGCTCCACGTAGACCTGACGAATTTTTCCTTGTGCTTTGTGTGTCGATCTTTGCATTGTTTATTTGAAAGGTTTCTTACACCTTAGCGACCTCTATGTGAATACGTTAATATTGACATCTTACCGCACCACTTTACAGCGGTGAACGAGCAAGCGAGAGAGGGCGCTGTTAGTTTTATAAATTTATGAAACATGTAATGTCTCATTTTTTTTAATGTGGGTACACCACATTTTTTTTTTAAACTATGAATACAAAGATCAAAGAAGCTTAAAGAAAAATTGAAAAAGGAGCATCCTGGTGGAAGGGGCCGGGAATCGAACCCGGTACCTCTGGATTACCGGTCCAGCGCGTTAGCCACTTCGCTACCCTCGCTCCACGTAGACCTGACGAATTTTTCCTTATGCTTTGTGTGTCGATCTTTGCATTGTTTATTTGAAAGGTTTCTTACACCTTAGCTACCTCTATGTGAATACGTTAGGGACCGGGAACCCTTCCACCAGGTAGCTCTTTTAATTTTTTCTTTAAGCTTTGATCTTTGTATTCATAGTTTAAATAAAAATTGTGGTGTACCCACATTAAAAAAAATGAGACATTACATGTTCTATACATTTATAAAACTAACAGCGCCCTCTCTCGCGTGCGCGCGGTGCGTAACGGTTACTATAACAACTTATTCAGATATAATATTGGTCAATTTAACGATCAATTGGTATAATAAACGAATAATATAAAAACATTTGTTATAATTTCATATGGCATATTATCATATAGTATAATGTTCATTTGATATAATACGTTAAAAAGCTTAAGACACTACACACTCAAACTGCTCAAATAAAAAAGTTAAATTGTAATGGAGTTATGGTTAGGTACGACGACGAGCGAAGCGAGGAGGAGTGTTAGGATCTTGTGAATATAAACGTTATATCAAATGTCTTTCATAGGTACTAATTGAAATAATACCCAATGAAATTATACTTAATATTGTTATATCAAATGAAACATTATATCAAATCTAGTTATATCTATTGAAAATATATGAAACGTTGTTATATCGATCATTACACACCCTTTTGAAATGCTTACAACGCTGTCCGCCATGTTCGCTGTTCTTGTTCGTGTCCACTTATTTTAAAGAGTTGTAGGTATTCCTCGGAGACCGCAGGATGATTGGGCCAGGTAGTTTAATACAATTTAAGTAACATGAGTCAACTAGCCTATTGTTTATCAACCTATGCATCAATACAAACCTATTTAATTACCCACTTGAAACATAAAAATAAGAACATACATCTTACTACAAACTATATTATTATTCACTCACCCTCGTCCAAAACAACTACTTTTAGGCGTACTTACGTTCACCACAACGTATGGTCCGGCCAAATCATCCCGCGGCCCCAGAGGAACACAACTCAATTCAACAACTGAAGTCAACTGCCAACCTGTGCATCAATAGGCATAGTAAGACCCATTTTGGTAGTTTACCACCACATAACAAATGGTCCAGCCCAATTATCCCGCGGAACAACACAGCTCAATTGTCGCTTAGCTTCTTTTTTTTTTTAAATTGACACCGAGTCAAAGATAATTTATTTATTTAAACTTTATTGCACAAAATACATAAGTAAAAGTACAATTGGTGGACTTAATGCCATGAGGCATTCTCTACCAGTCAACCACAAGGTCAAACAGAGACATTATTGGTGCGGGAAGGGTGTACAACAATACGCGTATAACACACGATGCAAATGTCGAAACAAAAAACAAAAGTAGTTGCCTTGATAAATACATATTTATGGGAATACATAATACATATGTATTATATTTAATACTAATTATAATAATATTATTTAATACTAATTATAATACTATTATTTAATACTTTAATTGTGTTATAAGTCATCTTATTAAATTAAATTAACAGGTTTTCTCCGACCAACTCGATTAGGTACAATCTAGTCGGCCGTTGTAAGTGGCGTTATAAAAAAGGCCTCCAAAGGTTAGATATAGGCAAGCTAAATGTATTATATCTAATTATTAAATATAAATGTATATTATATTTATAATAAATACATATAATTCTGTCCCACATTTATTGATAGAATCGTACATTTATATAAAAAACAAAATTGAAACCATTTAATACTTTTTTAATGTTGGTAGTACGTATATTTTAACTTTTTGATATCTATTAAAAAATAATAATAAAGAACGTTTGGAATAGAAAAAGCGGGAACACGAGATTAAATATAAATACCGTGTTTTTATTGGTTATTTAACTCACTCATGAAATGTGCGTGTATTATTTTATTTTCCTCGCAGTCGAAATTAAAATTAGTGTTTTAACTCGGGCGAAATTACCCATTCCACCCTCGAACTATTGGCGCTCTCACTTGGTTCGAGCGCCAGAATTAATTTGAGTGTAATGGGTCACTTTCTACCCTTAGTTAACAATCTACTATTGTATTTGTATTTTATCAACCTATGCATCAATACAGCTAATATAGCTACAGACATAGTTTGATCTATTTCATTATCATTACCTACTTGAAACATACAACTTACCACAAACTTTACAACTTGTTATTCACCCTCCCTAACCTTGTCCAAACCCAATACTTTTAGGCGTACTTACGTTCACCACGTAACGTACGGTCCGGCCCAATCATCCCGCAGCCCCGAAGGAACACAATTCAATTCGGCGCGCGCAAGAATGCCAACTAGGCCTATGGAATTATTTATTTGAAATGGACGGAGCAGATAAGTGAAAATGAGACGTGTGAAAATTGGCAGCAATTTTCTCGGGAATGCTCCGAATTTTCGCGGATAGATACAGTTTTAGTGAATTGTGGACATACGTCAAATTATGGATAAAGATGTCAATTGCTCGATACAATTTATTTTATCTTTTTCTTTTAAAACAATTATAATTATATTATGTTTAATGTTTACTATGAGAATGACCCCTTTAGTGGAGAATGGCTTGCAAGTCTTATTATGGAAATAACTCCATAAATACAGATATTTTGCAGTTTATAGTTTGTAATCCGTAACTATGGATGTACGAAAACTCTCTAAGTACAAAAAATCAACGTTAATAACGAGTATAATAGAAATCTCTAATCAGTATGGATAAGGTGAGCTCCGATCAAAGTGATAAGTTTGTACATAAACATGGTATAATAGGTTAAATATATTTATACTGATCCATTTTACAGGGGAGCCCTTAACTCTTAGAAATTCATTTCATCGAATGTTTCATATCGCTGAAATATCATTTTGCAGAATTATATTCCTCTGTAGTCATACATTATTCATAATTTTTAGGGTTCCGTACCCAAAGGGTAAAAACGGGACCCTATTACTGAGACTTCGCTGTCCGCCTGTCCGTCCGTCCGTCTGTCACCAGGCTGTATCTCAAGAACGGTGATAGCTAGACAGTTGAAATTTTCACAGATGATGTATTTCTATTGCCGCTATAACAAAAAATACTAAAAACAAAATAAATATTTAAGGGGGGCTCTCATACAACAAATTTGATATAGATTATGGTAAGGAACCCTTCATGCGCGAGTCGGACTCGCACTTGCCCAATTTTTTCAAATATCATCCTATTGATACGGCTAGGTTTGTTTAATAACAATCTCAAATAGTTTACGGTTGCAGAGAAAAAGGCTTTCTAAGAAAAAATATTTTTCGGCGAAATGTAACATTGTACGAAAAATAATTCTAGGTGTCAATATAGACTTGGGGGGTATTCGACCAATTTTAGAGAGATGATGGAGATCTCTCCATTTCATCGCCATCCGTCACTTTTGACGTGTGCCTACTTGACAAGTGGCGATATCCCTAGAACTTCGCAACTTCGTCAATTCGGACGCGCTATATTTTCGTTTCCTTTGTATGTGACGGCATAAATAACAGGCGTATACTTTAAATTTACCGCGTAGTGCGTGAAATTAGTCCGTTACGTTTCGTTCAAAACAGGAATTCATATACATGAATAACATTTTTGACAATCTTTATCGCCTTCGTATTTCCGAAATTGAGATGAGATATGTCACTTTTAAGCTCATCACATTTAAATGACAGTTCATTGGCGATATAACTGTTATCTAATAGAGATTTGACGTTTGGCGATCACTCAAACGTCATTCTCGAATTAGATCCCTATTTTACGGATTGTCTGATCTAGCTGAGAACTCTGATTGCCTACAGTTGTGGAGTTTAACTATAAAACAAAGCATATACTTACCTATTGAAGAAATAATTACTCGTACAGTGTTGGAAACATTATTTAAATAAAAATCTGCTTTTAGAGTCAACATTTATTTCTATAATTACAATAATTTACATTAAACGCTATAATTTAATATTCTTTAAATATAATTTAAATACCAATGTGGGGTCCATCCGAATTCGTCTGACTTATGTTAATAACGAATATCTTAATTTTAGAGTAAAAAAACTATTTCCTTACCGATTAAGTACATTTCGTTGGAGATGGTTGCTGGGGTGGTATAGGAACACCATACAAAGGGGTGAATACGGACGAAACCAATATTTACACAAATATTTCAAAAGAGTGGTCTCAGTGACAGAAAATAGTCTAAAGTTGTATTTTTAATTTTTATTGTATGATCTTTTTAAAGACTCGAGCTTGCGCCTGTAAGTAATGTCATGTAATTTTAATATAATTTTTGTTACATTATTTATTATGTGTTACCATGAACGCCTTATTTTTGCCGCAATTCGACCGCGTAATAATTTTTACTAGTCTAGGAAAGAAGATTGCATATTAATTTTACTGATATGTAATCTGTCATATGGGTTTCGACAAAAAGATATGATAATCGATATGACTTTAAAATCTGAGACAATTCCCATTACGTATAACATTTTTAGCTGACTTACATGCCAGCATATTTCAATCAAAAAGATTTTAAGGTTATATTTAAAATCTTCCAATTTCACAACGCTAGGTTTATTAACTAAAATGTACTCATGGGATAAAAAATACTGTATCATGATTAATTTTAAATTATTACATATATATTTCCTTACAAATAATAAAGACCGCTCTGTTGAAATAATGACAATATAATGGTATGGAAGAATTCATTATTAATTAATTACTTACGGCTTGGCACGTGATCGATAGTCAGTTTATTTGAAAAGTGTCCACAAAAATCACTAAACTGTATAATCAATTAATCACTTTAACAAAAAATAACCGACGTCGACGAAACGAATTTATGTTATACGACGATGGGACCAACTAGAAATTATGCTCTTTGAAACACAAAAAGAATCCAATTCGGTCCAGCCGGTTTCGACTAATCGGGGAACATAAAAAAAAAACAAAAAAGAAAACCCCGTTTAACTGAGAACCTACTCGTCGATTTTGACGTCGGTTGAAAAAGGACGAGACCGTATGGTAAAACGGGGCTACTTAATGTGTATTAAAGCGCCGTCATTTAGCTTGATCCATTAAAACAGTCGGGTCATTCTTCATTCTACCGATTTACAAAGTCACCCCACATTGCGGTAGCTCAAAGGAATTAAATTGGTTAGGTCGTCAATATTGGTGCCATAGCCAAGATGTATGTTTGGTTACCGATACCGTGCCAAAGCCCATAAAGTACAATTATTGGCAATTTGGAATTTACAATAAACATTTCGTTATATTTACAGGATCCACTTTTCCTTTTGTTATCTCTCTGGCATCTGTAAGGGAATAAATTTAAATTATTAATGCAATAATGGCACTTGAGACGGCAAATGAATGCGTTTTCTCGTTCGTGTTATTTCAATACGGCATTTGATGACAGCTTAAATCAGCTACTCTTTATGAAATGTCTAAAACGATTTCTTAGAATGAAGTTTCTATAAACATACTGGCTTGTGAGGTCATAAGTCATAAGAAACAGTAGTCAAAACACGTTTTCTTTTTAGTTTCTGTCCAATCAAAAATAGTAAAATGTCCAAAAGTTATTAGTAGTTAATATTTGGTAGCATGTATTTTTGAATGTATGTTTAGTGGTTTCAATGACATACTTAGGTACTTAATAAATTTTCACTATAGCCAAAATACCGTATTGTCCGAACAACTAACTCTTTGAATAAAATAAAGCAGTGACATAGCTTTACACTTGCACCAAACTCTCTCTCTCTTCCTAGCTAGTATCCCACTTGGTGGTAGGGTCAGCTTTCCTTACTTTGCTTCTCCCCTTCGCCCTGTCTTCGACATCGTCTTCGGGGACTGACACTCACTCATATCCTTTTGCACTACATCTTTCCACCTCGTTTTGAAAACAAGCACTACCTACTCTTATTATTTTTATGATCAGATTAGTTGGGACAGTAATGTTATTTGAGGCAAGTGCACCCACAAATGACTACACAAACATTTGTGTAGTCATGTGTGGGTGTGTGTGCGTGTCTGACGCCCTTTATACTTTACTTGACCATTCGGTTGTGAGGCGCAAGGAACGTCGAGGCTCTACCTGATTGTGTAGCTCTTGTTGTCGCTCGACTGTGTGTGTGTATGTGTGTGTGTGTTTATGTGGCATGAGGTATGTTTCGTTACCATTTGGTCGTGGGGCGCGGGCGCGGGGTACACGTCGAGGCCCTCCCTGATGGTGTAGCTCTTGTTGTCGCTGGATTCCAGCACCACGCGTGGCGGCTCGGTCTCTGTTAAACAGACAATGTTTGAACGACATTTCTTAACTTCACCGTACATTGTAGTCACACGGGCTAGTTTTCTGCATATGCATTGATAGAATGGAAGAATTAATAGAATGAACATTATTATTCGTTAACATACACAAAGTGGACAGCAAATATTAGAAATAAAATAAAATCGTTGTTGTGTATGCCACGAAAAGGTGACACCTAAGCATAAATGCTGGCCCGGGAACCAGCGCTGGTCTTCCGGTGAAACCTATAGGTGACGCCACGGTGAACCACACACACACGGCTGCACTCTTAGACTGAACGTAGTGTAAGCGCTTGTCAATGCCAAGCCAAGACAATGACATTGACAAGCGACAGTGCTGTCAATGTCACTGCAGACCGTTAGCGGAGAAAGAGAAAAGAAAAAATCTATGAATGCAATGCCGAAATGTGTACAGCTCATTAACATTTAACAGATTACATATTACAAGTAATAGAAGTGAAAAATAGTTACTAAGATTACAATAAATGTGAATATATAAGCAAATAACTAAATGGTTTTTGTGTTTGTTGAAAGCTAGTCAGCGCTTGAAAGTGAAGCTAAGTGTTTTGGTTAGCCACGGGCTAAGTTTCGTCCGTGTCTGTCGCAACGTCAATACAGATTCACCCTTTTGCCGTTTTCATGACTCGTTGTTTCAATCTATTTTTGTCAATTCAAAATTTTATTATAAAACATAAATATCTTAAGCTTTAAAATTAGTCACAAATTAAAAATATCAATTCCGCTAGCTACGAAGCTACTTTAAAAACTCACTAATCGATTTTCCTAGGAAAAATAATTTCTACATTATTCTTTGAAAGAAACTCCTTTTTTAACTTTCTTTTATGAGTAGCACGGAATCCTTTTAACGTGAAATCATCCATTAGCTCAAGGAGTTAGTATGTTTCTAAATGTAGAAAGCAATTTTCTGAAACGTATACCCGGTAAGAGTAAACTTAAACATTCGCGTGGATTCATCGCCGCCAATATGGCCGGCTTAGCCCAAATATCGGGTACTTAGCCAACTTCCTTAGCCTAACTTAGTGAAAAATATCCCAACGGAATGTGAACTTGGAAAGAGCGCCAAGTCCCGAAGAAAAGTGTTGAAGTCGTTGGTTGGCTCAAATGATACATTGATACGTCTCTTAAAATATAATTTTAACTCTCCGGTTTCAGCCGCGTGCTTTATTTATTTGAAAATCATGCGAGAGGATATATAACTGCTCCTTTTCACATACTGTCAGTTTACGTAAGTTTGCACCTGGTAACTATGGCGTCGGATACAAATGAGGTCCAAACTTAACGTAACCGGCTTATACAAATTGGTATCGTTCTCGTCTGTTTCCTCTTCAAAAACTTAACCAATTTTACGAAATTTTAGGAATTGAATAGGAAGAAAATGTTCTGTGTTGAACCGTTTTGCGCAAATTATTATAGAATTTGTGTAATTGGCGCCCGTTTGGCTAAAACTGACGCCTAGTACACAAGTTTTATTCAAACAGAAAATTTATTATCCTGTCTGTGGCGTTGTAGCTTCTAAATGGATGATGAAATTTTCGATAAATGTTACCTACAATGTTCGAAAAGCGGTTCCGAACTTTTCTTCACTCTGCCATACTCCTAGGTCGACCTTGTATGAAGGATATAAAGAGTTACTTACCTACGATTTATATATTACGTTGGTTTATTGGTATCTAAGTCAAACAAGGCCATTAAGCACACAAATTTTGAAAGCTTTTAAGCCAAAGTGTAAATAATTATAGTTTATCACACTAATATTATAAAGGGGAAACTTTGTGAGTGTGTTTGTCACTTCTTCACGCTTAAACGGCTGGACCAATTTTGATAAAATTCGGTACAAAGGTAACTGACACCCTGGATTAGCATATAGTCTACTTTTTACCCCTAAAACAGGCAGCGTTCCCGTAGGATGTTTTACGACGCGGTTGGCGCCGTTTGTAGTGAATCTGGCGACTGAGCCGGCTAGGTTCGAATCGCGGCTAGGGCAAATATTTGTGCGATGAACTCGAATATTTGTTCCTATTCACGAAAGTTATCTATATAGTACATATTTATATATTATGCATGTCGTCGTCTAGTACCCTCAGGATGAGCGGGTGAAATCGCAGGGTGCAACTAGTCTTCACAGCACGCAGTTAGTTGCATAGTTATTAATGTATGTCCCGATTCCAATCTAAACCTAATAAATAGAATGAACCACTACAGATTACGGCAATAAGAAGCCAGTTTCTCAATTATGAATGGATGAATCTAATCAGACAGCGAGACACGGTCCGAATCCGAATATTACCTTTACCATGAGTTCACGTGACCGTACTCGCTAGCGACAGCGTAAACAATAAGGTTTTAAGGGTTGAGGATGTCAAGTTTGGTCTCCAGTTTGTCAGCCGGCGGGTACGCAATAAGGCACCTCCGGCCCTGAGCGTCCACCTGGACCACGGATTGGGATGGATACTTGCTTATTACTGAGGCCTTAATCTTTGTTGTTAGTGCCTTACCTGGTTTAGGGTTGAGGATGTTAGGTTTGGTCTCCAGTTTGTCAGCCGGCGGGTACGCAATAAGGCACCTCCGGCCCTGAGCGTCCACCTGGACCACGGATTGGGATGGATACTTGCTTACGAGTATAACTGAGGACTTAATCGTTGTTGTAAGAACCTTACCTGGTTTAGGGTTGAGGATGTCAGGTTTAGTCTCCAGCTTGTCAGCCGGCGGGTACGCAATAAGGTACCTCCGGCCCTGAGCGTCCACCTGGACCACGGATTGGGATGGATACTTGCTTACGAGTATAACTGAGGACTTAATCGTTGTTGTAAGAACCTTACCTGGTTTAGGGTTGAGGATGTCAGGTTTGGTCTCCAGCTTGTCAGCCGGCGGGTACGCAATAAGGTACCTCCGGCCCTGAGCGTCCACCTGGACCACGGATTGGGATGGATACTTGCTTACGAGTATAACTGAGGACTTAATCGTTGTTGTAAGAACCTTACCTGGTTTAGGGTTGAGGATGTCAGGTTTGGTCTCCAGCTTGTCAGCCGGCGGGTACGCAATAAGGTACCTCCGGCCCTGAGCGTCCACCTGGACCACGGATTGGGATGGATACTTGCTTACGAGTATAACTGAGGACTTAATCGTTGTTGTAAGAACCTTACCTGGTTTAGGGTTGAGGATGTCAGGTTTGGTCTCCAGCTTGTCAGCCGGCGGGTACGCAATAAGGTACCTCCGGCCCTGAGCGTCCACCTGGACCACGGATTGGGATGGATACTTGCTTACGAGTATAACTGAGGACTTAATCGTTGTTGTAAGAACCTTACCTGGTTTAGGGTTGAGGATGTCAGGTTTGGTCTCCAGCTTGTCAGCCGGCGGGTACGCAATAAGGTACCTCCGGCCCTGAGCGTCCACCTGGACCACGGATTGGGATGGATACTTGCTTACGAGTATAACTGAGGACTTAATCGTTGTTGTAAGAACCTTACCTGGTTTAGGGTTGAGGATGTCAGGTTTGGTCTCCAGCTTGTCAGCCGGCGGGTACGCAATAAGGTACCTCCGGCCCTGAGCGTCCACCTGGACCACGGATTGGGATGGATACTTGCTTACGAGTATAACTGAGGACTTAATCGTTGTTGTAAGAACCTTACCTGGTTTAGGGTTGAGGATGTCAGGTTTGGTCTCCAGTTTGTCAGCCGGCGGGTACGCAATAAGGTACCTCCGGCCCTGAGCGTCCACCTGGACCACGGATTGGGATGGATACTTGCTTACGAGTATAACTGAGGACTTAATCGTTGTTGTAAGAACCTTACCTGGTTTAGGGTTGAGGATGTCAGGTTTGGTCTCCAGCTTGTCAGCCGGCGGGTACGCAATAAGGTACCTCCGGCCCTGAGCGTCCACCTGGACCACGGATTGGGATGGATACTTGCTTACGAGTATAACTGAGGACTTAATCGTTGTTGTAAGAACCTTACCTGGTTTAGGGTTGAGGATGTCAGGTTTGGTCTCCAGCTTGTCAGCCGGCGGGTACGCAATAAGGTACCTCCGGCCCTGAGCGTCCACCTGGACCACGGATTGGGATGGATACTTGCTTACGAGTATAACTGAGGACTTAATCGTTGTTGTAAGAACCTTACCTGGTTTAGGGTTGAGGATGTCAGGTTTGGTCTCCAGCTTGTCAGCCGGCGGGTACGCAATAAGGTACCTCCGGCCCTGAGCGTCCACCTGGACCACGGATTGGGATGGATACTTGCTTACGAGTATAACTGAGGACTTAATCGTTGTTGTAAGAACCTTACCTGGTTTAGGGTTGAGGATGTCAGGTTTGGTCTCCAGCTTGTCAGCCGGCGGGTACGCAATAAGGTACCTCCGGCCCTGAGCGTCCACCTGGACCACGGATTGGGATGGATACTTGCTTACGAGTATAACTGAGGACTTAATCGTTGTTGTAAGAACCTTACCTGGTTTAGGGTTGAGGATGTCAGGTTTGGTCTCCAGCTTGTCAGCCGGCGGGTACGCAATAAGGTACCTCCGGCCCTGAGCGTCCACCTGGACCACGGATTGGGATGGATACTTGCTTACGAGTATAACTGAGGACTTAATCGTTGTTGTAAGAACCTTACCTGGTTTAGGGTTGAGGATGTCAGGTTTGGTCTCCAGCTTGTCAGCCGGCGGGTACGCAATAAGGTACCTCCGGCCCTGAGCGTCCACCTGGACCACGGATTGGGATGGATACTTGCTTACGAGTATAACTGAGGACTTAATCGTTGTTGTAAGAACCTTACCTGGTTTAGGGTTGAGGATGTCAGGTTTGGTCTCCAGCTTGTCAGCCGGCGGGTACGCAATAAGGTACCTCCGGCCCTGAGCGTCCACCTGGACCACGGATTGGGATGGATACTTGCTTACGAGTATAACTGAGGACTTAATCGTTGTTGTAAGAACCTTACCTGGTTTAGGGTTGAGGATGTCAGGTTTGGTCTCCAGCTTGTCAGCCGGCGGGTACGCAATAAGGTACCTCCGGCCCTGAGCGTCCACCTGGACCACGGATTGGGATGGATACTTGCTTACGAGTATAACTGAGGACTTAATCGTTGTTGTAAGAACCTTACCTGGTTTAGGGTTGAGGATGTCAGGTTTGGTCTCCAGCTTGTCAGCCGGCGGGTACGCAATAAGGTACCTCCGGCCCTGAGCGTCCACCTGGACCACGGATTGGGATGGATACTTGCTTACGAGTATAACTGAGGACTTAATCGTTGTTGTAAGAACCTTACCTGATTTAGGGTTGAGGATGTCAGGTTTGGTCTCCAGCTTGTCAGCCGGCGGGTACGCAATAAGGTACCTCCGGCCCTGAGCGTCCACCTGGACCACGGATTGGGATGGATGAGCGTTTTTCAAAAAAAGTGTACATGGCAAAATTTGAATGTCCCACACGTTCAACGTGTTTTTTTTTTACTTTACCTTTAGTATTTGGGTATATGAGTGGTATCATTTGATTCTGTAGATGTGGGGCATTCATTTTATATTTATAAAACGATTATATTATATTTATTACTAGATTTATTGCAAAATAAAGATATGAAAAGTGCTAAAATGGGTATGTCCCACGTCGACTCAGTCATGTTCAGAGGCTTGCAGAAACTCGAAATAAATTTGTATGAATATTGAATGTGGTCACACAGATAAAGTAATGAGTCTAGATTTTAGTCGTGTGCTTTATTTATAAACAAATACGGTTTATAATGCCGAAAAACTACTTTTTCCACTGTCCAAAGAAATCGACAGACCGGAACTTCCGGTTATAGTCACAAGCGATTTTAACATACTTGTGCAATCGATATTCCCCAAAAAGCGTTAATTTTTCAATCCTGGCAACATTTTAATGCTATAGGCATCGGATTTCATTGCAAATATAACGTCAGTTCCGTGAAAACGGTGACGAAAGGTGGACGCTGTGTCAGTGCGCTAAAAATAGGATTTCGAGTTAGTAACAGTTTTTTCGGTAAGTAGATTATAATTAACTTTTTAAACACAATTAGACATAGAAGAAACTATGGTAGTATCCGAAACTAAACCAAAAACACATTGAATTGGTTCAGAACACGTTGAAATTTTGATTTTAAATTGTCGAGGTAGAATTCGTCACGTCCGATTCGTGACGTGATATACTACCGGAACGATTTTGTGACGAATTGGAACTATAAAGCTTAGTACACAATCGAAATGTGACCGATGTTTTAACCGACTTCTAAAAAAGGAGTTACTTAGTTTGTCCCATATGTTTGTTATACATGCATGTTTATCCGCCATTATCTCGCATTTGTCAGAACCGATTTTGATGCGGTTTTCAGAAAAGTATGTGTTATCTCCGGAAGAAATGACTAAAAAGCAAAATAACAATTAAAACATTTATAAAAACCGGCTAAGAGCATGTCGGACCACGCTTACAGTCGAGTTTTTAATTAGGCGAACTAACTTGACAGCTGAAAGTGTTGTCAGAAATGAAGAAAAAAAATTGTGATTGGTTTATGTCGATATAACCTTAAGTATACACCCATAAACCTTAACATATTGCAATAAGGTTTATATTTGTTTATAACTGTCAAGAAAACAAAAGGCAGACAGCGTTCTAAGCGATAACCTAAAATAAAGTTCGTTCGATGTAAGTATTTTAATTACAACCGTTTTTAGGGTTCCGTACCCAAAGGGTAAAAACGGGACCCTATTACTGAGACTTCGCTGTCCGTCCGTCCGTCTGTCACCAGGCTGTATCTCAAGAACGGTGATAGCTAGGCAGCTGAAATTTTTACAGATGATGTATTTCTATTGCCGCTAGAACAAAAAATACTAAAAATAAAATAAAATAAATATTTAAGGGGGGCTCCCATACAACAAACTTGTTATAGATTATGGTACGGAACCCTTCATGCGCGAGTCGGACTCGCACTTGCCCAATTTTTTATTAATGAGAATTAATACTGTTATTCTATATTTTGAAATGTTCATGTTGCTATTACTTGCTAAAGGTAATCGTAATATTGTATGTTTTATTTTAAACATTTTTAATAAAACATTATTAATAATCTATAAAAATAGATAAATAACACTAATAAAACTTTCAATATTAAGATTATCATTTAATCATGAAAGATTTTTATGTAATACATTATAATATACATGGTAAATATTTATTATTACTAGTTTAATACATGCTTTATTATTACATATATAAACTAGTAATAATATATATTATACCATTTTGATTCCGTTGCAATAAATACGATTCATGACATAATATTTTTGTGATTTTATTTCAATATATTCAATCTATGTACACTATTCCTTACATTTTCCAGTTAGTCACATGAGATTCCGTTTAGTTACTGTCCCAAGATTTGGGATGTTGAAAATAATTATTTCTGGCTGCTGCAGTGCAACAATTCACATATTTAAGCGTTAACATTACTAAATGAATATTCCTTAATGTAATAAAAAATATTATTCGTTGATTTGTCGCATTTTAATGCAAAAAAATACATGTTTTAGCAGTCATTTGGTGGTGATTGTGACGAACTGGACCTTTATTTTATCCTCAAAGCTTGCTCGTTCCATTAATTCTATAAATTAAACCCGTTTTAAATAGTTTATTGTCTGTATTTTAAATGTGTAAACTAAAACTGGTCCAAAAAATACTTCAATCAATTTATACTGAATTTTATATTAGTGACTATCCGGAACTAGTTTCACCACAATCTGAGTTTAAAATGTCGATATTTTCTATATTTTTTAATATTTTAATGCCATTTTCTCAAATAATACACTATAACTTATGGGGAATTAAATAAGCCACGAAAATTTAAAATCGGTGTTATAAAAAAAACCGTTTTCCGGTTCGTCACCTGTACACTTTTTTTGAAAAACGCTCGGATACTTGCTTACGAGTATAACTGAGGACTTAATCGTTGTTGTAAGAACCTTACCTGGTTTAGGGTTGAGGATGTCAGGTTTGGTCTCCAGCTTGTCAGCCGGCGGGTACGCAATAAGGTACCTCCGGCCCTGAGCGTCCACCTGGACCACGGATTGGGATGGATACTTGCTTACGAGTATAACTGAGGACTTAATCGTTGTTGTAAGAACCTTACCTGGTTTAGGGTTGAGGATGTCAGGTTTGGTCTCCAGCTTGTCAGCCGGCGGGTACGCAATAAGGTACCTCCGGCCCTGAGCGTCCACCTGGACCACGGATTGGGATGGATACTTGCTTACGAGTATAACTGAGGACTTAATCGTTGTTGTAAGAACCTTACCTGGTTTAGGGTTGAGGATGTCAGGTTTGGTCTCCAGCTTGTCAGCCGGCGGGTACGCAATAAGGTACCTCCGGCCCTGAGCGTCCACCTGGACCACGGATTGGGATGGATACTTGCTTACGAGTATAACTGAGGACTTAATCGTTGTTGTAAGAACCTTACCTGGTTTAGGGTTGAGGATGTCAGGTTTGGTCTCCAGTTTGTCAGCCGGCGGGTACGCAATAAGGTACCTCCGGCCCTGAGCGTCCACCTGGACCACGGATTGGGATGGATACTTGCTTACGAGTATAACTGAGGACTTAATCGTTGTTGTAAGAACCTTACCTGGTTTAGGGTTGAGGATGTCAGGTTTGGTCTCCAGCTTGTCAGCCGGCGGGTACGCAATAAGGTACCTCCGGCCCTGAGCGTCCACCTGGACCACGGATTGGGATGGATACTTGCTTACGAGTATAACTGAGGACTTAATCGTTGTTGTAAGAACCTTACCTGGTTTAGGGTTGAGGATGTCAGGTTTGGTCTCCAGCTTGTCAGCCGGCGGGTACGCAATAAGGTACCTCCGGCCCTGAGCGTCCACCTGGACCACGGATTGGGATGGATACTTGCTTACGAGTATAACTGAGGACTTAATCGTTGTTGTAAGAACCTTACCTGGTTTAGGGTTGAGGATGTCAGGTTTGGTCTCCAGCTTGTCAGCCGGCGGGTACGCAATAAGGTACCTCCGGCCCTGAGCGTCCACCTGGACCACGGATTGGGATGGATACTTGCTTACGAGTATAACTGAGGACTTAATCGTTGTTGTAAGAACCTTACCTGGTTTAGGGTTGAGGATGTCAGGTTTGGTCTCCAGCTTGTCAGCCGGCGGGTACGCAATAAGGTACCTCCGGCCCTGAGCGTCCACCTGGACCACGGATTGGGATGGATACTTGCTTACGAGTATAACTGAGGACTTAATCGTTGTTGTAAGAACCTTACCTGGTTTAGGGTTGAGGATGTCAGGTTTGGTCTCCAGCTTGTCAGCCGGCGGGTACGCAATAAGGTACCTCCGGCCCTGAGCGTCCACCTGGACCACGGATTGGGATGGATACTTGCTTACGAGTATAACTGAGGACTTAATCGTTGTTGTAAGAACCTTACCTGGTTTAGGGTTGAGGATGTCAGGTTTGGTCTCCAGCTTGTCAGCCGGCGGGTACGCAATAAGGTACCTCCGGCCCTGAGCGTCCACCTGGACCACGGATTGGGATGGATACTTGCTTACGAGTATAACTGAGGACTTAATCGTTGTTGTAAGAACCTTACCTGGTTTAGGGTTGAGGATGTCAGGTTTGGTCTCCAGCTTGTCAGCCGGCGGGTACGCAATAAGGTACCTCCGGCCCTGAGCGTCCACCTGGACCACGGATTGCGATGGACGCTTGCTGCTCGAAGAGTTCTCGCTTCGTCTGTAAAAATGTCCAAGGCTTTTAAGAATCTTGAGAGTCCAAAGATCTTCTTGAAAAACATCTTAGAAGCAAGCCTATTTCAGAAATTGCAAGTTTCTGGCAAAAATAGCACGATACCAGTTTTAAATGCCTAAGTATCCAAACGGGAAGTGTAATGATAATGATAGAAACGTCATGGTCTATCCGGTACGACAAGCTCCAATTGATGTCAAACCGCATCAAACGGGCACCAGTGAAAACGGACCTTAATTAAAAAAAAAATACGGGAGCTAGGGTGGCGAAATGGTTAACGCGCTGGATCGGCAATCCAGAGGTACCGGGTTCGATTCCCGGTCTCTTCCCCCAGGTAGCTCCTTTTTCAATTTTTCTTTAAGCTTTGATCTTTGTATTTAATGCTTAAATATACGGTAGTTTGTGATTTGCGCCCGACCAACACAATCCTGATCCTACATTCCCGGACAAACCATACCAATTCAAAAAGTTCTTCAAGACATTCTACATACTACACCTGGTAGAACGAATACAGAGAGATTATCTCTCTCCGAAAGTGTCCCTCCCCAAATTTAGGATCGTCCAAACTACGAATTGCCTAGCGGCGGAGGAGGTTTGGTGAAAGCACTAGGATGAAAATAAGCCCAGGATTGGGTCTGGTGGCATAATATATTGATGGCTTATGTCTAGTAATTAGCTGGTATCTGCTGATGACCCTTATTTGGGGCACAGATACTAAAGTGATGTAGCAAAATATTTTATCGACAAAAATATATCGATGCTACTGTCAACAACTAAAATGTTTAAATTAAATGTGTGTTTATGCAATCAATATTTTGTCCATAGTAGTGGTATTAAAGATTGCAGTCGAGATGAAAATATCCACCTTATCATGACTAGACATTTTATCATTTCAAAACTATTTTATATTAATCAAGAATTTTTAATGAGCACATTTATCAATGAAATACATATATGGTGTTAATAATATTACAACAATATATATCGTCATTTTTTTTCATCGACATCAAATCCCTAGAACGTGCCCCGATTTAGCACAGGTATGCATGATGACGATAAAGTATGATTTGTAATACCTGCGCACTGCTAACACGACGATGGCGCCGACGGCCGTCAGCAGAGCGGCCAGTGCCGCGAGAGCGGCCGCGGCGGGGAACCGCGTCGTGAGGCGCGGCGTGCTCTCTTCTGAAACCAATCGTTGTGTTTAAGACCGGCTTTTGGTATACTTTACGCCCCATATACATAGGAAATAACTACAGTACGACACAAAAGCGTAGAATTTAAAAAGTGGCAATACTGTCCGTTTCTAATCAATCTAACAAAAAAGGGACGACACTACAGTATTGCCACTTTTTAATTTCTACTCTTTTGTGTCGTACTGTATGTAAAGCCTGACCACAAATATATGACGATTGTCAAGAGGGTGCTATTTATAAGATTTATATGGCAACAATTTTGCAAATGACAGTATAGTCCGAAAACGTAATATTGGTAACTGATAATTTTTTCCATGACATGTTCAGATATCTCTACAGCCTAGTCACACATCATTCTTACAACAACAACCAATCTACCGCAACCGCACTATAATGACATTAGTTTAAATACGTGTCAGTTCCGATCTGAACCTCGTAATCTCTTTTCCTGACTGTTTTTCACCGTAAACCTTATTTATAATATGACAAAGACTAGAATGGTGGATATTTTTAAATATTCGAAACAATGCCATAGAAATTGTTGACAAACCATCATAAAAGCATTGCCATTGTAAGAAATAAGTTCTTATCCGAGATCATCGAGATGAGGTAGTCGGTTAAATAATATATGTACTCGTAATTATGTATTCCATGTAAGTTTAATCCTTAACAAAGGTTGTAGTCCCCCCGACTCTCGACCCCGACCGATAGGTTTAGATAATTTTAGAAGCCTATACGGCTTAAAACTTGTGAAACTAGGATCGGGTACCCTAAAGATTAGGTTACTCCGTTATATGTAACTATCAACCCTTTAGTAATCCAATTCGATCTCGAAAGCTGAGAAGCAACGAACAGTAATAAAATTGAAGAACCATTATCCACATTATTTGCACTGTAATGCAAGATATCGTACCAACGTAAGATAGTTATTTCTGATAACTTACGAATTAAAAATGTATAACAACCAATTTCAAGCTGACTTAGGGAAAAAGTGAGTCTCAAGCGCCGTCCAGTTCATATTCAGATTTGCTTTTATAACCTACCAGGTGTCGGTCCTACCGTACCCAGGGGTAATGGCGCTACAAACAGCTTTCATATGTCATATATTTGAACTATTTAACATCAGTAGTGATTTGTCAAGGATTTGTGATTAACCAAATTTAAAACATTGTTTACCGGAATGCTCAATCCTTCGTTCTTCTTACGAAATAAATACTGAATCCTATTTAAAAAAAACTTGACTTTAATTACCGTGGACAGATTTGGTTTAATAAAGCAAAAATTACTTGAAATCTGCGGACAATTTAGTCCTGTTTCCTCTTTATTTACATCAGTGACATTCACTGACTTACAACGTCGGCTACAAAAGAAATTGTCGTTGCCATAAATAAGTACCACTAAAATTCCGCAATATGGTGTGGGCTGGGAAACACCTTGTTGGGCTTTAAGAAAGACGAATTTTATTTTATTTATTTTATTTTATTTATTTATAAGTTTACAATCAACACTTACAGTATATAACCAAGCATGCTGATTAACTTAGTATACATGGGTATTTATCGAAAGAGAAATAATAATAATAATGTTAGGCTGTAATTGAGCTAGGCCTAACAATAGACTCCAAGTAGCCAGTGATTGAGGACATGAGCCTAGACTCGGAGCTAAAAAATATATCCAGATCGCTGTCACTAAGCAAGATGTCGTTGAGTAACGTTAGCGCGTGATGAAGTGGAGAGTGAGAGTGGCTCCGTGTACGCGTTGCCGGGACCGCGAACAGCGGGCGCGCCCGGGGGCGGAGGACGATGGTGGGAACCGCGGGTACCCAGAAAGAAATTCGCGACAAGAGGAATGGATTATAGGTTTTGCCTCGTAATAGTTGAAGAAAGTATCTAACAATATAAGTGTTTCTACGGACTTCCAAGGAGAAACAGTCAACCATTCCAAGGATAAAGAGCGTAGGATAGAGTTTTGGATAATAACCGTAGAGTTTATTGTAAAGAAATCGAATAAACGACTTCTGAATTCTCTCTAACATGAGTATGTATTGGGTTTCGTGAGGGCTCCACACTATCGCGTTCGTTTCTAATTTGCTGCGAACGTAGGCGTTAAAGAGCACGACTATGGTAGCTTTGTAGGTAAATAGTCTGGATTGCCTGAATACGAATCCTAGAGACCTTCGGGCGGAATCGCAAATCTTTGTGATGTTGCCATTAAAGTTAAGTTGAGGGTCAAACCACGTTCCGAGATCCTTCACCAGGTTGACCCGTTTCATGGGTTCGTCATTTAATAAATATGGGTAAGAAAGAGGATTTCGGGCCCTGGTGTAGGACATGATTGAGCATTTGTCAACATTTAGCTCGAGGCTGTTGTTCACACCCCACCAGTGCACGCTGTTTATGTCCTCTTGGAGTTTGGCGCTGTCTTCGGGATTGGTAACATTCAATGCTAGCTTTAGATCGTCGGCGAACAGAAGGCATGTCGAATGATTAATGGAAGCTGGGAGATCATTGACAAGCATCAAAAATAGTAAAGGTCCAAGGCAACTGCCTTGACCGATTCCCGAGGTCACTGGATAAAGGTCAGATCTAGCATTTTTGTATACGACGTATTGCTCTCTGCCAGACAAGTAATTATTTATTAAGCTTAGTAAATTAGTTGACAGGCCAGCAGTATCTAGTTTTTCGAGTAAAGTCTCAGTGCTTACTCTATCAAACGCCTTGCGAAAGTCAAAATAGGCGACGTCTACTTGATTGCCCTGATCTAAATGGTGTGATATTAAGGTTGTAATATTAAGCAAGTTGGATGAAGTAGACCGCTTCGGAAGAAACCCGTGCTGCTCATCACAGAACCAGCTCTTTAGTTGATTGTACAAGTGGGAATAGATGACTGCCTCAAATATCTTTCCAAACACTGAGAGTATAGCGATGGGCCTATAATTTTGAACGTCAGATTTGGGTCCGGCTTTATGTATGGGAATAACTTTGGTAATCTTCCACCGTGCTGGATATGCGTTGGTCTTAACTGATAGATTAAATATATGGAGGAGCGCCTTAATAAATGATTCGGCACAATCTTTCACTATAAATTGAGGTATATTGTCTGGACCTTGAGTGAACTTTGGCGGAAGTCTCTTAATAGCTCTCGTTATATCGGACGCGTTAATGACCTTGATATCCACCAATACAGGAAGCGCGCGAGTAGTCGAGGCGTTAGAAAAGTTGGTGGCTGAGAGTGGAGTTGAGGCGCTAGGTTGCGGCAAATATACGCTTTTGAAGTATTTGGCAAAGCTGTCGGCAATTTCAAGTGAAGACTTTAGGTCGAAGGTATCCGACTGCCTGGATGCACGGTTGCGTTTAACAAATGACCAAAAGAAAGATGGGTCATTGATGATATTGGATTGTACGCGGCATACGTATTGGGTCATTGCATTTTCGGACTTAGTTTTAACAAGTCTCCTATAATAGAAAAAAAAAAGCATAATATAACTGATGACCTGTTGCTTTGAATAATTTGTGGTATTGGTTTTTTAATTTATTTAGGTTAATGATTTCGGCTGTGAACCATTCAGGATAATTAAACTGTGAGTTATTGCTACTTTTTAAGGGAACGCAATCTGAGATTATTCTGTCTACTACTGTGTAAAAATGATCAACACAGGCGTTAACATCATGAAAATCCTCAAGTTGAGTCCAATCCGTGTTTGAGATTTTTGAATAAAGGAGGTGGAAGTCTGCTTTACGGAAATTCCTTATTGGGCACCCACGGTTATCGACCGACTGAGAATCCTGTGGAGGGTTTGAAAATGGATGTTGCCAAACAATGGCGATATCGAGGGGTGGGTGATGTTTCTCTAACGACACCAAACCCGTGACAGCATCTGCGATCACTGCATTACTTATGACATTATTTACTAGCACCAAATCCAACAAGCGATCCAGAGCGTTAACAATTTTATTTTCCTGGCTTAGTTTACAACTCGCCAAGACGGAGTTGAATACATTACGGACAATGGTTTTGGTGGAGTAAAGATTAAAATCACCCACAATAACAATGGGAAGCGAGTAGTCACTGCTTATTTTTTCAATGCAGTTAAATACTGAATAATAACGGGAATCACTTATTTGCGGTGGAAGGTAAATCACTACTAATATGAAGCGCAACTGGCCTTTCGTTATCATACCACAAACAATCTCATCATCCGACTGCGCACCGCATTCCAAGCGCCGGAGAGCGAACGGCGCGCGCGCCGCCAAGAGCACTCCACCGCCGCCTCGTCCGACGCGGTCGGCGCGCAGCACGCTGAATTCAGGCGGAAACAATTCGGAGTCATAAACAGTATCGTCAAGGCGTGTTTCAGTCAGGGCCATAATATTGTAAGAGAAGGTTGCGAGCGTATTTTTTGTCACAGCTAATTTGCTCTTTAGACCTCTGACGTTTTGATAGAATATGTTAGCTTTCAATGTTTTGAGAGGTTTCTGATCGAAAAAAGACCGTTCTATTGGTGGAACGTCGAGATTTGTTTTTCTTATACGTAAACCATTCTTGAAGAGCCGTATTCTTTGGCCAATTTTCGGGTGCTGTGAAGAAGTCAAAGTGCTGTAGGGGTACTCCAAGAATAAAGCAATTGTGTTTGTCATGACCCTGTTCGGGTTTTTCTACTGTATACGCGTTGCATGGGCGCTTTTTATTAAGGTACGCCTTGATAATATCATCGGTCGTGTTGGGATCAAAGTTCCAGACATGTATAAATTTAAGGGGCTCGAGGAGCTTCAAGTCATCGTCGGCATCACCTGTTGCTTTGATAACAACGCCACGGGAACGTCTCCGAGCTTGCTGCTTATTATTCTGGTAATACGGTTTATCTTGAAATGGATCCTGCGGTTGGATTACAGTTGCACCGTTGTGACCTTGCTGTTTTGCCTGAAAATCCTGAAAATCACCATTGGTAATTGATGGGTCGATGCCATTTGATGTCGTATCTGAGATGGCTTTGATGCTTGATGCGGGAGTGCTGCGGGTCAGTTGCTCCGCGAGGGATGCACGGTCAACTGAATTATATAATTGCTCGCTACATTTCTCAGTAATTTTCGCAGGGAACGTATTAGGGTCGCTTGCATTATTTACGTGGCTCATTTTAATGGTCGAGAGCAGCTCAGCTAATGACCTATTCTCTGCCTCCAGTTGCTCAATGCGTTTTGTGTTGCATTCCACTGCTTTACGGATGAAATTATAGTCGTCAGCAATATTGTCCACTGTTAGAAGCAGTCCGTCTACATCTGTTCGGAGTGCATTGTGCCTGGTGGAAAGATCAATGATACTATCATGAGCGGCGCAGAGACGTGCGTCCTGATTCTGGAAGAGATTGGCGACCTCGCTACGAAACACTCTCAACTCTTCAAGGATTATCTGTGTGTCAGTTGAGGAAGGCTGTACTGGAGGCGACGCGCGTTGACACAATGGCACTTCACGGTGGCTACACTCGGGGCTTGGGGTCTTTTTCCTCAAGGTAATGTTGGCAGTTTCGCTTTGAGGCGGTATATTCACTTTGAGTTGATTATCAGTCATTGGCCGCGAGCTGAGAGCTGATTTAGAAGCTTCACCGGTGGGAACTGGTCTTGCGGGTGAGTTGGTATTATCCACTTTCGGCATTTTGCTGCGACACAATGGGCATTTCCAGATTTTCTTATCTTCGGGGCTCATCAAAGTGCTGCCCACGTTTGAGCATAACAAATCGTATTTAGATTTACATAAGCTGCAGTTTAAGAAAGTTTTTCCTGGTATAGGTTTAGCACAACCCGCACATATATATGACATTGTTCCAAAATAATAATTTCTAGTTTACTACAACGCGTAATAGCGGGTAAAATTAAACTTAAATAATAAACAGTTCACTTCATAAACCAGTCGTGCGAGACACTGATTGACCGTGTTAACGGCCGTAAGCGATGGGTCACCGGTACTGGTCGCGCGAGCCGAAACGACCAACGGAACTAGACACGGTAAGTCTGCACAAACGTCGTAAGTCGGGGGTCTTGTTACACTGGTTACGCATGTAGGACTGCGTGGACACGGCTTATCTAGACGGAGTTCAACTCGCCACTCCCGAATTTATCTTACCAGTTCTTTTAGCTGCGTCGCGGAAGACCAGCTCCCGTAGCAGAGCTGGTTCTGAAGCCCCCTTGCTGTTCCTAGCGACCACGCCGAGGATCTCGTCTTCTGCGAGATCTTCGAGCGTTGCCCAGGTCACATTCAGCCACACCACCAAGTCTAGGATCACAAAATTTGAAGTTAAATTGGTGAATAGTAACTGTAAGGATTGGTGATATGTCGTCAATGATTGGAGACCACAAACCACAAGATGTTGCGGCGTAAGATTAATAGATAACCTAGATAAAGTAGATAGTTCCGAAACTGGAACCTGAAAGACTGGAAGTAGTACTTGGGAATTGGGAAGTCTAATGAAGTGAAAGTGCCTGGATGATGAAAAAGAACGAATCTCGTTTGTTGGACTTGGAAATCTATTCAGCTTATGGTGGACATACTCGTATAAGGTAGCTATCAGCTCTTGGCATAAAACGTGCTACGGAACAGAATGAAATGAAACCTAAATAAACATTTTTTATTTTAATTTTCAACAAAGTGTAGAAGTGGAATCATTTACCAGGTAATAGCCGAACCATCCTTGAATTTTATGCATATTGCTCACTATTGGGTATAGTGAATTGAAAGTCTTACTAGTGCTCTATTCCGTGGTCCACCCTCCTCACGGAAAAAATGGCTTCGCCACTTCTGAGGTCTCAGTTTGCTGGACAGTTGCGTGGTGGAGACAGCCGTGCTAGGGAAGAAGGGAACGTACATGTCAGGAAAATTAACCAAAACTGGAAGCTGTGATGTTAGCCAGCACTCTACTGGTGTCTCCAAGAGCCTCAAGCGTGAACCATTGACTCAGTACCATTGTAGCCGGCCAGGGACCTCACTGGCATAAAAGCTTCTCCGCTCCAGGGGGCCCATGATACGAACAAGTCCGGTAAGACTTACCGAAGCTAGTTGCTGTGGTGTTAGCCAACACCCTGCTAGTGTCCTCCAGGGCGTGAACCAATGACCGAATCCCCCATCGTAGCCGGCCAAACACCTCACTGAGAGAAAGGCTTCTACGCTTCTGAGGGTCCAAGATACAAGCATATCCTGTAAGACTTACCGAAGCTAGATGCTGTGGTGTTAGCCAACACCCTGCTAGTGTCTCCCAAGGCATCAAGCGTGAAGCGCTGACTAAGCCCCCCATCGTAGCCTGCCAAACACTTCACTGAGAGGAAGGATTCCCCGCTTCTAAGCACCCGGTTTGCTGTACAGTTGCGCGGCGGAGACGGTCGTGCTACGGAAGAAAGGTTTCAGAGTTTAAGTTAAATTCACTTATTTCAATGTAAAATGTAATTGGTTTGTAAAATAAATGTATCTACTTCTTCTTCAGATCCGTCATCATTGAGTCTTATGATACTACGATGCAATACTTATATTTTTTTTACCTTGGAAGAAATTGGAGTATTCCTAAATGCATCACGTATCATGAAATTCTTAAATTGTATTGAAAAACAGCTGTGTATGGAGAGAGGTCATCGAAGGGGCTGGATGGATTTTAACCAATTTTGGCCCAGGGATAGCTGGACTACCAAAGATAAAAATATACTTTATACCCGACTATGATAAAGAAAACAAGCTTAACGCGGACGAAGTGTGTTGTACTACTTTTTCATAAAAAATACATGTACAATATGAATAATGGCATGCGCGGTATAATTACTATATGTGCCCCAAAAATGAAAAACGTGCAACAAAATGGTTGCAAGAATTTTATCCAACCGCCCGGAAATGCAGGCGGCCATTAATTTCCAGTTAGCGATACCGAAATTTAATTCGACGAATTCATTAAAACTACGCTCCGATCGGTCATGCCCCAAAACGCGAAACCGGCCAGCGAAAAATTCAGACAAGTGCGAATTTGGCTGTTCAATCATGGATCAGGAAGAACAAAATTAGAAAATTATATCTTTAATATTAAATAACTAAGGTAACGGCAGAGCCAACTGCATCAATGAAACTCGCTAAGACGGTGTTGCGCCCAATAACCGTAATTACTAGAGATAATTAAAACATATTGAACCGGGTCTATCGCGATATTTTGATTCACCTTCATTTTTTCTGACGTTCCGACACGGTTACACGTGCCGTGGTCTCAGACGTACTGATGAAAACAGCGAGTTGTTACTGCAGATGTTGGCCAAATGTATCGCTACCCGAAGAAATGTGTAAGAAATGTTAATATTTATTATCACCGGCACGACACACAACACTCTCAATGTCCGCGCACAGATCGGACAGATCCGGAGATAATATATCCGTAATTACTAGGCTTGGGACTTTTCGGTGCATATCGTGGTTCTACAATCCATAAAGTGTTCATTATGTTAAAATATTTTGTTTGTAGTCAAAGACAAAATATATATTAGTTATATTACCTACACATTTGACATTATAACGGAAATGTTGAAAAATAATTGTCAACCTTGAAATTTTAAAAGTTATCAGAGCACAAAGATTTCCATTGTCAAATTCCATGATTAGTTATTTTCATTTTGTTTCATAAGTAGCCGATTCCAGAAACTTTTATGCCCCATAATGTGTCATATAAGTATACATAAGACCGTGCACACTTTAACAGCAAGAGTATACTCCTCTATTTTATTTCTAAACACTTTTATTTAGAAAACATTCGACACTGCATTAAAAGAAGCCAGCTTCCCGCCATTTCCGCCCGCTCTTCACGCAGGAACCCTAAAAAAACTACAGCTCCATTTTATCGCGACGCGCTCGCGCGGGAATTTCAAAAAATGGCCGCCGAGTGAAAAGGCGCGTTTAAAAACCGAAGGGGTAAGTGCGAAGCGGCGCGATTTAAGTTTTCTCGTTACTCCTTGCATATTGGCGGGGACTCGGACGAAGTTTGCCCGTATTTTAAACGTACAAATATTCCGATTTTGATCTCGGAATGTTTTAATTAGTAATATTGATTTACAGCGTTATCTGATTTCCGAACGTCTATCTGATTGATGTTAATTTCAGTTGGTGCTAGTTTACAGTTGATCAAGTCGTGTAGCCAAATTTAGTAGCAGCTGCGTACTGAGACGGATTTCAAGTTTATTTTATGGATTTACTTGGCTTAAGTACATTCTAAGAAATTCGCTGCAACCTTTAACTGGATATTGATTTAGACTTACACGTGGTCTGAATCGCGTATAAATGCCGTGGGATGATTTGATAAATCGAATTTCCCAAGTTTTTATGGCTTTAAGGTTTTATTTAACTGATACTATCAAAAATTGCTTCTTTTTTTACTAAATTGGCGGAGCCTCGCTGTCGCGAAGCTCCTTCGCAATTGCCCTGTTCTAAGTAGTAACATTGATAATATGTTAAGAAACATGTTTGATCATAGAAAAAAAATCTAAAATAATCAGCATTTTTGATCGGATAAGGAGCCTTAAAACTTTAGGTAATCTTATTTTATGAAGTTCCTGTATAACGCTTGAGTAGATACACTTAGGATCACCTTGAGGTAAAACTAAATTGTAGGTAATCCTAACTTTAAGACTCAGTCCCTAGGGACAAACTTCTATACTAAATGTCTGGATTGTTAACACACTTTAATCCCGAATTGCCGCTTTATATTATTGACCTTGAATTGAAACTCGAATTAAGGCCAAATTATCGGCACCTAATGGTGGAGATAATTCTCGACATTAAACGTATATATTTTTTTAAACTGATACATTTCTATTTCAACTCTATACCAGCGGTGCGGCGAGCGGTTAAGCAAGAGATCCGAGCGCGGCCATACGAGTGAGCGAGACACACGTACCGCGCATCACTGCCGCTGTCGCGCAAAGACTTAAGAGGATATATCACTGCTCCTTTTCCCATACTATCCGTTTACGTTATGTTTCCATAATTGGCGTCGCATACAAATGTAGTCCGCCCTTAACGTAACCGAGTTTTACAAATAGAGTTTTCTTTCTCGTCTGTTTCCTCCTCCAAGGCTTTACCAATCTTACGAAAAAAAAAAAAAAACGAGGAACTTTATAGGAAAAATGTTCTATGTCGGACCGTTTTGATTTTTCCGCAAATTAATATAGAATTTGTGTACTACGTCCCATACCTCCTACACAAATTGTATGATATTAAGAGGCCTTTTATTCCTTTTAAAATGCTGATTGTTTTAGATATTTTTCTCTATGATCAAATATGTTCCTTAACATATTATTGATGTTACTACCTAGGACAAGGCTATTGTGATTTATAGGTATGTATTAGAAACCTACAGTTTGAATTTTTCATTGATATTTTTTTTTCAAAAACTACTCCAATTTGACAAAATTCACGCGGAAAATTAGATTTTTCTTCTTATTTTCGACTGCACGCAATAAAAGCATGAAGTAGCTACGTTACTACCAAGAACTCGGGGAAAAGTGTTATTCACTTTAAAAAGATGGTTGTACTTATCAATATATTTGTCACAATATAAAAAAAAAATTTTTTCAAAGGAATAAGGCTGCTTAAACGCGAAAGTTTCTGTCAAAAAAAACATTTTAGTGACAAGCTTTTATAGCCGACTGTACTTTTCTTTGGATATCCATCAAATGCTGACTGAGACGATTCTAAAGAGCCCAAACTCGGTAGGATTGCTTTTTCTATTATAGAGTTCCCATATGGCCACCTTCCTGCTCCATCGTCAGATCAGCCCCATGATACCATATTATTGTATTGTCATCAAAGTTAAGTAAGTATGCAAAATTTCTGCTCAATCGGTTGACGATATCTGCTTCAAAATTCCACCAGAGTTGCAAGTTTCCACCCGAACAAACATACTTACCTACATAAAATAAATAAAAGCTTTTAAAAATCGAAACGGTGCATCACAAAAAAAAACTTCCCATTTAGGTCCTAACATTTCGTAAAATTATTTTAGTTTTGGAGTAACGTAAACTCGATTTGTATGAAAATATTGCACCCATGAGAAGTAAAAATACACTTCTTATTTTTACCTGTTATATAAACTTTCGCATTCTATAAATTTATGAAACATGTAATGTCTCATTTTTTTTTAAGTGGGTATACCACAATTTTATTAAGACTATATTAATACAAAGATCAAAGCTTAAAGAAAAATTGAAAAAGGAGCTACCTGGTTGAAGAGACCGGGAATCGAACCCGTAATCCAGAACCGGTAATCCAGAGGTACCGGGTTCGATTCCCGGTCGCTTCCACCAGGTAGCTCCTTTTTCAATTTTTCTTTAAGCTTTGATCTTCGTATTAATAGTTTCGCATTCTATTTTGTACTCTCTTTAAAATTGTAACTGGAGCAATTTATTAACATAGCAACAAAAAACCAGTGAAGATTTAAACTCACGCTCCATAAAGTAACGTTACGTAGCGTTTTTGCACCTGGCAGCGTTAACGTTACAAAAACTACAAAGTAACGCAACGCGAAACAGTTTCGGTGGAAATTCGTTAAAAATCGTCAACGGTACGTGAAGAGCAGAGGATATAAATAACAGTCATTTAACTATAAATAAGACGCTGCAATTTTCGCACCGATAGATGCACCGTGATATCAGAGAAGAGAACTTATCGAAACTGTGTGTGACAAAAAAAGGAGCTAGTGTAAAGGAGAGTTTTTCTCTAGTTGTAGATTATGTAAAACGACAACCCTCAGTCCACTATTTATTAGCTCACACACCCCGAACAAGTATTTTTTTCATCAAGCGCAGATTTTAATTAAACGGTGTTTGAGCTCCTGGCATCGGTATAACAAAAGCTACAAAGTAAAGGTAACGTGAATTGCTAGAAAATTCAATTAAAATTATCAGTGGCACGAAACACAAGACTAGTTTCTTGTGACGACAGAATTTTAACTGGAAATAATTATAGCACTGGCGGCGCCAAGATTCTTCTCGGTATCTGACCCTACACACTACACTGTTTCCAAAAAAAAACTCAATATAGCGTATTTCCTTTTCGGATATGACGGTGCAAGCGCACCCTCTGCACCGTACTGCCGGCTCTCATGCAAGAATGCCAAATTATACAGCAGTCCTATGGGCTTCGAACGATTTAACGACAGTACGCGATAAGCCACAATGTCGCTACGAATTTCAAGTAATTGTATTTAATAGTGTTTTCATTGCAGTTAACTAGATCAATAGGATATTTTTCTTTAGTGTCACTATTTCTGAAAATTTACAATCAGACATTTTTTGAATCAAGTTATCTATTTCTGTGCTTTCACTCTACCGTAGGGTTTGTCAGTGTTGCAGTAGACTGTGTCAGGAGACGATTAGTTAAGAGCAATTAAAGTCCCGGGTATCGCTGTAGAGATGCACTGGAGGCGGATCTGGGGGAGTTGAAGGACGAAAACTGTCTGGAGGCAGATGCAGCATTTTGGGTCAATGAGTCATGGGTGTAAGTAAATAAGTAAGTAATTTAAGGTGACATGGCGGTTGTCACACTGCTCCGCATCTCGCAGCGGCGTCCGTTGATGCGTTTTTTAACTTTGTATGTAGAATCTTGATTTTGTATAGAAAAATCGCATGGTACGACACACTGGCTCCGCCTCGACGCGCGGAGTAGCGAGACGCACGACGACTCGCGCGCTCGGACGGAGACGCGATGCGTGCCGCAGGGTATGTCACACCGAGCTCCGCAGTGCCATACGGATTTTAGTGCAAGTCTTGCACTGCAAGAAGGACGTATTTAAGAAAGTATAAAACAAGATTATAGTAATTTGTAAACAAATATTTTTATTAAGTATTTAGCGTAAATATATGATCTGTGATTTATGCTCAATTAGTGAATAGTTATTAAAAATATTAAAGGCTGAGTTACTTATTCGAAATATTGTTTTTATTTAATTCCAAATATATTTAGTTTTATAGTAAGTATCGGTTTTAATCATAATCAAAATATAGGGAATTCTTATAAAAGTATGATTGAAGATTGAAGTACATAGTAGATTATTACTTAAGTACTTGAGTGTAAAGCTTTTCTTCGGCTGTGATAGAACGTCGATTTGTGTCCGCGCCAGTAATAATCACTCCAATTTTGCTTAGCAAATAATCAAATGACGCGGTTGACATGCCGGTGCAATTAAACAATGTTTCTTCGCGTTGCCTTAAATCTTCGTAATCTCTAGCAAAAGACCTTTTTATCGGTCTGGTTTGTAAATAGGAATGTATCCACAATTTATGACTCGATTGTACAAAAACCAAGCTGAAAGTATCACCGCAGCGTTCTGAATAAGTTCCGTTTCCATTTTATCGTCAAATAGGAACTGTTTTCACCTAACGTTCGAATGTGAAATGAACGCAAGACGGAGGTAACGCGGGACGTCGTGCATCGCAGCTCCGGACGGAGATGCTGAGAAAACTCGGACGTCGGTGCGTTGTCTCCGCATGCGAGTCCGTAGCTCCGCGTCTCGCAACGAGACGCGGCGGCAGTGTGACAACCGCCTATGATGCGAAATTAGCGCGACTTCCGTCGTCCCCAAAAACTGATTTTAACGAAATTTTAGTTTTGGGTCACTTTTTAGGGACAACTGCAAAACTACAAATTGTACAGTAATTCAATCAAATATTAAAAGTGTTTGCCTGGCATTTTACATTTTATAAACATTTCACTGATTTGGAAGATATAAGAATAAATCTAAAATTTCGCATCATGTCTTCATAACTTTAAAACATAAGTTAAAGTACTGGTCTCGATTCGTATATTGTGCGTAAGCGCGCGGGGACACGCAATCCGAGTGTCACTTATGTACAGTCAGCGACAAAAGCAACGGTGCGAATGTTGGAAATGCATGCAAAACGGACGTGGCAGGGTTCCGCAAAATAGATGTTATTCTTTAACAATTGAGAGAAACCCTGACATGTATGAACGTTGCTCGGGAACTAACCTAACCTGACCTTATTTCTGTAGTTATGTGTTGCATTTTCTAAGAATTAATTGTAATGTATTAGAAGTTGTTAATTTAACCCAAATTAATAATTAACACACAAATTATATATTGTAATATACATATATAAATCTATACATTCAATGCTCCTATGAGTATTTATGTACATTTTATTTGATGGCTTTAAATTTGGTAATTTTTGACAGTTTTTGTTGTAACAACATTGTTATCCATACTTCCGTACTAGCTATAATAAAATTACTGAACTTGGTTTTTAATTATATCACAACTTCTTAGGATGAAAGTATTACGTCTCGCGACTTATTTAGCATTATTTAATTTCAACGAAAACACTTTCATTAATATTTCCTATTGCTTTAAAACAAATCTAACCATTAGGTTAGGTGCGATAATATCATATTTATCGAAATAGGATGATAAATAAAATAAATAAATAAATATCAGACAACCTCACACAAATCAACCTAGTCCCAAATTAAGCTCAAGAAGGTTTGTGTTATGGGTACTAGGCGACGATATACATTACTTATATAGATAAATAAATACTTAAATACATAGAACATCCATGACCCAGGCACAAATATTCGTGTTCATCACACAAATATTTTCCCTTGCCGGGATTCGAACCCGGGACCGTCGGCTCAGTAGGCAGTTGCTTAACCACTGCGCCAACCGCGTCGTCAATTAACGTCGTGATTAACATTCACGTGAGATTGTCAGGAACGGCTCGACATGTTTCGAACTCGTATGGAGCTCTTCATCGGGGACTGCTGCCCGTATTTCTCCGTATTTAATGTATTTGTATTTAATGTGGGTACACACCACACTTTTTATATTATAAACTATTGATACGAAGATCAAAGCACAATGAAAAATTGAAATACGTAACCTTTCGAAAGAGACCGAGAATCGAACCCGGTACCTCTGGATTATCGGTCCAGTAAAAGTATAAGTATATAAATATTAAAAGTATAAAGTTTAAAGTACACTACGCATAACACTGGGTCACCCGGACACTCGTCTCGACATTTTGCCGCGCCCCGAGTGAAGGTTGTCAATTGCGGCGACCCGAGTGTCACTTCACTTCAGTCAGCGTCAAAAGCAACGGTGAGAACGTTGCAAATGCATGTGAAATGACATGTTAGATTTCCGCGTTCAGCAAGAGTTCAAGTAGGTATGTATTAGATTTTCATCATACACATTTAAAAATGGCTATTTTACATAGAAAACTACCGCGAGTCTCAGACATGTTAAAATACCTATAAAACATGTTTATTCACTATGTAGAAGTCTAATATCACGGATTCGCGATTCATCATCAGGAGAGTCGATCAGGCGTGGCAGCAGCCAACCAAGCACTGAGGTTGCGGCTGTATGCCGCCGCCGCGACTGATCAGCTCTCCTGATTATGAATCGCGGATCGCATGTCACGTTATTTTAAATAAAAAACCGGCCAAGTGCGAGTCGGACTCGCGCACCGAGGGTTCCGTACAAACACTTTCCATCCCTAAGTGGTTAAGTTAAGTGTGCACCTGGTATGTATAGCGCCCCATATAAATTAGGTGCAAAGTTAGGTATTAAAAAAACTACTGACTAGATCTCGTTCAAAACAATTTTCGTTGGTAGTTTTTATAGTTATGTACATCATATGTTTTTTTTAGATTTTTCATTTTCTTATTTTAGAAGTTAGAGGGGGGGGGGGGGGGGGGGACCAACTTTTTTCCACTTTGGAAGCGTCTGTCAGGCAAACTATTCGGTTTAGAAAAAAAATATTTGAGAAACCTCAATATCATTTTTAAAGACCTATCCATAGATACCCCACACCTATGTTTGTTGAAAAAAAAAATTTTGAGTTTCAGTTCTAAGTATGGGGAGCCCCCAATATTTATTATTATTTTTTTATTTTTGCATCAGAATCCTAATGCGGTTCACAGAATACATCTACTAGTTTCGGAAAAAAATGGCTGTGACATACGGACTGACAGACGGACGGACAGACGGACAGACAGACATGACGAATCTATAAGGGTTCCGTTTTTTGCCATTTGGCTACGGAACCCTAAAAAGGCCTATTGTTATGGAATTTGTGTAATTTTGAAAATAAACAAATTATTTCTTGTATTTCTTATTGTATTCGTTAGCCACGGGTAACATTTGTGTTAGGAATGTTAGCCGTAATATTTGTAATGTCCGCTTTGCGTCATAGGTATAAAGGAAGATCCGATGACAAAGTATTTTTAAGGTAAGCTTTTTTTTCATTGTCATAGGGGGCAAACGAGCAAACGGATCGCCTGATAGAAAGCGATTACCGTCGCCCATAGACACCTGCAACACCAGAGGAGTCTCAAGTGCACTGCCAGCGTTTCAGGAGGGAGTACGCTCTTTTCTTGACCAGACTTGCGTTGAAGTAAGGTTGACTTGAATGAACACTTCGTAAATTCTACGCGTCCGTTATTATGTTATTATTCCGTGTTAACAACAAAAATCGAGATGGAGGCCAAACTTTATCAGGCAAACTTGACCAAAAATCAAAAAATCCTTTAATCCATAGGTTTAAGCAAATTCATTGTACCTCCGTGATTTCGTGGACTCCCACACCATTTATTTAAATCTGGCAACTATCCGTGTGCTAGATATATATCTGAGTTAAATAAAATAAAAATGGCACAGTTCTGAACTCAGTTGTTACCGTAAAACGCGAGCTGAATAATTATCGGCGCACGGAATGTGACCGAAAAATATTCTCTGCCAAATTTAAATTTTTGAATGCTATTCGAGCGTAATAAAAATATTTAACATCAATTTCCATAAGTTTGCGTCCAGGTTTTTGATAAACTACAGCGCAGTGGTTAAATTTTTTGTCTATTGTGTCAATTTTATTCACTTCTGCAAGATTTACCCTTAATAACACACGTTAAAATGAAAAAAAATGCCTTATCGTCGTCTGTAGCAGCTATACCTTGTATTTTTCGGAATATCTAACCGCCATATAGGTTGACAACTATATGCGACATATGATCACCCGTCTCTGTCGCACTGTTGGACTGAGAAATGATATAAGTTGATTTCCAAAGCTAACTTTGAAGCCTACTTGCAGAATAGTTTTGAAATTTACAAAATATTGGGTATCATCGAATATTATGGATATTGCAATAAAAAAAAAGACTCATAATTATAAAAACTGTTTAAATTCATATTTATACTCTTGTTAATAATATAAAATGTGAAATTAAAAGACCGAGTAAAACTAAAAACATTACGAAACCAAACAAAAATTACTGATGTAAAGTACACCGTAAGAAAACTAAAATGGAGGTCGGCAGGTCACATTATGAGAAACAATAAAGACAAATGGGTGAAGGACGTTACCCAATGGTGTCCAAGACAAAATAAAAGAAGGAAAGGGAGGCAACGTCTAAGGGCCTTATCACACTTGCGATTTGCGAGCGTATTTTCTATACAAATAAGCGACGCGGCGAACACGCTGCGCGTACGCCTTCATACAAAAAACGCTTTCAAATCGCAAGTGTGATAAGGCTCTAAGATGGGAAGAAGAAATTAAAAACGTGGCTGGTGCTACCTGGATAAGAAAGACACAGGATAGAGGACTATGGAGGGCTTTAGGGGAGCCCTTTGCGAAATCGCAAGACAATCGTCAAACCGGCTCATAAATGTAGAATATATAAGGAATGTCAATAACAAGTAATACATACATACATATAAATGTAAATTACACAAACTATATTTTATAAGATTGTTAAATAAAGGCTAATAATAATATAAAAATATCTCACCAGCAGGTACAATCTGGAAGACACACGGTCGCTTCTGACGCCCCACGGCGTTGGTCGCGCGGCAAAGCAACGCGCCGTAGTCGCGCTCGCTTGCCGCGCGATACCGAAGTTCGCTGGCTGTGCCGCCGGTAGATACTGTTAAACAATAATAGCCGGTTACAATAGCTTAAGTTGTCATGTAAAAATCCATCCACAATATTGGCAGGAAGCCGCAGCGGCGACAAGCGGATGAGAGAGAAAGGTCTAAGCACAATCTCTCTCTTCCACTTGTGGCCACCGCTCGCTACTACCGCGTGCTGTATAAGTAGGTCTCACCATGTCTAGTCCGCGACACTTGGAAGCTCCCCCGCTGTTGTTGAACTGCCCGAAAAGGTGAACTCAACGTGGGCCACGCTTACCGTGCAGCATCCAGCCGAGTGTAGTCAGGATAGGGGAGGGATGTACTGTTGGTACTCTCCGTACCTAGCCGGCGGCACTTGGAAGCTCTCCCCACTGTTGTAGGACTACCAGAAAAAGGTGAAATCGATGTGGTCCACGCTCACCGTGCAGCGTCTAAACGAGTGTAGTCAGGAGAGAGGACGGCTGTACTGTAGGTGCTCACCATATCTAGCCGGCGACTTGGAAGCTCTCCCCGCTATTGTAGAACCGCCAGAAAAAGGTGAAATCGATGTGGTCTACGCTCACCGTGCAGCGTCTAACCGAGCGTAGTCAGGAGAGGGGAGGGCGGTACTGCAGGCACTCACCGTATCTAGCCGGTGACACTTGGAAGCTCTCCCCGCTATTGTTGAACTGCCAGGAGAAGGTGACGTCAGCGGGGTCCGCGCTCACCGTGCAGCGTACGCGCAGGGGCTCGTCTAATCTAGCACCAATTAGGAGAGGCGATAGCTGCGCGCACACTGGTGTATCTGCCAATCGAAAAAGAACAATATAGACTGAACTTGTTCCGCAATATCTTGTTTCACCCCGGCTCCACACTATCGCGCAGTTCACCGAAGGGAAGTTGGCGGAAGTATGAGTTTTTACAACGGAATACGCCACACTATCCTATTCGCCCAACCTCGGTCAACTACGCGAGTAGTGTAGTGCTAGGGTTAGAATATAAAAAGAGTTCGTAGCTAAAAATACAAAATATTTATGTATGACTTCGTTATGTTATGCGTAGCAAAAGTTTAACAAATACACTATGTATTTTATTAAGCATGAAAACGATTGGCATCCATTTTTATATGCATCAGACTATAAGGCGAAAGTTACAACTAGCGGAGTAACAATGAAAATGGATGCTATGGATGCAAATAAGCACAGCGAAAGCATGAGAATATATTCCAATGCATTGGAGGATCACTCTTTGGACACTCACATTGTACCCTCAGATACACAGCTTGGCTAGTAGCTTCTCCTATTTGATTGGCGGCACTGCACGTGTACAGCCCGCCGTCTCTTCTCGTCACTCCCTGCAGCACCAGGGACTTGGTGCTGAAGATTACTCCGGAAGACATGTTCTGGTTCACTTGTTGATCCTGGACAGACATATCAAGTAAAATATATAAATTATACGTAAAACCAGTTTTTTGTGTTAAGTGATATAGTGATAGTTTTTTTATGTTTTCTAGTTGGTTTTCTTCGTTAATTAGTATACCCGCAGTTCATATAAGTAATTACAACCTATAGATATAACAATTATTATTTACCAAAATAATAAACCTATTAAATATGTATTCCAGCACACAAAGAGCAATTTCCATCCATTACAAGCTCCAACGTCAAACTTTACGCATATGTAGAAAAACTTTTAAGGACGTTTTTAAGCACCTATTCAACCCCCATTTTCCTTCCAAACATTTACAGGCCCTCATACTCATAAATAATAAATACGTTACAACATAATGTTCGTGACCAAGGAGCGGAATGCTTATAGCTAAATTCCAGTGTCGAAAGGGACCGAATACTTTTTTTATTGTCTATCAGTAATAACAAGAAGGGTTCACAACGGGCTGTGAGTTGCACTAGTAACTGTCATAGTGCTCGGCTCTGCCTTCCGCTTTTATTCGAGTAATTTGGCGTGCGTTTGTGGCTTCGTTAAGCCACACGTCCAACTGCTACGCATTTTACACAAACAACAAATAAAAATCTATTGTTAGCGGGTTTTGCGAAGTTTCTAAATAGATAACCTGATGTGATGTTGCACTCGAAGTAAACGTCACCATCCTCGATGTCGTTATATTACCATTCTGCTATGAGTACGGTTATTTGTGACTCACTCACGTTATGGAACCATGAGATGCGGTGCTCCTTAGGGTTGGCCCTGATGTTGCACTCGAAGTAGACGTCGTCCCCTTCTTTGATGTCGTTAGCATTCAGCGTGCTACCGAGTGACATAGCCAGCACTGGCTTATCTGCAAAAAAAGCTAAGTTAAGGCGATACATTAGCAGCGTAAACTTGAAACCTACTCGTAGTTTACGAATATGCCAATATGAAAAAGAAAATGAACTTTTATCTTTTCGTCGGTAGCTCATTTAACCTATTTTTGGTACAGGCGAAAAATATGGTCTTGATCTTATTTTTTTCTTTCAGTTAAGCGATATTAACATATTATATTGTGTTTGTGTTATTCTTAATTAAAATTTTTGTACTAATAAGAAAATAAAATATAATATGTCGTTTAAAATTATGTCAATTATTTTTTATGGCATTTATTTTTATAACAGGTTATCTCTAGCAATCTATACTTGTAATAGTTATTAACTGAATCATGACTATAATATATTTGGTGTTGCGTGCTCGTCGCAGAAATATCACCTTAACGGAAAAGTTCTAATCTAATTGACCTGAACAGATGTCAGGGCAAAAGCAAAAACTATCCGTACCACTAGCAGTTAAAGTTCTATTTAGATCGCAGAAGAAGCAGCCAAGTTGATAAAAAACTAGTCACGTAAACTTGTGGAAATGAGATCCTATTTTAAACGCTGCAAAGTTTAAAATTGATTAGAAACTTGCAGCTACTTTATAAAGATCAGCAATGCTAATGAAAATTGAATCTTGTTTCTTAGCAAGTACAAGATAAATTCAATTGGGACTTTAGTAAGAAACTTTGTACGTGTTAAGATTTTACTAGGGCCCTTTGCTGATGTTTAGTATCTTTTATTGTTTGTTTCGGAGTGATGTTTCTTTGAGTACAGTCGTTCAACATGTCCGGGGTGTCATGAAGCCTTAAAATTCTGACCCTTTAGTAAGTTATATTGTAGAATACGACGAATAACTACGTAAGTGTTGTAATGTTTGTACGGAAGTGCTGGCGGGTCTTGTCATTCATTATTGCTGTATCTTTACTATGTATTTCATTTGAAATTTGAATGTCGTCAGAATTTGATGGTTTTGGTATCATCGGAGAGCATTATACCTGGTAAAATCCACTTCAATAAATCAACCTACTTACATAATTAATAGATTATATAGCCTTACTTTACGGAATTTAATATTCAATTACTGGATCTATATGTAGTTACTGTTCCTGGAAATGTTTGTGGAGATATTGACGGACCAGCATCGAAGCAAAACACTATCGAATATTATACTGATTGATGGTGGTTTGTTGTATCTACTTGTATGTTTCTTTGTGAATATACTAATACATGAAGGTAAAGTAACTATACGCAATACGCAAAAATGAGCACAATTTATTGTTTAAATTTTAAAACGCTTTTTGGCGAAATTACTGAATTTAGAGTTAGTAATTTATAATAGTAGGTAATGATTATTGTATACCAAATTTGTATTATGAAATTATGATTATAGAATTTTTGTGCATTCGTTTTTAGGGTTCCATACCCAAAGGGTAAAAACGGGACCCTATTACTGAGACTTCGCTGTCCGTCCGTCCGTCCGTCCGTCTGTCACCAGGCTGTATCTCAAGAACAGTGATAAATAGAAAATAAAATACTTCGAATAGCACGAAGAACTCTGTCAGATAATTTGGAAATATGTCACTACATTAAGTCTAACTCGGGAATTACGGAACTGTTTAAGGGAATAGACGAAAAAACGAAAAATTACACAAAAAAAGATAATTGTATTGTTTATATCGGAGAAGAGGATTTCAAGCAAACTAAAAACTATCAAACTCTGGTAAACGTAATAAGAGACTCTTTGTTAGAGTTAGATCACACTAATTTTATCATATGTTTACCGACATTCAGATGTAAAGAAACGGGTATAATGTTTAATTGGAGAATCGAAACTTTTAATAACCTTCCGTATCTTGATAATCTAAGGTTTGAATACGCCTTCTTGGTCGACTCGAACCTTGAATTATCATTCGAATATGATATGTTTAGCAGGTTAACCTGCTCCAGTTAACTGGATTTATTAATAATCATGGTGTTGAACAAGTATTTCATGGCATCAGAAAAACAATATTATTCCTCGGCTCGGAATGTCTCGGCTCGGAATGTCAAAGGCGGAAGCGCCAAAATTCATGACCTCGGCTTATCCGATCACACTGGCCAATCTTACCATGTGCCAGTTCGAGAAGCCCCCTCGCCATCTGTTAGATGGTGGTACGAAATCGTAAGGGATTACAGCCCGGAGAATCAAGACAAATTCATCACATATTTGTACTCCCTTAATTATGAAGATGTGCTAAACGAATGCGACGCGAAAAAAGCTTTTTGTAATTTTTATGATCTGTTTGTCCTTTTTTATGATTGTGCTTTCCATATGTTAGAGTTCGGGTTTCGAACCAAAACCACAAACCTAAATGGCTAACGAAAGGTATCCAAAATTGTTGTAGAAGAAAGCGACAATTATACTTAATAAGTAGACGTTTCAAGAGTTGTAAAACGGCGTATAAGAAATATTCACGAAAGTTAAACAAGTGTATTGTTTTGCATCAAAAGCAAGAAAATACAAAGTACATTAATAGAAACAAAAATAAAGGTAAAGCTATATGGAACGTAATAAAGAAATATACAACATCTGACAGCTCCAGTAGATGTATAAACAAATTGATTGTTGATAAGCAAGAGGTGACTGATCCTACACAAATTGCGGAATCTTTCAATGACTTTTTTGTAAATGGTGTAAAGGCAAACTGCACTCAATTTGCTGGAAAGATAGATGACATCAATATTAGCCAAAATGAGTCTAGTATTTTTCTTCATCCGCTAAATATTCACGAACTGAAAAAATTGTAGTCACTGAAAAATTCAAGAGCCGTTGGTTACGATGAACTCAGGACTGACATTATTAAAAATAGTTTAGATGCCATTATGTATCCACTGTTACATGTCATCAATTTGTCTCTAGTGCAAGGTATCTTCCCTGAAATGCTTAAGCAATCGGTGGTGAAACCTTTATTTAAAAAAGGTGATAAATATAAAATGGAGAACTACAGACCCGTTACCCTGATACCCATCTTTTCAAAAATATTTGAAAAGGCCATGTACAATCGGCTCTTATCATTTTTGGAGAATAACAATATTATGAGGCTCAAAATGGATTCAGAAAGTGCAGAAGTACGTCTCTAGCAACGTTTAAGTTAATAAAGCACGTTTTGCAGTGTGTAGATAAAAAAACTCCAGTAACAGTGTTGTTTATGGACATAAGCAAAGCCTTTGATTTTGTATGTCACAAAAGGCTACTTGCTAAATTATCCAGATATGGAATTAGAGGGCCTGCACTTGACTGGATAAAATCATACTTAGAAAATAGAATACAATGCGTTGAAACATTAGACCTATCTATAAACAAAAATCAATTGGAAAAATACCAGTCAACGTATATCAGTAACAATTACGGGGTGCCTCAGGGTAGTATATTAGGACCTCTGTTGTTTCTGGTATACATCAATGACTTTCCTCATATTTTAGATCATGAGTGCATCCTTTTTGCTGATGACACTACGATAATAATTGATGGCAAAGATTTACAAGAATATAACGAGGAGATTAATAAGACTCTGGATAAAACAATAAACTGGCTTACAAGAAATAATCTGAGAGTAAATATAAATAAAACAAAATACATGCAGTTTAGAACTACTTTAGCTAAACCGCAAAATTTGCATGTACATTTTAAAGATGAGAAAATTGAAGAAGTGACTCAATTAAAGTTTTTAGGAATTACTATTGATTATAACTGTAATTGGAAAGAACACATAAGCAGCTTACATTCAAGAATCAACCAATTTGTATTTGCTCTCAGGAAGTTACGTCAGACAGTTACTCTGCAGGCAGCTTTATTGGCATATGATGGCTACGTAGTATCTTTGATCAGATACGGAATCGTCATTTGGGGAAACGGTAGCGGTAACGAGAATGTGTTTTTGGCCCAAAATCGTTGTATCCGAGCCATTTTTAATCTTAAACAAACAGACTCATGTCGTCCGTTCTTCAAAAAACACGATTTATTAACTGTTCCATGCCTATATATCTTAGAGGTTTGTCTTTTTGTGCATAAATACAAATATCTTTTCCAAGAGAGGCAGGAATTGTGCACTAGAACGGTTAGATCGCAATATATGCACAAATTGTATAAGCCATCAGTAAAGCTGGCTACCTCAAACAAAAAATCTTTTATAATGTGTATTAAATTATTTAATAAATTGCCTGATGATTTAAAAAATAATGATGACATGAATACTTTTAAGAAGCATGTAAAGCTATGGTTATTGGACAAATGTTTTTATAATGTTAAGGACTTTTTAGAATAATATTATGTTTAACTTATTTAATGAATTTAATTTAATTTGTTTTATAGATAGGTAAGAATAATTTTGTATGGATATTTTAATTTTTATTTGATATTAACTGATTAGTGTAATTTGTTATTTGTAATAAGTTCAATAATGTATAATTTTAATGATTGTAAATATTGTTAGAATAAGTACCCACATTTCATGCGTGTACACCTGAAAAGGTAGAATTTTGGTGAGACTTATAAATTAAGCATGTACATCTGCAAATGTAACCTATCATTCATACGCAATAAATCATTCATTCATAGCTATAGACAGTTGAAATTTTCACAGATGATGTATTTCTATTGCCGCTATAACAACAAATATTAAAAATAAAATAAAATAAATATTTAAGGGAGGCTCCCATACAACAAACTTGTTATAGATTATGGTACGGAACCCTTCATGCGCGAGTCGGACTCGCACTTGCCCATTTTTTTTTCGACTAAATTACAATTATTCTTTTTTTATAATTAATTATTGATATTTTGACCTCGGGTTGGCAGATATGAGTTATAGTTTTGTATTATTTTAAACACGATGAACCTTTAAACTTTTAAACACATGACAAAGCCCTCGCTCCAGTAGCGTCGAATTATGGAATCAAAGATTTGGTGTGATTGAAGTAACGATGCGATAGCTCAGTTGGGAGAGCACTACGCCGGAAACGTAGTGTCGTAGGTTCGAGTCCTGCTTACATAGCAGTGGATCACGTTACGATTAACGATGTAAATTGTTAAGGAATTAATAAGTTATATGAATGAATTAAATTAATCAATATATAAAATGATCATAGGACCTGTCGTAATGTATGGATCAGAATGTTGGGCAAAGAAAGTGACGGATGAAAGAAGAATACACGCAGCCGAGATGAGAATGTTGAGATGGATGTGTGGAGTGACGAGGAAAGATAGGATTAGAAATGAGTATATAAGGGGAAGTTTGAAAGTAGCACTCGTGCCGGACAAAATGAGGAGCAGTAGGTTAGCGTGGTATGGGCATGTTGTGAGGAGGGAACGTCATATTGGTAAAATAATGTTAGGGATGGATGTCGAAGGACGATAGGATAGATATACAAAGAGCGATAGGTAGGCCAAAAAAGCGATGGATGGATTCCGTGAGAGAGGCCATGAGAAAGAAAGGAGTAAGCGCTGAAATGACCAATAATAGAGATGAATGGAAGAAAAAAACATGTCGTGCCGATCCTACATAAGTGAGAAAAGGGCAGGGATGAATGAATTAAATTAATTAATGAAATATCATCGTGTAAGCTACTTACATACAACGCTCATTTTGAAGGAGTCTTCAAGCGCAGTCCGTAGGATGGCGTTGTCGGCGCGACACCTCATCACCGCGCCATCGTCCTCCGGCTGCGGGACGATCGTCAGCCTACTGACGGTCGTCGTGTCGTTGGAGAACTCGTTGTGCTGTTGGATAATAAAACCCGTCACCCGCGGCCGTGCGGTGGGCCGCCACAGACGTTCGGAATTCCACTGAAGAGATACACACGGAAGAGACACTTTCTGACGTCATTCGTCATATTTTGTTCAGTTTACTATTTGACACACGCAGCTATAATATCGTGTGTGACGGGCTTAAAAACGGTAAAGGATATTTTACTAATTCATTGGTTGATTTATTTACAACATAATGACAAATATATTTTTCTGTTCGTAGCGAATGTTTTTATTCAAACACTATTTATTTTGCCTATAATTAGGGCAGACATTTTTGTCTGTAACAGGCACCCAAAAGTTTTAGCAGATATTGGTGCTGTTTAAAAATCCCCTTAACGTTGTGTTCTGCATGCAATGTTCTTTGCTCTGGTTTTGTACTGTTTTCTCGAAACCACATGATCTACGCAACTAGCCTATCGCAGACGTTCTTTTTTTAAACCCCTCTGTTGGATTCGAACAACGATAAATATTCAAGATATTAAAAAGATGTGATGAAGTTGATGTTGAAGCATCCGTCAACGGCGACACTCTGAAAGTAAAAATAAATACACGAAAAAGACAATGGGATGACCAGGCGAAAGAAGAATCCTATTGTGCGATACTTGTTGATGTGTCAAAAATGCACTGAAGCGCCATATGCGGAAATGTGACATTGATCCATCGCATTGCGAGAGCTTGGCACAAGATCGGCCCAAGTGGAGGCATACAGTACCCTCGAAGAAAAAAGTACGAGTGAGTCGACGCTAAGCGCGAAGAGCTTAAGGCCCGACCACCAGCGGTCATTCAGTACAATTTTGTCGACAATATGGTGACTTGCAGCGAATGTGGCCGCACATTTGCTGCGAAAATTGGCTAAGCGTCAGCCACCTGAGAGCTCATGAGCGACGCTCTCATTAGCCAGCGTTCAGTCGCCGTGGCCGACATCTGCCGGATGCAATGATGATGATGATAGTTGCACTCAGTGCTAGGCTAGTCCTTTGTAGACTCACCTTTCCCCTAGTATACCGCCTGTTCTCTCTAAACCAAGTGATCTGAGCAGGCGGCCTGCTGCCGTGGGTGACGCAGACTAGGGTCACTTCTGTGTCCGCGGACATTTGTCCTGGCTTGTCCGTGATGGCCACTGATGTTGGACGCACTGGTGACAAAAGAAAATATCATCATGGAGTCATTTTATTTACAGACATAGATCCAAAATCCCCTGGGATCCCCCTAAACTTAAACCAGTAATTGATAAACATTGCTTAGAACTACACTATTGTACTCAGTGTACTTTATTGTTTTATTATGAGGAAGAAAAATATATGACGCTTTTATAAAATGAAGAAATGAACAAAAGACGAACGTTGTTTGCAAATGAAAAGAAAATGTGTTTCTCGCGTATTATAGCGAAGCCGCTAAATCTATTTGTAACATTTTTTTAACCGACTTCAAAAAAAGGAAGGGGTTCTCAGTTCGGTTGTATGTTTTTTTTTTTTTTTTTTTTTTTTTTAATGTTTGTTACCTCATAACTCCGTCATTTATGAGTCGATTTGGAAAATTCTTTTTAGGTTCATGAATAGACATCTCAAGGTTGGTCCCATAAAATTTTGGTGAAGATCGGATGACGAGATCCATGAGGAATCGAAGGAATTCCTGAAATTTTATAGGCACTTATAATATTTTTCATGTATTTTCTAAAACTATTTAAGTATTTGCATATTGTAGTCATCATCTTCTCATGCTGAACTAATGATGGAAGGTACAACTCCTTAACAGTTAGGAGTTAGGAGATATTTCAAACGAGATGCATGCCTTCAAGACCTCCCTGATCACCCCGCCATAAGTATTTTATATGAATCACTAAAAAGCGAAAAAAAAAAAATTTTAACAAAAAAAAGAACCGACTTCAGTAAAACTAAAAAGCCGAAAATAACCCGTTCAAGTACAGATTACATTTGACTCACCCTTTGAAGTCGGTGCCAAACCTCACGTAAACTTTAATATATAAATATAATAACTGAGTGGTTTGGGATCGATTTCAAAGGGTGAGTCAAATGTAATCTGTACTTGAACGGGTTATTTTCGGCTTTTTAGTTTTACTGAAGTCGGTTCTTTTTTTTGTTAAAATTTTTTTTTTGTATTTATTTCCTCGTATTGTCTGAGAAAAGCACTATATGAGCCTCGGCCGAACAGGGATTATAGGACTCGTGCTATCCCAAACTCGTTCGGCAATCCCTTAGTTTGTGGCCTCTGCAGTAATGTACCATTTACACTGTAGCACATAGAGCCTGCTTGCTAAAATAATCACCTAATTAATCGACCGAATAACACGCTGAACATTGATTAACATTTCTATAATAGCCAAAACGTAAATTCAACATTTTTGGTTAATTAAATATGAAATATCTGATTTCATTCAACATGGCCGCTTGTGCAGGGTAATTACAGTAAGCCTGACTAAGCCTATTAACTAATATACCTACTTCATACAAATAAAGCCCCGAATGGTCTGATAAATGGCTAGACTGACACCTTATTAATCTGGCTAGATTGTGGCGAGATATTTTGTGCTAGATTAATTATGTAACTGGCTGATTGTGTTTGCTGTTTGGTCTGACATTTTGATGTCTTTGACATTGCCGGTAGGCTGTCTGCTATAAATTTTCCTTTGTGGTTAATGCCATCGATTCAAGCGGATTAGGGCAAATAGTTTTTTTTTGTAAGTTCTAAGAGACAAATTATACACTGTTTGTTCAAAATACCGAGTTTCTTTTGATTATTATGAACCTACTCGCGAAAATTTCATGGTGATGGTAAATTCCGAGGCTTGAGAAGAAGGAAAAAAATGATGAGATGACGAATGATAGGGAAGAATGAAACAAAAAAAGCATGCTGTACTGATCCCAATTAAATGGAATAAGGGTAAGAGAATAATGACGAACACAGGGGATTTCGATGCACAATTGATTGGACATGCACGCCCAGCGTTGCCAGAGCTACGGAAAAATCGGTAGACTGCCTTGTGCCCAGACTTGAGGAAATTATTGGTGAACCTATGGAATTTCAGACTACTTTTATTCATCACCAATATGTAACGTAAGTAAACGAAATGGAATGCACTTTTTCTGAACAGATTACGGACAAGGTGTGCATATTAGATTTTTATTGCTTTTCCACCTACGTTTTTGCAGAAGTTACTAATTTTTAATAAGATTTTTAAGCTTCAGTATAGTCAACGAAGCATTGGAAAAAAGTCTGTAGAACTACGGATTTTTCAAGCGGCGATCTACGGAATTCTACAGATTTTTCGTCTCACCCTACAGATTGTCATAAGTGTCATCTGGCAACACTGTGGACGCCTACTGTAGTGTTAAATCATTTGTGCACAAAAATCCCGGGCTATGATGATGATTCATAAAAAGTCCTGTTTTTGTCCTGTAAAGTGTAAATAACCTTGTTTCAAGTCTTGTATGTTTTTTTTATTTACTAGCAGCATTAGCTCCAAACCATAACATACTTCTTGATACAATAACGTCGCAACGTCCGCACAATCGTCGTATATTTACGACGCTCTCAGAGTATCGACTTAACTCGATTTGTGCACTCGTATTTTAAACGTAGCTAGCTGCAGCACGACATAATCCCCTCCTGTACCCTTACCATGAGGTGGTCTTATCTAGAGATGTTGTAGCTCGCGAGTGATTGATTCAAACGAGCTATATCATGTGGTTTAGCTTATCAGCTCTTGCGCTCACTGAAGATTCAAGTAGCTCAGGATCTATCATCTTAGTATTACTCGTTTGCTTTCCCGTTTTTCTCATCGTTTCGTCTTTTAAATCTAGATTGTCTCTAGTTCTCTACTCACTCGTGAACGATATAGTCTAAGGATCTACTGAGCTAAATGAGCTAAATGAGTGATACATATCTCGGTGAACTAAAGACACATATCACTCTTTTCACTTTAGTGACACATTCTGCGCATCTCTAGTCGCATCAGATGGCGGTACGATGTACTATGAGCTGCAGAATTGCATGGCTATTTATGAATGAATTCATTCATAGTATATATTCATAGTACAGTCCTTGAGCTATTACATTGGGATTCAGGTTTGGGTGAAATCGGGGAGGTTCTTATCCCGATCGCATAAGTGAGCGAAACTAAAAACTCGAACCTCACGTCGTCAGCTCACGCACTTACAGTCGTCATTAGATATATCGCAGCATATAAGGCGTTCATTAATATATGAACACGACTCTTATTGACTGGAAGTTACAGTACATTTTCAGATATTTATGAACGCCTTATATGCTGCGATATATCTGTACGATGGTTTAACTCAATTTTAGTGCGGCTAGAGATTTCAATTTCAATTCCTAATTTATATCATTCATCTACTAAAACGGTATAAAACGATATTAAGAAATGTTTTCACATATTTACTTTACATAAACCCTTAAAACTCTCTTTACGTGCGAGTCCTGTTTTTATTGTGTTATTAACGAGTAAGCAATCTTGTTTCGAGCCTTACTTTTTAATTTACTAGCCGCATTAGCTCCAAGCCATAACATGTTTCATGATACAATAACGTCGCAACGTCCGCACAATCGTCGTATATTTACGACGCTCTCAGAGTAACAACTTAACTCGATTTGTGCACTCGTATTTTAAACGTAGCCCGACGTAATAGATGGCGGGCGCCGTGTGCGATGGTTTAACTCAATTTTAGTGCAGCAAGAGATGGCATAATTCCCTTATTTATATCATGTATCTACTAAAACGATATAAGACGATACGATCAGATAATTTAACAATACACTTCAATACTATTTTCAAAATTCTAAAATTGATCATTAATTCAGAAAAAATTATAACAGCTCGGTGCAGGAATTGGTTGCTCGGCGCCAGCCATACAGATATACGTAATACATATAGCAATTAAAATTGGTCAAAATCCGTCCAGTCGTTTCGGCGTGATGCGACGAGGCGTGACGTGACTGGTCGGATTTTGACCAATTTTAATAGTTGCCGTCGCTGGTTGTTGTCGTTTCACGTTGTCCCGTTGCGTAGATCCGAAAGAATTTCTAGAACTCAGGTAAAAGTATTATTTACTTCAAAAAGTTGGTTAAAATTGTCAGTAGGTTAGGTATATCTGTCATACTATGGAAAAAATGAATTTTTAGAAGGAATAAGGCCTCTTAACAACGTATATGCATATAAAACGCCCACGAGCCAGGAACAAACATCCGTGCTCCTTATCTAAACAAACAAGTTCGGGACATAACATAACTGATATTTTTTCAAGTATTCAGGGTCGGGTTGAAGCCTACTTAACTTAAAAGAACAAAGAAAAATAACTCACCATCCGACCCTTTCATTGTTTTCGTAATAATACAACAATCATCTTATTGCCGCAAAAATATTAATATCTTAAGCTTCCTTGAAAATGTAAGTATTGTCCCTTTTAATGAGGGAATGTTTCTATTGAAAAATTACTAGCTTGCATAACTATGATATGAAGCATAATAAATAATAAAAGGATAATTATATTTATAAAATATATATCGGCCAACCTCACACAAATCGATCTAGTCCCAAATTAAGCTCAATATATATACAAACAAATATTTACAAAACTACTGACTTTAACAAAAAGTAATGTTTAGATAGAGACCCCTATTATTTTTTACAGACCTATTCAACGACACTCCACACACTAGGGTTAAAATAAAAAAAAAAAATCACCCACGCTTTAGGTGTTCGAGAGGTACACGAAAAAATTTAATTTGTAGTTTTTATTTTACCGTTTTGTCGGCGTGATACATATACACATACTCATACCAAATTTCAGCTTTCTATTACTAATGATCACGGAGCTAAGCCGCGGACGGACAGACAGAGGGACAGACGGACATGGCGAAACTATAAGGGTTCCTAGTTGACTACGGAACCCTAAAACATGAAAACAACAAAATTTTACTTTTTCGCGTCTGACTACGATTTATTCAATTTCTAGCTGCGCCACGCGGTGTTACCCACTCATCCCACGGGAACACTAAATTTTTCGGGATAAAAAGCACCTAGCCTATGTGTTAATCCAGGGTGAATTAAAATTGGTCCAGCAGTTCTACAAACATACACATAAACACACAAACACACTCAGATGCACAGCACAGCAGGTGTTTGTTGTCATAAAAAAAAGTTATTAGTATCGTATTTACAAAAATTTAATTACGAAAACACAGAACAACTCCTAAAAATCGCGGTGTAACGAACACACACACACACGCATACACACATATACACACACGTACACACACACTTATTCACACTACTAAAACATAGGTACACATATACAATCTCGCTTAAAATATAATAATTATTAAATCTTAAGTTTTTGCATATACGAGTACTACTTGTTTACCACTAAACCAGCCGCATCTGCATTGTTTTTATGTTTAACCTTGCATTGCTTTATTCATCTCTGTAGTTTAGTTTATTTTGTGGTTATAGTTATACCCTCAAATGTTAAGTTTTGTTACCTTTTATTGTAACTAATAGCAGTTTAAAAATACTTGTTCAAACTAAGTGATAAGTGATCGTGAATCCTGAATCCTGACCTACCGTGATACAGTTCACACTAGTACGGGGGGGTCAGTGGACGCTTACTTAACTTTGGTTTTTACCATAATAAGTAACATCAAAAATGTAAGTAGAAATAAGCACTTTTATTGGCAAATAAATTATTTGTATTTTGTATAAATATGCGACTGGGGCTTTACGTATTACAGCCCGTGGTTTATTTAAAGTTATTGCCTTGTCCAGGAAGTGAGTTTTCTCCCCACAGAGCAGAAAATCCCACTTATAGCCTAGGATGCCGTAGTTTTACGCGGCAGAAGTTTCAGAGGCCTTATTCCTTTTAAAATGCTGATGGTTTTAGAAAATTTTCTCTATGATCAAACATGTTTCATAAAAAAATATTTATGTTACTACCTGGAACAGGGCTATGGGGATTTATTGGTATATACTCGTAATTGAATTTTTCATTGATATCTAATGTTTGCTTCAAAAACTACTCGAAATTGACAATATTCAGGCGGAAAATTAGTTTTTTCAAATTTTTTTTTTTACTGCACGCAATGAAAGCATGGTATAGCTATGTTACTACCTAGAACTCGGGGAAAAGTATTATTCACTTTCAAAAGGTTGAAATTTTCAATATATGTTTCACAATATGAAAAAAAAACATTTTTAAAAGAAGGCCTCTTAAAGATAAAATAATCCACAAACAAAGCACGGTTTGCTTATAAATAACAGCCGAACCTGGTCGAAAGTTTACGGCAGAAATGCATAACTGTAACGCCGGGAAGTTTACAGTGAAGGTCCGAAGTAATCGACTACGCTATGAAGACGTCGTAAATATCACGATATTGTGGAGCCTTTGCCTTGCCTCCCAATCCGAAACGTCGTAAGTTATAGCTATTTTCTACTATAATAAGACTTTTTGAGTCACCACAAAACTGGACACTTGGACGTGGAGAGGTATGTGGGGCTAGAATGATATAAGTGCTTTAAATATTGAGTTAAAGCTGCTGTAGGTATATTAGCAAGAAAACGTTCCGTAGTTTTTTTTTAACCCCCGACGAAAAAAGAGGGTGTTATAAGTTTAACATGTGTATTTCTGTATCTGCGTGTCTGTCTGTGGCATCGTAGCTCCCTAATGGATGGACAAAATGCGGTTTTTCTTTTCGAAAGACTTGTCCGTCGAGATGGTTTTTAGCTATGTTTGGTGGAATTAGGTCCACTAGTTTGGAGCATTTTCTATACCACTCATTGAATGATGAATCTCATAATGATCAGCTACTTGTGTCGGAGTTGTTTTAAATTTGTAATTAAGGTTATATTGTTAATACAGACGTTTCCCTATTTCTAGGTAGGTATTAAATGATTCAACATCATCATCATCAGTCATTCACGCTTGGCAGAGCGGTCGTGGTTACGGCAATGGTGTCCACATTTGAGTTCTCGTCTTCGTCCTTCCATCTGTAGCAGCGATGCATCTCCATTTCACCCGGTTGTCTGCGGAGCGAGTGTTTTTTTTTAATGTCATAGGTGGCAAACGAGCAAACGGATCGCCTTATGGAAATCGATGACCGTCGCCCATAGACACCTACAACGCCAGAGGAGTCTCAAGTGCGTTGCCGGCCTTTCAGGTACGCTCTTTTCTTAAAGGTTTGAAGGTCGTATCGGTCCGGAAATATACTGCAAACCGACAATGTATTCCACAATGCAGTCGTGCAAGGTAGGAAATTTCTAGAAAAACGCACAGTTTTGAGTGCCCTGCACCATGGTGCTCCGTGTGGTGTTTTTAATAAGGTCGGTCCAGCGAGTCAGTGATCGGCCTTTTCCTCTTTTGCCTACCATCTGAACCAGGACGACTAGCATTTCCATCGGAGTTCTACTTTAGGGAGATATGGCCGAGGATCTTCAATGCTCGAAACATCTGGATGAAATTCTTACAGACCACAAAATGTCATGCGACCTTTAGATTTACGATATTTTTTTATTTGGCTGTGTCGGGGATCAGCACCCACCCCGATGTGATTGTCAACGTCAACCCATGCGTGATGACATAATAATGTAGATAGTATCTGATATTTGTACTGTGCGATTAGGTTATCATAAAATCAATCGACATCAACACATACATAGTAATACAAGGTAATACAACACATAGTAATGAGCTGATCAGTCAAGTTGTGACAATAAATACATGTTCTTTCTTTATCAGTCAAGTGTATCTCATCTCAACAAGAAGTGAGTTGCTCGTTGTTTAAAACTGTTTGAACTATTCGAGACTTGCTCAGCAGCAATCTAAAACCGTTTGAGACAGTTTCAATCTGCCTATCCGTATAAACACTAACCATGTGAGTTTAGAGCTTAAACGAGAATACAAGCCAACAAATGTCACCCGGGAAGCAAACTTTAAACCACGTTCCAAAACAGGTTTAAATCGTTATTCCTGAGAGCGTCATAAATTCCCGCCATTGCGACGTACGCTGCGACCACTTAAGAGATTTAAAACTCCCGTATATCGTGAATACTGCCTCCCTTCCTCAAAAAGTCTTAAGCGACGCCTTCATCCTAAACACATAAACCCTTCTATGTGAGATCGCGGAATCGCGAATACTACCTTCCTCCCTAAGAAGGTCTTAAGCGACGCTACCACCCATGGCGCATAAGTTGTTCTATGTGAGTTGGTGCAATAATGCCCGTTTGTTTGTTCCCTTCGTGTTGCGTGTTCCAGTCCATCGGTCCCTTTGTACGGGTATTTCGCCCCAAATCTGATGTTTACGCAAATGACGCGCACTCTTAAATGGCTACGCTGATGCGGTGTGAAAATCGTAACTAATATTGTATCTATTTGTTTATTTGCGGAATGGTACGGTCAGCATTAAATGTAACTGACAATTTGATTGAGTTAGTTCAAATACATACTTACTAAAATTTACAGCTACTTTTGATGCTGATTGTACAAGATATCGCCATTTCGCTGTATGTTTCAGTTTTGACTTATTGACATTTGAACATTATCATTGTGATAGAAAGTTTAATTTTAACTACCTAGAAAATGACACATGGAACCCCGTAATATAGGGCCGGCGATTTGTCAGTTCGACTCTTGTTTTGTAACAAATAGTTTAAAATAAATAAGGACAGCCGGCAGAAGAGATAGTTTCATATGGTTATCACATACCTAGGTATTGTTTAGTTTGAATAAGAACAATATGTAGGTATACTTATTGTTTGTTTTGCGGGATTCCGTACACTTCCCTCTGATCAACATATAAGAATTGCGTTCATCATACAAACAACCAACATTCAACACATATAAATAACAAGCCTGTCCGGTTACGGTATACGGTTGACCGTAATACTTCTGACGATGATGAATCTCTTCAACATAGAAAAGAAGTTAGAGAGGAAAAAGGTGTGAAAGAGACAAAGTAGATCTTTACAACCCAATCAAGGAAAAACTAAACGACCATAGTAACACAACATGGCGAAATTTTGGGCAAAAACAGACGCTTAGTACAAAAAAATTATACGAATAAGCGCAAAAATCAAAACGGTCGGACACAAAATATTTCCTTCTCATTCAGTTTCTAAAATTTTGTCATATTACTGCAGACAGCGGGGAAGAAGGGCTTGCCAGGTGAGTAGGTATAGAGGGACAGTGATACGAAGCCGGCAAGCCCTTTTCACGGCTAAGGCATGTATAGTGCTTTTCTCAAACATATGCAATGAAGTAAAAAAATACACTACCAAAAAAAAAACAGCTGTTTAGGCTGTTCATGAACACAGACGCCATGTTTAAAAAAAAATTACTTCCCCGCCAAGGCCTTTAATTTTATATGAAATTCCTTTACAGCTCTCTCGAGTTGTTCCCCCGAAACGTGATACTTCGAATCCTGTTATAACGCACGTTATGACCACATTTCATTGCATGTTAGAGAAAAGATTGGTTAAGTTATAGAGGAGGAAACATACGAGACCGAAACGAGTGGGTGGTGGTGATGTACTTACAGTGCATTTCGACCCTCGCTGCTCGTTCATGTGGACTCAGCAGAGGAGTGTTGGCAGCCTGACACCTGACGGTGCTGTTCAGCCAACCGCGCTCAGCACCACCGACGCTGATGCGGCTGACGATCACCTTCCCGTCGTTCTTGAGGACCGTGTGATCTTCAACTGGCTTGTTGTTGATGAGCCACGTTAAGGTGGGCTGCGGGCGGCCTGGGAGAACAAAAAATATTGTTGGATAAATAAGTAATTCGCTCAGTTCTATTTGTTGTTTAAAATTAACAACGGTGTTGATTATGTTGTGTTTTTTTCTTTTTTTCCTGTTACCCTCTGATTTTGTCCTAGAACACGTAAAAACGCCTCTGTTTTTTTTAATGTAGTTTTAGTGGTCGCGCAGATAGCGCGGCGGGAGAGGGTAAGGTAAGGGCTTTTGCACTGTTACTACTGGAATGTCTGTCATTGAGCGGCGAGGAGAGCAAAAACCAGTGTAGTGGACTACTATAAAATTTATTTTAGAATTAACAATTGAGACCTGACATAGATATTGTATGGATTTAGCTAGTAAGCATTCAATTTTAACCTTAAGACTTGTTCTAGAGCATATTGTATGTCAATGGAATAAATAATATTTCAATTTTAATTTCAGTGGGCCGCGAGTCGCGTAGCAGCATGGATAGCTGTCCCTGATGAAGAGCTCGACATGTTTCGAACTCATATGAGTTCGAAACATGTCGAGCCGTTTCTGACAATTCTTGCGTGCGTTTAACCCTTTTTTATAACTATTTAAGATGTCTCACGATAGATTTAATAATATTATTGTAAATAGTTATTCAATCCGTGACATAGCTTCTTAATATCATTCAAAATCCAACTCGGAACTATGCCAATACTCCAAGAGTATGTCACACGATTAAAGTCTCGGCTACCCATATCGGGATGAAATAAAAATGGTGGATCAAAGAGCGTTTGAAACTAGTTTCCCGTCCCGCGGGAAAGTCCCATCCGTATTGCATTCCGGGGGAAAATATGTAGTTGACCGGTCGAGGTATTCCGACTAGGAATGAACTTTGGACAAAAGGAAATTATAAAGAGGGCAGACGTATAGGTTAAATAGTTATCTAGGATAAAGTTGGTACGCGACATTGTTGGTGATAGAAAATTTTTGACGGAATGATTTATGAGAGAGTTTTTCTAAATGTTTTTTTATCTGGATAAATTAGCACCACGTTTTTGTTTCTTTTTATTGCCATGTAGACACAAAGTTCAACACGCAAAGAAATTCGAACTCGGAATCTTTGGATCACCGGACCAACGTCTCAAGCTTTCGACCATATACGCACTGTAGGTACGTTTTCAATTTCCCCATCCGTTTTAATCAATTTTATTTTTGAAAGGTCTTTAACCTTAGCGTCTTCTTTCCACGTATGAACGCAATTTAATTATTCTTTGCTTGTTCATATTTGTATATATAATAGCAATTAAAAGAGTGAACTAATTAATAAAAAAAATTAAAAGAATTCAAACTCTTACTGGACTAAATTAATTTACACCCACGGACAAATAATACGGGTCACAATGTTCTTCGATTATTCGAACACGGCTGGAAAGATTTGGGGAATTCCTTTTTTGTTGGAAAAGGCATATATTTTAGCTGGTCCCATTGTCATCAGAACAGGATCTGATAATGGGACCCTGGAGAAATTGAGGCTCTCTAATAAATAAGGCCAAAGGCATCGTGTTTATTTATAGTTTCTGCTGTTACTCTCGGAAAGCATCATTTAGAGACGCGATTTGTTCTGGGCTGTCTTTTTTTTACTTTCACAAAAAAAAAGCCTTCCAAAATAAACTGAATAAGCCAAAAATAGTGACGGATTACATTTGCTTTACCTTGATATGGTGACAAAAACATATCTACATAAAGTCAAATAAATAACTTCCACCTTTTTTCAGGTCGGTTAAGTGATTATTATAAGTTTTAGCTGTGAACAGTGCTCACAGTGCTGACATGTTGTACATTGAATTATCTTTAAAATTTGATAAAGTTGACTTGCTTTTGTGACTGGTCTTGCTAAGCTGTTGAATGACAAGTGAAATAAATAATCTCTAGGTACATACTATAAAACAAAGTCGCTCCCCGCTGTCTGTCTGTCCCTGTGTATGCTTAGATCTTTAAAACTACGCAACGGATTTTGATGTGTTTTTTTTAATAGATAGAGTGACTCAAGAGGAGGTAAGTAGGTTTATTTGTATAATTTATCAGCATTGCACCCGTGCGAAACCGGGGCGGTAATAAATAAATATTAGGGGACAATCTTACACAAATTGACCTAGTCCCAAACTAAGCAAAGTTTGTACTATGGGTACTAGACGACGATATAAATTATATATTAATATTTACATATATAAATAACATCCACGACCCAGGAATGAATTTTTGGCACCATATAAGTTTAAAAAAAACACTGCTGATCTCGTGTAAAGCCCGTTCAATCTTACCCCAACGCACATTATGCAACTTTACTTAATTATGCCTTAACCACTTGACCTTCCGACGATAGCATAGTATCCAAAACCAATATGCTCCTAACCGTCCGCGGATACCTTTATTATCCAAGATTGGAAGACGGAACAGTTGATTATAGTTGCATCTAGTGGAATGATTCGGCATTATTTACTAATTATCTTGATGCAACAACGTAGCCTAACCAAGTAGTTACGCTAGTTTTGTAAAAAGTTGAGGATGCGCGGCGCGGGGCGTGCGTCGCTAAAAAAAACCCGGACGGTTGACAGGAAAATAGTCTCGCGGGCTGGACTGTCAAGTTAAAAGTTAGTTACAAGACTCGTGTGATACTATCATGGAACCACATTCGAGTTTTAAGACCTCTCATTATGTAAAAGTTGCATAAACACTATTTTATAATGATTTACGAAAGCTCAGCTAGCACTTTGACGACCAGTGAAGTTAAAGTAAATATGAATGAATAAAAAAATAAAAAAAATTAACTTTTTAATACCTAACACTAATATTATAAAGCCAAAAGTTTGTAAGTGTTTGCGTATAATATATTTGTTACATCTTCACGCTCAAATGTTTGGTATGAAGGTAGCTAACACTAACACCCTGGATTAACACAAAGGCTACTTTTTATCCCGAAAAATGTAGTGTTCCTATGGGATGAGCGGGTAACCCCGAGTGACACAGCTAGTTAACGAATAAAACGTATACTAAATTAATAAAGGGATTAGAATTAAATTAATTATGTATTATCCTTAGAATATTCCATGTTTATTATTTTCCATAATTTCGGTACTTATTTCGGTATAAAAAACAACATACAAAACACCCCAGCTGACATTCGTCCCACATACAGCCTACGCAATTCTTGGAAACGGAATACCTACTCTAAATCGTAATACAATTCTTCATGTTTACGAGAAATTAATCACCAAGTTAAATGTATAACCTCCCTCCGTAGTAACATTTGCCAAATTACTGGATACTGGAAGACAGTTGTCGTTTTGCTTCTTCTTCTTCAATTTAAGAGCTGCGCTCTTGTCGGTGTATCAATCTCCAGCCGTGTCTTTCTTGGGCTTTCTCCTTCACTTCTTGATAAGACATGACTTTTTCTTTTATTTGCTCAAAGTACCTAATTTTGTCTTGGTCTTCCTCAACTTCGCTATCCCTTGATTTTTCCTGCTATGATATTTTTGAGGAAATAGTCATATCTTAGCAGATTCCCAATCATATTAGCTTTGCGTTGTGTACAGTCGAGTTCATTTACATCTACACACTTACGAGAACTAAAATATCTGAACACGACTTCATGCTCCTGACAATAGGGTCGTGTTCAGATATTTTTGTTCTCGTAAGTGTGTAGATGTAAATGAAATCGACTGTACACCCTTATTTTTTTTTCTCGGGTGTATGAAGAAATATAAGACAGTACATAAAATAACCGATGCCTGTATAAGAAATGTAGTCCGTGAAAAAAATAAGCTGTCAGCAACGTCAAGCTCAATGTCATTAGTTTTTTTTATTAGTCACCGATACTAAAGTAACCTTACCAAAGTGTCATAGTTTTGGAGTTACTACATTTTAGAATGAATAAATTTTATTAAATAAAGTATAAAATAATTAGTGATCTCAGTGAAAATATATAAACAGTGATTAAGTCTTCTTTCTATCGTTTCCTGATTTTTGAATGACAGAACTTTTTTGTAAGTAGAACTCTGAGGAAGTGGCGATATAGGATAGGACAGGATTGATATTAATATGTATATAAAATAGTGATACGTTTTATTGTTCTTTCTACAGGTGAATTTCCCGATTTAATCGATTTCCATCAATTTACAAAAATTTCACCTGAATCGAAACGAAAGATTTGGTCACAACACACAGCTTTTAAAAATGAAAGCACGTAGTACGTAACTGCATATACTTATAATGTTTTATTATCGTTAAATACTTCAACACTGTAATAAGAAACAATAAAACATAAACTCGATTGCATCAAAATGAAAGAAAAGATGTTTATAGATACTTGAAAAACCGCTCTGTCATTGCTTGCTTTTTTATTATAAATAAATAATAATAAATAAATATCGGACAACCTTACACAAATCAATCTAGTCCCACAGTAAACTCTATTAAGCTTGTGTTATGGACACTAGTTGATGATAAACATAGGTACTTATATAGATAAATACGCACTCATACAAATAACATCCATGACCCAGGCACAAATATTCGAGTTCATCACACAAATATTTGCCCCTGCCGGGAATCGAACCCAGGACCCTCTGCTCAGTAGGCTTTGCCACTGCGCCAACCGCGTCGTCAAATTTAATAGATCGTGCTCATTTACGTTATATGGGCGCTGTCAAATATTTGTTATAAAAAAAAATCCCACCGTAGATGCTACTTATTTAGCAACCGTAATCGTACCTAAAGCCCAACAGGGTGTTTGTCAGCCCAGGCCATGTTGGGGATTTTTAGTGGTACAAATTTATTTTTCTCAAACATGCAATGAAATATTGTCTTTACGTTCCTTATAATAGGCTCGGAAGTATCGCTTTTTGGGCGCAACAACTCGAGAGGACTGTAAAGGGATTTCATACTGCTCTTCAGGCCTAGGCCTGCAAAGTAACTTTTTTTGGTTTCAAAAACAAGGTCATTCACACAGCTGGCTGGTTTGACAAAAAGCAGGTTTTGTTTTTAAAGGTTAGTTGTTAGGCTAAAATGTTCTATTTGTCAATTAATAAAATGTTCTTCTTTGAAGTATATTTTTTTATTTCATTGTATGTTTGAGAAAAGCACTATACATGCCTCGTCGTGAAAACGGATTCCCGGCCTCGTATCACTATCCGGCCTCGCTCGCACGCTCGCTCGGCCGTATATACCTACTTGGCCGGAAATCTTCATTTTCCCGGCCTCTGATATAATGTACCATTACTGGCAATGACCAATTATTGGCAACTGACGAAGACGTTGAAATTCAGTGAATGTCACTGATGTAAACAAAGCGGAAACAGGACTAAAAAATCCACAAATTTCAAGTAATTTTTGCATCATAAAGCCAAAACTATCCAGTGATGAAAACCAAGTTTTTTTTTCAATAGGATACATTGTTTATTTTGCAAGAAGAACGAGGATTGAGCAGCATTCCGGTAAATAATGTTTTGAATTTGGTCGATGACAACTCTACACTGACGTTTAACAATTCTAGTATATGACGTATGCACATCATTGCCATATGAAAGCTGTTTGTAGCGCCACTGTCCCTGGACCGGACCGCCACTAGTTAGGCTATACTAAGACCACCTGCATTCTCTATGATTCGGAGCACAGATAATGACGGTGCAGATAATCTGTCGCCAGCAGAGATCGCTTGACAGCTTGATGCATCGGCGCCCCATTTGCTGAACACGCATTTGCGTACTAATAGGGATGTAGGCTGATGTTGAATTCTATAACATACTGTAGTTATGAATTTGGACGACGCGGTTGGCGCTGTTTGCAGACATCTGCCTACTGAGCCGGCGGTCCCGGGTTCGAATCCCGGCCGGGGCAAATATTTATGTGATTAACTCGAATATTTATTCTTCGGTCATGGATGTTATCTATATATCATGTATATCGTCGTCTAGTACCCATAGTACAAGCTTTGCTTAGTTTGGAACTAGTTCCAAACTAAGCAAAGCTTGTAGTCCATTTGTGTATGATTGTCCCATAATATTTATTATTAATATTTATTAAATAAAATTAGCTCCCTATATAATAAAAACTTACAGAATAAAGTTCAATATTTCATTAACAGTAGGTACTGTACCTACTGATATATGATTATGATTTGGTACATTGATATATTGTCGAGATTTCTAGTTGAAACAAAAGAAAAAATAAAGATATGGGTATGTAAGCTTCTAGTAACATCATGTCAGGGCTATGATATTGTACCTTTTGTACCTATGTACCTAAACCTCGTGCTACGATTTGTACGGAACTCCACAAGATAAATTTTACGCCTTACAACGGCGCGTATAAATTGAAAATCAATATGAAAATAGCGTGAAATCACAGGCGGCGGAGCAATCACTAGGTTTCTGAGCGAAAAAATTCATTTGTGACTTTTATCGGGTACAGTCCGACGCGAAATCCGGCCGATGCACCCATCCTTATACCAAGGGGCATTTTGTTGCATTGCCTTATTTTCTCTGCCATGATTTTTTTGTTTCATAAATACATGTACTAGTTTTGAGTAGCATGTTTTGAATGTTTTCTTAATTTTTTATTGTGTCTAACCATGTATGTGAGTTGTGGATATGAATAAAGTGTTTATCTATCTATCTATTATTTATTAATGGTTTTAAATAGACTGTTTTTTGTCGATTCTGGTACAAAGGCTGTCCATTGCGATCCAGCGTGGAAATGCTGCGAGCGTTATGGGCACCTTTGGACCAGAATCGACAGGGAGTGGCGTTTTTTAAAGCCTTGTTCTGTTTAGAATGTACCCTGGTAGCAAACAGGCTGTATAATAAATAAGAGGCTATACAGTCATTATAACTCTAATTTAAGGTGTATAAAGGCTGTATTAGTGCTTATTCAGCCTCTGTGCAATTTTGGTACTTTTAATTATGGAGTATTTATTTATTGTACACAATAAATACATTATTTTTATTAATATGTTCACACAAAAGTTAGTTACGAAAGAAAAATGTAATGTGATCCATTGCAATGTAACCAGGACTCGAACCTGCGACCCCACGTATTGCCACGAGCAGACTGCCTGTTCACAGAAACGGGGCGAAGAAAAATAACCAATCAGACTGTGAGCTTGTGAAGCCCAAAATAATAGCATTAGAATCTAAGGAATGTGATTGGTCTATTTTAGACATCTCCGCTCCACTACGCTTCTGTTAGCAGGTGCTACCTGCCCCTCATCAAGAAAAGCCGTTCGCTTTTTTTCTTGGTATTTGTTTGCTTTTTCAGATTACTTTTTTTTGTCTTTTGGACAGTCGTCCGTTGACAGACGACACATGTTTACTTTGCTGATTGATTGCTAGTCGACTGTAACAAACTGTCATCGCATTGAGCTACTCGTAACAATCAGACAAGTTTATTGATTGTCACAGTTTTGTATCCAAATTTCATTTCAGCGACACTAAAAAACTAGAAATCTTTCAATAAAAGTGCCGCAAAGTCCGTCCAACTGTACTTCCGCATTAAGCCAATCGGCGAATATTTACGAGGTCTCGTTAAAATTTATTCCCCCTGTTTGTCGCAACTTTTTACTGGCTAACGAATGTGCCTTCGGCTACCAGTCGCCCACGAATAGAATTAGAAATAGTAAGCCTAGTGGGAAATACTGGAACGGAAAAAGTTACTAAATATATATTTAGTAACTCGTTATCACTCGGCTAGCTATTACTACTCGGCCAACAATCCCCTATTTCGCGGCCTCTGCAGTAATGTACTATTACTGCTTGTTATTAAAGGAGATTCAATAACACAATTATGAATGAAATTCTACCGGAGATGCTACGACTTCGCGCGACCAGCGGCGAGGCGAGCGGTTGAGCGAGAGATCCGAGCGCGAACGCGAAACGAGTGAGCGAGACACACGTACCTTCACCGCTGCCGCTGTCACTCAAAGTCATGGCGTGGCGTCTCCGTTATCCTTCACGTTTAGTGAACATCCAACTTTTTACACCCTCACTAATGAATTTGACTTTCGCCCGGCCCAGCGAAAACAATTGGGGTAGGTAGCCGAGTTTGTAATGTTTCTCATCCATTTTTAGAATTGATTAACCGTTAACTAGTAGTCATTTGCGATTTAGTTTACCTCGTGTTTAAGTAACGTCACTCTTCTATACTATTATATTATAAAATTCTAGACTTGTATTTAAAATCAGCTTTTTATGGAGCGGGGTCATAATTTCAGAGAAAATCTTAATAGCGTCATGCAGGATCATCATTTGTTTCATAATTTGGTCATAATTTCCATTTTCCTCTCATCACGCCGAAACGGCTGGACAAATTTTAACCTATTTTGGTACAGGGATAGCGGGACATTCAAAAAGGGGTATAGGATACATTTTACCCGTCTACGGTAAAGAAAAAATACGCAGACAAAGTTACAGTCTGACCAAAAAGAGTAGAAATTAAAAAGTGGCAATACTGTAGTGCCGTCCCCGTTTTCTTAAATTGATTAGAAAGGGACTTTTTTTTATTTATATTTTTATATATTTCTTTGGTTTATTTAATGTTAATTTTTGTAGGATTGCTATACGGAGATTCTTATTTTCATTTTGTACTGTTCATTAACGTACATATCTGCTAATATTTTTTCTATTTCAAAATGATCTTGATCGGAAAAACTGACACATTGAGGGAATATTGTAAAAGACCGGATTCCTCCCAGTAATACAGTCAAAATAACTAAATTTCACCATTCATTTTTAGCCGATTTTGTTTTTGATTCATCTCTATTTAGAAACAGTTATACATAAGTATTAGCCTTTATAATTACGTAAGGTTTTTTTAATTTATGGACTCGATAAAATGCATGCATTTTTATGGATAGCCAAAGTAACTTTGTAGGGTCAAAGTACCTACCCCGACTTTACGGTATATTTTATTGCGATTTTTTAATGTCTAAAGCAGTTTTTTCAATATTTTTATTGGTATAATAATATTGATTTTAACTATAGTAACAAAGCCGCATTTATCCATAACAACCCAAATCCCCCGGAAACATTTAGGGACCTCCAAGGGTACATAAACAGTCAAATTCCTAACCCTGCGGGACACCAGGACTTATATACTGCTCAGTACTCCTCAATGTAACAACAACATAAGGAAGAGATTCCCCGAGGATCTAAATTAGGTCAGATAATATTCAGTACGCTACTTTATAGGCCTTATTACTTTTAATTTTTATTTTTTCATATTATGACTTATGGCAAATATATGTATTGATAATTTTAACCACTTTTTTGAAATGAGTAATACTTTTCCCTGAGTTCTAAACTTGCAGTCGAAAATAATTGAAAGAAGAAAAACTGTTTTCTGCGTAAATATTGTTAATTTCGAGTTGTTTTTGAAACAAAAATTATCAATAAAAATCAGACTGTAGGTTTCAAATATATAACAATAAATCTCAATAGCCCTGTTCTAAGTAGTAACATTGATTAATATGTTAAGCAACATGTTTGATCATAGAGAAAATGTTTAAAACAATCAGCATTTTTGAATGGATAAGGAGCGTTAGTAAAAGCCCCAAATTCAGTGGTGCCATCTCGTCGGGAAACATTTTTTCATACAGACACACAAAGACAAAGGCGAACTTATAAAAGCCTTTTTATCAGAGCCTAGAGCCATCAGCGCTCCACCCCGCCCCGTCCTCCCCTCGAGCCATAATCAATCTAAGTTAAAACGTTCTACCTACTCTTCAAACTCGATAAAATACCTTTGCTTTATGTCAATTTGGCCCGGAAGCGAAACGAGGAGAGACATAATGAAAGACTGATTTGTTTATTGGAACATTTGGGACTTGGATAGAAGTAAATATCAGTAGTTAGAAGGTATTAAAATACGACACGGGTTTACTCACGTCTTAGAAGTCGAATATCGGTCGACAAATTTCGAATCGGTTCGCAATTCATCATAAGGAGAGCCGATCAGTCGCGGCAGCAGCCAACCGAGCACAGATCGTATGTATTTAAATCTATCCGAGACTCACGGCCGTCTTCTATGTAAAATCAGTAGTCAGGTAAAAAATATCATGCCACCATTTTAAATGAAGATATCCAGCACCAAAAATAATTGGAACTATTGAAACTAATTATATCGTTTAAGCTGTCGTTTAAGATGAGCCCGCATAGGGAAAATGCAATAGTAAATTACATACTTTCTTGAATGGCTCAGATCGCAGGTGTTTGTGGCCCGAACCGAAGGCGAGGGCTATAAATATGTGATCTGGGATTTTACGAATTACCACCCGGGGTTTGTCTAAAGTTTTTCGTCTTGCTTCGGCTAGGAAGTGAGACGTTCTCCCCGCGTAGCCCCACTTTCCTCTTTGACCCTGAGTGACCTCTAAAAATGGTTTTCCACTTATTTATTGTAAAATGTCTTTAATTTATAATCAGATATTTGATTTTATAATAAGTAGTGTAGCTTAGGAGGTTTATATGTTTCGTTTAGTCCTTTATAATACGTAGAACGAATGCAGTAATTGTACAATTTGTAATATCTTTAGTAGGTACAATATGGCAAAAATACTAGGTAAATTACACGTAGGAAACTGATATATATCTGTGAAGAACACATAATTCCTGTGTTAACTTCCCTTTCAATTACAGGATTTCTCAAGAAATATGAGGTAGAGTTAAAAATGGCGGATTATTTTATCAAATTACGTTCGATAGACCGCGCCGGGCCCTGCATGAATAAGGCAGGAGGCAGGATTAAATAAGTAATACCGGGGAAACGCTCTTCCAAGCTGTGGCCTCAACAAGCAAGTGCAAGCGGGCAGGGAACAGTGCCTTTGTAACTTACCCGCTCACACTAGGGCCACAGATTCGACGAACATTTTCTTGGCATTGACAAGGCCACGCTGCCGTGCTAAGGTAAAAGGAGACCTTTTGCTATGGAGCTCCATACAAATAGGTCGCCGTTCCACGTTATCAACCCCCAAAACCAAAACACTCAGGGTGTTATGAGTATTTTCTCTGTGGAGTGTTTGTGGCGCATGCAATTCCTGACAAATCTGACATCAATATTCCATAAATTCAGATTTTTTTTCACGTTACCATGGTACATAACATAATACACTAACGAATGTCACCAAATTTAGATTTTTACCTTACATAATGTAAGATAGAAAACTAAATAAATGGGTGATTTTTTTTTGGTCGCGCCTTATAGTTTTCGACATATCAGGTGGGGCGCAGGGTTGTGACGTCACTTGACGTATTCTCTCATTGAACGAAGATACTATGAGTCTGATGATGTCATGCCGGCATGGCTCACCGTATACGAAATTTACAATATCATAACTTCAAACTACTACTTGATTTAAATAAAAAACAAAAACTAGTATATTCTTAACCATGTAGGCTATACGTTCATAAAATTTCAAGTAATTTAACGGACCCACTGATATTTTTCATACGAATAAAAACCACATATTTTAAACTTAGCCCAACTGTGACACGTGACTTCTCTTTCCTTTCAATACCGTGCGTACACGACGGGCCATACTAAGCCGCGGTAAACGTGACTGACGTAAAATAATATAGGCCTAAGATAACCTTGTATTTCAAACCAACTTCAAAAATTGGAAGAGGTTCGATGTTCTACTTTATGTATTTTAGTGTACAATTATGAGTTATGACACATCGGTAACTGGGTTTAGGAATGTTCACTTTGTTTATGACCTTTCTCGCTTTAACTGGGACCGAACCCCAGCTATATCTTTGAAAAATAGGAGCGACAACAACCGCAAATGAAAATGTATGGAACCGAGCGGCGCCATTAAACAATTTAACTCCCACTAATGCTGACGGATTATCTCGGCTGCAGTAAATAAGCGTTAATAATTCGTTATGCAGCCACGTTCACGAGCCTAAATAACAATTTGGTTTTTTAATGTTCTTATAGAACAGAAGTTACAAAACTCTCTGACTCCTTGATCCATAGGAGATGGAACGTTTTGTTCCTCAGAATAAAAACGGTACAGTAAATGAAAATAAATGCATTATAGTATATTATGAGTAATACTAATGGTATGAAGTTGCGAATTGAAATTGGAGACGCACTATCTCCGTGAAACTAAGTTCTGTATTTTTATTCCATCGTATTTTAATTTTGACGCCTATAGAAATCCTTTACATCTATGTTTATCTGTTTGTCTGTTTATTTGATCGTGCATCACGAGAAAACGGCTGAACGGATTTTGATGAAAACTTCATTAATCTGTCGATTGAATCCTAGGCCATATTATATAAAATCCCTGGATATAAAAATTAACCAATAAAAGGGGTTTTCCATTAACCACTACACTCGATTGAGTTAAGTTTGCACCTGAATCTTATGGCGCTACTTACACAGCGATGACCAATATTGCAACTCGGTATACTATAATGCATTAAGGATATACAAGGATCGAGTACGGCGGCGTAAATGATATAATCCTACTAACAGTGACGGATGATCGTGCAGCGAGTAAGCTCATTAAAAACGGCTGCATTGACGGCATTATAGCCCACAGGGGGTTATACAACCCACGCCATATTCCGGATTTTTAGTGGTACTAATTTATCTAACTGACAACGACAAATATTTTGTAACTGACGTTGAAAGTCGGTGAATGTCACTGATGGGAACAAAGAGGAAACAGGACTAAATATACCGCAATTTCCAAGTGTTTTTCATAATAAAGCCAAAACTACCCACAGTGACAAAAATCAAGTTTTTTTTAAATAAGGTTCAGTATTTATTTCGCAAGAACGAAGGATTGAACAGCATTCCGGTAAACAATGTTTTCAATTTGGTTACTAACAAATCCTTGACAAGTCGCTATTGACGTTTAATAATGTAAATATATATGACGTATGCACATTATTCGCATTATATGAAAGCTGTCTGTAGCGCCACTATCCGTGGGCCGGACCGACACTTGTCAGGCTATAATTGACAACAATTCAAATTTTCAGATACTTTTAAGCTAATTTAATTACTTTATTAACACAGAACCCAAAACTATTAGTATTGCTTGGTTACTCGGACGAGTTTTGAAAATATAAAAAAAACCGGCCAAGAGCATGTCGGGCCACACTCAGTGTAGGGTTCCGTAGTAGCTCATCCTTCACAATAGACGGGCTTAAAACAGGTTTTAAGTTACAAGAAAGATTTCAAGCTCTATAAAAAGATCGTAAGCGTCAAAGTAACTTATTACCTTCTGGAAGTCAACTTACGTCCTTTTAAAGAAAATTGCGGTATTTTGTGATAACTCAAAAACGGCTCGACCGATTTTGTTCAATATAGTTTTCATTGAAAGTACTTATAAGGCCTCATTAACATGAACTTTTCCGATTTTTTTTGACCCGTGGTTAAAAAGTTAGAGGGGGGGACACTATTTTTTTTGTTTTTGGAGCGAATATTTACAAAACTGGCTGACTTTATCAAAAAATAATGTTAGAAGACCCCTATTATTTTTACAAGACCTATTCAACGACACCCCACACACCAGTGCTGAAAAGAAAAAAATATCCCCCCCACTTTAGTACCTAGGTACCTAGGTACCTCTCGAAAGAGGTACCCGAAAAAAAAAATTAATTTTATTTTACCGTTCTGTCGGCGTTATACATACACATACTCATACCAAATTTCAGCTTTCTAGTACTAATGATCACGGAGCTAAGCCGCGGACGGACGGACAGACAGACATGGCGAAACTATAAGGGTTCCTAGTTGACTACGGAACCCTAAAAAGCGAAGGTGAAAGCAGCGTAGTCTAAGAATCAGCACTCAAATGACGTTGAAAAATTGACAGTTGCTACCTACAAAAAATAGTGATACAATTTCCATACTAAATCCCTCTTAGTCATAGTCCGACTGTATGATTTACTGCGGTGTGACCAATTACTTCTCGCCTAAGCTCTTTTAGAACGAGGAACTTATCATTTATTTATTAAAAAACAGGTTACATAACATTACAGTTTTCACCAATGCGTCATGAACCGAACAATGTTTATTTTGACGGCGAAACGGCGTGGCCCCGCTGTTCCGACCTCTCGGGTGTTGGATTTGGTAGGTTGCCCCGGGACCGACGAAACACGACACCTTTCGGCCAGAAATCAGCTCACGCGGTGGTCTCCTGGAACGGCCGCGGCACGCGCACTACAAACGAGCTGAAGTGCACGTAGTGGACTAGTGGCGCGAATGCAACTGGAACACCCTCAGCGAGTAGCCGGTTTTCTGTTCAACATACTGCGTCACTTCTTCAGCGGTGACAGTGTGATGCAGGCGCGACACATCATATCGGCGTCATAGGTAGTTTTTAGGGTTCCGTACCCAAAGGGTAAAAACGGGACCCTATTAGACTTCGCTGTCCATCCGTCCGTCTGTCACCAGGCTGTATCTCAAGACCGGTGACAGCTAGACAGTTGACATTTTCAGATGATGTATTTCTGTTGCCGCTATAGTGACAAATACTATTCATGATAAAACAATAATAATTAAGGGGCTCCCATACAAAAATAGGGCTTTTTGCATGATATTTCGTTCAACGGGCATTTTCTCATGAACTGTTAATAGGTAGACAGTTGAAATTTTCACAGAATGTATATTTTTGTTAACCGCTATAACAAAAAATAATAAAACAAAAAAATAAGTAAAAATTAAAGGAGGACCTTATACTAAGAACGTGTTTTTCGTTAAATATTGGTACGGAACCCTTCGTGCGCGACTCCGACTCCCACTTGGCCGGTTTTTTATTGCTAGCCTGTAGGAGGGTTTGACTGGTGGGCAAATGCCTTTCCCAATGAGTTCATTCTTAGGGTTCCACTGAACTAGAGCGCAGACGGAAGAGTTGAAGTCTGTATCCCAGCTCTGCTTCACTATTGTGCTTGGTCGATTCCACACGTCTCCACTCCGCTCCGCTCCGCTTCAGTGGAGATACAACCTTATTGTAGGCAGATTTTATTACAGGCTGTATCGCATGTTTCTAGACTTTTCGCAACAATAAACAATACCAACAAAACTCGACCATACATTCGATCAATAGAAATACTTCTACCAACACTCAAACTTGGACGTCAGTTAGAAAAATGGTCCATACACAAACGTAATTTGTAACGCTAATAGTTATTCGCCCGACAGAGTGCGCCTTTGTGCCGCTGTCGGCTTGACGGATGGGGAATTTGTTTCGAGTATTATCCAAGTTTGGGATCGGGATAGAGGTGCAACATTTTAGTGGCACGGACTTCCTTCAATGTGTACGAGGTGAAAAACATAAGCGGATAAAGTCTCGCACTCAAAGTTTTGATGGTAAAAAAATATGCGGATAAGGTCTCGCACTCAAAGTTTTGATGGTAAAAACATAAATGCGAATAAGGTCTCGCACTCAAAGTTTTGATGGTAAAAACATAAATGCGAATAAGGTCTCGCACTCAAAGCTTTGATGGTAAAAACATAAATGCGAATAAGGTCTCGCACCCAAAGTTTTGATAGTAAAAACTTAAGCGAATAAGGTCTCGCACTCAAAGTTTTGATGGTAAAAACATATGCGAATAAGGTCTTGCACTCAAAGTTTTGATGGTAAAAACATAAATGCGAATAAGGTCTCGCACTCAAAGTTTTGATGGTAAAAACATATGCGGATAAGGTCTCGCACTCAAACTGAGTGTTTTAAATCAATTGTTACGACCAAATAAAATTTAGTCACAGAACATGACAAGTGCCCCTCTAGCATAACTGTCATGTGCGTCTATTTCTCGCGCGAGATAATTACCGGTCTCTTTCTGTGCAGTAATGTGAGATAGTGACGGGTAGCGCTATGTCGCGCGACAAGAGTCGCGAAGCGTAATTGTGCTAGACGGGGCTATATTGCATAAATTCGACGACGCGGTTGGCGCAGTGGTTAAGCAACTGCCTACTGAGCCGACGGTCCCGGGTTCGAATCCCGGCAAGGGCAAATATTTGTGTGATGAACACGAATATTTGTGCCTGGGTCATGGATGTTCTATGTATTTCAGTATTTATTTATCTATATAAGTATGTATATCGTCACCTTGTACCCATAACACAAGCCTTCTTGAGCTTAATTTGGGACTAGGTTGATTTGTGTGAGGTTGTCTGATATTTTTTTTTTATTTATTTATAAATAAATTATAATATTTTTGTACGACTGGCGGCTTTTTTTTTCTTATAATTATTTTTTACCATAAAGCAGCAACTAATTAGTGAAGTAGAAAGTCTCACTAGTGGGAGTGACATACTTTTTTTTTTTTTATATCATGGCTTATGACAAATTCAAATTCAAGTGGGGAGTCAATAGGTTCTTAAAGGGTCGGTAACGCGCGTGTGATGCTCCTGGCGTCGCGAGCGTCCATAGGCGGCGGTAACTGCTTAAAATCAGGCGGGCCGCATGCTTGTTTGCCACCGTCGTAGTATAAAAAAATGCATACTAAAATTGTCAGCTACTTTAAATGCTGATTGTACTAGAATTTCCCAAATTTCGCCGGTTTCCCGACGAAATTATGACAATACGCGAAAATAAAGAGAATAGCGAATAGTTTTGTGTAACTTACGCCAATAGGTACCGCTGCATGTTTGAGTTGCGCGTTAACTCGCTTCATTGTGCGACCTCGTCATTCTAAAAGAGCTTATCAACCTTAGAAAATTATATCTATACGTCGTTTTAACATTCAGCTATTATACGTTTCTGAAATTAATTTCGGAAACATGTTCTATGTCACTTTCATTGTTCTGCGAGTCGAGAGAGATAGAACGATTATTTGTTTTGCTGTTAAAACGTGCTCAATTCATTAGTAATGTAGTTATGTTAATTGTTTGACTGTTCTGTATGAGAATAGGAATATCTCATTCCATATACTCGAACATGGATGAAGTGTTCATATCGTATAAACAATTGAAATAAGAGACCAAGGGAATAATACTAGGTATTAAAACCATAGTGAGACAATAATTAAAAAACGGTTAAAACTCACGTAAAAATTGTCAGGAACGGCCCGACGCCCGACATATTTCCAACTCATAAGGAGCTCTTCATCTGGGGCAGTTATCCGTGCTGCTTTGCGAATCGCGGCCGCTCCTGACAGTTTTTAAGTGAGTTTAAATCGTTTTTACAGAACAATGTGGGTCCTGTAACATAAACAAAAAATTAAAACATAGATTTTATTCGTTAAACTGAACAACATTTTATAAATAAAAAAAAAGATTCCATAAAAAACAAAATGATGAACAACATTTGTTCAGCTTCAGCAACTTTAAAAAAAAGACAGTTTTCAAGATTTTATTATTTCAAACAAAATTAAATAGTATTTTCAATGTATGTCGTCCAAAGTTGACATTCCCTGAGCATTGACATAGCTGTCACTCTACTAATATCGGACATTTTGCAATACATTGCTTCTTTGTCTAAACTTTATTCTAGAAGTTGCTTAACAAATGTTGTTTAGTTTCAAGGGATGAATCTATGTTTTAATTTATTGCTCCTGTTACAGGGCCCACCCGGTATAGCCACTAAAATTATAGTTAGTTTCACCTGGCACACTGTTAAATTTTCCATATCACAACCACGCAACGTTACAACTTAACATGGAAAATAACGAAAAAAATAATTGAAATTTGCGGAATATTTAGTCCTGCGCGTAGCTGCGGGCCTATGATGCGAGTGTTTATCACGTGATACATAAGTGACAAAGCATACGTCACTCACACTCGCATTTTGTCAAAACGTGGCGGATGCTTTTCACTTATTGATCGCGTGATAAAAGCAATCATCATAGGCCCTGGGGCCTAATTCGAGTGTCGATCGCCAAACGTCAGATCACCGTTAGATAACAGTCATCTCTCCGTGATCTCGCCTTTGAACTGTCATTAAAACGCGATGATGAAGCTCATCGCGTTTTAATGACACATGTGACATATCTCATCTCAGTTTTGGAAATACGAAGGCGATAACAATTGTCAAAAATGCTATTCATGTATATAAATTTCTGTTTTGAACGAAACGTAACGGACTAATTTCACGTCACGTGGTCAATTTAAAGTATGCGCCTGTTATGTATGCCGTCACATACAAAGGAAGAAAATTTTGCGCGTCCGAATTGACGAAGTTGCGATGTTCTAGGGATATCGCCACTTGTCAAGTAGGCACACGTCAAAAGTGACGGATGGCGATGAAAAGGAGAGATCTCCATTATATCTCTAAAATTGGTCGAATACCCCCCCTGTTTTGTGCTGTTTCATCTTTGTTTACATCAGTGACATTCACCGATTTTCAACGTCAGTTACCAAAAATTTGTCGCTACTAGTTAGATTAATTCTCACTACGAAGACAGAAGTCTTCGAACAGTGCGTGTTGCCAGTGATGACTCACGGAACTGAGATATGGTCGTTCACAATGGAACTCATAAGGCTGGTTATGAGTCCACGTGCAATGGAAAGGGCTAAGCTCGGGAGTTTCTTTGCGCGATGGAATCAGAGATGAGGATATCCGCAGAAGAACCAAGGTAACTGATATACCTCGCTCACAGGATTGCACGGTTGAAGTGACAATAGGCAGGCCATGTAGCCCGGAGAATGGACGTCTTTGTATCAATGGTTTAACTTACCTCCTCTTAATTCGCAGAGGAGTGTGAAGTTTCCCCCTTCTTCCAACGGTCCGACGACACCGGCCACGTCTCGCCCTTGCTCGTCGTACAGCAGCAGTTTGTGAGGTGGCACTGGAACAAAACGATTTACTTTCAATGGAAAAAAAAGTCAGCTGTAAACTAAAAAAAATATTAATTCTGTATTTCTGACTCTTTTGGCTCTTTGGGCGGTCGCGTACGGTGACATCTTGTAGCGATTCAGTCGTGCTATTCGTGAACTGCGATATTCGACTGTATCGATCCTGTATCGATGCCGAATCGCGACTGTATCGATGCCGAATCACGACTGTATCGATGCAGTGTCGCGATTGCATACCGATAGCGATGCAGAATCGTGTTTACGTGTGCAAGGATATCTTATTGCGACTGTATCGCTACTGATGACGAAAGACGAGACTGACTGACGAAAATTAAGCAGAACTTTAGCCAATGACTTACTGACAACGTGAAATTAAACTGCGTCGACGACGAGCGAAGCGAATCATGACACGGTCACGAATTAAGCAGAACTATGTCTAATGACTTACCGACAACAGTCAGTCGTATCTGGAAGTTTCTCGTCGGCGAGTTCTTGAAGTCGACCCGGCAGCGGTAGACGCCTTCATCGTCCAATTGAACAGCGTCGACGACGAGCGAAGCGGGGCGTGACATGGTCACGAAGTAGGCCCGTCGGCCGAACGCGAGAGGGTCGGACCAGTGGAGGGCTTTGTTGAAGCTGCGTCCGCGCACGTCGAAACTGCAATAAATAATAAGTTTCCGTCAAAAAAAAATAGCCGACAGTATTTTTCTTTGAACATCTATCCATCCATCAATTTCACGTGAGTGTAAACCAATTAATACAATAATTAAATATGTTTCACGAGCTTTAATAAGATTATCCATCAATTGCTAACAGAGACAATTCTAAAGACTCCAAACTCGGTAGGATTTCTTTATTTATTAATTACAGAATTTCTAGGGCCACCTTCTGGTTCCATCATCAGATCAGTCCCATGGTACCATATTATTGTAGCTCAATCGATTGAAGACATCTGCTTCAAAATTGAGGTGCAAGATTCCACCCGAACAAACATAGTTATTTTAACATACCTAACACAGTTACTTACAATACAATGCAAGTCAAATAAAAGCTAGGAAAAATATTACACAAAAATCAAAAAGTCTAATCTGTAGATAAGTAAGCCACAAGGGCACTTAAAAGTCTGAATCTGAATCTACCGGCAATTCACTAACTGAGAAAAAAGCCGAAAGAAACTCAACAGTAAGTATGTAAAAACATAGAGATATAGGGATTGGTTGATGTTTTACATGTAAATATATATGCAATTTGGTTTCAATATGGTCACAAAAATATATACGTACTTATAATTATCGACAACTGTACGAGGGTGCAGTATATTCCATTAGTCTGCATTGCAATGTAATTCAATTTAAAATCACACGAATTTCCATTACCACCTTGCCAACTACATTCTGTAATTAAGTAAATACATTGCTGTTTACTTCACACATACATACATACATGTAGTTACATAGTCATTATCGTTAGATCCGAATGCTACGGCGTAGCGTCTACGGCGTAGATCCTCTACGGCGTAGCGTTAAGCCTGTTACACACTAGACGTCTTGAATTTACGAGTCCTTTTGTAAGGAGAATTTAATTAATGCCACGTTGTTTTACAGTGGCGAGACTTTCGCTCAGATTACGGAAAGTAAATGTAGTTTTTTGTATTGTTGGCTTGTTTGGGTATTTTTACTAATTTAGTATATGTATAAGTAAAAAACCATTTTTAGGGGACGCGGTTGGTGAAGTGGCTGCCTACTGAGCCTTGGGTTGCAACAATAGCAACCCAATGGATCCCACAAGATGTATATTGGAACAGAGGCAGACCGAAAAGGAGATGGCGGGACGATCTGGACGCATTCTGCACAGAATGGCAGAACCGCATGCAATAGGATCGAATGGAGAGAAGAATGGGAGGCTTTTGCCCAGCAGTAGGAAACCTAAACAGGCTACTAAAAAAACTCGACTTTGTTCCAGTGTGTATTATTGTACAATTATTTAAAGTAAGTCTACACTAGATAACTAAGAATAGTAAACTAGGCTAAAATTTATTTATTATTCAACACGTGACGATTTACCTATTCTTAGTAATAATTGTATCACCTATTCTACTAGAAAATAAGTCAGATGTGGTCCGGGTACGTACCTGGGAGTTACCTCAGTTATTACATGTAACTAGGTTAAGGTACTGTTAATGACTGTTAATCAAGAAAAGTCTACTAATTATAAAGACAACATAATTGATAGTTATAGAGAAATGGCCTTAAATTAACACTGACGACTATTCTAAAAACTTTTTTGTAATATTAACCTCGTTTTTAGGGTTCCGTACCCAAAGGATTAAAACGGGACCCTATTACTGAGACTTCGCTGTCCGTCCGTCTCTGTCACCAGGCTGTATCTCAAGAACGGTGATAGCTAGACAGTTGAAATTTTCACAGATGATGTATTTCTATTGCCGCTATAACAACACATACTAAAAATAAAATAAAATAAATATTTAAGGGGGCTCCCATACAACAAACTTGTTACACATATTGGTACGGAACCCTTCATGCGCGAGTCGGACTCGCACTTGCCCATTTTTTTCTTTATAGTCGGGCAAAAAGAAACCTAAGTATAATCATTATTCGATACAGTTGTGCTTTTAACAAAATTGTCCAGTCGTTATGGTGTGATGGGCCCACACATTAATTTCTAGCAATAGTTGACGCTGTATGGCTGATGACAAAATAGACATCGACCTCGATCGCGCTATTAAGATTTTCCAGAAATCATGAATAGAAAACTGAATAATCGATACAATCAACAAACTGTATATATCCAGGGACCTAATTCGAGAATGCCGTTTGAGAGATCGTGAAACGTCAAAACTCTATTAGATAACCGTGATATCGCCTTTGAACTGTTATTAAAATGTGATGAGCTTTCAGGTGACATGTCTCATGTCAATTTTGAAAATACGAAGGCGATAATGATAGGTGAAAATGCTATTCATGCATATGAATTTCTGTTTTGAACGAAACGTAACTGGCTAATTTCACGCACTACACGGTCAAGTTAAAGTATGCGCCACATACAAAGGAAACGCAAATTAAGCGCGACCGGATTGACGAAGTTGCGATGTTCTAGGGATATCGCCACTTGTCAAGTAGGGACACGTCAAAAGACGGATTGCGATGAAATGGAGAGATCTCCATCATCTCTCTAAAATTGGTCGAATTACCCCCTAGGTAGGTCCCCTAGGCAGGTAAAACTATCTAGTAATCAATCTAGAATATCCGTCCATAGTCTAACAGGATGAATCCATTTTGATGGATTTTCGAGCAGAATTGAATTTATATTGTTTCGTACAAAATTCGTGTTTTTTTTTAACAAATATAAAATGTATCTATACACGTAGTTTCAATTTCTGTTGTCAATTTGGATTGCATTGTGGAATTATCGATTTCTGAACCATTCGAGAGAACTGTAAAGGAATTTCATACAAAATCTAAGGCCTAAGCCGGGAAGTAATTTTATTTAAACAAAGCCGTCTGTGTGAACCATGCTAAACAGCTCATTGTGAAGTTTGAGAAAAGCACTATACATGACTAGCCTAGCCATGAAAAGGGCTGGCTTCCTATACCTACTACTTATCCAGCAAGCCCTCCTTTCTCAGCGTCTGCAGTAATTTACTATTATATCATCTGATAAATAAGATAAAAAAATAATAATCAAATGAATATTTTTCCTTATGTGTCCTTACATGTTTGTATTCGCAAAACGGAAGCATTATTTACCTTGTATTGTTTTTGTTGAATAAATACGAATTTTCCTGTGTGTAATCAAACGGTGACTACCGGCCTGAAGCAAGGGGATGCCCTATCGCCTGTGCTCTTCAACCTAGCTCTGGAACATGTTGTCCGAAAAGTTTTAGCGTTGGACGTAGGGATAGAGTGGAATGGTATGCACAAGGTGGTAGGGTACGCAGACGACCTAGCTTTACTAGGGGAAAGCCGTGGACAGGTGGCGGAAGCAGCTAGTACCCTGGACCGAGAAGCCTCGTTGATAGGTCTCAGGATTAACCAGTCGAAAACGGAATACCTCCACATGAGACGATATAAAGACACACGTGTCAAGCGTGAAGATCTCCATGTTGGCGGTACCGTATACCACGGAGTTGACAAGTTTCGGTACCTCGGATGCACGTTTACCGACACGAACACTAGAGAGGAGGAAATCCACATACGCGTCCAAAATGCCCTGCGGTGCAGTGCTGCCCTCCATAAGGTGTTGGTGCCCAAGCTTCTCAGCAAAAGTACGAAGTTACGGATTTATAAAACGGTAATTAGACCAATCCTTATGTATGGCTGTGAAGCTTGGACACTAACACTAAAAGAAGAAAGTCAGCTCCTGGTAGCGGAGAGAAAGGTTTTGCGGAAGATCTTGGGGCCTATCAAAAGTGATGACGGCACTTGGAGGATTCGGAAGAACGCTGAGATCGAGGAGTTAGTGGCCGAACCAAATATCATCGGCGAGACCAAATCCCACAGACTTCGCTGGTTTGGTCACGTAATGTGGATGGATGAGGATCGGGCGGTGAAGAGGGCATATTTGGGACGACCGAGACTGGTCGTCGTCCAGTGGGCCGACCCAGATATCGCTGGGGTGACAGTGTGGAGGCGGATCTGTGTCAGCTTCAAGCCGATGACTGGCAAGAAATAGCACAGGATCGGGACCGGTGGCGTTCTGTTGTTTCGGAGGCCAAGATCCTCTTTGGTTCACTGCGCCACAATAGTTAGTTAGTTAGTTAGTAATCAAACGCATGTTACATTTATGTTTTCACTAGCTGTGCCGCGTGGTGTTACCCGATCATCCCACGGGAACACTATTTTTTTTTCGGGATAAAAAGTAGCCTATGTGATAATCCAGGGTGTCAGCTACCTTCATACCAAAATGTATCGAAATTAGTCCAACAAACACATACATAAACACCCACATTTTCGCCTTAATGTTAGATGAGGAAGTATTGGAAAGGGTAAAGGAGAAGAGACATATACTTCATACAATAGAAACTCGAAGAGGGAAAATGATAGGTCATTTGATACGACACGACGATCTAGTACAAAAGATAATGGAGGGGAAAATTGAAGGAAGGAGAGGAAGAGGAAGGCCGAGGATTAGCTATTTGGACCAGATCAAGAAAAAGGCAGACGTCGGGTCGTATCGGGAAGTCAAAGAACTGGCGTGGCGTTAAGTCGAACGGACTGGAGAGAACTGCACCGACAAGAGTGAAATCTTAAATAATAATAATAATAACATAATGGTGGCAATAATAACTGTGCATTTTCAATATCTTTTCACTTTACCTGCTTTCAAACATTTAAACTGACGCATCATTTATGTCATTCTTTACTACGACAAAGTACTTGCACGAGCTATTTTACATAGATTATACCTGTGAGTCTCAGAAACGGGTTATTCACGTCGAATAAGTCGAATATCGCTACATGATTTGAATCGGTTCGCGATTCATCATTAGGAGCGCCGATCAATCGCGGCGGCGACCAATCGAACGCCATGAACATGTTTTTTTTATTTTTATGTCATAGGGAGCAAACATGCGAACGGATCGCCTGATGGAAAGCGATTATCGTCGCCCACCTGCAACACCAGAGGATTGCACAAGTGCGTTGCAGGCCTTTCAGGTGGGAGTACGCTCTTTTCTTGAATGTCGAGGGATATTCGCATTAGACGATATGAGCAAATATGAATTTGAATACGACGAGCATTTACTTTTGACGTTAACAGTACAATGAGCTGCCCGAATGAATGCATGGCCCATGTATGAATGAATTCGGCCATGCATTTGCAGCCCATAGTACATGCAATTTGCAAAATAGTATATATCTTTGTATACCTAGTAAACGATTAATATTATCAATTCAGAATGATTGAACAAAAGCGATATAATCGTAATATAGCGATATAATAAATAAATAATGACACAAAAAAATAAAAATGTGGTAGGTATTTACCACATAAAAAAATATGAATCGATAAAAAGATTCTATACAAATAAAAGCGATTAGTTATATGGAATGCATACATCTTAACCACAGCGTATTCTAATGCGTGACGTATCTGGTGCAGCCGCCGGTTCGTTAGGCAGTGGGTAACGAAGCGTACGTGTCTCAATTCGCCCCAGTTGACGTCTTTACATCGATTCTATACTATCACGACGCGAACAGGTATCACAGGTAGGCTAGTATTAACAGCATAAGGAGTGCCTTTTGAATAGAGTCATACACCAGAATAAATACGATGTTATTGTATGAAGATACTAGTAAATGCCAAAAATGTTACGTATTAGGTTTCTAATTACTGAATATTTTTTAAGGTTTATATTGATTATTGGGATCCTGAGATTGGCCATACAGTAAATCCCGAATAGTCTCAACGATAGCGTATTTTAATGTGTGACGTACCGGGTGCAGTAATCGGTTCGTTAGAATGTGGGTAACGAAGCATTCACCTCGGCTAACGTCATAGTACGATCTTATAGCCTCATAAGTTATTTTAAATGCTATATCTATGTGTATAATAAGTAAATAGGATTTTGTTCGCAACTAAAATGATACTCATGTTATAAATGTGATTCATCTCTCAACAACAGCATATTCTAATATTGTGATGTATCGGGTGCAGTCGCTGGTTCGTTAGGACGCGAGTAACGAAGCGTACGTCTCGATTCACCCCGGTTGACGTACTTGTACGATCCTATACAAGTGTGACACGAGGCCGTATTTTATTAAAATGTACTACAGCGTTCCATAATCGTTTAAATTCCATTAAACAAGGTACTCCTTTATCCCAAACAGTTGGAGTCACGTTACCATATAAATTGGGGTGTGGAATTCTAGCCCAAAAGTGTTGGGTTTCGTAGTTTTCGCGGACGGGTACCCGACAGCCAGAAGTTATCATCTTCATCATCATCATCATCATCAGCTTATTCTTGTCCACTGCCGGACATAGGCCTCTCCAACTGCACGCCATTGTGAACGATCCTCGGCTACTCTCAACCAGCTCTTGTCAGCCACCCTGCAAGATCATCGCTCCACCTAGTCTGAGGGCGTCCCACACTACGGTTGCCGATCCGCGGTCTCCACTCGAGAATACGTTTACCCCACCGGTTATCGGTTCTTCGGCTAATATGGCCAGCCCACTGCCACTTCAAATTGCTAATACGGTGAGCTATGTCGGTAACTTTGGTTCTCTGACGGATCACTTCGTTCCGAATTCGATCCTTAATGAAACTCCGAGCATTGCCCTTTCCATAGCTTTCTGAGCGACTTTAAATTTGTGGACCAGCCCAACCGTGAGTGTCCAGAAGTTATAATAAGCCAGAAGTATTATTTTGTGTTTGCATTTGAAATGTTAGTTGTAAAGTATTTATCTATTGAGCCTGCCATCAAATGGCTAACGAGTCTCAAACTTAATATATAAGCTGTATTCGACGCATAACCTGGCAGGGTTATACGATTAAATAAAAGTAGCCTGTGATAAAGTTTTGATTAATAAAATTGTCCAAGTCGAATAATTTAATTTGTCGATTGTTTTGAGATGAGTCACATTATTCCAATAGCTACGTAATTCATTAGTATAATTTGGTATACTTTCTCAATACTTCTTACGAATTTAAAACAAAGATTTAAAAATAAACTATAGATAAAAAATTTGGCCTAAATCCGTGTCCGTCGTCCGCCGTGTATTGGCACCGTGCAATTAACAAATATATATATTTGTAATAATATCGCGAGAGCTAAAAACAGGAATCGTTATCCTTCACTTAAGTTTAAGTGACACCATTTACGCATCTTTACTTTTTACACGGTAAGAACCACAAGTAGTATAGAATGTAGGTAATTTGTTTATTGAACGTTAGCATCTTATGTTCTTTTGAGAATTAAATACTTATAAAGAAAACTGATCCAAATCTTCAAAAGGGAATTAGTTTTTGATTATCTTTTTCCCGCAGCATTGTAACGCAAACACGCAATTGAAACAACGACAATAAAGGGCCATTAAGCATAATTTGAGAGTTAAAATATCATTGTTTGTTAATTGCACTGAATAATTTCGTGTAATTTATTTTTATTGTCCCTTTTAAATACCTCCACGAACCACCGTTGATTTTCCCGTATTCCGTTAACAGCCTGTATAAACAAGACGATGGACGGATATATACAGTACCCTTAAGAGCCCACCCATGCAAAATTCGTCAGGTGAATGATCCTAGATCTCAACATCCATAGTGATTAATTTTATTAAAATCTGTCCCTTGAAAATAAGAAACTTAAACAGGTTTTCTTCAAACTTGTCAACGTGAAAACACGATTGGTAATAATTTTCTCGATACTTTCATCTCTCAAACATAACCCTTTTTTTAGATATTTTCGGTTGGATCTTCAAAACCCTTCCGTTTTAAACAATATTTTTTATCTTAATAGATGCACAATTATAAGTTCTCAAAAACCGTAAAACTATTTTCAATATAAAATACACACGTTTATGACACAACTCAAAAAACATGATTTCCGCGCTTCCGAGCACGCACTTCCATCTCGCTCACGCTTACGCTCAGTGAGAGAGAGAGCTAGCCAACGCGTTGGCGCCCTCTTAACCACGAGTTACGTGATCGTACTCGCTAGCGATAGAAGCGAGAATAGGACAGCGCCCCTGGCGGTTACTTTGTAGAACTACAATAGACATGTTGACTAATTTTTTTTGAGGATGTCAATCGATTCTATGTTTTATTGTGATCAAATGTCTATATGGGACTGACTACACTTAAACTGCTCTAAAAGTCAGAAATGACCGTCAAAGTTCAACATTTCTACGTAGCGCTAAAAACGCTCCATACAAAACGCGTCAGGCTAGTGACGTCACAGGCCGGTATAGGTACCAATAATTGTATGGAAAAATTAAGAAATTTGGCATTTTCACCGTGAAAAAGTGCGTTTAAGTTCATAGTTGTCATACAATTATTGTTTCGTAAAATTATGAGGATTCTGAAAACATTTTCAAAATTAATTTTGGATTAAAAAAAAAAAAAACAAAATTTGCGTACCTTTGAAGTCACATATTTCCAAAAAAGATATATGTTTCTGGATTTTTTTTCTTTGTTTCGTGATATATTTAGCTAATTTTATTCATATAACTACAGTACGCTGTAGAATTCAACATCAGTCAAATAGCCTATTCTCCATACAAATCGTTTACGCTGTCGCTAGCGAGAACCGTCACTGTAAACTCATGGTACGGGTACAGGTGTATATGAAAACCTTGCAAACTTGAGTTGATGACATTACAAGTATCCCGAATCTGCATTAAGCACGTAATACAATTATCAATTTCTTCATAAAGTTTAAGGCATCTTATTTATCCTCTTTGCTCGCAAGGATTATCGCAAATCGGCTCAGCGCGAGACGGGTGCATGTTTGTTGTGGGACAAGTGATAAGCGGTAAGCGGGCTTCTTTATTGATCATTGATCAACTAACCACGGATTTTTCGGATTAAAAAAGATAGCAGACAGTTCGTATATCGCTAATTCCGTGCTAATATTTCAGACATTTTTTTGCAAATTTCCCCTGTTTAAAAGTTGTCTGCAAGAGAACGCTTTTTAAAGATAAACTTTGTTACTTAGTTGTTACTAAAGCAGCTCTCAAGGTTCAGGCATGCATTTTTTTTTATTCAAATTCAATGGACAAGCTAGAAGATAAGAATATAATATATGTATTTGAATTTATTTCTCTTGCACTAAAGGTATTATACTCTATTGATATCGATAAATTCACTGATTGATGTTTTTTTTACAATCACATCTAGGTTTGTTTGTAAAAGAAAATTTTTAGAAACCCTGCTTAAACTTTACTTCCAATTCGCTTGCGTCCAAGGATCGCTGTCGCTTGTGAATTGCGCGCTGTTGAACTTCATGTTGCAGGGTTAACGTAAAATTATCTTCATAAAGTTAAACATGAAAGGGATTTAGCCAGCCTAATAACAACACGCGATTTAAAATCACTGTCGCTCGTTACTCACAACGCAGTGTCAAATTAATGTCACAGAGCTAACCTTAAATTTACTTCTGATAAGATAGATAATTGGATGAGGGCGGCGCAAGATCGATCGTTGTCGAGAACTTTGGGGGAGGCCTTTACCCAGCAGTGGACGTCTATAGGCTGATATGATGATGATGATGATGAGATAGATAAGAAACATGGGAGAGTTTAAGCCAGCAGGATAACCCGAATAACAGCTTACGCTTTAGACGTTGCCAGATTTGATTTAAATCGTAGCAATAGTTAACAATATGTAATTTAAAGCTTACTTCTGATAACATGGAGAAATAATACTAGAGAGAGCTAATATTAGTTTGCGCACTAGTAAGTCCACCGCTTGTGACTCATGGTGTAGTTTTAGTCAATGTTGCAGACATGGATGTAAAGTTTACTTTTGAGATTGTAATATCTTGATGTAAATAAAAGATGATGGTTGTTTTTGAATGTTATTTGGTTGAATGTTATTTTAATTTTCTTATATTAATCTTTTACAGCACTTCTTACTTCGAGCTAGGCCGGAAAGAGAGAGTGACATTTCCATTTATTTTTTAATAACTCGTGATGCGTTCGAAAACGCCTACTACAAAGTATGAATGTTCGGATACACACTACAGAGATAAGGACGGGAAGGATTTATCCCGATAAATAAAAAACATTTATAATGACAAAACGTATTCAAAATACAATACTAACTCTGATAGATACGCTAACCGTCTAGCCACCAGTATATATAAGTCCATATAAAACGGGCTTATACTCACGTCGTTTAAATTGCTCGACATGTTTCGAATCGGTACTTCATTCATAATCAGGAGCTCCGATTTGGATATTTCTGAGACTCGCGGGAGTTTCAATGTAAAATGCTATGTTTACCTGTCATTGTTTTATTAGTGACGTAGGTTTTGTGTTGGCGATGCGCAGTTTAAGTCGGTTTTTTTTTAATAAAATTACCTAAAGACTGGATCAAATTGACATTTAGGCGATGTATTGACAATGTCAACAATACATAACCGTGACTTAACAGATAGACGTCAAATTTAAAGGTAAATAAGGCACATTTTTATAGCAGTCATAAAAATAATCGATCGCTGTTGTTTATGACTTGCGTCGCGGTGTCAGTTAATGTCGCAGAATTAATGAGCCGGATGACATGTGATACCTACTTCGTGTTTCTGATAAAAGACGAGAAGAATTTACTGGCGTGTCTTGAAATCGAGAATCGCTGCCGCTTGTGGCTCGGGACGCGGTGTTAGTTAATGTCGCAGAGCTAACGAGCCGGGCGTCATGTGAAGCTTTGTGCTTCTGATAAATACGAGAGGGCTTTAGCGGGGCCGATAACGGCGTGTTTTAAAAAGGCCACGGTTTAGGCTGCGGTCAGAAAAGAGCGATTTCGATAGGTACTCGTATTGCACTAATGGTTACTTGGGCACACACGCAACGTAAATACAAAGGAAATACAATAGCAAAAGAAAAAGCAATAGTATTGTTTTTATTATACATAATCTTTCTTAGGTATATTGATCATAGAATTATGATTGTTTGCGATATTGTCAAATTGATGTCTATCATTTCATGTAATAGACTTGAGATTCAAAATCGAAAGATGTATCATTCCAAATGATAGATGCGAACTAAAAGACAGTTAGATAGATAAGCTGGACTAGGCTGTTAATAAGTTTCTGTCAAAATTGTCATTTTAGTGGCAAGCTTTTATAGCCGACTGTACTTTTCCTTAGATATCCATCAAATGCTCACTGAGACGATTCTAAAGAGCCCAAGCTCGGTAGGATTGCTTTTTCTATTATACAGTTCCTATGGCCACCTTCCGGCTCCATCATCAGATCAGCCCCATGGTAACATATTATTGTATTGTCATCAAATTTAAGTAAGTATGCAAAATTTCAGCTCAATCGGTTGACGATATCTGCTTCAAAATTGAGTTGCAAGATTTCACCCGAACAAACATACTTAGATACATACATACTTACATTGCAAGTTAAATAAAAGCTTTTAAAAAGGCGAGTTGTTTAACACTTCTTCTGCTTCAGTTTGAGCAACTTCAGTTTTAACTATGACTTCGATCGGTTCATCGGGAAATAAATTATTGCCTGTGTTATACTACGACGTGATCTAGAAAGATATAAATCTTATACCCAAAAATGTATGTATGCGCGCAGATTTTTATTAATTGTATTATTTTAAGAAACAATAAAATGGGTAAAAAGTTACACAAATAACGTCTCCAGACCCTGTGCGAGCAAAGCCGCGGGCAAAAGCTAGTGTACCATAATGCCTGAAGAATGCGAACTTATCAATGTCATCTAATGCAACTCGCTTAACTTAAAAATATACAAATAAATTCATGAAACTTTACATGTTTTATTATTTTTATAAGGAGATATACAATGTTTTATAGATCCATTGATTAAAAGCACAAAGAAAAATTTAAATCTTTTTATCCATGGTTTAAAAATAATATATTGATAAAACGGCTATTTTAAAACAATACGTGTTGTACGTAGAACAGGTAGGTACGGAATTATCTCGATTCATGCGGTTTGACCGCACACTCTCTAATATAGGTATCTAGGAAAGCCAAGATATTGCTTAATTTGGCAAATTGCAATGACTCATTGAATTTTCCCGGTTGTTTAAACAAGACGCTGCTCACAAGACCACGGACTTAGCCCCCCGATAGCGTATTAACGACGCTGTTTGCAAAGCGCTGAAAAATCGCTGCAACGGTGGCGGGTCGGCGTATCCGGAACCACTAATTGGTCTCCATAATCGCCCGCCGTTCGGCTTAAGCTATTATCTTATGGGGAACCCCCTTTGAAAAGATGTTTCAAAGTGAAATGGGGTTTTCTTAACACTTGAGTAGTCGCGCTCTAGACTAGTCACTAAAGGGTCCGGTGGACCCAGGGCATTTTCTGACGATAATATGATAAAAACTATAAAAAAATAATATGAGTCAAAAACATGTTTACCTATTATTAAATTTCAAAATATAACCATCCTGAAATTATAATCAAGCTCTTTCATAACATTCTATTTTGTGAATAATCGCTAAAATAACTTTATCTCTAAGGAAGACCTAAGTTCTCAACATTTACCATTTTTAATATTAATAACTTTTAAATGAGTTTGTGTTTTGTATACCTACTTGAATATATTTTTATAAACCAATTTTTGTTTTACTTTGAAATTGACACAGGAAGAGATGACATTGTACTGAAAAAACAACGTGGTATCTTACACAAAAGAATGAATGAAGTTTTGTTTCAACAAACGAGGTACCTTTCCTGAGAATAGTCTACTTATATTCTACTCATAGATGATGGTTATCATAGAAAAAAAAGAAAAAATATATAAATATAAACAACTTTTTTTTTGTGGTTGTGAAGTAGGGACACCACTATTTTTTTTCTCAGAATAGACCATACATTGAACTACTTAAATGTCAATTTTTTCCAAGCGGTACTTCCTATCAAAAGTCAGCCTTTGTTCGAAGTAAGCGAAAAGGATCAAAGATGGTTACATCACACAGTAACAGATGGAAATGCAATAAAACCGCCAGGGAGCACGTACTACACGTCAGAAGCAGAATGCTTCCTCGATGCTTACCGTAAGGTCGGTGTACTTTGACCCTACAAAGTTACTTTGTCCACCCATAGAAAACCATGTTATTAAATTAATAAATTCTTAGAACGACATCATTTGACAATTGTTTTGTTTATATAAGACGATTTAAATGGATTATATCGCGTGTGTTCGTTGTTTGAGTCTCCTGACGTTTCGGCAACTATTTTTGACTGAGAAAAACACAAATTTTCTGTGCCAAATACGTCAGAAAGGCACAAACAATGAATAAATATGATACAATCCGTTTGAATTGTTTTATTTTAGTCACGAAACCCAAAGAAAATAAAATTAAAAGTTATAAAAATATTGAATATATTGTAGTAGAGAGACTCGCACTTGGTCGGTTTTTTAAAATGGTTATAAAAACGCAAATATTCATAGTGCGACTGAGCAAATGAAGTAAAAGGTTAGGTCATTGTTGAAGGAAGGTATTGCATTGCCACAGATAGTAAATAAGGATATGGCGTAAAAACACTTTTCCGAAGTAGCCCCTGCATTTTAAAGTAACCCCGTTTTACGGTACATTATTGCAGACGCCGGGAAACACTAGCTTGCCGGGTGAGTACGTATAGATGGATAGTGACTGACAAGCCCTTTTCACAGCTCGTATTCGTATAGTGCTTTTCTCAAACATATGCAATGAAATAAAAAATACTACACAAAAAAAAAATCAGCTGTTTACCCTGTTCTAACACAGACGCTATGTTTGAAAAACATTACTCCCCGGCCTAGGTAAAATTTTATATATAAAATTCCTTTAGGTACTGTTCTCTCGAGTTGTTCACACCGAAAGGTGGCATCGAAGCCGACATTTCATTACATGTGTGAGAAATAGTACATTACATTACATACCTAGGGGTTGAATTCGCAGGTTTTGTACGCGATCTGGGCTTTACGAATTACGGCCCGCTTCAAAGTTTTTCGTCTTGCCTTAGCCAGGAAGCGAGCCCATTTACGGCCTAGAGTGACATAAATATAAATACCTACTAGTACCTCTGTGAGCTTAGGGCTGACGATTTTTTTTCGAAATAAAAAAAAAAAAAAATTTTTCTTTTTCAACCCCCTTATATCCGGTATTTTTAATATGTAATTATCGAAACGCGGACATAATTCGGCTGAGAAGTGCGACCTGTAGGCGAGAACAACTGGAATTCCGGACAAGCGAAATAGGTTTTCTCTAAGCTGACTCATCAATTTTATTTATTGTACTTTTACTATGTAAGTTTATTATATAAAATATTCGTGGAAGTTTATGGTAATTAACAATTATAATATATACATTTATATATCTTTAAGTAAGTGATTTGTGTTGTAATTACTTTGTTTATCTGTAACCTTTGATCCCGCACCGACTACATATTATTGTTTAACCCAGTGGTTGATTGGTAGAGAATGCCTAAAGGCCTTAAGTCCGCCATTTGTACTTTTTTATTTGTGCAATAATATTTAAATAAGTATTTAAACTACCTAGTAAGTTCCCTTGTCTAGGCCTCGTGAATATAACGAGTATGTGATGTTGTATTTAAGTTCCCCGAAATGAAAAGGGAGGCTAACGAGCTATGAATAACTTACATACAAACTCGTCTAAAACTTGGCGTCTTCATCACACAGGCAATTTTATTTTGTCACGTGACTTTCACAACAAAAATAATCAACTAACTTAGATATTGAATAAATATGTCGCACCTTTAGAATTATAGTGATCAGGAAAAAGTATTAAAATCTTGGAACTTTTGAATTAAGTCTCTTTCATTATAATACCCCCCTATTCTAAAGCCTTGATCACACGTACCGAGTAAGCGGGAGAGACAGTAATATGTTTCTCGGCCGAGACAGTGATATAAGTGAGTAGCTGTTTACACATGTTTTGAAATTAGCACAGTCAGTTCAGTTCCATTGAGACTTTCGGACACGATGGATCGTAAAAAAATCGCCGAGTGGCAGACAGTGCACGTTCAGACCGGCCGAGTGAGCGAGCGAGACAGCGCGGGGAAGCGGGAGGTTGGACACTCGGCCTAGTAGATAGAACAGGAGCCGAGGCACTGTCTCGCCCGTTTACTCGGTACGTGTGATCAAGGCATTAAGGTGCCAGGTGGTTAATAGCTTAAACAAATAACACAACAAAAAATATATTGTCTACACAAAAAAACGTGCTAATATAATGAAAAATAAAAAAAAACTTTTCACTAATAAATATCAACTTCAACGAGAACAACTGAACGATTTACTTTAAAAAAACACTGAAATCGCCATCCTGAATAATTAAGGAGTTCCGTCATAGATCCTCGTAGATCTCGTCATCAGATCTTCACTATTTTTATGGAACTTGGAAATGCCTTTTTAGGGTTCCGTACCCAGAGGGTAAAAACGGGACCCTATTACTGAGACTTCGCTGTCCGTCCGTCCGTCCGTCCGTCCGTCTGTCACCAGGCTTTATCTCAAGAACGGTGATAGCTAGACAGTTGAAATATTCACAGATGATGTATTTCTATTGCCACTATAACAACAGATACTAAAAATAAAATAAAATAAATATTTAAGGGGGGCTCCCATACAACAAAGGGATTGGTTGCGTTAACTTTGCACCTCATTTGTATGGAGCGCTATACATACCAGGTGCAAACTTAACTTAACCACATAAGGATGGAAAGTGTACGGAACCCTCGGTGCGCGAGTCCGACTCGCACTTGACCGGTTTTTGGTTTAAATTTTTTTTCTTCATAGAGGGCAAACGAGCGAACGGATCACCTGATGGAAAGCGATTACCGTCGCCCATCCATAGACACCTGCATGCAACAAGTGCGTTGCCGGCCTTTCAGGTGGGTGGGAGTACGGTCTTTTCTTGAAAGTTTGAAGGTCGTATCGCGTAAATACCGCAAGCGACAATTCTTTTCACAATGCAGTTGCTACTCTTAAACGTTTTGAGAACATCCAAAATTTTAAAGTCAGTTAAAAATGGTAAAGAACGATGTATGAGAGTAAACGCAATTTTGGATCATAAAACGCAGACAAACGCGAACGAAACTAAACAATTTGTTGCTACAAGTTTTGAGTCTGTCTTGGTTCGACGACGCGGTGGGCGCAGTTTGTGGTGCGGTCCTGATTTCGAATCGGCCGAGGCAAATATTTGTGTGATGAACTCGTATATTTATTCCTGAGTCATGGATGTTATCTACATTATTATCGTCGACAAGTTCCCATAATACAAGCTTTGCTTAGTTTAGGACCAGGTCGATTTGTGTAAGATTGTCCCTTAATAATAAAACGGTTTAAATACACGTAAAAATTGTCAGGAACGACCCGACATGTTTCGAACTCATATGGAGCTCTTCATCACAGACAGCTATCGACTCGCGCCCCACTGTTTTTATAATTATCCCTTAATCATCATTCATCATCATTCGCTTGCCCTTATCCCATTTATTTGGGGTCGGCGCAGCATGTTTTCTTCCTCCATTCTTCCCTATTACTCGTCATCTCGTCGTTTACTTCCTTCTTATTCATATCATCTTTCACACAATCCATCCATCTTTTCTTTGGCCTTCCTCTTCTTCTATATCCGTCCACGTTCATGCTTAACGCTTTTCTGGTTACGTGGCTTTCCTCTCTATATAATTATCCCTATAATTATCCCTTAATATTTATCTATTATGTATTGTTTCTATTGACGAAACCTAGGTATGGCAGAGTAATAGACTAGGGCTGTGAAAAGTGACAAGTGCTTCCACTAAAGACGTTTTGTGTACCTTCTAGTACAAAAATAAAGTAATCTGCTCTGTTGCTAATTTACTTAACCCAATGTCACACTAAGAAAGTTAATTTATAAATCGATACCGCCCGAATGTCGCAGACTTGACGCAATTAAGACGCGAGCGTTGCTCCAATTTCAAGAGTTTTGCCGGAATTGTTCACAATGCGAGTTAGCTAGTTTGGATATTTTTCTTTCGAGTTTCAGGTGCGAGTGAATAAGTTGACGACAGTTTAATGAAGCTTCGAGTTTTATTCGAGAACGTTCGCTCGGTCTAGTCGTTAGCAGTATGAGCAAAGTTTCTGTATTACTATGAAATAACAAGAAGTTGGAGCATTAAACAATGGCTTACTTAGTTTGTCTTTGGGCTTTTGCGTAAACATATATGTAATTACTATTGAAAATATTGATGTTTATTTCAGCAGCTCAAATATTGTAAAATAGTGTAAAATTGTAAATTCGTTTTGTAACACAAAAATATGAGGTCATGATTTGATGCTCGTTTTATTTTTATACAGACAGACGGACGGACAGAGGAGTCTTACCAATAGGGTCCCGTTTCACGGAACCCTAAAAATTACAAATTTCAGCCATTTCGAAATAAACTCACCAGGCCTCAGAGAATCAATAGTATAAATGCTATAGATAAAAACTATAAAAAGTTTCCCTTATCAAAAATAAGTTCCCCAGTAGACACTTTTAAGAGGCCTCTTAAAATGCTGATTGTTTTAGACTTTTTTTCTATGATAAAACATGTTCCTAACATATTATTGATGTTACTACCTAGAACAGGGCTATTGGGATTTATTGGTATATATTTCAAACCTACAATTTGAATTTTTCTTTGATAATTTTTGATTCCAAAACTACTCGAAATTGACAAAATTCACGCGGAAAATTAGGGTTTTATACTTATTTTCGACTGCACGCAATGAAAACATAAAATAGCTATGTTCTACCTAGAACTCGGGGAAAAGTATAATTCTTCACAAAGTTGGTTAAAATTATCAATATATTTTACAAAATATATTTTTTTTAAAAGGAATAAGGCCTTTTAACACTTATATCTATGAATCCCAAAGCTGGATTCAAATTGAAAAACCGCAGGATCCTTCGCGGCTTAATCCCAACCATCTGTTAGGGTCACCGCCCACCGGAGATCACAGGCGCGCACGCACCGGACCATACAACCAGGCCAGGCATAGACAACCCGGGTTCAATCAACACCATTTAACCTCCCCGTCACATTCCTGAATTACAAAGCCCAGTCCGCAAACTTAACGTTACCGCTCCTGAACCAAATCCACCTTGTAATTTGGAAGATCGGGCCGCTTGCGTAATGTAATGGGTAACATTGTGTCACCCATATTGGAATTTGTAGAGGGTTACCGCTCTGTCGCTTTTGTCTCGGTGTGGATCTTATTTTTCTTATCCCCTTTAGTGTAAGTACTTGTGTTTTACTTTGGTGTGAAAGTGTGAAATGTATTCGTTTAGTGGAATTAACTTTGTTTAATTTTTACTTCATATAAAGTTTTGGCTGTAGCAACAACGTCATAATGTGTATTTATTAGATCCAACTATGTTGTATTTTAAACGATGCCTGAAATAGTATTTTATGCAATCGTTGCACAATGAAGGTTCTGAAAGTCGAGTATCGTGTTTACCGTGTGTGTGGGTACGAGATTTTAAAACCTCATTGTGTACCTACCTATTGCAAACAATACTTACTTGCTATGCGAGCAAAACGCAGAATATTTTGTTTTACTTTAATCGTCATTCCCCACTATACAGTATTTATATTTTTGATGTTACCTTTTTCGTTCAACTCAAAGTAACCTATTAAAAAAAACATGATAGCGATGGGTGCCTCGTGACTGGTTAATTTTTTTGACGAGTAATTTCAACCAATCAGGGAACACTAGCATGTTTTTAACCCCCGACGAAAAAAGAGGGGTGTTATAAGTTTAACATGTGTATCTGTGTATCTGTGTGTCTGTCTGTGGCATCGTAGCGCCCAAGCGGATGGACCAATTTAAGTGCGTTTTTTTTTAATCGAAAGACTTTTCCGTCGAGATGGTTCTTAGCTATGTTTGGTGGAAATAGGACCAGTAGTTTCCAAGATATTCAGCTGTAATGGGAACAAGTGACGAGATCTCAGCCAATAATGAAGTCAATAATTCGAAATATTGGCTAAATGTTAAGTTTTATTAGCATTTTCTATATGACTCACTATTGAGGGTCTCATGATGACCAGGTAGTTGTTAATGGATCTCAGCCAATATTGAAGCTAAGGATTCCAAATTTTGGTTAAATGTTAAGTTGTATTAGTATTTTCTACATCACTCAATAAATGAAGGTCTCATGATGACCAGCTAGTTGTTAATAGATCTCAGCCAATATTGAAGCCAAGAATTCCAAATTTTGGATAAATGATAAGTTTTATTAGCATTTTCTATATCACTCAATAAATGAAGATCTCATGATGACCAGCTAGATGTGAAAGGATCTAAGCCAAGAATTTCTAATGTTGGTTAAATGTTAAGTTTTATTAGCGTAATCAACAGATTAATAAAATTTTGACAGTACAATAATTTGATACCTTGGAGCTGAAGATGGCCGCAGGAACTTCTAAACAGCACAAGATAAACCCATGGTGTTTGGGCTCGTCTGATTGTTCTTGATGAGCAATTAACATTTGTGTAAGAAAGTGCAGTCAATAATAAAACCGAGTCTCAAAAAAACTTTTTTGACAAAAAAACTCATTATAATTTCTGTCACAGTACTGGGTCACTGTTTTTAACTTTCGGAATTCTGCTAAAGCTGAATTGTTATTTGGACCATTGAACAGGTTCCTTTGATTGAGGTCACAAATAGCAACACCCTGCAAGATTTTAACGCGGCTAAATGACACGTAAGCTTTAGCAAAAGTACTCTTGCCTAAGTGAATAACAGCTTTTTAGGATTTTGTAGTTTGTGTCAGTCTGTCCCCAGCTTAGCTCAGAGACATAGTGGTTGAATACATTTTTAAAAACAATTTTTTGTGTACCGTCCCTACACGTAACAAAAGTGGGGATGTTTATCCCATGGTGTGGGGTATCGATGATTATATAGGTCTCTCAAAACTAAGTCAAGTTACCTAGCACCAACTGCAATTTTTATGGAGCTAAGTAAGCCACCCGTACCGTATTTGGATCCTGTAGAAGAGAAACCTGGTTCTGTTTTAGGCCATAAGTTTATATTAGGTATATTTTGATTGTCTTGGCTAATAATTTCGCCATTTTGCCATTGTAAGCATTAACTAGTCTGACTTTAACGATTTTTTCCCAGAATGTTGCTTAAGGCTATTGAAATCAAAATTTATCCTAACTTCAATCTTAGAGAAGACGGCATTTATTAGCACTGGCTTGGGATCCTGTTGTACCTACATATAGTCATGGATCAAGCTCGACGAAAGATTGGAAACCCTGGACCTTAAACGGTGTAAAACAAAAATAGTGTCAAAAGAAGAAAATTCCGGGACGAAACTTCTGTTTGTTTAAAAAATATGAAATAAAAATAAAATAAAAAAATTAAAAAACCCCCAACATGACCACTAATAAAAAGAAAGAAATAAAATCTACCAAATGTGCCTATACAATGAACAGTAGAAAAAGAATCCAAGCTTCGTTGCGTCGGGGGACCGCTAAGTAAATGAAATGCAATGTACTGAAAATCGTAAAGTGGGAAGCCCAAATGCATACATGCAATTCTGCGTTAAAATAGTAGATTGTACAACAAGTGCATAAAACGCACCATTTTATACGAGACGTTTATCCATCCGAGCGAGCTTGCGAGCGAGGATGAATATAAAGTCGAGTGTAAAATGCGTTTTATGGACGAGTTGCACACTCTACTTTTCACTTCGATTGCGAGAAAATTAAACTACATCATTTAAATATTATACTTAAAAAAAAAAAATTAAAAACATTTATATCTACGATAAATTATTGTTGTAGTTTAAAAAAAATGTTAATTGATTTACTAAAATAAAAATAAATTAAAAAAGTAATAAATGATAGTAATAAAAATTACAAGTTTATTTCAAGAAGTTTGCTGTGTACTTTGGCTGTTGGTATTTTTGCTTTGGTCTTAGAATACTAACGAAACGAAAAAAAAAAGAGTTTATTCTATACAGTTTTATTTTTTTCGTGTGGCTGTTGGACCGATCGCCTTGGTCTTCGACGACGATTTTACTTTATGCTCTAGAGCATAAAAAGCGACTTTATGTCGCCTACGCACAGCATAAAGTCGAACTTTTAGAGCATGAGAAGTGAAAAATATATTTCATTGCATTTAGGTACTTAGCGGTCCCCCGAACGCAACGAAGCTTGGATTCTTTTTCTACTGTTCATTGTATATTAGGCACATTTGGTAGATTTTATTTCTTTCTTTTTATTGGTGGTCATGTCGGGGGTTTTTTAAATTTTTTATTTTATTTTTATTTAAATCAAATATGCTAATATTGTTTGAAAGTCATTTGAGTTGAGTAAGTACAGAGTGACTTTTGATATATTAAAGTTCAGTAGCGAGTCCCACAGAGTATAGAATTTATACAGGTTTAAAAAGTGCGTTATTGTATTTTTTCTGTAAAATTACAGTGTACAAATGTTTTGATTATTATGAATTGACAGATCAAAATCAAATCGTTTATCCTGTAAGTTAAGACCACAAGAATCTGAATCTACCAGCATTTCACAAGAGGAAACCGCTATTGAGAAGAAAGCCGAAAGAAAGGAAAGAAAAGAGAAAGATAGCCTCACCTGTAGAGCGGCTTCCCCCCCGCGTGCCGGAACCACAGTACCATGTAGACCCTGTCCTCGTTGGTGTCAGGCTCTATGTCGCAGGGCAGGGAGGCGCTCCGCCCCACCACCGCCTCCACCTCGGCCGTGGACACTGGAACAAAATCACCTGAAATTTAATTAGCTTGCCGCTTTGCCTACGATTACGGCCGATTTCACTTTCACCATGCTTTTAATAAATAATAATAAATGTAATAAATATCGGACAACCTCACACAAATCAATCTAGTCCCAAATTAAGCTCAAGAAGGCTTGTGTTATGGGTACTAGACGACGATATATACTTACTGATAGATATAAACTTAAATATATAAAACAACCATGACCCAAGCACAAATATTCAAGTTCATCACACAAATATTTGCCATGGTCGGGATTCGAACCCGGGACCGCCGGCTCAGTAGGCAGGTGTCTACAAACCGTGCCAAATGCTTTGTTGGTTATTAACAGAACGTCTGTCAATGCTGACATTTTAATTCACCTGACCTCTAGCACAACTGTGACACGCGAATCTTTCTCACGCCAGATATACTAGGTACCTGTCTCTTTCTGTATAGTACTGTGAGAGAGTGACGGATGCTGTCGCGCGACGTAGTTGTGCTAGACGGGCCGGGGGCTTAAAATGGTTGCGTTTATCACGTGATAAATAAGTGACTAAGCATCTGTCACTCACACTCGCATTTTGTCAAAACGTGACGGATGCTTTGTCACATATTTATCGCGTGATAAAAGGCCCACCCATTATAGGCCCGGTGTTAGGATCTAACCTTGAAGCTTTAGCCGAATTGTTAATAGCTAACAGGACATGGTGAAATTTAATCTTGGAATGGCGATTCTAAATAGTTATTTTTGTTGGTTTGTACTCAAATGGTCAGAATTTGTTTTATTTTAATATATGTATATATAACAATTTTAACTACAAAAGAAGACATGTTTTGATATAATTTGTTATCGATTACCATTTCGGCAATAGGGATGTTCAATTCTACAATATACTTACTATATTACTGTGAATAAAATTAGCGAAATATGTCATGAAACGAAAAGAAAACCAAACTATATTATTTTAAATATGTGACTTCAAAGGTACGCAAAATTTATGATTATTTTTTAATCCAAAGGAAATTTTGAATTGTTTTCAGAATCCTCATAATTTAACAAAACAATAATTCAATGACAACCATGAACTTAAACGCATTTTTTCACGGAGAAAATGGCAAACTACTTATTGTCTCCACACAAATTATGGTAACCATAACATATAATGACGTCACTACCCAAGCAGCACATTAGTGAATTTTGCAGCTTATCTTATAGCTTTAAGGTCTAAATGAGTGGTTTAACAGTGTTTGATACAACTTATAGCTTTAAACACAACTCAAAACTGTATATGAGTTCATCCTATCACTTGTAGTTGCATAGGAACGTTTTTTGTTACTACGTTATTACTTATGGTGGGATAAAGTCGATTTTGCTACTTAAAGTTGCATGCAGGTTCAAATAGTCACTCAATAAGAAGCAATAGTGCTATATAAGGCCTTAAAATAACTTATAAGCAACTTTTACATATAAGTGGGAACATACCCTTATTTGGAACTAAAAGTTCCAAATGACTAGTACAATAGCGAATTATATCACCAAAAGTGGCTAAAGGGATAATTTTACGGCTCTTTGGAACCAAAAATTATTGCAACTTTAAGGCCTAAGAAGTACCTTATTGCCACTCCAACGCATAAATAAGTCTCAATAGGAGGTTCTTGGAACCAACAGCAGTTATTTTCACTTATTTCAAACCACTAACGAACTAAAAGTTCTATTATTGTTCCTATTGCGCCTTGTCAAAATATATTTAATAGTCTTGCTTGTTTAATAGTCTACAAAAGAGCAAATAATTACTATTGGTAATAGCATTCACTGCTTTCCACTCGCAAGATACAAATAAGTGATTATTAGACCTGATAGTTCCAAATAAGGAGCAAATAAGTCGAAATAAACACTGTAGGATCTTTTTTGTTTCGCCATGTTTACAAATGGAAGCCTATGAAAATTAATTATTTTAACCAGAATTTTATCACACTCACGCATAATCACAGACTTTTGATAGTTGTGACGATGTTACTTTAACATTGTACGTAACCTACAATCATTAGGTCAGCTTTTTAACAGTTTTATTTCTTATCAGTATCTATTCCTTATTTGATTTAGCACTCTCTTTCTTCTTTCTCTCTTTAATATTCCTGATCAAATCAAAGGCGCATCGAAATTTACTAAGAAACCATACCATAGTTTCACAGTAACAAAACATTCACAAGAATTTCGTGCTTATTTCAATGTCTGTATAACGTGAAGTTTTAATCACTCATCCAAAATTAATATGGCAGATCACATATTAATTTTAATAAACACAACTTTGACAGTTGCCACGCCACTCAGATACTTTGGCGACTCATTTATCACTCATTGACCGAACTGAAATTGTTTTCATTCGTTCACTGGCTTCACTGCGCATAACTTTCACCCATAGTTCTAATTACCACTTAAGGTATTTGTGAGATCTCTTATGGATTCTATTTAGCAACAAAAATAGGCTGCAATTTTTCTCCTTTTGGTTCTATACTGGTGGCATAAGGGTTCTTGCCACCTATATAGCACTTAGTCATGGTGGTAAATTTAACTTAAGCATCTAATTAGATATGATATACGAGCTATTTATACCCAGTTGTGCTACTTGGGTATTAGGTAACCATTTGTATGGAGCGTTTTTAGCGCTCCGTAAGAATGTTGAACTTTGACAGTCATTTCTGACTTTTAGAGCAGTCTAAGTGTAGGTAGTTCCATATAGACATTTGATCCCAATAAAAAATAGAATCGATTGACATCCTCAAAAAAAAAGAAATTTGCCTATTTTCATTTTAAAATAAAAGTTATTCAATGTGATAGATTTTTCCGCTGCTGTACACTGATATTCTCTCAAATTATAAAATATAGAGTTCTTTTAATTTCGGATTACAAGTATAAAGGAACTGAACGTTTCTAAAGCTTCCCTGAATGCAAACAACTCCTGTCAATAAAGAGGACTCGCAATTTGCCGTGCTTAAAATGGGAACCAGCATTTGCCAATTATAGTTGGTATGGCAACATTGCCAACTTAAAAATACAGGCAATTAGTTACGATCTACCAGTAACACAGTAAAAATAAAAGATTTGTTAAATGTTAGCTGCTTGTTACATATAAATCGGAGGACTAATAATTAGATTATTTTTTATTTCTTATATTAATCGGTTTTTATTAGAAGGACAAATAATTGAATTCATTTGAACAATTTTACCAGCAATTACTTTAATTTTTATTCACAAACTGAGGACTACATCTTATAAAAATGTGGTATTTCCACACTAATGAATCACTAAAAAGCGAAAAAAAAATTTTTTGACAAAAAAAAGAACCGACTTCAGTAAAACTAAAAAGCCGAAAATAACCCGTTCAAAGTACAGATTACATTGGACTCACCCTTTGAAATCGATCCCAAACCACTCAGTTATTATATTTATATATTAAAGTTTACGTGAGGTTTGGCACCGACTTCAAAGGGTGAGTCAAATGTAATCTGTACTTGAACGGGTTATTTTCGGCTTGTTAGTTTTACTGAAGTCGGTTCTTTTCTTTGTAAAACATTTTTTTTTTCGCTTTTTAGTGATTCATATAAAATACTTATGGCGGGGTGATCAGGGAGGTCTTGAAGGCATGCATCTCGTTTGAATTATCTCCTAACTCTTAACTGTTAAGAAGTTGTACCTTCCATCATCAGTTCAGCATGAGAAGATGATGACTACCATATGCAAATACTTAAATAGTTTTAGAAAATACATGAAAAATATTATGAGTGCCTATAAAATTTCAGGAATTCCTTCGATTCCTCATGGATCTCGTCATCCGATCTACACCAAAGTTTATGGGACCAACCTTGAGATGTCTTTTCATGAACCTAAAAAGAATTTTCCAAATCGACTCATAAATGACGGAGTTATGAGGTAACAAACATTAAAAAAAAAAAAAAATAATAACATACAACCGAACTGAGAACCCCCTCCTTTTTTTGAAGTCGGTTAAAAATACATAGAATCGATAAAAAAAAGATTCTATGAAATCTGAGGACTATTAATAACCAAAATAAGCTACGTAAAATTTGCATAATTTTGGTCATAATACTACTAAGCACAATTTGGCTATTTCTCAAGAATTAAGTTAACCTAGTGAGCTATTTTTAGGGTTCCGTTCCCAAAGGGTAAAAACGGGACCCTTTTACTGAGACTTCGCTGTCCGTCCGTCCGTCCGTCCGTCACCAGGCTGTATCTCAAGAACGGTGATAGCTAGACAGTTGAAATTTTCACAGATGATTTATTTCTATTGCCGCTATAACAACAAATACCAAAAATAAAATAAAATAAATATTTAAGGGGGCTCCCATACAACAAACTTGTTATAGATTATGGTAAGGAACCCTTCATGCGCGAGTCGGACTCGCACCTTACCCAATTTTTATAGTACCTAATCGAGAACATTCAATGAGCACAGGTATTCATATATTTATATATCGACATCCTTTTTATCGATATCAAATCCCTATGAACGTGCCCCGAGTTCCACTCAATTGTTTCGAATTTTGAGTTGGATTCTATTCATATGATAAAATAAGACCGATGACAGGTAGCCGTAGTTACCAAAAGCAATTGAGTGGTTAGCACAGGTATGCCCATTAGGTAAGGTTAGGTTTGTTTTATAACTATTCTGAAAAATTAACAGCTTTGAAAGAAAATGGTACTGGTAAATGTGATACAAGAATTTGTGTTTCAGATAACTAACCCGTTAAGAGACGTCGAATCCAGCCGCGCACAAACTTTATTCCAGATATGTGCACTAGGCGCCTAGCTATGCTCTGGTAGCATTAGCAGTAAATTCGGTCGTTCCTCGATTCCATGCATATGAGAGCTATTTGCGCTGATATCACCGATCCAATGCGACGTGATTTGGAAAAGCGTGGCATTTTTCGCGTTCTATTTTGAACTAGCGACCCGGCCTGACTTCGCACGGGTGCAATGCTATATTATGCATGTAATACATACAAACCTTCCTCTTGAATCACTATTTAAAAAAGCCGCCTCAAAATCTGTTGCGTAGTTTTAAAGATCTAAGCGTACACAGAGACAGACAGACTTTGTTTTATACTATGTAGTGATAGTGACTATTAGTTGCGCCCTGCGGTGATACCCGCTCATCCCACAGGAACACTACATTGTTTCGGGATAAAAAATAACCTATGTGTTAATCCAGGGTGTCCGATACCTTCACACCAAAATATATCATAATTGGTCCAGCCGTTAGAGCGTGAAGAAGTACAAACATACACATAAACACACTCACAAACTTTCGCCTTTATAATATTAGTGTGACTAGGAGCCCGCGATTTCGTTCGCGTAAAACATTTTTGTTTTCCGTAGTCGGGTAGAAGGTATCCTATAACCATCTTTGGATGTTCATGTCGAGTCGTTTCGACGTAATGAGAGGACAAAAAAAAGAATACCCATACAAATCCTGCATCACGCTGTTAAAATTTTACCTGTAATAATAACCTCCATGGAAAACTAATATCCAATAATATTTTATAATTTTAAAATCGTATAGAAGTCCCATAGGAAAACCAGCGCTACTTTCATACACAACGTAACAGTGTTAGGCAAAAAGTAATTTAATTAGCAATTAACAATTTCAATTTGGTTTCTTTTTTCCTACATTTATGAGACATGTAATGTATTTTTAGTTTAATGTGGGTACACCACAATTTTTATTTAAACCATTAATACAAAGATCAAAGCTTAAAGAAAAATTTAAAAAGGAGCCACCTGGTGGAAGATACCTCCGTCCTGATTTTCCTATTTTTATATTTCCTATTCTTTCAATTATTGTAAAAAACATGAGCGTTTTTTACTAAAGACGTGGCGTCTTTAGCTGTCAGTATGGCCGAGGCGAGGGCGGCCCAGGTGCTGTAGACGGCGCGATTGAGACGACTCGGGGGTCATAGACGAGTACGATGGACAACTAAGTGAAAGTTTTATACTTTTCATTAAAGGAGGAAGTCCTCAGTTCGTTGAGATGTTATTTTTTTAGAATTCTGTACCCAAAGGGTACCCTATAACTAAGTCCGTCTGTCCCTCCGTCCGTCTGTCTGGCAACAGCCCGTTGCCCAACTATGCTTTGCGACTCTTGTCGCACGACATACCGCCACCCGTCACTCTCTCGTGTTACTGCACAGAAAGAGACGGATAATTATTTCGCGTGATAAATAGTCGCGTAAGACAATGCTAGAGGTGCAGGCTGTATCTCATTGAGATCTCAGGCTGTATCGTTCGTGAACCGTGATGGCTGGACAGTTGAAATTTTCGCAGATGACGTATTTCTGTTGCCGCTATAATAACAAATACTAACAATATAATAAAAATAACCTTGTTATTTTTATAATATAGTTTTAATTGAGTTATTAATTATTAAGTGATGAATTAAGTTATTGTATGTATAATATTTTTTATAATTAAAATATATAATAAAATTAATAATAAAGTAATATATAATCCTTTTCGAAAATCATGTTTGGTGAACCTGGGGCCCAATTCGAGAATGCCGTTTGAGATATCTCCAAACGTCAAATCTCCATTAGATAACAGTTATATCGCCATTGAACTGTCATTTAAATGCGATGAGCTTAAAAGTGACATATCCCATCTCAATTTTGGAAATACGAACGCGATAATGATTGTCAAAAATGTTATTCATGTATATAAATTTCTGTTTTGAACGAAACTTAACGGACCAATTTCACGTACTATGCGGTCAATTTACAGTATGCGCCTGTTATTTATGCCGTCACATACAAAGGAAACGAAAATTTTGCGCGTCCGAATTGACGAAGTTGCGATGTTCTAGCGATATCGCCACTTGTCAAGTAGGCACACGTCAAAAGTGACAGATGGCGATGAAAAGGAGAGATCTCCATCATATCTCTAAAATTGGTCGAATACCCCCCCTGGTTGCGTTAACTTTACACCTCATTCGTATCCGGCGCCATACAAGGAGCGAACTTAACCCGGCCAGTTAAGATGGGATAAGAATTTGAACCCTCGGCGCGCGAGTCAGACTCGCACTTGTATTTATTCGGAAATCGATGGTTTCTTTTTATTTGAAAGAGTTTCTAGTTAGTCTGATCGTCATGTTCCATAATTTTTATCAGCACTTGTTAGTGGAATCATGAAAAATCTAGGGATATACAATTGACACAGAAATGCGACTTATTTTTGTTAGTCTGTTTTTTTTTTGCTAAAAAGTGATTAATCTTTTTTTTCAATCCTCCGATAAGGCGTTGACGGCAAAAAGCCGTTTAAAATGCAAAAACGTAGAGATCAATAGCAATCAAGCTATGTCAAAGAACTGATCCCAACAGCTTAGTCGGTCCAGCTATCGCCACAGCAAAACAATAATATCTTTCTTTTCATTGTTTTTATCACGAAATAGATGAATGTGACAATGTAACTATGATACAATTATATACGAGACCACGCAAAACCCTGACGAAAGACGAATAACGAAGAAGAGAGAGACAGACAAATACATTAGAATATATCTATACTATTATAAAATTCTACATTTTTACTGAAAATCGGTTTACTATGGTCAATGATTTCAGGAAAAATCTTAACTTGATGCAGGATCGTCTTTTGTTTTGTATGGGCGTCATGCTAGTCTAGCGCCATCTCTTGGTCAAAATTTCCTTTGTACTTGGTAATTACACATTGGGACTTTTATTATTTGTTTAGTTAGAAAATTAAGGATAGTTAGAGATAGATAATTTTAAGAATTTCACATTAACCTAGTTACAATCAAGTGTTTTGTATTACCAATTTGTAGTCACTCTGTGTTTACGTGGTAATTACTGATTGTCTCGTACCAATATAAACAATGCAAAGATCGACACAAAAAGCATTAGGAAAAATTCGAAGGGTTGCTTGGGAGTTAGGGTGGCGGGAAGGTTAACGCACTAGACCGGCAATCCAGAGGTACCGGGTTCGATTCCCGGTCTCTTCCACCAGGTAACTCGTTTCATTTGTTCTTCGAGCTTTGATCTTTGTATTAATGGTTTAATATCCAACACAACAGGTTCATGATTGTCTAACTGTTCCCCCGTATGTCACAACCAAGACAAATTCCTGTAACCTCTCTTTTATTGGAGGGAATATCTCGCAACTATCCTATCCCACTGTATCGAATCTTCCCACACACTATATAAGATCCTTTCTCCTCCAACCCAGTTGTAGAATAAACTTTGCGACATCGATGGATACGAGCGAACTGGAATAGATTTCATGGAATCAATTCTAGATTTTGTTGCAATGTTTTGCGGTTTAGAAGTTTCTGGAAATTGCATTACACTTCTAAATCGTACGGTACGAGGTTGTTTTAAAATTACACGAATAAAAAGGTTTAATAAATCCGAGAAGTGACTTGGTGTAGTCTCTACAGACCGCTTGAGGTAGGTTTTATTGATCTCTAAGGAGAAATAGCAATATCGATAGTGCATACCCAATATTGCTGGGGACAGATAGGTAACAGTTGCAGAGCTGCCTGAGATGTTTCGAACTCATATGGAGCTCGGGCCGTTCGTGACAATTTTTACGTGAGCTTAAACCGTTTTTTATAATTATTTAAAATTACGCACGCACACGCGAAACATTTTCTAAATCAATCCAGTAATCGGGGAACATATATAGAAAAAACATCCATCACACATACTGACGAACTGAAAACCTGCTCCTTTTATGACGTCAGCTTAAAATATTTAATGCAAATGCATGTAATGTACTTTGAAAACGTTGTTTGGCATTTAACCAGTGAACTGATGCGGATGAATACGTCATTGTTGCGGAAAAGATTTATAATTCAACACATTAAACCTGCCGCAGCAATACGTGACTGCGACTACGATTTAGGGCCGTTCCCCTTTTAGTTAACTGCATTTGGATTTGTAATAAAATAATCTGTTTTATAATTATAATGTGCTAAAAATTAGATGCCAATACTTTATTTAGGAGATGTTAATTCATATCAAAATAATTTGCTTTATAGGACTTAAGAAAACTTTTTGTTTTCAATTTGGGAACAAAATATTAATTTAATCATGTCGGGCCGTTCCTGACAATTTTTATTGTGGTGTACCCACATTAAAGCGGTCAAAATTTGATGGTGGTTCTTACGTTCGTCAATATGTACAAATTGTTCATTAAATTGGGGTATTTTATTTTGTACAAACTTTTATTTCACTTGCAATGTAAATATGTACGTAACTTTGTATCAATGTAACTATGTTTGTTCCGGTGGAATCTGAGTACCATTTTTAGGGTTTCGTAGTAACTAGGAACCCTTATAGTTTAGCCACGTCCGTCTGTCCGTCTGTCCGCAGCTTAGCTCCGTGATCATTATTACTAGAAAGCTGAAATTTGGTATGAGTATGTGTATTGTGTATGTATCACGCTGACAAAACGGTAAAATAAAAACCTTTTTTTCGGGTACCACTCGTGTGTGGGTGTGAATATTTTTTTCGTTCCAACACTAGTGTGTGGAGTGTCGTTGAATAGGTCTTTTAAAAATAATAGAGGTCTCCAAACATGATTTTTTGATAAAGTCAGCAGTTTTGTAAATATTCGCTCCGGAAATCCAAAAAACAGCGTCCCCCCCCATGGGGGAGGAGCCGAAAGGTGGCCCTAGAAACTCTTTAATAGATACAACAATCCTACTGAGTTTGAGATCTTTAGAATCTCAGTGAGCAATTGATGGATGTTCAAAAAAAATTACAGTCTGCTATAAAAGCTTGTCCAGAAAATTTAATTTTTGACCGAAACAGATAGGTATATTATGTATATCCTAACTGTTCAGCAGCATAATACCAATTTCTAAATTGGTTAGGTATGATACCTTAACTATGATATTAGGTATCTAAGCTTTTTATTAACTCAGCTCGAAATTGAACAGATACTCGTTAAAGGACTTAAAGGGGTTTTAAGCTCGATATTCCAGCAAGGATTCCTGCACCGATTGAGCTTTTATGATATTAGTACAGATAAAGAGGAAGAAACTTGTAGAGTCATCGAAAATGCAGCTTTTCTCTTCAGGGGCATTTCCGTGAATGTACCTAGGTTTTAATAGAATCCATTTGTTTCCGTTGACCTATTTTCTCCCGAGAGTCTTAGATATATTAAAATACATACGGAACGGGTGTTCGATTAGCCGCCACTGCGACTGCTCTTGATGATGAATCGCGTACCGATTCGGAACATGTCGAGCAATATTCGACTTCTACGGCGTTAAAGCCGTATCGTAATTAAATATATTTTTAATTTAGTTTTTTATTAGGTACTAAACTTTTTTGTATAATGGCTATCGGATATTTCTGCAATCGGGCTGCCTGAGTGGACCCTGGACCCTTTTAAAATAAAATGAAATAAAACAAAATAACATTAATTGAGATAAGATGCAGTTAGATGAAATGAGATGTAATGAGATGAAATTAGATGAAATGAGATGAAATGAGATGAAATGAGATGAAATGAAAGAGATGAAAAGAAATGAGACGAAAAGAAATGAGATGAAAAGAAATTTATTTGGTGTTCAGTTGAAAACGTCACCATATACGTAGGGTAACAAACATATTCGCAAAATTTTTGTTTTGCCTAACTCTAAAGCAACCAGCACCTCTAACACAACTGTGAGACGCGACTCTTTCTCGTGCGACAAATATAATCTATCTCTTTCTTTGCTATAATGTGAGAGAGTGACGGTCGAGGATGTGGCGCCACAAGAGTCGCGGAGCGTAGTGCTTTTTACAATGTCGTATTAGGTATATAAAGTTAAGGATGTCATCTGTTGAGAATCTTTTCTAAAGTGTGTACATTAAGGTGTAATCTGTGGAACGTTTAGCCGCCGCCATTCTCGTAATATGACGATTAGACCTTATCGCTGATTGCCCCTAGCGACGAGGGGGTGGGGCTGCGAAATACGTTAGTTGGGTCACAATGGGATATATCTGTGGCCACGGTGAAAAGGGGGATATTTAAAATACTGAATACATAATTTTATTGGTAAAAATCACAATTTCACTTTACACGTCATTGTTTAATATACAAAATAATTAATTAATATATCATATCTGGAAATATTTAAACACGTTGGAAGCAAGTTCAAAAGGTACTTCTGTTGATATTGTTTGTGCCCTAGCCCATAACTTAATATAGCCTAGCATTTACTACTTTTTATTGTTTACAATCAGAAACTTTATACGTACGCAATCGCCGCGAAAAACTCCCTAGTTCAGAAAACTTTTACTACAACCCATCCCCTGCTCAATAATCGTAGCACGTACAAAAACTTCAACATAAAACAACACTGTCCAAAACCCGCGTTTTTTACGATATAATGCATAAAACAACTCATTTTGCCGTCAAAAAATACGCAATACTCATGAGTCGTGGTCGTAGTCGACATTTTATTTAGTCGTAAAACGTTATGACTTCCAGCGATGCAAATGACTGCGGCACTCCACGGTGTGCGGCCTAATGTGGCGACGGTATAGATATGAGGCTTGTTGAAGGCTTCATTAGTCTTTAGAACAGGAGGCCTATGACGGCTGCTTTTATCACACGATAAATAAGTGACAAAGCGTCACGTTTTGACAAAATGCGAGTGTGAGTAACAGGTGCTTTGTCACTTATTAATCACGTGATAAAGGTGGGGTAAACGTGTTCTTGAGTGGAGACCGCGTATCGGCAAGCGTAGTGTGGGACGCCCTCAGACTAGGTGGAGCGATGATCTGTGCAGGGTGGCTGGCAAAAGCTGGATGAGAGTAGCCGAGGATCGCTTACAATGGCGTGCAGTTGGAGAGGCCTATGTCCAGCAGTGGACAAGAATAGGCTGATGATGATGATGAAAGGCAACCATCAGAGGCCTCTTGATCACCTATACAACGGCTCTAGACTTGACCTAATTTAAACTGTTAAGGTTCTACGTCACCTAGGCCAAAAAACGATTATCTGGGAACTGTTGAAGGTTTTACATCATCCTAAACCGTAAGTGGTATTTTCTGACCGCTACGCGGGGATAGATTCCTATATTTTTACCTTAAATTGTATTTTTAGTTATAATACTGACACAAATTGAATTTTGTATTGGTTAGCTCTTAAGTATTAATGTTACACGAGTAGATTAATATTAATTGTAAACATGGCATAGACATTTATTTTTATTTGATGTGTACACACTTTCCTGGTAAGTACTAAAGTTATACCGATACATTTGTTCGTAAATAGGTACACTATTGTGTACATACTTACATTTTATTGTATTATTCAGTCATTTATGTTTAGGTATTGTATTCATATAGCGAATATCATTTTTGTTTAACGATCGCAATAGTGCAATAATGTAAAGCTAATGTTTCAAAATATTACTAGTTTATGTAAAAGGTATATCAATACGGGCATCGATAATAATATTTCTCTACTCCTGTACTTTTATATTGTAGACACGGTTGGCGCAGTTTGCAGAGCATTGCCTACTGAGCCGGCAGTCCTGGGTTCAAATCCCGGCCAGGGCAAATATTTGTGATGAACTCGAATATTTGTATACATGTAGGTCATAGATGTTATCTACAGATGTATTTATATATTATATTTATCGTCGTCTTGTACCCATAGTACAAGCTTAGCTTAGTTTGGGACTAGGTCGATTTGAGTAAGATTGTCCCTTAATATTTATTTATCTGTAATTTATAAAGTCACTAACTCTAATAAAGATAGGCACTAAAGCCTATAAAAAGTCTATAGTCTATTGCCCAAAAACGCACTGCTAAACGATGTTATAATATGACCAAAAAACGGGATTGCTGAGAATCCCCGGGGCATATCCATATTAAGTATAGCATTTAAGGTCATGGTTGACTGATAGAGAATGCCATTAGGCATTAAGTTCGCCTTTGAACTGAGTTTTCTTTTGTGCAATAAAGTTTATATCTATACTTTTATAAAATTCTAGCTTTTTTATTTTACATCAGAAAGGGAGTCATGATTTCAGGAAAAATCTTAATAGCGTGATGTAGGATCGTCATTTGTTTTGAAAGGGCGCGCGGCGCCGCACCAATCTGGCGCCTCTGTTGGGCATCATTTCCTTTGTCCTCGCATCACTTTGAAACGACTGGACAAATTTTAACCAATCTCGGTACACGATAAATGGACATGCAAAGATGGTTAAAGGATACTTTTTATCACCTCCTAGTAAATGAAACGTATAAAACCTTCCGCCACAGTTCCTAGGTCACAGTTCACATTTCATATCACCAAAACCAGTTCCGTATACATAATCGTTTCAAATAACGACAACACCACACGGCATGCCGCCACCGCCGCGACAAGAGACCATAATTCTGATTGACTTATTTACTTACGTATGAATAGTAGGTTTGGTAAAATTGTTGGACTATTAAATTATATACATAGCTGCGTCTCGCGATGTTGACCGCTCATCCCACGGGAACACTAATGGTTTTCGGGATAAAAGGTAGCCTAAGTGTTATTCCAGGGTGTCAGCTACCTTCATACCAAAATGTATCAAAATTGGTTAGAGCGTGAAGAAGTAACAAACCTACTCATAAACACACAAACTATTTCTGAAATACCATGGTAACGAAAAATTTATGACCGGTATCGAAAATAGTATATTGTGTCATAAGGGTAGTAAGTAGGGGATTACTAACGAAGGTCTATTAGAAGCCCGACGCCGAAGGCGGAGGGCTTTTAATGTCCTGAGTTTGTAATCCCCTTACTACCCGCCTTACACACAATATTTTTCATCACATTTTGGAGTAAATAACAAATAAATAAGCCAAAAATAAACATTAAACGATAACGATTGACAACCAACTTTTTTCTGTATATATTTTTTTAATTTACCTACTATAAGCACTGGCAAAACGGCCATCAGCTTAAAACAGAAAACAAATATACACAGAATCTTACCATCTATTATTAAACAAATAACAATTATCAATATTATGCAGCAATAATTAACAGCGTAATATTATAAAACTTAAATATGAGCAGTAAGTTTGTTACAAACTAAATAGTTCCTAACCAATAATTTTATAACTTTTTTCCTTTTTTTTGTGTCGTCTACCACAGCTAATGCTAAGAACTGCGTTTCGTTTAGAAACTTAACAGGCTATACTGCCAAATTGTAACGATAATTAAAAATTTAATTTAATTTAATAAAATTATTGCAAAATACACATAAATAATTGTAAAACATAAATATTAATGCAGTTACATATACCGTATTAATTCAATTCACAATAAAATTTGCTGGTAGGCAAGTTTTGTTGATACAACAAAAAACCTTGGCTGGATTGAAACCTCCTTAGTCTGAAGTAATCTGCGAGTGCGTACTATATTTTTAAAACTAAAACCATAACTCCCGAGGGAGTTATGTCAATTTATAACTCCCGCGGGAACTATATAGGCCTTAGTCCTTCAGTACACCCGCATGTAATACCATCTTTTACGAGCAAATGTGATGAAAAATATATAATTCATCCTCCTATCATCCTTTACAGTATACATTTGATCGTATTTATTATATATAATATACATCTCATAGTATGTAAATATACAGGGTGTCCCTAAAACCAACGCCAAAATGAAGAGGGGTGATAGAACAGCTCATAAGCAACCATATTAAGTTAATTTGACCTTAATAAAAAGTTCATGGTTTTCGAGATATTTGCATTTTAAAAAAACTCGTGACTTTTGAGGCCCTGCGTCAGTATGTCGATTGCCACCACTGCAAAGTTAGGTATTTTTAAAATCTGTTTTTTGCAGGATGTTACTAAAAACATATCCTATCGAATGTAATTTCAATTTATTACATATCATGATGCTTTGTCGGTAAAAATAAAAAAAAAAAACGAATTATAGCAATTTATTAAATTTAGCCAGCGGTTTTGATCGAGTTTCATTTAAAAAAAGTATTGTAAACTAACATGGCACACAACATAAAAAGATAGTAAATTTATTGTAGTTTTCAAAAAGGTACAGCATTTTCTAATTTACGCAGCAGTTTACGAGATATTGATATTTTACACTAACAGGAGCTCATACTGCAGTTATTACATAGTATGGAACCAGAGCCCCTACTAGGCTCAGAGTTTGAATTTCGAACAAAAAATAGATTCAAAGAATACAAAATTTGAAATTGGAACACAATTTGAAATTCGAATTCAAGTCGGCTTTCTGATTAAAGAGTATTTTAGTAATTTTAGGACACTTCGTCAATTCGTTTAATGTTCTTTATTTAGTTTGGTTTCTTATTTTCTTAAATAGACTTGATTTACCAATAGAACTCGTGTTTGCCTTGTGATTTGGATTTTTGGTACAATTTAACTTTGCTTTGTGCATCTTGGACTCGAGTTCTGCCTATTGATTTTAACTTCGATTTACTTTGGCTCTGTTAAGATTAATTGTAGTGCGTTTGTTACAAATATTCCAGAGAATTATACTCCTCAAGAATATGCCAACATGCATTTTGTCTATGGGGAATGTCAGGGTAACTCTTGTGCTGCAGCTAGACTCTATCGGGAAAGATATCCAAATTTAAGGCATCCGGACCATCGAGTATTTCGAAATGTTCATCTCGCATACTCACAAGGCGTTTTGCCTGGCAATCGTGGTGGATTGGGAAGACCTAGAGGAGATTACGATGAAGATGTTTTACAAGAGATTCAAAACGACCCATCCACTTCGACACGGAACATTGAACGTAATTTAGGGATGTCAAAAACTGTTGCCAATAGAATATTACGTCGATATGGATATCATCCATACCACATACAACGTGTTCAAGCGTTGCTGCCCCGTGATTACCCACTTCGTGTTCAGTTTTGCCAGACAATGCTGCAAAAACACAGAGAAGATCCCAATTTCATAAATATGGTTTTATGGTCTGATGAAAGCACTTTTAAGAGAGATGGATTTATGAACATGCACAATTTACACAGTTATGCATTAGAAAATCCTCATTTAATGAGGGAAGATCGGTCGCAGTACCAATTTAAAGTGAACCTCTGGACTGGAATATTAGATGGGAAAATAATTGGCCAATTTGAATCACCAGAAACGCTGAATGGTCCAAGTTATCTGCATTTCTTAGAGAATGAGTTGCCAAATCTTCTCGACGACGTACCTTTAGCTACGCGGAGGTCAATGTGGCTGCAGAATGATGGCTGTCCAGCACATTATGCACGCGAAGTGCGACTACATTTAAACCAAACTTATCCACAGAAATGGATCGGCCGTCTGGGTCCCATTTTGTGGCCTCCTCGATCTCCAGACCTAAATCCTCTGGATTTCTATTACTGGGGTTATATTAAAGAAAAAGTTTACAATGAACCGATTAACAGTATAGCGGAGCTGAGACAACGCATTTACGCAGAGGCCCAAAACGACGTATCAAGAAGTGCACGTCACATCAGTCGAGCATTTTTAAGGAGATGCCGAGCTTGTATTCAAGTCAATGGCGGACAATTTGAACATTTAATTTAGTTACATAAAACTGGTATCGTATTTTTTTAATGTTTTTAGTTTTTTTATTCACTTAACAGATAAAAATGGCAACCAGTATTATTTTTGCATTATCTTATAAACCGCTAAATAATTAAGTCACTTCAATACCATTTTAAAAACAACTCTAAATTTGCTATCTTTTTACGTTATTTGCCAGGTTCGCTATGAACATTTCATTTTTTGATATTCTAAAATTGAATTGTGTTCCTATTCTAAATAAAGTATTCTTTAAATCGATTTTTTGTTTAAAATTCAAACTCTGAGCCTAGTAGGGGCTCTGGTACAATACTATGGAATAACTGCAGTATGAGCTCCTGTTAGTGTAAAATATCAATATCTCGTAAACTGCTGCGTAAATTAGAAAATGCTGTACCTTTTTGAAAACTACAATAAATTTACTATCTTTTTATGTTGTGTGCCATGTTAGTTTACAATACTTTTTTTAAATGAAACTCGATCAAAACCGCTGGCTAAATTTAATAAATTGCTATAATTAGTTTTTTTTTTAATTATTTTTACCGACAAAGCATCATGATATGTAATAAATTGAAATTACATTCGATAGGATATGTTTTAAGTAACATCCTGCAAAAAACAGATTTAAAAAATACCTAAATTTGCAGTGGTGGCAATCGACATACTGACGCAGGGCATCAAAAGTCACGAGTTTTTTTAAAATGCAAATATCTCGAAAACCATGAACTTTTTATAAAGGTCAAATTAACTTAATATGGTTGCTTATGAGCTGTTCTATCACCCCTCTTCATTTCGGCGTTGGTTTTAGGGACACCCTGTATGTATCATTGTACTTATGGTAGTTATGATATATAATATACATGTATTCACTTGTATCTTAGACGGTCTCCAAACAATTAACTTTCTACTCAGCACCCGCTTGAAGCATCTCTGTTTGGCCCTATGGTTGACTGGTAGAGAATGCCATTAGGCAATAAGTTCGCCACTTGTACTGACTTTTGATTAGTACACTAAAGTATAAATAAATAAATAATTTCATGGTCATCCAAAAAATTTACCAAGCCTATATTGCGAGGTGTCGAGTCGAATGTGGAACAAATTGGGACTTGGCCTGACTTTCATCTTTACATTGGTAGATCACGATATGAGGTTTACTCTTGTTTTAAGAGGCCTTATTCCTTTTAAAATGCTGATTGTTTTAGTCATTTTTCTCTATGATCAAACATGTTTCTTAACATTTTGTTGATGTTACTACCTAGAACAGGGGGCTATTGGGATTTATTGGTATATATTTGAAACCTACAGTTTGAATTTTTCATTGATAAATTTTGTTTCAAAAACTACTCGAAATTGACAAAATTCACGCGGAAAATTCGTTTTTTCAACTTATTTTCAACTGCACACATTGAAAGCATGAAATAGCTGTTACTACCTAGAACTCGGAGAAAAGTAGGTATTATTCACTTTAAAAAGTTGGTTGAAATTATGAATATATTTGTCGTAATACGTAAAAAATAAATTTTAAAAGGAATAAGGCCTCTTAAAGATTCTCATTTCATAGAAATATAATTTCACTGAAAGCATTTTTCTGAAAGCATGAAATATTTCGGAATTTGATAACACAAACCTACTTAATCTAACCAACCTAATTTTATAGGTTGACTTTTTCAAGATTTCTGAAAAATATATCCCTTTTGATCGAGTTACCTAAAACGCAGGATGCCAATGAGGGCGTTATACCTAAACATGAGATTTGCCTAGAAAGCTGTCTGCCCTAAACGAAAGCTGCCGATAAAACAGTATGCCTGACATGTGAAATTGACTGACAAGTAGTTTGCTTAATACTTCCGTGAAAAAAAATGTCTATGAAATGAAAATTCGATGAAATGAAGCTTTCGGTGAAAAGTTTGTTGTAATATATTTAGGCATAATTAACGATCTCATTTCTTAATACTTACATTCAAGAAAACATTGAAGAAGCATGTAGTGTACCATAATTCACGAGGAGTTGTGACTGGAAAACATCATACAATATATAATTACGCTTTTTGGTTTACTACGCCGTGGCCTCTCTTTCACAGTGAAAAATGTTCGAAATTCCATGAAATAGGGTTTATATTGAATGGTTTTTTTATTGAGGATCCTCTCTACTACGTACTAAACAGACGCTTTGATAAAAAAAAACGTGTTAAAAACGGTGTAATCCCGATACTCAATTAAAGTAACTTCGTATCGTTTATCGTATCGTATCGTATCAAAACAAAATCTAAACTTCCTCAAAGCTTCACAAACGAGTAACACGATCTTTAAGAGTTCAGAGCAGTATATAAACGTTGCCAAATGAACTCCAGAAAAAAGCATTGCTATATAGGAGCACCTAATAAAGCTGAACAAGAAACTAATCGAGCTAATATGTTATAATGGCGGCGGGGTGAGCTCTTAATCGATCTCTATTAGCTGTGCGATGCAATTTCAGATACAGAGGATTAATATAAATAGACTTGGTGCCGCCTTCGTACACCGACGAGAAAATGTCCTTGTTTTACTCGACGAGGTTAGCTCTAAGGCTTCTATGCCGGGATTATTTGTATGCCCAATCCCGGGACTTTCATACAAAGTATCCAGCGATCCCGGGATTTCCATACAAATAATACCAGGATCCCAGGATTTGCATAAAAAGAATACCGGAATTGGAAGGCCTAGGCCCCGTAGGAGTGCAGATGTTTACGAAGGGTTCGAATCCCGACAAGTTATTCGAATCATCATCATCCTCCTAGCCTTTTGTCCCATTTTTTGAGAATGAATTCTCAATCGGGGTCGGCTACCTAAATCCCAAGATGTGGCGTAGGCACTAGTTTTTACGAAAGCGACTGCCATCTGACCTTCCAACCCAGAGGGGAAACTAGGCCTTATTGGGCTTAGGTGGTTTCCTCACGATGTTTTCCTTCACCGAAAAGCGAGTGGTAAATATCAAATGACATTCCGTACATAAGTTCCGAAAAACTCATTGGTACGGGCCGGGTTCGAACCCGCGACCTCCGGATTGAAAGTCGCATGCCTTAACCACTAGGCTACCACACCGCTACCTCCGACAAGTTATTCGAATAAAAAAAAAAAATAATTATAAAATCATATTTTTATTTATGATTCAGATATGGTTATAGAGTACTTTTGACCTGACTACGGCAACAAAAAAGTAGGTTACACGGTCAAAGTAGTACGTTAAGTACCTAGACAATATAATCCACAATGACATAACAATTGAATGTCCGACACGTTTGTTTGACCGCAGTTTAAGGGACGAGGCGTTTCTGATAGAACAGTCAAACGTAGACAAAGCGGGCGCCGAGGCGTGGCCAATATCCGCCCTCGGGCCGGAAAGTAATGCGAAGGTGCCATGAGTGTTACGGATTCTCGCAGACTATTTTTGCGATATCGTGAGGCCCAATGTACCTCTTAAGGCACAAAGTAACACTTATAACTCGGACCCAAACGTGTAAACGCACAGTGTAGGTACATTACGATGTACAAGATTCATTCAGTGCATTCTATTCCTCTAGACCGTAGTAGAGCATCTTGAAAAAAATATAAAAAAATCCTAGTTGAGATATACACAAAAAAATACAAGTATTGGGCCGCTATGTACCTACATGTAAATAAAATGTATATTAGTATGTACTATGGGCTACAGAATTGCAATTATGCAATTGTGCAGCTCACTTTTTGAATTTTTTGAATTGTATATTGGGCGTTTAGGCCTTATGGTATTATTTTGGGACTCACGAGGTCTCATGAGGTTTCTCCACTTGCGTGTTCGTGTTTTATAAGGCTAACTCTCATAAATTACAAAGTCCATATTGAAACTAATCAATATTTCGATTCGACATCACTTATTTTCGCTACAAGCCGCAATATGGAATCATATGATGTGGTATTTTTTGCAGGTTTTCATATAAATATCTGTCGCTGAATTTAGACGTAAGCAATCTTCAACAGATTTTTGCTCTGTAATGACACTGTCTACTACGCATACGGTCACTCCAAGCTGTGATATGAGATTAAAATTTGTGTTCACTTTGATCTGGTCGATGTTAATAAGATATAATATTTTATAATGATCTCCGTCAACAACTTTATTTGATCGCATCGTGGCGTTCTGAATTAGAATACATTGATATACTCGTAATAATAATAATACATTATATTATAATATCATTAATCATGAAGGAAATAAGTTTATTTAGCATAATATAGACATAAAGGATTTTATTAAAACACAATACTAAAGATATATTAATCATTGCATAGTTTATAACAGATATTTTATGATGGCTTATGGTCTAGAATGATAAGAACGATACGACTTTTTCTGCCTACTTCGCTTATGTTCAAGAATGGTTGTAATATGGAATTATATTATGGGAAGTAATTTAGATTAAACGCATTTAATTTTTCCTGCCTTATTAGACACGAAGTGGACAACTTCATGAAATAGATGAAGGTCAATACTAGATAGGTACATTTATTACAAAAAATATATTTGTAAAACTATGCTGGATATAATTACTTACACATTTTTGATTTCCAAGCTAAGAGATTAATGTATAAACTGCCGCATTACTTTTACATAGTTCAAAAGCTAAAAGTTCCGTTTCTAGTTTGGTCCTATTTCAGCCTAGAAAAAAGCTCTATCGTACGATTTGCCTTTCCCAAGTTTTTTAAAGCCTCTTAGTTCACTTGGCCTAAGCAACGCTAAGACGTACGGTCGGCAAATAATTTTATGTCTACGTTTAGTAGGGTTATGGGTATAAAAAATATTATATTTCTATAAAAGTTTGTAGTCTGAAATTTGTTTAATTTTTTTGTGTAGAACGACATTAATTAAATTCTAATAAATCTTTTTAATATTGAGAATATTAGAATGAAGTATTAAAGTTGAGATCTTTTCAAAATCATTTATTTAACTTGCTATGGTTTACAGAACTTCGAGGATACTGTATTTTTCGGGTTAAAATAGTATTTTATGCAACAGTTGTATAAGAGGGGGCAAAAAACGCGAGTGGCATGGGTTAAGATGTGAGCGTAGCGAACATCGTAAGACAGATGCCACGAGCGTTTTTTGACCTATATACAACGTTGCATACAATACTTTTTCTACGACTCGACATTTTATAAATAAAATGCAAATAAACAACAAAGAAAATAATGACATGTTCCCGCTCGGAATCAACAAAATTAAAAAAAAATAATAGTCTCTGATAAACTTTTTTTTTATTGACGTCCATCTGTCAAAAAAATATGAACTTATACATAAAGGTATACGTTCACTATACTAAACATCTGTCAAAAAAATATGAACTTATACATAAAGGTATACGTTCACTATACTAAACATCCATGCACTGAAGAAAAAACTTTTTTTTAAGTTGGCAGCAATGCCTTAGTACAATAAGTTTTTTTTTTAATTTCAAATTGTGTGAATGCATATGTTTATCTTGTAATCTGTGGTACTAAGTGATGCTTTTTTGGCGACATTATAACATCGTTTAGCAGTGTTTTTTTGGCAATAGAGTAGACTTTTACAGACTTTCATAATTTATGTCTTTATATTAGAGTTAGTAACAATATAAATGACAGAAAAGAATACTGGAGTAGAAAAATTCGTTTATGTCACTCCCAGAGCCTATTACTGTCGCTTTGAAAATAAAATCCAACGAGCTGTTTGTCTTGCAGAACTTGCGGTAATAGATAAGCATGGGTTCAAGTTTAATAAATACCGAAAAAAACATAAATTTTCTCCTTATGACGACGAAGCTCATAGCTTTTTTGCTTCATTGTAAACATGTTGAAACAAGTTTTTATTATCTACGATATTTTTATACAAACGGGTTTCGCTCGTTAGAACGAATCGAGCCCAAGCTCGATGACTTTGCGTCGTTTTATAGGACTTTTGGACTAACCACCATCTGAAGACCAGGACCAAAATGTTAGTATAATACTGGTTTTCTGAAACCATTATTCTATGGATCTGAAACCTGGACGTCTTATGCCAAGCAAGAAAGAAGAGGCAATAACATCAGTATGCGGTGCCTTCGTAATATTTTAAACATCACTTGGCGTGACAGGTTCTCCAATCACACAAGCAAGTTGCGCAGCTTTCCAGAAGGGGCAGGTACTGCGAAACTAGCGCCACCCTCGATTTTTTTCTTATACCTTCATAGTCTGATATTTTTTTAGAAATAGCTGAAGACTAGGAGCTAGCAAAACACCTTTAATTTTTATTAAATGACTTTACACAATTTGTTCACTGTAGTTTATGCTACAAAACTTGTTCACGTCAAAAGCGGCCACAATAGTTTTGGGCAAGTTTTTAGAGACAACTAAAGAACAAGAAATCGTGTATAACGATTTAATGAACACTAAAGGTGTTTTTCCAGCTCCTAATATCTTGTAATTACTGAAAATTGATCTGGTTTAGAAGATATAATAAAAATTCGTAAGTGGCGCTAGTTTCGCATTACCCGTCGCCTTTGGCAGTTTGGCATATAAAGACTCCAGTGGCCGAGGCCAAAACACCGTGTTGAGTGAAGTTACTTTTGCCAAGAAGAAAGTGGTGATGCCCATATGTGACGTTTTTTTTTATTTTTTTATAACGGCACAACATAGTGGCTCCACTTCGCCTGATGGTAAGCAAAAAGGGGAGCCCAAGTCGCAATAGCAACTGGCAAGAAACCAACAGTGCCATATCAGTTGATACTGCCATGCTGGCCCGAGAGATGCTTCTTCACGCTTCGTTTGAAGGATCCCATGTTTAAAGGACTGCACTAAGTGCGACATGCTTACGTTTGGCATCCGCCCTGCTTATTGGGGAACTTTAGTTAATGAGCGTGAAATGGAGAGCTCTAACCGAAGGCTGCAAAGTTCACGACTTCAGGCTCTAGCCGCGAAATGTGATAGGAGATACCAAAATGAGAGAAGGGTCGCTTCGCCAACCCAATCATCAGACGACCGGCTATTGAAAGCCAATCTTGCGGATGACACTGTTTCTCCCACTTCGGACTATATACTTAGCAATATCAAAAACTGCCATACAAACACTGATAAAAAAAGTCATCTGATAAAGATGTTAAGGCTACTATAATGCGTGATGATGATTACTCCAACATGAAATCAAATCCATGTCAATATTACATTGTTATTAGACTTACATATGTACTCAGTAAATTACTTTTAGTTTATCTGCTGACGGTACACCCGTTGTGGATGTATTTCTTTAGCGACGGAAATGCCACGAGTCAGAATGTTAAATAATTTTACAAGCAAAGTCGCGGCAAACTAATGCTTTAATATTACGCATTCTTAGGTTTATCATCATATTATCACCAGACTGCTAGGACAAAGGTCTCCTCCACAACGACCGGTGGTGCGTTGGCCTCATTTACCCGCTTCCCACTTACTTCAGGAGATCGTCGGGCCACCTGTTGAGGGCCTTCCACGCTACGCCTTCCGGTACACGGTCTCTCCCAGAGCATCTTCTTCTACGAGTAACTTATGTTAAATTTTATCCACTGACAACTACCTTACGTCTAGTTAGTACTCGAAACTCAGAGATGAGTTACGTCGACCACCTTGGATCTCTGGCGGATCTCCCGTGGCAGTTAGGTGCTCAAACTTAAAGGTTAATACGAGAGTGAAAGAGACGACGCAGTGCTACTTCAAATTTCGAATTCGGGTGTAACTCTTCTCGGCCATAAAGTAACCAGTTTTCTATATAGCTGGCCCAATATTACAGAGTTCTATTTTACACTTTCAGAGTAGTTAACCCGTCAAGTGTTTGACCTCCCTAGAACAAAACACTACTATAATGTCCCGTACAAACAAGAAACGGCTGAATTTCCGCTAAAGATGGGAATTTTACCTACCCCGAGAATAATTATATGAGATGTGTTATATATCGTTAGAGAGCTAGATAAATTTAGAATTCGGCACAATATGTTATAATAGCCGCATTTACTTGTAGTGAGATGTATATTTATTTATATTCCAAGATGTTCGTTTTCCGTCACATCCGTCACTAATCATTCACAATTTGCACTCAATTTAAAACCACATATCACATTTTACATACACTAAAATAATACTGGCTAGTTTATGCGTCAATTTTACGTAAATTCACTACTAAACACCTATTATTTGTTCGTAAGGTTTTGAACAATTGAAAATTAGGAAACAAATGAATTACGACGGCCATCATTGCAAAATTATTGCGTCATTCAAACTTGAGGACTTTTTTCACTAGGAAACAATGGCGTGCGGCTAAATTTAACATTAAAAACGAAAACCTTATTTAATTGCCAGTAATTTGATATATAATACATAATAAAAACACTTTCCGTTTAAAAGATTTGGACATATTTATCACACGACACGACACTTTCACGGAATCAAATTCAAGTGAATTTCGAAATGGCGGACGAATTCCGCCAATGTAGAGAAAAAAAATATTTACACGTCACTATTGAGGATTCTGATTGGTTAAAAATCAAATTTGTGTGCTCTGATAGCTGTTTTTGGCTAGTAAAATATCTAAAACTATCCACAGTGATGAAAATCAAGTTTTTTTTCAATAGGATTCAGTATTCATTTCGTAAGAAGAACGAAAGTTTGAGCAGAATTCCAGTAACCAATGTTTTGAATTTGGTTAGTCACAAATCGCTATTGACGATTAATAATGCAAATATATGAAAGTTGTTTGTAGCGCCACTATCCCAAGGCCGGACTGTCTGTTAGACCGGCCACACATCGTCTGAATTCCAGTTCGGTTTCCGAAATTAATGACGTCAGAAAGTGTCTGTGTCTCTGTCTGTCATATGGCGATATCTCGCTTGCTGACGTCATTCCGTCTGAAACCGGACCGGAATTCAGACTGTGTGTGGCTGGTCTAAAACTCTATTATACTTACATATATATTCCCTACTTTAACGTTGTGAATGCAGTTATGCAATGCGAGCAAAACCCCGGCATAGCATTAGTTCCTCGAATCCGTACGGTTTCCTCGTAAACTTGCCTGTTTACGTCGAGCTCAGAGTCGACGCCGAATCCGGAACTTAAAGAGAGAACTTAAAGCAAGCAAAATTCGGAGTTTCTGATTATATAAGTCTGTTATATCGCCACAACACTTTAGTGATGTACTGTAATCGGGAAATTACCGTGATGATATTTTTTTCGGGTGCGTCCCATGAGATATAACTACATAATATATAATTTCATATTAATAACGTTCACAAGATATAATAAACTTTTGCTATAACATCAAAATCAATATTTTTATTAGGAATAACGGTTAATTAGCATAATACTCATGTTGTAGAATATTTTTTTATATAACACTCAAATACTCTAAATTCAGTTGATATAACATACATAACGTATATCGATCATAGTATATACTTTCTTTTAATATAATGATTAGAAAATATAATAGCGTATGATATACTTACTAAAGAGGTTATAACTGCTACCCCTATGCCCCTAAAATGGGACATGGGTCAAAAACCGAAAACTGTAGGTTAGGTTAGGTTTGTTTTATGACCATGGATAGCGGAGCGAGCAAAGCGAGCGGAGCGTCAAAATGCAGTATACCGTTTGGAAGAACTGCGAAGAAATGAAATATGGGTCAAAAACCGAAAACTGTAGGTTAGGTTAGGTTTGTTTTATGACCATGGATAGTGGAGCGAGCAAAGCGAGCGGAGCGTCAAAATGCTTGCTTGCATGGAGGTATATTAAAATTTAACAGCGAACTATTGCATAAGTATGTACACAATTGATAATGGCAGATGAAATTCTGGCAAATACGAGTATACCGTTTGGAAGAACTGCGAAAAAATGGAATATGGGTCAAAAACCGAAAACTGTAGGTTAGGTTAGGTTTGTTTTATGACCATGGATAGCGGAGCGAGCGTAGCGAGCGGAGCGTCAAAATGCTTGCTTGCATGGAGGTACATATATTAAAATTTTACAGCAAACTATTGCATAAGTATGTACCTACACAATTGATGTGCAGACGGTTATTCTATACGAGCATTATGCATTTTGGTGTTAGATGTATTGAGTAATATACATTATAAATCTGAGACATTATGAACGTTATACGTTATGATCGTTATATACAATGATATTATACTTAAATAACGTTATACTTAACAAAAATAGATATTTTGATGTTATATCTAACGTTCGTTATACACCTTGAACGGTATACAAAACAAGCTTATACAATATGAGCGTATATAATATGAATATTATAGTATAAGTTCTTATATCTTATATTACTTACCCATTTTTTTCTCATTGTAATGAATATACTCAATTTTGGCTTATAGCTAAATTCCAAATTTATTGATGGCTACAAAATGTTTCACTGAATGAGAAATGCCAGTTGATACTGCGCCATATGTCTTTTAAAGTGTCATCTTGGTTTTTTAATATTTCCCAAAGTAGTAGGTTTGTTATGAGTACTAGATGGCGATATACATACCTCTATAGATAAATACGTACTTAAATACATAGAAACATCCATGGCCCAGGAACAATAACCGAGTTCATCATAACATGTTTGCCATTGCCGGGATTTTAACCCAGAACCGACGACTCAGTAGGCAGCTGCACTGCACCAATCACGTCGTCAAAATCTTGCAATTATGTACTACTAGCTGCGCCACGCGGTGTTACCCACTCATCCCACGGGAATACTTAATTTTTCGGGATAAAAAGTAGCCCATGTGTTCATCCAAGTCAGCTACCTTCATACCAAAATTTATCAAAATTGGTCCAGCCGTATGAGCATGAAGAAGTAACAAACATACACATAAACATACTCATAAATTTTCGCCTTTATAATATTAGTGTGATTCTCACGTTGAGACGTGATATTAAGTTATAAAGCTTTTAATTGCACAATTTTAAATAGATAAAGTGTCAATGAGACGGAAAAAAATAACTTAGGATTGTTGAATAACGTCATTAGTTCCATTGATAACCTGAATAAGTTTCTGTCAAAAAATCATTTTAGTGACAAGCTTTTATAGCCGACTGTACTTTTCTTTGGATATCCATCAAATGCTCACTGAGACGATTCTGAAGAGCCTAAACTCGACAGGATTGCTTTTTCTATTATAGAGTTCCTATGGCCACCTTCCGGCTCCATCATCAGATCAGCCCCATGGTACCATATTATTGTATTGTCATCAAAGTTAAGTAAGTATGCAAAATTTCAGCTCAATCGGTTGACGATATCTGCTGCAAGATTCTGAGTTGATTTTGAGATTCCACCCGAACAAACATTCTTACATACATACATTGCAAGTTAAATAAAAGCTTTTAATAAAAAGAGTGAAAACAGTAGTGACGTTTACTACAGTAATGACCAAATTTTAAGTCCAATTTTGACATATCCATGCCAGAAAAAACATCGACTCACGTCAAACAGGGATATTCCTAACCTGGGACAATGTCTTGACGAATTACCTCCAGGTTATGGAGACCATATTCAATATGTTTAGACTAAGTTAGTAGACTAGTTTTAAACTTCTCGATTTATGCTTATAATACAACTGCTGGGGTAAGTTGGCGTTGGAACAGAGCCAGGCGAAGATGTCGATATGCTCTTTGATGATAATAATTTAATAAGTAAAATTGAAGTTTTGCTAGTTGCCTTAATTTTTATTTGTTTGGCAAACAATTCACTTCATGCCGAGAGTTTTGAGTACATGGAATTCCTCGTAGGCATTGTATGTGAAAAACGACATAAATACCAGCCAATGTTAACATATTGCTCACCGTTGTAACAAGATACAAACTCAATCTATGAAAACCGCTTTTGTCTCTAAAAGTGTCATTGGTTATTCATTTACAATGAATTGTCAAAATATGTGTCTAGCTTGGAAGACATTGTAGTTAAAAAAAAAGCTTATTGAGCTTTTAGTAAATAGAGCATATTATTCAGTAGGGGAATCAAGATAAGTACTTTAACTATGTTTACAAATAAATGTCTGATTCTGATTCTGATCATGTCAACAAAACTAAGTGGCAGCGGGCGAGGCACATTGCTCGTAAAACCGATGGCCGTTGGGGCAGAAGGGTTCTTGAGCAGCGACCGCGGACCGGAAGACGCAGCGTGGGAGGACCCCCAACAAGGTCGACCGACGACCGGGTCAGGATCGCGGACAGAAATTGGATGAGGACGGTGCAAGACCGATCGTTGTGGAAAACTTTGGGGGTGGTGTTTATCCAGCAGTGGACGTCTATCGGCTGATATGAAGACGAAATGCAAACGTGGACGAAATGCGAATGTGGACGAAGTGAATCCGAACAATCGCACAGAAGTTGGGCTCTCCCGCTTCGTTGAACATAGAAGACCCACTAAAAAAACAAAGGACCTTGAGCAAGTTTGCATTTAAGAGGCCTTTATTCCTTTTAAAGTTTTTTTTTTCAGATTATGACAAATATATTGATAATTTCAATCAACTTTTTTGAAGTGAATAATCCGTTCTCAGTTCTAGAAAGTAACACAGCAATTTCATGCATTCATTGCGTGAATTCGAAAGATGTTGAACAAAAAAAACAGTTTTCTGCGCGAATTTTGTCAATTATTCTTCGTATTAAATATTTATCAATTTTACAACAAAGCTTACGTATAATCTAAAGCCCTGCGAAACTGTTATGACAGTTTGTCTACAGGAAGTTGTCGAGTAGTTTTTGAAATAGAAATTATCAATGAAAAATTCAAACCGTAGGTTTTAAATATATACCAATAAATTGAAATAGCCCTGTTCTAACTAGTAAAAAGAAACATGTTAGATCATAGAGAAAAATGACAATACAATCAGCATTTTTGACCAGATAAGGCCCCTAAACGCGAAAATCTGACTTTGATTGCCCCGCGCGGTGTACCCCCTACCTCCTAAATAGCCCAACCCTCGTCTAGCCTACGTCCTCCGTCTAGAACCAATAACGCAAAAACCGTTGGTAAATAAAACTGAAATTTAAATGTTCAAAGCGTTCACGATCGGATGGCCAACAGACTAGGTATGCAAGCAGAATGGCTCGGCGGACTCGCCTCGATATTATTTATAATGGTACAGAAATATTAAATAATAAAATGGTTTTATTTGCTATATACAAAGAGCTAAGTGGCAGTGGGCGGAGCACATTGCTCGCAGAATCAATGGCCGTTGGGGCAAAAAGGTTCTAGAGTAGCGACCGCGGACCGGAAGACGCAGCGTGAGACGCAGGGTGGACTGACGACCTGGTTAGGATCGCGGGCAGAAATTGGATGAGGGCGGCGTCAGATCGATCGTTGTGGAGAACTTTGGGGGAGGCCTTTGTCCAGAAGTGGACGTCAATCAGCAAATATGATGATGATGATGAGATACAAAGATCAATGCGCAAAGATAAATTAAACTGCGCTCTTACGTGTTCCACATCGGGACTTGAACCCGGTTCTTTGGATTATCGGTCCAACATCTTTACCTTTCGACCAGACGTACTGTTCGTACGCTTTCAATTTCCCCATCCGTTTCAACAAAATTAAACATTTCAAAAAACTTAATTCATAAAATAATTTACAAATTAATTAAATATTAACGTATTATTTATTCGTACCTAATACTTACCTCATTTTAATGAAACAAAATTGCTTTGCAAATTCGCGGTACAATACGTGTGAAACTATTACATAAGTGCTAACCCTTTATACGTATTTGCGTTTATATGCATTAAATACGTACTCACCACACTGCGAAAAGAAAAGTAAATACACAAATAAATATAACAAATCATCACCAAAAATATACAAAACTCGACAAGTTTTTAATTTTCAATATACTTTATTTGTCATAGCCTGTTCGGTCACGCTATTTATTTAAAAAACCGGCCAAGAGCATGTAGGGTTCCGTAGTTGCCCATCCTTCACAATAGGTAGACGAAAATTACGAGAAATATTTAAATTACGAGAAAGATTACAAGCTCTATAAAAAGGTCGTAAACGCCAAAGTAACAGTAATTACATTACCTTCTGGAAGTTATCGATTATACGCACCAGATTGAGCGAAATGTTTTAATACAGTATGACACTTAACTAATATGTGTAACGTTCGAAGTATAAGGGCACCGCACGGCACTTACGTCATTTTAAAGAAAATTATGATTTTTTGCGATAGCTCAAAAACGGCTCGACCGATTTTATTCAATATAGTTTTCATTGAAAGTACTTATAAGGCCTCATTTTCATGAATTATCCCATTTTTTTTTGACCCGTGGTTGAAAAGTTAGAGCGAATATGAGTATAAAACTGCACACTTTATAAAAAAATAATGTTCGGAGACCCCCATTATTTTTAAAAGATCTATTCAACGACACCCCACACACTAGTGTTGGAACGAAAAAAATAAATCACCCCCACTTTAGGTGTACGGGAGGTACCCGAAAAAAAGTTTTTATTTTACCGTTTTGTCGGCGTGATACATATATACACATACTCATACCAAATTTCAGCTTTCTAGTACTAATGATCACAGAGCTAAGCCGCGGATGGACAGACAGACAGACAGACAAACGGACATGGCGAAACTATAAGGGTTCCTAGTTGACTACGGAACCCTAAAAAAAAGGCGTTGTTTAACAAAATTATTCTAATTTTAGTATAATTGTAGACTGTACTAGCTCTATCAGTGTGTTGATTATTTAGTGCATTTTCATATGTAAATTCCTGTGCAGGTAAAATATACCTATAATAGACTAGCTGTGCGTCGCGCTCAACATTAAATTTATTCGGAATGAAAAGTATCCTATGTCCTTCCCCGGGACTAAACTATCTCCATAGCAAATTTCATCCAAATTGATTATAATAATGTGGCGAGCTGTTGGGGAGTGACGACCCCACGGACCCGAGATCTCCAGAGAGTCGGTCAGGGTCCTCGTCTCCGGTGTGCCTTCATCGGCCGGAGTGGAAACCCAAGAGGACCCGTAGGACTCTCAGCTCTGGCTTGCCTTCATTGGCCGTCCAGAGAGGAGCGTTAGAGCTATATGCTCCAGGGATGGAAGTGTTAAAGGGCATCACGCCGCGAGTAACTTCGGAGAAAGCGCAGCACACCTCTCGACACCCCTGAGCCCTCACGCTCGTGTTGCTTCCGGCCTGCGGCACGATGGCATTACGGGGCCCACCTAGTGAGGGGCGAGTCACCACCCGCCAGAGGTAACAGTCGCATAGATGGTTATGGCGGGTGACATTTTTCTACTGCAATACCCCATCATAAATAGTCCATCCAAACTTTACTTTAATAGCCCGGTTTCTTTTCCATATCAATGCAATAGTTCAAACACCTGCTGGGACCGGTTCATGGATGTATCATCTTATTGATATGATCAGGAACGGGTCCCAGCAGGGCAACAGCCACAGCAAATTTCTCCAAGGGGCCTCTACGTGTTGGATCCATATCCCCACGCAAGCCTTCCAAAAGACCGGGACGTATGAGCCCGAGACTCAAAAGATGAGAAACACATAATAATAATAATTTATTTATTTCTGAGAATATGGTAAATACAATGTTGGTTAGTAAAATGTGTTAGTTCATCATATTCTACCGAAAATCGGCGTAGAAATTTTCAATTTTAAAAATATTTTAGGACTAACATGCAATTGACTATATTTTCAGCTTATATTTATATTAGATTCATATTATATTTAGATTCAGCGGTTTAAGCCATTTATAATATTGGTATGGATTATTCATATTTACACAATACACATAACGATGGTCATAAAATGTATATAAATATACTCGTCGCGCAGAAATGTTTTATCCTACTAAGATACCTAAAATATAGATGGTTCCTGTATATTTCCAAGCGACTTGAACCTACGTACACATGTTACACGTACCAGCTCGTATACACATATGTTTTTAGATATTTAGTATTATTTCTATACATATTTTCGAACATTTTACACGTATTCGACCTAGCATTGATCCTCTGTCTGGAAGACCAATTGCGCAGAAACTGATCCTTTAGCAAATAGAACCGACAATTAGGGTTCCCTCAAAGAGTTCCCGATCCGATGGCCGACAGACTAGGTATGAAACTTATGCACGCATAAAATGGCGCGGCGGACTCTCGCCACGTTACTCGGAATGAAAATATAAACTTACTAGAAGGGTACCAACTTCGTCCGCGTATTTTTTTCTCTACTGTAAACGGTTAAAAAGTATCCTATAACCATCTTTGGATGTCCAGCTATCCCTGTACCAAAATTGGTTAAAATTTGTCCAGCCGTTTCGGCGTGATGAAACGACAAAGGAAATTATGACCAACCGATGGAGCCAGGTTGGCATGGCGCCGCGCGCCCATACAAAAGAAAAGACGATCCTGCATCACGCCATTAAGATTTTTCCTGTAATCAAGACCCCTCTCCATAGAAAATGGACTGTCCATACAAATCAAGAATTTTATAACAGTATAAAGGGTGGGCCCTGTAACAGGAGCAATAAATTAAAACATAGATTCGTCCCTCTAAACTAAACAACATTTGTTAAGCAACTTCTGAAAATAACGTGTATTAAATGAAAATTTGTAGAATAAAGTTTAGACGAAGAGGCAATGTATTGCGAAATGTCCGATATAAGTAGAGTGACAGCTATGTCAATGCTCAGGAAATGTCAACGTTGGGCGACATACATTGAAAATACTATTCAATTTTTTTGAAATAATACAATTTTGAAAACTGCCCTTTTTTAAAAGTTGCTGAATAAATATTGTTCAGTTTAACGAGTAAAATCTATGTTTTAATTTTTTGCTTATGTTACAGGACCCACATTGTAGATGCTTGCTTCGCCCGCGTAAAATCTTTTTTCTTGGTTGGGTAAAAAGTATAACCATTTTTGTAGGAACGGCTATACCTGCACCAAAAATAGTTCAAATCCATCCAGCCTTTACGGAGCGACGAGCGAAAAAAAAATACTAACAGGTGGCGCTGTACCTACGGCTTTTATAATAGTATAGATGTAGATATTTTTTTTTTTTTTTATGAAATATCATGTTTTATTTAAAAAAAAAATTGTCATCTTAATTTTTTAAACACAATTTACAATCATTTTAAAAAACCTTAAAAATACTAAAACTAATCTAAGCTATACAAAATCCTCACTCCCCGTCCTCCCCGACGCAAAGGTGCCCATCACGCTCGCCGCGTTGCCACGTTGAACCGCAATAGACAACCTTTGCATCAGGAAGGACCCGGAGCGAGGGTCAAGCCCCGCCTCCCGCAATCGCCGCCCAAGTTCGGCTAAGAACTCCTTAGCCTCCGAACACCAACACCCGGTCGTCTCCACCGCAAGAGGAACAAAAAGATAATTGCTCAGCGCCGAATATTTCTCACGCTTCCGTAAAGCTGCCCGCTCAGCCGCCGCCCCTGCCAACCGCACGGGTACGACCTATGTGCGAAGCCGCGAAAGTGCTGACACACGTGGCGTCCCACAGAAGGCACTTTCCACTCTTCCATGGCACCAAGGTCAATCCGTCAGGCCTCTTCCCGTCTGTGCGACTAAGACCAGGAGGCTCTAAAATACACGGTACATTAGCCAATACCAGAGCTCTCCTGACGAGGTCATTGAGGGCGTGATGGCGAGGAAACCTCCCTGCACATCGACGACAACTCAACGCGTGATGACCACTACTCTCCACCATAGTACCGCAGATGCATACATGAGGTTCGCAAACATCGCAGCCCAGGCGAAGAGCAACAGCCACCCGCATCGAGTCGTTGTCGAGGAGGGTACCTAAATGCGGAGACGGGAGTGCGTGAAGCCATGCCCCAGCCTCCGGCTTCGACACCGCGATCAGCCTCGCCGTGTCCGCACCCACTGAATTTTCCAGCAAATTGTTGAAAATACGCTGCACCCCTGCCTCGTCCCACAACCGCTGACGGTCCGGCCTATCAGGCATAACCGCGCTCGGGTTGAGAGCCGTCCAGGCTGCCAAAGCATCAGAAGCGTAAGGTACGAGTATGGTTGCCCTGTCACCATTCGGCGATAAAATCTGAGTGACAAGGTCCACGACCCCACCCGCCGATGCCAAGAAAGCCGGTAGGCTCACATCCCGCACGCGGCGTACCCCCAACCCACCCGTCCGTACGGGCAGAGAAGCCTGGGCCCACTGAACCTCATTGAGGGAGACATTCAACACACGCTCCAATGACTCCCTCACCACGCAATCAAAGGTATCAATGAGATTGGGGTGCAGCCAGGCCGGAACAGTGCGCAAGAAGTAGGTCAGCTTGGGAACAGCAAAGCAAACACGCAGTAAAACCAGAGCTACGTGCGCCGAAAGTTCCTTTAACCGCTGCACAGCCACCAGGAGAAGCTGTCTTCGCGCCTCGAAAGCTTCGGGAATGGCCTCCGGGAAAATTGGTGAGCCCAAGAGATTAAAGGTTTCAGGAGACAGTACCTTGAGCCCAGGAAGCAGAGCACTAAAAACCGGAAAAGAGTTAACGGAATTGGTGCCGCAGGGGAAGAACTCACATTTACCACAGTTAACCTCTAGCCCCAATTCGCGAAAACGCGGGAGAAGTCTGAGTAGATCTTGCTCAACTTCCTCAGGCCTACCGCCGAGGGTACCGTCATCTAGGTACCAAATATTCAACGGGGATTGAAGCTCTGATATCGCCTTTTGTATAGCGAGACTGAAGACTAGAGGACCAAGCGGATCCCCCTGCTGCGCACCGACTCGAGAAAGTATCAGGGAATCACCATAGAAGAGATTCGACGGAGACGCGTACACCTGGAAAAGGAACGGATAGAGAGAAGGCACCTTATTCCTTACCTCTGACAATAACACATCCCTTTCAACCGAATTGAAAGCGTTTAGATAATTATTTAATTGAACTAAAATAACAAACTTGTGTTGACGGAATTGTTATTGCAAATAAGATAAATATGAGCGTTTGGAACATCCATACTAATATTATAAATGCGAAAGTGTGTCTGTCTGTCTGTTACCTCTTCACGCTTCAACCGCTGAACCGACTTAGATGACATTTGGTATGGAGATAGTTTGAGACCCGGGAAAGGACATAGGACATTTCATCCCGAATAAATATAGTGTTCCCGTGGGATGAGCGGGTAACACCGCGGGACACAGCTAGTAATTCATATAATACCCCTATCATTAAAGAACATTGTGTCAATTAAATAATCAAGTAATTAAGGCGGACAAAAACAAATACGACTAAATAATTACAGCCTTAGAATACGCCTCAGGTTTTTAATTTCAAAATCTATTCGTACAATCTTTGTCATTTTCAATACAGAGGAATTATCGAGGTCAACTTTGATTGGTCTACCGTGTCACGCATTCGCACAATTATTATGAAAATAAAAACGGATTGCCGGACGATGACATTTTACACGCAAATATAACACTAACCTAGTTCTACGTCGACGTGATAAACAAACGAATAAACTAGAATACAGTCGTAAAACACACGCATGAAATTAAGTTTTAAGTTTTAGGACAACGTACGTTAAATAATCTGAACCGGATTTGAATCCCGGCAAGGGCAAATATTTGTGTGATGAACACGAATATATCTGCTTGGGTCTTGGATGTTCTATGTATTTAGGTAGTTATTTATCTATGTAAGTATGTATATCGTCATCTAGTACCTATAACACAACACATGTCTTCTTGAGCTTAATTTGGGACTAGGTCGATTTGTGTGAGGTTGTCTGATGTTAATTTATTTTAATAGTATACGAGTAACTGTCGAAGGATTATAATATTGTTGAAAAACTATCTAGATAAGGTAGGGTTGGATAAGAGAAAAACTTGTAGGGGAACACTCAAAATAATAACGGTATTTGTCGTTGAATTTTATTGCCAGGAACGGTCCGACATGTTACCAACTCGTGTGAAGCTCGAGCGGTATCTTTGTCACTGGTAGTTTGATTTTTCGGAACAGTAGGTAGATAATAAATAAATGTCGCTGCAATTCATCGTTTTATGTTTATTATTCCCCATGTGCTTCCCTTATTCTTTCTTCTTCCCTGAACCTGCCTTAACTACCATCACTGCATCTAGTGCATTGGAGGTAACAACATATTGCTAAAATACACACCTTTGGCTCAAATGGTCGAGCACCCGGCATGGCAAGAATTGTCGGTTCAAATTCTGCAAGGTGGTCAAATTTTTCAATTTATATTTAATACTACGACGGTGGCATGGAAGCATGCGGCCCGCCTGATGTTAAGCAGTTAACGCCACCTAATGCGTTTGTTCTTTGTATCGTACCTAGCTATAACATCGGTGGCTAAATGCACTTTACAAATATATGAATGACAATCATGGAACTAAAACACCAAGTTCTTCATAATGAAAAAGTCATATATACATAACCTACATTAAAATTTCCTATAACCATATTAATACCACACTTCGAACTACTCATTAAAAACAAAATGTGTTAAATAAGCGTCCAAGCATGAGAAAGTATGCAATTTCAGTTTTGCCATTAAAAACGCTATCGAGATGCACTCAGCCGCACAACCAAAAACATCTATACAATTGTGGCTTTTATTCTAAAGACTTAAAGTTTCAAAATGTGCACATATTTTTGAGCGCAGAGCCAGTGGTAATAAATCAAAGTTAGCGCGAGGTAAATCGTTCCAGTAATAAAGCGTGATATGATGTGTTGCTTGGGAAATTGCTTTCCGTGAGTCTGAACTTTGTATACGAGACTAGCGACCCGCCCCGGCTTCGCACGGGTGCAATGCTGATAAATTATACATGTATTATACATATAAACCTTCCTCTTGAATCACTCTATCTATTAAACAAAACCGCATCAAAATCCGTTGTGTAGTTTTAAAGATCTAAGCATACATAGGGACAGACAGACAGGAAATGACTTTTTTTTATACTATGTACGTAGATGCGACGATGGTAGGCTTACTGCTGGGTTTTAACTTACCTACAAGTTCAGGTATACCTATAAATATTGACACAAAGGTAAATTATGAAAAAAAAATGTAACGTGATCCAATGAAATGTAAGTAGGACTCAAACCTGCGTCCCTACGTTTCCGGCGTAGTTCTCTCCCAACTGAGATACTACATCGTTACGTCAGTTACACCCAATCTTTGATTCCATAATTATTTATTATTATCTCATAATTTCGGATTCGATCCCGCAAGGCAACGCCGAGCATAGCTCGCTCGATTGCCCTTTGAGTAACTAAGCCTTCTTATTAGGCCCAATCAATGATTTGAATACGAGTACCAAATGGTTTATAATCAAATTATAACAAAAGATTAATCAGTTTATCTAGACTTAAATGTTTAAGAATAATATAGGTAATCTAATTTGATCAACCACCGAACGTTCAAAATATTATGATTCAAATGGGAAGTTGCCAAACTTGTGACTTTAAGCATTGTTGAAGTTGGAAATCCAGTAGGAAAATTTGTTATTCAAAATCTTGCTTTAAGTTGATATTACAGGTTGAGTAATGATTTCATGATTTGATTTGTATTATATATGTTTATTTTCATATATTACAGGAAATGAACGGGTAAGTTGCAGTTTAGGAAATAATGATTTGGACAAATTGCCAGCCTGTTTTTTCACCTTTAACAACCTCTTGCTACATATACGAGTACAAGTACTAAGTAGTTAGAATCAACTCGACAAGTTTTATAAATTCGAATCAATCTTCTATAAAAAGTAATTTTATTATTCTCTCAGTCTATCTATCTATACAGACTTTATCGAAGCGAAGTTATTTTTGAACTAGAAATCATCCATTTAATATGTATCCCTTCGGATCGGTTCAACAGTATTGTTCTCGCGACCCAGATAACGTGCGAACGCTGGCAATATTTCTGTAACGCTGGATTACTAATGTATCAGGTCAAACGTTTATAAAGCAAGTGGAACTGATGTAGTATTATTAATGGTTTCCCTCGAAATCCCTGACAATCCTTGCACTAAAATCATTTGACCTAACATCTTTCTCGTAATCACTTTTTAACTAACGTTAATTTGCCATAATGCCCTTGTGCCCTAAACGCTATATCCTAACCTAATACTCTTACGTCATTTAGGCCTCCGCTAAGTACGACGACGAGGGAAGCGAGTACGTGTTTGTATATTTCTTATCCCCTTCTTTTATATTATAGACAAACGTTTGATAGAATGTTGCATTTCATCGAATTTTCATTTCATAGACAATTTGTTTCTCCTGAAGTATTTTTTTTCATAAATCTTGGAAATAACATCATATACTTTATTAAGTTAGGTTAGGTTATCTTACAACATTCTAGAATATTTTATGGTTTCACAGAAAATGTTTTCGAATAATGATATGTCTATGAAACATTTATTTATAAAAGAAAGACGCAATACCGACATACAATCGCCACGCAGGTAAAACGGGAAAACCTTGTAAGTCACATTTATTTGCTACTACGGGCTTTGTTAAATGAATAAGCATGAAATTCCCCAGAGTAAGGCCTGAATCAATCAATTAGAATTGAATGTTTGTGATTTCGCCAAACAAAAGGAGGAAATATTAAGTAATATCCTGCAAGCATGATTAAGTAATATCCTGCAAGGTTTAGGTATATATCGCGATGGATTCTATTTATTTATTTACTGGCGCGTATAATCAATAACTTCCAGAAGGTATTAAGTAATCACAGCAACTTTGGCGTTTACGACCTTTTTATAGAGCTTGAAATCTTTCTCGTAATATAAACCTCGGGCTTAAAACCGCTGTTTTAAGCCCGTCTATTGTGAAGGATGTTCTACGAAACCCTACACTGAGCGTGGCCCGACATGCTCTTGGCTGTTTTTATTTCACTGTAACACATAATTGCAAACTTAAGGTCTAAAAAAATCTACCTTAAACCAAAGGGATTCACTTCGCGCCCCGCCCATCGCTCCGCCTTTATTCAGCTAGGGTCGACACGTTTAAAGTGGAGCCATCGTATTGATTTTTTCTTTTTTCTTTTTTTTTTTTGAAAAAAAAAAAATATTAATATTTAACCGACTGTAAAAATCGCACGTCATTCAAAATTACTGTGTCGTTATTCTGTGCTGAACCCGTAATTGAGATGTTTGCTTTAAATTAACTAATGAGATGGATCTGCTAACTATAGGTAATAACAAAGGCGGACTATCGCAAACTTCCGCGACTTCATTTGTGACTGCATCACTCTTTCACTCCAACAGTATTGAAAGAAAAGTGACAAGTGATATTTATTTTGTTGTTGGATGTACAAAATATGGATGGTTGGATTGGTTGGATATCTTATAAGATATATAAGTACCAACCTAGCATTTTCAAATAATATATCATTCTTACTTTGTCAAGAAGCCTGGGGCACTCGAGCGCAATTCGGGGTCTTACCTGTAAAAAAATAAATGAATAAATATTAGTTAATTAGCAAACGGAAATCAAATACGTGTAAATACAAATCTTTACTTGGTAGATTAGTTTAATACACTGAGAGTCAATCGAGAACGATACTACAAATTATTACCATGTGTATTGTCTATGTCGATACATATAAAACCGATGTATAATTTAGATTAATTCAGATAACTCTATCACAAAGTACTAACAAGAGTGAATTACGGTTCAACCACGACTTGGCGCAACCAGCGGCAGCGTCGAACAGACAGCTAGATTTTGTGGCGTGCTGCAAATATCGGTATGATGTTGTTTTTGCCGCTCACTATGCCGCTGGTCGCTCAAACTCGTGGCCGGATGTAATCCGCGTAGTAGCTCACAAGAGTCGAGACAAAAGTGTCATTAATATGCACCCCACACACTAGGTCAATACAGTATTCTCCAACTGTCTAAAAGGATATCGAACAATTCGACGATTAATTCGATACACGTTTCTGTAAGCGAGTTAAAATACGCTCTATGAAATATTATTCTGAATGTAGAATTTTCCGACACAAAGGAAAATAATATTAGTGGTGCAAAGAACAAAAGACGTACAACTGTGTCTTTGCTTTAGCAAGTATGGAGTATACTATAATCAGACTATGTCTAGTTTTATGAAAGACAAGTACATATTGTAAAATTTACCCTTCGTCGACGTTCGTAACCAAGATTTGGAACTAGTTATGAGGTAGGAATATTTTTTGTTCGTTCGTAACCAACGAGTTTTTTTAGATTTCGTAATCGTTAGGCCTCCCTACGTAACCGAGTTACAAACTAAGAATTTGTAATTCTTCCTTCGTAACTGGGTTATGAACAAGTAACACTGCGCACTGTAACAAAGTTCGACCGCCCAAGTGAGTTTCCATTAATACTTGTAGAATTTTTTGACGCTAGATTAAGAATGTAGACAAAGAGGGTTACCTTTACTATTTACGCCACAAGGAAAGTCCTAAAATTTTGAATAAATGAAACATACGTAAAAATGGTTAAATGAGCCCATCCAACTATTCAACAAAAGTGACTATATAATATAACATAAACATAATTAAAACTTATTGAACCGGGTCTATCGCGATATTTTGATTTACCTTCATTGCCTGACGTTTCAACACGGTTTCACGTGCCGTGATAAGTTTTAATTATGTGTTCAAACCGCGAAAGTATAAAGTGTTATATATAATTTAACATTTGTTTAATTGCATAGCAAGATTCGATACAAAATGCAGTTCACACAAGAGGGTAGGAATAAATTTGCAATCCATCGAATGAAATATTACGATAATAACAGTAAAAAACATTTATTCATGTTAATCATTGACCAACTGAAAAACGTCGGTCCTGCTCATATGGTAATTATGTGTATACATCATAAATACCAAGTCCTTGCCATTCCAAGGCAAGGACTTGGCATCAACATCAATGGCGAATACATCACTCACCTTCGGTTTGCCGACGACATCGTCAGTCATGGCAAAGTCGATGGAGGAACTCAGCATGATGCTCGATGACCTCAATCGAGTTTCTCAACGGGTGGGCTTAAAAATGAACATGGACAAGACGAAACTCATGTCAAATGCCAAGGTTGTGCCCATCCCAGTCTCTGTTGAAAACTCGGTACTCGAAGTTGTTGACTCATACATTTACCTAGGACAAGTGGTCCAATTAGGTAGGTCCAACTTCGAGAAAGAGGTCAACCGCCCTGCCGTGCTACGGTAAAAGGCGACCTTTTGACATTTTGCCAAAATTGAGTTATTAATACCACCATAATGAGAAAAAAAAGCTGCGTCGACCTACTTTATCCGTTTTTCGATAAGAGGCTTCGTTTTCAAGTTACTAGTAAGTTAAAAGAACGCATATGTCCTTAACTTGACAATATAACTAGCTTAAAAGGCGGTAATTTATGCGATACCAGTCTAAAAAAACGAACAGTCGTCTTTTTTAGACGATTTCTAAGATAAAAACACGTATAACACATTTTACTGCCTTTAAATTAAATATCTTCTTCGAAAAAAATACGGCTCATCAAAACCTATAACACCGTATCCTTTATTTTTAGTCTAAAATACCGAATCTATCCTTTTTACGTGCTTTAAGATTAAAAACCGAACAATTTTATTGTAACATATTATAAATCTAAAAAAGCGTGTTTAGGATATTCGTACTTTATATGTAGTATTTCAACCGTGGTTATAGAAAAATATTTCTGAAATAGCCGTAAGTACTGCGTGCTAGTGTAAAAACCCGTATATGCCCCAACATCCGACATACGGTACTTGGCTCGCAACTCGTACACGAAGCCCACAGCGAGCGCGCCGGCGCGGGGGCAAGTGTGCGCGGGAGGCACGGTTGTCGACGCCGGCAGCCAGAGCGCCAACATTCAGATTACAAGTAGAATAAGAAAAAATAAAATGTTTGTCGGTTTTCTTTATTTTTTGCATGTATTCAATACAGTTATTACCTTAGAACGCATAAATTATCAGTTAGAGTCAAGTTAAGGCAGTAAAATTCCGCCACAAACAAGGTTGGACAAAAACAGATTCGGACTTTTAACTTAGTAATGGACAAGATTTTTTACCATACGTTTTTAATTAACTATACCTTCTAACTCGAAGTAACTTCCATTTTTGATGTCATTTATACGCACAATAGTTAGTAAAGGTGGGGACTTTTAACTTAGTATTGGACAAGATTTTTAACATAGGTTTATAATTAACTATACCTTCTAACTTGAAGTAAGTTCCATTTTTGATGTCATTTATACGCACAATAGTTAGTAAAGGTGGGCTATTTTATAGTTTTATTGTTTTTTTATGGATAACAATGCCTAATACAATATTTGCGAAGATAATGCACACTTTCCCACAACAAACCGTAATTTCGGATAATCAAAATATGTCTTTATTAAATTAAATTACAAACGGGTTTTCTAAAAATTAAAGAGAGCTGGGTTAGGTTAGTGCTTCTTGTGCTTCTGTTTTTATTCCCTATATCTGCCGGACTGCCATTCAACAATTTTTAATATAAATACCTTTATTTTATTCCTAGGTTAGTTACAGCAATGCAAAATATTTTATAACTCATGGCTTTTATTACTTACAACTTAAAGCTTTTTTCAATTTCGAGTGAAATTAATGGGTACATTATGATTTGTATAATATTTATATTGTTCCGCTTAGTTTTAATTTGACGTAACATCATTTCTATCTTCTGTTATTAAAATTACCTACTTTTCTGCATCTTGGTTGCAAATGTTCCCATGATTGTTGTAAAAAGAGATTGCAAAATCCTTCGTTATAACACATTACAATTTATATCCGCGTCACGTCATAGCGTCCGGATAGTAAAACTACATAAAACACGATTGACTAAAAAACATACACAAATGAGGGTCCTTTAAGTTACTTAGCTATACGTTACTGTACGAGTTTTACTATTTATTTCATAAAAGAAATTCACTATACACACAGCAAATCGTCCATAGTCACGTTATCAAAAAATAAGATTAAATAATAAACAGTTTTATTGTTCTCTGCGACTAGTTTTGCGAGAAAATTATCGAGTATATAATCGAATGTAAAAATACCTATTATAATATTGTGTCCTTTTTTTTACTACAGGTGCCATCTTCTCCACCTGATGAATATTTTGTAACAAAGAAATTATTTCTACAATGGTCGTACGTTTAAAAATTTCATATTTAACCAAAGTAAATTTAAATAAATGGTTTCATTATCATAGCCACATATTATTAAATTTGACCGACTAATCGCAACTCTTTAAATAAAATTAAGGCGAGAAGTGAAACTTGATGATATTGATTTTTATACCTAAATTTTATATTACTTCCACGCATATTTGGAGAAAAGCACTATGTCTATATACATACCTCATACTCATCCACAACATGACTTTTCCAGCCTCTGCACTCTGCAGTAATATACTATAACTGAACACAAAGATGCGATTATAATAGTGACAATTATTGAGACGCTAAGTACTTCGTTTTGTTACCTCTTCTCCCATGGTTACTAACTTATAATACCGTATACGGCATATTTTTGGTAACGATACGTCATTTTAATTTAGTACACGGAACAGTTTTATTGACAAAATAATAATGATGACTAATTTACCTAACTTAAAAACCGTATAAGCACGATGTGGTCTTATTACTTTGACTGTTGATACGTCATTACACCTTAACGCAAAGTTATAAGACCGTATACACCATATTCGGCATTTAAGCTTAGCTTATCATATTTTTAACAGAAAATACTAAATTAAAGAACCGTATAGTGCGTTTATACCGCCTTTTAGCTAGTTTTATATTTTACTTTATATTTTACTGCTAAGCTAAAAAGGTTTTTTGGGTCTGTAAAAAAAACTAATTCACTTAAAAAAGAGATAATACCATAAAAAATAAGTCCCAACACTCTGCTATGAAACACAGAAAAAAATAGTCGAATATGTTGCACCAATTTCTAGAAATTGAATTTTGAATTTTATTTGACGTTTTTTGCGATTATCTCGAAAGTGACTTTTGTCAAAAGGTCGCCTTTTACCGTAGCACGGCAGCGCCGAATCCAACTCGGCTGGGCAGCGTTCGGGAAACTACGCAATGTCTTTTCGTCCGACATACCTCAGTGCCTCAAGACGAAAGTCTTCAACCAATGTGTGTTACCAGTGATGACTTACGGCACCGAAACGTGGTCTTTCACTATCGGCCTCATCGCAAAGCTCAAAGTCGCTCAACGAGCAATGGAGAGGGCTATGCTCGGGGTGTCTCTACGTGATCGAATCAGAAATGAGGAAATCCGTAGACGAACTAAAGTGACCGATATAGCTCACCGGATTAGCTCTTCAAGACTTCAGTAGCGATTTGTCAAGGATTTGTCATCGACCAAATTCAAAACGTTGTGTACCGGAATGATGCTCTATCCTTCGTTCTTCTTCCTTAAAAACTTGACTTTCATCACTGTGAATACTTTTGGCTTTATTATCCAAAAAATACTAGAAATTTTACGGAATATTTAGTCCTCTTTACATAAGTGATATTCACTGACTTAAAACATTAGTTACCGAAAATGTATCGTTGCCAGTAAAATAAATTAGAACTACTAAAAATCCTTGAGCTGAAAAACACCCACCATCAAGTCATCATAGTAGTATGCTTACAAAAATATGTGTGTGAATAATAAAAAAGCACCTTCTACAGCACATCGTTTTGTATTAATGGAAAAATATCGCAAAACCTTGAACAGTGGTTTAATGTTATATCAGGGATGTATTTTATAATTAAGGGAACATCGGCAAAGGTCAAACATATACATATCTGTACCTGTACCTAAAACCTTATACGTGTTAATTAAAACATTCCTTCATGATTAAGAATCACACAACAAAAAAATGCTTCAAAAACACATAAACGCACTCTGCCGGCCAGAGAATCTGATATTCATATTTAAAAACGCCCGACGGGTAAAATATGGAAATGTCCATATCACGGCCATGGCCAGATAACCCTGCCCCGCAATTATTTACTGACGAGATAGCCCTCGATTATGACCAGGGTGTAATGGCTGCCCGCGTCCATTAATGCCATGTTGCCAGAGGAATAGAGAGCAAACTCGTTGAGATTTTATTCCCATAAAATTAGTCAATGTTTAACGAACATTTTGGCGCGCAAATTTTAGGTTTAAGTGGACTTAGTGTAAATGAAAGGGATATTTTTTCACCGGGAGCTCTTTGTTTTCTAGAAACTTGTTTCGTCAAAATTTCATTTCGCAGAATTTTTTATTCCTCTGAAATCATGAAATTTTCATAATTCTTGCAAATATCATACTATTGATTAGGTTTGTTTTATAACAATCTCAAATATTTGCAAAGAAAAATGCTTTCTAGATTTTTTTTTATAGAAATGAAACATTCGTCGAAAAATAATTGTACCCTTTTTCACCTTATTCCGTTGGAGATAGATGAAATTGTTAGTATATGTATCATAGATCGCTGACTAAGTAATTGTGTAATATGTGTACATATATGGACAGAGTAATTTAGTGCACCAAGAAAATCTTTCAGTATGTTACTCTCTAGGTTAGCATGGCATGCTCCTCATTGACTGATTGTCACTGACCGATGAAATACTTGTCAAAGTACAAATTGTTTGACCGTTATGAAAAATATCGGAACTTTCTGGAAACGTTCACAAGAATTAAACGATAGAATACATTTCCAGATCTTTCGTTTTCCGTCGGAACAACGTGCAGTCTGGACTCTTTACTAATTATATCTATACGATGGAAAAAAGAAGATGCGAAGGTGGTGTTTGAACCATAAGTCTCAGGGATAAGGTGCACTAAGAAGATCGGAAACTGGACAAGTAAGCCCCTTCACTGAATGCCGAAGGCATTAAGTAAGTCTGCCATATATATATTTTTTTAGGGATCACCTCTAGTGGAATAAAAATTCTTGTCATTAATTCGATTGTCATTGATTGTCAATTGATTTTTGCTGCTCGGACAGTTTCTTTTGCAAATGCCCAATCTCAATGTTGAGTCGATCAATCTCCTCGTGTGCACTTGCAAGTTGAGCCGAGAGATTATTAATTTCGGATTTTAATTCCGGGTCTTGTTCATTATTTATGCTCGAAATATTCGGTAAACTACGTGCGGTGTCATCTAAACTATTTGACAGAAAATCAGCATCAGAGTCAGTATCCGACAAAACTTCCCTGGATTTATGCTGGTTGTTGCGGCGTAGTGGCCGTCTAGTTGTGACGTTTTCTCTATCATCACTTTCCAAGGGCCTGTATTCGGGATTTAAGTTCGTTATTATAATAGAATTTTTATCTTGTGTGTTTTTTGTGGCGGATGTTATTCTCACGATTTCAGAGCATTGTTTGTTATTGCCTGGGTTCTCGCATTTACTACACACCCAGGATTTTTTATCTTCTTTAGCCATTGATAGGAAAGTCTTGACCGGAATTTTTTCACAAGAAATATCGTAACATTTGCCGCAAGAATTACATTTTAGAAATTCTTTATTTTTTATTTCAGCCTTACAGATCATGCATTTTACTTTTAAAGACATTTTGAAACTATTTATTTAGTAGTGCCCTCTGTGGTCAATTTTGGTAAGGTAGTAATCTCACGGGTGTACTTGAACGTATCTATTTCTGAACGCACCCTTTGATAATGTCATGTCAGTGTCAGCTGTTGATGTCTGATGACAGTGACAGGTATTCAGATGACTATTGAAACGTACCTGTTATTTCTCAATGATTTTTCATTAATTTTGACTGTTAATTTAAAGTTGCCAATGTGTGAGTGTGTTTATTTAAAAACAGTTATTCTTCCCGATCAGTTTTATGTATAATATTAGGTTAAAACAGCTCACCAAAGTGTAAACGAAGTGATTTTCTTGCACCTAGTATTCGCACGGTTGTTTTCAATAGACTTTCTTCTTCTTCAAGCAGCGTTATGCAGTTTAAATTAATTATTTTTGTAGCTAGTTCGTCAACACTGTGTTATCCTTTCAGCTGTCAGCTGTCCGAGTTATTAAAGGTTTCTTTTGAGGTGAAGTTTATTATATAGATATTCTAAATCTATAATATTTGTTTTTGAGTTTTTTCTTGCATATTTATTGCGCATTTCATTTTAAAATTTTCCTAGCATCTAAACTCTCCTTTATTTTTTTGCTTTCATTATATTTGTTTCATACTATTTACCAAAATGTCTCCTCTTTTTCCTTTCCTCCCTATGTTTATTTTCTCACTTTTTTTAGGTTGTCGCTTTCGTCCTTGACCGACTCTGTCCCAAAAAGAAAGTTGCTCTGCTTCTTCTGCCGTTCCGGTTTCTTCCGTTTCTCGTAAATTTTCTGAGTCAGAATCAGTGAACACTACGTTCTGCCTATTTCAGGAGTGCTAATAGAGTCGATACAATTATTGTCACCTTTGTCCTCAACAAGTTTGAGCATTCGATCGATTCGAGATCGGCCTGCCGTTCTGTGTAACAAACTAAAAATATTTTTAATCCTAGGGCCACCTTCCGGGCACCAGACCAGTCCCATGGTACCATATTATTATATTGTCATATTTAAGTAGCAAGTAGGTACTTGGGCAAAATTTCAGCTCAATCAGTTGCAGATATTCTGCTTCAAAATGGAATTGCAATATCCCGAAGAAACATAGTAACATACTTTGCAAGTTAAACAACTTAAAAAAAATGCCTACATCACTACTGTAGGTCAGTCTAACTGGTGAGCCAAATTTTATAATGGGATGATTTATTAGATTCAAGTGTACTTAAAATAAACGACAGCGAAGAGACTTTATAATACAAACTTCTTGATACAAGTAATCGTCGTGGTGTAAAATGATACATCTCACTGGTATAAGTCTATATACACCCATAAATGCTAAATATTTATTCGTGAATATGGATTAATTTCGATTTATTTTTATAAATTATGGGTAAATTGCTGGTGCAAATCGGTACAAGTAAACATTGATCATTAAATACCAGATTTCATACGAGATACAATTCGAGTTATACCATTAATGTTTAACATTAAGTAGTGAATACAGATTAATATCGATTTATATTCTTTAACGTTTGTAATCTTGTTTTGTAAAAAGGTATAAGTAAACATTGATCCTTTAACACAGGATGCGTCAAAAGAGACAAATGAACTTAAATCGTTCTCCACATGCAAAACACCAAATTGTTCAATGTTATCCGTAGTTGCACCATATTTCACGACATAATTCACCAGATATACCGTTTGGCACAATCCTAACTTTGTCATTTTAAAAGATAACTTAGCTCCGATTACACCAAAAGATGCGCAATTTTTTTTTTGTCAATTTTGGTGTATATAGCGCATAAAGGTCATAAGTGCACTTTAACCCCTTTTCACTAGAGCCACAGAATTGTTGTTCGGCAGGCTGTTCATAAGCATAATTTAGTATGGCACAAAATTTCAAATCATATTATTGAATGTCATAATAATTGATAGTACGAAGAAGAGCAACGCATAAATTATGGCTTTCATAATTATTAATGGCAATAGACATTATATAGTATAAGTTATATCACATGTACCAAAAATATAACATTTGAAATAATGATACAAAACTTACATGAGCAGAAAAACAAAAAGGGGGGACGGGGGGGCGAAGCGCCCCCCGCATTAAGAAATCCTTCTCCACACCGACCTCTTAGTTGTAGGTTAGGTTAGGTTAGAACTGTGAACCTATAAATACGAACATCGGCCAGAAAAGTAGGTTAGGTTAGGATAGGTTAAAAAAGCGCATGATATGTAAGTTGATCAGGGAAAAAAAAAATATTATGGAGATTGGTATGTATGTTGTTCAGTATTATGCGCCAAAATATGATATGCATAAAAACATTATGGCGTTAAAAGATTATGATTTAGGTTCATATGCTCCAAAAGTATATGGCATTCCTTACTTATGCGTACAGACATTATGGTCATAAAATGTATGCGAATCAATTACTGACTAACACACTTATGCGGAAAGATTTTTATGACAAAAGTGGTTATGCACACTGACATTATGGCTTTAAAATTTATGCAACCCAATATGGAACCATTTTTTTATTGTGCAATATAGTTTAAATAAATAAGTTAGGAAAATGACATTCTATAAATTGTAGGCATAGTATTGTGGATAAGTTAGATCACTGTGTCGACCAATAAATAAATAAATATTAAGGGACAATCTTACATAAATCGACCTAGTGCCAAACTAAGCAAAGCTTGTACTATGGTTATTAGACGACGATATACATAATATATATATTCGAGTTCATCACAAAAATATTTGCCCAGGCTGGGATGGACCGCCGGCTCAGTAGGCAGGTGCACTACAATCTGCGCCAACCGAGTCATCAAATCTGTCGTCGATGCTGTTGGTACAAGATACAAGATTTTTTTTTCCTCACTTCCATATGCCTCATCCCATCCCGACGCATCTGTACACAATCCCGCATTTACAATCTATCCCAATATTTGGTATTCACGGCGCACCACGGAGCTACGACGAGCGTGAAGAATGGACTGGTTATTTATCGTCTTATTTATTTCACTGCGGCGGCGCGTCCATGAATATATTACGAGTTGTTTCGTAGCTTCGTTGCGGTTTGCAGATGTCGGTTATGAAATATAGATTTGATTTTTAAGAGAGAGGAAATTTAAATATGGCTTAATGGTAATAAGATTGGTTAATTAAGAATGAAGAGGGGACGCTACCGGAGCCTACTTTACATACAACCAACCATTATCTCACCGATTTTTAATACAAAAACAGGGAAGACGTTTTCAAAATAAAAGATGAGTACTAAGTATTACTGATTTTTATAGGCCAACAGGCTGTTTATCAACCAACGCCATATTGCAGATTTTTAGTGGTACTAATTTAGGTACTTTACTGGCAACGACAAATTTTTGGTAACTTACGTTGAAATCAGTGAATGTAAACAAAGAGGAAATAGGAATAAAGATTCCGCTTTCGAGTAATTTCTTTATAATAAAGCCAAAACTATCTACAGTGATGAAAGTAATTATTTGTTAAATAGGTTTCAGTGTTTATTTCGCAAAGAGAAGAAGGACTGAGCAGCATTCCGGTAACCAATGTTTCGACTTTGGTCGATGACAAATCGCTACGGACGTTTATTAAACGTCATTTGCAAATTATATGACATATGTACATTATTGCCATATGTACATCATCACATTTCATTTATATTAATCCGTTACCCAAAGGTTGTCTGGAAGAGATCGCTTTTTAGTGATAAGATTGTCTATTGTTTACCTCTATTGTAATGATAAGTGTTATCTGTATTTGTATTTCTTTCTTCTTGAGGTGTGCAATAAAGAGTATTCTATTCTATTCTCTTCTATTCTATTCTATTGCCATATAATATAGCATTCATATGCTGTTTGTAGCGCCACTATACCTGGGCAGGACTAGGTAGGCTATAATGTATGTTAATGAAACCTTCTACCTCCAGACCTCGCATTTCCCCATTCTTAATAAATAGGTACCTATATTTGGCCTCAGGCACACTCAGGTTTCCGGTTCGTGACTAAAGATGGCCGCGTACCTTTAAGTTTCGTTGTTCGGTATATATTTATTCATTTTGGTTGTTCATTGTGTAGTATTGATAGCATAGTGCAGTGAACTAACGAATGAGTGAATGGTTATAGCCCCTCTTGGGTCATGGCCCAAAAGGCCGCATGGTTTTTTGTAAATTGCTATCACTTTATCATATCAATCCTCAACCTTATCGCCGTGTTCGACTCGAAACGAGTCATTGGCGAAATACCACTTGCCCAGCAAAAAGGTGAAAGCCACAATAAAAAAAAATTACAGATGTCTTTGTCTTACAACAAGCAGCCCAGAAAGAGCGATATTTTGTCCAAATATCTCTGTTTAATATATGCTACCGGCTGTGTTCTGACTTAAATAGCAAGCTAAAGCTTTAGACCATGTTTTGCTTGTACTAAAATAATATTTTCCAGGACGTATATCAACTTAACTTGATAAGATGGCAAAATGAGTTACTTTGATCGCGTTCAAAGTAAATGTCAAAGCTTTTTGCGTAAAACGTATTATAAATGTTAAGGGTTTTAACTCAGCGATGCGGATATAAAACTATATGCGCTAGTAAGAGAGGTTGTTGTCTTCTCATCATCATCATTGGCGTTTTACATCTATAACCGATGAGTTAAGCAGCGTCTAATAAAGGGCGCCATTTACGAAGATGGCTGGATAGCCTGATGCGAGAGCGACAGCCGCGGCCGCATAATTAACAAATAAATGTTGCGCCTATCGATGAAGGGAGAAGAGCTGCACGCTGGTGTCCCAGGTTGGGCTTTTGGGAAAAAATAGCCTGTACACAATTAACGGATTTCTTAGAAGGAAATAATATTTTGCCCGCTATGCAATCTGGATTCCGAAAGAAACGTAGCACGGCTACAGCCCTTCTGGATGTAGTTGATAATATTTTAGCAGCACGAGATGTAGGAATGGGAACGATTCTGGTGCTGTTGGACTTCTCACGCGCTTTCGACACTATAGATACAACACTCCTATTGTGTGTGCTGCTCTGCGGCGGCGCCACCATAATGAAAACCAATGAATTATATAGTGGTATGATGTACCTCGAAGGTACACCATGTACTTATGATCTTTATTGCTGTACCTATACCGGAGGACGAAATAATGGGCATTGAATGTGGCGCCGCTGCAGAGCTTACTCTGCAGCGGCGCCACGTAGTACTCGTAGATAGAAATGATATTAGCTATTTTTTTCTTATGGAAATTTATGTACCAATGCTGTTTATTGTGTACCACTGAAAATAATGATTATTTCTCAGTGATTTTATATACTTTTTCATCACATTTGCTCGTAAAAGATGGTATTACATGCGGGTGTACTGAAGGATTAAGGCCTTTATAGTTCCCGCGGGAGTTATAAATTGACATAACTCCCTCGGGAGTTATGCTTTTAGTTTTAAAAATATAGTACGCACTCGCAGATTACTTCAGACTAAGGAGGTTTCAATCCAGCCAAGGTTTTTTGTTGTATCAACAAAACATGCCTACCAGCAAATTTTATTGTGTATTGAATTAATGCGGTATATGTAACTGCATTAATATTTATGTTTTACAATTATTTATGTGTATTTGCAATAATTTTATTAAATTAAATTTTGTATTATCGTTACAATCTGGCAGTTAAGCCTGTCAAGTTTCTAAACGAAACGCAGTTCTTAGCATTATCTGTGGTAAAAGAGACAAAAAAAAAGGAAAAAAATAAAATTATTGGTTAGGAACTATTTAGTTTTGTAATAAACTTACTGTTCATATTTAACTTTTATAATATTACGCTGTTAATTATTGCTGCATAATATTGTTAATTGTTATTTGTTTAATAATAGATGGTAAGATTCTGTGTATATTTCTATTCTGTTTTAAGCTGATGGCCGTTTTGCCAGTGCTTATATAGTAAATAAAAAAATGTATACAGAAAAAAGTTGGTTGTCAATCGTTATCGTTTAATGTTTATTTATTTTTTGGCTTATTTATTTGTTATTTACTCCAAAATGTGATGAAAAATATTGTGTGTAAGGCGGGTAGTAAGGGGATTACAAACTCAGGACATTAAAAGCCCTCCGCCTTCGGCGTCGGGCTTCTAATAGACCTTCGTTAGTAATCCTCTACTTACTACCCTTATGACACAATATACTATTATTAATTCCGCGTTCCGCCTGAACACTATGAGCTGTTATGTATGAGAGGCGCGCGAGTGAGCGAGAGGGAGATATGAAACCTTCCCGCGCTCGCTCCCGCGAACAAACTGTTCCGATTTTAAATAATATTTTTGTGTTGGCTTACGTTTTGTTACTGTGTTTTTACTTCTGTGTCAAAATAAACAATGATTAAAATAGACTTTTAAATAACTAACATAAAACTGTTCTCATTTAATACCCACGCTAGACTACTGTATATTATTCATGCCAATAAACTAAAAAAAACTTTTTAAGTGTTTTTATAACCATAAATAATTTAAGCCTGTTAAGAGATGAGTTTTTAAAAACGGTGAAATAACTTTTGCCTACTTTTAATGAAGACTATATTTGCGAAGTTTCAAAATTCTAGCTCGTAAAAATACATGTTCCCCATAATAACTTTCAACTCCTATACAGGGTGGCCCATTTAGATCGGTCTGTATGGGAAAGTTTGAAACTATAAGACATACGAAGATCTGTTCTTAGGAACCATGTCATCGATTTTAATAAAAATAAAAACTGCATACATATAAAAAAACCTGTACCTACTCAGCTCGGGAATCGAGCTCGGACGATTTGAAAAATAAAACTAACATTACTAAACTAAGCCCCTTCAGGGGATGAATATAAAAAATCTTAAATTAAAACTATATGTTAAAAAAAGACAAACATTTTGCTAAATAATTTAATCTATTTGTTATTTGAAACGTTTATTCAAAGCATTGATTAGGCTATCTCTCTCTACAATTTAATTTGTGAAAATCAACAACATTTTCTTTCTTGGAAATGGATTCATTCGAACATCAACTAGGTATTAATTCTATATTAATACCTACACAGTATTTTCACCATGTTGATTTCAAAATTTAATTTAAATCTCTTTATCAAACTATAAACTAGTTACTCATACTTCCCAGCGTCTATATATCAAGAGATGAGAATTAATTTCGATATTGTGCTTAACTCGTATAGCCTTACGTGCCATATCGTCATAACACTCCCAATCAGAGTTACGACGACGGCAGTGAGTCTTATAATGACCCACACCTCCGGATTCAGTTGCAATAAATTCAACTACAGCAGCTAATTCAAATATTTTGTCTAAAAGCAACAATTGTTCCGGAATGTCATACAGACGTACATTGAGATCTAATTCAAAAAAAATTAAATGATCTGAAATAGAATATGCTGTGCATACTTTGCCCATACAATTACTATTTTTACAATCAGAAACTTCCTTTTCCAGCATCGATGACGCCGATTGATTTAAAGACGCCACACCGCTGTCTGATATTGTTAATATATTTAAAGGAATAATCGAAATCTTTCTCGATACACTCATTTTACATTCAGAACATACTTTAGAGAAAATTGCACTAAAAATATCATCGATCAAATTTTTTTCTAGAATATATGTTACGTTACAATTGCAGTCAATCAATTGAAGACTCCCTTGTTTTTTAATTTGGAAATAGTTTTTTAAGATTTCTGTCCTACTTATTACAGAGTTAACAGAAATATCTTTATGTACTAAAGCAGAAACTAGTCTACAAAATGCTGAGTTCAAGAAATTTATAAACATTGAAATATTGATTGACATAATCAGTACAAATAACTACCAAAGCGTTTAGTATGGCATCAAACGCACAAGTATTCGTAACGACAACATTTTTTATTCCTGACGTACAAATATTTCCATTAGGTATAATTATTATTTCAGTTTCTTTCATTTTGGGCTTTATTTTTTCCATTAATGATACAGTCTTTCGCTTCTTTGTTTTGTTTCGCCAGTTTTCTTCTAAGTTAGGATTGTTTTTGAATATGGATTCTTTAGTGAAGTCACCTTTTATTGATTGTTTTTTTCATGGTTTGTTAGATTATTCAAATATATATCATCTTTTTTGTAATCATATATTTCGTAATTGGCATAGTTTGCTGCTTTCAGTTCTCCCGATAAGTACTCCGTATGTTTCATGATAAAATCATCTACGCGCATCAATTGACTTCTACTATGCAACAATAAACTTTTAATATTTTTGAAGTAGCTCTCTACGTTGCTGCTACTAGGAACATCTGATGATTCTAAAGAGTTTCGAATGAATGGAAGCATTACATTCGACCAAAGAGGTAATCTAAGCACAAGTTTGCGAAAACATTTTACAAAACTTGGCAAATAGTATATATTTTCGAAATCTGTTGTTTCACTCAAATCAGAGCAAATAGTTTCAGCATCAACCATTTTATTAAACCATACAACGAAGGCATTCGAAAAGCTTTCATCTTCAATTTCGTCGGTATTATCTATATCTTCATGGCCTTCAATGTTAACGGATACTTCACATGTGATTCCAAGGTCCTTCAATATATGTCTAGCTTCGTCGGATTTACTTTTGCTACCGTCTTTTAAAAATCTATCAAATTTCTGAAGCGCCACAATGACTATATTTTGAATTATAGTTTTCGCTACTTGCAAACTTGTGCACGATTTTAATCGTAATAAACATTTAATATAGAAATTTTTGATACGAATATCGACAAATTTGAAACATTGCAGACCATACATAGTTTTCAAGAAGTGTGATGTATCCAATCTTAAAAAGCAAGTAAGTTGACAACGCTCTTGTTGTTCCAGTACATTAAAGCAGTGTGATAAATATTTCCGGGTTGTCGGAAATCTGGTAAATGCGTTCACAACAGCTCCGATTATGGCGGCTGAGTCATCACAAATGACTTCATTCGGGATTTTCATTGCACCGATCCACTTTTTTAACCACTGATATATATTATCCATAGTTTGGGTGGCCGAAATCATTTGAGATACTGGCACCGAATTACCTTTAAGTTTTAGCATTATTACGTACAAAAACAAGTGTTTACTTTCATAGCCATTTGTAGGATTTGGAGGACAATTTTTTTTAAATATTGATCCAGTTGCGTCAATGCTTAGGACAGCATGTGCGTAAGAAGAGCTATTTCTGTAAACTTGTAACTGAAGTTCAGTCCAGTAATGAACAAAAAATGGCTGCAAAGAAACGGTTCTGATGACATTTACCCATGGATCCGTAAAAGACATTATCCATAAGGCCAAAACAACTATTTTGTGGAAACGTTTCGCACTGTCGCATCTGTTTCTTACATTTTGCAAGGATTTTAAATTAGGAATAAAGAATAATCTCTGTTTGGCCCTATGGTTGACTGGTAGAGAATGCCATTTGGCATTAAGTCCGCCATTTGTATTGACTTTTGTTCTGTGCAATAAAGTTTAAATAAATAAAATAAATAAAGGGTGGTTCACGGTTTTCGTCAGTCTGTACACAGCTATTAATCATTTTGTTTCGCACGAAAATTGGATACTCGTTTTGCGTTTGTGCAGCCAGTTCTTTTATTCCAAAAGAAGTCAATTTATTCTTAACTTTTGATCTATGAATAATATTTTCTTCGACACCTTGGAATGAACACGTTAATGTAACGTTGTTATTATTTCTGGTAGTTGAAATATTTATTTTTCCATTGCATTCTTTACATTTTCCTGTACATTTCATATGATAATCATCAGTCACTGAGCTAGTATTAAAAACCCAAATACAACGATTAGTCGTGTGACACCAAATCCATTCACTGAAAATATTTGTCCACTTTGATTTAGGCATTCTCTTCCTCCTTTGATAAATCACTCCATGATTATTTATATCATTCCTTTTGCCAGTTATTAGTATAGGTTTTACCTTATGCCAAGAATCACAATCAACTTCAAATGACTCAACGTCAGTATGATTATTGCTATCGTCACTAGAACTTACATCGTATTCAATACTAACTGATTCAGCCGTGTTAGAATCGTCATTATCTTTTAGATTTTCATCACAAAAAAAAACAACAATATGTCGCTTAGCTGATAGATATAATGCTTTTAGCGTCATTCGATGTGATAGCTCCTTGCTTATGTCTTTAAAAACACGACTATGACATGAGGGTAACTTCTTTACATTTACAAACAAGTGTTTATATTTCTGAAATACAGCTTTTTGATCTTCTAGACACACTGACATGCATTTAGCACGCTTCATTATAAGTTCAACATGTAACTATTTACACAACAAAACAGAGTGCCAGTATCGGTACAAACTAATTGAAATAATCTATGTACATATTTCGTGACACTAGCCACCATCATATACATAAATGGTTTATTGTTCAACCATTTTCAATTAAAATACAACATTTCAAATAGTTTGGTAAACTTGGACAGTTTTCCCGCTACGATAAACTTTAAAAAAAATCTGAACTTTCCATATTTTTAAAAAACTGTAGGGACCAAGGAAAAATCAAGAACAGCCAAGGAAACGAATCATTTAATATTCAGAACGTAAGCCAACACACAAAATATTATTTAAAATCGGAACAGTTTGTTCGCGGGAGCGAGCGCGAGAATATTTCATATCTCCCTCTCGCTCACTCGCGCGCCTCTCATACATAACAGCTCATAGTGTTCAGGCGGAACGCGGAATTAATAAAAGTATATAAAATCACTGAGAAATAATCATTATTTTCAGTGGTACACAATAAACAGCATTGGTACATCAATTTCCATAAGAAAAAAATAGCTAATATCATTTCTATCTACGAGTACTACGTGGCGCCGCTGCAGAGTAAGCTCTGCAGCGGCGCCACATTCAATGCCCATTATTTCGTCCTCCGGTATAGGTACAGCAATAAAGATCATAAGTACATGGTGTACCTTCGAGGTACATCATACCACTATATAATTCATTGGTTTTCATTATGGTGGCGCCGCCGCAGAGCAGCACACCCTATTGTCTAAGCTTTCATACTATGGATTCGATCCTAGCACTATTGCGTGGTTCGATAGTTATCTAAAAGGTCGTTCGCAATTTGTCGAGGTCCGTAATTCTGATGGTTCACCTCTGGTGTCAGACGCGGCACCTGTGAATAGAGGCGTTCCTCAGGGATCAATATTAGGCCCAATCCTTTTTATTTTATATTGTGCAGATATTATAAAATGTATAAGTAACTGTAGCTATCACATGTACGCCGATGATTTACAGGTATATATTTCTTTCAAGCCCAATGACATGCAGCAAGCCATTGATAAGCTAAATCAGGACCTAGATCAAATCACTCACTGGTGTGCACAGAATGGTCTCATTCTCAACGCATCTAAATCAAAATTCTTAGTTTTGGGTTCGAAAAATCAAATCTCAAAGATTCTTTCCCAGGAGCCAAATCTAGTTATTGATGGCGACAAGTTAGAGTATGTACCAGAGGCTCGTAATCTAGGCGTCTGCATGGATGGTACGCTGCACTTTGAAAAACACATTGCCGAAACCGTCCGTAATTGTTTTTTCCGCCTTAAAGTCTTGTACCAAGTCAGAAACTATCTAAACATTGATATGCGCATCAAATTATGTGACTGTTTAATTCTCTCAAAACTTAATTATGCGGATACAGTTTTAGGGCAGTGTTTATTATCACGAACAAAGAGACTTATTCAACGCGTCCAAAACGCCTGTGTAAGGTTTTGCTACCCAGTTCCTCCTCGTGCTCACGTTACTCCATTCCTAAACAAGGGTGGTCTACTAAAGATGGAGGCTCGCCGAGCATATCACTTGGCCTCACTCCTGTTTGAAGTGATAAGAGAAAAACAGCCTCCATATCTCTACTCCAAGCTTATATTTTCACGAGCGCATGAAAGACAGGCCCTCCGGCTCGTATGCCCGCGACATGGTACGGCGGCGTTTCGTGGCAGCTTTCGGTATGCTGCTACGAAATGCTGGAACAATCTTCCTCCTCCAATTAGAAGAGCACCTTCTTTGTTTGTTTTTAAAAAACGTTTAAAGGAGTATTTATTGACACAACAACAATTATGTTCGGGCGGTTAGCTTGAGGGTTTTGTCGAGCTTCAGAGTGAGAAGGACGAACTTTGACATATGATTGCGCGTCTCAGTTAGGCTTGTCTGGAGTGGTAGTATATCATTGACTTGATTATGCACACCAAGTATACAAGTAGTTAAATGTCGACTAGTGACTCTAAAACATCACAACCCATTATTTGCATATCTATCTTTTTACACAAACCAACACAGATACACTACACGGCACGCTGTTTAACACATTTCCTGATCTGGATCCACGGAAGATCAGCGTCGTGGTGCTCAAGAGTGCTATGACATATGCTGAGTGGACTCCATTTTTGCAACCAAAACACCGTTTAGCTCATAGAATTTCTATTGAAGTAATAGATCTTAAGTTAAATTTAATATAAAAATGTAATTCAACTATTTAGATGTAAAATTTAAATGTAATTGGTTGCAAAATAAATGTATCTTCTTCTTCTTCTTCTTCTTAAAAAGAAGCAAGCCATGCTTCATCATGTGCAACCACACCATCGCACAAAGTCTTCCTCCATAGGTCATTGTCTTCAGACATATCCTCCCAGTTGGATGTCGATCTTGAAGGACATATAACATGTCATGCTTTACGCTGTCTTTAAAGCGTTACGGTAGGTCGTCCAATGGCTTGCTTACCGTCGCCAATCTCACTCAAGAGAGTTATACTTATAAGTTGCCTTCTATAAATACCAAATTGGGAAATATTACGATTTGTATGTATTCCTTACACCATTGTCTATATAAAGGCATTTTATGATAAAATATCGCATGTCGCTTTTAGGCCAATTCGTTCCACATTCGACGCCGAGCTGCGGGCCGGGCTGACTTGGAAGGACGGGAGATGGATGACCCTCTGCACCTCTGGGGTCCCCGACTGACTTAAAAAAAGGAGGTTCTCAGCTTGACCTGTATGTACGTATGTATGAATGTTTGTATCTCTAGGGTGGGTGAAACGATTTTGATGCAGTTTTCAGAAAAGTATTTGTTACAGTGCCAAAACCTCGCGTAAAGTTCTTTATCAGTTATTAAGTTATAAAGTTATTTATAAAATACTCGTAAATACCAAATAGTAATCATATTAAAGGCTTCATGCGTGGAGTTTGTTTTCATAGTAATAATTGAGTGGCTTGGCATCGACTTCAAAAGGTGATTCAAATGTAATTACTAATTAGTACAGTTGTACTTTTCAGTTGATTTTGAAGTCAGTTCTTTTTTTTTTGATATTTAGAAACGGTAACATATGTTGAGCTCATTATAAAAACTAGGCAGTTTGCGTTTTTGGACCAGTCTCATAAATGATAATGTTCCACACTGTACCGCCCGCTTTCAACCGTTATCTCCATACAGCAGTTACTGTGGATTAGCATACCTATTTGCATACACTCGGACCATTGTGGAGCAAATCGTTTTAGAAATTGCCGCATTTTTATACGTTAGTATTTCATTTTTGGGTTCTTATGGTTTGTATGTTAAAACTGAATGTGGATTACTGAAAGGTTACTTAAAAAACGCCTTCGATTATTGAATTTCCTAAATATGCAATTATAAGTACCTAAGTCCCATGTTATCGTTATTGATCCAATAGTTAGCACCTTCAACCTTAATTCTGGAGAGTTGAACTTAATACTTTAAAAAATAACTATGACTACGGCACCATGAAAAGCGAAAAACTGTTTTATACGAGTATATGCAACTAGCGTGATTTTGAGACATCTTAACAAGACGGTATGAATTCTTAATATCGACAGCAAAAAGCGGAAACGTAGTACGAATGAATTCCCTTGGCGTTTACCTACTACATTTCCGCTTTTTGCTGTCGCTTCACTTTTGGAGCACTAGTACTAGTATCCTATCCTATATCTACTTATAAAATATCATTGATAAATAGGAGATAGTGTGGGATGCAACCTGTGTAGACACACTGGCCCCGTCACATCTCCACCGTTCCTCAATTAGGGCCGGAGCAGCGGCAGAAGGGGCTGAAGGCATAAAACGGAATAAGTATAGTGGTCTTGGCGCTGAGTACAATTTCATGCCTTTTGGCTCTTCAAAGATATCTCGAAGAGGCTTATTAATATTACTGGTGACCGGAGAGCTGGCAGTTTCCTCGCTCAAAGAATCAGTTTGGCGATTCAGCGAGGAAATGCCGCCAGCATCTTTGGCACTATGCCGCAGGTGCCATTTTTAGATTTAGTTTAACTTTATTATGTTCGAGTTTAGTTTAATTTTTAGGTTTAATTTTATTGTAAGTATTTTAATAGATGTACTCGTAATCCTTGAACTTTATTTTGTACTAATAAATGACATAACCATAAATAGGACTAGAATAACTCGTTAAAAAAATTACAAACTTTGATTTGGTTTGAAAGGTAAAGACTTAATGTGTTTTCTTAGCCTACTTACCTTACCTATTCATGGAGGTATAAAATAATCAATACCTAATTCAGCCGTTTGAAGATGATCCAAAAAATTTACGTGGGTTTTATATCGTTTCATCAATTAGGAAAATGATTTATATTCTTATTTAATAAACGTCTGCCTTGTAAAAATAACAAAATGGAAGGAACTAGAATACCTGAAGGTGTTTGTCGAGACTCTTCGTTCGTTATAAGATTATTCGCCGAAACAACTTTTATTATTAATATTTTATTTCGAAACAATTTTTTTTTATGTGGGTAAACTAACTACCTAGCGACTATTATAGTTATTATTATCTCTTCATTAAATCATCATCATCATCATCATCTCAGCCATAGGACGTCCACTGCTGAACATAGGCCTCCCCTTTGGACTTCCATATATACCGGTTGGAAGCGACCTGCATCCGGCGCCTTCCGGCGACCTTTATAAGGTCATCTGTCCATCTTGTAGGTGGACGTCCTACGCTGCGCTTGCTGGTCCGAGGTCTCCACTCGAGCACTTTTCGGCCCCATCGGCCATCTGCTCTGCGTGCTATGTGGCCTGCCCATTGCCACTTCAACTTGCTAATCCGGTGAGCTATATCGGTCACTTTAGTTCGTCTACGGATTTCCTCATTTCTGATTCGATCACGTAGAGACACCCCGAGCATAGCCCTCTCCATTGCTCGTTGAGCGACTTTGAGCTTTGAGATGAGGCCGGTAGTGAAAGACCACGTTTCGGTGCCGTAAGTCGTCACTGGTAACACACATTGGTTGAAGACTTTCGTCTTGAGGCACTGAGGTATGTCGGACGAAAAGACATTGCGTAGTTTCCCGAACGCTGCCCAGCCGAGTTGGATTCGGCGGTTGACCTCTTTCTCGAAGTTGGACCTACCTAATTGGACCACTTGTCCTAGGTAGATGTATGAGTCAACAACTTCGAGTACCGAGTTTTCAACAGAGACTGGGATGGGCACAACCTTGGCATTTGACATGAGTTTCGTCTTGTCCATGTTCATTTTTAAGCCCACCCGTTGAGAAACTCGATTGAGGTCATCGAGCATTATGCTGAGTTCCTCCATCGACTTTGCCATGAGTACGATGTCGTCGGCAAACCGAAGGTGAGTGATGTATTCGCCATTGATGTTGATGCCAAGTCCTTGCCATTCCAGGAGCTTGAAGGCGTCTTCCATAACGGCCGTAAACAGTTTCGGGGATATAACATCCCCCTGTCTTACGCCTCTTCTCAATGGAATGGCCTTTGTGCTCTGCTCCTGAACTCGGACCGACATGGTGGCGTTACTATACAAACACTTCAACACTTCAATGTACCGATAGTCAATATGGCATCGCTGAAGTGACTCGAGCACCGCCCATGTTTCCACCGAATCGAAGGCTTTCTCATAGTCCACAAACGCTAAGCATAATGGCAAGTTATACTCTTCAGTCTTCTGTATAACTTGCCGCAGCGTATGTATGTGGTCTATGGTACTATAGCTTCTTCGGAAACCGGCTTGTTCGGGAGGCTGGAAGTCATCAAGTCTATGTTCGAGGCGGTTCGTGATGACCCTTGAAAACAACTTATAAACATGGCTTAGAAGCGTGATGGGCCTGTAGTTCTTCAATAGGCTGTTATCACCTTTCTTGAAGAACAGTACCACCTCGCCTCTATTCCATGCTTCAGGCGTTTTGCCCTCGGACAAGACGGAATTAAAGAGCTTCTGGAGGACCTTAAGTACCGGTGTTCTTCATTAAATACATACAGTTATTTATTATTTATTTTATGAGCGTTCACGATTGTGTTAACGCATCTTGAAGTACAGAGACACGTTAGTACAAGATCGAATAAACATATTAATGACATTTAAGTAGGTAAGAATTAAAACATCATCATATATTATATTGGCATCCTATCATTCAAAAACTAAATAAAAATGTTTATTCTGTAAGTGGGCCACAAGGGCATTTTTAAATGTCTGAATCTGATTCTACGCGCATTTCACAAGAGGATACTTTTGAGAAGACAGCCGAAAAAAACGGGTGCGTCCCATGAGATATAACTACATAATATATAATTTCATATGAATAACGTTCACAAGATATAATAAACTTTTGCTATAACATCAAAATCTATATTTTTATTAGGAATAACGGTCAATTAGCATAATACTCATGTTGTAGAATGATTTTTTATATAACACTCAAATACTCTAAATTCAGTTGATATAACATACATAACGTATATCGATCATAGTATATACTTTCTTTTAGTATAATGATTAGAATATATAATAGCGTATGATATACTAAATAGGTTATAACTGCTACCCCTATGCCCCTAAAATGGAACATGGGTCAAAAACCGAAAACTGTTGGTAAGGTTAGGTTTGTTTTATGACCATGGATAGCGGAGCGAGCAAAGCGAGCGGAGCGTCAAAATTCTTGCTTGCATGGAGGTGCCTACATTAAAATTTAACAGCGAACTATTGCATACGCATGTTCACAATTGATAATGACAGATGCAATTCTGGCAAGTAAGAGTATACTGTTTGGAAGAACTGCGATAAAATGGAATATGGGTTAAAAACCGAAAACTGTAGGTTAGGTTAGGTTTGTTTTATGACCATGGATAGCGGAGCGAGCGAAGCGAGCGGAGCGTCAAAATGTTTGCTTGCATGGAGGTATATTAAAATTTAACAGCGAACTATTGCATAAGTACCTATATTAAGTACGTACACAATTGATGATGGCAGATGAAATTCTGGCAAATACGAGTATACCGTTTGGAAGAACTGCGACAAAATGAAATATGGGTCCAAAAACCAAAAACAGTAGGTTAGGTTAGGTTTGTTTTATGACCATGGATAGCGGAGCGAGCGGAGCGAGCCTAGTATCAAAATTCTTGCTTGCATGGAGGCACATATATTAAAATTTTACAGCGAACTATTGCATAAATATGTACACAATTGATGTGCAGGCGGTTATTCTATACGAGCATTATGCATTTTGGTGTTAGATGTATTGAGTAATATACATTATAAATCTGAGATATTATGAACGTTATACGTTATGATCGTTATATACAATGATATTATACTTAAATAACGTTATACTTAACAAAAATAGATATTTTGATGTTATATCTTACGTTCGTTATACATCTTGAACGGTATACAAAACAAGCTTATACAATATGAGCGTATATAATATGAATATTATAGTATAAGTTCTTATATCTTATATTACTTACCCGAAAAAAACTCAACAGTAAGTTTTTTTTTTGTAAATAATACTTAACAATATTACAATTACATTATAACTGGGAAATTAATACACATAGAGGATGTACAAGATTCTCCAAATCAATGTTTACAGTAATAATATAAAATATAGTAAGACTTTTTTAGAGATGTATGTATAAGGTCTAGGCGTCACGACACTCACACGACATGCAATACTTTAATTAATAAAATAATTTAATTTCGTTGAGATGTCTCAAGGCGCCAAAGTATATCTCTCTCTCTATAACAAAATAAACTGATTAAAACCCTCAGAAAAGTTTAAGGACTGAATAAGAATACAAACAATACAAAAAAAAACTAAATTTCTTAGAGATGTGTATCTATATGGTCTCATGGCGTCGCAATTTACAAAAATAAATAAATAATGAATAGGTTACATGATAATGATTCATTTTAAGAATGTCAAAAGTATGATGTTGCATTCCGGTGGAAAAGTTATACTTTCTTAGCATCTGTTTGTGATGCGATACATTTCCTCGTTCGTGAGGGACATCAAAATTCCGGTGCTGGTCCGAAAGTCCACTGCGTTGGAAACTGGAAACCGTTCAAAATTCTACTTCGTATACGGAGCGCGCTCCATATGTTGTACACGTACCGCTCTTACTGTCAATTATGTGCGCCGTAGGTCTTAAGGGAATATTTGACTGGTAGAGAATGCCTCATGGCATTAAGAGTACCTGGAGAGCTGCTGATTTCCAGGACGCCGGACCGGGTAAGATGGTAAAAATAATTAAAAGACTTGATGAACACCAGGACAGCGTTTATTTGTGGTGACGCACGGAAAGAGAAGAAAAGAATGTTGCTAAATAAACAAATCGAAATATAAAACACTAGCCACCCGACCTGGCTTCGCAAGGGTGCAATGCTGATAAATTATACATGTATTATACATATAAACCTTCCTCTTGAATCACTATCTATTAAAAAAACCGCATCAAAATCCGTTGCGTAGTTTTATAGATCTAAGCATAAATAGGGACGGATACGATTTTCTTTTATACCATGTAGTGATAGTGATACATTTAAAGTTAATGTTGCTATTTAAGCCTTTAATACAAAGATCACGCGCTGGACCGGCAATCCAGAGGTACCGTGTTCGATTCCCGGTCCCTTCCACTAGGTAGCTCCTTTTTCAATTTTTCTTTAAGCTTTGATCTTTGTATTAAAGGCTTAAATAAAAAAAATGTGGTGTACCCACATAAAAAAAAAATGAGACATGTTTCATAAATATGTTGCTACTTATTATTGTATGCAACAGTACCACTGCTCTTTTCTTTTCATACAAATAGAGGCTTTTTTCTCGTCTGTTTACTCCTAATCTCTTATGAAATTCTAGGACTTTAATGGGAAATGTGTCGGACCATTGCCATTTTTGCGGTTATTATTATACAATTTGTGTAGTAGGCGTCTGTTTTTGGCCAAATTTCCGCGGCAAACGGACGCATAGTAATTTGCGGACGCAAATTTAATGTAAGCAGTGATATATCCTCATTAGTCTGCCTTTAGTACGTTAAGTTTTTCTTTTGTGCAATCATCATCATCATCATCATTATCAGCCAAAAGACGTCCACTGCTGGACATAGACCTCCCACAGAGAACGCCACCATGACTGGTCCTGCGCCTCCCGCATCCAGCGGACTCCAGCGACCTTAACCAGGTCATCAGTCCACCTTGTGGGGGGCCTACCCACGCTGCAAATATTTTGTGCAATACGTTTAAATAAATGTTCCCGTAGCGAGTAAAAATGGTTCAAGTTGCAATGAAAGAAGTAAGAAGGAAAGACGATTATGTACATAATATAATAACCTAAATTTAAAATTGTATTCACCTCCGACACAACTAGCTGGTCATCATGAGACCCTCATTCAATGAGTGATATAGAAAATGCTACTAAAACTGAACATACCTAACTAAAAAATAGTGCGTGGAGTCCCTCCGCGCGGAAGAAGTGAAACTTCGTAATGTGGAAATGGGATGGTGATGGGATGGTGGAAAGGGGTAGAAATAGATTTTTAGTGAACTCATATTGTTTCTTTAAGACAAACTTCTTCACTCTCGCTCTGTCTGTTTCTATTCCCTCCTGGGGAGGGTGTTGAGCGTTTAACGCAACAGTGCTTTCCTACCCCCTCCACGGTAGCGTTAAACGTTTAACGCAACCGTTAAACGTTTAACGCAACCTTGTTGGAAGTCGCAGTAGCAGTTTCACATTAAAAAAAAAAAAATCTTGACTTCAAAATTGGCAGAGATCTTGTCACTTGTTCCAATTAAAGCTGAATATCTTGGAAACTATTCGTCCTGTTTCCACCAAACGTAGCTAAGAACCATCTCGACGGAGAAGTACCTACGATTAAAAACCGCACTCAAATTGGTCCATCCGTGGTGGGAGCTACGATGCTACAAACAGACACACAGATACATAAATAAACATGTCATCAGACGCCTCTTTTTTCGTTGGGGGTTAAAAGCAGACTACATGAAGATCTTTTGGTATGATTGTACTCCCAAACAAACCAATTAAGTTGAGAAAAAAAGAGCTTTAGTTTTGATCTTCAAAGTGGTTCTTAAATTATTAAGTCAAGCACTTAGTTATTTTCCTTTAGACAAAAAGGTCTGATACTGTACTATTATCTATTCTGTGCTGATACCTACGTTTTCTATATCTTTAGAATAATAAATTTAATTTAGAAACCCTTGAGATTTTACTTTTATAGGTAATATTCTTATAAATAATAACTAATTTTGTGGAAAACATTTCAAAACAAATTAGCTGTAGAGGAGAAATTTATTCAAAGGGGACTTACAATATATGTACATCACAATAAAGAAGAGCTTAAACTAAGTTATAAATCAAATATTTACATTTAACTAAAATAAATTGTTAAACTGTGCCCGCGGCATGGTCCCGAAGACGCTGGCAGCATTTCCTCGCTGAATCGCAATGCTAATGCGTTGTGCGAGGAAGCTGCCAGCTTTTCGGTCCCCAGTAGTTTCTATTAATCTTTTATTGAGGTCTTGATAAAGTTTGTGGGCGCTGAGATCCCACGGACCTAAGGTCTCAACCCCGAAAGGAATAAAATTATATTCGGGGCGAATGGGAATTTTCAAATGTTGTCTGTAATATATTATGGCATATATATGTACTGGTGGCGTGACGTCAAACAAATTGCCTTTAAATAGACATAGACACGCCATATTTTTTCAAAACAGTCGAATATGGTTATTAAAGTATAACAACCCGGGACTTAAGCGCGTCCGACGTCCGACCATGGACATAATATCACGCCCGAAACGTCGAGGTAATAAAGACCTCGTTTTTAGGGTTCCGTAGTCAACTAGGAACCCTTATAGTTTCGCCATGTCCGTCTGTCCGTCTGTCCGTCCGCGGCTTAGCTCCGTGATCATTAGTACTAGAAAGCTGAAATTTGGTACAAGTATGTGTATGTATAACGCCGACCGAACGGTAAAATAAAAATTCAAAAATTTTATGTTTTTCGGGTACCTCTCGAACACCTAAAGTGGGGGTGAATTTTTTTTTTCTTTTCACACTGGTGTGTGTGGTGTCGTTGAATAGGTCTTGTAAAAATAATAGGGGTCTCCTAACATTATTTTTGATAAAGTCAGCAGTTTCGTAAATATTCGCTCCGAAACCAAAAAAAAATGTGTCCCCCCCTCTAACTTTTCAACCACGGGTCAAAAAAAATCGGAAAAATTCATGTAAATGAGACCTTATCAGTACTTTCAATGAAAACTATATTGAACAAAATCGGTTGAGCCGTTTTTGAGTTATCGCCAAATTTCATATTTTTTCTTTAAAAGGACGTAAGTTGACTTCCAAATAATAAGTGATTACAGTTTCTAGGGCGTTTACGACCTTTTTATAGAGAGAAAATCTTTCTTAACTTAAACCTCGGGCTTAAAACAGCAGTTTATTGTGAAGGATGAGCAACTACGGAACCCTACACTGAGCGTGGCCCGACATGCTCTTGGCCGGTTTTTTTATATTAATGTGTGAAAATTGGGTGTGTAATGTTTTGCATAACAACAATTTGCGAATTTTCATTTTGCATAAAACGAATTGCATAATTTCAACCTGCATAAGTGATCATATAGCATAAAAAGAAAATGCATACAAACGAATTGCATAATTTCGAAAATTATAATAATTTAATTGCATAATAATGTATTTGCATAATAGACAAATAGCATAATAGTCACTTTGTAATACTATACCATTGTCATATCATACTTTTTTCATAAAAACATAAAGCATAAATGTTGTCCAAATAAATATACCTATACAAAAATATAATAATATAAAAATATAATTTTCTTATTCATTATTCCCCATTGCCGAGCCAAATTAGGAGCAGTTACCTTTTAAGGGTCATAAAAAAAACCCTAACCTACCTATCTCTGGGAGCAGTTTCATTTTTAGGGTCATACAAAAATAACCCTAACCTACCTATCTCTTGGAGCAGTTTCGTTTTTAGGGTAAAAAAAACCCTAACCTACCTATATCTGGGAGCAGTTTCGTTTTTAGGGGTCATAAAAAAAAACCCTAACCTACCTATCTCTTGGAGCAGTTTCGTTTAAGGGTCATAAAAAAAATAACCCTAACCTACCTTTCTCTCGGAGTAGTTTCGTTTTTAGGGTAAAAAAAACCCTAACCTACCTATCTCTGGGAGCAGTTTCATTTTTAGGGCCATACAAAAATAACCCTAACCTACCTATCTCTTGGAGCAGTTTCGTTTTTAGGGTAAAAAAAAACCCTAACCTACCTATATCTGGGAGCAGTTTCGTTTTTAGGGTCATAAAAAAAACCCTAACCTACCTATCTCTTGGAGCGGTTTCTTTTTTAGGCTCATAAAAAAACTAACCCTAACCTACCTGTCTCTTGGAGCAGTTTCGTTTTTAAGGTCATAAAAAAAATTACCCTAACCTACCTATCTTTTGGAGCAGTTTCGTTTTTAGGGTAAAAAAAAACATAACAATATTTCAGTAGGTAGGTACTCAACAACTTTTTATCCTTTTTTTTAGGACTTATTTGATATGATATTTATGCAACTTGATAATTATTTTAGGTGTTTTTATGAGTTTTAATAAATATTCTGAATGTATGTTATACCAAGTGACATTATGACTTATGAACATTATAACTAATGTTATTATGATTATTAATGGTTATGATGTTTAAATATTATGGTTGACAAAATTATGAATTTTGTTTTTATGCAATGTGTTTATTATTCATTTTGAAAGTAGCTAAATGAAAATATGCTAAAAGTTTTTATGCAACTTGAACCGCACCCGTGAAAATTGCGTAAGTTTAAATCAATATATTAGATAGTTGAATTACGGTATCCAGAGACCTTTAAAGAGGCATGATGCAGTGGACATTGGCTAGGTACTGCTATGTATTTAATTTATATATCATCGGTTATTTACATTATGAAATAAAATAATGTAACTATTAGGTATCATAAGATATATTTCTCTCACTCGAGAAGGAATGTGCAGACGCGAAAAAGCTAGTACTTAATACAATCCCCATGATTTTCAAATGAGTTCGTTACGTGCAGAATACAGACATCTAAACTTGGCAATATTTGCAATCGGGGTATTGGCAATTTATCCCGAAACACTCACGGCTACATCGACTGAAGCTGTGGCTCAGAATCGAAACATGAATGACGTATGTGCCAATGAAATGCATATAAATTTACGTCATTTTATCGGAGCACGGTATATTTACACGGCCTCAAAGCAACTCTTTCGGACCGATTAACATCAAACCGAAATGGTAGCCCGTTGGAGATGTACCTAATGATACCATAATACTAGGGTTGTAAAGTTACCAGTTGTAGTTTCACATAGTGACGATAAAAATCATATCCAAATCATAGTACCTATTTTATACAACAATTGTAGAAAATGGGACAAAATCGCGAGTGAGCATAACGAATATTGTCAGCGATGCTAAAAACATTTTTTGGCTTACTTACTACAACATTAGCTACAATACTTTTTTACGATTCGCTACTTATAAACAAAAATATACCTAACGTATATGAGATATGATATGTGAAAAAAATATGTTTAAGCCTTTTATTTTAGTTAGTTAAGTTCTTAGTTTATAGTTAGTATTTTGATTTCTTTTTATATTAATAAAAGTTATTATATCTTATTAAGTAAAAAAAAAAAAAAAACCTAAACTAGAATTTCGGTCAGTAATTTAAATATAATTAGTTAGGTTTAGAAGCATTAAAACAAACACCTGTAGCCTAAAGAAGAAAGCGGAGCCACCGAACAGACTTCTTCGCTTACCGGGTGGCTCCATCACCTTAGATTATAGACAAGTGTGTTTTATGAAATAAAGGATTTTGAATTTCGAATTTTGAATCTAAGGCACCAAGTTTTTGTTATATTGTTGGTTACCTTGGGTATAATATCTGCATACAGTCCTGTGTAATGTTGATTTTGTTAATTATTTGTTAAATTGATTCGATGAAGCCAATAGAGACGAATGGCGCAAGAGAGAGGCCTCTAGTGCCCAATAGTGTGGAAAAACTATAGACTAGGAAAAAAATGATTCGAGAAGAGTAGCCATGAGTTCATAGTACAAAATACACCTCCTTGAAAGGATAGGTAACAAGATAACCTTCATCTAAGGTCGAGTATATTTTTCCGCAAAGATTTTCTTCGTCTTATTCTTATTACCCGTTACGATTGTAATCAGAAAAGTTCTGGTAATTTTGGAGTTCATTTTGAAGATAACAACAATCGGATTAGGTATCATGTAGTATAATTAGAGAAGATTTCAGCAATAATGCTTACACACGTATAATAAGTAACAGAATACACAGCATTTTATATGTATCTTTATCCTTTTACTTATAATTAGTTGAGTGAACGTATATCTTATGGCATTTAGTCCGCTATTTGTAAATAAATAGGTATTATCAGGATTATATATAATCCTGATAATACCTATTTATTTTTTAAACTTTATTGCACAATGCAGTGTACAAATAGCGGACTTAATGCCATAAGATATTCCTTATCGGTAACCCACATGCAGGAAAAGTGAAACAATTGATACCAATACCTAATCAATATCGAATGACCGCACCCCTAGCGTTCGAGATGAATTCTTTAAAAATCCTCGGAAATTGCTTGAAATAAAATTTCCTGAGAGCCACTTTCATTTTTCCCTCCATATCTCGACTTTGAAGTCGCTTTAGCATTCCGGTCCTGTCGCCGTGCCCTAGGGAGGAAAACGTCCCGCGTGCCAAGCAGTCCTCGATCACATGTGACATTGTTCTTCTAAGGTTTGATATCGAACTCAATTTTTATATAAATTAGTTAGGGACGAAAACAAGGATGTTGTTGGAATTTGGTGGATTAACGATATTTGCCATAGTTCTAAGGGTTGTTTGTGCCTTCCGGTCATTTTGTGCGAGGACAAAGGAAAAAATATTTTGAAGATTATGTGAGTTAGTATATTTATTAAGAGCCGATGTAACATTATGCACCTCGGGCGATAAAATAAAAGGATCACAGGGTTTTACTTGTCGTATGAAATTAGTGTACGACGGAATATTATGAATGAATCTACTTTGTTAGAACTACATGAAATCGGGTGCCCGACGTTTTAACTTCACTTACTCTATTTTGGTTTCATATAGCATTGCTTCGTATAATGTAACGAATGGTATAATTTTGTTTGAGATAATTTTCAAGGCATTTTCCGCGCAGGTCCGACTTGGCTTACGATTCATTTGTTATTACTCTAAGAAAATTAATAAAATCAGGGGAAATAATTCGTGTAGTTTTGAAAATTGGAAATTCCCGTTACCGGCTAATTCTCATTTGGGAATATTCCAAGAAAATTTCCATTGTTCCCGGGAATATACGAGCTTGGTGGATCCATTCCTTTGTTATTTAGTTTTAAGCTAATTAATTGAATACAAGCAAACCGTTTTCGACTCATCCTGAATCACCACTTAAAGTAAATATCATAAAATTTACCTGAAAATGGACCCTGGAAGCCCGTAATGGATCGGATCTCAAGATACGTTCAACGTAGACATGTGCGGTTTTCAAATTTCAACTTATCTTGATAAGCAATTAGAGCCGGTATCATAAAATAAGCCTGATGATGGATACTGGAAGCCCGTAGTGGACCTCAGGATACGTTCAACGTACACATGTGCGGTTTTCGCATTTCAACTCATCTTGATGAGCAGGTAGAGCCGGTATCATAAAATAAACCTGATGATGGGCCTTAGAAGCCCGTAAGTAATGGATCTCAGGATACATTAAACGTAGACAAACGAGGACTTTTAGTATGTTCATCTAGACACCACCAGGTTTATTTCATCTGTGTTAGTATGATCATCAGGTTTATTTTATGTTACTGGTTCTAATTGCTCATCAAGGATAGTTGAAATACGAAAACCGCACAAGTCTACGTTGAACGTATCCTGAGATCCATTACGGGCTTCTAAGGTCCATCATCAGGTTTATTTAATGATACCGGCTCTAACTGCTTATCAAAATGAATTGAAATACGAAAACCGCACATGTCTACGTTGAACGTATCTTGAGATCCGATCCATTACGGGCTTCCAGGGTCCATCATCAGGTAAATTTTATGATAATCACCCTAAGTGGTGATTCAGGTTGAGTCAAAAAGTGAAAATGGTTTGCTTGTATTAAATTAATTAGCTCAAAACGAAATATCAAAGGAATGGGTCCACCGAGCTCGTATATTCCCGGGAACAATGGGAATTTACTTGGAATATTCCAAAATGGGAATTTACCGGTAACGGGAATTTCTCAACTACACAACGTTGCAACACGTTCGCGTGTTATGATGAGCAACTACGAAAAAACTACGTTTTCTTGAACGACCATTTTTTGATATTTCTGTTAACTTAAACACCCTGGAGCTCCCAAAGTATTGATCGTAGAGTAAAAATGAATATGACCAAATTTGTAGGGAATTTTATGTGAAAACTTTTGTCCGAAGTACTCATAATGCTATTTCTACAAATATTTGAGATATGAGCGAAAATCAGAAAAAAGGTACCTTCAACCTCCCCCTACTCCCTTAGCACAGCCCCCACCCTCGAGGACTTTTAGTATGTTCATCTAGACACCATAGGGTATAACTGTACCAATTTTCAAAACTACACGAATTATTTCCCCTGATTGCCAAAACCAATGCTTTTTATAACATCGACGAATTTTACGAATTTAATAATGAAACAATATAATAATTAATAATACTAATAATGTAACTACCTATTCCAATTTTTATTTAATAATTACTTAATTTTTTTTTTATAATAATTTGTATTTTGAAATTTAATAGAATTTTTATAATGTATTGACTTGTAAAATGTTGTCATTTTATTAATAAATGAGTATGAGTATGATTGCCCATATTCGGTTTAATTTGCTTGAGCTATATATGAAAACGCTATTATTCTAAATAGTATGTATGTTAAACAAATTTATGTGATAAATATGTTATACGAAAGTATAATTATGCATATTGTCAATTATGTCATTTAGCCTTATTATATCAATCGATAATTAGAGAAAAGCAAAATATAGGAAAAAACATTATATGAAACGTTACATTATATGAAACAACTTTATATCAATCGATTGTATATCAAGTGTATGTTAGTTTATCTGACATTATATGAAACATTACGGACCCCATGAAATCTTAATAATATATATAGAATAGAATAGAATAGAATAGAATAATAATTTCATTGTATCTTGCAATATATATATATAACATTGTATCTTGCAGACTCTCGCTACTTTCACAAGTGGGCTTAAGGTGGTCCGTTTACACAAACAACTGACAGACGCTTTATCATTTATCACGATAGATAAACATACCCGGGGGTTTTGGCGCACGATTGATTGAACACTGAGCCGACAGTAAGCGTCAAATCATGCAATGAAAACTCCGGAGAATGTAGATATTGTGATTAAGCGTCAGCGAGTCACTTGCCTATCGGAAAGTGACGGAGCCTTTACTCATTTACGCTGAATATAAATAATATTCGAACATTATGATGATGAGACCAGTCGTAGATCGTTAGTCTCCTGACGGTCCCCACGCTGCGATTTCCCTATGTATTCGCCATTCATAAACTCGTTGACCCCGGTCCAGAGGCGGGATGAGTAGGACTCTTCTTTGAAGCAATCACCAAAGAATGCAACAAAATCGAGAGGAGTGGAAGAAATGGGGAGAGGCCTTTGCCCAGCAGCACGACATTATAAGCTCCCAAAAAAAAAGTAATGGTTCCTTGAAAAACTTTTCTTTTCTAAGTCCAAGTCTGTGTATTTAAATAAGGGCCATACACACCAAGAGTTTCCTTTTTAAAAACATCACAAGTAGCTGTACTGTGAAGAAAAACTGTAAAAAATTACGGTCATTTCACACGGGTTACAATAGTGCTTTCTCCTCTATAATTTCTCGTACAATTATTGCGGTGAAATAATGACGATATTACTTTTCTGTACAATTACTGTTATAATAAATGTTCATTACCGTCGTCGTACTGTTTTCCTGGTCGCCGAGCGGGTTACTTTCAAGATTATTAAAGAAAGTTAATTGCTTTCTCATTGATCGAGAACAAACCTATGCAAGAGACATTCTTATAGATCTAAACTGACCTACTTGACCTATTTTTGAAGTATATTTAAAATTTAAATAAAACAATTTAAACGGATTATATCGCGTATATTAATTATTTGAGCCTCCCTGACCTGGAGTCAACCTTTGACAACGGTATCTGTAAAGGTACTGAAACGTCAGGAAGGCTCAAATAATTAATATACGCGTAATATATAATCCGTTTATATTGTTTTATTTAAATGTGTGACAGTCGCGGAAACCGAAGAAAATATTATATATTTAAAATGTTTAATAATTATATATCTTACTAGCATACAAAAATGTACTGTATTTTTTATTGAGCCACAAAGCCAAATTTTATTAATTTCAAATAAAAATTTCATGAACACATGAAAACGATGCCCGATATATTTTACGTGTCATTGCCGATCCCGTAAGTAAAAACAAGTATACACTCTCATCTATGATGCGAATGACGTTTTTAGTTTCAATTTTATTTTACTGGATTGCTGACGTCACATTTCAAAATAGAGAAATAATATTTTCAATTTCAACTTGTTCAGCCATCTTCTACTTTTATGAACTGAAAATTATATATTTAGATTTTCCGTCTCAAATTCTATACGCATTAACATTAGTTTAATACAATTTTACATGAGTCAACTAGCCTATTGTTTTCTCCTTGATGGAGTCTTGAAGAAAAGCAATGTTTTTATTTATGTTCAGTTTAAGTAAGTGGCATTTTTTATATCACTCATGAATGAATTAAATTTTTAATTAAGGTTAGTATTTAGTTTGTTATAAATGAAACCTAACAGCAAAGGTTAGAAAGTACTCATTATTTTGTATGCAAACACGAACATCAATAATCAGTCCCGGGTGGGACTGAAACTTGCGTTATTTATATAATTTATTTTAATACTCGAGGGACAATGTGTTTCAAACTTTGTTGAAATACTTACCCTAAACTTAGCAATAGCCAGAGAGTTAGAAGGAATAGACGCCGCAATATTTACATCTGATATTAAATCAGCAACCGTCATAGGGTGTACGGCAGTACCTATTCAGTTTTTCATGGAAATATGCGTAAAGGGACTTGAACTCCACGTCTGTTCAGGCCAGATGGCCGAACTTCCAATTGTTGTTTCAATAGTAAGTATATAGACATGCTTTCCTTAAAAGGCATCGTAATCGTTGGTGCCGATCAAATAAATTCAGAATCTTTACGACCGATTGCGATCGAAAATTTACTTTAGTAGGTATAGGACACGAACTATAGGACACCGTGTCTCAGCGAGACGGAACGTCCATAGAACGGTGTCAGAGTTAGAGGAAAATCGCAGATGAGGTGGACCGATCAAATCAAAGCCAGTGTGTGCTACCGTCAATGGATGCTCACGGAAAGCGACTCTAGGGGATGTGTCGTCAAACGGGTCACTCAGAACTCTACAAATACATAATGATGTAATGATGAGTTCTGAGTGATCCGTGACCATTGTCACGACCACTCTACAAATAGGGTGCCGAAGCAGAAGAAGAAGATAAATGATAGGACTCCGCTAGCAGGCGTTTGCTTTAAAAAAAAATATCATGCAAATTGCAACAAATTTAAAATGGTTTTCCTAATGAGTTGTGGACAGTAGACGAGTACAATAGGCGAGTAGACATTTTCTTTTACGATTGTCTTCGATTATATTTTTTATTGGTATCAAATGTCTAATATGGTATAACTACACTTAGACTAATAATAACCAAATGAGGCAGTAACAGATAAAGTAACTCTTACAGTCTAGTCAATATTTCCGTTACATGCGCTGTCTATTTGCTCTATATCTCCACCAGCTCCTCCAGGTACATCAAAATATCACTTTACACCCAGACCCCGAAGTTCTGTCCCGGATTAAATCCTAGGACATTATCACGGGACACTAATAACCTCATCTACAACGTAATATCACCATTACTGTCGCGACGTAAAAGCAACCTTCATAATACGACCTAAGGTGCAAGATTTAACGTTATATGTGTGTTTATATTACTTAGTTGATAAGCTTGTGGAATATGTCGGGTTTATTTCAAGATGTCGTAAACTTATTACGGTCAGACAAAATCAATTTAGATAATTGAATAATTTTCTGTTACATTTAAACTATATTGACCAGGACGGTGGTGATAGTGATGATGATGGTGGTAGTAGTGGTGATGATTGTGATGATGACGATAGTCAGGTAAATCCTAACCAGCCGCAGTCAGACTGCCTACCTGCCTGCGAGCGGGCTTGTTTATTTCGTATAGTAGGTATTTGCCATAGGAACCCTAAATACCTATATATTTTTCAGATCATAAGGTAAGATGGCTGAAGAAATTTAAATTGAAAATATGATTTTTATGAATAAATTGAAATCTAATGTATGATTTTTATGAATACATTGAAATTGAAAATATGATATTTATGAATAAATTGAAAATGAAAATATGATTTTTATGAATAAATTGAAATTGGACATATGAAATGCTTAAAACGCTGTCTGCCATTATCACCCTGGATAGTTACGTCCCCAATCAAGTAAAAAAAACTAAAAACGTCACTCGCATCATAGATAAGTTGGGTATTACTGGCCTTTATTTACGGGATCGCCTACGTCACGCCACAGATAAGCTATAGACAAGAATGGCGGACGGCGTTTATGTCTGTTCATGATTTTTTTATCTTCATTAATACATTTATACTTTCTAGCTCAATGAAAAATACATTTTTTTGTGTTAATAAAAACCAAAAAACAATACTCGACTGTATTTTTAAACGGCTTCGGAACTTAAGCTGAAGAAAGGAAACCCCACATTTTTTTATTGCTCCGGCATTTCAGTTTAAACAACTTTTTTTTCTTGGTCTTCGTGTGAATAGATCAAATTTATTAAACTAAATATTATTGGGCACGAATGAGGTATTGATATATTTTATGAATGCTCATCCTGAATATATTCAATATTCTTGCATAATTATAATTATACATATTATTTATGCCAGATTAATTAAATATATACGTTGTTATAAAAAAGAAATGTTATCGTACAAAAGGAGACTTGAGGCATTCTCTACCAGTCAACCTTGGGGCGAAACAGACATTTGTAGGCGGTGCAACCAACTTACACATACATACCAACAACACACAATTATCATATCTACTTGGAATAAAGATATGATGAAAATGAAAGTTACTTTTTTGCACAGCCATTTTCACATGCAAAAAAGACCCTTCTGCTCCAATGAAACAAGCTTAAAAATATCTCTTTTATATTTTTTTCATCGTACGAGTTAAAACGTGCAGGAAATATCGTGTCGTTTTGATTCCGTCCCGCCGGCGCAAGATAATATGAAACAATGATTTATGCATAAACCGGTACTAAATGTCCCGAAACGTTAGAAAAGCCATAGTGATGTACGGACTTTTTTATTCGGTTTCCTGTCTACAGATAAAATTTGGATTCGGCAGCTTTCTCAGTTTTCACCTCGCTGTCCTTAAGAGTATGATCCCAAGTGGTTCACGGTATCACGGTTTAAGTTATATTAGGAGTGCGTAAGTTACGAAATTTATCATTAATCTGTCGCTTGATAAATAACACCAATATAAGCCTGTCGGAGTACCTGACCCATTAATGTAATGTTTACTGACTGCAGTGCTGTGGCGCAACAATCTAACACCGCCGTGTAATACGGCTCTGCGGCATTTGACATATGCAGTTATTAAGAAATTATCAGCTATAATTGTAATTCCCAGTTTTCATCCGTATTCACCTCGCCATCGCTAAAATAGTGTAACCCCCAATGTCACTCCTATGGTTAATGGTAGGTATATGAGTGCGAAAATGACGAAAGCTTTTTCATTAATCTAAGTATCGTGTGAGAAATACAACCATCATGATCTTGCAGGTGTAACGTAATCATAAATTTCAAGCCCATTCAAGTAAACGTAAACGCCTAAAAAACACCAGCAGTTTCGGCGAAACCGAACCCCAAATTATGCAAAGCCCGCCCAATCTGTGTCCGCATTCCTTCGCCGGGACAGCGGCCGAAAACTCGGCATCGCCCGGGTTTCGGCGAACGACATCGCCCTAATATGCTAATCCTCGGTGTTAGGTCGGACACATTATCTCCCGGCTCTAGTGGGGGTTTGCATATATTTTAAACTAAGATAATGTATACGCTGCATGACATGGGGAATTATTGTTTACGTCCGAGGAGAGGTCAGAACCTAAATTAAAAATTTAGAACCCGGAACAAGTAGCTGGTCATCATGAGACGCTCATAAAATGAGTAATATAGAAAATGCTACTAAAACTGAACATAACTACAGAATTTTGAATTCCTAGCTTTAATTAAAGCTGAATATCTTCCAAACAACTGGTCCTATCTCCACCAAACATAGCTGAGAAAGATCTCGATGGGCATGTCTTTCGATTTAAAAAAACGCACTCGAATTGGTCCATCCGCTTGGTAACTACGATGGCACAGACAGACACACAGATACACATGTTAAACTTATAACACCCCTTTCATCGTTAATATCGGGGGGTTAAAAATAAAAACATTTCGGCAAGAAAATCACGTCGCCGACAGTCTAAATTATTTTAAGTATTTTTTTAATTATATTCAAAAGGTTTCATGAAACTCGAAACCTGAAAAGAAACAGTAACGAAGTTCCGTGCCGATACGGGCAGCAGTCCCGAAGAAGAACTCCGTGCGAGTTCGAAACATGTCGGGCCGTTCCTGACAATTTCACGTGACTATTGGATTCGGACCACTGATACAAAGATTAAACCACAAAGAAAATTTTAAAAGCGTAACCTGGCCGAAGAATCAAATATATAAATATCGGACAAATTCGCACAAATCGATCTAGTACCAAATTAAGCTCAAGAAGGCTTGAGTTATGGGTACTAGACGACGATACATATATAGATAAACATACACTTAAATACATAGAACAACCCAAAATGACCCAAGCATTCCCGAACCAGGGCCCGCCGGCTCAGTAGGCAGGTGGTCTACAAACTGCGCCAAATGCCTCGTCAAATTCATGTATTAATTTAATAAATAGATTGTCCAACTAAGCCCAAGTACTTAAAGTGTGTCATTGGATCCCTGCAAAGTGATCCGTGGCTGATGTTAAGCAGGGGCTTAGCAGAGTCGACTTTGAAAGTCATCCCTAACCGTCCCGTCCCATCGGACTGTGGGCTACGTAGCTGGATACAAAATACAAGAAATTCTATTTTATGTCACCTTTGGCCGTAAGTGGGATTTTCTGCCCTTCCCGGGAAAAATCTCGCTTCCTGGTCAGATGAAGACTGAAAACGTTAGACAAACAACGGGCGGCAATTCGTAAAGCTCCAGATCGCTATTTATGGCCATCAGGTTCGGTTCGGGCCACAAACACCTGCGATGTAGGACATTCACGAATCCACCGCCACAGGTACGTAATGTACTATTTTACGACGGTATAATCGAGCGATAATATAATCATTATGTTCCACTAAGAAAACACAAAGCATAAGTAAAGTGTTTTTTGGGTTAGCGTAAGTAATCCATGCCTGAGGTGAGGGCTGATCGAAATTAGCACAAGGCTTGAAAAACTGCGGAATTACTTAAGCCAGGTTTACTCAAATTTAGACATACTCAATATATTTTTAAGCAATGTTTAGTTTAGTTTTCTGTATTGTTAACGGAGTGTGACGGTATTCATCATATCAGCCGATAGACGTTCACTGCTGGACAAAGGCCAAATTTCTCCAAAACGATCGATCTTGCGCCACCCTCATCCGATTTCTATCCGATCTTAACCAGGTCGTCGGCATGCCGTTGTCCCGTGGCCGTTGGGGCAGAAAGGTTCTTGAATGGCGACCGCGGACCGGAAGACGTAACGTTGGAAGGCTCCCAACAAGGTGGACCGATGGTAGTGCTATCTGCTTTTAACTCCGTTTTCTATCGTTTTGATTATCAGGTTACACATGGGACTATTCTATTATGAGGTTATTATGGGAAATTCTCATCTATTGTTGGTGTTATTTTGTAATTGATTGACAAAAGGTTCAATTTAATTTACCTTGAACGATATAATAGCATTCGGTAATTTAATTACTAAATTAATGTGTAGCAACGAATTTATGTAATGAATCTGTGTAATGTGTGTGCGTATTAACGAAATAGTGCCCCGGTGAGGCAATTACATTTCGCAAATTAGTATAGGCCTCACAAGGGATTTTTAGCGGTACTAATTTATTTTTCTAGCCACGACAAATTTTTGATAACTGACGTTGAAAGTCGATAAATGTCACTGATATACACAAAGAACCAACAGGACTAAATATTCCGCAAATTTCAAGTATTTTTTGGATAATAAAGCCATAACTATCCACAGCGATAAAAGTCAAGTTTTTTTCAAAAGGAATCTGTATTTATTTCGCAAGAAAAACGATAGTACATTGTTGTAGAGGCTGAAAAGTAAGCAATAGATGAACGAGTAATTTCGAAGGCCGACCCGCAGGGGAGGCCTTCGATAATACGAGTTCATCTATTGTACTTTCAGCCGAGACTGAACAGAGTGCTTTTCACGACTACTGCGAGGAAATACATTAAAATACGAGTATTTTATATACTACTATGTAAACCAGGCGCCTTGTTGCAGCCTCATTTTTGCTAAAGCTGATTGTGCCCCCGGATTCAAACGACGCAACGTCGATTTTTAACCCATTTATTAAGAAATAACAAAAATATTAAAACTTACCTCACTTTCAACAAAATTTTAACATTTAGTCTAGGTTACACTTGGTTACACTCAGCTACACAACTCAACTATACATTCTACACTGAAAGATCATTGTAACGTTAGGCGTCAATATTAATATACGTTCCTAATATTATTTATTTCGCGAGTCAATGAGAACATTATTAAATTAAGCACATCACAAAACCAATATTTAATATTTACTAAACAATACATTTGCTTTTTTTAAATATGGCGGCTGCCTTGTAGCGCATGCGCGCATCGTAATGGAGTCATGGCTTTTAAGCCGAATTAAAAAAATATTATGAACTCAATATATAATTATATAATTTTATGTGTTTATTTGTTGAAAACTGTTAATTTGTTGAAAAATAAGTAATTGCAGAAATTAGGAAATTGTTTTACGCCCCATTACTAATTTTAAAATATAAATGTTCATGATTTTCGGGGTAAAACCTTTTTAACGAAAACGTTTTAAAAAGTAAACCTGAGGAGTATTATCTTACTTAAGAAAATAAACTCCTTTGCGGGTATTTATAAGTTTAAGAGAAAAATACACCTCATAAATGACGCATTCTCATTGGTCAATTTAATTTGACATGCAGCAGATGATTAAGCTTTGATTGGTTAAATTGTCGTTTGAGCCGGCCGAGAAAATAACTCCGAAATATTTTCTAAAAAGTCGTATCTTACTATGAAATTCATGTGTAGATACGAACTGTGACCCTAAGGTGCTACATTGTTGTCGTGTTGGGAGCTAACATAGATATACAGTTTACAAATGAACATATAGGAGCTGTTTTGCGTACTGGATTCAGGTATTCTATAACCACATTTTCGAGCAGTGTCGTGAAAAGGATTGAGCAGCATTCCGGTAAATAATGTTTTGAATTTGGGTAATGACAAATCCTTGACAAATGACTTTTGACGTTTAATAATGAAAATATATGCCGTATGCACAATTGCACATTATTGCCATATGAAAGCTGTTTGTAGCGCCACTATCCCTGGGTCGGACCGACGCTTGCTAGGCTATAATATAATCACTACATAGTATAAAACTATGTATGTACTCGTATGTATGTACGCCTGCAAAGGTAGGGTCTGGTGATTCTGTGTTATGTAACTCAACCTGCAAATGTAACCCATCTCCCACATACATCGAATAAATCATTCAAATAATAAAAAAAAAAAAAAAAACTAACTTCTTCCTCCTGTCTGACCCTATGTATGCTTAGATCTTTAAAACTACACAACAGATTTTGATGCGGTTTTTTTAATAGATAGAGTGATTCAAGAGGAAGGTTTATATGTATTATACATGCGTAATTTTTCAGCATTGCACCCGTGCGAAGCCGGGGCGGGTCGCTAGTAATAGATATTTTTGAACCGTAAAACCTTTCCCTGAGTAAGCTAGTCCGGAACTATAAACAAGATATTTTTGACGCAATATTGTAAGGTGCCGGCCCACTGTGTGCTCGTTCAGAATCGCTGACAAACGCGCGCTCCGCGCGGGACGATTTGTCAGCCCGGTGTTGTCGTCTCGTACCTTTCCTAGCTTCAGGGTGCGGCCCACTGCCAGCGAGCTGTGTTTAAAAAACGTACGTCTAAAAAACGCAGGTATAGACAGTCGGCAAGTGATGCTTCTAAGTACAACACTATATGACCAAGAAAATACAATTTTAAACCAATATTGCTAGGTGCCTGCCCAGTGCGTGCTCGTTTGGAACCACTACAAACGCGCGCTCCGCGCGGGACGATTTGTCGACCCGGTGTTTTCAACTCATACCTTTCCTAGCTTCGGGGTGCGGCGCACTGCCAGCAAGCTGTTTTTTTTTAATAACGCAGGTATTGACTGCTGTCAAGTGATGCTACCAACAACATACAATTTTACGCCATTTTTGATAGGTGCCAGCGCACTGTGTGCTCGTTCAGAATCGCTGACAAACGCGCGGTCCGCGCGTGACGATTTGTCAACCCGATGTCCTCATCTCATCCCTTTCCTAGCTACGGGGTGCAGCGCACTGCCAGCGAGCTGTGTGTTAAATAACGCAGGTATAGATAGACTATTGTCAAGTAATGCTTCTAAGTATAGCCTAACAAGTGTCGATCCGGTCCAGGGATAGTGGTGCTACAAACAGATTTCATATGGCAATACGTCATAATATATTTCAATTCAATTCAATTCAATTATTTATTGATAACAACAGTTACAAGTCAAATTATTTACATTTCGAGGTTTACATACATCATTATTATTACATTTACTACATTACATCAAATTTATCATTATTACATATCATATTATTAGTATTATTACATCGATTTAATTATTTTTGTTTAGAAATTCATCCACTGAGTAGAAAGCATTATCTATTAGATATTCTTTTAAATTACTTATAAATATATCGTCTGTTATTCCGATTTCCTTACAGTTTTTTGGCAACTGATTATATATTTTGGGACCTATGTACCATACACATTGTTCAGACTTTTTCAGTCTGTGCCTGTTTGGGAGGAGATTATTTCCATTGCGACTATTCGAACTACGTTTCCTATATTCGTCGAAATTTCTACGAACAACTTTTGCCACCTCTAATATGTAAAGCCCTGGAAATGTTATAATTTTTAATTTACGAAATAGATCGCGGGCAGGTGTATCCCAAGGCACCCTAGCCATTATCCTGATTGCCCTTTTTTGGTATACAAATATTCTTTGCCTATCTGCCGCCTGTCCCCACAAATCAATGCCATAGGTGATGAGTGATTGGAAGTAAGCAAAGTATGCATTTCTCACACATTGGTCATCAAGCATTTTTGCTAAGCGTGAGATTGCAAAGCATGCTTTTGCTAATTTCTTGCTCAGTTCTTCAATATGGCTATTCCACTTTAATCCTGAATCTACCATGAAGCCCAGATATTTCGCTTTGTCTACTAATGGCACATTAATATTATCGAAATTGACCCCAAGTCTTTTTGGTGGCAAGCCCTTCAGATTAATCTGGATGACATTGGTTTTTTCTAAATTTAGTTGCATGCCATTTACAGTAAACCAATTCTTTACATCTATAATTAGATAGTTTACTTTTCGTTGTAGTTCTTCGAAATTAGTACCCGTAACAATAAATGCGCTGTCATCGGCATAAGCAACTAGTTTACCATGCGATGTACATGCAGGTAGGTCATTTACTAGTGCTATGAACAGATAATTACCTATAACTGAACCTTGGGGAACAGAAGTAGAGCCAAGCGATAGGTAATTTGATTTGCCTTTATTGCCATTTACCTCTAATTCACATGATTGCTCTCTTTTTTCCAGAAATGATTCAAACATTTTTAGAAAAGTCCCTTGAATGCCATAGTGGTGCAATTTCTTTAAAATGAGTTTGTGGTCTACTAAGTCGAATGCTTTTGACAGATCACATAGCACCACAGCGACTTTGTGACCTATTTCATGATGGTTAGCTATTGTTTTTATTAACTCTCTAGTTGCATCAACAGTTGATTTATTAGATTGGTAAGCATGTTGTTCCTTGGCCAGTATACCTTTGCTAGTTAGATGATTTATTAACCTATTTGCTAGACCTAACTCAAATATCTTAGACACTGCCGGTATAATCGATATGGGTCGGTAGTTTTTAACATCCGTTTTGGTTCCCTTGCCCTTGTAAATGGGCACCACCTTAATTTTTTTTAGTGTTTGGGGATAGCATCCATCTTTTAAGCACTGGTTCATGGTATAACATAGTATATCGACAAATGACGGTGGAAGTTGGCGTAAGATGTTAGTGGGGACTTCATAAATGTCCTTTGTAGTTTTAGGTTTAATTTGTTTAATAAGTCGATAAATCTCTCCTATTGAGAACGGCTCCAATACTGCACAATCCGTCAAAGCAGGAATATATGATTCTAGCAGTTGCAGTGCCAACGATATATTAGGTGATGTCTGAGACTTCTTAACAGAGTTTACAAAAAAGCTATTTATATCTTGCGCTAGTTTATTCGGCTCAGAAGTCCCAAAAAATGAGTTTTTGCTATTTATAGCATTGGTTTCATATTGTATAACATTCCAGACTGCTTGAGCTTTGTTGCTGGTCTTAGATATTTCTGTTTTGAAATAGTAGCTACGTTGACATATTATCATTTTGTTATACAGTTCTTCAAACTGGTCCTTAAAATTAGTTAATGATACATTTTCTGGAAATATATTACATAGGTTTTTGATGTCATCTAATACAGATTTCCTTGTGATTATTTCATCAGTGACCCATTTCTTGTCACTCCTTTTAATAGGGTACTTACGTTTCGGAAATGCCTGATGAAATGCGTGTACAAAGACGTTAATTACAGAGTCAAGGATTTGATCGGATTCTTTACCAGATCTTACAACTTTTTCCCAATCAAATATGTCAATGTACTCATAGAAGTGAGTTAAATTAAGAGGCGTGATGCGTCTCGTTTCTAACATTTTTACACCGTCTTTACAATCTAGTGCTTCGTAGGTTACAGTCATCATCTGCCCATCATGATCAGATATGTTGCTTTTTACAGTGACAAATTCGATGTTATTAATGTCTGAGTAGGCGTGATCTAGACATGATTGACCAAAATCGTGATATCTTGTAGGGCACATGATTATAGGACGAAGATTCGAAGAATTCATAAGATCCAGTAATTTTGTTTTTGTATGAGAGTTGACCTTAAGTAAGTCGACGTTGAAGTCTCCTACAATCAATGTGTTTTTATCGTCATATACATCACTAATTACATTTAAGAGAGCAGTCAGTTTATTGAAAAATACATTTACGTCCCCTGATGGGGGTCTATAAATACATATAATTGCTAAGTTATATTCCTCTATTAGGCTTGCTGCAATTTCTATAGCCATTTCTACAGATAAGTTAACCAGGGTACTGATTTCCGTTACCTTGAGACTGTCGTGCACATATATGCATGCCCCGCCATGAATACTATTAATTCTACAGAATGATGACGACAGTCCATAATTCATTATTTTTATAGTATCTAATTCCTCTTTTATTTTCCAGTGTTCTGTTATACAAACTACGTGTATCATCTTCATACTTTGTAAAATGGCTTCCAATCTATATACCTTATTAGTTAGACATCTAATATTTTGATGGAATATTTTAAGTTCGACCTTAGATTCATCATTATTGATCGCAACACATTTTACTTTATCTGACTTACTGGTAACGTTTTTGGGTTCATTATTCTTACATCTAAAAAAGTTTCTTTATTGTAGAAGTATTCATTGACACCTTTTAAAACACTATTAATACATTGAGCTTGTTTGTGTTTTCCTCTCCAGTTAAGCCAATGACCACTCGTTTTATAGTCATTATTTTGAAGGTCAATGCTATAGTGCATTCGCCACAGGTTTGCTGCATTGGTAAGTTTTTTATGAAGAGCCACGTTAAACTTTTTAACGAATTGATTATAGTCATCCGCATTATTGTTAACACTATAAGGTACATCACATATTATAACATTGGTATGAGATGCTATTTTGACAGCATCATTTAAAAGCGCTACAGATTTATGTATTGGATTTACATTGAAATCCATAGAACCTGACATTATCACTACACAATCACTTTTCTTAAAATTAGCTATTTTTTCTTCAAGGTTTTGGAGGATTCGGTCAGTCGTCCCATTTTGTATTATGTCGGCTGTTGCATCGTAATCATTGTTCCTAATTTTGGATAACGGCGCTAACAAGTCCGCTCCATGAGAATCCGCCAGTAGCAACAGTTTTGGCCTTACTTCGGTACGTTTTCTCTTTGTGCCGTCCGCTATATCCAGCTCCGGCTGGTTCTCTTTTTGATTAGGTGGTGCCTGGTAGTGGCCCGTATGAGATGATGTTTTCTCTACAAGTTCTTTCGTCATTCTTTTTAATTCCAGAATTGACCGTCTTATATATATCAGTGTCATATCTTCTTTCTTTTGTGATTTCTGTATAGCTTGTATATTATTAGTGAGAATGTTATCTATTTTTTGTTTCAGATATAATATATTTTTCTTTAGTTTTTTGCATTATTATTATTGCATTTGCATTATTAAAAGTCAATAACGGTAGGTATACCAAGGATTTTTCACTAACCAAATTCAATCCGTCAGTGCGTCCTCATTTGGAACCACTACAAACGCGCGCTCCACCCAGGATGATTTGTCAACGCGGTGTTCTCGTACCTTTACCTAGCTTCGGGTGCAGCCCACTGCAGGCGGGCTGTATTTTCTGGCAGCATTGTCAGGTTCCCGAGCATGCCTGTTTGGAATGCATACAAACGCACGCTCCACCTAGGATTTGTCACCCCGGTGTTTTCTTTATTTTCTAAAGTCCTTTTTAAAGTCTACATATACGAGGATATCTTACAAATAAGTAATAAAGACCATTTGCAGGTCGATTAATATGTAAAATAAAAAAAAATAAAAAAAAAATGTTTCGGATTCGTCTTGCGGCTTCGTCGCACTAAAACGGCTGGTAACTCGCAGATGGTGTAATAGGTAATGCCCCTTTTTATTTTTTGTGCAAACGACTTTATTATCGTCATGTAAATACTTTCGTAATAATAGACGCTGAACATTAACTAAGGACGTTGGTTCTTCCATGGCAATCTCTGCTATTCTCTATCAATAGTCTGGCATATACATACAATAATGAGAATGATTTCACATCATATTATTACATAATTCTGAAATCAATACCTCTTCGAAAGTTGTGTCCTTTATCTTTTAGGTGAGTGATCACATTATAAAAATAATACTAAACTGTTATTCCTGGACACGGCGCACATCGTCAGGGGGTTCATCTCTCTGCAGCCTTAACCGCCGGTAGCCTGACCCCTGCCCCGCTGCCGGCTAGGTTAGGTTCTTTATAATGTGTTTATATATTTTTGTTATTTCTATATTGTATTTTACTTTTGATATAACTGTATTGTAAATAATCTAATAAATAAAGGCAATAATGATAATAATTGTACCGCTAGCAGTCGCATCACGCCCCACTCTTCTATCCACTAAGTGAACCTAATCCTAAGGGACCATAATATGCAGAAAAATATCTGCGTTCAAATGGTTTTCGCAAAATGTGCTCTGTAAGTGTTTTCCACGCCGCCAAATCTTTGCGAAGCCAGACAGGTTTTATATTTAGTAATTTAGACTTTAAAAATTGTACTGAAAAACAGAGCAAGGACCCAATATTGAAGCTGGGAATTCCAAATTTTGTTGTTATGTTCAGTTTTACTAGCATTAAGAGTCTCATAACGACAACCTATTCATGTGTTTTAGATTTTTAATTTAGGTTATTTAACACATTACATCAGGTGGCCTATGATGGCTGCGTTTATCACATGCTGAATAAGTGACAAGGCATCTGTCACTCACACTCGCATTTTGTCAAAACGTGACGGATGATTTCTCACTTATTTATCGCGTGATATAAGCAACCAGGAATATGCTTAGTCGCTTTCTTAGAACATTAATATTACTTGTAGGTGTATCTAGATTTGATTCTCAGTAGCGGTAATTGGTACTATAAGTTACAATAATAATAATTGTTACCTAGAGTTCTAATTAGAGAAAATCACTTCAAAGAATTACTCAGACATTTAAATAGGTGTTCGTTACTGTAAATTGTGAAGCACAATTTATTTATTTATAACTCAGTGGGACATAATAGGCTCATAATAATAATAATAATAACTCGACGTGTTCTCTCCCTTCAAGTTTTGCTCAGTCAAAGGTAAGATTTCGTTTATTTTAAGAACTAAAATAGTTAGTTTGTTAGTAGCAGTCTTCGTCCGGTAATTGTCTTACCCCACCATACCGCAAAAAATCCTGTTAAGTCTTTAAAGTTTAAAGAGTCCATTGCTACAAAGATCGGCAATAAATAATTTTGGTGAAAGGGCTTTCACCAAAATTATTTATTGCCGTACTGGAGTCCATATTTAGAAACCTCGATTGGAAAGACATGGGAATAAATATAAATGGCACGTACCTATCACATCTCAGATTTGCGGACGACATCGTCGTTCTCTCCGAAAGCCCAGAACAACTGGAAGGCATGTTAGAGTCTCTTAGCCACTATAGTGAAGAGGTTGGATTGCATGTGAATAGAGACAAAACAAAAATCATGACAAACAGGGACAAAAAACTAATTTCAATAGCGTCAGTACCGATAGACTATGTCGAGGAGTATGTATACCTCGGTCATCTCATGTCATTTAAGTCTTGCACAGATAAAGAAATAGAGCGAAGAATAAAGAACACATGGAACAAATACTGGTCTATGAAGGAAATATTTAAAGAAAGTATACCGACACAATTAAAAAGCAAAGCAATGAACATCTGTTTGACGCCCTGCTTGACGTATGCATGTCAAACCTGGCCGCTCAAAAAATCATACTTAAATAAAATAAGAACATGTCAAAGAGGCATGGAAAGAAGTTTCATGAACATCAAACTGAAGGACCGGATTAAAAGCGGATATATTAGGAAAAGGACGAAAGTAAAAGATGCAGTCAAACAAGTACTAACACTTAAATGGAAATGGGCAGGTCATATCCAAAGAGTTACAGACAATAGATGGTCAAAAACTGTAACAAACTGGTGTCCCATTTACAAAACCAGAAGACGAGGTAGACCACAAAAAAGGTGGAGTGATGACATCACACAAGTAGCGGGAGCACTTTGGACTAGAGTGGCTCACGACAGAGAAAATTGGCATAAGTTGGAGGAGGCTTTCACCGCAAAGGCGGCTCTTACATAAAATAAATAATAAATACAATAAAAAATAAAAAAATAACTAAACTAAGTATAAGAAAAAACTAAAACTATTAACAAAAAAATCAGTATGTAAACAAAATATTGATGCATTTTGTAAGAGATAAATAAAGCTTTATAAATTGCTACAAAGATCAAAGCTTAAAGAAAAATTTAAATGAGTTACCTTGTGGAAGAGACCGGGAATCGAACCCGGTACCTCTGGATTGGCGGTCCAGCGCGTTAACCATTTCGCCACCCTAACTCCCAAGCAACCTATCGAATTTTCCCGTATGCTTTGTGTGTCGATCTCTGCATTGTTTTTTTGAAAGGCTTTACACGTTATATAAATAATAATAATAATAATAATTCTTTATTTTCAGATTACTATGATCCATACATTGTTTTTATTTGTAGTAAAATACTTATACCTATGTTAGTTTACAATGACACAACACACAAAACAATGAGGTATTACTTGTTTTCATACATTTTTAAAGAGTAAGTTATAAACAGATTTTTGCTATCATACCAAAAAAACATTATACATTTTTGTTCAATAAATATAATGCTGTCAAATGTGCAATACAAAACGTGCAAATAGCGTACATTTGCAATTAAGCCAGAATAGTGGCTTTTATCCGATAATTGGACATGGAAAAAGAACGTCTGGGACATGCTACACGGCTTGTAGGGTTCCATGTCCGTAATAAAAGTTTTAACCAATATAAGAACGGTATTTAACGAGCAACCTAATAACAACCAGTGGGATATTCGTCTTCAATTTCAACGTTTCAACTGCGAATCATTTATATAACTGATAGTATTCAATTCATTTTAAAATCCTTCAGGGGTGTAGACAGTATTTGTCTGGAGATGTCAATGGACGCTATTTTTTATTGCGATGAAATTGCGTCTATCATGGAACTAAATATTTTTTTTTATGTTTTATGAGTAAAAAAAAAATCGACAAGGAGCGCTAAAAATGCTATAACTAGTTAAAATTAAAAGTTTAAAATACCCTCGACTCATTCAATGGGTGATTTAGAAAGTGCTCTAAAACTGAACATATCTCCAAAATTTTAAACTCTGCTTCAAGCCTCAGTATTGGATAAGATCTTGTCACTTGTTTAAGTTAAGTAATGCTGAATATCTTGGAAACAACTGGTCCTATTTCCACCAACAATAGCTAAGAACCATCTCGACGGACAAGTATATCGATTAAAAAAACCGCACTCAAATTACAATACGATGCCACGGACTGATACGCACAATGTAAATTGTTTATGAATAAATAAAAGAAATAAATATAAAGGAACAGACAGACACACAGATACACCTGTTAAACTTATAACACCCCTCTTTTTTACACAGTAGAACATATATACAGGAGAGGCATTCCTTAAGTTTAAATACTACCAACGGAACCCGATATTTAAATTAAAAAAATCGAACTCTCTCTTACCCGATATCGCTAGAAAAACCCTCTGTAAAAGACAGGTCTAATTAACCCCTTTTAGTTAAGCTTAATCTTAAATTCATGTACGTTGGGGTCGCTCGTTTAACAAAACGGACTTAAGGTACGATATTAAAAGTCACTTTTGCTTTACGGAGAGGTGGGATTTTAATAGGCCCTGTAAGGATTACTGGACTCGCTTAAATGATTGTAATGGACACCAGAATTTAACCGAAACTTCGTTCTTTAGAATTAAAACTGCCACTATTTAAAAGACTTTTGATATGTTACTTTAACAGGATTAAGTCACGAATAGTGAATGTTATTCCGACATAAAAGTGCACTTTATGACGGCATTTGATAATCGAGAGGTCTCTTTTAGCTATTTTTTTACGTTTATGGTTTGCGACGTCATCGCTTCGCGTCGTGGAAAATATTTCCACGTGTACCAAGGAGTTTGCCAGCATAGCAGTGTCAACTGACAGGGCACCGTTGGTTTCTTGTCAGTTGCCATTGCGACTTGGGCTCCCCTTTTGTTTACCACCAGTCGAAGGGAAGCCACTATGCGCTGCCAATATAAAAGAAAATATTCCGAAAACATTTAAAAAGTTAAGTTATCTTGATTTTTTTTGTAAAGGATTAAATAAATTACCTATTGTGTTCTGTAATCATCAGCAGAATTACCCAAATAAAGCTAGCCAGAAGGTAGTTGAAATAAATTTTAACCACCTTAGAAGGTTAATAGATTATCGATTTTATTTACTGGACAGTAGATTTTGAATGCACGATGAGTACATAGATATACATTAATTGAGTAACAAGGAAGAAATAAAACACATATATACTACACTATTACCGGTTCCAGAGCAGAGCCGCAGATAAATGTTAGTTTTGGATAAAAGATACCAATCATCACCCAAACAGACGATTTGCAAAAGTACCCCTCAAACTTTCTCGGTTGGGAATTGGTCTCACAACTTCTTGGAACCATTTATCATTTCTAACCAAACCATTCGTTCTACATTACCTTACCCATTAATTTATAATCTAGATATATAATATCTGTCGTACATAAATTTCAAGAGGCTTTGTATCTAGCTAGTGACGATTTATGCCGCATAATGTCCGATACTTTCAATAAAAATGCCGTAATTTAAGATTTATCTTTATAAGATATTGTTGAATTGGGAATACCGCAATATCGTCGAATATCTCCTGATCCCGGTTGACGCGTGAAATAGTCCGCGTCGGCTAATCACGTCGCCGTCGCTGCAATCAGTCCGCATCGCGCGCAACCCTAGCCGGCGCTTTGTCTAACATTGCTAATTTACCATCGCTATTGAGAAATTAGTACTCGTAATTTATCAATTTTTTACAACATATTTGGTTTAGTTTTCTTTAAATTTTTTTTTTTAATAGATATAGGAGATGTAGTTTTGGTGAAATAAGAACGTTTCAGACTGTCAAATCTTATCTTATCAACATCTAATCTAAACCCAATTAATATGTTAGTATAGGTGACTAGTAGGTACTTAAACTACTGCTATTGGACGGCTAACCGAGCATTAATAAATAATCGCGGCTAACGCGAGAAATCGGCCGCGTCGGCTAATCACGTAGCCGGCCATCAGTCCGCGTCGCGCGCAAGCCTAGCCGGCGGCGCTATGTCAAACATTGCTTATTTACAGCGCTATCGGGATATAGGTTTAATTTATATCATTTACCTATTTTATACAACAAAAAGAGCATATTTAAAAAAAGTGTTTTATTGAATTATGAAAGAAAATATAAATTTGATTCACTGCAATGTAAGCACGACTTGAATCTGCGACCCTACGTTTACAGCGTAGTGTTGTGCCATCTTTATGTCCATAATTCTACACTACTAGACAGATTATATTAAATCATAAGGCTCCCTATCCGTTCAAAAACGCTGATTGTTTTAGACATTTTCTCTATGATCAAACATGTTTCTTAACATATCTATGTTACTACTTAGAACAGTCCGTTTTCTGCGAAACATTAGTAAACCGTCAGTCATACACCATTAGACAAGAAACTATATTAGTCTTACCCTTACATTACCATATGTATGTTCCCTAAAATACCAACTTGAAAATTCTAAACTTTCATCTTACAAATATCGTGTAGACGCTTTTATTCGACTTGGTCTGACTCAACTAGCCAAAGACACGTCGCACGGAGCTCTTCCAAAATGGAATTTTTATATAAGCGTATCCTATTATGGTTGAGTAGTAGTGGTATATATGCTTTAAGGCTAAGGTTTTATGTACTCCATTTTATACTTAAGGTGTAAATAATGGGGAACATGGGAAACAAATCTATTACGCTAAAACTCAGTGATTTTACTCAAGGCAGGTGACAATTTTATACTTATTTATGTACAGTAGAGGTAAAAAATCTATCTATCATATTCAAACATTTTAATTCCAACCTTCCAAGGATAGGATCCGTTAAAAATTGCGAAAATTGTCATAGATAACAAATATGTTTATTTTTAATAGTGTAGTTACAATTATTTTTGTATTTAGGTACCTACCTATTTAATTATTTAAAAAACATACTATATGTACATAATTATCTTTACAGGTCTTAACCTAATACGATAGTGTGGTAATCTAAAACTAAATTATATATTTAAATATCTAAGACTTGTATTTGAAACTTCTAAATAATAATATCTGAATGTGAAATCTTAAAAACCGACTATTGTTTACCACCCCAAGACATATAAGAAATGAAACAACTGGTTGAAAAATCGATGCTTTAGCTGTTTACAAGCTAGTGGCTTTGATAGAATAATTAATGTACTGACAAAACTAACCCGAACTTAGAACACAACCACGCTACGCTAAAAACGAAATTGCAAATTCTCCGTTCGTTCACACCCTGTATCTAGAATCCCGTAGAATCTCAAACAATATCGGCCACTGCTCCCCAGAGGTTTAACATATTCACAGGGTGTTCCTCCCTGACGCGCTGAATACGTAAATGTGGAATATAACTTACTCGAATTGTGCCGTTAGCTCGAAAATATAGAATCATGGTTGACCGTTGAATTATTTTAACAGAGGTGATATGAGGGTTGTTTTGGGATAACGGATCAAAAGTATAAGGTTGCACGTCTGTGGTAGGTAAGTTTTGCATACTTCTGTATATTACTTACCTGTGTTAATGTGAAAAATTTCAGCGTTTTAAGGCTCATCCGTTCAAAAATGCTGATTGTTTTAGACATCTTCCCTATGATTAAATACTAGTTAAAACAAGGCTTTTTCGCTTTATTGGTGTAAATTTATAACCTACAGATTTTATTAAATAATCCTGAAATGAGACATAGTAAAATAATGACTAATAACTAAGAAATTATAATTAAGTATACGATTAGGTACATTTGAAAAAAAAAACATGATGACTTGTAATACGCATTTGCTTTTATCAATTAATTATCTGTATCTATAATGTGCACTACACTGTGAATAAGATATATAATATAAATGTAGGTAGGTATACTCTCTTACCTACTTGTCGAAATGTGAAACAATACGCAAGAATGAAAGGGCAATAGCAATACAATATTTAGTAGGTATTGCCAAACTAGGAGTTCATTTATTTGTATTGCACGAGTATCTACTTCATTTTCAGAGGCGATAGCAAAGCCGTAACCGGCTCGATGTGGCGGCATCTACATAAAATACCAGACCTTATTTTCCTGGGCGCAAACAATGTTCATTAGCTTTCTGGTACAATATTTTGTATCTAGTTACTTATTATATTCATTGCCTTCCAAAATATTTCTGAACCATTGATAGAAAAATCAAAGCACAAAGAAAAAATTAAATGCGTAATCTGGCGGAAGAGACCGGGAATCAAACCTGGTACCTTCGGATTACCTGTCCAACGTACCTACCGTATCTGCCTAACCTCTCCACCACCCTAAAGCCAGACAACCTTTAGATTTTTTTTCTTATGCTTTGCGTGTTGATCTCTGCATTCTCTATTTGAAAAGCTTTACACGTTAGCGACATCTACGTGAATACGTTAATATTCACATCTTACTGCACTACTTTACAGCAGGGAACGAGCCTGCAGCTGGGACTCTTAAGAAGGCTCAAAGCTACTCAAAGGGCAAAGGAGCAAGCGCTCCGAGTTTCCTTGCAGGATCGAATCCGAAATGATGAAATACGCAAGAGAACCAAGGTTGTAATAGCTCAGATAATTGCCAAACTTAAGTGGCAGTGGGCGGGGCATTGCTCGTAGAACTGATGGCTGTTGGGGCAGAAAGTTTCTTGAGTGGTGACCGCGGACCGGAAGTCGCAGCGTGGAAAAGCTACCAACATGGTGGACCGCCGACCTCGTTAGGATCGCGGGCAGAAATAAGCAAGACCGATAGTTCTGGGGAACTTTGGGGAGGCCTTTGTCCAGCAGTGAACGTCTATCGGCTGATAAGATGATGATGATGATGATGATGATGCTTGATCACAGTTATTTACAAGCACAGTTAGGTTGCAGACACATAGGTCTCGTTATTGTAAGCCTTAAATTAAGTTATAATATTATTAAAACAATCGTTAGACATCTTTAATAATTATGACAACGGTATAAACTCCCAGAAAATTGTATTATGAGTTTAAATCGTTTTTATAATTACCTTAATTAAGTTAATTAACTATGCACTTTGAAAAATAAATAAAATGTGACTGTAAGTTAAATTTTTGGAAGCTTATATTCGAAGACGCAGTTGGCGCAGTTGTTGTGCAGCTGCCTACTGATACTAAGCCTACGGTTCGGGGTTCGAATTCCGACAGGGGCGAATATTTGTGTGATAAACTCGAGTGTGAGTCATGGATGTTTTCCATGTACGAGTATATTTATCGATATATTAATATATATATCGTCGCCTAGTACCCATAACCCAAGGCCCCTAGGGCTCTCCTTTGAAATCCCTATCAACGTTTCCCACCGGCTTGCCCATTTTAGTAAATGTTGTTCTTGTTTTTGGAAAACAGTAAGCTAAATCGGTCCCGGCTTGGCCAGAGATTTTGTTTCACGCCACGCCACTAGTATGCACCTTATCTTATATGTATAAATAGAAACCACCATACGAAATATACCTATGCCTACACATTACATTTTATAAGACTTCACTAAAGGCAAGATTCCACTAATTCGAAACCTATTTCAATTTAACACTGAGTAGGAATTTACGCTTACACAAACATAAATTAAGCGTGACATTCGAAGCGTTTTCTATTCCATTTTATTGTCGTGTGCGATTGGCCAAGTCATTACATTTATTATAAAGATAAAGATGTGTAATATTAAGCGGGCACTACAACGGCCATGGTAATATGTTTTTAGTTATATAATTCAGTGAAAATATATGTCGAAGTTGTCAGATAGGATCACTTTGATAGGTACTGAATAAATTAACCGACTTGGTTTTATATTGTATATCATAACTTTTAGCGGTAGAAGGTTGGGAGACTTGCAACTTTTTACAGGTTATGTTTTTGATCGGATTACATTTTACAAGACTTCACTAAAGGCAAAATTCAATTAATTAGAAAACTATTTCCATTTATATTCAAAGCTCACCAGATTTCTTTCGCCATGTTGTCCTTAACTCGATTAAATTACCGGGAAATTTCAGAAATAATTATTTTCCCAACTAAACGGGTAGCAACCGGGCGACTCTTCAATTAAAATTTATTTTAATTTCGAAATTATTCTCGACATTTCATAAATAGAATTTTGAACTCTATGAATATTCCAGATATTCCGCTTCTAAAAGCTGTCCTCCGTTTAATATTTGGAATATTATAAGATCATCGGAAACATCATTTTAATGAACCTGAATATAATTTCAAAATCACGTGCCATAAATCTTGTAGATTTCATATCAAATTCAAACTGGATATACCGATTTATATGTGTATCAAATTTTGTTCAAATATTTTTAGGACCAGAATTGTATTTTTTTTGTTTCCTTTTAGTGTTAAGTATTTAAGTTTTATTTTTATTTTTATGTTTGATAAAAAAAAATATTTGTATAGACAACATTTCATATTTCTAACAGGTGGAAATTAATACAGAGATTTGAGACGCCTTGCATCGTGTACACACTAAAAATTGACTATTATCATTCGTTTTTAGGGTCCCGTACCCAAAGGGTAAAATACTGAGACTTCGCTGTCCGTCCGTCCGTCCGTCCGTCTGTCACCAGGCTGTATCTCAAGAACGGTGATAGCTAGACAGTTGAAATTATCACAGATGATGTATTTCTTCTTGTATATATGGAGCGCTATATATACAAGATATATATATAATATATATATAATATATATATATATAATCTACATACCAGGTGCAAACTTAACTTAACCACTTAAGGATGGAAATTGTTTGTACGGTACCCTCGGTGCGCGAGTCCGACTCGCACTTGACCGTTTTTTTTTATTAGACCCCGCTCTAAAGTAACCCTGATACATTATGTCATAGTTTGGAGTTAGATACTACATTTTACAATTAGTAAATAAAAAATAATAAAAAATAGAAACAATTAGTATTCTCAGGAAAAATATAAACACTGTGATTTTATCCTCTTTCTAAGCGGAATACAGAAAATTAATAAAATTGTAGTATTAAAAATATTAAATGTCAATTCACGAAGACTCCTAAAGTAGACCGGGTGTCCCAAGACTATGAACATCAAGGGAAAGTACCTTAAATATCGTAGATAGGATATTTTGCTGAAAGAAGACTAATGTTATTTTTAAAAGTTAGTATTTTTGTATTTTTGATGATGATGATGATGAGTTTTGCATTTAATGATTTTCTAAGAAGGGTTCTTTGCTACCCCCCCTTTCACTACCTCACGTGTATTGTCCACCAAAATTTCGTTAAATAGACTCGCTATTTTGAAGTATTTAATAAGTGAAGATTTATTTTTAACGAAACTGAGAAAAAAAAACGTTTTTTTTAATACACGTGAGGTCTCCTTATACCCCTCCCTCCCCCAACGTCATATATAGTGTTTTTTTCTGGACCCCCCTCCCCCCAATCGAACCTCACGTGATTTGTACACAAGCCCAATCGAGGTTCCTCGTTGTTTAAAACTTAATCAATCTGTTTACTCTCTGTTGGTATACGAGTGAGTGACACCAAATTACGAAAAAAGTACCGAAACCTTTTCCAAAATGCAGCTAACAATATTAAATAATATTTCCTACCCTCAATAAAGGTCCTTTGTCCATATTTATTCATGTCGAATTTGTCACTAACTTCAAATTTGGCAAAGCCAGTTGGAATATTCTTTCAATGACTGCATTCAATTTCACGTCTGACGGTTGCGCCTAATCTGGTGTAAAGTTCAATAAAATGTATATTTCTAGTAGAGATGGGCCGACTATTTGGCAACACTTATAGTAGGTAAAGTCGGCCGACGAACGGCAAAGTCCCATCTCTTCTAGAAACGACCAATTAGTCGGGAACGCCGACTATTTGGCAACATATATATAGTCGGCAAATAGTCGGACGATTAATTGGCAATTTGAAAAGCAATTAGTCTGCAAAGAAAGAAAAAAAGGAGCATTTATTCAAATCGGATCAAAATAAGTATCACTTTCGGACACACTTATTCGGAAAAGCCGCCTGAAATACGTATTTTATTGGTTGTGTATAAAAAATGCGGCGCAATTGCTCATGAGACGTGGCTACGTGACGAACATGTGCGCCCGGCCCTGCTAAGATTGTTCAAGAACGCGTGCCGATCAAAAGCGGAACGTGGAGCTAATGCCCAAATTCAAAACTTTATATTCTGCAAGTAGGCTACAAGAGCTCTTTGACAAGTCAGATTCCAAGTTACATATAAAGCAAATACAATTTACAATAATAATAATAATATTAATATATAGTAGTAATGCAACAAACAATATCACTGCACGCGGTACCTACACTGATACTAGAACTCCAGATAATTAAAAAAGTTTGCAAATAATGAACAACCTCCTCTAACCTAATAAACATATTCTGCTTCGCGTTGTTGTACAAAGCATAATTACGTTTTAATTCTATCAAAGCATAATTTTCCCTAATTTGCCGAACATTAAATCAACATTACAACAAAAACAATCCAAACAATTTATCCTAAACAAATTGATGCGAAAATCCGTTAGATGGAGTTGTCTCTTCGAGAATTCTTAGGCTTCGAGAATCTTCGGGTGTTTTTGGATGCTTCCGCATATTCTGAAGTCGGGAGCAGTCGGGCGTGTAATACAGTTATGTTCGTTCGGAATTTGAAGAGTTCTTTGAGAAGTGAACTGACTAAAGAACTCAAAGACAAAGCTTTAGCTTTCCTATATGATTAAGTTAGAAGTGGTTGGAATTATGTAAATTGGAATTATATCAAGGTTTTTTTTTATCTTGTCGCCTGAGACCCTTTACATCTCTAAAAGTGTACAATACTACAATACATTAAAACAATACTTTATTGCACACCAATAAAAGTTCACAAAAGGGAACAAGACAAATACAACTTATAAATAGCGGTAGACAACAGGCGATCTTATTGCTAAAAAAGCGATCTCTTCCAGACAACCTTTGGGTAGTGAAATTGATGAAACTTAATGTAGAGTAGGTGCAGCAGAAGGCGAGGTATACAAGTATAGGTTAAGTTTATTGTAATTTAATAGACCCGGAGACAATATAAAGTAAATCTCCCTGTAAAATAAGCCCAGCACGTGGCTTAAAGCCATTATGACACTCAGATATATTTGCCCTCGTTCACTTCGTGCGCTCGACCAAATAATCACTTCGTGTCATAATGGCTTATTTTAGCCCCTTGTCAAATAATCTACTATTATGTCAATGGATTAAGACGCAAAATAATGTTTTCTTAAACATGCAATGAAATTTCGTCATAACGTGCTTTATAACAGGCTTCAAAGTATCACGTGTCGGGCGGAACAACTCGAGAGAACTGTAAAGGAATTTCATACAAAATTAAGGCCTAAGCCGGGAAGTTATGTTTTTTAAACATGGCGTCTGTGTCATCAACAAGCTAAACAGCTGAATTTTATTTATTCATGGTGTATTTTTTTTATTTTTTTGCATATCTTTGCGAAAATCACTATGACATGCCTAGCCGTTAAAAGGGCTTGCCGACTTCATATTACTATCCGGCCTCCCTACGGTCGGCTGTCTATACCTACTCACCTGGCAAGCCCTTCTTTCCCGGCGTCTGCAGTAATGTACTATTAACGGCCGCCGTCCCGCCGTCAATGACCTCGTCTTAGCTCATATAGCATTGATATCATAAAGGTTTCTTGTCCGGCTGATGTCGATTCTGTCAGAATCCTTCTTGACCCTGCGAGCAAAGCGTCTACGTTTCAACTTAAATAATTGCGACGAGAATACCACCCACAATACGTACGACTAATTTATTTTCAGTTAAGAGGCCTTATTCCTTTTAAAATTTATTTTTTCATATTATGACACATATATACCTATAAATAATTTTAAGTTGTAAAAACTTATTTTCCGCCTGAATTTTGACAATTTCGAGTAGTTTTTGAAACAAACTAATCAATAATTATGAAAACTGTTTAAACTCACGTAAAAATTGTCATGTTGATGACATGGATCACACGAGTCGCGTAGCAGCACGGATAGCTGCCCCTGCTCCAAATGAGTTCGAAACATTGGCCGTTCCTGACAATTTTTACGTGAGTTTAAACCGTTTTTATAATTATTAAAGATGTCTCACGATAGTTTTAATAACATCAAACTAATCAATGAAAAATTCAAACAGTAGGGTTCAATTATATTATACGCTTAATACTGTATTTTGTAATCTGTGACAATACTTTTCTTTTTAATTTTTTTAGGTCACGCATAATACTCATTTGCTCATACAATAATAGTCACCGTTTTTGAGTTTTTTTAATAGATAACCCTTTGATTGATCCAATATGTAATTTAAATATTTTAAGTATAATTATGAGATATACACCTGCAATGCTGCATGACGTAATAAATAAAGTCAGAAAGTGATTGACCTTTGTTTGGATGTATGAGGTACGACGTGTTAGCACAACAGAAAATTAAAAAAAATTGAAAAGTAAATTAAGCACTAGTTCTAAATAACCAACTTTTCGCACGATTTGCAGCTACGAAAAGTACCACTTTTTGAGCAACTGTATTAAAAAAGAAGTTAAATTTGTCCTATAATTAAGTACGCGGAAACTTAGAAGGATATGGGGTATCGATGGGACACTGTAGTGTCTGTTTCATAACGTGTCCATTTCGTTGCGTATTCCTCCTATAATGAAATAAATCACAAATATTATAAAGGCGAAAATTTGTGAGTGTGTTTATGTGTATGTTTGTTACTTGTTCACGCTCAAACGGCTGGACCAATTTTAGTATGAAGGTAGCTGACACCCTGGATTACCGCAAAGGCTACTTTTTATTCCTAAAAAAAATTGTGTTCCCTTGGAATGAGCGGGTAACACTGCGCGGCGCAGCTAGTAATGAAATAAATGATGAAGTTTATTTTTTAAGGGCATTTTACATGTCTGAGTCTACCGGCATTTCACAAGAGGAGACTATTGACAAGAAACGTCGAAAGAAACTCAACAGTCAATCATTTTTAGGGTTCCGTACCCAAAGGGTAAAGACGGGACCCTATTACTGAGACTGCTGGCCGTCCGTCCGTCCGTCTGTCACCAGGCTGTATCTCAAGAACGGTGATAGCTAGACAGTTGAAATTTTCACAGAAGAGGTATTTCTATTGCCGCTATAAAAACAAAATACTAAAAATAAAAATATTTAAGGGGCTCACACAACAAACTTGTTGTAGATTATGGTACAGAACCCTTCATGCGCGGGTCGGACTCGCACTCGCCCAAAGTTTCAGATAGCATACTTAAGTTTATACACAAAAGAAAACTTATCGTACAAAAGGCGGAATTAATGCCAAGAGGCATTTATATTAACAGGTTGAGTAAAGTCCTAGTAACCGCGCGTGCTAAACACTCTGCCTTTTACTCAGTCTGCGAGAAAATAAGGGTCGTGTGGCCAGCCAGGGCAGTACGGAGGCTGATCTGCCATCTTGAGACTGCGAGAGGCTGTAGTGGGCGTGTTCGCACTAGTCTTCACAAAATAAAATTCGTATTATGTAATCTGAACACTGTGCCTATCTGATTTGACCGGCTCAAACCGATCCACGAATAAACGTGGAAGAACTACCAAACCCACTTATGCTAGATTAATCACTCTCAACTGGTACATACCCTTCTGTGGAGTGGCGTCAAACAAAATCTCTGAGCAAGCCTCTTTTTTATATAATAGACAATATCGCCTTGTGACAACCTAAACCCAGTAAAATTTCTGTTACTATTCTTCAGAACCTCGTATCTAGTTGGTAGATTGATACTGCGATACGAGCTTTGATTTAAGTTTTGAATATCGCACCCGTGGAGAGATTCATGGTCGAGCTACTAGCAATGCCCACAAGCTAGCGTCACTCCCTGGAAGACTCACTAAATATCGGAAGTTGCCGCACATCATGGAGCCGTTAGTATACAATAAGTTGCCAGAAACAATCACCTGCAGCAACTAGTTTAGCGACATTTAAATTAAAATTAAAGAAATGGCTTATCGAGCGAGCGTAATACAGCGTCGAGGAATTTCTGGACACTGGAAATTATATCGATAATAATTAAATAATGAATTTTGGTATATAAATTTGTGTAAATCAATATTATTTTAAATTGAGTATTAATTTTAATGTATTGTTTGACATTATTCCCGAAAAAGTGATAATAATAAGTAATTCTATTGAGACCGTAATTTTTTGTAAATGTTATCGTAATTTTAATCTTGTAATTGTGTATAACTAAAATTACCTGTGATCTGCTTCACCAATAAAATAAGTTTGACTTACAAGGAAGGGTACCCAACTGTCCGACTCCGATTTGATTTATTTTGATATATGTTATGGAGTAGTCTAAAATAGTATTTTTTTTTTAGCTGCCGAAGTTCAACCTGTTAGGACAAATTGTCCTTCAAAGTACTAAAAATTGGTCAAAACCTCTAAATTCTGTAGAGAGATGTGTTCAAGCAAACTGATAATTAATTACTGGTTTCACTATATGTTGGAGAACATGAAAAAAGAATGGACACGTGTTTTGTCATCTCACCAAAAAAAAAAAAAAATATTTTTTAATTTTTGAAATATGAGCAAGTGTTTTTTTTTTAATATAAAATATGAGTTTGAGGTGAAACTAGTAATTAGTTATCGATTTGCTACTACTTACTACATATGATATATATGTATATAATAAATAATAAATAAATATCAGACAAGCTCACACAAATCGATCTAGTCCCAAATTAAGCTCAAGAAGGCTTGTGTTATGGGTACTAGACGACGATATACCTACACACTTATATAGATAAATATATACTTAAATACATAGGAACAACCATGACCCAAGCACAAATATTCGAGTTCATCACACAAATATTTGTCCTGGCCGGGATTCGAACCCGGGACCGCCGCTCAGTAGGGAGGTGCTTGCAAACTGAGCCAACCGCGTCGTCAATATACTTACTATATATGTCATAAGTATATATGAAAATGAATCGAATCGGAGTCGGACAGTTGGGTACCTTTCCTTGTTAGTGAGTTTTGGTTGTCTACAAAGAGCAAGTAGGTGGGAATAGACTTCTATGGACCAACCAGTCGCCACTGCAACCCTTATACCACTAAAAGGTAAATAAGGCATAAAGAAGCGAAGATAACGTGTTTAATAGTTAATAAACTATATTCCCAGGGCATAACAGGCATAAATATACGAACACGAAAAAAGCAATTCCTCTTTATCAAAAATATATCAAAGGATTGAGCAAGTTGCGTCAGGTGAAATAAATATGTAATGTTTAGTACGGTGGCTCTCAAACTTATTTTAGAGATGGGACCTTTATATAACAAACATTCCTACGCATATAAAAAAATAAATAAAAAAAGCTTTTATTTCGGACAAATTGAACCATATATATTGTTACTAGTATAACAAAAATAACTTAAATAAAAATAACAATTGTGCCTAAACTAAGATATTTAGAGGTCCAGTGCCTGATTAGGGCCGTTTGAACCCTATAAGTTTTTTTTTTTACTTTTTAACAAACTTGGCATGATGTACTCATTAATACAAATAATAGGTCCTATTCTATTAATGATCTTAGTGACATGACTTAACATTTCGTCAGTTAATGTATTATTAGACTTTTTGAGATCGCTTGCAAAGCCCGAGGACTCCGAGCACATTTTTAAAAGCGCTGCTCTAGTAGAAAGAAATAAAGTATGAATTATTCTGTCGCTCACGGAAAGGGTGGTAAGTGTGGGAGTGTTTAGTACTTTTGCAACCTTTTCCAAGTTGAGCGACGTTTTAACAGCAAAATGTTCACTAGCTTTGATATTTATAACACGTTTTTCGTGAGATTTATGTGGGTACACACCAACTGGACCGGTGATCCAGAGGTACCGGATTCGATTCCCGTTCTTTGCAATCAGGGATTAAAAAAAAATTAAGTGAATAAAATTTTCTAGAGATTTTGACGATGCGGTTGGCTCCGTGGTAGCGCAGCTGGCGACGAAGCTGGTGGCCCTGCGTTCGAATACCGGCAAGGGCATATTTTAAAAATGTGCACGATTTGTTCCTGGGTCATGGATGTTTCTTATGTTTCTATAATCTGCATAATATTTATCGTAATCACAGCAATCTAAAACCAAGCAGTGCTTGTACGATACGATGGGTGGTACAGTCGAGTCCATACATTTATGAGCAATTTTTTATCAAAAATATATATGTGAACTCGACTCTATTATTATCGGCATTGGCATGTTCAAATATTTTTGATGCATTGTTTAATTTAGGACTCATTTAAGTTTAATTTTATTTCGATTATATAATATTGTCCTCTAAGATATTTAAACACAACATAGGTATTCGTTTTCCGCGATGTCGCAATAGTTACTGGTGTTTGATTATCATATTTTAGCAAGCTCATATGACTGCATACGAGTGTATTCCCCAGTGACCGTCAGACTATGAAAAACTTCATTATTTCCTAACTCGTAATACTGACGAACAATAACCAGCCAGCTCGACGCCACGCCGTGAAATGAGCTGAATATTTAAACTAAATCTACCTATATGACGACACACGGTCACCGCGGATGAAAAGTCTGCCGGTCAAGTTAAGTATTGCGCCTGATATCTATGGCGTCCTGATCAAAAATATTTGAGGATTATCAAAAGGACGCCATTTATAAGATTTATATGGCAACAATTTTGCAACCAATCGCAACCGCACTATAATGACATTAGTTTAAATACCTGTCATGTCCCTACGGTAACCTCGTAATATCATTTAATCGAATGCACTCTTTTCCTGACTGTTTTTCGTGTAGTAAACACGTGTACACTTTATTGATAATATTACGTTCACGACTGTGAATGGTTTTCGGCATATTCTTTGATTTTTTTTTTTACTTAAAAGAAACCACCACAAATGACATTAACATTTTTGACAAACCACCATAAAATCATTGCCAGTGTAAGAAATTAGTTCCAGTGAAATTCCGCAATATGGCCAATCTTCATATATTTCTGGTCAGGCTTTACAATTGAGATGCAGTGTTAATGCACCCGGTCGCATGGCAGTTGCGATTTTTAAGGACATCGCTACATCACGCCATCTGTCACATCAAAAGTGACAGCTGATGGCGATATAATGAAGATAAACGGAACAAAATAGATCTTGAACCATACAACAAACGTAATTTTTTTGCCCTTTTTTTATGGTACGGAATCCTTCGTGCGCGTTTCTGACTGGCACTTGTCCGGTTTTTATCATTATTATAATTAAGTTTTTCAAACTTTTTGTCTGTATGTATCGGCCCTCATATTCGGTGGTTAACACAGATAGCTTTTTATTAATTGACTAGCATACGAGAGCATTATTTATAAACCACTGTACCACCGCGTGCATTATCTGCTTAAATAGATATTTATTTTAATAGATAATAATATTACAGCCAAAACAGTCATGAAATATTATCATATCATTGTATAAGTGCATTATTTTATGTATATCAACCAAATTAAAGCCTGACCACTCAACTTAAGAACGTACGATCTCGGTAGAATAAATTGCATCCTCGCGTCTCCTTCCTCGGAGGAGGCTCAGCTTGTGTACAGTCTAGTTAAGCATGTAATCAAAATAAGGAATGTTTAGAGTATGAGAGCCACGATGAGGGTGCCATATGTAAAACCCTCTATAAATAATAAAAGAATAAAAAAAAAAGTCTGACCAGCAATATGTAAGGATTGTCAAGTGGGCGCCATTTAAGATTTATAATGGCAACAATTTTGCAACCAATCGCAACCGCAGTATAATGACATTAGTTTAAATACCTGACATGTCCCTACGGCAATCTCGTAATATTGTTTAATCGAATGCACTCGTTTCCTGACTGTTTTTCGTGTAGTAAACACGTGTACACTTAATTCACGACTGTGAATGGTTTTCGGCATTTTCTTTGAATATTTTTAAATATTTGTTGTGTGTTAAACAAACCACAGCGAATGACATTGACATTGTTGACAAACATCATAAAATCATTACAAGTGTAAGAAATTAGTACCAGTGAAATTCCGCAATATGGCGCATCCTCATATATTTCTGGTCAGGCTTTAACATAATATATTTAGAGAGCGATAAGACCGCCTGCTGTCTACCGTTATTTAATTTTTTTATTTGTTTTGTATCCTTTTGCAAAGTTTATTGGCGTGCAGTAAGGCACTGTGTGTACTGTATTGTATATTATAGCAAGGAATAGTACATTGTTGTAGAGGCTGTAAGCAATAGATTAACGAGTAAATTTGAGTACGAGTTAATCTATTGCACTTTCAGCCGAGACTTAACATAGTGCTTTTCACGACACGAGGAAATATATTATAATACGAGTTTTTCATATTGGTCATTAAACTCGGCGCCTTGTTGCAGCCTCTTCACGACACGAGGAAATATATTATAATACGAGTTTTTCATATTGGTCATTAAACTCGGCGTCTTGTTGCAGCCTCTTTGTTGTAAAAATCAGGGCTATTATAAACATAAAGCTGATCGTGTCCCCAGATTCAAACGACATAAAGACGATTTTCAACCCAGTTATGAAGAAATAACAAAAATATTCAAACTTACCTCACTATCAACTTAATTTAGATATTTAAATATTTAGTCTAGGTTACACTCAGGTAAACAACCCTACGATACATTATACACTGAAGACCCTTCAGTGACGGGTCATTGTAACGGTACGCAATTTTAACATACGTTCCTAATATTATATATTTCGTGAGTCAATGTGAACATTTTATCTGCTTTGCCCGAAGGTTGACTGGTAGAGAATGCCTCATGGCATTAAGTCCGCCTTTTGTACGATAAGTTTTCTTTTGTGCAATAAAGATTAAATAAATAAGTAAACATTATTAAATTTATCACATTATCACTTTACAAAACCAATTTTAATATTTACTAAACAATACATTTTGTTTTTTTTTTTTTTTTTTTTTTAATATGACCGGCTGACCCGTAGCGCATGCGCGCATCGCATCTCGTCGCAATGGAGTCATAGCTTTTCAGCCGAATAAAAAAAATAACTCAATATTTATATAGGTAATTAAAAGTCTTTATTTGTTGAAAACTGTTAATTTGTTGAGAAATTAGTAATTGTAGAAATTAAGAAATTTTTTTACGCCCCATAACTAATTTTAACATATAAATGTTTACGATTTTCAGAGTAAAACCTTTTTAACAAAAACTTGTTAAAAAGTAAATCTGAGGAGTATTATCTTCCTTAAGAAAATAAACTCGTTTATGGGTATTTATAAGTTTAAGAAAAAAAATACACCTCATAAATGAGCATTCTCATTGGTCAATTTAATTTGACATGCAGCAGACGATTAAGCTTTGATTGGTTAAATTGACGATTAAGCCGGCCGAGAAAATTAGTCTGAAATATTTTCTAAAAAGTCGTATCTTACTATGAAATTCAAGTGTAGATACGAACTGTTACCGTAAGGTCCAACATTTTTGTCGTGTTGGGAGCTAACATAGATATACAGTTTACAAATGAACATATATATAAGCAGTTTTGTGTACTGGATTCAGGTAATCTATAACCACATTTTCGAGCAGTGTCGTGAAAAGAGAATTAGTGATATTCTTCCATTCCTTTTTCAATCCTTACCCCACTTCCTATATAATTAGTTGGATTTCTAACACACATTCTACAGACGGATATTGAATACTATATACGGATATTGAATACTATATACGCTATTATGGTATAGAAAAAAGGTGTGTTATTCGGACAAAGCTGCAGGCATGCATTTAAAAATCCGTTCAAGTGTGAGTCGGACAAATACAAATACTACTGGCATAAAATAAACCCGTTTCGGACTAATGCCTGCATTATTCAGCGGGTCGGCTCAACCGTCTGAACACGAAAGGAACTCATGTAAATAAAATAATATAATGTGCGCAATAAGGTAGGTTAGTAGGGATGATTTATATGTAGTTGTAGTATGGATCATGGTTTAAGGAAACAAGGTATGGCACTCCGGAATGACAGGTAGAACTTTCTACGTCATCACGATTGGCTGGTTGGCTCTGTCAATCCGTTTCTGTGTTGCCAGTGTATCATAATACTCCCCGATTCCCTGTATGAATCTCATAAAATCGTGAGTGTTTAAAACTATGAATGAATGAATGAATGATCTTTATTTGCATAATGAATGTATGAATGATCAAAAAATACGACAAAATAAAATTTTGTCAAAGAACATGACAATTGTACAGAAATGCATATATTTTTAACCGACTTCAAAAAAATGAGGGAGTTCTCAGTTCAGCTGTTTTTTTTTTTTGTTTTTTTTTTTTTTTTATGTATGTTACCTCATAACTCCGTCATTTATGAGTCGATTTGGAAAATTCTTTTGAATAGACATCAAGGTTGGTCCCATAAAATTTTGGTGAAGATCGGATGACGAGATCCATGAGGAATCGAAGGAATTCCCGATTCCTATAAAATTATCGGCACTCATAATATTTTTCATAAAACTATTTAAGTATTTGCATACCTATGGTAGTCATCATCTTCCAATGCTGAGCTGATGATGGAAGGTACAACTCCTTAACGGTTAGGAGTTAGGAGATAATTCAAACGAGATGCATGCCTTCAAGACCTCCCTGATCACCCCGCCATAAGTATTTTATATGAATAACTAAAAAGCAAAAAAAAAATTACAAAAAAAAGAACCGACTTCAGTAAAACTAAAAAGCCAAAAATAACCCGTTCAAGTACAGATTACATTTGACTCACCCTTCGAAGTCGGTTCCAAACCTCGCGTAAACTATAATATATAAATATAAGAACTGAGTGGACGATTTCGGTCAGCGGCGAGCGGGGCGGGGCGGTACCTACTACCTATGCCACGTACACCGCGCGATCCTTCCGCCGCCCGCGCCGCTCTGAGGTCGTGGCAACTTTCCTATGAACCGATACATTTGTTCCCGCCGCGCCCCGCGCCCCAATTCGCTCGGTAAAAACCGCTAAGCGACACCGCACGCGGCTGTCCGTGGCATGCTTTATATATCCGTATGATCTTGTGTTTGACGCTCACCGTTGCCGCTGCCGCTGGTCGCACAAAGTCGTCGCTTCTCCATTCTAATCGGGCTTGGCTAGAAGAGCATACTAGTAAACGGGTTTGGACAAATATCAGACGGTCCTTTTGTTATCGTTTTACTCCGTCCAAGAACGTTGGGATTCCCATTGGGAAATAAATCCTAGAAATTAGATACCGTAAAACGGGGCTACTTCAAAATGTAGGGGCTACTTTGGAAAAGTGTTTTACGCCATATCCTTATATATATTTTCTATCTGTGGCATTGAAATACCTACCTTCAACAATGACCTAACCTTTTACTTTATTTGCGTTTTTATAACCATTTCAAATCTATCAGAGAAGCCCCAAATTTTCCTAAAGTAACCCCAATTTACGGTACATTAAAATTATTTAATGAAGAGATACTTACCCAAGTCTTCCACGAGTTTGTCATCAAGCCGCCCCTGCCCGATGGCCGACTCCAACACCACGGCAAACAGCAGCACTCCCCACGCCATTTTGCCAACGTCCGCCATTTTATCTTAGCCGGCCATCTTGGTTACGGCAACGCGCGCGAAATGGCGACGTTATGGTGGTTGTAGGCAAATCTGGAAAAGGATGGATCAATTAATACAAATAAACAACATGTATGTTTTTGCCAGAATAACGTATTCTGTTCTATTCTCCACTTGACTCGTCTAAATGTACTCCTTAGCACTGTAAATTGCTCCCTAAGCCGAACTAAACGAGCACAAACTAAAACGAGTAGCGCATTTTTTAGGATTCCGTACCCCAAGGGTAAAAACGAGTCCCTATTACTAAGCCTCCACTGTTCGTCAGTCGGTCTGTCCATCGGTCACCAGGCTGTATCTCATGAATGAATATAGCTAGACAGTTCAAATTTTCACAGATGTATTTTTGTCGCCGCTATAACAACAAATACTAAAAACAGAATAAAAAATGTTTGAGACCCACACAACAAACATGATCGGTTGCGTTAACTTAGCAACTAGCACACCAGGTGCAAACGTAACTTAACCCAACCAGTTAGGATGGGATAAGTATTTGTACGGAACCTCGGTGCGCAAGTCAGACTCGCTTTGGCTGGTTCTATAAGAATGTTTCCACGACCACCTTTTGGCTCCAACACTATTGATCAGCTCAGGTGAAATTTAATTCGCAAGATTTCATTAGAGAGACACCGGAGCAGGTAACTTCTTGATCTTGAAAAATACTAGACTCGGTTCGCGACAGGCAAAGTGATATTGAGTTTGCGTAACAGGCGGACCCCCCTCCGCCCTCACCTCTGAAGCTGGTCTTAAAGGATTTCAACACTAATTACTTATCGCTGAATACGAGTACGCGAGCGTATCATTGAAACTACACGAGCAAACTTAAAGACACGAGCAGCCGCGGTTCGAGTCAAAAAGTCTGCTGAGACAAAATAACCTTTTAGTCCAGAACCCCCATCTATCTATCTATCTAACAGCCACAGACGTCCACTGCTGAACATAGGCCTCCCCCATGACTCGCCACAAAGTGCGATCCTGTGCAGACCGCATCCAATGATTCCCCGCTACCCTCACGAGGTCATCCGTCCACCTAGTCGGGGGCCGACCCACGCTGCACTTTCCTATACGTGGTCGCCACTCTAGGACTTTGCTGCCCCAACGGCCGTCCATTCTCCGAGCTACATGGCCAGCCCATTGCCACTTCAACCGGGCAATCCTGTCCATGAGTTAACGTTACCGTTCACGCTAGTCACAGCGTAAATTTGTATGGAGAATAGGACAGCGCGCCTAGCGGTTACTTTGTAGAACTACAATTCTCCATACAAATCCTTTACGCAGTCGCTAGCGAGTACTGTCACCGTAAATGCCTTGATCACACGTACCGAGTAAACGGGCGAGACAGTGCTCTGTCTCGACCGTTTGTCTTGTGTGTGACAGGGGCGAGAGCACTGTCTCGCCCACTGTCTCGGTACCTACGTGTGATCAAGGCATAAGCACACTGAAGGCGTATTCCCGTGCAGCCGAGCGTGATTGATATGAAAATCGGAAGGTATTTGCTATTTGTGAATACAGTGTCACTCGAGTCATAGTAGAGGATCCCGATATAGAACGACCTTCACCGAGATGTTTATTTGATGAAATGTATTTTATATTTTATTTAATATGTCAATAAATATATTGCATATGGGTTGCCTAACAAATTTTAGTCCAGGGTATGTTTTGTTAAAAATTTAATAAAAAAGAATATTTAAACAATTCACCGGTTCTATATCGGGATCTTAGACTATCATGAAAATAAACATTGCATTCGCCGTCAAAATAAACATTGTTTGGTTCATGACGCATTGGTGTAAACATTGTGTGCACTGCCGCTTCTTGTATAACGTTACTTCTAGATAAGTGCTCCTTCCTGCTTTTCCTATTTCCAAGAGATCTAAATCGTTTCACGGCTTGGATAACACTTTTTTAATTACCTGTCAGAAACACTGTAAAACATTCGTAATTTTTTTTTTCGACAGATATTGTAATATGATTAAATATCAGCAAATACATCGATGTATTTCCAGTTCTTAAATTGATGAGCGAAAATGTGATCTAAAATCTCTGAACTCACAATTGACGCAAGTTCGCATATTTTTATTTAATTTTTTGCTCAAATGACTATGAAGTTGACTCTACAGGTTGGTACCAACTAAGCGGCGAAATGTAGCCATGTAATATGACCAAATACATCTTTTGAATGTCTATATATGTCAAATCAAATCGAATTAACTACTCACCGTTCCAGTTAAAAACTTCACACAGTCACGTTCCTCCGTTATTTATTTTTCTTTTACTTTTATTCTCAAATTCTTTACAAATTAACTGCTAATCCGCCCAACCATTAACCCGTTAATTGCCGCTTATTCACGGCAGTTAAAAAACGCAACAACCAAAAGGCAGACAGGTTTTTTAATGACTCGCAACACAGAATAAAGAAATATAAATGGTCTCGTATATACTATGAGGTAAGCTAAACACCAAATCTTCTTGATGAATAAAATAAATATAAACTAATCAAAATGACGACGCGGTTTAAATTAATAGTGCAGCTGCCTACTGAGCCGGCGGTTCTGGATTCGAATCCCGGCAAGGGCAAATATTTGTGTGATGAACTCGATTTTTTGTTTGTGGTGTGGTTATGTATATAAACGTATTTGGTACTCATAGTACAAGCATTGCTTATTTCGGGACTATAGGTCGATTTGTGTAAGATTCTCCTTTATATTTATATTTATGTACCTATTATTTTTTTAAATCCAGGTTCTTGTGAGGCGAGGCAATCGCGACGATGATCACTGGGTAATTTGTGTGCTTTTACCTTCACGACTACGCTAAAACAAAAATACGTTATTTTTCTCCCTCGTGAGCCAAGACGGTACCTTCTATTAGTTTAATAAAAAAATATCTAACTCCTTTTGTACCATAAAGCGTTTACTCACATACCTGAATATATTACCTCGTAACCACATCACTACATTCTACTTTCCCGGTAGTACATTTTCGCCGTGTCGGATTAGCGGGGCTGGTAAATGTATGTTAATACGGCTATCGCGTCCGCCGGCCGGTGTATTTGCATTGTATTGAAATCGTTCGCGTGTGGCGCCTATGTCAGCGAGTTTTGCGGAACTATTAATTCTTTCATTCTTAACAATAATTGTTGTGTTGAAAATTAAATGAACACCACACAAACTTCCAATAATAAAGAAAAACAAAATAATAATGATAATGAAGGAATAATAATGATTAATTTTGTTAGTTTTATGTTCTTTTTATTAAAAGAGATTTGATAATACAATATATTATAAACCAAATTAGAAATGATACGCTTCCAAGTAGTTTATAAAACATTAAGTACTTAAATATAACTCACAGTTTGTCGCCCCAAAGATTACCACAACGATCGGTTGCTTGCCTTCTTTGTCTTGCCGGTGTTGCGCCGGTTCATCTTGTGGGACCGCGACCCATGATTAAGATTTAACTAGAAAAGAAGTTTGAGAGCTAATACGAGATTAGCATCCGACAAACTTATCTATCATGTGATATAAAAACCTACTACGGACGTGTTATCTTTTTAAAGATTTTATATTAAATAAATAATTGATAACGGTTTAAGTTTGCCCCTAGAAGAGATACAACAACTCACTGCCCAAAAAATCGGAGAATTCCTGGACTCAACGGGTCTCAGCAGTGAACTGTAAGAAAGAGCTGCCGCAATAGATCAATAATGGTCGATGCGGCACATAAAAAGCCCAAAGAAAAATATAATAAAAAAAAATTGGGCAAGTGCGAGTCGGACTCGTGCACCGAGGGTTCCGTACAAACACTTTCCATCCTTAAGTGGTTAAGTTAAGTTTGCACCTGGTATGTATAGCGCTCCATACAAATGAGGTGCAAAGTTAACGCAAACAATTCCTTTGTTGTATGGGAGCCCCCCTTAAATATTTATTTTATTTTATTTTTAGTATTTGTTGTTATAGCGGCAATAGAAATACATCATCTGTGAAAATTTCAACTGTCTAGCTATCACCGTTCTTGAGATACAGCCTGGTGACGGACGGACGGACGGACGGACGGACAGCGAAGTCTCAGTAATAGGGTCCCGTTTTTACCCTTTGGGTACGGAACCCTTATAAGGTTTATTGCCCTTACCTTGAATCAAATGCCATTTAATGGTAGCCAGAGGTCCTCAATCGAGCGGAAGAGATAAACTGTGTCTGTGTGCCATGTAGTTGCATAAATAGTGACGTCGGTGAGACGTGTAGGTCGTCAATTAAAGTATTAAACAAGACAACCCCATGCTACATAATAATTGCTGTGAACTCCAACCCGCTGGCAGTGGGACCACACCCGCCCGTATCTATCCCTCACCCGATATACCCTTTATTTTCGTATGTAAACGCGGCGCTTATATTTATTGCCCGCCATTTTGTTCGCGATCCGTTTTTAATAGCCAACAAAGCTTCGGTTTTTGAACTGAATCAACTTTGGTCTGTTGTTTTAGAAACCCGATTGTATTTTGTCGATCCCGGTCAAAAGAGCCACCTTGTGTCCGTTTGATAAACTTTTATTTTATTCTAAATACTGTTTTATTTATAAAGCTGTCCGCTTGAATAAATCTGAGTTGAATGTGCAACGGGAACTCGTTTATATGCATTTATCGGAGCATGATCGAAGCAACTTCGTTCGCGCGGAGAAGAAAAATGTTATAATATAACCCCTTTTTTTATGTTTCATTAACTACGGTCGGGTAAAAGGTATACTGGAACCAGACGCGTAGTTTGTAAAATGTTAATGCTAATTTATAAATTTAAATTAAACTTCTTTATGTGTTATCTTATCAACTGCACCCCCGACACAAGTATGTAGCTGGTCGTCATGAGACCCCCCTTCTCATTCAAGTGATATAGAAAATGCTACTGAAACTGAAGATAACAACAAAATTTGGAATTGTTAGTTTCAATACCTATAGTAGCTGATGTTTTCACTGGTTGTACCTTGTTTTGCCTAACAACTTTTTGCCTAATTTCAGTTTGCCTAATTTCATTTAAACTAATATTATTTAGCATAACTATTCACTTTGCCTAATTTTCATTTGAGTGAAAGTCGTTTCGTATAATACTCATTTCACATAATCTTATTTCGTCTAATTTTATCTGGCCTAATTTTTAATTCGTATAAACATATTTTGCCTATCAATTTTTGGCCTAATTTCGTTTTGCCGAATTTTTGTTTAGACTAATATTCGTTTCGTATTATACTTTTTTACATAATCTTATTTAATTTAATTATTGCGTCTTCTGACGCTCCGCTCGCTTCGCTCGCTCCGCTATCCATGGTCATAAAACAAACCTAACCTAACCTACAGTTTTCGGTGTTTAGCCTAACCTACTAACTGCTAAATTTTAATATACTTCCATGCAAGCAAGCATTCTGACGCTCCACTCGCTTCGCTCGCTCCGCTATCCATGGTCATAAAACAAACCTAACCTAACCTACAGTTTTCGGTGTTTAGCCTAACCTACTAACTACTAAATTTTAATATACTTCCATGCAAGCAAGCATTCTGACGCTCCGCTCGCTTCGCTCGCTCCGCTATCCATGGTCATAAAACAAACCTAACCTAACCTACAGTTTTCGGTGTTTAGCCTAACTAACTGCTAAATTTGCCTAATTTCGTTTTGCCTAATTTTCAGCTATGTCTAATCAATACATAATAAAAATCGACAAGGTAAATATTATGATAATTCAGAATTAGACAAAAACTTTTTAGTTAAAACTGCGGTGTAGCCCTCAGCTGATATGAATCATAATTAATAAACACGTGTCGGTTCAAGGCAACAGATAGAACCTTGACCAGCAAGGCCATTTGCTGCTAGATCACGTGCGGATGAAGGAAATAATCATATGTTGATTAGTATATAAGAAACTGATTTTTCTAATAAAAGAGTCATTCTAACACCGAGCTTCGTCGTATCATTACCTCCCGTACCGACCACACTTCAAAACGTTATTCGGCTATGTAATGATTAGTTAAAATAAGAATCGACAAAGTGAGTTTTAGATAAAATAATATTCGACAAAACAAGAGTTATGAAAATGATCATTAGGCAAAACGAGTTTCGACAAAATAATAATTATGAGAAAAGATATTATACATAATGACTTTAGATAAAATGTTCATTATGGTAAAAGTTGTTAGACAAACTGAAATTAGACAACAAAAAATTAGACAAATCAAGGGAATACCGTTTTCACTAGTTTCAATTTAAGCTGAATATTTTGGAATATCCTTGCATCAATGTATACGAACATTAAATATAATAAAATATTTACATGTTTATTAAATTTATAACACCCCTCTTTTTTCTCCTCACATCACGCTGAAACAGAACGGAGACTTATAAAAAAATGCAGTTTTTATTAAATCCAAAATCGACGCCATGGAACAGATTTCCCTATCTCATATAGTTTGCGACTTCTGGTATAAACTAGAAGAACGGCAAATTGCCTCAGGGCGTGTATGTGCTAACGAGGTGCGCGGAATAGGTAAATGTGTTTTCCGCCAAGATAACACTACCGAGCTCCACGCTTGCCAACACTAGAATTAAATAGCTAGAATTTTATATGGTACTAGCCGTACTAGCGAACCGCCCCGGCTTCGCACGCTGATAAATTATTATATGCATGTATTAAACATATAAACCTTCCTCTTGAATCACTTTATCTATTAAAACATCCGCATAAAAATCCGTTGCGTAGTTTTAAAGATCTAAGCATACATAGGGACAGACTGATAAAAAGCGACTGTTTTACTTAAAAGGTGTTTCGCAACTTCGTACGCGTAATTTTTATACCGCAGAAGGGCAAAAAGTATCAACCATTTTTGGCTGTCCAGCTACCCCTGTACCAAAAATTGTAATATTCGTCCAGCCGTCAACGGATGGTGCCAGACTGGCATGGCGCCGCGCGCCCGTACAAAACAAAATACGATCCTGCATCACGCTATTAAGATTTTCCCTGAAATGATGACCCCTCTCCATGGAAAACAGACTTATAACACAAATCTAGTTTTTTTAGTGTTTATGCTTGGATCCCGGCGGCGTTATCTTGGCGGAAAAACGCATTTACCTATCCCGCGCACCTCGTTAGCACATACACGGGCTGAAGCAATTTGCTGTCGTTCTCCTTTGATAAAAAGTCGAAGCAAAAAATGTGCATTCAGTGTCTTGAATGCATATAAGCTACGCCTTGAAACCTACTGAAACTTTACATATTTGCGACTTTTTAGAAATACAATCACGGTATTTGACTATTGTGCATATAAATTGTGGCATTGAAACCACTAAACACACATTAAAAAAAACGCGGAACCAAATAAACTATCACTAACTTTTGGACGTTATACTATTTTTAATTGTACAATAACCAACTAAAACGATAACGTGTTTTGACTACTGCTTTTTATGACGTCACATGCCTGTATCATCATAGCAGTTTCATATAAAATATCGTTTTTGACCTTTCATAAAGAGTAGCTGATTTTAAGCTGTCATCAAATTACCGTATTCTCCATGCAAACCGTTTACGCAGTTGCTAGCGAGTACTGTCATTTTATATTCATGGTAAGGGTACTGTGGGCTGAAGACGACGAGTCCAACGAATGTAATTTTTTTCAAAACTGAATTGACAAAATAAGTATATATGCACATAAACAAAGCTGTTATATATTATATAATTATAATTAAACATGTTACTAACAGTAGTTTATAAGTACTTATTTCATTTCATTACTAACAAAACTGATCCATGTTGGTCGAGAAATAAATGATTTAATTTAATTTAATTTAATATACTTATCGAACCTACTCACTAAATCTCATGAAAATTGATGAGATATACTATAGAAGGAAACAGCTGTAAATCTGGACAACGGGACATCCAAACATATGACATCTGAAAGAATCTTTGGCCAAGCAGAAACGGAAACACCTCGCTCGCTCAGTGAACTAGAAAGTATCAGCGATTCCGTCCACATAACAAACATGCCACGACTTTACGCAACCAGCACTAGGCGAGCGGTTGAGCGAGAGATCCGAGCACGACGGCCATACGAGTGAGCGAGGCACACGAAGTCGTGGCATCTCTTTTTTATACTGTGATTTATTCGATCACAGTAATCAAAATGAGATTTATGGGGATGAAGTAAAGAAATATTTTCTAGTACCTCCACCTTAATTATATAGTGATATGTACGTATGTTTCACATATATCACTATTTAATTACAGTCATTTACAAAACGCGAAATATAACCCTCGTGTCGTAGCAAAGGAATATTAATTTCAATACAACGCAACTGATAACGCTACGGCGTAGCGGAAACCCTCGCGCCATCCGTAGCCGATAACATTAGCATGCTATGCATATACGAACTGCTACGAGTTTAGGGCGACCAACTTTTCCGTGACCTGCCTATGATGGTTGCGTTACGTTATAATTATTTATAGACAGATGATGTGTCACTTATGATTGTAGATTGTGTCTATATGGCAGCTTCGAAAAGATTTTTGGATTAGTTTTTTTAAACTTCCTTTGGTCTTTGCAGTAGAATAAATTATGTTGACTAGTGACGTCACCGCCAATTATTTCCTTGGGAGTTAAACAATCATCATCATCATTATCAGCCAAAAGACGTCCACTGCTGGACATAGGCCTCCTCCAGTAAACGCGACCATGACCGGTCCTGCTTCTCCCGCATCCAGCGGACTCCAGCGACCTTCACCAGGTCATCAGTCCACCTTGTGGGGGGCCTACCCACGCTGCGTCGTCCGGTGCGTGGTCGCCACTCAAGAACTCGATGGCCCCAGCGGCCGTCGGTTTTACGAGCGATGTGCCCTGCCCATTGCCACTTAAGTTTTGCTATCCTTCGGGCTATGTCGGTTACCCTGGTTCTTCTACGGATCTCTTCATTTCTGATTCGATCTCGCAAAGAAACTCCGAGCATAGCCCTCTCCATTGCTCTCTGAGTGACTTCGAGCCTTCTTATAAGGCTCATCGTGAGCGACCACGTTTCTGTACCGTATGTTATCACTGGCAACACACACTGTTCAAAGACTTTTGTCTTGAGACACTGCGGGATATTGGACGTAAAGATAGTACGTAGCCTCCCAAACGCTGCCCAGCCAAGTCGGATTCGACGATTGACCTCTTTCTCGAAGTTGGACCTACCTAACTGGACAGTTTGTCCAAGGTATACATAGTTGTCCACAACTACGAGCGTAGTCTCAAATTTTTACCGGTCGTGGTTGAAGATGGGCATTAAACAAGATTTTTGTTTTGTCCAGTTAAACAATAAACGCATCTAATCGGGCAACGAATGAAATTGGTGTCTTTAATTAGCCTATATTTTACGATGATAATATTATTATAATTATTATTACTTAACACATTGAACGCCATGACGGATACCATGTGGCCGACAGTATACTTTCCCCAGCGGCCGGAATAAATCGAGAATCGTCCCAAAATCGTTGGTGAGTTTTTTTGCAACTATTGTCAAGAAATATCTCGAAAATAATGGGCGACTTACAGAAACAGCGATATATTCATTATTTTCTGAAAAATTAATATGGCAGACACCAGTGTCCGTCGCGGCCTGTGCCAACGTCCAACAGTATTTCCTCCCGTAGGCACCGCGCGGGTCACGCTGTCGGTCTAAGCATTTTAGGTATATACATAGTAAGTATTTATTAAAATTCAAATTTAACGTTTTTATTAACTTTTTAAGGCATCAACATATAAAATTGACCCAGAAATAAATATTCAGTTCATCACACAAATATTTGCCCCGGCCGGGATTCGACCCCAGGACCGCCGGCTCAGTAGGCACGTGTCTACAAACCGAGCCAACCGCGTCAAAATGCTTAACGCATTAGCCAATCTTCTGGACGCACGCATTTAAAAGAACTTGTTTTTTTTTTATATTTCTCTTCTTTTTCTACCATACCCGGGTGTCGGCGACAACCTTTACGATTTTTTTTCTGCTCTTGGCCGAATTTGTAATTGGGTATGATGATGTCAGTCTATTATTAACCGTCTTCAAAAAAAGGAGGAAGTCTTATGTGTGTATCGAGAAATTTCATACATCTTCCTCTTCCCCGTTTCCCTTCTATTTTCTCCACTATAAGAATATGGAGTACTTATATTTTCACGACGCGGTTGGCACAGTTTGTAGTGCAGCAGCTGCCTACTGAAGCTGCGGTCCTGGGTTCGAATCCAGACAAGGGCTAATATTTGTGTGATGAACTTTGTGTCATGGTTGTTATCTATATATAATACTAGCGACCATGTGACCATGCGATGCATGTATTATACATATATAAACCTTCCTCTAGAATCACTATCTATTAAATAAAAAATGCATCAAAATCCGTTGCGTAGTTATACAGATGTAAGCATACATAGGGACAGACAGCGGAAAGCGAGTTTGTTTTATAATATGTAGTGATATATTATACCGCTGTCTAGTACCCATAATACAAGCATAGTTTGGTGCTAGGTCGATTTTGATTATTTATTTATTTCTCATATCTCTTTAGATGTCCTAAATATGAAATTTCACGTTTCTGTATAGTAGATCTTACTCTTGACTACAGCCCTTTCTGGTGGTAGGAATTCAGCGTAGAGCAGCCTACATGCGAGTATATCCTGAACATGCCTACACACTTTGGAATTCCACATTACGGCCGATCGCTAGATGAATGTAGAAGCAGTTTTAGTGTTGTAGAAACCACTTCTCTAATAAGCTCCAAAACAATCTCATAACAATCCAATATTTGTTGCCCCTGCGCCGAGTGCTGTGATATTGTAAAATACGTCACTTTTTAACGCTTAAACGCACGGTAAAAGCCATTTTAAAGCAAGACGTCACTTTAAATATGGCATTACAATTGAATAGATCAAATTGTTCATTATCTATTTGACAGCTCACTTTAGTATGGGATTTGACAGTTTAATTAAAACGACTTGGGAGAAACATCAAATGACGTCATATTAAGCGAGAATAATACAATTCAATTGTTATATTTGACACACTCGAATGCCGATACTAACGAATTATATTACAATGACTTCACTATGATCTTTGAAGTGCATAGTGGAATCAGCCCTGAGCCTGATTCTATACTGTGATGTCTCGGAGAGATCTCTGAAGGTGACAATTAGATTTAGATTCGCATGTATGTGTAGTTCAGATGACAATACAATAATTTGGTAAGTATCTTGGCGCTGATCTGATGATGGACACCAAAAGTGATCGTAGGAAATCCTAAGCAGCACAAGATAAACTATAAATAATAAATAAATAATAAGATCATGTATTTTTGTTGCCACTATAACAAACAATACTAAAAACTAAATAAAATTAATATTTAAGTAAATATAGTCCTATTCAAAATTCATATTTGGAGAACCCGGTTGCGTCAACTTTGCACCTCATTTGTATCCGGTGCTATGGCGCCCACCAGGTGCAAACCTGACCAGTTAAGATGGGATAAGTATTTGTACGGAACCCTCGGTACGCGAGTTAGACTAGCACTTGGCCAGTTTTTCTTTCTGTGCCCTAGTCATCTGGTGCTTAGAGTGAACGGTTCTCACACTTATCCTTAGTGCCCGTGATTGCCATCTATATTGCTTTTTTATTGCAGGTAACATCAGCCACATTCCTAGATGTAGCAACACTGCGGTGTCTTTTCACCTCGCAATGGACAGAAGACGGGGTGTACTGGGCCCTCCACTACCTTTATAACAGGTTCTTAACGCCACTTTAGCTGGCCAAACGTTACGTTACCTCTTGACTGTACAAGATATTCGAATTTTCACTATCGATCCTGCGCTTTCACACAAATAAGTATTTTAATAATGCTTATGAGCTGTTTCAACGTTTCAGATTACGTGATATTTGCGAAGAACTATCAAAACAAATTCAACCTAGAAGAAGAAGCAACTCCCTACCTAGTCCTAAAATCGAAGTTTCCATATATCAAAGCCCTGAAATGAAGAAAAGGGATTCTTTAAAAAACTTCATGGAAGTACCTGATATGAAAGAGCCGCCCGTGACCGAAGTAGCGTACCCACCCAGCTCGCCCAAAGTAGAGGACGAAACTGTCATGACGAGGCGCGCGAGCGTGATATTTGACTGTCACATTTAGAGGCCTTGTTCCCTTTTTTTCATATTATGAAAAGTATGTTGATAATTGCATCAACTTTTTGAAGTGAATAATACTTTTCCCTGAGTTCTAGATAGTAACATAGTTATTTCATGCTTTCATTGTGTGCAATCGAAAATATGATGAAAACAAAAATATTTTCTGTGAATTTTGTCAATTTCGAGTAGTGATGGAACAAAAATTATCAATGAAACATTTAAACTAGGTTTCAAATATATATCGCAATGGTCCTTTTCAAAATAAGTAACATTGATAATATGTTAAGACACTGTGTTTTATCATAGAGAAAAATTACTATTTAGAACCATCAGCATTTATGAACGGATAAGCAGCCTTAAAATAGAAGCAAGTTCGATTGAATATAAAAGTAAGTATATTCAAGTTTACAATCACGCAAACTTATGTAAATCTGCTAATTCCAAGTTAAGTTCAAAAATATGACTCAGGCACAGAAATTAAATTCGTTCCGACTTAAGTGTGCTTCATTTCGTAAAATGGGTTAAGCCATTTCTAAGAAAATTGAGGTTCTCATTTTTCCTTTGTTTTAATTTTGCAATTGTTTTCGAAATTGATTAAAACAATTTATAATTTAGCCCGTAGAGTTGATGCCTTTTATGTTTATTTGCTTCTAAAACATATCGTCTAAGTAACAAATACCAACTTAAAACGAAGCGCGTACTGAGGTACGATACTGATGTATCAATCTACAAACTAGATACTACATTGTTATCACAATTGTTATAGTTATTTTATTATTATATTTTTAATTTGACGATCATGATGTGAATACTTATATTTTTGACTACTTGATGCAAATGTATAGGTACAGTTATTTGCACATGATATAAATGAATCTGAATTTGAATCTGAATACGAGCTTTTGAAGATTAGTGACAGATTTTTTTGTGAGTTTCGGTTGTCAGCACGAGGACATCGTCGTCGATTATACATAAAAAAAAAACACTTTAGGCCAATAGGTATATTTTCTTGAACAAACTCAAATGATACATTTCGGTTATACTTACACAATTTTACTTTTAATTAGTGTTAGATGATCTAACTTCCCTTTATTTAACAATAGTCCAACGGCCGAATTCTCGTTAGTATCCCACCACTAGAATGACTAACGCGTGTGAAACAAAATACAGTCGTCTATTACAGTGTCCTAAAAACTTTTCGCCAAAAAAAATAACTGTCGCATTAAAATAACCATTGTCATATTCATACAACTTCAAATTCCCAACGACAGTTCATATTCCGTAAACGTTTTTAAATTCCCAACTTACAACCCATTCAAAAACTAATAAAAAACGTTACTCACTCGCAACCTCATCACCTACATCCCGCAACACAACACTGAACAGGCACAGCGAAAGTCCCGCACTTTCCGAAAGTTAGTACAACGAAAGTACCGCGCGAGCGAGCGACCGCCCCCCGTGACCGACCGTACCGCACTGAGCATCTCACCTCAGCGCCCGTACAGCGGGTGCCACAGTAAAAACATACGGGGATTCGGGAAAGTCAAACAATTTACCCAGACAGATACGTCACTCGAACGATTTTGAATACAACAACTTCAAGCTCTACTAATGACGGGGCAGATTATTTTGAATCATAATTTTACTACTTCTCCTTTTTTATATAGAAAAAACATACATACGAAGTGAGTTTACTCACGTACGTACAAGTTCAGTAAAACGGTTTTCTGTTGGCCGGATCGTAGCTCCTGAAGATGAATCGCGTACCGATTCCAAACATCCCGAATGATATTCGACTTCTACGACGTATCTATTTTAAAAATAGAATACAAGGAGAAGTTCTCGTCCTACCAACTACGCCAGTGGAAATTTCAACACAGCGCCTTCTGAAGAAAGTAAATCATAGAAAATAGCAGACATAGGGACGCTCGCGTATTTTTTCCTGAATTTCGGAACTCACCTATACATTACCGGGATAAGTTCGCCTTTGTACATGCTTATTCTTTTGTAATGTGCTTTTCTTGTTTTTATGTACAATAAAGTGTTTACATACATACATACATTAAAAAACAATGTAAAAATCTTTGAAGTAAAGTAGATCATATAATGACTTAGAAAAAAATGCTGAGTCGCGGATTCCGTGACACTACACAAAAAAAGCACAAAGAAAACACAAAGTTTAGTGGGTTTATGTAATTATTTATATTTAGGTACTACAGACTGCAACACAATTCAATTATTATTTAGATGCAAAGTACAATGTTTACACTGAAAAAAATATCCAGTGGAGCCTACTGACATTACAGTAAGACTTACTGCAATAACAGTGAGGCCTACTGACATTTCAGTAAACCTAACTGTAATAACGGTTACGCCTACTGTAATTTCAGTAGGCTCCACTGGGTATTTTTTTCAGTGTACCATGAAATTACAGCCTACGAGCCGCAAGTCAGATTTTCTGTCCGAACCATATCGTTGATAAAGGCAATTATACAAAATATCAGTCAAAGACTTACTTATAATAGTCCTCACAGCCAAATTTTTTACTTGTCGTCCTTACTGCCTAATTTCTACTGCGCCGCTACCGTAGTATAACCCGGTACGATTACATAACACCAGAATCGTTCCGGACCGCTTTGCACCACCTTCTTTCAAACTCGGTCGCATTCGCAGGCAAGGAAGTTTGGTATCACCCAACGTAATTATTTCATATTGACATCGTTGGCAACTGCTATTTAGGAGGGGGTGTTTTGAATTTGTCCGGATTATTTGGAGTTCCTAGCTCGTTAGGTTCGCTTTGATTCTAAGATTCTTAGGTACTTTGTTTCTTTGAGATTTTCTAATAAGGTCGCCGTTTACAAGCCGAGTTTGCGAAGGGAGATATTTAGTTTTTACATATCCATACTAATATTATAAATGCGAAAGTGTGTCTGTCTGTCTGTCTGTCTGTCTGTCTGTTACCTCTTCACGCTTAAACCGCTGAACCGATTTAGATGAAATTCGGTATGGAGATAGTTTGAGACCCGGGAAAGGACATAGGATACTTTTCATCCCGAAAAAATTTAGTGTTCCCGTGGGATGAGCGGGTAACACCGCGGGGCACAGCTAGTTACCTATATATTTTTCCCCGAAATAATGTACTTATACTTTATTTGGATTCAGAATATAGGATTAGTTTGTTTTTACGTAGAATAGTTTTTAAGACATAAGTATAACATAATGTGTATCTGTATATGGCATCGTAGCTCCCAAGCGGATGAACAAATCTGAGTGCGTTTTTATTTTAAATCGAAAGACTTGTCCGTCGAGATATCCTTGTCTATGTTTGGTGGAAATCAGGCCAGTACACTGAAAAAAATACCCAGTGGAGCCTACTGAAATTACAGTAGGCGTAACCGTTATTACAGTTAGGTTAACTGAAATGTCAGTAGGCCTCACTGTTATTGCAGTAAGTCTTACTGTAATGTCAGTAGGCTCCATTGGATATTTTTTTCAGTGTAGTTTTCAAAATATTCGTTTTAGTTAGAATTAGCAATATTGTAGGTAAAAATTCCAAATTTTGTAGTTACATTCAGTTTTAGTAGCATCTTCTATATCGCTCATTGAATGAGGGTCTCATGATGACCAGCTACTGGTGTCGGGGGTGTTTTAAATTTCTAATTAAGGTAATTAAAATCTCGATGTGACATTTAGTCACATTTCGAAGGTATACAAAATTACCATGGTCTACAATCTTATCTATCTATCGGCCACAGACGTCCACTGCTGAACACAGGCCTCCCCCATGTCTCGCCACAAAGTGCGATACCGTGCAGACCGCATCCATTGATTCCCCGCTACCCTCACGAGATTATCCGTCCATGTAGCCGGGGGCCGATCCATGCGCTTTCCTATACATGGTTTTCAAGGAAGTAAGGAAAATTAAAACGTAGTCCTGACATTGACAGTTTGCACATATTTCAGCAAGTTTCGTGTCCAACAAACCAATTACATACACAGTAGCCAACTATTTCCACCACTTAATGTCTAAATTGGCAGGTACCGCCAACTAGTTAGAGCGGAATTTTCAATGCAACGGAGAAATGCCCAGATTGAGCTATTTCCTTACAAATTTAAAGCTCTCGCCTAGTGATGGGGCCTGCTTTCGGAACTGCTATTTTAGTTTTAAGATACCGATGTTTCAGTGCATACGAAAAGTGCAATAACTCCAATGGCTAGTCTAGTCAGAGGGTTAAATAATGCACCTTATTTCATTAGGAGGGCGAACTTTTAGAGCGACACTTTTGACTGTCTCCGACGCGACGTTACTCAAAATGTGTCTGGATTATTAAGAAATCGGGCGTCTAATATACACATTTTCTGTTAATTAGGTAAATAGTTGCAAAATTTAACGACATTATTTAAAAGGTAATTTTACAACAAGGTTTAAAAGTTGTGGAGATTTGTGCCGATCTAAAACTTTATTGGCTCTGTATAGTTACGTTATACCCCACTTCTTGCCTGTAGTTGCCTATACTTATAATTACGCGGCAAATTTGATCTGGGAAACATCTTTTTAGACTGAAGGTACATACTACTGAGAAGTATACCATGTGGGCCCTGTAACAGGAGCAAAAAATTAAAACATAGATTTTACTCGTCAAACTGAACAACATTTGTACAGAAACTTTAAAAAAAAATACTGTTTTCATAAATGTTCATTATTTCAAACAAAGTAAATAGCATTTTCAATGTACGCCTGACATTGACATCGCCTTAGCATTGGCATGGCTGTCACTTTACTAAATATCAAATGTTTTGCAATACTTATTTATAACTTAGCATCTATTGTTATTGTTATGAAATATCTAATTTTAATAATGATCTAATTAAAAAAATTATGACATTTAAAATGTATTAATTTTACCAATAAAAATCTGTATCTGTAATACATTGCTTCTTTGAATAAACTTTATTTTACAGGTTTACATTATAAATGAGTTATTTTTAAAAGTTAAAAATATAAAATAAATAAATATAAAGGGACAATCATACACAAATCGACCTAGTCCCAAACTAAGCAAAGCTTGTACTATGGGTACTAGACGACGATATACATAATATACGTATAAATACATATAGGTATAGATAACATCCATGACCCAAGAACAAATATTTGCACAAATATTTGCCCCGGCCGGGATTCGAACCCGGGACCGCCGACTCAATAAATGTTGTTTAATAAATGTTGTTCAGTTTGAGGGGTAGAATCTATGTTTTAATTTATTGCTCCTGTTACAGGGCCCATCCGGTATATTACTGTACCTTGTGCCGTAGTGGTAAAATGGTTTCATTCCTATATAGCATATGCGTTATTTAAATGAAAACGGTATCGATACCAGTTCCGCAATTTTATCCACCATCAATTACAATGTGAGTCGATAAATTTTGGGCAGCCAAACTCTAATCATATTATTATTCTTACTAGCCAGTGTCCTAATACTCTCTGTTCTTTACTTTATGATACGAAAGAAACTGAAATTCACCGGTTTCGGTACGAATTTCACAACTCTACCCATCGTAAAGTATACAATGTCAGAGTCGTTATAAGTTAGAGCAGTTAAACTCTAAGGATGCTCTACATTGTCGGTGTCCTTTATAAATGGGTTTACGGCCTATGAGTGCATCGAAGTTCGGCCGCTCTACAAAGTTGGAAATAATTAGCGAAGGGGTGAGAAGGCTCTAGCGTAGGTTAACTTCTAACGTAAAAAAGTGTCGAACGACTATATGAACGTGGCGTTTTGTTGCATTGGAAACTTACACTTGAAACATTTGTTTTCCAATAGTCCTTGCTATAAGTCTACAAACTACAAGCTCTTTAATTGTTCTTAACCTTGGTTTTTCCATAAAAAAATCATTGTCGAATAGCAAAAAACAGTATAATGTGTGCAATAAATAAATAAACATTAAGGGTCAATCTGACACGACCTAGTCCCATACTAAGCAAAGCTTGTAGACGACGATATCTGTTTCTATGCTATTATAAAATCATATTTCATTGGGGTCGTGATTTCAGGAAAAATCTCAATAGCGTGATGCAGGGTCATTTGTTTTGTATTGGCGCGCGGCGACATATTAGCCTAGCGCCATCTGTTTTTATAATTTCCTACGGCCTAAACGGCTGGGCAAATCTTAACGTTTTACACGCTCGATCTCCATTGCAACTTCATTAGTTTATGTTATATTACTTTAAGGTCCCAATCCCATGGATTTCTACTTAAATGCTTGTTTATAATGAAAGCTCATTTTACAAGCAGCTCGGTCCCCGATGCCTACATCAACACTTACCTGCTTGGGATGGATCAGGTTCCCGCGGGAATCCCGCTTCCGAGATGGAAATCTATGCAAAACTTCATGGAAATCACTCTGAACTACTCCTGTCATAACGTCGTATTCACTCGATCGCACCACGCTGAAAACCACATTAATATTTTGTTGCGCATAGTTGACTATTGAATACAACATCGAAAACAGATATCCTTAACGCTCTATACCTTACCTACGCTATTATAATAGTATTTTATGCAACCGTTGTATAAGAGGGGGCAAAAAACGCGAGTGGCATGGGTTACGATGTGAGCGTAGCGAACATCGTAAGAAAGATGCCACGAGCGTTTTTTGACCTATTTATACAACGTTGCTTACAATACTTTTTCTACGACTCGACATTCCATAAATAAAATACAAATAAACAACAAAGAAAATAATTACATGTTCCCGCTCGAAAACAACAAAATTAAAAAAAAATGTCTCTGATAGACGTCCATCTGTCAAAAAAATATGAACTTATAAAGGTATACGTTCAATATACTAAACATCTGTTATAAAAAATATAAACTTATACATAAAGGTATACGTTCACTATACTAAACATCCATGCACTGAAGATAAAACTTTTTTTTTAAGTTGGCAGCAATGCCTTAGTACAATAGGTTTTTTTTAAATTGCAAATTGTGTGAATGGAGCTGTTTATCTTGTAATCTGTGGTACTAAGTGATGCTCTTTTGGCGACATTATAACATCGTTTAGCAGTGTTTTTTGGGCAGTAGAGTATAGACTTTTACAGACTTTCATAATTTATGTCTTTATATTAGAGTTAGTAACTATATAAATGACAGAAAAAAGTACTGGAGTAGAAAAAATTGTAAAAACGCAATGTCTGAAGATATTTTACCAAAAACACAGTAACAGGTTAAAAATTAATGAATACGGTAGCCGTCCACGGAAACCTCCTAAACAGGCCCTAAAACCGACCAAGTGCGAGTCTAACTCGCGCACCGAGGGTCCGTACAAATACTTATCCCAATCAATAGGCCGGGTTAAGTTAAGTTTGGACGTTGTATATAAGGTAAGATACAAATGAGGTGCAAAGTTAACGCAACCACCCGGTGACCACTCTCAATATGATTTTTGGAAAAAACTATTTTTTTACTTAAATATTTATTTGATTCTGTTTTTAGTGTTTGTTGTAATAGCGGCAACAGAATTACATCATCTGTAAAAATTTCAAATCACGGTTCATGAAATACAGCCTGCTGCCAGTATCGAGCGAAAAATGGCAATAAAATCACGTTTCTTGTATGGAAACCCCACTTAAACATTTATTTTATTCAGTTTTTAGTATTTGTTGTTATAGCGGCAACATAAATACAATCATCTGTGAACATTTCAACTGTCTATCTATCACGGTTCATGAGATACAGCCTGGTGACAGTCAGACGGACAGACAGACAGTGGAGTCTTAGTAATAGGGCCCCGTTTTTACCCTTTGGGTACGGAACCCTAAAAAACATAAACATAAATTAGATTACCAATAGACTCTGGCTCAGGTGGCACTCAATAAAATGTTATAAAAATGCTAGGTTTCCAAAAAACAGCAAATTAAATAACACGGCCACAACCGCGGGAGAAGCATCATCATCATCATCATCAGCCAAAAGACGTTCACTGCTGGACATAGGCCTCCCTCAGAGAACGCCACCATGACCGGTCCTGCGCCTCCCGCATCCAGCGGACTCCAGCAACCTTCACCAGGTCATCAGTCCACCTTGTGGGAGAATCAATGTTAAGCTGATACTATAGGAATTATTAACGTTTGTATAAATTATCCCTTAAGGTATAAGACTTAAGGTCGCATATGTCGCAGGACAGTGACACAGCACCTCCTCCACAACTGTGACACGCAACTCGTTCTCGCGCGAGAAATATTACCTATCTCTTTCTTCGCTGTACTGTGAGACAGTGACGGGCGATGGCATGTCACGCGACAAGAATCAGAGCGTAGTTGTACTAGACGGCAGAATAATTCAGTGTGAGAGACAAAGTTAGCTGAGTAAATAAATATACATAAATAAACATCAGACAACCACACACAAATCGATCTAGTCCCAAATTAAGCTCAAGAAGGCTTGTGTTTTGGGTACTAGACGACGATATACATACTTATATAGATAAATATATACTTAAATACATAGAACAACAATGACCCAAGCACAAATATTCGAGTTCATCACACAAATATTTGCCCTGGCCAGGATTCGAACCCGGGACCGCTGGCTCAGTAGGCAAGTGCTGACAAACTGAGCCAACTGCGTCGTCGTGAGTAGTGAGTATGATCAGATTAAATTTCAACAACGGTGTAAGAGCTTTTGAAACTTGTGGAGTTACTCCGTTTTAGCCAGTTGAGAACAGGATTTAACACTTGAAAAACCTCTGGATAGGGTAAGCGTTGGTATCCGATTTTGCTTACATACAAATGAGACGAGTTTATTAACTGGTATCTTGTTAGTTAACTAAAAATCAATGTTTTTTATAGAACCGTAAACTGCGTATTGTAGACTGAGCGAACGAAGCGAGCGAGTCGTCCTCGTTTCAGTTTGGCCCGAAATTCTTTCGTATGTCCGGATGTTTGGATGTCCGGATGTCCGGCTGTTATCGCCTAAAGACCGCATTTCTCAGCCGATTCTCATCAAATTGTGAGTAGGTTCTATAAGTATGTAGAACTTGTGAGGACGTAAAAAAAACAAATTGTCAAAAATTCAAAATTACAAACTGACTATGCCGTTCTGACTGATTCCACGTGCCTACTTTATTTTTGGGTGTATCAATAAATGTTTCTTTCTTTTTTTTCTTTCAAATTTCATCAATTTTGAAACAAACTTGTGAGGTCTACAGGTCACCATTGGTAGCACATTGGCATATTCCAATACAGGACATGGCGTGGACAAAGCAAAACAAATACATCGGTCATGCTCCAGACGTACGTTTTTGCTTGTCTTCACTCTTTAAAAATATAATGCATTAAAAACCGTATATTTTGCGCACTTCCACTCAATAATGTCTTATGGTTCAATTATCTGGGGTAATTCCACCGACGCCAAACGCGTTCTTATAATCCAAAAACGAGCACTTCGGATACTGGCTGGAGTGGAACCCAGACATTCTTGCAGAGATCTCTTTGTCAAGTACCGCATCATGACGCACTACTCACTTTACGTGTTTGAGGTTTTAATGTACGTGAGAAATAATTTGCCAATGTTTGCGCGGGTTGAGGTATCGGGCAAACAAATTAGATCCACAGGAAGACTTAGGACAGTTCCGCGTCGCCTGGCGCTTGCCTGTAAAAACCCGCGCGTTATCGGTCCCACGTTCTATGAACGCCTACCCGCGGAATTACGAACCGAGCCATCTGACGACAGTTTTAAACGACAATTGAGAAACTTTTTATTGGATAATCCATTATACTCAGTAAATGAGTATATGGAAATGTAATTTATATTTATATTGTATTGACATTGTTTTTATTTCTACTCCAGTTTTGTTAATTATGACATTATATAACATTAATATTTTACATTATATATTGACAATTACCTGTTACTTTTGACCTTATTTCTAATTATTGCCTTATTTGACTTTTTAATTTTCAGTGTTATTTTTACCGTGTTAATTCTTGTATTTTGACAATCCATTTGTGAGCTTCTTTGACATTTTTATCTGTTTGTTTAAAATTTTAACATGTAATTATTTAATCTGTCTTATTATTGATTCCGCTGTTATTATTATCGATGTCATCATATTTTATCTGTTAGTTTTAATATATGTGACGATCATAGTATAAGTGCATGTAAATTGACTTAGTGTAATTTATATTGTCATTTTATATTATGAAATAAATAAATCTAAATCTAAATCTATAAAATTATTAATTTAATTATATCTTATATTTTTTGATCGTAGTAGGTATTCGTATTGAGCTGTACATGAATTTTCAAGAACATATTTAAAACCCTTCGGGTAGAAATAAAATCTTTTAGTCCTATTCTCCTAATTGACACGTCGCGTCCCACTACCCAAATTACTTACATACCAATTTCTCCTGATGATATACATGAAGAAAAAACAATGTTAGCAAGTTTATTGAACAAAAGAATACATGTTTTAATTGCAAAAAAAAAACCTCAATAAAAATAATATATTACAAAGATATCAATTATAGTAACTTTGTCTCGAAACGTATAATAATTGACGCGTCGCGGTCGGTCGTGATCACACAAGTCCTCTGAAAGTAGGTACGGATCTCACTAACGCATTTCGGTGAAGCGGTCAGTCGTGCCCAGAGCCCCGTGTGGGATGGTTGTGTCAGCTGTGTACGGGTCGCGGACTGTGACTGTAAGTATCTAATTCACGTGTTTAGCTCACGAAATTTCTAATTAACACGTTCACGTTTTAAAAATCAACCAGTAACTCTATTGCGCAGAGAATTTTAGTGTACATTAAAGGCCGCATTATTTAATAGATACTAGATTCTGTAGATTATTACATGTACCTATAAAAAGTTATTTTGTATTTTTCAAGAATCCCTAATTCACAAGTCTAATTCACGCATCAAAATGAACGCGTTAATTAGAATTTAACCATCCATGCGGTTCTAATCATCAGTTTGGTTTTTTTTTCGAGAAGATTTTTATATATAATAGTAATAGTACAGCTATAATAAATACCTATAATACATCTTCGTGCGGTCATTTTAAAACCTCATCAGGTAGCAAGCTGAATTTCTCAGGGCTGAAAAATTCTAGCCGAAGCGGTTTTGCCGTATATTAGCACCATCAGGCATGAATAATTTCGTCCTTGGATATAACTCTCTGTCTGATAGAAGGACAACAATGAAGCTGAACACCAATTTATGTCTTCTCAACATCGTGGAAGTTTACAACACGGGTGCGTCCCATGAGATATAACTACATAAAATATAATTTCATATTATTATTAATTATTTCTTTTTATTTTCTGTTTCTTTGTTTTTCCTTTTTTGAAATAAATAAATCATTTCATATTAATAACGTTCACAAGATATAATAAACTTTTGCTATAACATCAAAATCAATATTTTTATTAGGAATAACGGTCAATTAGCATAATACTCATGTTGTAGAATATTTTTTTATATAACACTCAAATACTCTAAATTCAGTTGATATAACATACATAACCTATATCGATCATAGTATATAATTTCTTTTAGTATAATGATTAGAAAATATAATAGCGTATGATATACTAAATAGGTTACAACTGCTACCCCTATGCCCCTAAAATGGAACATGGGTCAAAAACCGATAACTGTAGGTTAGGTTAGGTTTGTTTTATGACCATGGATAGCGGAGCGAGCAAAGCGAGCGGAGCGTCAAAATGCTTGCTTGCATGGAGGTACCTACATTAAAATTTAACAGCGAACTATTGCATACGATATACGTATGTTCACAATTGATAATGGCTGATGAAATTCTGGCAAGTAAGAGTATACCGTTTGGAAGAACTGTGATAAAATAGAATATGGGTCAAAAACCGAAAACTGTAGGTTAGGTTAGGTTTGTTTTATGACCATGGATAGCGGAGCGTCAAAATGCTTCCTTGCATGGAGGTATATTAAAATTTAACAGCGAACTATTGCATAAGTATGTACACAATTTATAATAGCAGATGAAATTCTGGCGAATACGAGTATACCGTTTGGAAGAACTGCGATAAAATGGAATATGGGTCAAAAACCGAAAACTGTAGGTTAGGTTAGGTTTGTTTTATGACCATGGATAGCGGAGCGAGCGAAGCGAGCGGAGCGTTAAAATGCTTGCTTGCATGGAGGTACATATATTAAAATTTTACAGCGAACTATTGCATAAGTATGTACACAATTGATGTGCAGGCGGTTATTCTATACGAGCATTATGCATTTTGGTGTTAGATGTATTGAGTAATATACATTATAAATCTGAGATATTATGAACGTTATACGTTATGATCGTTATATACAATGATATTATACTTAAATAACGTTATACTTAACAAAAATAGATATTTTGATGTTATATCCAACGTTCGTTATACACCTTGAACGGTATACGAAACAAGCTTATACCATATGACCGTATATAATATGAATATTATAGCATAAGTTCTTATATCTTATATTACTTACCCTTACAACACAGTCCACGGAAGAGGATATCAACTAGAGGAGACTAGACAGCATACCAAGCCGGCAAATCGCAATGGTATTGGGAGACTGGAATGCTAAAACATGAGCAGCTGAACAAAAGACCCTGTACATACACCGACACTCGGTTGCACTGGGGACTTCTGAACCTGAAGCCCAACATCTTCAAATCAGAGAAAATATCAGCAATCGATCGCCTTAAAATTAAAACAGCTCCAGGATCAGATGACATTACTTCCGAGGTTTTCAAAGCTATGGGTGATAAAAGCATCCATATCTTGCGCAGGTTCTGCCACAACTTATGGCAAAACGGCAGATGGCCAAAAGTCTGGACCCAATCTGTCATCATCCCGTTACACAAAAAACGTTCAACGAAAAATGCGACAACTACGGAACACTTGCTCTAACTCAGTTTTGCTCGCCGTGATAAACAACAGACTTTATCACTATCTAGACTGGCAGATCGCGCAAAAACAAGCGGATTTTGTGAAGGGAAAAGGCACGAGCGAGAAAATACAGAACGTGAGGCAAATTGTACAGAAGTGCTACGAGTTCAATACACCTTTCATCATTGTGCTTTGTCGACTATACCAAGGCTTTTGACTGTGTGTGTTCCTCGCCTCCTCACTGCACTACTACACTACTGCCACTTTACTATAACAGCCAAGGAACAGTGAGAATAGATAAGATGTCATACAATCCCTTCAGTTTCCAAAAGGGTGTCCGACAAGGTTGCATTCTTTCACCTATCCTGTTCAATATATACGGCGAATACATCATAAGGAGGACGGCTGGGATGGTAGCATTACTGTTGGTGGACGTAAAGTCTTGCGATACGCCGATGACACCACCCTCCTAGTAGCTAGCGAAAGCATAAGATGGGCAGTTCATTGAAGAGGATGGCGCGCTTTAGTGAAGAATTCGGACTCTCAATCAACAGATCCAAGACCAAACTCATGATTATTGATCGCACAGGCAAGTTAGAACTCAGTGGAACACTTAACTTCGAAATCTCGGAGAACCTGGGTTCTAACATTAGCAATAATGGTTCATGTAAGACGGAAGTTCGCAGAATTCGCGCTGGGATGGCCAAGGGCGCAATGTCGCAGCTTAATAATGTACGGAAGGACAGGAACATCTCCACCATCACTAAGGCTACCTTAGTCCGAACTATGGTGTTCTCCATATTTTCATACGGCTCAGAAACATGGACCCTGAAGAAAGCGGACCGTGATCGAATTGATGCTTTCTGCTGGAGAAGAATGCTGCGCATACCATGGACAGCACGCCGCGCCAACGTACCGATCTTAGCCCAACTCAAGATCTGAGCTAAACTGTCGACGACCTATCTTCGCAGGGTTCTGGAGTACTTTGGTCGCATTGCCAGGAAAGATAGTGATAACCTGGAAAAACTGTCGATCACTGGAAAAGATGAAGGCAAGCGACCAAGAGGCAGGAGCACGACAGGCTGGACAGACCAGATTCTCACAACCCTTGGCACTACAGTACACGATGCTCTACACACGGCTACTGACGGCAACAGATGGCGCCGCATCATCCGGGAATGACCACGACCCTCAGCAATGAGGCAACCGACGCAGGGAGAAGGAAGACCTAATATAGTAAGCGTAGCGAGGGCGGGTACATGTATAAATTATCTATTATAACTTATCATAATAATTAAATTTACATACATAATTACCTACCTAGTAACTCTAACGGCCGGTGTGCTTGTTTCTTGAGTACTTAGGTACTTTCATATTATTTAAAAAATAGCCTATATCATATTACTGTCACCATATCAGTCATATATTATTATACAAAACGTTTTTATTTTAATTTTAAAAAATATAACTGAATTTGTATAATTAACGCGTCATTTTTCTAATTAAAGCGTCATACAAAAAGTAAAATATTCTAATTAACACGTTGCTTCTCTAATTCACGCGTCATATAAATTTAAATTTGCTTCTAAGTAATGAACCTTTAATAATTATAAAGTGCCCTATCTACATTTAAGTTTGAATTATCGATATGTTACTATATTTAAGATAAAAATGATCGAAAAGTAAGTAGAAAAAAAGCAACGTGTTAATTAGAATTAGAACACAAATCTGGAGACCGACATACCTAATAGTAAATATATATTTTGATCAACACACGTGAATATCAACTTATCTGCTTTGCCCGATGGTTGACTGGTAGAGAATGCCCAATGGCATTAAGTCCGCCTTTTGTACGATTTGTTTTCATTTGTGCAATTAAGATTAAATAAATAAATAAATAAATAAATATACTAGGACCAAAAAATATTAAAAGAAACAAAATACACTGACTTCCATCTATTCAATCGACCGACAACATTTCGACGTTCCCCTGACTAGCGACAGATTTAGACAATACTCGTACTCCGGATCGAGCCGGGGACTAAAATAAATAAACAAAACGCTATAATAATATCCTACCGTATTTCTCTTCACACCTGACACAAACTGTGGTGCTGGAGACGTATGTAAAGAATACCTTGGACTGCGAAACGCATATCAATGAAGATATGCCCTTTCGTAAGCGACGTAAAAACAGTGTGAGACGCATTTGTCAATTATTTCCTTTCTTCCGTTAATAGGAACGGGTTTGTTTACAAGTTTCTTTGGATGCCGCTCGGTAAATTCATTATTGTATCTCATTGCGTATTGTAACACAGCTAAAACATCAGGTCGTAACTCAATCGAGACGGGAAAGGTAAACTTTCCGTCCCGCCTTGTATACGGTATATTTTTACAGTTTCAAATTAGTTCAATGAGATGTAAGCTCAAACAGTTCTTACTCATACGTATATCCTGTATACCTATATAGTAGCTATGTAATGTGAGCAGGAATTTAAGTTTCATTACAGCTACCTTTTTTCTGCTTCGGAGGTTGATTAGAATGATTAGTAAAGATTTTTAAGGACATTATAGTCGCCTTTTGTACGATTAACTTTTGATACTTGGTTAACTACTTGCAAATTGGATTTCTGAATCATACAAGAATTTAAACAACATTGATAGTTCCCATAGAATTTGAGAAATAAATTTACCACATAACGTGAGAAAACCTAGTATTTAACCAATAACGGTTTTAAAACAAAAATGACATTTTTGATATAATCGTGATTACCAACAGTTATTTTATTAAAATACAACCGAAACAGGTTTAGTCACTTCGTAGAAGTCGTATCTCGAGAGAGCGTCGCGGCCGCGAGCGCCGCAGCGACTGATCATAGCTCCTGATGATGAATCGCGTACCGATTCGAAACATGTCGAGCGATGTTCGACTTCTACGACGTGACTAAACGCGTTTCGTATGCATTTTACACTCTCACATGAGTTTTCTATATTATTATAAAGTTACTTTATTGTTAAGTTTGGAATCACGAATAATGCTAATCGTAATCTATGAAGAAAGTATTAAGGAAATGGGAGTTTTCCGGCCTTCATAGAAATGTACCAACTATTCTTCCACCCGTAACTCATTCGATAATGCCGCCATACCGCGGCCTGCCCAAAGTCTCCCCAATTTAAAATAACTTATGGGAGACCTATTTCCAACCAGATCGGCAATTGGACGACATTTTTGAAGCAAAATGGATGATCAAAGACCAACAATTCTTAACTCGTCGGGGACTCAAATTGATACGTAACAGAAATAAATTATTGCTTCTACGAGTTTCCTTGAGAAATTATACGCAGAAACTGTTTGGTGAACACGGCTATAATTCGACGAGGCATTGTGATATCTCCAATTTAACATAATGCGGGGTTGATCACGGCCATATAATTACTATCTATTATAGACAGTACCAATTAGTACCAATTTTTTCTGTTCAACGTTTACAAATCGAGATTTAGGGTGAAAGAATTTCAAAAATATGAGAAGATATGCTCGATTTACTCAAATTAGTTATATTTTTGCATCTGTCAGTGGAATATTACCGATAGGTATAGGTGAAAAACTTAACTAAAGGACTAGGTGCTTGAAGTGGTGTAAAAAAAAAGTATGCGCGTTAAGTAAAAATTCAATTATAGAACGCCAATTTCTGTCTAGACACGTTACTATTTCACAATCCTGGATAATTTTATTATTTTTTGTTTGGATACTTTAGGTATTTTCCACTCAGAATTACGAACTCCGATCTAATTAGGAGAAAAATAGTGTCCCAAAATGTTCATATATTTTTTGTTTTATCTATCCTGTTACCGCCGCGGGTAGGTTATAAGGAAATATTAACGGAATGGAACGTAAAAATCTTGGGACGTTTTAAATTTTTCTCCAAATTAGATATCCAAATAACTATCTACTTGCTTAGTTTGGGACTAGGTTTTTTTGTGTAAGATTGTCCCTTAATATTTATTTATTTATTTACTAAAATATCCAAAACGTACAAAAAATGTGTGGTGTACAACAAAAAATAAAATGGGCCACCTAGTCCTTTAGTCAAGTTTTTCACCAACAGGTATATATATATATATATATATGAAAAGCGATCTTGGACACTCCTATCGTAAGTATCAACGAGAATTTCACATCAGTGAAATTAAACATAAGAAATAGTATTGGTGAAATCTCTGACACAGATTGCAAGAGACGTTGAATTGAGGCCCTGAAATAACTTAATACCAAGTTTGGATTGGTTTAGTTTTGATAAAAGTTTTAGATAGTTTAGTGGCGGCATAAAGGTTGTCGCTATTACTTCAACTTCGAAAGGAATCCTTGAAAAGAGAGAAAAAAGCTACTTTTATTGTACAGTCGCCATCAGATATATCGCAGCACATAAGGCGTTCATATACCTATATCGGAACACGACTCTTATTGACTGGGCGTTACAGTACATGTTCATATGTTTATGAACGCCTTATTATATGCTACGTTATATCTGATGGCGACTGTACTAAATTCTGCATTCTACATCGTCAGAGCCACATCACTGACATATTGCCGGGCTATGGATGATATTATATTAAAAAATAAATTTATGAAACATGTAATGTCTCATTATTTTTAATGTGGGTAGTTACACCACAATTTTTCAAATTCAACTATTGATACATAGCTTAAAGCACAAAAAAACGCTAAGAGGATAGGAGGAGGCTAGAGGTAGAGTAAAACCTATAAGGAAAAAATCGAAAGGTTATCTGGCGTTAGGGTGGTGGAGGGGTTAACACGTTGGACTGGTAATCCGGAGGTTCCAAGTTCGATTCCCGGTCTCTTCCGCCAGGTTACGCATAAACATGTTTGAAATTTTACCTCTTTATTATATGTCATGCAGCTTAACTAGCAATAATCGATATACAAGGCTCATAGAACTAGTAAGTACTATACACTAAAATTTTACAACGACTACGTGGTGGTCTAAGTTTGAAAATCATCCAACTTCAACAAAAAAAAAACAATATAATATTTAAAACAGCTCGGCTCTATTTCTCAAAGATGGACGAACTGAGAACTCCATTTAAAAAAAAACTACAGGCAGAACGGTCGCATATAGTGACGGTTATACACTACACTTGTAGCTATGTTCGAATTTCGAACACAGCCACGTCGCGAGTAATCATCATAACAGAGGGTAATTAGCTGATGACGAACAGATGATTTCCCCAACGTGGCGCGTGATCAACGACGATCGCACGCCCCAGTAGCCGTGTGTGGTGCAAGTCAAGGGCGACAGCGGTGCAAGTCACGAGCTACAGCGGTGCAAGTCACGAGCGACCGCGGTACAAGTCACGAGCGACAGCGGTGCAAGTCACGAGCTACAGCGGCAACCGTCACGAGCTACAGCGGTGTGAGCGGTGGTAACATGCCGAACGTGGCGCTTGGTGATCGCATGCCCCTGTAGCCGTATGTGGTTTAAGTTATAAGTGAGGCGAAATCACAAGTGACACAGGGATGATGGCGAATAGATGGTTTTTCCTGCGTGGCGCGTGATCAACGGTGATCGCACGCCCTAGTGGCCTTGTGTGGTATAACTTAGAAAAAAAACATTAGCTGAGCGCCACAAAGTACAAGTACCTAGGCTATCGAAGAAGATTGCTTCTCTTTTGAGTTTAGCAGAAGTCACGCGTGCGTGCAAGGTAGCCAAGAGAAAGATGCGCGTGAGCATGACGCGCGACTCTGACAATCGTGACAAATATTGCCTTTATACTGTACGTGTAAGACGGATGTCTCGCTCGCTGGCCCCACGAAACATAGTCTGGTAGATTAAATTCTGATAGATTAAAGATTTATTGATTGTTTACCTACGAAAAACATGATGTTTTAAGTTTTGAAATTGAATTAAAACAAATCACAACCGTGACCCAAGCACCAATACATATTCTATTAATTGTATATTACAAAATACAAAAAAAACACGGTTTTTTTTTAGACCCTTAACAGACTTGCACTGCAGCCTTGAGTCCAGTCCCTTAGTTTAGTTTAGTTGGTCAGAGCTTGTCGCCAGAATGCCGTCACAAGGCGCCAATTCTAAGCCTAATTAGGGTCTTAAAAATCACAATGTCTAACTAAGTATGTATCTTTGTATTTATAACATAGCTGTGAGCCGTCGTAGTAGTGTAGATCTAGATACGCCGCGGGTTATTCTCTGTAACTGTGTATTGGATTAGACTATAATAACATCAAGAAATATTTGATTGCTTTATACCTTTCGCCCATGACTTAAGCCAACGACACGCGCGGCAGTAAACGCCGCGGTCGTTGTATGCACAATATAAATTAATTTAAATTTATTCACAGCCCGCCAGCGTTATGTATAAGAAAAATATTTAAAAAACGCCGAGGAAAAGCGGGGGCACAAAATGGCGAGTGTAATTGTAGACTTTTGAAGCCATTTCCGTATTTATCGTTCTGAGTTTTCAAATTGTATTTTTAACCTTTTGACTGTCTAAGTCATGATAAAGTGTCAGTTCTAATGGTCATCCATGTAGAAATCATTTCACATTCATGCAACGTTCTGATAAACCTCGCACACTTACGACAATGTCGCAAGGATATACGTTAACATCAAACCACGATACACTTTTTTTAATATTTAAAAATTAAAATACGATCTTTAATCTTAAGTACGTTGTCGCAACGTTCCGAAAGTAATCGTATCGGAATAGTTACAAAGCTTAACTTAGGAACAAAATGAAAAGCGTAAACGTGGACATTATTTATTTATTTAAACTTTAAAAAACGAACAAATGGCAGACTTAATGCAATCTCTACCAGTCAAAAATAAGATCAAACAGCTATGTCTCTGTTTGACTTTACTTTTGCAGGATTGTATGCCATTTAATTAGATACTTCTGCAATGAATCATACTCTGCTAATCCGTTTAGGAGTTGCGATACTACATACAGACTTACAGATACGCAAATACACAAATATACGCGTTGAACTATCCTTTATTCTCTTTCTTCGGCTAACAATTAATAGGCAGCACCAAACACTGCGAGTTGAAAGTCCCAGAAAAGGCGCAAAGCACATGTTATTTCCCCTAATTAGCTGGAAAGCGTAATTGCAAGGTGGATTCCGAAGTTGCCTCCATTTTTAATTTCTCACGCCCCTCCACGTTGTAAGCGAAGAAATGACTTTAATTAAAGCGTGGAAAAAAGTTAGGGATGAATTGCACGGGCGGCGCGTTGTTCGAGCACTTTATTAGTGGGCTGACTAATGTTTGCTTGTTTTTGTTGTTTCATTCGCCAAGTAATATCTCAGGGCAGTGTCACCACACACCATCTTCACATCAAAACGTAATTTTAGACGGGAAGATTTTCTGTGGGCTTTTGATGGTTGATTTATTACGCGATAAACAAGTGACAAAACATCCGTCACGTTGTGACAAAATGCGAGTGTGAGTGACAGCCGTGTCACTTACTTATCATATAATAAACGCAACCATCGTAGGCCTCCTGCCTATACCTATAACTCGGATTCGGAGAGCGAACTCTCTCGCAAAGTTGAACCTACCAAAATACTAAGACTGTTTTGTCCCAGATAGGAAATAAGTTTGACATTTTTATTTTAAAACCCGCTTTTTTACATTTTACCGGTAGTCTCAGACATATTAAAATATCTACGAAACGTGTTTACTCACGTCGTAGAAGTGGAATATCGAACGAAGCGACTGATGACGAACTGATGACGAATCGTGAACCGATTCGAAACATAACAAAGTCAAAATTCAAAATCATTTAATTCAGACAATGGTCCATAATATGTTAGTTACATAATAGTTATTTACATTTACAATAATTAAAGATAAGTTAGAAAGAAAAAAAAATTAAACTAAACTACATGGCAACAGTGCCTAAAAAATATTATACACGGTGCTTCGAGAGCCATGTGCAACAAGTTCCAGTGTTTCCAGTAAGCGCAAACAGGGTTCTCCCAAATCAATTTGAGAAGGCTGTTAGGACTGTCACGCACACGGCGCATCAGGGAAGCGGTGCGCTTGCGAATGATCGCACTAAAACTATCAGTTCGCGCCTCCGCGAACATGCCCGACGCACTGCAGAAACGAGGCAGTCCCATCAGCATTCTGAAACTGTTATTATATTGGACGCGCAGGGCATTGAGCGTCTTTTTGGTATAATTTGTCCACAGGCACGTGTAAAACGTTAGGCAGAATGGCTTAAAAAGAGTTGTTTTCACGTCTTTGTTACATCGTGCAAATCTGACGATATATATAGTCAACGTATAACGAGCTATAGGTAACTTTTGCGACGGGAGTTTCGTAGACATTTTAATAAAACTCGCTCGTTGAGAAACTTAATAAATAAATATTATGGGACAATCATACACAAATCGCCCTAGTCCCAAACTAAACAAAGCTTGTACTATGGGTACTAGACGACGATATACATAATATATAAATACATATATAGATAACATCCATGACCCAAGAACAAAAAATATTCGAGTTCATCACACAAATATTTGCCCCGGCCGGGATTCGAACCCGAGACCGCCGGCTCAGTAGGCAGGTGTCTGCAAACTGCGCCAACCGCGTCGTCAAATTAATAATTAATACGGAGAGTGTACGAGTACAACCAGACCAGAGTAAGTACCTATATACTTAGCTTAGTGATCCTTAAGGGAGGATCCGTTGTATCCATCAGTAATGTTCAGTGTAACGTATAATGTTCCGTGTTATCACTAGCAACACATACTTGTCAAAGATTGTCGTCTTGATTTGAAAAATAATTATTATTTCCGACACGATTGTAAGTGTTATAGAATACACGTATCTTATCTTATCTTATCCTACCCTATCCTATCTTATCTTATCTTATCTGGAGACTGTGCGGCATATTGCATGAGCGACCTCACAATTATGTTGTCTTCCAACTTGAAATTGTAGATAATTCTCAATATTTCTGTACGGCTCCGAATCTTGGCCAATTCGCGAAATGGATATGTGGTATCGGTGAAGGGTGTTACGCATACTGTGGTGTATAGACACCTTTATGATAATAAAGTGTCCCCACCACCTGCCCGCTGCCGCCATTACGATGACAGATGTCAACGGATGCGGGCAGGTCGTGGTCTACAGAAAACCCGTTTACGTTGTTTCATTGAATCTATTCCCGCCCTGAAACCCTGGACGTCACACATACCATGGACAGCACGATGCACTAATAAGTCCATTAACGTCCAGTCTATTAACCAACTAAAGACCAGAACTAAGCTATCACACATATGTTACCAACGGACCCTAACCTACTTTGGCCACATTGCCCCGATAGGTTTGTCAAATTTGTAGTAGGTAGAACGGAAGTCACTGAAAAATACCACGTGGGCGATCACCTACCCACTGGTCCGATCAAAATAGAAAAATATCGGGACTTACTATCCACTGCCCTGGGAAAAGCCGAAGATAAGTGTCATGGAAACTGCTCGTCAACAACGCCCTCAAAGTGATTCAGGAGGGACACGACCTTTAGCAAATGAAAAAACGAAGTATAAAGAGATTGCAGAGAAATACCTCTCATTTTCATTTAATAACAAGAAATGTTGAAATATTCAGCAAGAACTTGTTTCATTTTAACTCCATTACAAACCAAAGGTACATTTCTTCCAAATAAATATCAACCTAAAATAACATCGGATACATTTTCCTTAATAGATTTTCAATCTCCAGGAAGGCGAAAGATTATTTCGACTGTATCGGAAGGACCCGAAGAAAGGGCCTGAGTTTTATTGGAGAGAAAGGCGTTACGACGGATATACGGTGCTGCAAAGATGTTTGAGATAAACATGTTTTTTCACTTACTAAATATAGCTAAATAAAACCGCAGAGGGCTTTGAATAAATAGAAGAGGCGTGTGTATTGTTTTTATAGCGGTTATTTTACGATAACCTTGAAAATGTTGATGTTTGTTGAAGCAGTGAAACACTGTACCTCTGGTACAACTGTAACACGCGACTCTTTCTCGTCCGAGAAATATTACCTATCTCTTTCTTCGCTATACTGTGAGAGAGTGACGGGCGATGCTATGTCGCGCGACAAGAGCCGGGAAGCGTAGTTTTGCGACTGCAATAGCAACTGACAAGGCCCTTCTTGGCTGAAAACATATTTCCTGCTAGCTTCGCCGTGCGGTGCCGTAAAACGGGGTTACTTTAGGAAAATTTGGGGCTACTTTGATAGATTTAAAATGGTTATAAAATCGGAAATATTCATAGTGCGATTGAGCAAATGAAGTAAACGGTTAGGTCATTGTTGAAGGTAGGCATTGCATTGCCACAGATAGTAAAAAAAAGGATATGGCGTAAAAACACTTTTTCAAAGTAGCCCCTGCATTTTAAAGTAACCCCGTTTTACGACGTTACCCGCTCATTGCACGGGAACACTAATTTTTATCGGTATAAAAAGTAGCCTATGTGTTTATGGGGGTGTCAGCTACCTTTATACCAAAATTACTCTACTTAGCCACACTCTAGGATGTGCGTTTACACGCACGATTCCCAGTCCCCATTGCCTTACAGCAAGTGCAAGGACCGCGTAAATTACATAATACCTAATATTAAACACTGATAATACTATCTTATTTAATTTACTTGTACCTATATCAGTAAATTTATTACATAATTTAATTTAGTCAGTCTCATTAAATACATGAAATTTTGCGGTAATTCACTGTAAACCGACAATTTATACTCAATCAGGATTTGCAATTGAAAATTAATGGTTCTGAAATATCGCTACCGTTTTTATTATTTGAATGGCAAATCAACATAAAGTAAATTTTATTAAGCTGACATTATTAACATAGCTCAATAAACAGAGGGTTCTCGTTTAATCAGAAACAAAACAAACACATAAATAATAAATAAATAAATAATAACCTCACACAAATCAATCACTGGGCCTTAATTCCATAAACATAAGAGATTCCGACGCGGCTATATACCTAGCATATCACCACTTCGGCAACCCGGTCGCGATAAGTTTGCGTCTCATTTATATGCGATACCTTAGATATCAGGCGCAAATTTAAATTGACAGAGTAGTAACAATCGCAAATATCGCGTTTTAATAAAATAAATAAATATCGGACAACCTCACACAAATCGATCTAGTCCCGAATTAAGCTCAAGAAGGCTTGTGTTATGGGTAGGTACTAGACGACGATATACGTACTTATATAGATAAATATATACTTAAATACATAGAACAACCATGACCCAAGAACAAATTTAATATTCGAGTTCGTCACACGAATATTTGCCCCTTTAATGACTGTAAAAGGCGATAAAAATAAATATTTTGGTGACTAGTCGGCCGACTAGAAATGATGCCGAATAGTAGGCTTTCCCGACTAGTTGGCCCATCTCAAATAATAATATTTTCTCTTCATCTCTCACAACATTTTAAAGCTCCTTATCCGTTAAAAAGTGCTGATTGATTTCGATTTTTTTTTGATCAAACATCTTTCTTAACCTATTATCAATGTTACTAGTTAGAACAGGGCTATTGCGATTTATTGGTAATATTTGAAACCTACAGTTTGAAATTTACATTGATAATTTTTGTTTCAAAAACTACTCGAAATGGATAAAATTGACGCAGAAAACTGTTTCTTTTTCAACTTATTTTCGAATGCAGTCAATGAAAGCATGAAAAGCTATGTTACTTTCTACAACTGAGGGAAAAGTATTATTGACTTCTAAAAGTTGATTGAAATTGTCACATATGAAAAAAAAAAATGTTTAAGGCATCTAAAAATGTATCGGAAATCGTAGCTGGCAAGTACGATGATGACCTCTATTTCCAAAGTTGGTTAAAATCGTGTTTATCTCAAATAGTTTTGGGTCTGTGGACAAAGTATTCCAATCCTATGTAGATTCGCTAAATGCCGCGGCTCGGCCCGCCGTTGGCCGGAGCTTTTCCTTTTTCATTTCCTTCCAACACTCGTACAAACAAATGCCTACTTGTATGGCGCCAGTGAGAGCGTATACGTATATTCTTTTAATAATTGTATTTGCACGCATTTTCGGGCCGTCACAGACGTTCGGAATTTTTATTCGGTGTCCGTACGGAATGACGTCAGAAAGTGTCTTCGTCAGTCATACGGCGATGTCTCGCTTGCTGACGTCATTCTGTTCGGAAACTGGACCGCAATTCCCAACGTCTGCAGCGGCCCCTAAGTATGTTTTGTAGCAAATAATTTTTTGATTGATTGATTGATAATAGACAAGTAAATATTAAATGTATTAAAGCCGGTTGAAAAAAAAAAGTAATAAAATTAAACGACCAGAAACACCAATCTTAAAAATCCTGTGAAAGATTATTTTAACCTAGTAAAGTATTTTGTAATTTACATTATTTTCTCTGTGTGAAAATTTGGTCTAGTTTAATGTTTATTTATTTCAATTAATATTCAAGTGATACTGTACCCGGTCTTTGGTACTACTAGCTCAGTAACTCACTAATATAGGCCAATGATTGTTAAAATTAATAAATATATAAATATCAGACAACCTCACACAAATCAACCTAGTCCCAAATTAAACTCAAGAAGGCTTGTGTTATGGGTACTAGACGACGATATACGTACTTATATAGATAAATATAAATAAATACATAGAACAACCATGACCCATGCACAAATATTCGAGTTCATCACACAAATATTTGCCCTGGCCGGGATTCGAACCCGGGACCGCCGGCTCAGTAGGCAGGTGTCTACAAACCGAGCCAAACGCGTCGTCAATGCCCCTGTTCCAGTCATTGCCATAACTCTTCTTATACTCGCTTTGCTCGCCCTCGTCACAAACGAAGCTGTGTGTGTGTGTGTGTTGTGAGAACTGATGACAACCCAGGTGCCATATATACAGCCCTTGTACAGCTAATTTAAGTTGTATAAGGGCTGAATAAGCGCTTACGCAGCCTGTATACTATTTGGGAAGCGACAGAAATAAAGACAAACGGTCAAACTTGTTGTGAACATGTTGTGAACGTCACAAGAAAGTGCCTTTCCAAAGTAGGTATATGCCACAAAATATATATGAAAAACTTTATCCAAATTTGAGTATTTCTCACTCCATTACATCAACTAGCACATAGAACAAGCTCGTAAACTTTGGCGCGCACAGAGACTTTAGACTAAGAGAGATTTTAGACTACAGTGTCAAAAGTGCACTGCTGTACGTCTAGTATAACTGTGACACGCGATTCCTTGTCGCCCGACAAATACTACCTGGCACTTTCTTTTCAATACCGTGCGAGCAAGACTGATGAAGCTGAGTCGCGACAGGCGAAGTCGCGGCTAAATATGCCAGCCCCGCTGTAAAGTGAATCCAAACTGCCCGCTGGAAGAGGGCCACGCCCTCACTTACGAACCTTCAATTTCCTCCTCCGACTATATGATATTGAATTGCTTCACATAACATAATGGGGCTCTCTGCGTATCGCATGAAATTGTGCAACGAACGTACGTATTGACATGCGATGTTTATGATAAATTCCGAGTGCTGTTTGCCGATATGTCGGTAGCAGTGACTCTAAGGAGGGTGAAGCGTGATTGGGAGGAAGAGTCGTTGGCAATTTAATGTGGCACAAAATTTAATATTATAATACGTTTTTTTTTCGTGTACTCTAGTTATCGGAAATTCAGGTGGATATTTACCTAAAGTTGACAAAATCCTATTGCTATCTGACTCATACTTCAAACAAAGCCGCCTATACCTACAACTGAACAACAAAGCCGCCGCCAAAGTTTAGGTACAAAAGCATCCGATTTTCCGATGCCTAGTACTAATATATTAGAATCGTGTAATGGTGGACCATTATTGTTCCGTATTAAAAAAAGGAACATTTAATATATGATAAATAATCAACAGTAACAATACAGAAATTAAAATACTAGCTATAAACTAAAAATTTAACTAACTAAAATACATGCAGAAAAGGAGTACATTTAATATTTAAAAAAAAAACTTTAAAAATCGGACCCCTTTGGCTCGGTTCCGAAGACGAAGCATCTCTCAGCCAGCATGGCAGTGTCAACTGACATGGCACTTGCCACTGTCAGTTGCCATTGCGACTTGGGCTCCCCTTTTTGCTTTCCATCAGGCGATATTGGGTTAGGCCAGTATAAAAAAAATATCCAAAGAGGTCGCTAAGGTGTAAAAACCTTTCAAATAAACAATGCAAAGATTTGACGACGCGACGCTCGGTTTGTAGACACCTGCCTACTGAACCGGCGGTCCCGGGTTCGAATCCCGGCCAGGGCAAATATTTGTGTGATGAACTCGAATATTTGTGTTTGGATCATGGTTGTTCTATGTATTTAAGTATTTATTTATCTATATAAGTACGTATATCGTCGTCTAGTATGCATAACACAAGCCTTCTTGAGCTTAATTTGGAACTAGATCGATTTGTGTGGAGTTGTCCGATATTTATTTGTTATTATTTATTTATTTAAAGATCGACACACAAAAAATAAGGAAAAATTCGTCAGGTCTACGTGGAGCGAGGGTAGCGAAGTGGCTAACGCGCTGGACCGGTAATCCAGAGGTACCGGGTTCGGTTCCCGGTCCCTTCCACCAGGTAGCTCCATTTTCAATTTTTCTTTAAGCTTTGATCTTTGTATTCATGGTTTAAAATATCCAAATCCAAGCTTCTAAGCAAACCGAAGTCCCCTGACACAACAGCAGGAAAACGCCGCAAACAGAGTAAATTTCCGAGTGTACCGGCAACCGGCATTATACAAAATTCGGTAATAAACAATATTTATGAGGGCACCTTTGCACTGCAATTACGCCCGTGTGCTCTAGCAATTTATATGCAAAACGAGCTCAAACGTACTGGATTTGGTTATTTACGATTGATTCTTTCCCGGCCAAATTTTGAGTAACTAACACACCTACGTGGTGTATGATAAAGAAGTGTATCACTATATTAAAGCTATGAATAACATGTTAGAAATATAATTAGGTCCCAAAGTTAATAAAATATAAAAAAATAAAAGATGTTATTAAGCGTATTTCTTCGCAAGTGTTGTAAAATACGTTATATCACTCGCCCGCGCGGCTCTATTACGGAGGTGCCAGACTGCGTGCCAGCGGCAACAATGCGTATTAGTATTAGTGCGTGTATCTCGCTCACTCGTATGGTCGCCGCGCTATAATCTCTCGCTCAACCGCTCGCCGCGACGCTGGTCGCGCAGAGTCGTGGCATCGCTGTTACACACTCGCCTTCGGTTCCGGTTATAATTATTACCTAGTCTAAAATGACCAACTCAGCCCACGTGTAATATAATTGTTTTTTTTTACGTATTTTGCATTGTGGCCTTAGTTGACACATTGATGAGATTTAGTTCATTCAATCCTTTCGCGACAGCCTTTCCTTTACAAGTGTAGTGTACTAAATCCCAAACACAGAAGTAGAAACGTAAAACTTTCCAATTAAACATTTTACCATAATAACACCAAAAAGATCGGCATCTTAATTTATTATCCTACTGATATTATAAAAGCGAAAGTTTGCGTGCTTTGGTAAGTTTGCTGTTTTTTCACGCCGGCTGGACAAAACTGCATGAAATTTGGAACAGATGTTCTACACCCTAACTTAAGGTTCCTTACCCATTTAAAAATTCTGATTGTTTTAGACATTTTTCTCTATGATCAAACATGTTTCTTAAGTATCTATTTGAAACCTATACAGTTTGAATTTTTCATTGATAATTTTTGTTTTAAAACTACTCAAAATTTACAAAATTCACGCATAAAACTGGTAACTATCTAGAACCCAGAGAAAAGCATTATTCACTTTAACAATTTGTTTGAAATTATCAATATATAAGGCTTCTTAACACATAGGCTACTTTTCATCCCGTTGACACTTTGACATCGATAGATTCATCCATCGATCTATTCGCGCCAGCGCTCGTGACACCTACAAGTATAATCCCAAACACAGACGGGAAACGTAAAACTTTCCCGTTTAACAGTTCTATTGTAGAATGTAACCCCAAATCGATCGACCGTCCTTGATTCGTTTGTTTATTCGTCGGTTTACGGCCCGAGTTCCAGGATTGATTTACATTGGCCGGGCAGTAAAACTCCGCGGGCCTTGAATACAAATGTAGTTTTAATTTTAGTTCGGGAAAGGGCGGAAAGTTACGATGGTTAAATCATAACAATGCTTTTTTGGTTTAGTTAAATTATGAGCTGAATTAATTTAAGGAATTAGAATTGACAACATTTTATATTTCTAACATATGAAAATTAATACTTATAGAGATCGAGAAAGCTTTGCGTCGTGTATGTCAACCAAAACAGACACCATACAAAAATAGACGCCAGACTAAAGTAACCTTTCCATTGTGTCGTAGTTTTGGAGTTTGGTACTACATTTTAGAATGAGTAAATTTTATAAATTAATAATAAAATAATTAGTAATCTCTCCTCCTCCTCCTTATAATACGGTGAATAGAGACTAAAGTACTATGTGTGACCTTACAAAGGGTCCGGTAGTTTTGAATTTTTTATATGTTGTCTAGGATGGTTAGCAAAGAATATAATACTCACAATTAAAATGCAAATGCACAATTCTCCCCCCTCCGCGCCCGCCGCCATATTGAAAAAACCGGCACTTTCTTCATATTTTTGCTCATATCTTCCGTTAGGAGCATTTTAGCTAGAAGATAGCTTCGACAATGTTATAGAAAGTTAAATTTACTACATTCTCCATTTTATATTTTTTTTTCTAGGACAGATAGTTACGGAGATATCCACATTTAAAAAAACGTAAAAAATTGCAATTTCCTACTGAAAAACAAACTTCTGGATTATATCTTCGTTTAGGAGCATTTTAGCTACAACAAAGCTTGGGCAATGTTGTAGAGAATTAAATTTACTATAATTTACACTTCAAATTTTGTTTCAAGGACGGTTAGTTACGGAGATATGCACATTTAAAAAACAGGAAAAGTCTAATTTTCCGAAAATTTCTCAAAATTCTTGGTTTAGAACGCTGTCATTCAGTTACGGACTAGTCAAGGACAAATTAAAACATGTAGGAAATATAATTGCTTATAAAACTCATGTCCATTTTTACATACATTTTCCGATAATGTGACTTTATTTTTTACATATCTCCGTAATTATCTGTCCTAGAAACAAAACTTGAAATGTAAATTATAGTAAATTTAATTCTCTACAAAATTGCCCAAGCACTGTTCTAGCTAAAATGCTCCTAAACGATGATATAATCCAGAAGTTTGTTTTTGAGTTGGAAATTGCAATTTGTTAAGTTTTTTTAAATGTGCATATCTCCGTAACTGTCTGTCCTAGAAACAAAATATAAAATGGAAAATGTAGTAAATTTAACTCTCTATAACATTGTCCAAGCTTTCTTCTAGCTAAAATGCTCATAAAGGAAGATATGAGCAAAAATAGGAAGAAAGTGCCGGTTTTTTCAATATGGCGGCGGGCGCGGAGGGGGAGGAATTGTGCATTTTGCATTTTAAACACTGACTAACCATCCTAGACCACATATCAAAAATTCAAAACTACCGGACCGTTTGTAAGGTCAAAATCCTTTATTCACTGAATTATTAGCGAAACATGGAAAAGTAACAACATCGTAGTCTTTAAAAGATGAAATGTAATACGTACGGTACCTCTTATTGTAATTACTTAAATTGGATATTTATATTACCTGTTTAATACCTTTTACTGTAATTAAAGGCAAAACTTTGTGACAGTGTTTATGTGTATGTTTGTTACTTATTCACGCTCGAACGGCTGGACCAATTTAGATACATTTTCGTATGAAGTTAGCTGCCACCGTGGATTAACACATAGGCTACTTTTATTCCGAAAAATGTAGTGCTCCCGTGGGATGAGCGGGTAAGATTGCGTCGCGCAGTTAAATAGTAAGCTTGTACAGTAGTACTAGACGATGATATACGGGGTGGAACATTTCTAAAGACTGGGCTGACAGGATAGTGTCATCTGAGTGATCTACAATCGACCTATTATAATTGTAAAGCTGGATTTAAAAGTAAAACAAAGTTATCAGAATAAAATATTTTAATATCAGTGACAACCCTACTAATTCAAAGGTTTTATTTACATTTTAAATTACACCTGTCTATTGTCTAACTTAAGTGATGTTCAAAAGATGCTAGGGTTGATATGAGCAGATTTTTACACTAATGTTTAACTAACTGTATCTCAAAAATGGATAGAAATATTTATATAGTTCATTGGTGAAAAATTTAATACTCAGTCTGAAGAATTCCCTGTTTGCTTAAAAGACCCTCGATCTGTTCCACCCTGTATACATACTTATATAGACAAATATATGCTTAAATACATAGAAACATCCAGAACCCAGGAACAAATATTCGAGTTCATCACACAAATATTACCAATGCGCCAATCATGTCGTCATAATTTGGTTGGTATGTTACATAGCATCTTATTTTATAAATCATTATCAAATGTTATGCAATTCAATACATGCATATTGAATAGGAATCATTATGACGGATGGCGGTAGTACACGCTGAATAGAGCCCCAATGCCCTATTAATGGCCATACATACGGACAACCTAAATCATCCTCTAATCATGGCGTAACCAAAATAGCCGCACGCATAGCCTGCACAGGGTTGCCACCATCAAGTAAACTGGTGGTTCAGTGTGTTGTAACGGAGATGCCATGACTAGGCATCGGACTACTGATAGCAGAGTAGGACTTAGATGACTTAGGTAGAGAGTAGGACTTAGGTAGAGATAGAGAGCTATGGGGCCGATATTAACATTAAAATTAGGGCTCGCGGTCGTGTCCGTGTTTCGTGTACCCGTATCCGGATCCCCGTTGCCGGGTAACACTTCTACGGAGATCCGGACCGTTAGGCACGTGTAATTAGGCTCCGTGTAATTAAGATACGTAGCTCCGTGTAACACGGAGCTATAATTGGATACAAAAACTGTATAATTGGACCGCTGATTGTATCCTCTTTGTATCCTAGACCATCTTGTATAATTGGATACATCAATTATTTCAAGCTAGAAAACTCAGTTTTATTCCGAGTATAGGGAACGTTCACAAAAAAGAGCGGCAATTTAAAGCTAGCGTGAAATTTGACAAGTTTATACTTTAGGGAACTTATTAGCCGTCTACACACTTTTTGTATCCTGGCAATCATTTTTGTATAATTCAGACTTGCGGCTGAATAATGGATAATTTTCTACTGGCAGCCCTTTAATTACACGCGGATCTGATCCGTCCGTGACGTTGACGGTTCGACAAGCTTTCATTCAATACCCGAGCGGAGCCGAGATCCGCCGATCGAAGCCGAATGCAGACACGGCTACGTATCCTTGACGTATCCGTGTAGTACGGGATCTTAGGACCGCCGGTGTTAAGAACACGGAACGGAGCTACGGTTCCGCGTGTAACACGTATATCAGAAGCCCTAATTAAAATACAATTCCTACTCATACTCATTCATCTATTTCACTCCAAACTGCCTTTATGGCCATTGTAGTTAAAATTCCCAAGCATCAAATAAATGAATAGTCATAACTGGACATTCAATCAATATAGAACCCAATTTACTCCATAAAACATGGAAAATGTCTCAAATGTTTTTACGTATTTCATGATTTGTATTTTAATGTCAATATCGGCTCTATACCTCTCTAAAGTCCTACCGTGCTATCGAAAGTCCGATGGCTAGCCAAGACTTTGCACGACCAGCGGCGCGGCGAGCGGTTGAGCGAGAGATCCGAGCGGGGCGGCCATACGAGTGAGCGAGACACACGTACCGCTCACCGCTGCCGCTGTCGCGCAAAGTCGTGGCATCTCCGTAAACCTAGCGAGTTAACATTACGTAACAGGGGTGGTAAACAAGGAATTACAAACAAGTGTCTATTAGAAGCCCGAAACCGAAGGCGAGGGCTTTAATGACACGGGTTTGGAATTCATTTTCCACCAGAGTCACGTACGACGTTTTTCATCACAGTCAATACCAAAATTACTTACCGCCCAGTTTTCTAGCATGTAAACCCTTTATTTTCACACGAGTATGATAAAAATTACTTACCGCCCTAGGGCGTAATTTACGATTTACCGCCCGGTTTTCTAGCATGTAAACCCTTGATTTTCGAGCGTGTGATGAAAATTATTTTTATTACAGTAGTAACGTCTGCTAACGTAAACCAAATCGGTCGAGAAATGTGACCTCTCGGTGTGAACAGCGTCTAGATATCCAAACATCCAAATATCGTGACATACGAAAGAATTTTGGGCCAAGCTGAAACGTAGACGCTTCGCTCGCTCGGTCAATTAATATACAAATTGTAGCCGGCAGGATAAACGTAAGCACATTTCTGTATACAACCCCTTTCTGTGTTCAACAGTCCGTAAATTACATTTAATGAACGCTATTAAACTACACTTAATTAGTCTACTACAGATTTGAATGAAGTTTCAAGTTTTAAACTTTTAAAAGTATTTAAAACACAACAACATTAAATAGTATAGTAGTTTACGTCACCCTGGGCCGTAAAAGGGATTTTCTGCCCGCCACCACCGCCGGGGAGAAAATCTCACTTCCTTGCCAAAGCAAGAAGTAAAATGTTAGGTAAACCACGGACGGTAATTCGTAGATCTACTGATCGGTTATTTATGGCCCTCACCTTCGGTTCGCGCCACGAACACCTGCAATCCCCACCTTAGGTATGCATACTATTATGTACTTATCTGTAACATACCTAATGAGAGTCCTTAAAACAGAAGTGTGGTTTTAACGAATGAGCCAAAGGCGAGGCTCCATTTTTCATTATTACACAAATAACGAACGTTATAAGTTTATTATAAACTATAGATGCATCAAATTGACGACACGTATGGTGCAGTTTGTAGACACCTGCCTACTGAGCCGGCGGTCCCGGGTTCAAATCCCGGCTAGGGCAAATATTTGTGTGATGAACTCGAATATTTGTGCTTCATGACCCAAGCACAAATGGTATTGTTGTAATTGTATTGTATTTAAGTATATATTTATCTATATATGTACGTATATCATCGCCTAATACCCATAACACAAGCCTTCTTGAGCTTAATTTGGGACTAGATCGATTTGTGTGAGGTTGTTCGATATTTGCCCGATATTTATTTATTTATCAAATAATAGGCGATATATTAGTAGAATTAATAGACAATATATTATGGTGGTAGCAACCCTGGCCGCGGATAGGTATCGCGTTTAGTTCAGCGCAATAGACACGGCATAAATAAACCAGCTGGCACACCTGCCTGCACACGCGCGGGGTGCTATGGGTCCCTAATTAATTTATCTGGGCGATTATATCGGCGTTTTTTTTTTATAACGGCACAACATAGTGGCTCTATTTCGCCTGTTGGTAAGCAAAAAGGAGAGCCCAAGTCGTAATGGCAACTGACAAGAAACCAACGGTGTCATGTCAGTTGACAGTCTCATTAATATTGGCCAATCCATGAAAGCAATCAACATCATTTTGATAAGAATTGTAAAAATCCACAACTTCTACAAGATAACCGAAAATGGCGCCTCGGGACAAAACAGATAGGTACAGAAATCAATCTACATACAAGCGCGCTCGAGCAAACGCATACATAGACATTGCTCACGGACACGATATCCCGAAGCAGTTGAGTTCGGACCAGTGCGAGCGCGAGTGCCATCCGCTTGACGTGTCCATGAGCAATGTCTATGTGTGCGTTTGCTCGAGCGTGCTTGTATGTAGATTGATTTCTGTACGGACCTATCTTTTTGTGGCTTCGGTTCTTACGGAGGTGGACGATATTGCGGACATATAAATAAGGCGGTTAAAAAGCTCAAATTACAAAAATAGTACCAAACTTTCCATGACAAAAGGCTTGAAGGTCGTGTTTATCGCGCGATAATAAACCTTTTATTACAATTGTCACGTTTTTTTCGAATATTTTGCCACAGCCCCTGTGACTGTGCCTTGTAATCGATGGACTCATTTCGGCCACATCCAGTAATCGCCTGCATTGGAGTACACCCGGTATCGCTGTAGCTTGACACCCGTGAATTATTACTGTTGAACTAATTTCACTCTCTTAACAACATCAAAATGCATATATTTGACAACATTTAAAATTTTCAAATAGTGTTAAGTTTAAACTAATTTCATTACTTTATTATTACTGAACCAACATTTTATTTATTTCATTATTCGGACTACTTTGAAAATATTAAAAAAGAAGGTGAAAGCGGCGTCGTCTAAGAATCAGCACACAAATGACGGCACCTTAAGTGACGTCAAAAAATTGGCACCAGAAATTGACAGTCACAACCTACAAAAAGAACAGTGGTACAGTTTCCATACTAACTGCCTTAGTAATAGTCAGACTGTATTATTTCCTGCGCTGTGGCCTGTGACCAATCAATTGTCACCTACGCTTTTTTAGAATGAGAATCTTTTCAAATGGATTTTTTAATCATTATATTGGATTTGTCGAAAATGTAAAAGTGCGGATATATTCATCCTTCCATCCTGAATTATATCGGAAAAAGGCCTAGTCAAAAAAAATAATGTCAATTAAAAGTATGTATCACAACCCCCTGTGACTGTGCCCAGTAATCGATTCCACTCATTTCAACCACATCCGGTAATCGCGGCCATTGGAGTGTACCCGGCATCGCTGTAGCTTCACATCCATAAATTATTACTGTTGAACTAATTTCACTCCCTTAACAACCTCAAAATACATATTTATTTATGCGTATCAATTGTCTTGGCTATCCAAATAGTATCCCCGTTTTTTTTCTAATACTTTACCACAACCCCCTATGACTGTGCCCGGTAATCGATGGACTCATTTCGGCCGCATCCGGTAATCGGCTGCATTGGAGAGCACCCGGCATCGCTGTAGCTTGACAACCGTGAATTATTACTGCTGGACTAATTTCACACAATTACACGGCTCAATTACAAAATCGCTTGCATTCGAAACACATTGGAATCATCTATCTTTTGATTAAGCTTAACTGATTTAAACTTAATTTTTCGAGGACTGGGTACGTAATGGGGAGACGTGGTAGAGGTGGATCTGCGTAAACTTCAAGCCGAAAACTGGCAAGCAACTGCGCAGGATCGGAACAAGTGGCGTACTCTCGTTTCGGAGGCTAAGATCCTGTTTGGGTCACTGAGCCAAAATAGTTAGTTAGTTTGGGTACGTGATACTTTATACATTATATTCAATTTAATTTAGTGCTCATAATATTTAATATTTATTTATTTGGCGACGCCGTTGACTCAGTGTGTAGTGCACCTGCCCACTGAGCCGGTGGTCCCGGATTCGAATCCCGGCCAGGGCAAATATTTGTGTAATGAACTCGACCATGAGGTTGTTCTACATATTTGAGTTTATATTTATCTATACAAGTATGTATATTGTCGTCTAGTACCCATAACACAAGCCTTCATGAGCTTAATTTGGGACTAAATCGATTTTAACTTCTTAACTTTAACATCAATCTATATTTTGCAAGTGGACATTTTTGTAAAACATCATCCTGTACTTTTTCCGGAATACTCGCACGTACCTTACTTACGACCTAGGAGAAGACTAGCTTTACCTAACTCTAAAATGAAATTGGTCCACTCTAATTCCTTTTCTATGTCCGTAAAAATATTTAATAAACTCCCTAAAGCTATCCAAGACATATACAATTTAAACCAATTTAAGAACACTCTAAAAAGCTATTTATGTAATTGAAAAAGCATACTACACTGTTCAGGAATTCCTAAATGAAACACAAGACATTTAACTAATTTAAATGAACTCTAATACTATTTACTATGAAATTTATGAAATTACCGTATTGTATTATAATCATGAAAATTAATGAACATTATGACTATGACCAAACCTGTATTGATATAAATATATATATATATATTTTTTATGTGTAAATTCCCGGCATATTTATATTTATTTTAGTTTTAGTTGTAAGATATTACTGTGCCTGACAAGGCTCATGTTTTGGACTTTACCTAGTATTTAAGACCCTTAATGTACAACATTAATTGCAATAAAATTATTTGATTTGATTTGGTTTGTGTGAGGTTATCTGATAATAATAAATAAATAAATAATAAAAAATAAATATCAGACAACCTTACACAAATCAACCTAGTCCCAAATTAAGCTCAAGAAGGCTTGTGTTATGGGTACTAGGCGACGATATACATACTTATATAGATAAATAAATACTTAAATACATAGATATCTGATATTTGTTTATTTATATTTAAAATGTCTGTATAAATTACGCTAAATCAATTTAAAAGCAATTAAACTATGTTAGGCGCACGCTCGCGGTTTGTACACAAATTATAACATCTACATAAACATAAATCATAAATAACCTTAAGATTAAAAAATATTTACATAATAAAATATAAACTACAGAAAAATTGTGTCCCCGCGGCATGGTCCCGAAGACGCTGGCAGCATTTCCCCGCTGAATCGCAGTGCTAATGGGTTGTGCGAGGAAGCTAAATTATCTACATTTTCTAATGAAAATAGATAAGAATGCTAAATGAATATACCAGGTGGGCCCTGTAACAGGTGCAATAAATTAAAACATAGATTATACCCCTCAAACTGAACAACATTATCAAACAACTTTTATAAATAACTCATTTATAATGTAAACCTGTAAAATAAATTATATTCAAAGAAGCAATATATTGCGAAACATTCGATATTTAGTAAAGTGACCGCTGTGTCAATGCTAAGGCGATGTCAATGTTGGACAGCGTACATTGATAATACTATTTACCTTGGTACTTTGTTTGAAATAATGAACATTATGAAAACAGTATTTAAAAAAAAAGTTTCTGAACAGGTTGTTCAGTTTGACGAGTAAAATCTATGTTTTAATTTTTTGCTCCTCTTACAGGACCCATACGTCACAAAAATAACAAAGAACTCCAAGAATGCTAGAAAGAAATACCGAGAATTGTAGGCACCTTAGAGGCATGATGACCACATGTAGAGGGGATTTATGGTCGCATATGCGGTGCGTGGGCACGATGGCCGATAGGAATATGTGCGGATTTGGGGCGCGTCAGCGCGTCCAAGAGGGCTGTGCCTCGCACACGTGGAAATATTTCTTTATTTATTTTATTCAAACTTTATTGCACAGAACAAATGGTGGGCTTAATGCCAAATGGAATTCTCTACCAGTCAACCATAGGGCCAACAAAGATACTAGAAGTTGGTGCTAATCGGAAATCGAATTGTACAGAGAGCATATAAATTGGTAAAAATAACACGGCTTTTTAAGAGGCATTATTCTTTTAATTTTTTTTATATTGTGACAATTATACCTATTGATAATTTCAATTTCAACCAACTTTTTGAAGTGAATGATATCCCTGAGTTTTAGATCGTGACATAGCTATTTCATGCTTTCATTGCGTGCAGTCGAAAATAAGTTGAAAAAACCCGTGAATTTTGTCAATTTCGAGTAGTTTTTGGAAAATTCATACTAGGTTTCAAATATTTACCAATAAGTCGCATTGGAATTAAGGAGTCTAAAGCCCTGCGAACGTGTTATGACAGTTTGTCTACAGAAAGACTTTTCTATAACTAACTCACTAACTAAGAACAATTTATAAAAATCTGTATCATTTTTTTAAAGATTACGGCAGTGTATCTAGTAAGTGCTTTTTCAATTTTCTTTTAAATATCCGTTTATTTTTTTCGAGACGGATGTCCTCGGGTAAGCTGTTAAAAATTACATACCACGGCACGACAGGTCTCAAAACTCCGCGCATTTGCGTTTGGCCGCAGTGGATTGTAGCTCGTGATTATGGATCTTATTTTTTAAGACGTAACTTGCAGTCGGACTTTGTGTAGGAGTATAACCCGCTAATGAGATTATCTCCGCGCCACAGGAGTAATTTTGTGGGGGTGACGCGGGCGCACTGGGCGTATGGACTGCGTCGTGAATATACCGAGATTATGAATCGCGAAACGTAGAACGATCAATTTATCTGCTTAGCCCAATGGTTAACTGGTAGAAAATGCCTTATGGGATTAGGTTCACCTTTTATACTTAATACTTACTTACTTTCCACGGCGCAGCGACCCAAAGTGGATCTTGGCCTCCGACACTAAAAGACGCCACTCCTTCCGGTCTCGGGCTGTTTGTTGCCAGTCAGCCACACCCAGCTCAGACAGGTCCCTCTGCACCACGTCCCTCCAGCGGTATCTTGGACGACCCACCGGCCTCTTGCCCGCCGGTCGACCAACATACACTCTTCTAACTGCGCGATCCTCTCCCATTCTCTCTAGGTGCCCAAGCCATCGGAGTCGGGCAGATTTAGTTTCACCGATGATATTTGGCTCGGACACGAGATCTTCAATCTCCTGGTTCTTTCGGATGCGCCAGTTACCGTCCTCCATTTTAGTCGGGCCCAGAATCTTACGGAAGATCTTCCTCTCAGCCACTAACAGCTTGTTCTCCTCGCTCAGCGTTAGCGTCCAAGCCTCGCATCCATACATTAGGATCGGTCTGATTATGGTTTTATAGACACGGATCTTCGTATTTCGGCTGAGAAGCTTGGACACCAACACCTGGTGGAGTGCGGCTGTGCATCGCAGGGCGTTTTGGATTCGGAGATTGATTTCCTCCTCTCTCCTATTGGTGGTCGTGAGTGTGCACCCACCTTCACCTCACCTTTTATATGATAAGTTATTTATTTTGTGCAATAAAGATTAAATAAATAAATAAACGATATTCGACTTGAACGACGTGAGCGAACTCGTTTCATAGGTATCGGGATTTTTTATGTAAAATCACAAGTTTTTGTCTATTTCGTTATCACGAAACTTACAAATGGTCTAATTCTTAAATATAAGGCTAAAAAAAGGAATTATATTAATACATCTTAGGTCTTATTGTCACTTAACACCAGGTGCGAATGAGGTCAAATGGAATAAAAGTTAATAATTAAATCTGGGGGCACGGTAGTGCCCCCGCCAAGACGAACAAAAAAGAGGCGGGGCACTACCTACCTTTTCTCGAACCGTTTCGTCTCATTTTCAAACCCTCATAGTTTCGTCCCAGTTAACACCAGAACGCCCAAATTCACAGGTTAAGATGTAGTTAGGGAGCATATAAAATGTACAAAATTTCATTGATCTAGCTTTTATACTTTAGGTTTTATTGGTACCTAAAATACGCCGATTTTGCCACTCACTTATACACTGACGTATCAAAACCTCTGGGGTACTTCCCGATGATCTAGAAAGCTGAAATTTGGTATGTAAGCTAGTATTAGTACACAAACAACAAAATAATTCTAAAACTTGGAACTTTTACCCCCCAACCCCTTAAACTAGGGGATGGAAGTTTGTATGAGAATTCTGCAAATTTTGATACTAGAGGTCTGAAAATTGGTATAGGGACTCCTTGTTATAAATAAAACACATAATATTCTAGGATTTTTAGAAAATCACCCCCCACCCTTTAAATAAGGGGATGTAAGTTTGTATGGGGTTCCCATAATAGGGGATAAAAGTGTATATATATATGGGGCTAAAAGTAGGTATTTCTTAAATACACAATTATTACTACTTCTGTATCTACACTGACTTCGTATTTTAAATATTTCTTTATAGACCTACCAAAATGCGATAATAAATGTAGCACAATTAACACGCGGAATTTTATATTTTATATTGTTGAATCAATGATTTTTATATCCATCTTAAGCAGATTTAAGCGTAAGACGAATGCGTAAGAGGAAATGATATCAACAAGAGAAATATGCAAAGATAGAGCTCTGAAGACTGATGCTCAAGAAACGCTACAGCCCAAAATAAATAAAAAAGCTAGGGCACCTTACAAATAGAAATAAGATCCCACCAAAACATTTCATGTAAAATTGGCGGCCAAGACTCACATGCTCATAACGCTTTCACTGTAAAAAGTTATCAGATCCCAGGAAAAGCCAAGCCCCTAAGCCCTGACTTTACTAACCCTACACCTTGGTTTCAAAAGTATGGCTTGGCCGTTTCATAGTACCTTAAATAAGTCCAACGGACCGTTTGGCCCATTACGGTTTATATATTTACGGTAACCTATGAAACAGCCAAGCCATACTTTTGAAACCAAGGTGTAGGGTTAGTAAAGTCAGGGCTTAGGGGCTTGGCTTTTCCTGGGATCTGATAACTTTTTACAGTGAAAGCGTTATGAGCATGTGAGTCTTGGCCGCCAATTTTACATGAAATGTTTTGGTGGTAAGTCTTTCTTTGTACGATTATCTTCTAACGACTGCACACTTAAGAAGCGTGTCACACCAACCCCTCTTAACACTTTACACGATAGCTCATTAACGATGTGAAAACGACAAGGTGCTACATGCTTAACTGTTTATTAACCACACATTCGAGGAAAACCGCAGAGCATTTTCTTCCACAAGAATAAATGTCCTCAAGGGGCACCCCTGCGGGACCCGTTTTACGTCCCCAGTTATTTAGGGAGGCTTTATGAAAGGATGTAACAAACGATTTGTAAGGATTTCATCAGTTTTTAGTTCGAGGTTTTCCCGGCCGACCGACTTCGCCGGCCCTGTTATTGTTTATCTATTTATGACCGACCTTTCTAGAGTGAGCGGTTGTATAGGTACTAGACATTATTTTTTATGGTTGAAGTAACAGGCATCAATGTAAAAGGATTGGGTAAAAATCGAAGCGTACGTCTTTCTCACTTTCCTACCATGCATAACTACTCTAAACACGATCAAGACCCAAGTTCGCGAAGCAAAACAGCGACACACCGGCCGTGGGTAATATTAGATGAACCATTTAGGCCCGCTTTTGACCCAACGATAACTTAAAATCTAACTAACCTATACGTACAGACTTGCAATGAAATTGCGACAATAGTGCGACTTGGCAACTTTTTACCTAATACCAAGTCTAAAATCTGATTTAGAGTACAAGAAGATGTCTGATTAGACTCATGTTCAGATCAATCAAGTAGAGAAATTAAAAAAACTTGCCAAGTTGCTATATGGTGTCGCAAAGAACATTACAAATCATTTTAATTTAATAGGAGCTGTGATCTAAGAAGCTTTAAAAGAACTTGGTTTCCAGTTAGATCTCAATTCTTTTATTAGCGATACCGTTTACGAACATGGTATTTATTTTTCAACTTTATGTTTATGATGGGATAAAAATTACTCTTTTTTCTTTTTTTTATGTCATAGGGGGTATACTAACTATACTCTATGGTATACTAACCCCCGGTTCCCAGCAAACCAAGCCGGTAGAGGATCCTCTTCTTTCACAGAAAAACACTTTAACGTATGCTTCAATTCATAGAACTATCATTTCATAAACCATTTTTCCTCGGAGGTCATACATTTTACAGAAATCTTGAAAATGTCAACCTATAGATTAGGTTAGGTTAGGTTTGTGTTATCACATTCCGAAATATTTTATGGGTTCAGAAAAAGAAATGCTTTCGATGAAATAAAATTACGATGAAACGTTTGTTTATAAAACTGAGCAGCTATGTAAGTAGTACAGTTTGACACAAAAGAGTAGAAATTAAAAAGTGGCAATACTATGTTGACGTCCCCGTTTTCTTAGATAGATTAGAAAGGGACGACACGACAGTATTGCCACTTTTTAATTTCTACTCTTTTGTGTCAGACTGTGAATACAAAACTAGCTTAACATTTACACAAAGGTATAAGGATTAATTTATAGAACCGGAACAGTCTAGCCACCCAGGGAGGCATTAGGAGTTATTTGTGAATCGGGAACATTTCTGTCTGTCTGCGCGGAAGCACTTAGCGTCCGGTCTCAAAGGTAATCATCCCAAAGGATGCCCTGACGCACTCCATCGGATCGGATGGTCGATTAGGGTAGTGCTTGAACCTCTCGAAGTTGACCGAAGTTTAGCGAATATGATAGTGTGGAGAGACCCCATACGTTGATGACGCAGTTTTTTTTTTTTTTTTTTTTCAACATAAAACATACATAAAATACAAATTTAAGTAATTTCTCGCCAAACTGTAACTTTTATTGGTGAGACGCGCTCAATTTTAATAAAACAACTTAGCGTATCTTATCAACAGAATAAGCAATGACGAGATATTTCCTTCTCGACAACAACTTTCACAGTTGAGGTGTCCGATTGTAATATAGGGTAGGATGAGTTCTTTCAACCAGCTGACAGCATGTTAGCTATTGAGTATTGAGAAGGAAATCCCTAAGCTTTCATTGTAACAGGGTTTTTCTTAATTTTGGTTCTTGTCTTAGCAAATCTATTTTATTTAATATTTTTGGTACTAGGTATTTGGACATTCTTTCACCATAATAGTTTTTTACTTTTGGTTGAACATATTGTTTTTGTTTTACACTTCTAGTTGGCGCAGTGTGTTGTGCACCTACATACTGAGCGCCCCAGCGTCCAATCTGTCTGTGGAATTCTCGAATAACGACACAATCAGGTTGTTTTATATATATATATATATATATATAAGCATAAATATTCTATACTTTTAACCATATTTCATTGTAGGTATGCACGCTTCACAGTACGCGTTAGATACGTGGTAAATTATTCCCTCTAGCATATACAATAAATTGCCAAAATTTGTGTGTCTAGCTTAGAAGACTCTGTACATTTTAAAAAAAGCTTATTGCACTTTTAGTAAATAGAGCATAATATTATTCAGTAGCGGAATACTTATCCGATTTTGAATTGTAATTTTATTTATATAGATAATAACTTTAAGTAAGTTACTGCATGCTCCATCTTGACTTGAAATATTTGTATGCCTAACGGCTAGACATGGTTAACTGCTTTATTAAATGTAAGACCTGTTTTATTTATTTACCTATGTTTACAAATAAATGTCTGATTCTGATTCTGATTCTTTGATATACGTACGTTCATAGGGCCATAACATAATATTGGTTCATTAATTTGACGACGCGGTCGGCGCTGTTTATAGTGCACCTGCCTACTGAGCCAGCGGTCCTGGGTTCGAATCCCAGCCAGGGCAAATATTTGTGTATTGAACTCGAATATTTGTTCCTGGTCCTGGGTCATGGATGTAATCTTTATATGTATTTATATATTATGTCAAAGATAAATAAATATAAATACAGATCAAAATCTTTACAAAGAGAGATAAACAATAGGCGATCTTATCGCTAAAAAGCGATCTCTTCCAGACAACCTATATATTTCGTCGTCTAGTATCAATAGTACAAGCTTTGGTTTGTGTAAGATTGCCCCTTAATAGGTATTTATTTATTTATACTTCGGCGAAATGTGTGGAGCCACAATAAGATACTTCCTAGAAGCTAGCAATCTGTGTGGTGGTAAACAGATATCAGGTAGCACGGTTGGCGCAGTGATAGCGCAATTGCCTACTGAGCCAGTAGTCCTGGGTTCGAATCTCGGCAAGAGCAGGTGATGAACTTGAATATTTGTTCCGGGGCCATAGATGTTGCTATTAAGTATGTACTCGTATTTATTTGACGAAGCCTGTTGCTGATTTGATGTTGTATCTCACCTGACGAAGCCTGCGATGCGGATCAGAACTTATTGTATTTTTTTCTTTCGTGTGCCCTTTAATAAATGACTTTCTACAAAAAAAAAACTATATAAATAAATAAATAAATAATAATAAATATCGGACAACCTCACACAAATCAATGTAGTACCACAGTAAGCTCGAGTAGGCTTGTTATGGACACTAGACGATGATAAGCATGCTTATACATATAGATAAATGCAAATAACTTCCGTGACCCACGCACAAATATTCATCACACAAATACTTGCCCCTGCCGGGATTCGAACCCAGGACCGTCGGCTTAGTAGGCAGTTGCTTAACCACTGCACCAGCGAAGAATAAAATTACACACATAAAATTGATCCTCCGAATTTTTCTTCTACTACCGATTTGTAGTCAGAATCATCACTCTTCCGAATTTTTAACTTCATACATTTGTCCCTCATAAATTTGTACTACTACCAACCGACTTCATAATAGACAGTTTTCAGAACATCGTAATTCATAATGTCGTCACTAAGATTATGTGTGTACTCATAATGCTGATTTTCATATTTCTTTCATTCAGAATCATAAATTACAATAAACTTGTCAATCATAACATTTAAACATCGATACAGTTTTTCTCCATATGTTTTTATTCATAAGACTTGTTTTGAGTTATAGCGAGTTAAGTGTACATGCAAGCAAGCATGCACGAATTTTGACGCTCCGCTCGCTTCGCTCGCTCCGCTATACGTGGTTACAATATTTGTATTGTAACCACGAAAACCAAAAACCAAAACCGAAAACTGTAGGTTAGGTTAGGTTTGCCTAACCTAACCTACAGTTTTCGGTTTTGGAACCACGTTCCATTTGGGCGCAGCTCTTCCTAACGGCATTATACACTTACTTAGTAAATAAAGTTTCTTCCCGAATCCATCCTGGCTCTGCATTTGCTTATAAAAATTTGATGTAATAGTAGATTATTTACAAGTGTTCATGCAAGCAAGCAGGCAAGCATTTTGACGATTATACGTGGTCATAATACTAACCTAACCTAACCTACAGTTTTCGGTTTTTGAGCCACGTTCCATTTTGTCACAATCTGCTTATAAAATATAGGATTGTGGAGTTTATGAGTACAAACTAATCTGCTTAAAAAATGTATGACAGTGAAAAATAGGATCAAAAACAGTTATGATGAATAAATGTATGAAAACAAAAAGTAGTATTAGAGATATTTATGATAATTGACATTATGATTTTAAATGGTTCGGAGTTATGATCGGTAGTAATAGTGACTAAGTATAAATAGTGACTATTATGATGAAAAATTGTATGAGTAACATTTTCGGAGTTCCAATAATCGGGGTTGAAAAATTATGTGAACTTTGGCGCACCCGTTGCCAGATCTACGGAAAAATCCGTAGATCTACGGAATTTAGGCTGTGTGCCCAGACCTACGGAAACTATTGGAGAATCTACGGAATTTCAGACTACTTTTATTTATCACCAAAACATGACATAAACGAAACGGAATGTACTTGTTCGGCGAAAAATAAATTGTAATCCTGGCTGAAACACTCGCGGAATAATCATGCAACTTCACTCGGTGATCCGTATTTTGAATTTCATTTTCTAGACGATGGATAAGCTATAAACAAGGTGTTCAAAAATATTACATTTTTGTTTTTTCATCTACGTTTTTGCAAATGTTACTAACTTTTAATAAAATTTTATGCTTCAGTGTAGTCAAATGAAGAATTGGAAGAAAGTCTGTAGAACTACGGAAATGTCATCTGGCAACACTGCACTGCGCCAACCGTCATATATAATATAAGTAAGTATGCATATCATCGTCTGGTACACACGCAAACACAAGCCTAGCTTTCGGACATGTCGTGGGACTTTGTTGGCAAGCGGCAGTAGCGATAGCGGCGGAACAGGTGACCAGGGAACCGGAGACAGGCGGGCTGTCGATCGCTTGGTTGCATTCATTCAGCCTAATCCCCAATAGGCATGTAGACATTTTTTTTTTTGAGGATGTCCATCGATTCTATTTTTTATTGGCATATGGGACTACCTACACTTAGACTGCTCTAAAAGTCAGAAATGACCGTCAAAGTTCAACATTCCTACAGAGCACTAAAACGCTCCATACAGATGGCCACTAGGGAATGCAACCCGGGTACCCGAAAACCCGGGTACCCGGGTACCCGGGTACCCGGGTACCCGACTACATTTGGAGTCGGGTAAAAACCCGGGTTTGGAACTCAAAAACCGGGTTTTACCCGAAATTAAGAAATGTTAAACAAATTAGTGAAACCATAAATAACTTACAGCAAAATGTTCTATTATGGCTGTAACCCTAACTTACTGCGTTGTAACTTACTAGCTTTGCCCGCGGCTCCGCCCACGTGGAAATTGGTCTGTGTCAGTCAGTAAGCGGCTAATTCACCCCTAATTTCTCTCCCTATCCCCTGGAGGCAGAAGTTTAAGTAAAGTTAACAGATGGATACGATAATGGACTGTAGTCCAGATCCGCCCGGCGTCGCACCCCGTTAGAATCTGCGCCTCGATGAGGTTTCGCTGCATCTGCACTACTTTTAACTGGGTTCCGTTACAAACTTCGGAGGTGACAAATTCCGAAGAAGCATGATCGGAACTCCAACTTTCAGGGTTAATATGTGTGCTGGGAGTCCTGAAACTCTCAATGAGTTATAGAACTCCCCCGGGTGATGTTATGACTTTGCCTTAATCCAAGACAGTGTTAATGGAATTATATGCAGCTTGTTCACCTTCGATTTCCGCCAATATCCACGCATTAAATGCCACTGTCTGTACATTTTTCGCCGTGAGTATGGCTCTCTCACAAACCCAAGAAATCTCACGTCCCATCACCTGGCTCAGGTCTCCGTATACGCTCCGAATGAGGTCTTCAACGAACGGAAAGGTCCTGCATTACGTGTTTGGTAATCGAACCAGGCCGTTGGTTTCCTCCAGATTCTCCAGAAATCTTTTTCCAACCTGAAGCAGTACCCGGGCGAGTTCTTGGACATGTGAGCCTCCTCCTTGTTGGATTCGCATATTCTCAGCCAGGCACAGCTTCTGCACGCTCGGCCACAACACCGACCTCTTCGGGGCAGGCATTTTATCTCGTCGGCTCCAGTACCATGCGTCACCGCAAAACGAAATTGTAACGCTACCCATTGCACGCGCCGCCCTTCTGAAGTCTTGGAGTATCCTTACTACGGCTTCTACGGCCTTTTTATGCGCCATAGTACACTCGTCCAAGACTATTAAACTGCATTCCTGTAGAACTCTGCTTTTTTTCACAGTTTTTTGATACACCGCAGACAGGAGTTTCTGTGCTGTCCAAATCTATTGGACTCTTGAAAGTTGTGTGAGCCGTTTTGCCACCAGGCAGCAACGTAGCAGCGATAAGTCAATTATAAATTTGTTGATGTCCTGCAAAATCCTTCCTCAGTGGCTTATTCATGTCACAGCGTATAAATTTTCGCGCCATTTGTTAGTTTATCCGGGTACTCGAAAATCTCGTTACACGTGTTTGAAAAAAGAAGTAGCGCCATAAGATTCAAAGTCTGGAATCGTAATTAAACGTGCTTTTCATTCTTAAATACCCGTAAAAACCATGAAACTCAATATTTAATAATTTTTGTCCAAGTCCCTGGGTATTACCCGGGTACCCGGGTTTTGAAAATAAAGGTCGGGTAATACCCGGGTAACAAAAATGGCCGGGTATTGCATTCCCTAATGGCCACCTGCATATGACGGCATCTGTGGACCAATATTTGTATGAAGTAAATAAGTAATTTGCCATTTTCACCGTGAAAAAGTGCGTTTAAGTTCATGGTTGTCGTACAATTATTGTTTTGTTAAATTATGAGGATTCTAAAAACAATTTCAAACTTTATTTTGGATCAAAAAAATAAATCATACATTTTTTGTACCTTTGAAGTCACGTATTTCAAAAAATACTTTTTTGTTTTTTTTTTCAATTTTTCATGACATATAGAGCTAATTCGATTAATATTTAACTACACTATGTTGTATAATTCAACATCAGTCGCATCCCCAATTGGAGCCAATGTTTACCGTTCCGGCGGTGCTCCCACACAGCCCTCTTCCTTGAATCTTCTTATTGTCCTGCAGAAAGAAAGGACATCGAGGCTAATGGATCTTCAAGAGGGGAGTAAAATAAAATAGGTTCTTAAAGGGTCGGCTACGCGCGTGTGATGCTCCTGGCGTCGCAAGCGTCCATAGGCGGCGGTAACTGTGCAAAGAATCAGGCGAGACGCAAAAAAAAAGTCTCTCATCTCCTCCAAGTCAGTGGAACTAGGAGACTAGTTCCATTGGCTAAGCCGTTACTTAGGGACTAGATTAAATTGTTTGTAGTTGCGGTTGTGATAGATGTTATAGAAAACATTTTACCCAAAAAAAAATGTGAAGGTCATCACTTGACTCCGTCGTGAACTTAAAGAACGGGCTTATTTCTCCTCAAATGTTATGCCGACCTAATCTTGATGCCACGGAGTTTTTTCGTTGTGAATTACGCCCAAAAAGTGTAATTTTTGCCTCAACTCGAGATTAGTCGGAAACCTGATTATTACTTAGGCTGTTTAACACAACCGCCTGAAGCTAGTGAGATCTTTTCATTGCGTTTCATATCTTTATGGTATGAGATAACGCAAAAAACGTTATGTGATTAAACTGCTATTATGAATTGACAACATTTCATATTTTTAAGACTATCATTTTATTACTTTACTGAATTCTGCTTAAAAAGATGAAGTAATCTCTGTTTTTATTTATTTTCTGAGATGATTATTTATTTTATTATTAATTTATAAAAACATACTCATTTTAAAATGTGGTAACACCAAAACCAGAACTTAATGGAACTGTTACTTAAGTCGGTTTTCTTATTAAAAAAAAACTTAATAAAACTCGGTATGCATCTGTCATCTGTCAACGTCAAATAAAAAAAAAATTTTTTTTTGGTCTTTGGTTTAGACAACAACCCTATTCAGCCCGTATTGTCTTAGATTGCAGTTATTTGATGTATTTTCTTATATTTCTTTAAATACAGAAGAATAAATTCAAAGATTTTTTTTCAAGGTACACGACATAAAGCCCTGTCGATCTCTATATTAATTTCCACCTGTTATAAATATGAAATGTTGTCAATTGTATTATACGTGCAGTCTACTTGACCCATTTTTGAAATATATTTGAAATGGTTAATAATTATGTTACTAGCACAAAAATAATGTATTGTGTATGTGCCTGTTGTTTACCTCTAATTGTAATTTCTTGCATTGTATTTCTCCTGTATATTTTATGAGGTGTGCAATAAAGAGTACTTGTATTGTATTGTATTGTATTGTATTGTATTGTATTGTATTGTATTGTATTTTTTATTGACCTAAAAAGTTAAATTTTATTAATTAATCTATGATATATATAAAAGAAGAAACTGACTGACTGACTGACTGACATATCAACGCACAGCCCAAACCGCTGGTTCTAGAGAGTCCAAATTTGGCACGTAGGTTCCTTATAAGGTGTAGAGGTGCACTAAGAAAGGATTTTTCAAAATTCACCCCCTAAAGGGGTGAAATGGGGGTCCAAAGTTTGTATGGGGAAACAAGATTACTTAGACTATTTTATTCAAAACTTCACAGGAGTATTTCTAACGATAAATGAGTAAACACGTGTTTCAGGTTTTTTGAAAATTCAACCCCTAAAAGGGAGAAATGTGGTGACAAAGTCTGAAAATCAACATGGGTATTGTTTTTATGGTTTATCGGGTCGCTGATTGCAAAAGCCGCAACGATTTTAAAATCTAACGTGGCGGACGTGAATTATCATCTCCCCTGTTGGGGTGAAATAGGGTTGAAATGTCTAAATACTAAACCGCTGGTTCTAGAGAGTCCAAATTTGGCACATAGGTTCCTTATAAGGTGTAAGGGTGCACTAAGAAAGGATCTTTCAAAATGAACCCCCTAAAGGGGTAGAATGGGGGTCCAAATTTTGTATGGGGAAACAAGATTAGTTAGACTATTTTATTCAAAACTTCACAGGAGTATTTCTTACAATAAATGAGAAAACACATGTTTCCGGTTTTTTGAGAATTCAACTCCTAAAAGGGAGAAATGTGGTGACAAAGTCTGAAAATCAACATGGGTATTGTTATTATGGTTTATCGGGTCGCTGTATCCCGGAAGGGAAGGGAAGAGGGAAGAGGGAAGAGGGAAGAGGGAAGAGGGAAGAGGGAAGAGGGAAGAGGGAAGAGGGAAGAGGGAAGAGGGAAGAGGGAAGAGGGAAGAGGGAAGAGGGAAGAGGGAAGAGGGAAGAGGGAAGAGGGAAGAGGGAAGAGGGAAGAGGGAAGAGGGAAGAGGGAAGAGGGAAGAGGGAAGAGGGAAGAGGGAAGAGGGAAGAGGGAAGAGGGAAGAGGGAAGAGGGAAGAGGGAAGAGGGAAGAGGGAAGAGGGAAGAGGGAAGAGGGAAGAGGGAAGAGGGAAGAGGGAAGAGGGAAGAGGGAAGAGGGAAGAGGGAAGAGGGAAGAGGGAAGAGGGAAGAGGGAAGAGGGAAGAGGGAAGAGGGAAGAGGGAAGAGGGAAGAGGGAAGAGGGAAGAGGGAAGAGGGAAGAGGGAAGAGGGAAGAGGGAAGAGGGAAGAGGGAAGAGGGAAGAGGGAAGAGGGAAGAGGGAAGAGGGAAGAGGGAAGAGGGAAGAGGGAAGAGGGAAGAGGGAAGAGGGAAGAGGGAAGAGGGAAGAGGGAAGAGGGAAGAGGGAAGAGGGAAGAGGGAAGAGGGAAGAGGGAAGAGGGAAGAGGGAAGAGGGAAGAGGGAAGAGGGAAGAGGGAAGAGGGAAGAGGGAAGAGGGAAGAGGGAAGAGGGAAGAGGGAAGAGGGAAGAGGGAAGAGGGAAGAGGGAAGAGGGAAGAGGGAAGAGGGAAGAGGGAAGAGGGAAGAGGGAAGAGGGAAGAGGGAAGAGGGAAGAGGGAAGAGGGAAGAGGGAAGAGGGAAGAGGGAAGAGGGAAGAGGGAAGAGGGAAGAGGGAAGAGGGAAGAGGGAAGAGGGAAGAGGGAAGAGGGAAGAGGGAAGAGGGAAGAGGGAAGAGGGAAGAGGGAAGAGGGAAGAGGGAAGAGGGAAGAGGGAAGAGGGAAGAGGGAAGAGGGAAGAGGGAAGAGGGAAGAGGGAAGAGGGAAGAGGGAAGAGGGAAGAGGGAAGAGGGAAGAGGGAAGAGGGAAGAGGGAAGAGGGAAGAGGGAAGAGGGAAGAGGGAAGAGGGAAGAGGGAAGAGGGAAGAGGGAAGAGGGAAGAGGGAAGAGGGAAGAGGGAAGAGGGAAGAGGGAAGAGGGAAGAGGGAAGAGGGAAGAGGGAAGAGGGAAGAGGGAAGAGGGAAGAGGGAAGAGGGAAGAGGGAAGAGGGAAGAGGGAAGAGGGAAGAGGGAAGAGGGAAGAGGGAAGAGGGAAGAGGGAAGAGGGAAGAGGGAAGAGGGAAGAGGGAAGAGGGAAGAGGGAAGAGGGAAGAGGGAAGAGGGAAGAGGGAAGAGGGAAGAGGGAAGAGGGAAGAGGGAAGAGGGAAGAGGGAAGAGGGAAGAGGGAAGAGGGAAGAGGGAAGAGGGAAGAGGGAAGAGGGAAGAGGGAAGAGGGAAGAGGGAAGAGGGAAGAGGGAAGAGGGAATAGTTGGTTTCTATGGATTATCAGCTCGCTGATTACTAAAAAAATAACGATTTTAAAATTCAACGTGGTGGACGTAGGGATTGCAATCCGGATTATTCGAAGTTCGAAAATCCGGATTTTATAGCCGTTTTTAAATTCGGATTTTCGAAGTCAGAAATCCGAATTTTCGAATTTTATAAATATCACTCAACCACCGTATAATATCCAATATTTTCTTAGTGTGGTAGAAATAAATATATTTTTTCTTGTACAGTATTCTAATTTTATTTATTAAATGACTTAAGGGCATTTCTCCGAGCGTTTAAAACGCCTGACGTGTCGTGGCCGTCAATATCTCCGAAGTCCCGCAAGCTTTAATTTTTAACCCCCGACGAAAAAGAGGGGCGTTATAAGTTTAACATGTGTATCTGTGTGTCTGTCTGTGGCATCGTAGCTCCCAAACGGATGGACCAATTTGAGTGCGGTTTCGGGATCTCAGCCAATATTGAAGCCAAGAATTCAAATTTTCCATATCACTCACTAACTGAGGGTCTCATGATAACCAGCTACTATAATTTGCTATCTTAGATCTGAAGATGACCGTTGGAACTCCTAATCACCACATGATAAACCCATGGTGTTTGAGCTCGTCTGATTGGTCTTGATGATTAATAACGTTTGTGTAAGAAAGTACAGTCAGTAAAAAACAGAGTACCAGAAAAACTTCTTTGAGAAAAAAAAACTCATATCATGATTTCTGTCACAGTACTGACCAACTGCAGTTTCTAAGTCTTTGCCATTCTGCTAAAGCTGAATTTTCATTAGGACTATTGAACGGTTTCCTTTGATTGAGGTCACAAATAGCAACACGTAGCAAGGTTTTAACGCGATTTAAGGCCACGTAAGCTTTAGCAAAAGTATTCTTGCCTAAGTGAATTACAGTTTTTAGGACTTTTTTCTTTTGATGTTAGTTTTTAGGATAGTTTGTCACGTCGGGGGTTTTTTAAATTTTTAATTGTTGTTATTATGCAGCAAATTGTACAGTCAGTTAGTCAATATTAGACTGCCAAAAATTGACCCAGAAGCTGGCGCTGGCGGCACTTCTGAGTTATTGACGTCCACGACACGTCAGGCGTTTCAAACACTTTGAGAAGTGCCCTTAAAGTGATATTAATACGATGTACTTCTTACCCCCGCTTGATTCACACTCTTATATATGCATGCTCTTAGGTCGTTACTCGTCTTTCTATTCGTTTTCGTTAAGCCATTCGCCGATTGCTGACGTAATTAATAAAAACGAGTGCTTTACCTATTTTGCACTCATTTTTGAAATTTGAACGCACCTTCTACTTGCGGCGAGCCAAGCTGCAGCGCGGCTTTTCAAGAAGCTGTTTTATTCATTTTATAGCATGAGAACTTTTTATTCATTCAAATAAAGTATCTTTTTTTAGCGAATAAGAAAAAGTGGCAAAATTCGAATTTTATTCGAAGTTCGGATTTCTGTGGGCGAAAAATTCGAAAATTCGGATTGGGTAAAATGCATTCGAATTTGCAATCCCTAGGTGGACGCGTAATACCATCTCTCATGTTAGGGTGCGATGGGGTAGAAATGTCTAAATAATGACTAAAAATATGGGTGTCGTTTTTAAACGCACAGCCCAAAACCGCTGATTTTAAAGAGTCCAAATTTGGAACGTAGGTTCCTTATAAGGTCTAGGGGCGCACTAATAAACGATTTTTCTAAAGGGGGTGAAATAGAGATCCAAAGTTTGTATGGGAAAACAAGATTAGACTATTTATATTCGAAATTTCACAGGAGTATTTCTAACAATAAATGGGTAATCCTACAAGTACTCTTTATTGCACACCTCATAAAATATACAGGAGAAATACAATGCAAGACATTACAATTAGAGTTAAACAACAGGCGGTCTTATCGCTAAAGAGCGATCTCTTCCAGACAACCTTTGGGTAGTGGAGAACTTGAAAAAATAAGATTTTGTTATTAGGCGGTGCAAAAATCGGATAGTAATAATAATAATAATATATACATAAAAAAAAACATAAATATTATATAAAATAAATACATACATACATTCAGCCAACAGATAATAGGACCATTTGAATAAAATACGAATTATGAAAAGGATAGATAGTGTTCTTTCAGTTGAGCTTTGAAAGAAACAAGAGATTTGGCGCGCCTTAAGCTAAAAGGCAAGGAGTTCCATAAACAGAAAGCTTTAAAAGTAAACGAATTATTATACAATTTTGAGACGGAAGAAGGTACGGCAAGAAGCAAATTTTGGGCAGATCGAGCAGAAGTGAGATAAGTGAAACGCTCTTTGAGATTGCGGGGAGTTGCAGGATGAAAAAGTATACTATAAAGAAGAGCAAGAATATGAGAGTTACGACCTAAACTTAAACCTAATAGATGTTTCAATTTGTATTTGGTGCCATCTCGATTGTCGTCAAGGCCAGTGCGGGCGGCGCGGCGAGACTGGACGAGTAGTCATCGGGAAACTTCCTGCAGCCGTAATAAATGCATTCAAGCTTTTCAACAATAAAACGCCTAGACGGATATGCATGAGGGATAAGCAGATAATATCCTAACTTTAACAAATAGCCTAATTTTTAACCTGAAAAAAAGAGCATCGTTCCCGTAGGATAATGTATATTGTATAGGAACGCGGGCGAAGCCGCGGGTTAATGCTAGTATTTCATAACAGAGCTTATCTGTGGCGTGACGTAGGCGATCCCGTAAACAAAGGCCAGTTATTCACTTTTATCTATGATGTGAATGACTTTATTCGTGACGTCACTATCAAGGGTGAAAATGGCGGACAGCGTAACCATTTCAAAATACAGAATAAAAATTATATTTTCGACTGAATTATGAACTGAAAAAAAAATATTTAGGTTTTCTATGTATGCAATACGTAATAAACATTAGTTTAATACATATTAACATTTGGCAACTAGCCTATTTCCATTGTGTCCCGAATTCGACCTAAAAAAAGAATTCCTACTATACTCAAATGGTTTTTTTATATGACAGAGGGTGTGAACCGCGGTTTCGTTCCGATTATTTAAAACACACTTTTATAAGAAAACAGAATTTACTTAGAAAAAACACATACAACTAGCTCCAAAGAAAATTAATGACCACCAACATGACATATACAATAGAATATAAAAATCTCAGCAGCCAGTTCATACCAGAGAGGCCGTCGTTGGCAAAACAGCAAACGGATCGCCTGATGGAAAGTGATCACCGCCACCCATAGCCAGCTGCAACAGCAAAGGAGTCACAAGTGCGTTGCCGGCCTTTCGGGGGTTTAAAGGATTTTACTCTTACTCTTTACTTTTACTCTTTTGCAAAAAATGAAGGGCACCAAGTCTTTAAATCTGCCCATAAAAAGCTGATTATTTCCATTTGCGTAAAGTTTTCCTCACGTTCTATGGTCACGTCGCGCGCGAGATTAAAACTTGCTGCTTTAATCTCCGGACCAAGATTTATTGGACAGATGGCAAAAAGAGTAATATATACTTACAGTGTATACAGTTCATGTTAGAACATAATTACTTGGCCAGATAACAGAGTAAGTTGGCGGTTGTATAAAATATTTTCAAAGGCGGTTTATACTTGACTTATTATGCGATGTTTTCATTAGTGGCATTACTAGAATTTAATGAATTTGCTCTAACGTTAGATAAGGAAATTTTGGCAAGGCAACTATTTCGGTCTTGTTCCAAGAAGGAAAATATGCATTTCAATTACGTTCACTGTACAATCTGTACATTTACGAAATTAATCGTTACTAACATTTAATGTTTATCAGAATTTAAGATTAAGTCATGGTTGGTATATCCCTGACGTTCATGAAAGCAGAACAAGATGATTCCTAAAGTTAGAACTTTACGAACATAACTGAAAGGAACTCAAGAAGAAAACGGGAGTGGCTCGCCAAGTCATCAGGCTGATCATTTATTTAAAATGTATTGCACAGATCAAACTAGTACAAATGGCGGATTTTAATGCCACAAGGCATTCTCTACCAGTCAAACATAAGGCTAAACAGAAACGTTGAATTGGTGCAGGGCCTATTATAACGTTTGGAGACAATTTTAACGAACAATTTTAGAAATAAATGCCTAATAATATATACATACTTAAACTTACACAAGTAAATAATTATAATATACAAGATACATATACATTCATGTACCCAGTGAAAACATCACACCAATAATTCATCTTAAAACAAAAGTGTCAGACAGACAGATCAGATCAGAAAGATGCTTGCGTAGCATGCGCTTGTAAATAGGTTTACTTTGTGCTTGCTTGATGGGGAGTGGAAGATCATTCCAGAATCGTATGGCCTGGATAGTAAAAGAATTTGACAAAAACTCGGTGCGATGGGGAGGGAGTAAAAATTGACTGAAAGAAGAACGAAAGACGGTGCGCTTGACTTGACATTATTGACAGCTTATTTTAGTTCGCGGATAGATCGAAAACCAACTCTATGCAGGCGTAGTTGTAGTAGACTTCGGTTATTTTATGTATTTTCTTATATTTTTTTATATACAGAAAAACAAATTCAAATAATATTCTAGGATGTACAACGACGCAAAGCTCTTACGATCTCTATATTAATTTCCATCTGTTAGAAATATGAAATGATATCAATTACATACCCACCTGGAATTCCCAGTACAAAAACATCCAGGCACTCTCCACCGTAGTAGATTAAAAGTGCAACAGTCAAACAAACAAGACAAACAGTCCTTATTCCACACAAACAATAGATTTATTATGTTAGTAGGTGTTCCACTGGCAGTGTGCGGCTCAGTTCCAATTAGCAGTTAACACGTTGCAGCCCTCCGCGGGGCCGTTACCGCACCGGATACTGGATAGCGGCTGTACTGGATTCCGGACGCACATACATTGCTAGCAAAGCCTTTTTCATACTCTATCTTCGTCTTTGACAATATTTTATTGCACGCCAATAAAAGTTTACAAAATGACACAAAACAAATACAAGTTTAAATAACAGTTGACAACAGGCGGTCTTATCGCTAAAAAGTGCTCTCTTCCAGACCACTTCTTCGTAGTTAAATTGATGAAAAATGTAACTCAATATAGATTAGTTAGGTGCTGCAGAACGCGAAAAAGACCCATAATTAGATACCAACAGAAAACAAGTAGGCATATGGGTAAATAGATATACATAAATATATAGTCATAAACTTACATACACATACTTGATTAAAATCAAAGATTATTAGATTATATGTGTGACTATGGATTACTATAATGAAACACCACATAAACAATAGATTATTATGTTAGTAGGTGTTCCACTGGCAGTGTGCGGCTCAGTTCCAATTAGCAGTTAACACGTTGCATCCCTCCCCGGGGCCGTGACCGCACCGGATACTGGATAGCTGTTGTACTGGATTCGTACTCAAAGAGAGGGTGTATGGACTAAACTGAGTATTATCTGTGGTATTATAAAGACATTATTATGTGACCGTGAAGAATCCCAGTGTCAAATATTGTTTAGAACAATAATATTATTAAAACTAACGTGAGACACCTTTAATCATTATAAAGACGGTTTAAACTCACGTAAACATTTTCAGGAACGGCCCGACATAAGAATAAGAATAAGAATAAGAATAAATTTATTTCACAAAGCACACATGAATAAAATCCACAGGAAATATCTTGCAGACCCCGAACTAGGCTGTGCCTGTATCTCGGGGCCTTGGAGTGCTCTAAACATGATGATGTTAACTAACATTATGCGCAGATTATAATATAAGCTAAGCATGAGATTATAAACACAAAATGGAATGTAAGAAAAAGAAAAAGAAAACATGAAAAACATTGGACTAATTAGGTAAATATTTGGCCTAATACATGTAACTAAAAATTCTAGATTCGTGCGTGCGTGCGTGCGTGCGTGCGTGTGTGTGTGTGTGTGTGTGTGTGTGTGTGAGTTTGTCACTGGCTGGCGCAAAGAAGAGCCTCCGAGTCCAAGTAGGATAGGGACACTAGGTAGCCACTTCTTCAAAATGAACTTAACCTTTCCGGTTGAGTGCTGTTGAATATTATGTATTTTACAAATATTATTGTAGATGCGTAGATGTAAATAAGCAGGCGAGCGTTTGGCGAATGCGGATCTGGTGCGTGGAAGAGGTACTCTAAAACACGTTTGGACAACAGTCGGGCATAACTCGACATTTTTGCTATCGCGCCACCCGGTACAGAAGGTAAGTGGGATGTCGCAGTGGTTTTTTTAGCATCACCTTGATGACTGCGCGCTGCGCCCGCTCAGCCTGCAATAAAGTTGATCTTGCGGCACTGCCCCAAACTCCCACACAGTATTGCAGGATTGACTGACACAGCGCACAGTACACAAGGCGGAGCGTCTCTTCTGTAGTACAGTCTCTAAGCCTCTTCATTATGTAAATACATTTTCTAACCTTAGCAGATAGGGCAGAAATGTGGTGTTTGAAGGTGAGGTTGTTGTCAATGATAAGGCCCAGATATTTGACTCTTTCAGATTTAGCTATGGAGGGACATGTACTACAAGAGGTTAGATTGTTTGCTGGGATGGAGGATTGGCAATGAGTGGAGTGTATTTTGAGATGGGTATCTTGAAGACTGGACAAAACAGAGTTTTTCGAGAATGTGAGAAAGGTAGATTTGTCCACATTTAAGGTAAGTAGGTTTTTATCCAGCCAAGACTTAACTTGTTGTAGACCGCGTTCGGCAAGGCAAAGGGTCTCTTGCCATGTCACACCGTGAAACAGTATAACTGTGTCGTCAGCATAACAAATGATTTCCGCTCGGCCAAGTTTAAGTCGGAAACGGTCGTCAATGTATATAAGAAAGAGCGTAGGTCCAAGTATGCTACCTTGCGGAACTCCAAAGCCGAAAGGGTCACTAGTAATTTCATCTACTTTGACTGTTTGACTCCTATCGGTCAGGTAGCTACGAAGCCATTCAAGAGCCAGTCCTCTTATACCCGAGACCTCTAGTTTCCTGAGCAGGATATCCGGGGAGACCGTATCGAAGGCTTTAGCGAGGTCTAAAAATACCCCAACACATTTGTCACCCACATCCAGAAAAGTAGCAATTTGATTACACAGGTATATGGCTGCATCTTCAGTTGATTTGCCTTTCCTGAAACCATATTGATTAACAGATACAAGATTGTTTTTGTCAAGAAAAGCTACGAGACGACTGTTTACAATTTTTTCCAGTATTTTTGAGAAAACATTTAAAAGAGAAATGGGACGGTAGTTATTAGGATCGTTTTTAGGACCACTTTTATGGATGGGAGACACCAGTTTCCATTGATGTGGGAAACATCCGGAAACTAAGCTTAAGTTATAAATATAGGCGAGCGGCTCTAAGAAGACATCTTTAACTTCTTTGATAAAACTAGGCTTTATTCCATCTGGCCCAGGAGCACTATCAGATTTCAGCTCACAGATAAGTTTATTTACCTCATCAGCGTCGGTGGGGTGTAGGAAAAGAGAACTTGTGGCCAAAGAAGTACATTTAACTTCAGCCGCTAAAGAAGATGGGGTTGTGGAGAGTTTAGATAGTACATCAACAGCTAGTTATTGTCCTACCGTGGCAAAGTGATCATTGCAAATGTTTAAAGAGCCCTTCGCAGAATTGGATAGAGTTGCGAGATCTTTAGCAGAGTTCGCTTTATTTGAACTGTGGCAGATATTTTTAATTGACTTCCACATCTTCTTCTTTCATCTTTTTTTGTCCCAAGCGAAAGATTGCTGAGCATTGCTCCAGGTATCAAGCAGTCAGGCTTTTTAATAAGTTGCCAACGGAACTAAAAATCCTTACGAACCATCGAATCTTTAATGTGAAACTAAGGTCATTTCTGTTGAGAGGGTGTTTCTATAGTTTGGATGAAATTTTTAGTGATTTATAGACATTATAATTAGATTTAAGTGAATTTATTTATTTATTTTTGTATTACTGCTTTTTGTTCTAGACTTAAGTTTTATTTCAAACACAATCCTTGTATTGTTATATGAATAAATGATATCTATCTATCTATCTTTGGATTGTTCTTGGCCTCAGCAAGCTGCTTGCTCTGGTATGCAATTTTTAGATTTATAAAGAAAATTATCAAAGAAGTTCCTGTATCGCTTATAGATATTGAGAAGTACTAGATCGTTTGGGCAAGCTCTGGCTCTTTTATGACGTTTGTCCCTATGTCGCATACATCTTATTAAGCCAGGTGTTATCCAGGGCTTAAGGTTAAATTTAGAACGACTAGTTTTAGTAAGACGCGTGTTATTATTAATTGCTAAGGAAACTATGGAGTTGAAGCAGGAAACGGCGTCGTTCACATCGGATGTTCACATGTTCCATACGAGCTCCATACGAATTCGAAACATTCAATCTAGGGCTTTCCTAATGCCCCTCGTGGTTTGTTTAAAGTTTTACGCCTTCCCTTGGCTAGGAAGTGAGATTTTCGCCCCGTAGCGGGCAGAAAATCCCACTTACGGACTAGGGTAACGTAATAGAGTACATTACATACCTAGGGCGGGGCATTCGTGAATGCCTCAGATCACAGGTGTTTGCGGCCTGAACCGAAGGTGATGGTCATAAATATATGCGATCTGGTGCTTTGCGAATTACCTGGTTAGCCTAAAGTTTTACGTCTTGTCCTGACCAGGGAGAAAGACTTTCTCCGGCCTAGGTTTACGTAAAATATAATTTACACTTGAAAATCATAAACCTCCCTAACGGAGCCGGGTAAAAAGTTTAGCAATCCTGTTAGCACCGCTCTCTGGTTGCGATAACCCCAAACGGCGTTTTTAGTGATACACCGGTCACCGGGTGTTGCGAGTACGCGAGTATCCGTAACGAGTATTTGTACCAGACACTTTACGACCTGAGCTGGCTATAGTAAAGAAAGAAAACTAGATTTTCATGTACAGTCGAGTTCATTTACATCTACACACTTACGAGAACAAAAATATCTGAACACGACCCTATTGTCAGGAGCATAAAATCGTGTTCAGATATTTTTGACCTCGTAAGTGTGTAGATGTAAATTAACTCGACTGTAGGTATGTATGTTAACACTTTATTGTACATAACAACTGGTTATAAATAGATGTATAATAAACAATACACGTACAGAGGCGAAGTTATACCTATTAGGGATCTCTTCCAGTTAACCTTTGAGCAATTGGAGGAATTGGTATTCGAAGATAATAGTGCAAACTACACTGCCTGCAAACAAGATACACTGCCTGCAACGACGTATAATTGGGTAAGATAGAATAAAAAATAACGAATTACCTACTATAATTTTCAGCAAGGAAGATAACACTACATAATACGTCGCGTCGCGTACCGATTAGAAGCATGTCGAACAATATTCGACTTAAACGACGTGAGTAAACCCGTTTTGTATTTATTTTAACTTGACTGAGATTCACGGAACTTCTATGTAAAGGGTAAATCCTGGGATCATTTTTTTTTATATATTGGACAACCTCACACAAATCGATCTAGTCCCAAATTAAGCTCAAGAAGGCTTGTGTTATGGGTACTAGACTACGATATATGTACTTATATAGATAAATATATACTTAAATACATAGAACAACCATGACCTAAGCACAAATATTCGAGTTCATCACACAAATATTTGCCCTGGCCGGGATTCGAACCCAGGACCGCCGGCTCAGTAGGCAGGTGTCTACAAACCGAGCCAAACGCGTCGTCATTTGTATCCATGGACAATTCCTGGACCCCGGTATTTTCCATACAAATAATCCCGGAATTGGAAGCCCTACGTACGAACTTATCAGTTGGATTAATCCCTTAACGCCCTCATGTAAACCGTAAGTGCCACGTCCAATGTTCCATTTTCAGTAAGTATTCCATATAGTATTAATTATACCTTAAATGCCCGCCTATTCCACTAACCACTTTTTTATTACTTAATGATTAGTTTCGCTATGAATTAAGTAGTTTTTAGACATTAAAAGTGACATCTTACACCAAATAAAAGATATAATAATAGAGTAATTTGTTGTAAATTGTATGTAGTTACAGTTTGTCACTTTGTAATATACCGTGCGGGTCTGTACTTAAAAATCTATAGTTTAATATTTGAACTAGTAATAGGTACCGTCCTGTAGTTTTATAGATTTTTTTATCATGTTATCATGTGCCTAAGTAGTAAGTACATCCAGTGAGGTAACGCGGCCAGCCTTACGGACACCCGACAACCCGACACCATGGTAGTGATTTAAGGGATATACCTATATGTATGTATGTACAAGGAGCTGCAGAATTGCATGGCCCATTTATGAATGATTTCTTATGGCGTAGTAGGTAATTACATATCTTTTACTAGCTGTAGAACACTTATTCGGGATAGCTGATGTGTTAATCCAGGGTTTCTGCCACATTCATACCAAAATTGGTCCCGCCGATTGAGCGTGAAGAAGTAACAAACATACACATAAACACACTCACAAACTTTCGCCTTTATAATATTAGTATGATGTTTGTTATCGTATCGAAACTGAATATATATATAAGAAAAAAATTAGGTACAAAGAATAACTATCGGAAAAACTCGTCGTTTAACATTTAATACGATTTCATATTAGATTCACCAACTGATGGCTTTCACACGGTAAACCAGTGTTCTTAGGTTACCTGTTACGAGTTACGATACGACAGACCGACTTGCAGAATTTGGATTAGTGTTTTATTATGTGCATAGAAAACCCACGTACGTAGACACCTACGCCACGTGCCGTAGACAGATATACACAAAGCCTGGAATATACCAACGCAAGAAACTGTCTTGTTCGCTTGAGTATTTAGCCCAATGGACATGTCAAACTTAAATGTTTAATAATTTTTAGTATGTTTTTAGTACTCACAACGTCACAATCACAACACACCACCAAAATATTAATGCGCATCTGACAGACACACACTCACTGACTCAAAGTCTGCTGTAGCTTTATAAAAGCGCACTACAAAAAGCCGGTCAAGCGCGAGTCGGATTCGCGCACCGAGGGTTCCATACAAACAGTTATACCATCTTAACTAGCCGGGCTAATTTAAGTTTATGTAGTATGTATGGCGCCGGATACAAATGAGGTGCAAAGTTAACGTAACCGATCACGCTTGTTGTATAGGAGCCCCCTTGTGTATTTATTTTATTCTGTTTTTTAGTTATTTGTTGTTATAGCGGCAACAGAAATACATCATCTGTGAAAATTGCAGCTGTCTAGCTATCACGGTTCTTGAGATACGGCCTGTTTTCAGACGGGTAGACGGACAGCGAAGGCCAAGTAATAGGGTCCTGTTTTTACCCTTTGGGTACGGAACCCTAAAAAAGAAACGTATTACGTTTCTTAACGCGTTCAAGACGTTGCTTGCGTTAGGGGCAAACTTACAAAAACCCCTAAAATAAAGTAGGCATACTTTCCTCGTTTCGCTGCGTTGAAGGAAAGAATTACGATCAGCGCGGGCAGTTAATTTGCGGCGGCCACAAGGAAAGTAATTGTAGACGTCAGCGGCCCACTACAATTTGGTCGGAGCATTGTACCTCGTAAGTAAACCATGTACAGATAAAGCTTAGGCCAGGGGTTACCAAACATTTCCTTTTATTTTTAACCGTTCTCTCGGCGATCACGGCGACTGCTTTCAGTTCCGTTGCTGGCGCTTTTATGTGGCTACCCAAAGGTAAAAAACAGGACTCTATTACTAAGACTTCGCTCTCTGTTTGTTTGTCACCAGGCTGTCTCTCATGGACCGTGATAGCTAGTGTGAAGATGGTATCTTCACGATCGGTGCCTGGCCACTGATTTAAGAAATAAAGATTGTTTGAAATTCAGAATGGACGAATGACGTCCGTCAATGATTGTAGTAATTGTAAAAAATATATTCAGTCTTAGACTGGCCTTCGGGCAATAAAGTAATTCAACGTACCTCTGCTCTTTTAATAATCCATCTGACTCATCCCCCTAACATGTGGTGGAGGTGCGGGGTAACTCGTCAAACTAATACCTTTACATTAGAATCCTGAATCATATGGACTATGGTTCAAGATTCTGTACCATAAAACCATTGAAGAAACCACTGAAGTTATCCCCCGGCAGTCGCCACACTTGGTGGAGTCTGCGAAATTTTTAACTAGAGTCACGCGAGTATTGAAAGTTTCCCCGCTCCCAATTAATTTTGTCCACAGATTCTTGGGCATCTGTTACGAATACGTACTGAAAGCTTACGGTTTGCATAGCAGCCGTACAGGAGCGAAGCGCGCTGTCTATACGCCCACGAAGTACAAGAAGAAAAAGTGCACATTTGGCAATTGCGAATTGCCAACTTCAGTGTGGTGTATTGTATGTCCTGACGGCACTGCCGTAACGGAGCGAGTTCGACAGACGGGTGAAGTTGACGAATCTTCGCGAAGTTGAATCACCCATTATTATTTTTCTTCCCATGCGATTTTAATCTGTTTGTGCATTTGATTTGTTTGGATTCCATACGAAAATGGAGACGAGCACAATTAATGGCTTTTCCGACGTATAAATATTGGCCCGTGTGAAAATACGAAATAAAATAATCACAAATGGCAATTACGGTATAATTATTCGGGGACCGTATTACAGATTAATTTCAGACATCGTTTGAGGATGTTATATAAGAGTTAAACGAAGGATTATCGTCGAGCCAAAAATTATGTACAAGAATTTTATCATCGTCAGCGAAAATCGCAAGAATCCCCAATAATTTGTTCCTTTACGCTTGAAGCACACGTTGTTGACATCAGACAAGCAATTGTCAATGAAAGTATACAATTTTACCAGTGAGAAACATTCAGTTTCAGTGTTGTCAAATGATGTAACAAATGTTCTTAAAGAGTGGAAGACATCAATTTCAACCAATGTCATTAGTTCCATAATATGTTGCTTGTTAAATTTTATTTCCACAATATGTGCTGTGCCGGATCGAGTGCTCGTCAAGAAAATGCAACATCGGGAACAGCAAGCCTGTACGAGGATAGCCGATCAAACGCCGACGAACGCCATGGACACCATGAATGCTGTCCAAGACGCAACGCAGATAACAGGCAATAATGAACCATAATATATAATTTGTAGAATATGTGTTTATTAGGATGTAAATAATTGTCCCATAATAATTATGCTAGGTGTATGATAGTTCTAGATATTAGTATGGTCCTACAAATAATAAATAATCGTTGTACATAAATTATTACCATATAAGATTGTTCACCGATTGTCTTCATTGAATTATGTGGTACAAAAACTCACTCCTAATGGTCGTGCCAAGAACGTGATAATTCATGTTAACAGATTAAAGAAATTCTTTAATCGTTAATTCTAATTAATATAAACAATTCTATACTTCTAGGGTGTAAATAATAAAACTATTGTTTTTCAGAGGTTTTTAATTCAGGCTGACTGTACAAGGATGCAGTTGTGTTTGTTGCATTTGCAAATGTCACTGTTGTAAATATAATTTAATTTCGTTCCACAAGATATTAGCTGCATTTCTAAGATATTGCTATAGGAAATTCAATTTTTAATTACTTGCACTATAAATTTATTGCATCTTGAATTTATTGCATTTTGAATTAATTGCACTTTTAATACCTTTACTTAAAATAATTTTGACTTATTACTTTCACAGAATTCCAATAGTTTATTATTATATTTTGTTTCCAGCATTATCCAGCATCAATATTATAATGATTTTTCTTTTGCATGTATTCTGCCGCGGAGATCAAGGCTGCTCCAGCAGGCTGGGGTTTCAGCAGTTGGTCGCCAGGATGCTGTCCGCATCCCTCGACCACGCGGAGGCAGAGGCTGCTCCAGCAACCCTGGGGTTTCAGCAGCTGGTCGCCGGGATGCTTCCTGCATCCCTCGACCAAGCGGAGGCAGGAGCCTTGGCGTCGAGCCAAGGAATTCACTGCACCAGGCCGAAGCGAAGAAAACATTTTTTTTAACTAGGATTTTATGTAATAAATAAAATTTATTTCATTTTAGCTATGTGATAGGTAGGATTTTTAATAAAGTTAACTTTCGTTTCGTGTCTTATTCAATTCAATTTTTATAAATAAATGGCTACTGTCCATTGGGACAATTCTGCCAGCGTCAAGGTTGGAAGCTACAAGTAATCGGTTGTCAAAGTTGTCAAACCTCCAAACACCGCGAACATTTAAACGGTGGTATACATTGCCTAATAAACGGACTCAAAAAGTGAGAGGAATTAGAGCTTGATACCGAAGTCCTTAATAAATTTTGCCAGGACATATACGAAGGGGGTATTAACAAACGTGAGGATGTAACTAAAGTTAGCAGGACGGTGAATGAAGTCAGGAAGCAAATCATACAGAGAAACTGGAATTATAGGGCAGTTAAAGAAAATATGATCCGGATTGCCTTCGTCCAAACCACATTCGCACAAAGAATGGTCACGTACTCGAATTTTAGCTAAAAATGATGGAGAGCAATTGTGACCAAGCCGCAGTCGAATTATGGTAGAAGTTGCAGTTTTGTTCGTCTTTTTAAATTTAAAGAACCATGGTTTTACAGGGAGATTCGGTTGAATATTGCCATAATATTTTCCTTTGGAGAGACGCGTAATATTCCATTCTTCAGACCAGTGCTCAAACAAAGTAGCCTTGGCAGAAATGCGCATATCCTGGCTGTGGCACCTAGAATGTGAAGGGCATCCAATATCAACAGCCTGCTTGGCGCAGGAGTCTACCTGTTCGTTACCATCAATACCAGTATGGCTCGGGATCCAAGCTAAAACTACGTTCAGACCAAGAGAGGCACAGCGATAAAGGGACTCACGACATCTGAGGTTAATAACAAGGTTGTCTCTGGATCGAAAAGGAGACTTGGCCAAATCCTGAAGGCAGCTGAGTGAATCAGAGAATACTATTGCTTTGGCAATCTTGTGGGATTCTATAAAGGAAACTGCTTCAAAAAGGGCAATCGCTTCACCTGTATAGACTGATGTTATGGGCGGGCTTTTAAAACTTAAGACAATTTTGTACCGGGGAATCCAAACTGCTGAACCTACACACCCATTTGTTGACAGCTTGGAAGAATCAGTGAAGATAGGAAGCCAGCCATCCCAATTTTCAGCCAAGATTTTCATAAAAACACTATTGGCTGCAGGCGTATTCTTGTCCAGACCAAATGAAAAAATAACGTTTGGTTGAAATATAAGGACATCATAGTCAAACGAGAAAAGGGGATTACCAGGGGAAGAAACAAGGGGGGGATTGACCGAAAGTTTCTGGAAACTTTTAATTAAGCAAGGAAGGTCTTTATGCGTCCAGTATTTGGAGTCAGGAATTATATTGGCCAGATTATTTAAGCTACACATTAATGGGTGATCAGATACCTGTGCCATTCTAAAAAAGAAACGATCAGCTAAATACTGTCTTCTCAATCTCAAAGGGGGCTCCAGGCACTCCACTTGAAGAGCATTGGTTGGGGAAGACTTCATTGCTCCACAGATTATGCGTAAACATTTTGATTGGATCTTATCAAGGTAAGACAAAGCTAATTTACTGCACGGCTCTAGAAGAAATGATGCATAGTCGAAGTGGCTCCGAATGATAGCATTGTACAAAAGCTTTTGAGAAAAAGGGTGAGAACCCCACCAAACACCCGATAGAGCCCTAAGAACGTTAACGCTTTTCTCACATTTGTTCCTAATGTAGTTTAAATGGGGAATTCCAGATAGGCGACAATCTAAATATAAGCCTAAAAACTTAACCGAATTTGAAACAGGAATTATTTCATCATCAAGGACAATTTCAATGTCAGGAATGCGTCTTTTTCGTGAGAAAACTACCACGGTACTTTTGGCGGCAGATATAGATAATTCATGGTCTGTAAGCCAATCATTAAGGTATCTTAAACCACTGTTCAAGGCAGCCGAGCATTCCAGTATATTATCTGAAGCGAAATAAAGAGCAATATCATCCGCATATTGCAAAATATCACAAAAGCAGTCTACAGACTTGTCCAGGTCAGCGGTGTAAAGGCTATACAATATGGGACTTAATACCGAACCCTGAGGAAGTCCTTTCCATATACGTCTTGGTGGAAGCAGCGAGCCCTGGTATCGGACACAGATAGAGCGATCCATAAAGAGGTTGCAAATAACGTTAACCATCTTTACCGGCAGACTCAGCTTTTGCATCTTTTGCCTGAGTAACGGAAGATGGACATTATCGTATGCCGAGGCTATGTCTAAAAAGACGCCCACAACATGTTGTCCTCTTGAAAATGCTAAACGGATGTTCGACGTGAGGATACTAAGGCTATCCAGAGTACCCATTCCCCTGCGGAATCCAAATTGCGTTTTTGAGATGATACCCTGACTTTCCAAGACCCATTCCAGTCTGTTCTTAATAAGGTGCTCTAATATTTTCGCCATCACCGACGATAATGCAATAGGTCTGTATGATGATGAATCGCTGGGATCTTTACCAGGCTTTAAAATGGGGACAATTATCTGCGTCTTCCAAGATTCTGGGATAGAAGCTGTACTGAAAATTTTATTGAAGATTGAAAGTAAGTATAATTTAGAAGAAATAGAACATTGTTTAATAAAGGAATAAGGAATTTCGTCAATGCCTGGCGATGAGTCCTGCAGATGATCCAATACCAGAGATAATTCTGCGAAAGAGAAGGGATCATCCATTCTGTTATTAGTTGGCATATCAGAAGAAGAAAAAGGTAAAGAGTCATGTGTGGGGACTGAAACTGGGGCCAGTCTATCCAAAAATTGATTCAGCCATCCCGAAGGATCATTGGCTGTAGGATTATTTTCTGACATGGAACCATGGAACCGCTTTATATTCTTCCATACCAAGGAAGGGGGGGAGCAAGGAGAAAGTCTTTCGCAGAACCGGACCCATCCGAGACGCTTTTTAGAAGACAGCAGGCGCTTGCAACGTGCATTGGTTGATTGGAATTCTAAGTAGTTATCTAAATTTGAAAGGTCCCTAGTAAAAGCATCTTCTACCTCATTCCGTTTTCTAATAGCTGCTGTGCACTCTGAGTCCCACCAAGGCGGGGACGAAATTTTACCCAAGGAGGAGTTTTTGATGGGAATAGTGGATTTTGCTGCCGACAAGAGGATAGAGACAAACTCACAATATAATTCTAGGAAGTTCTCATCCGACACTAAAGGAAGTAAATTAACTTCACTCAAAACTAAAGAACAAAATTCTGGCCAGTCTGCCATGTTTAGTCTGAATTTCAAGAGAGGGGGAGGCAGAGCTATAGGAGGTGATACGTTTGAAGGGAGAGAAATTAAAATAGGAAGGTGATCACTACCATGAGAGCGAGAAAGGGTCTTCCATTCCAGTTGGGGAACTATCCGAGGCGTAACCAAAGTTAGATCCACAGAACTAGGATTTTGTAAAGGGGAAGTTCTTCTGGTGCGAGAGCCGTCATTCATTAAGCATAAGTTGACGTTGTCGAGGATATCTAGAAGATAAGACGAATTAGGATCACAGGAAGCTGAGCCCCACATAGTGTGATGACAGTTGAAGTCACCCATCACAATTAAAGGGACCGGAAGGGCAGAGAGAATAGTGTCTAATTCTTGAATGAGAGCACGATTTGGATGAGGAATATACAGGGAAACAAAGGTTAGGTTTAGGGCATTACATGCTATAATGTTAATGCCAGGAGAATGAGGACGAATAGGGATCAAGGAGAAACGAAGGGATCTATTGATCAGGATGGCCGAACCACCCCAACCATCAGCGCTATCATCTCGGAGACATGAGAAGCCGGGTACCCTGAAACGAGAATCGGGCTTTAACCATGTCTCCGAGATGGCTAACACTAGGGGATTATAGTTATTAATAAGAAAACAGATTTCATTTTTTTTATGACGAATACTTCTACAGTTCCACTGAATGGCTGTAGGAGCCATTATCGGGATTAATTACAGTAATGAGATTGTGCAGCATATCTAAGACGTTGTTCGGTATGGTATCAGAAAATTTCGATAGGAGGTTTATAAGGTTGCTGATGAGCAGCTTAATGAGATTATCATTAGGGGAGTAGTCAGAGTTTGAAGAGAGAGCACAGCCATTAGCTTGTGAACTTTCAGGGGTTCGAGTGATTTCTTCGTGGGCAATTCTGTCATATCCTTTAGAGAGGGTCGGAGTCGGACGCCGCGGGATAAAGACAGTTTTTTTGTATGACACGGACTGGGGATGCGAATTTTGGGAAGAGACAGGAGAGACAATTTGAGACACTTGGGACTGGGACGGATAACTAGGGGAGCGGGCAGTATCAGCAAAAGAGCGTCGAACAGTGGGGAATCTTCGTGCAGCTACCGAATACGGAACATTTTCCTCAGACATTACCATCTTTATTGATTTTTGCCTGGAGTGCTCGGGACATGAGTTTCTAGTGGCAAAGTGAGAGCCAGAACAATTAAGGCAAGTTGCTCTATCCTCTGTTACTGGACACCCTTCTCCCTCATGGGGTTGGGCGCATCTGTAGCAACGAGGATTTGAGCGGCAATTGGCCTTAATATGGCCAAAACGACAGCACCTATTACATTGAATGGAAGGCAAATGATAGATTTCCACGGGAAGCGACGTGTAAAAGCAGTATACCTTTTCTGGTAGCTTTTGCCCAAGGAATGTCAGTGCGACCGTTTGGGTGGGGATCCAGGACGTCACGCCATCGATTGAAGTTTTTCTATTTAAGCGACGAGCCTTAATAACTCGGACAGACTCCGGACACTCAACAGAGTTAACTAGTTCCTCTAAAGTCCAGTCCACAGGAATATTTCGAACTAAGCCTATCCGGGTGACACTGAACATGGGAATCGAGCCAGAATACTGAGCATTCTCCTTAAAGAAGGAACTTTCCAAAAAGGCATTAGCGGCTTCGGCACTGACAAACTGAACCGAAACTCGACTGCGACCATTAGCCTGAATACCTCCCTTAGTTACACCACTTATCGAATACCTGTGCATTAGTTGTGCGAATTTCAAAATCCTTAATGGGGATCCAGGAGAGAGATCATCAACTTTTGTCACAAACACATTAAAGGGGCCTACGTCACCTGATCCGTAAGTTAATTTAGATCCCGGGGCGAAATCTGGAACCGTATATGTGTGCTGTATAGAGGCCGATGGAGGGATCTTCCCTTTTGTGGAGGTTGGTATTAGAATCATCAGGACACTTGCGTTTTTCCCGGCTAGATTCACCTCTAGAAGACTCCCCAAAGTGAGGAGTTAATAAATTACCGCCCCCATCAGGGGGCACGTCTTCGTCCATATTAAAAGCCTAAATTCCACTCACTCTCTCCGATTAGTAAGGATAATCACCACCGCAAACAAAAAAAGGCAACAACTTATAAATCTTACAATAATAACACTAAAATTTTAAATTAATACGGGAAGAAAATTTTGTACGTGTAGCTACCAGGACGCTAGCCTACCCTCCTTCCGTGTCTTATTAATGATTGGTTTTTCGACAGTGACATAGCATTTTGACATGTCAATATGACGTGTACTGCTTTGGTCTATGGTCGTAAAATCAATTATGAGGTTATAATTTATTTTTATTTAAGTTTGGTAAAAATATTTGGAATAAAGTAGAAATATTTATTCCAGATATTTATTTAGGATAAAAGGTATTGGTTCGATGGTACAGATTTCTGGGGCATATTTAATATATATGCGCCAGGATTCTAATATTCTAAGATAGTGATAGACGGTTGTCACTATTTGTTAGTTCTGTATGGATGTTTGAGACAAGTGTCATAGACAATGTGTCAGGCATCTAATATAAGGGCAGTGACATATCGTGGTACAATTGTTTGGAGCATGCGACGTGTGTCTTATGTCATACTCCAGGCAGTTAAGGTGGGAACATTCGATACGATTTAATCGGGTTAGCCGGTTTTACACTAGGCGATTAAATTGTTGAAGCTTGATGTATCGAATGGTCTATGCTTTATTAATTAGTCGAATAACATTCGGGATAAGTTGGTGCCTTGCCTTTTTAGCAGGTTTTTTGTCAAGGCAAAGCCAATGTCAGACAACATGTCAGATTACGTAACATGCCATAGGCTAGTGTCTGTTCATGTCCTGACCCTGGTTATCTCTTAGCAAGAGACCATCTGGGTATGAATGTATGGGTATTCCTGCATAGGTAGGGACCTCTAATATGTTAGGCAGGAGTAGTTTTGTCTAGCGTTTATATAGTAAGACGAACGTCCCTCGTCTATCCCGAGACGGCGGGAAATGTGAAGATGGTATCTTCACGATCGGTGCCTGGCCACTGATTTAAGAAATAAAGATTGTTTGAAATTCAGAATGGACGAATGACGTCCGTCAATGATTGTAGTAATTGTAAAAAATATATTCAGTCTTAGACTGGCCTTCGGGCAATAAAGTAATTCAACGTACCTCTGCTCTTTTAATAATCCATCTGACTCATCCCCCTAACACTAGACTGTTAAAATGTTCCCAGATGATGTATTTCTGTTGCCGCTATAACGACAAATACTAAAAAACAGAATAAAATAAATATAGGGTCCCATACAACAAGTGATCGGTTGCGGTTACTTTTCCCCCCATTTGTATCCTTCGCCATACATGTCAAGTGCAAACTTAAATTAACCCGGCCAGTGAAGGTGTGATAAGTGTTTGTACGGAACCCTCGGTGGTGACTCCCGTTCTTGTTGATTGCACTATTTATAGATAACATTCGACAATAATCCTCGCTCCTGCCTTTTGTGCTATGCTATATTATTATGTTATTTAGGTAAGCCAAAATGGATGATCTTCATCCCAATTAGAAATATACAGGCTGTTTGGAATAACGATGCCACTATCTGTGGCAAAATCTCATTATAGATTGAGTACAATATAAATAATAAGTATGTCTCCTTTCCTTTTTTAAAGTATTTTGAAAGCTCGAGCCAATGTTCATGTTGTCCTAGAAGACCTAGAGGAGGTCGTAATGTTACGTCTTACAATAGCATTGTACAGTCGTACAACAAATTGAAAGCTGTTAGAAGCCGTACTATCTTTCCACATTGCAACCCCACAGGGAGTGGCCCGGGTGCAAGCATATACCTTTCGACGCATGACCACAAATGCGAAATAATAATAATAACGTCTTTATTTCAGAATTTTACATTCCATAGTTTGTTAGTAACAGCCTGATGGCTATGTTAGTACCTATTACTAAAACTTAATAAATAAATAAAACTAGCCTAATCAAGGGAGCGTGCTACACCTATGATCTGTCCCGTCCAGTACTTAAATATTGGTCCAGTATATAAATACCAATTCTACGCAAAAAAAAACGTTTCAGCAAACCACCAAACTACGCATAACGCCAACATGTATTAAAGCAACATACCAACCTACCATACACCTGCCGTTGGCTGGAGTGACGACCACGTATAGGAAAGCGCAGCGTGGAACGGCCCCCGACTAGATGGACGGACGACCTCGTGAGGGTAGCGGGTAATCATTGGATGCGGTTTGCACGGGATCGCACTTTGTGGCGAGTCATGGGGGAGGCCTATGTTCAACAGTGGACGTCTGTGGCTAATAGATAGATAGATAGATACACCACCTATATTACATTTGCATCGTGTGTATACACGTATTGTTGTACACCCTTCCCGCACCAACAATGTCTCTGTTTGACCTTGTGGTTGACTGGTAGAGAATGCCTCATGGCATTAAGTCTGCCATTTGTACTTTTACTTATGTATTTTGTGCAATAAAGTTTAAATAAATATTACCGCTATACCAAAGCACATTGACGGCATGATGTTAAAGGACATTTAACTCAGAAATCAATCAAAATGAAATGTTAATGTCTCCCTTACACTTAAAATATGTGTCTCTGGCTTTAGTACTTTAGTCTGTAGTTAGAGCCTGTTTTTATGTCTATAATGTATACTGCCATTGACAGTTAAGTGTCTGTACACTTGTCTAAATACGCCTACTGTGCGTGTTTGATTATATCAAGAATTTTCCTTGATCCTTCGTGGATCCCACTGTCAACATTTCAATCCCAACAGAATAATATACTATTATGTATTTATAACTGAATAAACAAATATTTATTTTTGTTGATACCGCAGAACTCCGTCGTGTATTCTAAACAATCATTTTTATCTTGAACTTTTTGACCATCCAAATAGTTTTTCTTTATTCTAACTCATTTACTTTACAGTAACACATATAATATATTAACAATACCAATTAAATCAACATTTTATAAATAAATAAAATTAATATTCTTCATATTATTCGTAAAGCACATTTAGATTTGGCACTTTCAACGACGTCAAAAACGAAGCAGGTTCTCAGGTCGCAGGAAGTTTCTTTTTTTTATGTACAGTCGCCATCAGATACATAGCAGCATATAAGGCGTTCATAAATATCTGAACTCGACTCTTATTGACTGGGCGTTATAGTACATGTTCAGATATTTATAAACGCCTTATATGCTGCGATATATCTGATGGCGACTGTACATATGTTCCCCGTTTATTTTAAACAAATGAACCGATTTAACATTTTTTTTTTGTAGAGCATAGTTTCTAGTTGGTCCCATTGTCATATAACATAGCTTCGTTTCATTTTTATTTTATAAAGTAATCATAAAATTAGTAAGTAATAATAATTTAAATAAACATTCGCGTCATCAAAGATCTCTTTTGAAGTCTGTTGAAAACACATAACATAATGCGAATATACCCGCTACCCTCCACAAAACGCTGCCACTGAATCCACACCCCAACAATCATGTTATCATTGTGTACGAACGCAGGTGTAAACTCGGCTTAATATCTCACCGTGTGTGCTATTCTTTATTATCTGTATTTCTGTACGTAAATATTTTGTAATCTGTGACAATAATTCGGCTTCATTGTTACACGTAAATACACCTGATACAAATGTATTTTCGTGGCTACCCAAGAAAATAATATTCGAGTTATTCGACACAATACACTCAGCGGCTGTATCTGCAAGATTATAGCTATCATATTAATGTTTTGTCTGTTGAAAACCAAAATTCACAAAGAACAAATACCTACCGTAAACCGGGGTTACTTTAGGAAACTTAGGGGCTACTTTGAGAGATTTAAATGCTTATAAAAACGCAAATATTCATATTCTATTTAGCAAATGAAGTAAAAGGTTAGGTAATTTGTGAAAGAAGTTATTTCTTTGCCATAGATAGTAAAAAAAATAACGACATGGCGTAAAAACCATTTTCCAAAGTAGCCCCTGCATTTTAAAGTGACCTTGTTTTACGGTACTTGGAACAAAGCTCGTATCTCGGTATCGATATGCAAACTAGATACGAGGTTTAAAAGAGTATTGACAGAAATTTTAATGAGTTTTGGTTATCACTATGTGATTTGTTTCTCTAATTTTATCGTTTGACATTTATAATGATCAAATAAATAAGTGGCTCTGTGAGCGACATGAAAAGCGATAAAAATTGTTGAAATTAGACAATTTCTATATTTTCTGTCATTTTCAAAAATCCGAAGACCTGAATCGACAAAAAGAATCTTTACACTTTGTTTAACAGTTTATTTTCAAATAAACGAAAAAAAAACATATTTACAATATAAAAAGGATAAGTGGTAAAATAGTTGATAAATACTAAATAAACTACTAATAGGTACTAAATTAAAAATAATAGGATTATAAAAAGAACACCCCCTCCAGCAGCTCTGCCTGTGGCATGGTCCCCATTACACTGGCGGCGTTACCTCTCTGAACTGTAAGGCTGATCCTTTACACTTATTGAAACTAGGTACTCACAAAATGTCATGAGTATCGGTTGAGAAATGGGACCTCTAGGTGAGAACAGCCGGAAAGCATCTGGTCTTCCAAACATCCGGACACAAAAGAATAATAGCCCAAGCTGGAAAGTATTCGCTTCGCTTGCGTGGTCAGTTGAATAAAATTGATAATAATAATAATAAAATAAATATCGGACAACCTCACACAAATCGATCTCGTCCCAAATTAAGCTCAAGAAGGCTTGTGTTATGGGTACTAGACGACGATATACGTACTTATATAGCTAAATATATACTTAAATACATGGAACAACCATGACCCAAGCACAAATATTCGATTTCATCACACAAATATTTGCCCTGGCCGGGATTCGAACCCGGGACCGATAAATAGTAAAATCACGAGTAGGTACGATTTTTTGGTTTGTGGGTGTTTCTTAATTGGATGTATTGATACAGACAGGAACCAACCCACATAAAACGTTTCTAGGTAATTAATGTTAGAGATGGGTTCAGTATTTAAAGGCTTTATGTGTGGGTTGGTTACCTTATGTATCAATACGGCCAATTTGGAACAGCCCACTCTGTGGGATTCTCGAATAACAACAAAAACAAGTTGTTTTATATGAACATAAATATATACCTAAGTATAAATATTCAATACTTTTGGAAGGCTCTTTAATCCGTTCAAAAATGCTGACAGTATTGACATTTTTCTCAACATTGTTTCTACTTAGAAAAGGGCCATTGTGGTTTATTGGTATCTATTTGAAACCTACAGTTTGAATAAAATTATTCATTGATAATTTTTGTCTCAAAAACTACTACTCGAAATTGTCAAAATTCACTTTTTTTTTTTTTTTTCAACTGCACGCAGTAAAAGCATCAAATAGCTATGTAACGAGTACTATCTAGAACTCAGGAAAGAGTATTATACACTTCAAAATTTTTATTGAAATTATCAATATAATTTGTAGGTCTTGTCAGGTTTATTAGGTCCATATTTGACGACGCGGTTGGCGCAGTTTGTGGTGCACGCTACTGAGCCGGCGATCCTGGGTTCGAATCCCGGCCATGGCAAATAATTGTGTGAGAATTATTTATTATTATTTTATTATTATTTTCTCACTTATTTTATTATTCGTGCCAAAATCCAGGTGGGGCGGCCACAAACGCGGAGGCGGCTAAACGCCGAAAATATTGGTGTTTGGGTGACAACTATATTTTCGTGCCGTTTGCGGTAGAGACTCTAGGCCCATGGGGCCCAGCCGCTCATAATTTGTTTGATTCCCTTAAAAAAAAGCTAATACGAACTACCTGTGATCCCAGAGCTGGCGCGTTTCTCGGGCAAAGGCTCAGTATTGCTGTGCAGCGGGGAAATGCCGCCAGCATCTTGGGATCATTTCCGCCAATGAGCGACCTTGGCTAGTTAGGTTAGTGTAGGTTTTAGGTTTTTAAATTGTTTTACCACTTAATCCGCATGTTTTTTTTTAATAAATGGTTATATTTAGACAAAAAAAAAAAAAAAAAAAAAATTGTGTGATGAACTCGAATATTTGTTCCTGGGTTACGGATGTTACCTATATATGTATTTATATAATATAACACTAGACGGCGATATATATATACGGGGTGTCTCTTATAGTTTTTAACTTCTCCCTACTGACCCATTTGGATTGATCACTTATTTATTTATTTATTTATTTTTTTATTTATTTACTTATTTATTTATTTATTTACGCGTTCGATCCCCACCCGCTTCAAAAGATTACAAGAGTTCGTATAATCTATATGTGTCAGTAATTTTCTAGTTAAAACTTCAAGTACACTTTGAAAATCAATTCCCCACAGCAATTTTTAGGTGAATCTTCCAAAGCTAACCTATAAATTCATATCCCGGCAAGATTGCCGGTAAAGCTGGGTACACACTCGCGTATCGGCGCAGGTGTGTGCGCAGCCTAATGCCCCGGAGGATAAACAGCCGGTAGATTGCTTTATGGGCTAGTGTTAGACGACGGGTTTGCTTATGTTTATACGCTGATCTTAAGACACGTGTATATGGTAAACATTGTGTAGTAACATATAGCTACTATAATGTTATAGGATCTCGTTGTCAACAAAGAACACTTCAAGAAACAACTGAACCAACTACATGAATCTCATGGCCAAGCGCGAGTCGGACTCGCGCACCGAGGGATCCTTCCAAACACTTATCCCATCTTAACTGGCCGGCTTAAGTTGAATTTGCACACGGAGTATTCTTATGGTCTGTGAATTTGCACCTGGTATGTACGGCGCCAAATACTTTTTGTTGTATGAGAGCCTCACTTATTTTATTCTGTTTTTTTATTATTTGTTGTTATAGCGGCAAAAGAAATACATCCTCTGAGAAACAACTGTCTTGCTATCACGGTTCATGAGATACAGCCTGGTTACAGTGAATTATTAGTAATAGGGTCCCGTTTTTAGGGTTCCGAAGTCAACTAGGAACCCTTATAGTTATAACGCCATGTCCGTCTGTCCGTCTGTCTATCCGTCCGCGGCTTAGCTCCGTGATCATTAGTACTAGAAAGCTGAAATTTAGTATGAGTATGTGTATGTATCACGCCGACAAAACAGTAAAATAAAAACTAAAAAAAACAGTTTTAAGTTAGGTATCGCAAAATTTCATAATTTTCTTTAAAATGACGTAAGTGCCGCGCGGTGTCCTTATACATCGAACGTTACACGTATTACTTAAGTGCCATACTGCATTAAAACATTCCGCTCAATCAGGCGCGTATAATCGATAACTTCCAGAAGGTAATAAGTAATTACAGCTACTTTGGCGTTTACGACCTTTTCATAGAGCCGAGACAGCTGCTTCAATTATATCAGGCGCAAGTCCGATCATGCATGGAGTACTGCTGCCATCTTTGGGATGGGTCCGCCAAATACCAACTGGCCGCCTTGGATTCAATTGACAAACGTGCGAAGAAGCTCATTGGCGACCCTGCCTTAGTTCAGGAAAAGCTGCAAAACCTCGAACACCGCAGGAAAGTCGCCTGTTTATCGGTTTTCTACCGGATACACTTTGGTGAGTGTGCACTAGGACTGCATGAATTAATTCCACCGTCTCCGTTCAGACAATACAGTACTCGGCGCGGACTTGGATTCCACCCTTATGTTGTCGATATACCACTGATTCGTACGAAACGCTTTGCGTCTACTTTCCTTATGAGGACAGCTAAGGAATGGAACTCTCTTCCTGCGCACCTGTTTCCTGAAAAATATAACTTGGATCTCTTCAAGTCGAGAGTGAATAGGCATCTTCTAGCCAAGCATTCTCCATCTTAGGCCTTATTGTCACTTAACATCAGGTGCAATCGAGGTTAAATGCATGGCTATTTTGAATAAAAAAAAAAAAAAAAAAATAGAGCTTGAAATCTTTCTCGTAATTAAAACCTCGGGCTTAAACCCGCTGTTTTAAGACTTTTAAGCCCGTCTCTTGTGAAGGATGGGCACCTACGGAACCCTTCCCTGAGCGTGGCCCGACATGCTCTTGGCCGGTTTTTACCCTTTGGGTACGGAACCCTAAAAACAACTCCGCTGACTTTGCCTCTCAAACGCAAAAATAACCGTACAAACAATCCAATATTCTTACACCTTTTCCTTCAAAACCTTACCTTACACAAACACAAAGAGCATTTTTACGCGTTTTCCAAGTCAATTCCCCCTCTGATAACAAACACGTCAGCCGCATTGTATGGAAAATGCGAAATGGAACAATGTGTGGCGTTAGGTTGTAATCACCTGTGGTCCGTACTTTTGGATTGAGAGTTGTATCGAAAAAGCTTTTCTATTATTAAAATTAGAAGATGTAGCAACGAAAACCAGCCAGCGTTAGACTGACTGAGCTGAGCTGCTAGTGAGGAAGAAATCGACCAATAGGTCTTGTAATTTTTGAGGAGGATTATTAAATCTAAATGGAATCTTGTAAAAATCTCAACCGCCGCTGTCTTATGAATCTTGAAGTAGGTAACCTGAAAAATTAGGAGCTAAAAAGGCGGGGGTTCTGCACACCACACTAAAAAAGCAACACAGTTCCATTTACGAACTCTGAATCTTTTAGAGCTATAAATAGGCCATTTGAAAGTCACCAGAACAGGAATAGATAAGGAGCTCTAAAACGATGTAGAATAATCTAAGACATACCATACATAGGTATTTATTTATCGTATGGCATTACAAAACACTGGATCAGTAAAAAAACAATCAAATTATATACTATACAGGGTGTAACCGACAGCGTACCGAAAACGAAAACTGTAGTTTTAGACCATAATCACGAACTGAAAACAAGTGTTCATTTTCTCGGAAAACTCAAGGATAAGATTTTCTAAAATAAATTATAAAACTCGACGCGCAATGTATTGCGTCCAATTCTCTCGGGTGCAGACGCGCGGGGAGGGGAGCACGCGGCAAGCATCGACCGTTCCAGGCGCTCCCCACTCCACTCACGCGTCGGCGTAAAACATACCGTTACGCCAATGCGCATCGAATGACATGAATGAATGTAACCACAAAAACAACGCAACCACAGATCACAACTAGTATGTAGTACCTAACACCAATAACAACTGACCGATAAATTAAAATAGTCTAACAAGATTATTTTCATTCAAGCAAGTAAAGCAAATAAAATGTGCGGGTAGGTAAACATTAATCGTGCGTCCGACCGTAACGGTCAACGGGCGCGTACTGGCCTGGCGGATCAATGACCGGCCTGTACCGTTATCTGTCCCACTCCACGCGCTTACATAATACTGTTTGTGATATGTTGCGTGTTTTACGGAAAATGCTATTTTCATGCGATTTTTTCATGAAAAATTGTTACCGGTAGAGTTCGATTAACGGCAAAATAAAGAACAAATGAAAACTCGCGAGGAAAATTTGTGAATTTTCTCAAAGAAATTTCCACGTTTTTCCAGCCCAGAATAATGGTCTGAAGCCATGGTTTCAGTTTTCGGTACACCGTCGGTTACACCCTGTATAAAGAGAGAAAACCTATAATTAGAATTTTGCCCGTTTCAGGTAGACAGCTGCCGCGTTGGAGATGGTTTCGAAGTCGCCTGAATGGCCTGTGTATTTAGTTAGGGGGCACATATGTAGAATAATCTAAGACATACCAATCACGCCTTTTTCCCAACGGGGTAGGCAGAGACCACATCTTTCCACCTGCTACGGTCCTGACATACCTACATCTTTCGCTTCATCAATATTTATTAATCTCCTCATGCATGCTCGTTGGTTTAAAGTACTTTTGAATAAAGAAACGTTCGTCTAGGCCTTCCTTTTCCAACATTTCCATCCACATTCGCCTTGTAGATTTGTTGCGTGAATCTTCTTTCATGCATCCTCTCTACGTGCCCAAACCAACTAAGCATTTTCTGAATTCTAGTGACTACATCGTCGTTCACACCACAGCGTTTCCGTAATAAGATGGAAACAAAAAAGCATGTCCTATGTATGTATAAATGTATTCACTTGAAATATAAACCTAAGACGCTAAAGAGACGGGGGCTCACAAAAACTTCGAACCTATAAGTAATCTAACATTGGAAACAACCAAACCAAATACAAAGGAAATAATCTTAATTCCATTGGTGTAGGGTTGAGCCCCGACGTATTTGCTTATCGATAAACTGAGCCAATGATCGATCGTCCGACACGGACGACGGCTCATTTAAATATTTGTCAACAGAGACAAATTGAGCGGAGTGAGCCCTAGTGACGCGCTGTGTCGATAATTTGATTCAATTACTTGTTTACTAATTTGATGCCTCTATCTCGATTTGAAAATGTGTTTTCACTATCATACCATTTAAAATTCTAGGATATGTTTAGATTTTTCCCTTAGGCCACGTGGTCCGATCGGCTCGTCCGATCGATCCTGCTATCTAGAGATTGTCAATAGCATATCGTTTTTAGCAATAAAAGCCCGTACTTTACGTAATTTTATTTTATCACACTGTTGTAAAATATATTATAAGAGGAATAACGAACTATCTCATAGTGGTTTATATTCCAGTACAAAATGCCATATTCATAATCTGTGAAGAAACTGAATGTGATATAATGAAATTCTTTATTAGTTAAAAAAGCTAGTAGTTTTACCCGTCTTATACTCGGTCCCCAATATTGGCGAAATCCGTATAAATTGTGGTGTACATTTTTGGCTAAATATCTGGTAGAATTCCCAAATTTTTACAATTATTATCAAAATTTGATTGATTATATTGATTGTTTTTATGAATTGGCTAATATTGCGGACAGAGTAATATAAAGCTTAAAATGCTCAAATAATCACTAAACCCTTTAGTCAGAGTTTAGTACACTATCAAAACTAAAAAAAAACTAAGGGATTCAATAAACAACCAAACGTCAAATTAAAACGATTTTTGTGTCTTCTCTTGTTCGTTGATTGTTTAAACTCCGTTATAGAGAATGCTACGCGGTCAAGCATCGAATAAATATATATGTCACTTACTTCAAATATCGATAATGCATCATCGATATGCAGTGGGACATCACTAACGTGGATTCATTTGAAACCAATCCATTTGCTGCATATTGTTTTCAGTATGAAGGATTACGATCTCCGATACTATTTGTATTCGAAGAATATTTCATTCAACAGTACGTCATATATTCGATTTAAAATGTTTGCTCAAAATATTAATGTTTTAAAGATAAACCGGATGATTTCGAAAGTACCTTTACTTGGTTTTTGTCAACGGGCATTACGTCAATGCAACGGGCCTATGATGCGTTTACCACGTGATAAATAAGTGACAAAGCATCAGTCACTCACACTCACATTTTGTCAAAACGTGACGGATGCTTTGTCACATATTTATCGCGTGATAAAAGCAACCATCACTTTGTCATAAGAATCTTATAGGGTAATAAATTATTATTATAAATCCAAACCTCGCCGTATATTTTCATTTAGAATCCAATCTAAACATCGCCTAAAACTTTCAATAAGTCCAGAACTAGGCAACATCAACATTAAAACTCTACAACCCAACTGGAACCGCAAACAACCGTGGGAAGCTAAAAAAATAGAACTTCCGGTGAAAAAAACCCGCAAATCCGCGCCGGAAACGGAAGTCCGGAAGTAGTTTTTCAAACCTTTTCACTCGGCTCGAAATGTTAATCCGAAGAGTTCCTAACTTGGTCGAAAAGCCCGCCATCTTAAAGTACAGTCGACGACAGTTATGTAGCAGTAAAGAAGCCTTTACACTACACCGGGTGATCAATCCAAATGGGTCAGTAGGGAGAAGTCACAAACTATAAGAGATAGGGAAATAGGGGAGTAATTCGACCAATTTTAGAGAGATGATGGAGATCTCTCCATTTCATCGCCATCCGTCACTTTTGACGTGTCCCTACTTGACAAGTGGCGGTATCTCTAGGACATCGCAACTTCGTCAATCCGGTCGCGCTTAATTTGCGTTTCCTTTGTATGTGACGGCATAAATAGCAGGCGCATACTTTAACTTATAACTTAAACGTGTAGTGCGTGAAATCAGTCAGCTACGTTTCGTTCAAAACAGAAATTCATATGCATGAATAGCATTTTTGACAATCATTATCGCCTTCGTATTTCCAAAATTGGGATTAGATATGTCACTTGAAGCTCATCGCATTTTAATTACAGTTCATAGGCGATATCACTGTTATCTAATAGTTTTGACGTTTTGCGATCTCTCAAACGGCATTCTCGAATTAGGTATCTGTTCTTAGGAACCATGGCGTCGATTTAAGATTTATTGAAAACTGCATTTTTTTTATATAAATCTCATACATAACCGGATATTGAACCTGGTTAAAATTCTGTAAGTAATCGCATGTCGCATTGTAACATTCTTTACAGCGGTGTTGACTGGGTTATGTATGAGATTTAAAAAAAATACAGTTTCTATTAAATCTACAAACGACGCCATGATTTCTTAAGAACAGATTTCCCTAATTCTTATGGTTTTCGTTTTCTCCCCTACTGGCCCATTTGGCCATTTGGATTGTTCCCTGTACAGTCGCCATCAGATATATCGCAGCATAGGTATAAGGCGTCCATAAATATCTGAACATGTACTGTAACGCCCAGTAAATAAGAGTCGTGTTCAGATATTTATGAACGCCTTATATGCTGCGATTTATTTGATGGCGACTGTACATTGTGATGTGAGCATTTCATTCTATTGATTTTGAGGCGTCATGCTTGTTAAAACATAAATGTAAAAAAAAAATGCCAAGTTCGAAAAAGGTGTGTGTTAATATTTGTAGGACATATAGTGAAATTGGGCTTACCATGGTCAGAAGAAGCAACTTTAGCAACTCACCAAATTTTATTGAAATCTGAGAAAAAAAAGAAATCGACAACAAAATAAAAATTTGCCCTTAATAAAGATTATACACTGTTTAAGACCAGCTCCGGACAAATTCTCCCTCGCCCCGATGACCGGGTTGATTTTTCAAGGGGTTCTCATTGTGCGATAAATGAGCGCTCCCAGACAATTGCCCTCAGCGATCCCTTAATGATAATTTATTGGTGTCTTTTGGGCCCATTATGAAACGGGGGAGGTGACTTGAGACTGGAAGTTTTTGTAACGGCTTTCCATTGGTTCCGTAAAGATTTTTGGGTAAAACTCAAAAGCGTTTAGCTGTCGTTCGTACGGTTTCTAATTTTGATTATTTTGTTAAGGTTCCGTAACCAAAGGATAAAAAAAACTCGAATACTATAACTCCGCGGTCCGTCCTTCCTTCTGTCCGTCTGTCACCAGGCTGTATCTCATGAACCGTGATAGACTGTTGAAATTTTCACAGATGATGTATTTCTGTTGCTGCTATAGCAACAAATACTAAAAAAACAGAAAATAAATATTTAAGGGGGCTCCTATAAAGTCGTTAGAGTGTTTTTTTTTTCAAAATAAATAAATGGAATATACCCGGCTTTTTTATTTTACAAGGATTATGTGTGTAGGTCAGTGCGTTGATGTAAAAATCAAACTGCTAGACTGATTTTTGACTACGGATGGGCACACACAAACTGCGGAAATTGAAAAAAAAATAGAATATTTCTGGATATTGAAGAATTTAAAATTATGGTTAAATTATGAAATTTCCTAAAAATATCTATGTGAAAAGTTTCACAATTTGTTTAAACTTTCCGTCGTTAATTTGGTCAATTTTTTGTGGCACGGGTTACAGGACTATTAGGGAGATTTGTGAATCGAAAAACGTTTGTTTAGTTTCTATGGATCGTAATGTAAAAATCGGTAGTCATGTAAAAATGCACAAAGTAGGTAACAGTTTTAACTCGAACCCAGACTGTTTGTGCTAATAACGCCCAGTGTACATTACGATATACTTACAAGATTCATTTGGTGCATTCTACTTGGTTAGACCCTAGAGCATCTTGAAAAAAAAAACCCAGTTGGGATCTTCACAAAAAAAGCAAAACACCAGTCTTGGATCGCAGTTACAGTCAGCCAATTTGATTTCTAGGCCACTATAGAACCTTGTCACAATGACAATGATATGAGATTTCAAGCGGCTCTCATATTGACGTTTACTGTGACAAGGTACAAAATGGCCAAGGAATCAAATTGGTTGACTGTACATGTAAAGAAATTGTACGTACATTGGAATGTACATTGGGCATCTAGGCCTTATGGTTTTTTTTGGAGTCGCTATATTTCCGTACGCCGCTCTCAAAACACAGTAAATGGAATAGCAAAAACGCTTTAAGTTTCTCACCGTCCTTTATAAGTGAAATTAATTACGTCATTATGTTTAACAGAAAAATATTGCTGCTTAGCGGGGAAGGGTTCGAGCATTCGTCTAAATTAAGACCGGAAATATATCTCATTATAAAAAAAAAAAGTAAAAAGACTTGAACGTAAATAAATCTAATTTGCTTACATTTTGGGTCCACATCTAAGTGTAAATATACTTAAATTCACATAAAAAGAGCGTTTGTCAGTCTCATTGCGCCGTCATCATTTATAATCACGTTACGATACGTGAACTTATAATAAATGAAATGATAATATTTCTAGACTTGTGCAATTTAGAATTTTTCATTATTTCTTCATGAATTCCATTATATCATAACTAAGATACAGTAGACGGATATATTTCGGTCAAATAAATGACTATCCGACGAATTGTCTATAAATAGAATGATAAATTGAACTGAAATTGAAAATCTTTATTACTGGCTACTTGGCCCATAAATAAATTCCTTAACATACAATTTAACGTTTAATACAAAAAAAATAACTAACATGGAAGAATCTTTCTTCCATGATATAAGTCTATCCCTATATTTTACACTCAAACAGTAAAAAAATATGATCTACGTCACCCTAGGCGGTAAGTGGGATTATCTGCCCGATTCTCACTTCCTGGCCAAGGCAAAACACGTAACGACACGACTTTCACCTTTTCCTTTATTTGGTCCTTATAAGCTCTTCTTGGTCTTCCTCTTTTCCTCCTTCCTTCAACTTTTCCTTCTATAATAGTTATTAGATTTTCGTCGTGCCGTAACAGGTGTCTAATCATTTTCCCTCTGCGATTTTCGAAGCACCTCCTCGTTTGACCTCTTCTCACTCCAGCTAACCTTCTCCACTCGTCGCCAGCACCACATTTCAAAGGCCTCCAGTCTTTCTCTATCTCTTTGTGTTATTGTCCACGTTTCACTTCCGTACAATGCTATGCTCCAGATGTACATTTTTATGAGCTTTTTCTTTTTATGATATTTCTTTGCATTGAATTGCGTAAAACCCCAGATCGCATATTTAAGACGCTCACCTTCGGCTCGGGCTACAAACACCTGCCATCTGGGACATATACGAATGGACTGCCCTAGGTGTGTAATATAATATTTCAAGTATTTAACAAAAAAACGCATACAGAGATTAAGGCGGTTGTCACACTGCTCCGCATCTCGCAGCGTCGTCCGTTGATGCGTTTTTTAACTTTGTATGTAGAATCTTGATTTTGTATAGAAAAATCGCATGGTACGACACACTGGCTCCGCCTCGACGCCCGGAGTAGCGAGACGCACGACGACTCGCGCGCTCGGACGGAGATGCGATGCGTGCCGCAGGGTATGTCACACCGAGCTCCGCACCTCCGCAGTGCCATACGGATTTTAGTGCAAGAAGGACGTATTTAAGAAAGTATACAACAAGATTATAGTGATTTGTAAACAAATATTTTTATTAAGTATTTAGAGTAAATATATGATCTGTGATTTATGCTCAATTAGTGAATAGTTATTAAAAATATTAAAGGCTGAGTTACTTATTCGAAATATTGTTTTTATTTAATTCCAAATTTATTTAGTTTTATAGTAAGTATCGGTTTTAATCATAATCAAAATATAGGGAATTCTTATAAAAGTATAATTGAAGATTGAAGTACATAGTAGATTATTACTTAAATACTTGAGTGTAAGCTAAAGCTTTTCTTGGGCTGTAATAGAACGTCGATTCGTGTCCGCGCCAGTAATAATCACTCCAATTTTGCTTAGCAAATAATCAAATGACGCGGTTGACATGCGGGTGCAATTAAAAAATGTTTCTTCGCGTTGCCTTAAATCTTCGTAATCTCTAGCAAAATACCCATTTATCGGTCTGGTTTGTAAATAGGAATGTACCCAGAATTTATGACTCGATTGTACAAAAAACAAGCTGAAAGTATCACCGCAGCGTTCTGAATAAGTTCCGTTTCCATTTTATCGACAAATAGGAACTGTTTTCACCTTAATGTTCGAATGTGAAATGAACGCGAGACGGAAGTAACGCGGGACGTCGTGCATCGCAGCTCCGGACGGAGATGCTGAGAAAACTCGGACGTTGGTGCGTTGTCTCCGCATGCGAGTCCGTAGCTCCGTGTCTCGCAACGAGACGCGGTGGCAGTGTGACAACCGCCTAACAGTATGTGACGAAGTTAAAAGAAATAGACCGGTGAAAGAACAAATAGGGCAATCCCATTAAATGTAAAAAAAATGGTTTTCCTGCATGCACAGGTTTTTTGTAATAACAATTTTTTTCTATTTTTTCCACGTACGCTGCATTTGCAGCTTGCTTTGTTTGATGACAAAGCATAAAGCTTGCCTTGACACTGTTTGTTCTCCGACCCACATTTTTACACGCATTAAAAGTATTGCTTTCTGTTGCCATTTTACAAGCTTCTCTGGATTATTTCTATGTTTATTAGGAATATAAATGACTATAAAAGCTAATTTAATTCTAGCGACGCCATTCACATGTGCGTATTTTCTAACACTTTTTGACGGCGACAAGAGAGTTGTTTTTCGAATGTATGTATATAATTATGTAGTAAACGCTAGGGGCCAATATACCTACAGTGTGTAAAAAATGTAGGGCCCTGAAGGGAAAATGCCTTAAATACCTTAGGTTAGCTAATTTACACATTCTTTAAATTTATAAATTACACTAAATACCTACTGCATATTATAAGATGTTGTAATGAAATATGTTTTTTTTATAAAACCGAATGTTTATTAGAACGATTTTATGCTGAGATATTGTCCTGCCGATCAGTAAAATAAAATAGGTAGCTTAAGATTTTGTTTGAATTTTTAGCTGGTTCAATTCCCGAGTCAAACAAGAAAATATTAGAAAATCTTCGAATCCAGTTTTATTTCTTTTGAAAAGTAAAATAAATATATTTTTTTGCTAATTGATCTAACTTACAGATTCAAGACAGTTTCCCGCCAGACTCTAGGGCCCATTTTTTTCCACACTGTAGGTATATTTATTATGCAACCAGGAATATGATGTCGTAACGGAACTCTTTTTTGCTTATACATAATCTGGTAAAAATTATCCTATTAACAATCTATGGCTGCCCTATATACCCGTGAACCAAAAATAGTTCAAAACTGTACAACCGAATTGGCGTGATGAAGACTTTTGCGTACAGATAATAAAAAATGTGACTGTAAGAGTGATGATCAACAACTACTCGTATTTACATATAGTAATTTTGTGTTAGGCACCGATTTCATAATTAAATATTAGGTACTTTTTATGTATTAGGGGGCAAACGGATCGCCTGATGGAAAGCGATTACCGTCGCCCATAGACACCTGCAACGCCAGAAGAGTCACAAGTGCGTTGCCGGCCTTTCAGGTGGGAGTACGATCTTTTCTTGGAGGTTTGAAGGTCGTTTCGGTCCAGAAATACCGCAAGCGACAATTCATTCCACAATGCAGTCGTATAAGAAAAGGCTTATTATTTTCGCGGCGACAGAAAAATTAAAGAGCAGCAAACTATTTGCAACTGAAATAATAACTTGTCAGCGATTAAATATTTTGGCAATCATTTATATTAAATGAGCTTTAAACTAAGGATATTTTAAAATTCAAATAATGGCAGCTACTTTAAGGTAGCAGAAATAATAAACAAGATTACTGAAATCATAGGCGAGGTACTATAAATAATGACTTGGCGACTAATATTAGCAGAAGATCCGACTCGGCCGGGTTAGGTTAGGTTGGTTTTTTTTTTATATCCCTAAAAAGCGCTCCTTTTATTTTTTTATGACCTTGATTTATTTTATATGCAATCTCCGTTGAACAATTAGAGTAGGCCATTTTCAACTTTTTATCCGCTGTCATGTTTCCGCTTAATTAGTTAATTCAGTCGCCATAACTCGATGCTAGTTTATATTGAAACAAAGCCGAAAATTGATTACTTAGCTGCTACTTTTTACTTTATACTAGTCTCCGCAATTAGTCGCCAACTTATTATTTTTGCTACCCCCTTTAATTTTTTATAAATCCCTAAATCAGATTAATTTGTCGCCGCGTTAAATACATGCCATAAGAAAATGATAACAATTGTCCATTAGCCCTAAGTCTACAATATCTCGACATCAATCCGACTTTACGCTCGTCTCCAGCCAATCCACCGAAATGGAAGGGTAATATTAAATATTAGGTAGTAATTATAGAGCCTCGCGGTGACAGCGTCAAAGGGCCTGTCGGGCCACTATCCATCCTACTTTCCCGGCCTTTCATCCTTAAGTCAATTAAGCAAAATGTCAGAGATGGAATAAGTAACGTAGACGCGACAATTTTTCAACTACTTCTTAACGAAAACGTTCAAAACCAGTCAAAGTCTTGGAATATAAGTCGGATTGATATGTCTAACCATTATAAGCCCGTCATGTACACTACCATACCATGGTAGGACAGGTAGGTAGATAGAGAACTCCAGGCACTCAAAATGAGCGTATTCAAGTCATCCTAGGGCGATGTTGTGATCGTCACCTTCCCAGTGATAGTTCACCAAGAGCCCCATCTATATAAGAACTCTCGATAACCACTTTTAGCGTAGATACCGAGAGGTACCTGTTCTTGACCGGGCCTTTACAGCGAGCCAGAACCGAAGATCGATGTACTGTGCCATCCCTCTCGATGTCGGGTTAACAGTATTTGAATGAGCAGGACACCACGATACAAAGTTCGAATTTCGAACATCGAAGACTGAGTACTGTTGGGACTCCAAATCTTCTTACGTACTCGGGAATCTTTCTGTGTCAATGCCATCGATTGTATGACCACTCTGTCCTGCCCACTGCACTTAAGACCTGCCACGCCCTGATGAGCGATATCGACAGCCTTGATTGAACTTTCCTCATTTTCACTTCGATTTTAGGGAAATTTCGAGCATAGATTGTCAATTGTTCTTTCAGCTGAGCACTGTAAACTTTCTTTTGGCCCATTAGGATCATGGAGCACCACATTTCATTTCAATGCACTCATGAGGTAAAGTAAAGTGCGTACTCCGGTAACGAGACGGTCGGTTTGGTTACTTCGGTTGCCCAGTTACACAGACATAATTAAAGACGACTTTGCATGCCCAAGATTGTAAAAGAAACGCAGCTTTTGGCCTGCTCTTTCAGCCAGAAATTGCCTTGCATATTATAGTCTTTAAGAATGATAGATTTAATTACATAAACTAGTGACCGTTTTTACTTTTCTTCTGGTGTTAAATTATTTCTAAAACATATTTTCTTTTTGACTTTCTCGTATACTCTCCACGACAGTCGTCAATTAGTTTCCGAAACAAACGGAAGATCCCCGCGAAGCCGACAAATCTGATAATGTAGCACTGAGCCCGAGATGTTTTCGTCATTCCCACCAATTATCTGCGAGCACTTTACAGCTTTTAATCTCGACTGAGCTATCGTAACGAGGTTATGTCGGCCATTATGTCTATTTAGGCGGGAATTTTAAGAGGCCTGTCAAAAGGCAACAGATTACTTAACGATGGGATAAAGCCCGTTGTGCACTGGAGTGAACGGTTCCCCGCCAATCATCTTAAAGGGCATAATCGCGAGAAGTTATATACAGGGTGTCCCACGGCTATGCAACGTGGAGGGGAAGTACCTTAAATATTTTATATAGACTATTTTGCTCAATGGAGACCATCTTTTATTTTTAGCCCTGTATAGTTAAATGCATCACGAACTTCTATGATGTCTATGATGGTTGCCTTTATCGCGCGATAAATAAGTGACAAAGCATGCGTCACGTGTGGACAATATGTGAGGTTGAGTGACAGATAATTTTTCACTTATTTTTCACGTGATAAACGCAACGAATCTGCATCTGCAGGTCAATTTTACATCAAATTTATATAATCCGGAAAGATCTTAGTATAGTTCCACGCTGTGTTGTGTAATTATAGAATCAATGAATGCAAGCCTCCAGTGTGCGAGGACCCTAGGCGTCGTAGATGCAGACTTTGTTGATTAAAATTTTGTTTTAATTTGGATGTAATTCAAGCGTTTAGCCCCAGTTAATGTTAATCAGTGAAACAGCTTGGGATATCTTGTAATTCGTCGTAATTCTGAGATTTGTGTTGCCGCTTGATGTTTTCCTTGGGTCGTAATTTCGCGTCACTGCAGTTTCTTACCTACCTCCTTAGACTCGATTTCCCCACCAATATCTGCCATCCTCGATGTGTGTTTACGGAAGCTCGATACGATCCGATCCCGATCACGAAAAAAGATTTGTGCCCTCACCGGAATTTTTCAAATTTAGTTGTAGCATTTCAACGCTTACTATCGAATCGTCCAGAAAGAGCTATACTGATCGTGATGGCTATTTCATTATATTATAAAACGAGAAAATGTTAACTTGGTTTCAATTCCCATAAGCGCAGATTAAAATAGTTAATGTAGATCAAGAAAACAATCTATCACAATCATAAAATATTGTAGATATAATCCAGTCACCGGAAAAATTCAAATTTAAAAATGATTTCAACGAAAACAAACAAAATGTCTGCTGCCACTCTGTGGTCTCCATCATGTCAGTTCCACGTCACCAAATTATGCTGATTATTTTGAAGAGTTGGTCCCGTTATCAGATTCTAACTTGATGAGTTTTATGACAATGAGATCAGGAAACATACATACATAAGGAAAAATAAATCATCTTGACGAACTAAAAATGTTTCTTTAATTCAGTTGACATAAAGATTTCTCAATACCGCAAAAGTGTTGCAATTCAATACTGCAAGTGTTTCAATTTCTCATCTTTAATTTTCTCACACAAAACCATTATACGTACAATCAATATGTCGTCATTTAATCATCGGCTGGCGGCTTGGCTGTGTCCACTTCCGCCGGAAGTCAGCGGCAATTTCCGATCAGCTTTATCCCGCTACGGCTGCGTTTGAAGTGAAAACTCGTCAATTATTTGAAAGGTCATTGGCTAAGATTAGGGACTTTTATCCGGTAAAGCCTGGGCTGAGGCAATATCCGGCCGGATCGTTCAATACGTGGAATATTGTGGAATACTAAAGATGCTTTTATCTAAAATGCGTACGGCTTCCTAAGCACAAAGAATTTCGTACATTGACCTGCCATTACCTATCTATATCGCACGTACATGGGGCCTATGTGGCGTTTATCATGTGATAAATAGTTGACAAATCATCTGTCACTCACACTCGCATTTTGTCAAAACGTGACGGATGCTTTGTCACTTATTTATCGCGTGATAAAAGCAACCATCATAGGCCCGCTCGCTCGCGAAGATAATGGCGGGTCAATGTACGAAATTCTTCGTGCATAGCACCTTTACTTTATAACTAGAAATATGTACTTCGTTCGTGGAGTAGAGAAGTAGTGTTACAACTAGTTTTAATTTTTTTTTCATTTATTTATTAAAAAAAAAACTACAATCGTCGAAGTAAAACTCCATGATTAAATATCTTAACCATCTCTATCGAAAAATAAATCATGTTACATCGTTATCTTTATAAAGTGGTAGTTTAATTTAAAAAAGCGGTAGTTTGTCGTAGTTGTTCAAAAAGTTATATAAGTTTCCGAACAGCCGGCTCCGCGGGGTTTAGCCTGTCCGTCTGTCCGACACGTTGATCCCGCCGGGCGAGTTTTGACAGCTCCTGACTGTTTTACAGCGGACAATCACTATTATAGCACATTACTGCAGACGCCGGGAAAGAAGGGCTTGCCGGGTGAGCAGATATAGACGGCCGACCGTAGGGAGACCGGATAGTGATACGAAGCCGGCAAGCCATATTCACGGCTAATAATAATAATGGTATACCTTCACTTGCCCGAATTTCATATGCCCGAATTTCGTCTGCCATAATATTCAATTGACCGAATCTTGTTTCTTATAATTATGTTTCCCATAATCATTGTTTGCCATATTAATCCTATGACCGAGTCTTTGTTTCCCATAATATTAATTCCAATAATCACATTTTCCATAAAGATTGTAATCCATAATTGTCACATGCTATAATTTCATATGCTATCCAAATGGAACATAGGCCGAAAACCGACATCCTGTAGGTTACGTTTGTTTTATGACCCCGTATAGCGGAGCGTTAAAATACAAACCCAATCTAATCTAGTTTTAGAAGAACTGCTACCAAATAGTACATGGACCTAAAACCGAAAACTATAGGTTAGGTTAGGTTTGTTTTGTGACCCGTATAGCGGAGCGAGCGAAGCGAGCGGAGCGTCAGAATGTTTGCTTCAAAATACAAATCCTAATCTAATTTACAGTTTCCTAATTCACAATCTAACCTAGTTTTAGAAGAACTGCTACCAAATAGTACATGGATCTAAAACCGAAAACTATAGGTTAGGTTAGGTTTGTTTTGTGACCCGTATAGCGGAGCGAGCGAAGCGAGCGGCGCGTCAGAATGTTTGCTTCAAAATACAAATCCTAACCTAATTTACAGTTTCCTAATTTACAATCTAACCTAGTTTTAGAAGAACTGCTACCAAATAGTACATGGATCTAAAACCGAAAACTATAGGTTAGGTTAGGTTTGTGTTGTGACCCGGATAGCGGAGCGAGCGAAGCGAGCGGAGCGTCAGAATGTTTGCTTCAAAATACAAATCCTAACCTAATTTACAGTTTTAGAAGAACTACGATAAAAGGACGTACGACATTCGACCAGAACCGAAAACTTTAGGTTAGGTTTGGATTGTGACCATGTAGTACATAGTGTCTATGTACATACGTGGCCACAATATGCCTACAGAAAATAAGATGCTAAGCCAGGTTGGATTCGCACAGAGACAATATTTAGTATGGCGTTTAAATATTCTATCAAACAATAAATCGTATGGCACTTAATACTATGGAAAACAATACTTATGGCATTCGTATCATTATGGCATATAATATTCGGGAATACAAGAGTATGTCAAATGAATTTTCTAGGAAACGAAACATTCGGGCAAATGAAATTCGGGTAAGTGAAATTCGAGCAAATCAATATTATTGCATATAAATTTCGGTCAAACAATAGACAACCAATAATAATAAATAAATAAATATTAAATATAAATATTAAGGGACAATCATACACAAATCGACCTAGTCCCAAACTAAGCAAAGCTTGTACTATGGGTACTAGACAAATACAAATACAAATACAAATCATTTATTTCACATAATTTTAGGTACAATTAAGATCTTAAATAATAATATTATACGACGATATAAATAATATATAAATATATATATAGATAACATCCATGACCCAAGAACAAATATTTGCACAAATATTTGCCCCGGCCGGGATTCGAACCCGGGACCGCCGACTCAGTAGGCAGGTGTCTACAAACCGAGCCAAACGCGTCATAATAATAATAAGGCATTTATTTCAGATAACGAGATCCATACAAAGTAAACATTTTAACTTAAAAGTAATCTATGTTAGTAAAATGACGACGTATGTCCAAGAAAAATATTACAAAATAAATAAAATAAAATAAATGTCAGCAGCAGCGCAAATTAATCATTGTAAAAAATTGTAAAAATACTAAGCATTAAATAAAAACAACAATCATAAAATATAAATGGATATAATGAAATCATAATGGGTGAGATATTAATAAAGTAATAGTAAAATACACGATACATGGTAACAAGAATAGCTCAATAATTAATTATCCAGGATTAAGTCAAAATTAAAATTATTTCAAAATTAGATAAAAACAAGTAGAAACTACAATAATAATAAAATAACAATACAAACTTGGTGGCAAAAGACAAGAAATACTAATATTAAAAGCCCATAATTTTGACGACGCGGTTGGCGCAGTTTACAGACCCCTGCCTACTGAGCCGGCGGTCCCGGGTTCGAATCCCGGCCGGGGCAAATATTTGTGTGATGAACTCGAATATTTGTTCTTGGGTCATGGATGTTATCTATATATGTATTTATATGTAATATATATTATGTATATCGTCGTCTAGTACCCATAGTACAAGCTTTGCTTAGTTTGGGACTAGGTCGATTTATGTATGATTGTCCCATGATATTTATTTATTTTATTTATAATATTACGCTGGCGGCTGACTATGGCGAGCGTGCATGGCTGTCCCAGTACCTAGGTATCGGGCAATCCAGTCTGCTCGCTATCAAACCAAGGATGCTGTTGGTACTGTCCCGTACACGGCGTTTTATGGATGCGGTTCGCTTCCTCAGGATGGCATGAAAACCATCAACACAAATTTCCGCGAACATCCCCGACGCACTACAGTATCTAGGAAGACCCAGCAACATCCTTAGTATGTTATTGTACTGTACACGTAAGGCGTTAACTGCCCCACGTGTATATTGTACCCACAGGCTGCACGAGTAAAAGGACTGACAGTAGGCCTTAAACAAAGTAACTTTAACCTCATCTGAACATCGTGCGAACCTGCGTGCCAACATATTTCCCCGGACAGCCAACGCCCTACGCTCCCTCTCAATATCTAAATCATCAGAAAGGGACTCAGTGACCCAATGGCCTAAGTATTTTAATTTCGTGGCTCTATTCAGACGAACCCCATATAGGCTAAGCGTGTATAGTGCTTTTCTCGAGCATATGCAAGGAAATAAAAAATACACCACTAAAAAATAATACAATTCAGCTGTTTAGTCTGATCATTAACACAAACGCCATGTTTAAAAATGCCAACCTGACGTCAAGTTGGCGGCCGTCATTAATTTCTTAAATATCTCTGGAGCTTGAAGAGCACATTGCACGAATTTTGGCGTACATTTGGCACATTGCTAGCACTAGCTCCTCCTGGCGTATACCACGGCTCCATTTGTTGATGTACACCCGCCATCCTGACGCTCCATTGACGCTCACTAATATTTGTACCACACATAATGAGTCTAGTCATTTTGGCGTGATGAGACCGAGAAGAACAAATTGATTACCTACTTTGAAATCAATACTCGTACGAAGCAAAAGAAATTACGCATCGCACTGCTAAGCTTTTCGCAAAATGACTTGTTTCATAATAAATTCATTTTAAATACAAATATGTAGAATTACCGAAAATTAATACGCATGAATCCGCGGCGCAAAATTTAATCTACGACATTAGTGAGCACAAAATCAGGCTCCTCCCCAACTCCGACCCAACAAAAGTTATAAATGCAAATTAAATTATCTCCGAAAATCTTTAATTAGACTATTTCAAGCATCTGTTCCAAACTCACCTACCGCCTTAATAATAGAACGATTAACGCATGTACCACCTTAACTGGCGGCCATTTTGTTTCAAAATGAACCCAAAGCTGGCGATATAAGATGGCGCCCGAGAGATTACGTAAGGTTGTAAGTAGTTATCGTTTAGGTAATTTGGGCTGGGATCTTTTCTTTTGTTAAAGATGGAGTTAATTGAAATATTCAAGTTTTGATGCGGAGTTAGATCGGGATGGGGTTGAAAGATCGCCGAGTTAGTTATCTGATTTCATAACAATTTATGGAAAATCTTCCGTTTACGGTGAGGCTATTCTAATAAGATTTAAGAGTTAAAATAGACGTTTTCGCGGGCCTATGCAATGATGTTTGCTTTTATCATGCGATAAATAAGTGACGAAGTATCCGTCAAGTTTTGACAAAATGAGAGTGAGTGGCAATGCTTTGTCACTAATTTATCACGTGATAAACGTAACCATCATAGGCCTGCTGATGAAATATTTTACGTCAGTGATGTGCTCTATTATGTACCTTCAAATATCGACTTGTAAAAAGTGACGTGTGTCGGACATAACATGTATATATCGTGTGCCATATCACCATATCATAACACCATTGCGTCAGTTACCAACCGGGTCATTGTCAGTTCAAAGAACAAAATTTGTCCCTTCGGTGGTCAAAAGTAAAAGAGCTTCTATAAATCTAGGTTATGTTGCTATTTCATCGGATTATAGAAGAGGGAAAGTTCTTTATTCTCACAGGCATTTAATCACAAAATTAGGCCCAGGAATCCTTAATTTCTCAAATATCCACCGGAAAGACGCGCACCTAAATCTGACAATGACCCAACCAATGCAAAGGAAAACTTTGGGCCCGCAAGGATCACCAAAAATAGCAAAGCATTGGCAAAATAACATTTAAATCCATCATTATGGTGCTGCATTAACGTGCAGTATATCAATGCGTCATTGTTGGCTTATGTCACTAACTAGAATAGTGAACTTAACTTGCCAACATGTCTACCTTTTTTTGTCCAAACATTAAAAAACCCCAAGAAAAACTGGTGAAGTAATGCTTGATCAGCCAAGCGATAAATAAAAGCTTTCAGCGATGAGTCGGGAATCGAACCCGCAAAATCGCGGAATCAAACTAATAAATTATTCCCCTTGACCGTCAGGCAAGGAACGAGTTACGAGTGCAATATCCTTCCCTCTCTCTCTCGTTTAAACTGTCATTAGCCGTCCCTTACAATATCTAACAACCTTACAAGGTGCTCATAATTTTTCTTTAGTAAAAACGAGGTAAGCGAGAAAGTATTCCCTACTTTGAAGGGTTTCGTCGCGCCGATAGGTACGAATTGTTGGTATAACTAGTACGTTTTGGCAGATGGGTCATTGTCAGATTTAGGTTCGCGTCTTTTCGGTGGACACGTACAAAGTTAAGGGCATTAGACCTAGTTTTCCGATCAAAATTATATTAGCATAAACGACGTTTCCCTTTTTATAGGATTGCGTGTTAAAAACATAACTTCTATGCACACACGCTGTTAACTATTGGCCACCGAAGAGACTTTTGTTTTTTGAACTGACAATGACCCGGATAATAAGCTATGGGTGTATGTGATAATGAACGGATAACATAAACAAACAGCGGAGTGTTCCATCACATTTGTACTAGTAATAGCACATACGGCGTTTCAGAGACTGAACAAAATTATAAATAATAAAATAATGAACTTTATTCTGCAAGTAGGCCACAAGAGCACTTTTACATGTCTGAGTCAACCGGTATTTCACAAGAGGAGATCACTGTTGAGAAGAAATTCCGAAAGAAATTCAACAGTCAGTCATTTTTTCAGAAAGGATAAGTACTTAACTATTACAGTTATATGAACTTAACTGAATTTGTACCCATCGTAAGAATTTAGGCGTACCTAAGCGTAGTCCTCGAAGAAAACATATTAAAAGTGTATTTTAAGATATAAATAAGTAAAATTTAAGAATAAAATGGAAACTACAAGAAATTATGACGGTTTATCACAATTTATGTACGTTTCATATGCTTTCGTATTAGAACTGTGTCCCTTAAACTAGTCAGCTATCTAACACGAATTAAGAGTCAGTTATATACTTAGTTTATTGTCTATATTTAGTTTTACTTTTCAAATAGGCATGCTCAAGGACCCCTAAAAAATCGACACCCCTCGGGGGCGAAGTTCCCGCCAGATGGCGTAAGGCTATTCAAATTTTCTTGTTAAAATTTCCTTGTTTTAATAAAAGAAGTTGGCCCTTGACACGGGATGGTTAGCAGTAAATAGGCTGAGATCGTTTGCGATTCTTTATTCTGCTGTTGTAATGGGCTAATTAGTTAACATGTTTTGGAAATTTTATTTGTTTTCGTTATGGATGGTAAGGCTGTTTGTACACCGAAGGGGAATGGAGAAAAAAACGAATCAGGCGCCTCTTAGTGAAGCCAAAATAGAAATTATAGAAATATTCTAGTACATAGATTTACATTTTTCTTAACCTTTAGAACGCTTTTCCTCCCACGGCAAAATGTAGCTTATACGCCATTAGTTGACAAAAGAAAGAGCGAAAATATACCTTATCTGTCAGCAGCAAAATTGCTTTGACAGCGTCCGCCATTACCCCTTTAGTGGTCGTTGGCGTGGTAGGCACGACAGCACACGACCACATCAGTGGCTCTTAGCGTTCAAAGGGTTATTAATAATTAGTAGTTGGCGTGTGGGGCCCGAAATGTTCGCACTTTGTATCAATTCAATGGCGGTGAAAAGGTTAAATAAAATATTTGTATCCTCCATAAACTCTGAGACCGAGTAGTAAATTTTATTTATAAGTATGGGTTTTATTTGGTTTATAAAGGCAGATCTTTTTTCTACAGATTTTATATTGTCAGGAATCTTGTTGTAATTTGAGGATCCGCTCCGCTCCAGTGAACATCCAGCCTAAGTGGTGTTTGTCGTCTTTTGTCGCCTGTTGTTGGTGTGTATGGGTGTCCAGCACCTCTAGCACAACTGTGACACGCGAGATATATGACCTATCTCTTTCTGTACAGTATCGTGAGACAGTAACGGTTGACGCTAAGTCGCGCGACAGGAGTGGCGAAGCATAGTTGTGCTAGAGGTGCAGGTGTGTATGGGTAAGGGCAATGTTTTTTTTTCCTTACCGAACACGTTTGAAGTAATGGCAAAGAAATCCTTATTTTTTTAGCGATTACCGTTGCCCATACATCACCAGAGGAGTTACAAGTGCGTTGCCGGCCTTTCAGGAGGTACGCTCTTTTCTTGAAGGTTTGAAGGTCGTGTCGGTCCGGAAATACCGCAATCGACAATTCATTCCACAATGCACTTGCAGCAGAGGCAAGAAATTACTAGAAAAACGTACAGTTCAAATGCTTCGCATGCTTTATACTTGTTGAGCTTAATAAATGCGTGCTGTTTGACGACGCGGTTGGCGCAGTGGGTAAGCAACTACCTACTGAGCCGGCGGTCCCGGGTTCGAATCCCGGCTAGGGCAAATATTTGTGTGATGAACTCTTACTATGGGACTAGACCGATTAGATTTTATTTATCTTTTTACTTTTAAACTTTGGAAACGTTTGATAATGTTATAAATATTCGAGCGATTTAGATACAGCGCAGCTTTATGAACATTTACTTAGGAAAGTGAACTGGGTCTAGTACTTAATTCATTTCCAAACTTAAGACATGTGGTTAAGAAAATCAGTAATTAGATACAGTCCGTGAGTTTGGGTGAAAACAGACTTATCTAGATCGCGTAAGACAGAGCGAGACAGGTATAAAACGCGAATTCCGACAGCTCACGCACTGAAAGTAACCGAACTCTAGTGTTTTATAGTATTTTGTACATGGCTACTTTGTACTTAGGTACATAACATAAGTCAATGCACAAACTACACACTGTTCCAGCAACTTATCTGTTCGGATACATGGAGAAATATCCCACTGACATGCAATAGGAGTGATACGTCGGTGCACGATGAACGAGAGACGCCTACATAACAGGTTAGTGTACAGTCAGACCGAATAAGCGTTACAAGCTTTTATTGCAGCTGACGACGCGTTTGGCGCAGTTGGTAGAGCACCTGCCTAGTGAGCCGGCGGCGGTCCCGGGTTAGAATCCCGGCCAGGGCACGCATATATTTGTGTGATGAACTCGAATATTTGTGCTTGGGTCATGGTTGTTCTATGTATTTAAGTATATATTTATCTATATAAATATGTACATTGTCGTCTATAGTACCCATAACACAAGAATTATTGAGCTTAATTTGGGACTAGATCGATTTATGTGAGGTTGTCCGATATTTATTTATTTATTTGTTTATTGACTGAATGAGCGAACCGTCCCCGTTTCAGCTTCGGCTGTTCTCGCTTACAGGGCGCATTTCTCAACCGATTCTTATGAAATTTGTTGTGTTTTCCGAAATTGTTCAAAATGGTGGAGATGTGGGTTGGAAAAGTTCAGCCATTTTGAAACAAACTCGCGAGGTATACCGCTCGCAGAGCCACTATAGGTTCCACCTGTCCCAGTTTCTCTCTTTTGATATTTCAAATAATACTTGAAAAAGTCTAAATGCTAAAGGCATAATGATGGTTGCGTTTATCACATGATAAATAACAATATGTGTCAATGCATCTGTCACTCACGCCCGCATCTTGTCAACACGTGATGGATGCTTTGTCACTTATTTATCGCGTAATAAAAGCAACCATCATAGGCCCCCCGCAACTCTAGTACAGCTGTAACACGCGACTCTTTCTCGCGCCAGTGCCCCCCATCTGTACCGTGGGAACCCAGAACGATACCTACACGTCGCCTGTCGTGGCCGACACGCTTAGCCAGTCGGTTGCCACACGTGCTCACGGCCGGACGCCGCCGGTCGCGCTATAAAATAACCAAAAAAATGGCTTCGTCGCGAATGAGACCAATGCGCTGGATTGATGCGGGGTGTAAAAACATAAAAGCAACAGATATTTATCCTTTTTTTCTTTGCCGACAGACGATGAAATGTTACTAAAAAATCTTAGAACTTAATAAGCACCTACCTAGAAACGCATTGCATACACTGTTATAATAGACACATGTAATGTTGAATAAATAAACTTACCTACTTATTATACTTAAATTCATAGAAAACATCCACTACCTATATCAACAAATGACAATAATTTACTCACTAAGATTTACCAAATCAGTTTAGTGTGGCGGGAGAGATCATTGCACGGCCTAAAAAGGGCGTAAACGTCGGCGTTGTTCTTGACACTTAAGACCTTTTGCAAGGAATGCATTCGCAAAGATGAAACGCGTGATCAGATTATTATAACACAACATGTACCTAGTGACTGTTTCGAAGCTTGTAATGCTAGTATTATACAATATGTAACACATTATATATAGGCACCTACCAAACTTTATTTAGTAAGTACCTACTGTCATCGGGATATATTTAGGTTACTTAGGTACCTACACAGAGAGTTGTTTTTGTTTCAGGTTTCTGGTATGTTCAGATAGAATAGGTAGGTAAGATTCCGATATACCTACTCGGAAATTAAAACGATTTTGATAGTGTGCCGCAGCGCATGTGAATACCTATTTCTAGTAGGTACCTAATGATAATTAAATTTGACTAATAAATTTAAATAAATCGATCGTATTTTCATTTATCTTGACTTTTTATAAAATCATTTCTAAGCGGTGTCAACCCTAGCCTCGTTTTGCCGGCACGTGCGGCCATCGACCCGCGCGTTCAAGGTCGCTCCATTGTTAAATTGAGTAGGCATGAAAAGCAGTAGGTATTTGCCTTTTTATTCAGACATGGGTATCTGTTCGAAGAACTATTATATTAATCTGTGCTCGCGCGAGAAATATACCTATCTCCTTCTTCACTGTACTGTGAGAGAGTGACGGGCGATGCTATGTCGCGCGACAAGAGTCACGAAGCGTAATTGTGCTAGACGGGCTGACTGAACTGACATCTAGCTCATACATCCATGTATACATAATTCACTACTGGACATATGGTGAGAACGTGTTGTATGTTGATAGATGATCCATTCATAAATTACATGTATATGTACAGTCAGCAGCAGACATTATCAGTTAATAAGTTTATTTAATGCTTAGGTTACATAAGATGGACAATACAAAATTGATTCCGCTAATTCGAATATTTGTTTTCCTACTGTAACGTTTCACCAAAATGTTCATTTGTACGAAAGCCATTTTATTCCAAAATTGTTCATATTTCAGAATATTTATAAATCAAACCTGACCTAACATAATGGGTTCTTTAAAACAATGTTTATAAAACCCTGAACATATTATGGGTTTCAGGAAAGAATACTTTCAGACAAATTAATAATGGTGGGCTGATTGGCATATACTCGTAATATAACCAATAAGGACAAGCGATATATCACTGGATAGCTTATCCTAAGTTCTAAAACGTTTACTGTGGCAGAAAGTGAATAAAGTTATCGCTGCATAAAAGAAGTTTGAGTTGAAACGTTATGTAGGGTTTTTCGATATTAATACGTTCCTGTATCGCTTTTTATCAAAAAATTCTACACAGCGATTCGAGATTTCCCGCCATACGAAAAGTTGTAGAATATAAAAGAACCTTTCCAATGATATATGGGTTGTCGTTATTGGTCCCTAGGCCAGAGTCCATACAAATCTGCCCATCCTCCTTTGGATAACGATAAAGATGGGAAACAAATGTTTCAGACTCTGAAACTCTGAAATTCAGAGTTGCGATAGGATACCGTGGTAAGGGTAGGGGAGTGTGTAAACTGGGCGGAAGTAATTTAAAGAATAAGCTCGCAAAGTATGATAATTAAGTTTTGGGCCATCAATCAACCGCGCCATCTGTCGGGCTGGAGCGGTATCTATAGCCCGATTTGGCCAATTACGAAATAAAATACTAGTACCTACTATGGGCTGCACAAATGAATTCATTCATTCATAAATGGGCCGTGCAATTCTGCAGCTCACTGTACATTACACAGCTAGGGCCGTGAATACGTGAATGTCCCAGATCGCAGGTGTTTGTGGCCCGACCCGAAGGTGAGGGCTATAAATATGCAATCTGGGGCTTTACGGTTTACCGCCTGTCGTAGAGATTAACGGGTGTGTAATGATCGATATAACAACGTTTCATATATTTTCAATAGATATAACTACAATTGATATAATGTTTCATTTGATAGAACAACATTAAGAATTATTTCATTGGGTATAATTTCAATTAGTATAAAATACATTTAATATAACGTTTATATTCACAAGATAACCTAACACTCCTCCTCGCTTCGCTCGTCGTCGTACCTAACCATGACTCCATAACAATTTAACTTTTTTGTTTGAGCAGTTAGAGTGTGTATTAAGAGCTTTTAAACGTATTATATCAAATGAACATTATACTCTAAGATATTTTGCCATATGAAATTATAACAAATGTTATTATATTATTCGTTTATTATACCAATTGATCGTTATATTGACCAATATTATATCTTAAGTTGTTATAGTAACCGTTACGCACCCCTATAAGGGTGTGTAATCTATATATATAAAACTCAAAGGTGACTGACTGACATAGTGATCTATCAACGCACAGCCCAAACCACTGGACGGATCGGGCTGAAATTTGGCATGCAGGTAGATGTCATGACGTCGTAGGCATCCGCTAAGAAAGGATTTTTCAAAAATCACCCCCTAAAGGGGTGAAATGGAGTTCCAAAGTTTGTATGGGGAAACAAGATTAGTTAAACTATTTTATACGAAACTTCACAGGAGTATTCCTAACGATAAATGAGTAAACACGTGTTTCAGGTTTTTTGAAAATTCAACCCCTAAAAGGGAGAAATGTGGTGACAAAGTCTGAAAATCAGCATGGGTATTGTTTTTATGGTTTATCGGGTCGCTGATTACGAAAACCGCAACGATTTTAAAATCCAACGTGGCGGACGTGAATTACCATCTCCCCTGTTGGGGTGAAATGGGGTTGAAATGTCTAAATACTAAACGGCTGGTTCTAGAGAGTTCAAATTTGGCACGTAGGTTCCTTATAAGGTGTAGGGGTGCACTAAGAAAGGATTTTTCAAAACTCACCCCCTAAAGGGGTGAAATGGGGTTCCAGAGTTTGTATGGGGAAACAAGATTAGTTAGGCTATTTTATTCGAAACTTCACAGGAGTATTTCTAACAATAAATGAGTAAACACGTGTTTCAGGTTTTTTTTAATTCAACCCCTAAAAGGGAGAAATGTGGTGACAAAGTCTGAAAATCCAACGTGGCGGACGTGAATTAACATCTTCCCTGTTGGGGTGAAATGGGGTTGAAATGTCTAAATATGAGTATGGGTGTAATTTTTATGGTTTGTTGGGACGTTAATTACGAAAATGCCACCGATTTTGAAATTTTATTTGTGGTCATGAAAATTCTTGAAAGCGTTTGTGCCAAATTGCAATTTAATCGGACCAGTAGTTTTGCAGAAAATCGGTTGTAACAGACGGACTGACAGACAGCTACACGTGATCCTATAAGGGGGTTCTGTTTTTGCTTTTGAGGTATGGATAGAGACCCGCGTTATCCTAATAGATTAAAAAAATAGTATTTGATGGCATCTCGATCGTCGTCAATCGGTACCTATAGGCGGGCGGCGCGTTGGGACGGGAGGAGTAATGATCGGGAAACTTCCTGCATCCGTAATAAATACATTCAAGCTTTTCAATAATTATGTTAAGTCATTTCAGAATTCTAAATTACGTTTATCTGGCTCAGAATAATACATTTTTCATTCATCAACGAAGAGAACCTCAATATCTTACAATAGAACATGACGTAACTTAGAACATGGCTTAGAATCATTAAACCAATCTCGAATATCCCAAGTCGATAAGCGGAGGCTCTGGACATTATAAAAGCTTTATACAAATAAATTGCACACATATCCCGGTGTCTTAGCTTCACTTCGAGTTATGGATTTTGAAGTGAACTTTATTTGGTACACTAAAAGCTGAGATCGTTTGATTTGAGTGCTTGAGTTTTCGGTTTGATTTGATAAAGTGGAGTTATGATAAAATAAAAAGTATTTCCCAGTAATATTAGAAAAGCGAAAGTCTGTTGTATGTTTTGTTACTTCTTCACGCTAAAATGGCTGGACGGATATGCATCAGGGAAATGCAGATTGCAGATTATACCCTAACTTAACAAATAGCCTACTTTTAATCCTGTTAAAAAGAGCATTGTTCCCGTAGGATGATGTATAGGCACGCGAGCGAAGCCGCGGGTTAATGCTAGTATTACATAAGTACTATGCCACATTTCAACTCAATCGGAATGTTAGAACTAGTACGTACATTAAGTATCAAAATCATTTATCAGGACCCACCTCCTAAATTGTTTAAATCATAGACAATTAGTGATACCACGAGGAAATATCTGTCAACATTATTTGGCTAGCCAGACTCTATAAAGATACTGGTATTGTGACGTCATACAAATCAGCACTCAAAACACATTTTATTTTTAGTTTTTGTCAAATTTAAAATAGTATAATGTTGAAAGTTAGTAGTAGGTTATTTGGTTCTACGTACAGTCAACCAATTTGATTTCTAGGCCACTATAGAACCTTGTCACAATGACAATGATATGAGATGTCAAGTGGCTTTCATATTGACGTTCACTGTGACAAAGTACGAAATGGCCTAGGAATCAAATTGGTTGACTGTACTTTTGCATGTGGTAGGTACTGTTTAGTGGTTTCAATGATATAATTTATTTTCACTATAGTCTATGGATTTTGTATCAATAAAAAAGAAATTAAGACAAATATCGACTATAGATCGAGGGCCGAAGTGGAAGAGGAATTACGCACTCGAAACAACTTGAGTGGGCAGATGTATTCATCTAATTGATTATTCCCGCGGATCCCGCGAACCCCGCGGTCAGGTGATCCCGCGACCGTTCTCGATAACTATTTAGCCCGCGCTTGCTTGGGTCTGTTTTACAGGGCTTCAGAAATAAAGTATTATTTGAAACTGAGCTGTAGAGTATTATTTGATCTGTCTGTCACAGAGGGGTTCTTTCCAACTGTAATAGGTAGGGAGATATTTGAAATTTTCGCGTAGTTTAGTATGGCCGCTATCTATAACAACTAATATTTAAATTTAAAAAATGCAAAAAATTCTCGTTTTTCTATGGTTTTCTACGTCTTTTCCAACAGTTGAATTGCTAAGGTAGGTGAAATTTGCAAAGAGTACCTTATTATGACCACTACGAGTAGGTACCTATATAAACAAAATCTAAAAATAAAAATAGTCGGAAAGTACCTATACATGTATATATTATATTTTATAGTACGGAACCCTTCGTGCGCGAGTCCGACTCGCCCTTCGTCAGTTTTTTCTTTACCACATTCGGAAAAAAAGTATCCTGTAACCAATAACCAACTTAAAATTGGATATATACGAGTAGAATAGACAATAATAGTATTGGAACAAACGCAGAGCAAACGCGTTACCATAGCAACCACAAGCCAAAACAAACGCAACTTAACATTATTTAACGTTAACAAATGCCTTATTAATTTAACTTAAACAGTTCACATTTGTTAATTAACCATGAGTAAGCCCAAAACCGGGGCTCTGTGGGAAGACAAAGAAGTATTATTCGATTTGCCGTTCGCGTAAGTTTGTTTGTGCCATTATTAGTCTTTGTGGTGGGATTAAGTTGTGTTAAGTTTATACACGTTTTAGGTCTGTATATCGTTCTAGTATTGTTATAGTGTAATATACGCAAATACTATTCAAAAGCCTACATTAACACCAAATTTTTTCAACGGAGAAGGTTGAGGTTACATTTTCGAGAAAGTTTTTTAGAATTACGTGCCCGCATTGCTAAAACTGTAATAACTTTTCGGGATATTTTTATTTCCATCACAGTTGAATAGTTTTATTTTTACTGATCTTTCTTTGCAATAATCATACAGTACCCTTACCACCAGTTTACAGTGTCCGTACTCGCTAGCGACAGCGTGATCGAATTCTATGGAGAATTGTAGTTGTACAAAGTAACCGCAGGGGCGCTGCACTATTCTCCATACGAATCGTTTACGCTGTCGCTAACGAGTACGGTCACGGTAACTCATGGTAAGGGTACAGTAAGCAACCGAAGTTGCTACACAAACCAACCAAGTGCTCAAGATACAATAATCTACACAAGACTAGATTGTGAAGAACAAGGCTTTCCAATAATTGTGATCATAACCATGTTATTCTACAAGTTTTGCTGCTGATTGTAAAACTGGTCTCCTCTTCAGCAAATATAATTTTCTGCAGTGAAATGTCGATATAACGTGGGTTAGAACAGGCTTCGAAGTATCACGTTTCGGGCGGAACAACTCGAGAGAACTGTAACGGAATTTCACACAAAATTGAAGGCCTAAACTGGCGTATTTTAACCTATTTCAGGTATCTAAAGCTGCGTCCTGGCGAGAAGATCTTCGACAGAATCGAACCCGTGGAAGATACAAAAGGCAACACCGGCAGCAAGGGGCGCATGGTGGTCACCAACTTGCGTATCATCTGGCATTCCACGTCCTCCCCGAGGATCAATCTATGTAGGTACAGTTGCCGGCAAACCTCTTGAGCATAACCTTTAATCAGTAGTCGATTTACGTACATGCGCAGATCCGTCATTTTTGTTCAAGAAGTTTGTCGGCAATTATACACTTTCTCTTGTTTGATGTTCCCTTGCTGCAAATCGTTACGTTTGCTTTGTTGAGCAAGCCCGCAGTTGAGCACAAGTAATCGCGACGGCGTTGAGCACGCCAGAGAACTTTCAGTCAATTAAAGTAGTTAATAGCGGTGTAGGAATACTTAAAGCACCTAATAGAGACAACATTCTATTCCTGAGATCGTCACCGCATCGCACAGGAACTGTACGAGAACATCAAAGATGTTTGCAGTTCCTTTTCCCACTATTGCTGCTCCATCGGTTTCAGCGGTGAGACTGACCTGCATCCTGACGACCACTAAGGCCTGGCTCCGAGCTATGAGTGATATTCCTCCGCTGTCGTTTGCAGCCTGAACTGTATCCTGAATATGAGTTCAGACCCTGCTGTTGTTTGCAGCGGAGGGCCTGAACTGCATCCTGACGACGAGCACCTAGGTGATCAACTCGGGGCTGCGCACATGCTAGCCGCATACACGTCCAGCCAGTACTAGTTCATATCTGGGTCTGAACTGAACTAGTTGAGTGATATTCCCCCTTTGTTGTTTGCAGCGGTGGGCCTGAACTGCATCCTGAGCACGAGCACCAAGGTGGTCAACTCGGGGCTGCGCGGCACCACGCAGGCGCTGTACATGCTGGCTGCGTACAAGGCCAGCCGGTACGAGTTCATCTTCACCAACCTGGCTCCCAACTGCGTGCGGCACTACACGTCCGTAGCTGGTGTTCACAAGTAAGACAATAAAGTTATAAATAATAATAAATAAATAATAAATAAATATCGGACAACCCCACACAAATCGATCTAGTCCCAAATTAAGCTCAAGAAGGCTTGTGTTATGGGTACTAGACGACGTTAAACATACTTATATAGATAAATATATACTTAAAAACATAGAACAACCATGACCCAAGCACAAATATTCGAGTTCATCACACAAATATTTGGCCCGGCCGGGATTCGAACCCGGGACCGCCGGCTCAGTAGGCAGGTGTCTACAAACCCAGCCAAACGCGTCGTCGCAGTTATGTATAATAATATGTATAGATACATATTAAAATAGATTTTTTAATCGATTCGGTTTTAATGTGGACGTACCTACCACTTTTTGTAGAGGTTAATTATGAAAGAATAATTTAATGTGAAATGTGATCCACTGCAATGTAAGCAGGATTCGAACCTGCAACCCTACGTTTCCGGCGTAGTGCTGTCTTTCTCTCTCGCAAGTTTGATTCATGTGTGATAAGACATGTTTTTTAACACGTCATATTGGACTAACTCACTTGAGAGTTGAGCGACTACTGACGACACTTAAGCCACACTTTTTTTGGGCATTCCGGTGGGGCAGAGCTGATGCTGCTTATTTTAGCTTTTTCTTTGACCGAGTACCCTTTGGACATTTAGGGCTCTAACTTTGAGAGAGAAAATTCTTATGTCCGACAGTGAAAGCATTTTGGCAGGTGATACAGATAACTAAAATCGAAAAAACAACAGAGAATTTGAACTCGGGATTGTACAAACTAATTAGCTCACTGAACAACCTATTTACGTCAAAATTTTCCTTCTTAACACTTATAACACCGTCCTATCGTTGTTTGATGAAAAGTTGAACTGACGTTCCGCCTTGAGAGCCCACTTTGGCTCGACTTCATTCAAACCCTATTAAACTGCTTTAAGAGGCCTTATTCCTTTTCATTTTTTTTTATATAATGACAAATATATTGATATCTTCAACCAACTTTTTGGAGTGAATAAATACTTTTCCCTGAGTTCTAGCTAGTAACATAGCTATATTATGCTTTCATTGCGAGCAGTCAAAAATAAGTTGAAAAACGAGTTTTCTGCGTGATTTTTGTCAAATCGAGTAGTTTTTGAAACAAAAATTATCAATGAAAAATTCAAGCTCTAGGTTTCAAATATATACCAATAAATCGAAATGGCCCTGTTCTAAATAGTAACATTGGTAACAATAATAATGTTAATAAATATGTTTGATCATGATCATAACGAAGCGAAGAGAGGAAAGTAACTTGGCAAGTCAGTTGCAAAGAAAATTAATGCGAAAGTATATTTTTTGCTTCGTCTACTTCGGTTACTTAATGATTTCATTAAAATGGAAAACCAAAATTCTGAGTACTACTTTATCAAAACTCGCTACTAAATGTGAACCAGACGAGCGTAATTTCGGTCGCGCTATACATCATGCCACGTGAGTATGGCGCGACCGAAATCACGCGACTCAAATTACACTCGTCTGGCTTCACCCTAAACGCTAAATTACAGATTTTAAGAGCGGTTTCCTAAAGTTTCGCAGAAAATTCTTCTACAGAACGTAATGTTTCGCATAATGCTCAGCTCACATAATTATTATTCTACTGATACTTACCATTCACTTCACTTTTCTAAAAAGTTATAAAATAAACCTAACGTAACCAACCGTTATCTACCAGGATACACCAAAACTTTTAAAAATATATTTCAGCTGAACAATTTCTTTGTGAAATAAGCATTATGCGAAACATAACGTTGGGTAAAACAATTTTTTGTCCGATGAGGGTAACCCGATGAGAAAACATATAGGTTCAGTAGAATTCAGTAAATCTGGCAAGACTAGATGTAATAAAAACGATAGAACTTTATGATAGAATTATTGTACATAACCATCACCATACATCGCTTCTGTGTAAATTTCGCTGATTTACTTGACTTTTTTAACTCTGGCTAAATTCCATTATTTTCGACGTTATAAATCATTTTATTTGATATCCAATTTCTCTATCGCGTTTCGGATACGGCAGGAATTTCCAAGAGCACCGAATTTCCTTACAACCCTAGTGAGAGTCGTTGACATTTGGATTCGGGCGGGTAGTCAGATAGAGTTATCTCACTACACTGACTCCTTTAGTGATGCTTACTGTTGACAAGTACTGCTCAAATCGCTTGCAATATTCGGAATATCCTTAAATCGCATCCGTAGATTGTAAAAGAGGGGAATTTCAGGTAAGTAGAAATAGTAGGTGTATTTCAAGTCTACGAGTCGCTGAACATCCCTTCCTCCTTTTACAATCTGTAACTACCGATGCTATTTAAGGATATTCCGAATATTGCAAGCGATTTGAGCATGATCAAAGCTCCTTAATTAGTAGTTTAAAAAAAACCCCCTACATTGGCCCTTTCGCAAAACATTCCGTATGTCGTCAATTATGGTCTTGGACTTTTTCTCTGTTTAATAAAGAATATACACCTAAAGAAAGAACTAACCTAAAGAAGAAACGATATAATAAAAATATCGTGAAACATGTTTAAACTCACGTAAAAATAGTCAGGAACGGCTTGAGACATGTTTTGAACCCTAATGGAGCTGAGGGCGGCGAAGAGAGCAAAAACCGGGTTACCCTCATCTGGCAGAATAATATTGGTCAGAAATGCACTTCGCATAACACGCTTCGCAGAAACACTTTCGGTCGAATGGTAAGATGGCATAAAGGTATATTTGGCAGTACTATTACCTCGCATACGACACATTTTGCAGCACACTGTTTTGTAGAATATCTGTTTGGCCGACTTTGGTTTAGCATAATTTTATTATGTACCATAATAATCCTGTAGCTACTAGCAGAAAAGTGGGTTAGGTAAAATTTACGTAGTAGAAGTCCCACCAAATTTGCTATGGCATAATAGTTAGGTATCTACGTCCCCACCCCAACACGCCCGACTCGCTATCAAAAAGGAAATATAGTTTGTCCCAGAGTCACCGTTAGGTACGACGACGAGCGAATCGAGGAGCAGTATTAGGTATCTTGCTACTAAATTTTGTATCACAAGAATTGTAATACATAAATTAGGTCTTGATTCCACCTTAGGGCAGGTCCGACTTGGATTAGGTTAGGTACGACGACGAGCGAAGCGAGGAGGAGTGTTAGGTTGAACTGAGACCCTAACGAGCGAGCGAAGCGAGCGAGCCGCGCGGCAACGGCCGGCTACCATACCACTCCATGTACAAAATGTGTAGTCACAACAATTCGTCATGCATAAATTAGGCTTGATAACTTTATGCCGCCTAAATATTATGCAAAAAAATTATCTGCGAAAGTACTATTCGTTTAGAAGACTGTTATGCTCATCAACATTATGCCAATATATGATTCGGTATTATAAAAATCTGCGAAATAGTTTATGCCAAAGCATTCTCTGCGTAAGATGTTTCTTCCAAACGTTACTTCTGCCAAGTATCATTATGCAAAACAAATATATGTCAAAAAAGTTTCTGCAAGACAATAGTGAACCGCAAAAACCAGTGCAGTTGGCCGCGAGTCGCGTAGCAGCACGGATAGCTGTCCCTAATGAAGAGCTCCAAATGAGTTCGAATCGTGCCGTGCCCTTCCTGACAATTTATACAGTTTTAATCATTATTAAAGAAGCAACATTAAAACTATATCATTAATTTACTTATTGCTTTTCTGTTTATCAAATTGCTAATGTTACAAAACAACTAAAAGTACTTAGTCATTAATCATCATCACAATAGGTACATTTCAGAGTTAAACTGTTGTCGGTGAAGATGAAGATGAAGTATGTATACCTATAGTTTTCTCCATTTAACTGTACCCATAGCCACTTCCTTGGCTTCCCTATACGACATGAAATCTATCTTCTCTTTTATTTGTTTAATGTAACTTATTCTTGGCCTTCCTCTTCCTCGCTTCCCTTCAACCTTTCCTTCTACACAAATAAATATCGGACAACCTCACACAAATCGATCTAGTACCAAATTAAGCTCAAGAAGGTAGAGATGCGCAGAATGTGTCACTAAATTGAAAAGAGTGATATGTGTCTTTAGGTCATCGAGATATGTATCACTCATTTAGCTCAGTAGATCGTTAGACTATATCCATCACGAGTGAGTAGAGAACTAGAGACAATCTAGATTTAAGAGACGAAACAACGAGAAAAAGAACGAGCGAGTAATACTGAGAAGATAGATGAGATACTGAACTACTTGAATCTTCAGTGAGCGAAAAAGTTAGTGAGCTAAACCAAATGATATATAGCTCTTCTGAATCACTCACTCGCGAGCTACACGCCTCTACAAGAAGGCTTGTGTGATGGCCACTAGACGACGATTATGTTATTCAAATAGAACTAAATAATCTCCTATCCTTGCAGAGCGTATGCAGCGTCGAGAGCATACCGGGACCTGAAGCTGCGCAGTGCCATCATCCACAACAAGCAGCTCAGGATCTTGCCGTTAGAGCGGGTTAGTAAACCATCTGCTAAAGGTTTCGAAGGTCAAATGTGACACGCGAATATTACCTATCACTTTCTTCGCAGTGCTGTGCGAGAGTGACGGGCGATGCTATGTCGCGCGACGAGAGTTATGAAGCCTAGTTGGACGTATTTATTAAAAGGGAACCAGTCCACATATCAAAACCGTTTACATTGAACCCTGGTAACTATCGCATAAAGTACAAACGTTGAATGTAGGTTGGTTCCCTTTTGCATAAATACGTCCAGTTGTGCTAGACAGCAGCGCAAGATGTAGGAGACCACGCAATCACACAAAAAACAACATACGCACAATACAAAAATCTACAGATCTCACACGAAAAGGCATTGAAAATGTACCTACTTAATTTAGAAATAAAGCACATGATGAAAATAGACTGTTTTCTGACCTCGCGCGTAAGATGGCGTAAGAAACCGCTACCGCCTACATTTGTCCGCCCGCCTCCTAAGTTGGCTCAAACTGTAGCTTAATTCAACCCCAAGGTTAATTATTTCCGTTTCTTGAATAGCGAGCTCAAAAAACTCGGGAATTAAAATTGCACTTTGAAGCCCTCCGACAGACGCACAATTTGACATACGGCTCATCCGCATACTGAGAGGTATTTGCGAAACTACAGGCAAATGACACAATTTCATAAATCGGGACACCATATTCGGTCAGAAAAACAAACATTTTCAATGATTCATATTTTTTATGTGGTAATACCACATTTTTATTTTTATAAATAATGACACATCGATTGTAGTAGATCACATTCAATTTTTCTTTCTTAATTTACCTTTGTGTCATTATTTATAAACATTTTCAATGTTAAAACTCTCGCGAATAAGAAAAACACCATCTGTGTTTTCGCGACGCAACTTGACATTAGTGACAAAGTAAATTTTTATATTTGTTAGCTGGTCACTTTAGGATGTATCGATAAGTAAAAAGTTTAACACAAAATACATATTCAAATAAGGCTGCCTGTCCATTGAAGCGGAGCGGAGCGGAGACGTGCGGAATAGACCAATCACCTGAGCTGAAATCTGTATCTCAGCTCCGCTTTGCTTTTGTGATTTGTCGACTTTCCCACTCCACTTCAGTGGAGACGCACCCTACCCGTCCACTGGAGCGGAGCGGAGCGGAGATGTGTAAAATGGACCAATCACATTTCTCAGATTGATCATTGGTTCACTTCTTTCGGCCTTCACAAAGACAGCCTGATTGGTTTATTTTCTCAGCTCAGCGTCAGTGGACAGGCAGCTTAATCGTGGCTGTTTAGTATTTGGTCATCATATCAGTTTATCGTCATGCCCGGAGTTTTCGATGCACGGATGACCCACTTAGGCCGACAAGTAGGCGTCAAATCATTCGTACACCGAAAATCCCGGAGTAGCTTACTGATACTAGTGTAAGGTTACTCAATGACTGCTTAAAATGATATTCTGAAGCAATGAAATGTCGCCATAACGTGCGTTATAACAGGCTTCCAAGGATCACGTTTCGGGCGGAACAACTCGAGAGAACTGTAAAGGAATTTCTCATAGAAAATAGAAAGTCTAGGCCGGGAAGTAATTTTTTTTACATGGCGTCTGTAATGTAATGATGGACAGGCTAAACAGCTGTTTTTTTTTGTGGTGTTTTTATCATTTCTTTCCATATTTTTGAAACTATGCATGCCTTGTAGCCGTGAAAAGGGCTTGCCGGCTTCCGTTCCGGATCCGGTCTTACTACTCACCCGGCAAGCCCTTCTTTCCCGGAGTCTTTAGTAATGTAGGTACTACTATTTGTTTTGTTCCAGATTTCCCTAAACGAGCACAGCATCTGGAACCTCTCTAGTGAGTCAGGCAATCTGGGCACTATGGTCGTCACAAACGTGCGGGTGGTGTGGTATGCTGACATCAACGACTCCTTCAACGTGTCCATGCCTTACTTGACCATCGAAAGTGTGAGTACGTTCACTCCCCATTATAAATCGGGAAACGTTCTCGAGAACGGCACATGTGAAAGAAAGAAATACATTTATTCATGACGTGACCATAATACATAATTAATTACATAGAGAGAAGCCTTAAAGATGCATCTCTATCGGCGCACAAATGTGCCGATCGAAACTTAGATATAAAACAGGTGCTTCCAAAGTCGTTGTTATTCTAATAACGAAAAGTTTTCTTAGAGTAGGTACTGGACCAGAGTAGGCACACAACCTGACCCTGGGCTCCGTTGCGTTCGGCTGATTGCTCTGACTTATTTTCCTATTGCCACATTTTACCCTATTTTGCCTACCACAACTACCAATGTAGTTACCTAACCTTTAGAAAAATATAAAGTCTGTTACTATGTTTCTGTATAATGTATAATAGTAGGTACCTATGGCGATGGTGACTGTTCCTATTAGTTGACAAAGAAATGCTTAAGTTACAGATTTCTACCCGTGACTCAAAGTTCGGCGAAGCCCTGGTGATAGCAACTCGGCAAAGCAGCGGCGGCTACGTGCTTGGTTTCCGGGCAGACCCGCGGGAACGTCTGCACACTCTGCGTGAAGAGTTGAAGGAGCTCCACCGGGCTTACTGCGAGAGGCCTGTGCTTGGCGTTGAGATGAATTGGAATGAGGTGAGGCGGCCATTTATTCCACTAATTGGACGTATTTATGCAATGGGAACCAGCCCACATTATTATAACCGTTTACATTAAACGCTCTAACAACTATATCATAAAGTACAAATGTTTAATGTGGATTGGTTCCCTTTTGCATAAATACGTCCAATTTTATTGCAATGGGAACCAGCCCACATATTATAACCGTTATTGTTATTTACGGTATTGGTACCTACTGTACCTGCAACTTGAGCCCTAATTGTGTGTAGGTCATAAGTTTTTGATCATTGCATTTTTATTAATGAAGTTGTATACTTATGTGTTTGCTAGTAAAGTGCAGCATCAGGGCAACACATAAGTAACCAAGTAACAACATAAGTTTTACGCAAAACATCTTTGAGTCAAACCGCGGATAAATTTTCGTACCTACATAATAATCTACTAAGAAAACTAACGCGAGTCTCAGACATACTTATTAAAATACCTACAAAACAGATTTACTCTAATTACTAGCGTCGTAGAAGTCGAATATCGCTCAACATGTTTCGAATCGGTGTGCGATTCATTATCATGAGAGCCGACCAGTTGCGGTGGCGGCCAACCGAGCACGATGAATATTCGCCTTCCACTTGAGTAAACCCGTTGTGTATTTATTATTTTTGCAGCAACCGTCACAACCGTCAACCGACGAAATTGAAGAGCTCCAAGAAATCGGGGAGCCGCGGGGCGAGATGGGCCCCAACCTCTACCTGGCGAGTCAGCTCGCCCAGCACAAGCCTGACGATGAGGTTCAGCCCGTCTACAGCGCATACCTTGGCCTGGCTATAGAACCATTGAAGGAAGGGTTCACGTTGAAGAGCCTGTTTGAAGTTCAGACAAGTTCATAGTCGTATATTTCGGTTTGGAATAACAGTCATCGCCAAATCTAACGGGCCAACAATGTAAAAAGCCCGATGATGAGAGCGAGTCGGTACTCTTATATAGGCAGTGATTGTTCTATTTGATCTTAATAAATAATATTTATTAAGTACTTATAAACAAAAATATTCGTATGATTACCTACACTTATTTTATTTCTTTCCCCCTTCCAAATTAATATATATATATAATAGAATTTCAGAAATACTGCAGTAATACCTACAATGTTTGTCTCGCAAAAATCTAATTTTACGGTTTGCGGTCTAAATTTTGGCGCCAAACGCCTAAAAAACTATGTCATATCATAACATAAAACCCGTTCCAAACCTTCCGATCCGATCCGATTTATCGAAAAAAAAATCCTAACAATTACACTACACACACATTATCCGATTTCATCCGATAAATCGGATCGGATCGGAAGGTCTAGAACGGGTTTAAGTCACCACAATCCACAATCAGCTGTAACTGCTATGAAAAGAAAAACTACCTAAACTGTTGCTGTTGTTGCGTATAAATACAGAATATAACGTTTAATTTTTTTCTGTGAAATGTTTAAAGTTCTGTTTTAAATGTTTCGATAGAATTTATGTATTTGTATCACTATATATTATATCTAGTTAAAGCCTGACCAGAAATATATGAGGATGCGCCATGTTGCGGATTTTCTCTGGAACTAATTTCTTACACTGGCAATGATTTTATGATGGTTTGTCAACAATGTCAATGTCATTTGTGGTGATTTCTTTATAAAACTAATATTTAAAATTATCCAAAGAAAATTCCGAAAACTATTCACAATTGTGAACGTAAGGTTATAAATAAAGTGTACATGTGATTACTACACGAAAAACAACCAGAAAAGGAGTGCATTCCATTAAATGATATTACGAGGTTAACATAGTGGAACTGACAGGTATTTAAAAGCAATGTCATTATAGTGGGTTGTGATTGGTTGCAAAATTGTTGCCATGTAAATCTTATAAATTGCGCCCTCTTGACAATCCTCATATATTTCTGGTCAGGCTTTAAATCATCATATTCTTTTAGTAGTAAATAAAACGCAATAACTGGCAACATTCGCATTTCTAACTGCCAACTTGACATAACAAGTTCTAACTTGTCTGCCAAATTCCTGTTCGACTTCGAAGGGAAGGGAATAATTTTATTTGACGTGTTTCTGTTTTAATAATTAATTAATTTAAAACAAACTTTACGCGAATAGGTTCGTATGTATTTTACAATTATTTACGATATTTAATAATTTCATAATGTGTTCTTATTGTTAAAGAAATCGATGTCTGACTGTGAAGTGTAATTTTGTTTACTTAAAAAGTGAACATACCATAGAATCAACAGGACCTTCTTTCTCATCATATTTTCTGTTCTCGATTTGTATGTGACCTCCTTTTAAAGTGTTTGAAATCAAATAACTTCCACAATGAACAACAGAAGTGCAGCAGGCCTGGTAAGTTATAAATTCATTCATTCATAAACCCACAATAAATAGGTAGGTATCTTTATTTCAGTTTATTGTATTTTGTTCATGCTTTTGCATGTTGCAGAAATTATTGCTTTTGCTGGATCAAGTGATTAACGAATGCATGTTCAGGTGCAAGGAAGGAGCTAGCAGTACAACATGAATGTATGAAAAACATATTTTTAATTAATAGTATGAGTAGGTTACTTTAACACTTTCAACACCAGACATTTTTTTTTACCCAACCCCAGAAACCGGCGTAGCGTGTAGGTCTATAGCTACTGCCCGCCTGGCGGGCTTAGCCGGCATCTGAGCAAACATTACAAGTGCCTACCAGGCGGGTTCCCGGTGTTGAAAGTGTTAATTATGTTTTATTCTTCTACATTAATGTCTAGTCTACCCTTTATTGTATAATATAAAGATTACAATAAATTCTGTTGGTAATCATAAGAATGTAATAACTAGGCATTGGACTTCTTATAACAAGGTAGATCTATGGACCAGATATTAACATTAACCCCTTGTATGCAATTGTCAATTTTTTTTAATTAAATTGAAACCAAACAAATATTTTAACATAAGGTTGAAATGTTACTTTGGATACTAGATAAGATATTTATTGAATAATAACTTATTTTAACTGACTTCAATTTATTGAGTAATAACTTATTTTAATTGAATTTTATACTGACTGTAGACACAGACAGATATCTTCAATCAATAAAATTGAATTGAGATTTTTTTATTATTATTTCAGCGGCGTTCAGCTATAGTCGCGCGTATTCGTCTTAGGGAAGAATGGTCAGAACTAAAAGGCCCTGAAGAATCTACAAAATGTCTCAAGAAAATACCAGATATAATAAGAAAAAAACAGAAACCTGTCCGCAGTGCTAGCAAGCTCGTGGCTCAGAAAGTGAAATTTACAAAGAATAAAACGAAGAAAAGTCCGCTGTCTGCATCAAATAAGCAAAACAGTATGATGTCAAATGTTCCGATATCACAAAGAAACATGGACTTGGATGTGGAAGCGTTGAGAGGGGTGGTCGCACTAGTTGATGTTGGGACGGAAACCCGAGCCCTGGCGCTAAGGGCTGCGTTGATGGCCTTAGGAGCTACAGTTGTGCCAGCTTGGAGCCCATTTGTAACGCATCTTGTATGGACACAAGGTATAAATTTCAGTATTATTTTAAGTTATATTTTAGCAAAAACAATTAGGAACTATACTTGTATGTTGTATATATTAAACTTCTTGAAGGTTTGATTTCAAAACTGACAGCTAACTTCAAAATTTAGCTTTCAAATAGTAATGTGCAATATAGTATTTGAGTGTATTTTATTATTAAGAATCATTTTCATAAACAGTTCTGACCAGAAAACCTCTTTAGCCTAGCTAGCTTTAACCCTTGGTATGTTGAAGCACTGGTCAGTGCAAAGTAATTAAAACCTATGTACTCATCATTAAGCTTAAATTTTACTACCAAATTTTGGACATAAGAGACAAAGGGTTAATCTTATGTTTGTGAATAAGCTTAAATTTGTAAAATGTTCAAGGCGGTTGCCGCGATACTCGCGCCAAGGCCCGCGCGCTGGCTTGCCGGCTAGTGTCTCCCTTATGGGTGGAGGCGTGTGCTTCGTGCGGCCGGCGGGTCTCGGAGGCTGCCTTCCCGGCTGCCGCGAGACCGAGTGACTTGCCCTCTCCTCGCGCACTGAGGATCATTCTGGTTAGTATATTCCAAAGTAGTTGCCTTGATAAGTGTCATGTCGCTGCCATATTGCGAATGAGAAACGCACTATTTACTATTTTCATGAGATGCCACTTCAATAAAAAATCACACTAATATTATAAAGGCAATAGTTTATGAGTGTTTGTGTGTATGTTTGTTACTTCACACACAAACGGCTGGACCAATTTTAATAAATTCGGTGGTTTAATACATAAGCTACTATTTATCCCGAAAAATTTAGTGTTCCTGTGGGATGAGTGGGTAACACCGCGCGGCCCAGCTAGTATGTTATATATTTATAATTGATTGCATAGCAACCAGTCATTAATAGGTTGGGACTCTTGGTGGCAACTGTGGTTCTGAAATCCGCAGAGTATCTAATTGTAAACAAAAATCAGTCTAAAAATACATGACAAATCTCTTAACCTGCTGGCTCGTGTCTCTGTCATGGGTAGATTGGGTAGAACCATATGTATGTTGCGGCCGTCGGGAGTCGGGCCGTTGGGTGTATAGGAGGCGGCATATGTAGCAATGTAGGCCGGTTACGAAGAAGTATTTGGTTTAAATAAAGATTGTCACTGTCAGGTGAACGACATATTAAAAATAATAGATAATTCCTATACGAGTCGCCACCAAACAACCATATTAATTATTGCATTTCGGTCCAAAATATATTATAAATTAACAAGTAAAGTGTTTCCCTGAGCCTCCACCCCACAGTCTGATGCCAAGCGATCTGCCTTCGTTTAACGATAAGGATTATGCTTATATCGATACCTTAGTTCACACTCGTACTAATTACATTTTTTTTGCCGGTGAAATTTAAACCACATAGACTGAGTTGTGCGTAATTGCAACAACTTTTTCCGAAAAGTTAGTACGAGTATGAACTAAGGTATCGATATTTCTAAACACACTGTCACACTATGGCCGTCGAAAGAAGATAAGGACCAAAAATTATCTCCTCTAGACGCCGTGATAACTTCACCGTTCGATAAAGCAATGATTATTACAAATGATTTCTCCCAACATTTCAGAAACGCGCCGAAGCGGAAAACATACCTCTAGTGGACTTGCTCAACGGCAACAACAACAATCAAGACAACCCCAAGGAACAGCGGCTACGGATATCGAGTGACACGGAGCAGGACACGTCGGCCGACACGTCGCACGATCAGTCTACAGAACAGGACACGTCGCACGACCGATCCGGAGAGACCACAGGTAATTAGACTTCCTTCGGTCTGACTTGCTCTACAACCCCAAGGAACAATGTCTAAGGATAAGATGTAGCGGGACACGTCGCACGATCAGTCTATGGATCAGGACACGTCGCACGACCGATCCGGAGACACCACAGGTAAATTAAACTTCCTTCGGTCTGGCCGGCTCTACAACCCTAAGGAACGATGTCTAAGGAAAAGACGGAGCCGGACACGTCGGCCGACACGTCGCACAATTAGTCTACGGATCAGGACACGTCCCGCGACCGATCCGGAGATACCACAGGTAATTAGACTTCCTTTGGACTGATTTGCTCAACAACCGCAAGGAACAATAGTTAAGGATAAGTTGGAGCACGACATGTCTACGGATAAAGACACGTCGCACGAACGATCCGGAGAGAGCACAGGTAAATTAAACTTCCTTTGGTCTGACTTGCTCTACAACCCCAAGGAACAATGGCTAAGGATAAGATGGAGCGGGACAGGTCGACCGACACGTCGCACGATCAGTCTATGGACCAGGACACGTCGCACGCCCGATCCGGAGACAGCACAGGTAAATTACACTTCCTTCGGACTGACTTGCTCAACAACCCAAAGGAACACTGAGGATAAGACAGAACAGGATATGTCGGCCGAGATGTCGCACGATCAGTCCACGGACCAGGTCATGTCGCACGACCGATCCGGAGATACCACAGGTATTAATAGACATTTTTACTGTGTTAAATTTTTGTGATATTGTAAGATATCTATAAAAAATTGAGTCAGCCACCAACAAAGCATATCGCATTGATCATCACACTTAATCAGTTTATTGCTTTGTGATATAAGATGGATGATACAAACATTTCTAATACATAATAGCTGTGTCAGCAATAATTTCCTCTTCTGGTGCTCAATATTTATAATTAACATTTCAGACCCGACGATCCGTGTAAATACCCTCCCTCGTGGAAACCGCGTACCGGCGCCCGCGCAGCACCCCAGGTCCAGACGCAAGCTGTTCACGCACAAGGAAGCGGCTGACCTTACCAACGGGGACGACGGTATGATACTAGCCTTTATTACTTTTATCTGTCCAGTTGTCGATCTGTAATCAAATCTTATACTTATCTTTAATTCTAATCGGGTTTTGAAGACATAGCCCATCAGAAATGAAACTCACGACGAACATAAAAATAAAATGGAAAAATCATAGTGAACATTAAAGAGTTGCAGTTTCTACCTTATAGCAAGGAGTGGAAGGAAGCATAATTTATTTGTCTTCCATAAACTGGACTACTAGATAAGATAAGATAAGAATCATTTAATCAATTGGGATTCACTGGAACCACTTTTGCATCGTCATTGAATACGAAGCTATTACATTCATTGGTACAATAGTAATAACATTAACACAAAATTATAATAGGTACACAAGATTTCCAAACATTTGCAATATTTCCGCAGTAATGCTTCGTCAAAAGTAAACTAGGTGATAAATTACATGAAAAATTATGATAATTAAAATTACTTTAACCTTTTTAATTACGAAAAAAAACAAAACTTTACCCGCGTCAAAAGCAAATACATAATTATGTCAAAATGTACACCTTAAATTAACAATTCATTTAATACGTTTTCATTTGAATATTTTTTACTTGATTACTAGATTACTAGGTACATAAATCTTCCTGCAGCAACCGTGTCAAATCTTATAAATAAATAAAAAGTAAATGAAAAATTTAAGTAAGTACTTATTTACATTTAAACAAATACAAATGTTAAAATAATATTACGGTCAGCATGAAGAGATTGATCAGTGAATATACTATACTATATACTACTTTATTGAGCTAATATTGTTGTATGTACTTACGTAACTGCAATGATCTTCTCGTGTCGATGGTTTCATAACATCATACAGTGCGGGACCAGAAAGTGGCGACGTTCAAGGCCCTCTGTGTCGCGTCTCGTAGGTCCTGCTCGGAACACGTGTGAGGGCTCGCCGGGCAGGACATGTTGCCATCGTTGGGGGGAGCCACACGCACATCTGGCGTCTGAGCCGCTTATGGCGCCCCATTTTAGCATGTTCTCTTTGCACCGGCCATTCTGGGAACGCAATCTGTTTAAGGCTCTCCGGATCGGCCATGGCTGCTTATGCCCAGCAGGGAGCGTCTCGGCGGGCCGAACATAGTCGTCTGGTGGTGCGCGATTGTTCTGCCAGTGCGAAAGTCTATGTTCAGATGGCGAAACCCTGGTAGCCGTCGGGTAGCCTGGTAACTGCAATGATAATACACATAAAACACGATGCAGCGGGTCTGGTAGTCATAAAATAACGAAAACCTACCCAGTTTGGGCTGTTTAGATCGACTTGGCGAGTAGTTAATGAATGTTTGTCACAAAAATGAAAATGTTGACAGAAACTTGTTTAACGTAACTACTCCTGTTCGACTTCAAGTTACTTCCGTTTTAATATTAAGTAATTTCTAAAGCAATTTGATGTAAATTCCAGATACCCCAGCAGCTCCCAAGCGCACAGTCTCCAAGCTGACGCAGCGCGAGCGCAAAGACTTGGAGCGCGCAGAGAGAATGGCGCGACGCATGCTCGGAGCTTCCACTCCCGCTAAAACACAGGGACATGTACTGTCGCACACCGACGCACCAAGAGTTGTGAGTCATTTGTACATGTTTATATGTTCCCAACACTCGATAGGCCTCCAAGCTGACGCAGCGCGAGCGCAAAGACTTGGAGCGCGCAGAGAGAATGGCGCGACGCATGCTCGGAGCTTCCACTCCCGCTAAAACACAGGGACATGTACTGTCGCACACCGACGCACCAAGAGTTGTGAGTCATTTGTACATGTTTATATGTTCCCAACACTCGATAGGCCTCCACGCTAACGCAGCGCGAGCGCAAAGACTTGGAGCGCGCAGAGAGAATGGCGCGACGCATGCTCGGAGCTTCCACTCCCGCTAAAACACAGGGACATGTACTGTCGCACACCGACGCACCAAGAGTTGTGAGTCATTTGTACATGTTTATATGTTCCCAACACTCGATAGGCCTCCAAGCTGACGCAGCGCGAGCGCAAAGACTTGGAGCGCGCAGAGAGAATGGCGCGACGCATGCTCGGAGCTTCCACTCCCGCTAAAACACAGGGACATGTACTGTCGCACACCGACGCACCAAGAGTTGTGAGTCATTTGTACATGTTTATATGTTCCCAACACTCGATAGGCCTCCACGCTAACGCAGCGCGAGCGCAAAGACTTGGAGCGCGCAGAGAGAATGGCGCGACGCATGCTCGGAGCTTCCACTCCCGCTAAAACACAGGGACATGTACTGTCGCACACCGACGCACCAAGAGTTGTGAGTCATTTGTACATGTTTATATGTTCCCAACACTCGATAGGCCTCCACGCTAACGCAGCGCGAGCGCAAAGACTTGGAGCGCGCAGAGAGAATGGCGCGACGCATGCTCGGAGCTTCCACTCCCGCTAAAACACAGGGACATGTACTGTCGCACACCGACGCACCAAGAGTTGTGAGTCATTTGTACATGTTTATATGTTCCCAACACTCGATAGGCCTCCAAGCTGACGCAGCGCGAGCGCAAAGACTTGGAGCGCGCAGAGAGAATGGCGCGACGCATGCTCGGAGCTTCCACTCCCGCTAAAACACAGGGACATGTACTGTCGCACACCGACGCACCAAGAGTTGTGAGTCATTTGTACATGTTTATATGTTCCCAACACTCGATAGGCCTCCAAGCTGACGCAGCGCGAGCGCAAAGACTTGGAGCGCGCAGAGAGAATGGCGCGACGCATGCTCGGAGCTTCCACTCCCGCTAAAACACAGGGACATGTACTGTCGCACACCGACGCACCAAGAGTTGTGAGTCATTTGTACATGTTTATATGTTCCCAACACTCGATAGGCCTCCAAGCTGACGCAGCGCGAGCGCAAAGACTTGGAGCGCGCAGAGAGAATGGCGCGACGCATGCTCGGAGCTTCCACTCCCGCTAAAACACAGGGACATGTACTGTCGCACACCGACGCACCAAGAGTTGTGAGTCATTTGTACATGTTTATATGTTCCCAACACTCGATAGGCCTCCAAGCTGACGCAGCGCGAGCGCAAAGACTTGGAGCGCGCAGAGAGAATGGCGCGACGCATGCTCGGAGCTTCCACTCCCGCTAAAACACAGGGACATGTACTGTCGCACACCGACGCACCAAGAGTTGTGAGTCATTTGTACATGTTTATATGTTCCCAACACTCGATAGGCCTCCACGCTAACGCAGCGCGAGCGCAAAGACTTGGAGCGCGCAGAGAGAATGGCGCGACGCATGCTCGGAGCTTCCACTCCCGCTAAAACACAGGGACATGTACTGTCGCACACCGACGCACCAAGAGTTGTGAGTCATTTGTACATGTTTATATGTTCCCAACACTCGATAGGCCTCCACGCTAACGCAGCGCGAGCGCAAAGACTTGGAGCGCGCAGAGAGAATGGCGCGACGCATGCTCGGAGCTTCCACTCCCGCTAAAACACAGGGACATGTACTGTCGCACACCGACGCACCAAGAGTTGTGAGTCATTTGTACATGTTTATATGTTCCCAACACTCGATAGGCCTCCACGCTAACGCAGCGCGAGCGCAAAGACTTGGAGCGCGCAGAGAGAATGGCGCGACGCATGCTCGGAGCTTCCACTCCCGCTAAAACACAGGGACATGTACTGTCGCACACCGACGCACCAAGAGTTGTGAGTCATTTGTACATGTTTATATGTTCCCAACACTCGATAGGCCTCCACGCTAACGCAGCGCGAGCGCAAAGACTTGGAGCGCGCAGAGAGAATGGCGCGACGCATGCTCGGAGCTTCCACTCCCGCTAAAACACAGGGACATGTACTGTCGCACACCGACGCACCAAGAGTTGTGAGTCATTTGTACATGTTTATATGTTCCCAACACTCGATAGGCCTCCACGCTAACGCAGCGCGAGCGCAAAGACTTGGAGCGCGCAGAGAGAATGGCGCGACGCATGCTCGGAGCTTCCACTCCCGCTAAAACACAGGGACATGTACTGTCGCACACCGACGCACCAAGAGTTGTGAGTCATTTGTACATGTTTATATGTTCCCAACACTCGATAGGCCTCCACGCTAACGCAGCGCGAGCGCAAAGACTTGGAGCGCGCAGAGAGAATGGCGCGACGCATGCTCGGAGCTTCCACTCCCGCTAAAACACAGGGACATGTACTGTCGCACACCGACGCACCAAGAGTTGTGAGTCATTTGTACATGTTTATATGTTCCCAACACTCGATAGGCCTCCACGCTAACGCAGCGCGAGCGCAAAGACTTGGAGCGCGCAGAGAGAATGGCGCGACGCATGCTCGGAGCTTCCACTCCCGCTAAAACACAGGGACATGTACTGTCGCACACCGACGCACCAAGAGTTGTGAGTCATTTGTACATGTTTATATGTTCCCAACACTCGATAGGCCTCCACGCTAACGCAGCGCGAGCGCAAAGACTTGGAGCGCGCAGAGAGAATGGCGCGACGCATGCTCGGAGCTTCCACTCCCGCTAAAACACAGGGACATGTACTGTCGCACACCGACGCACCAAGAGTTGTGAGTCATTTGTACATGTTTATATGTTCCCAACACTCGATAGGCCTCCAAGCTGACGCAGCGCGAGCGCAAAGACTTGGAGCGCGCAGAGAGAATGGCGCGACGCATGCTCGGAGCTTCCACTCCCGCTAAAACACAGGGACATGTACTGTCGCACACCGACGCACCAAGAGTTGTGAGTCATTTGTACATGTTTATATGTTCCCAACACTCGATAGGCCTCCACGCTAACGCAGCGCGAGCGCAAAGACTTGGCGCGCGCAGAGAGAATGGCGCGACGCATGCTCGGAGCTTCCACTCCCGCTAAAACACAGGGACACGTACTTACCCCACCTAGCAATCTGTTTGCTATTAAATATTGTATTTTATTTTTATTACAGGTATTAACCGGTATGTCTCGTACCGAGCGTCAAAACGTCCAAGCCGCCGTCAAAATACTCAACGGGAAAGTCCAAAAGCAAGTCAACCACCGCACCACTCACGTAATACTCGGCTCGTGCTTATCCAGCGAAAACCAGGATCCAGACAACACAGGCGTCCACCCGCTCAACCAAACTCACTGCTCCAAAATAACAACTATAAATACCAGGTTAAAAACGCCCAGTACGAACACTAGGTGCGATATACCGGGGTCAATAATACCAAATACGAATGCTAGATGTGAGATACAGAGTCTAAATACTCAGTTGCCGAGGTGTGGCGATAAGGCGCGTACATTGAACGCTTTGTTAGGAGCTGCGAGGGGCTGTAGGGTGTTGTACGCGCAATGGGTAGCGGACTCGTTGGAAGTTAAGAAATGGCTCCATCATCATGGGTACGAGGTGCCGCATTTGAAGAAAATCTCACAGGTAAAATCTTTTATGCAATTATTTATCATTTTATACACTACTAGCGACCGGCTTCGCACGGGTGCAATGCTGATAAATTATGCATATACTTATAAACCTTCCTCTTGAATCACTCTATCTAATAAAAACCGCATCAAAATCCGTTGCGTAGTTTTAAAGATCTAAGCATACATAGGGACAGACAGACAGCGGGGAGCGACTTTGTTTCATACTATGCAAAGACCATATACCCCGGGACCGATATTCTTCTTACTACGCACCGTACTCCGTTTGTTACTATCGTTCTACATCGCTAGATGCCGCTAAGGGTATCAATTCATTCAAAAGTCGTCATTTTTCAATTTCTACCGTACGGTACGCGCAAGCGTGAAGTAACACAGTCGTCAAGCGTTCAACGACATTCCAACTTCCAAGTGATACAGTCAAAAGTGAATAGATGACGTTAGGTGCGATGTTTGTTTACTACGTTCCGTTTCGTCTCACTTCGCTACTTTTGTACTATAATGTCAATGTATTATTTTACAGAAAGTCTCCTGGCGAAAAGTTATCATTTGCTTTTAATTTCTAAATTAGGAACATATGTGAGTGTCAATCGAGAAAATCATAAAATAATTTTCAAATACGTTATTATTATTAATTAGAAAAATTAAATATTTGCCGCTAACCGTGAACTATTCAGAGAGAATGACTGAAAACTATGAAGAGCTCAAATAGTGGAGTTACACTAGTAAAGAATTCATGAAGCCTAACCACAATCTTTATAAAAACTATCCAAATGCAGTGCAGTTCAGTTTAGGGACCTAAACTGAATCGCTGAATTTGGTACCATAACAAATTCGCTGATTCTCGATCGAATAAAGTGAACGAAAGACCGATATTTGTCTCTGGTCCGCAAGTAAGATACTATGACGCGAAAGGGATGCCGCTATATGAGTTTCGTATATGTCTATCTCGTTCTGACGCCTAACCATTCGGTAACTAAAATATTATACAATTCATTTCGCAGCACACTTCGTTTAAACTAATTAGTAATTTTGAAAAAGAAAAGCGACATATATTACATAGCGAACTTATATTTTTTAATTAAATATCAATATTTGCAATACCAAATGTATTATTGAGTGAAATAAAGTTTACAATGTGAGCATTTATAAAAGAATTGTATTAAAGACTCGGAACGTGTGCCGCCTTCCACCTGTGACGGTGGCGTCAGTGACATGACTGGCAACAATGAAATTTTTCTTGTCAATCATTGACATGTAAATATGTTAATTTTAAATGAATTTTACGTATTATGCCAATCTTTGAATTCTGTTCGTCGTTGGATACGGCGATATATTAGCTGAAGGAAACCTAATTGATCTACTGCAAAATAACCATCGCCCGCTTGCAATAGCCGAAGACGAACACCGAAGACAAAAATGGCTTTGCGGAAATGTTTGACGTTCACCCTAGAACAATTAGGAATTGCCTACATGCTATGAATTTACATCATCAGAGGCGGCCTGCGAAAAAAATTGTGTAATATTTTCTTTTTGTTGTTTTGTTAAGAGTAATATAAAGAAAACGTTTACTGTATAATTATGGTTTTATTGAATTATGACTGTCGTCGGTTTTGTTAGTTTATGAATAGGTACATTTCATATCAGTGTTTACTAACATTACAGATGCGAAAGTGTGTTTGTTGTCTCTTCACATGGCAACAGAGCAATTTTATGGCATGATTTTTGGGTGTGGAGATAGTTAGGGAGCTGGAGGGTGACAAAGCAAAGGCTTTACCGCAATAAAACATCTCATTCCCATGGGAAAATCTCATACCTATCCTATAACAGAACTCGCGACATGACAAGTGGATCTGGATTCCAGTTTTGACAAAGTGCCTTGGCCTCACAAAGGTCAGTTCACCATGTCAACATTGTCATCGTTAATCTGTTGCCTAGTTACGATTAACAAACTTCCTACCGTGTGCAAAACTTATCTAACAGATATTACGTTACAGTACGATTAAAATCAGTTAACGATTCGGCCAACCTCGGTAATTGTCGTGAATCCCTCATCTCTCACATAGAGTTATCAATTTACAGATATGACCGATTTACAAAATTCTTTTTGTATTTGATAGGGTATACTTCCGAGATGGTCCCATGTAAATTTTATCAAAATTGTCAAGCAGTTTATGAAACATCAACAAAAATCGGTTGAAATCGGTTTTTAAATTTTTTTATTTGGTGATTATTATTAATTATTAATCCGACGTAATATCGTAGGTACTGTTACTTACATCAAACAGTAAAATATTGACATATATGTTTTTTTTATATATTGTATACCTACAAGTATAGCTTTAATAAATAATGAATGTTAAAATTCATGTCGCTTCTGCATCATAAATTTCTTAGGTCTGCCGGTTAGTAATGTCATCTTGGCAGGTGCATTGCGTTTATGATACTTCAAATTGAATGCTACCTAAAAGAAATCGCGGTAATGTATTTCGTGTCATTTCCGTCTCCGGATTGAGGCGATGATACCCGAGAAAACCCGAATCGTTAACTGATTTTAATCGTATTGTACTGACTGTTTGTTAGTGGGAAATGTCGCTTGTCAATTCGGGCGTAATTTATTTTGTCCACATTACATCAGTTCACCAACGCCATCTAGCTATTTTGTGTAGCAAAAATTGGCGAGCCCGCAAGCAACCTTGAGCTATCCAGAGGTAGTGCCATCTATTTTAATACGATCAAACCACGTTGTTGAAGAGTAAAAAATATAATCCTTAAAAATTGTGTATTTAAGTTATATTATCGTATTAAAATAAAGCAGTAATGCGTTTGATTTCCAAAAATCAAAAATCACTTAAAAATGTTGGTGAAAAATAACATTTTTGTCACTTCCAGGCTACAAAGCAGCGCCATCTAGTTTTTATACCGAATTTTGAGCTTTTTCAGAGTTACGTTTTTTTGTATGAGAACATACGTCCCGTGTATATGGTCCTTGATACTATGTAATGATAAGCTCAAATAAAACTTAATTTCGTTTGAGATATAGGGACATATTTCTAAGAAAATAATTAATCAGTAAAATTACCCACAAAAAGGTTTTTAATATAAATTGGATATTAAACTTTTGCGCTATTTACTTCTACTGCAACAACAATAATAATTACACACTTTAAAAATTCAAAATACATATTGAATTGCTTAAACAGCACGCCACCTAGTGGGAGTTATGTGTCAATATTCTTTTGTAAAGCATACCCACTAAATGGCGCACTTATCAACAATATTAACGTCCGAATATCGAACTTTGCAGAAAGCCCGCGTGGAACGCACAGCGCTCGGCCGAACTTGCCACGACTACGCCTACGATGTCTTCAGAGGCATGCGTGTTCGAGTCTCTTCCCAAACGGACCAGAGAGACGCGGCCGTCCAACTTTTGAGGCTCTGTGGAGGCATCGCACAAGATGGCGATTTCCAAGATGGCGGCGCCCGATCAGCTGACTTTGACGTTTGCGTAGGAAACGGTGAAGGAGAAGTGAACTCTAAATGGGTGTTTGACAGTGTAGCTGCTGGCAGAATGAGGACTACTAGAAGATATGTTAATTTAGGTGTCGAAAATGCAAGATGAATTAATTATTATGATTATGTGAGGATTTATGTTAACTGTCACTTTGAATGAATGACAAGTAATGGGGAACAAGATGGAAGAAACAGCCGATATTTTGAGGGTACTCGAGGGGGCTGGGAAGTAAGGTAAGTATATGACGGTGTAACTGTAAGTTAGACGAAGACGAATATATTCGTATATTGAGAGAAAAGATACTCAAGTTTCTTCTTCTTTTTGGAAAGATACATAAGAAAAGAAACATTTGTTTTGTTTTCTTTTTTCATTTTTTATACACATATGATATACCAAAAACCCAGGCATGACAGACGACGATCACTGTTTATTATTTAATTATTTGTATTTGTACTTTTGATTATAATAAGTGATACAGTGGTGTTATAGGAGTTATTTTTCTGGTACTTAGTGAATTACTATTATGTCTACGTAACAAACACCTGCGATATAGGACATTCACGAATTCACCGCCCTAGGTATGAACAGAGCTGTCAGAATGCGATTCGCGTTTTATTCCTGTCTCGCTCGCTCTAACGCGATCTAAAAGTCGCCGTCAATAGAACTTGCTAACTATGTAAACAAACCGCCATATTGAAATTGTTTCTGAATGAGGAATTTACTAGTGATGAGCAAGACTCTTACTTACTCCTTTACTTATGTCAAACTATATCGAATAATAAAATACCGAAATCAAAATCAAAATAAAATTGATGTATACTTTCCTCCTAATAGCTGTCAATGTAAAATTATCAAATTTGCTAATTTTAGCACGATTGGGTGGCCTGATTGCGGGTTGTTTAACCGTCCCAGGTTTTTCATAAAACTTAATCACGTTATCAATTGTATGGCCAGAAACTCCCATTATTCCTGAAACAATCGGTAGCACGTCTTTTTAATGCGGATAGAATGGAAATGTCTTTTCTACGTACTTGTGTACAAGTCTTTATGCCAATTTTTTTTTCATTTTCCGTCATTTGAACTGAAGTGTGTTTCGATCTCTTTCTTGGCTGCAAGTCCGAAATGTGAGATGTTCCTGGCTGATCACTCATTCTATCGTTGCCGAAAATAATAAGCAATATCAGAATTCGTGTCCAGTAGCAATAAGTCGTCGTTCCAAAGTTCAATAATATCCAGATCACAAAGCAAATCAAAATCCGTAAATCAATCCGTGCCAAGAAAAACAGTGAACGAGTAAAATAATATTAAAACCGTCACTGTTTTATTTTTTTATTAAAATGTAGGGTGACTTTTATTCCTTAAAACAGTCCAAAACGACCATATTAAATGTTCCGAAGTTTAAATAATATTAAAAAAATGGTGCGAAAGAATGGAAAAAGTTTATGAGAATAAGGGAATTAAAACAATTAATATTAATTGTTTACGTATTTATTGAAATTTCAATTGTCAAATAGTAGTATACACCGCATTGGCCGTTACAGAGAGTGAGATGGATAGTGTGTACTGGCTTTAATATATCGCCAATTTTAGTCACAACACTACCCACCATAGCCAATAGGCTATTTGACTGATGTTGAATTCTACAGCGTACTGTAGTTATATGAATAAAATTAGCTAAATATATCACGAAACAAAGAAAAAAAATCCAGAAACATATATCTTTTTTGGAAATATGTGACTTCAAAGGTACGCAAATTTTATGTTTTTTTTTTTTAATCCAAAATAAATTTTGAAAATGTTTTCAGAATCCTCATAATTTTACGAAACAATAATTGTATGACAACTATGAACTTAAACGCACTTTTTCACGGTGAAAATGCCAAATTTCTTAATTTTTCCATACAATTATTGGTACCTATACCGGCCTGTGACGTCACTAGCCTGACGCGTTTTGTATGGAGCGTTTTTAGCGCTACGTAGAAATGTTGAACATTGACGGTCATTTCTGACTTTTAGAGCAGTTTAAATGTAGTCAGTCCCATATAGACATTTGATCACAATAAAAAATAGAATCGATTGACATCCTCAAAAAAAATTAGTCAACATGTCTATTGTAGAATTTAAAAGAAACAAAAACTTCATTACATCAGGTCCTAATAACTTAACTTATAAAACCATTTTTAACTTTTAATGAAATATCCAAGACACAGTTATATATTTTAAGGTTTTGTATTTTACGTCAACGACCGTTTCAATAGTGTATGGTTTCAATGATTTTTGATGAGGTGGTGTGAAAATTCAAGGAGAAACAGTGAAAAAACAAAGTTATGTCCTTTGCTTACATAGTTAGCAAGTTCTATTCATACTCATACTCATACTCATTTATTAATAAAATGTCAACATTTTACAAGTCAATATACATTATAAAAATTCCATTAAATTTCAACATACAAGTTATTCTAAAAAAAAATTGACGGCGACTTTTTCTTTAGATAAGAACCTCTCAGTTTTCACTCAAACCCGAATCGCAATCTGAGAGCTCACGGACTGTAGTGTACATTTACGTATTTAACCCTTAAATGCATAGTGTAAGATGCAATATTATTTATCCATAAGTATTTGTTTCACCATAAACAAAGAATAAAGTATTTTTATAGAATCTTTCTATTTGTATAAATAATGATGAATGAATTATTTATAAAGAATAAAGTACTCAAGAGACCATAAAACACCAAATAATTTTCGTGTATTTAAGGGAAGCACACTGTGCAGTAATACACTTGCACAACGCTTGCATTCGCTAACTTCAGGGAAGCTAAAGAAAATATAATATATTTTGTTTATTTGTAACAAAGGCTGATATTTTTATTTATTTCAATTAAATCTCAAAGGAACAATTACTGTGTATATTAATTTATTAAAACTTACAGGACAATTATAGTTGTTTTATTTCTCGACCGCACAAACGAAGCGAAATACATGCAACTTATTCACCATCGTAGGGCCATACATACAATTGACAACATTTCCTTTTTTTACCAGGCTTTTTATATGGGTGCCCCCCGCCAAGACGAACAAAAAAGAAGCGGGAAAATTTTCTGCGCTGTGACCAATTACAGTCCGACCAAAGAGTAGAAATTAAAAAGTGGAAATACTGTAGTGTCCCCGTTTTCTTAGATTGATTAGAAAGGGAACCCTAAATAAGGCCTCACTAACAGCTGAGATACAGATACCTAAACTAAACAAAACACTAAAATTTTACATTAATTAAGATGACAACCCTAGCGCTCGATTGGCGCGTAGGTATTTATTTCTAAAAAAGGGCCTAGTTTCCATACCGCGACCTCGCTTGTCGCGCGAGTCAGCATCTCCTGTCTTGCTCGCACGGTATTGAAAGTGACACGTAGACCACGTAGTATTTCTCGCGCGACAAAGAGTCGACGTACAGCATCCCTCTCGTCAGTGACTAATCCTTCAGACCCACCGTACCCCTGGCCATACCCCTGGGAGTACGGTGGGTCTTTTAACTTGGTACCACTGACTACTAGTGACGTGATGTCGATGTCGATGTCATCTATAGCTGAAAGTAATAAAAACACTCAAGGTTACAGGTAGCTACTATATTTTTTGTTCTCAATTTGTTGAACATATATTTTAGCGTAATTAATAATAATATAAGCACCCTTCGGTGGAATTAAAACAAAACACACAAACTAGTGCTGAAAAATAACTAAATGAATATTTATACGTATAACCTACATAGGAACCTTCTGGAAGCCGGGTACACTACATAAATACGAAAAACTAAATTCCGATTATCGGAATCACAAATTTCATAATACCGATAATTATAATTCCGAATGTTTTAAAACTCCGAATATAAGTATTTCGATTTTTATAAATCCGAAATTTCAAAATGTCTAACGTTTACAATCACGGTTTTCAAAATTCCGAATTTCAATACACCGAACAATAAGAAGTCCGAATGAATAATAATCCAAAATATCAAATATACGAATTCCGATTATAAAAAAACCGATCTTCAAAACTCCGAATATCATTACACCGACCAATAATAAACCTGACTAATCAATTGCTGTTATTAATAACTATAAAATACAAACCTAAATATGTGAAAGTTTTTCGGGCTAACGGGTAAATAGGTAAATAGGTAATGTTAGGATTTAACCTAACCTACAGTTTTCGGAGTTCAGCAAATCTGTTGACGCTCCTGTGGCGATAATGTGACATATTGGGGGGTTCATCATCGCACACAAGAATTAATTCTGCATCTACTTTACTTACAGAAATTTAAACGCACAGTCGGATACGCTTTGGCTTTCTCATCCTCATCTTAAATGAGGCTACTTGCCAACGCGGAACTGACTGTATCCCGGGCCTGGTTCAGTTGTAACTCAGGCTATTCTATCTGCTTCGCTTTTATATGAATGTTAAGACATTGTTCACTTTCTACCGTATAAACACAATATGATAATAAGGTCTATAATAGTCATTCACCATACCTTCAAAGTTGTATTCTAAATGCCGGACTCGCCGCGCCCGAAGAGGGTCCGCACCGAGTACCTCCTCTTCACTATGGCGGTCGCCCACGACTTCCCCGCCTGTGGTTAAATAAATCATTGATTCTCACAGTCGAACCTCTAAGTGCTCAAGCCCGTCACCTGTGATAGGTACTATACTGTTAATGATATATAATAAAGATTACTAAATTGGAACTGTTATATGTATGTTTCAATGATGTGATCCTTACTGTTAAGTTGACTCAATTATCATACCGTTAGTCTGTAAATGAAACTATATGCCCAGTTAATCAGTAGTATTAAATATCTTACAGTTGACTTCGTGACAGCAAGTATAAATTGTTATTAATTTGCTCGTTACACGAACCATAATTAGATTACTCATGATAGAAAATTACAATGAAGTTATACCATGAGTGTTATGTAAACTAATTGATTTGGTTCCTGATCCAGGAACGTCTGATGATCCTGGGTCAATTAATCCACCCAAGGTTATCAGTTCGGGCACTATTCTCTTATTTCTAGATATTCATAATCATCATACATGGGCTGACATCAACCGACGTCAGCCCGTCGCAAGGTACCATACGACGAGTAGACCGGAGGATCGACTTAAGAGCGAATTATATCACTACACGCAAATCCTCCTTTCTGGGTGCCTGTTCACTAGGCCACCCGCTGGCTTTCAACACGACTCTCGTGTATGCGTGCACGACTTATGGTTAGTACAAGCTGCTACACAGCATTGAAGTATTGGAAGGCTTATTAGCCAATGAGCATCGAGAGTTAAACAACTGCCACGAATCGATGACTCGACATTATTTAGTACAAAGAGTTAAACAACTCATGCCAATCCTGCAGAAGTCAAACGACCCCCAGGGCTTACAGGCTTTTCCGCCAACCCCGCAGGAGTTAAACAACTCCCCAGGCTTTACAGGCGGCTGGGCGCATGCGCTATCCATCAGTAATCAAAATACTAGGGTTCAGCAACCCAGCGCATGCCCCGCCAGCAAATCATGGGGGCAGCATCCATATCGCGGCCCCCTTCCGCCTGCAGGCCGGAATGTTGGTCTACTCAAGGAGAAATAGTCAAGCCCGGACACCACAAAGTGTGCATGTCCTTCTTGATGCATATCATCTTAAATTACCATTAATATCATAAAGTTATAATCATCAATACACTGGCATATAATTACATAAAGAAATCAAAGTTATGTTCATAATGGTCTCTGTGATATTATATTCAGACCAATATAAGAATCATGAGATTCCTAAGATATGTTGAAAAGTCTGGTCAGCGATTCTTTAAAGTACCTTCACGTTGCTATATAATTAAGAAGAAAATAAATAAATCAAGATTGTAAAGGCTTAGGCTAGAACACTTAGCTTTCGCAGATCTCTCCGGCTGTTGCACAATAGAGTTTCTCGCACTGAGTCCAAGCACTTTATTTATCACAAATTACTCTTGAAAACGCAAGAACTTTAGTGAAAGAAAATTTGAGCAAGCAACAACTGGATTCTTACCATAGACAATATGTATTATTTAGGTGCGTTCCAAAACACGCAAATATCGCGACATTTCGCGACAGCTCCGTTCGCTTTGCTCGCTCCGCTACACGTGGTCACAATACAAACCTAACCTAACCTACAGTTTTCGGGGTACAGCCAATTCGATACTTGTCCAAATCCGGTTTTCTATTTTTTTTTTTAACGTAAAAAATCGGTTAAGTAAGTAATCTTTACCCAAATACTCCGAAATATTTTATTACGAATTTACCAATTCCGATTTTTAAAACTCCGAATTTCTTAATTCCTAAGAAATAAATTTCCGATTATTGAAAACACGAATGTCATTATCCCGAATATCAAATTTCCGAATAAGTAATGAAGTTTCGGAAAATTAATAATCGGAATATTGTTTTTCCGGCCAATGACACTTCGGGCTTTTCACTATCCCCGACGATATGTAGATAATCATGCGAGAGATATGCAGGTCACCACTAGTGACCTACACTCGGTGGTACCGTTTAACTTTAAAAGACCCACCGTACCCCCAGGGGTATGGCCAGGGGTACGGTGGGTCTAGTGTTACAGCTGCATTCATGTCATTAACACTAAGGGGTCGTGTCGAAGAAGGCTGCACATTGGTTCTGAAGTGTCGACCTGTTAAACCACCTCACCTTCGTAGACACATTTTTGTCTAAATGTTTGTATAGAAGCGAAATATTGAAAAATCCGCTCAAAGCATAAAACTTAAATTTTTCGCTTCTATATAAACATTTAGCTTACGTTACCAGACGATACTGCTTTGCTTAAAAAAATATTATATTTTGTCTAGATTTTTGGGCTATTTGGTAGCAGTCTCGGATCTTCTCGAAAATCCACAGAAATTTCGACAAAAATGTGCCTACGAAACTTCCAGCGATCTGTAAGTAAAGCCTGACCAGAAATATATGAGGATTGTCAAGAGGGCGCTATTTATAATATTTATTATGGCAACAATTTTGCAACCAATCGCAACCCACTATATAATAATATTAGTTTAAATAACTGACAGTTCCACTATGTTAACCTCGTAATATCATTTAATGGAATGCACTTTTTTCCTGACTGTTTTTCGTGTAGTAAACACGTGCACACTTTATTTATAATCTTACGTCCACGACTGTGAATGGTTTTCGGCATCTTCTTTGTATAATTTTAAATATTTTTCTTTTAAAGAAAGAACCTTAATGTAAGAAATCAGTTCCAGTGAAATTCCGCAATATGGCGCATCCTCATATATTTCTGGTCAGGCTTTACTTAGGACCACAATAGAGAGATCTCTTGTCCCATTCATTTCATACAGCTTTACTAGATATCACCATCTAAAGAAACCTTATAAATAAGCTCTTTTTGCGTATCCTGTCACAACGCCGAAACATTGTTTCGCATCCGTAACGTTTCGCCAAATTTTTCATTTGTCCGAAAGTATTTTTCTCCTAAAACCTAATATTCTCAGGGTTTTATAATCATCGCTTTAAATACCCTTAGGTTAGGTTAGCTTAAATTTGATTTATAGTGTTTGTAGTCTTGAAAAAAAAATGCTTTCGGGCGAACGAAAATTTGATGAAACGTAACAGGTGGGAAACAAAAATTCGGACTTACTATAGTCTGGCTACTGAAATATTATTACTCGAAGTTTTGGCGGGAAATCTTAAAAAAAAACTGCGACAGGTCACACTGTGTAGTAGGAATTATAGTTTTGATATTAGAACATATTTTGATTTTCTATGCAAACGAAAGGTAAATAAGTAAAATATATGTTGACGTGCACTCATAGTCAGCTCACATAATTCTACCACTATCTAGAGTAAGTACAGTCAAGGACAAACACATATGTTTACACTTTCTAACCATATACAAGACCAAAAATGAAATGTAGTGTAAATAATAATATATGGAACGTGTAATATCCTGGTAATATCATAATAATCAGTGATAGGATTAGGTAGTGCCATTTCGCGGGACTTCGGTGCGTGAGCTTAGTATGGACATACCTTTTAATCCCGGGATTACATATGAAAAATTGGAAGTTTGTGTTTGGTTCACAAATGTTATTGTGTATTGTACAATTAATTTGCTAGCATAGAATATGGCATTCACGAGAAGAGAATATGAAGACAGATAAACCGTACCTACGTCTTATCTTTTGGTATTCACGTGTTAGTTTTCATCGGACATACTTAAATTATCTTTACCTGACTTGCCTTTTATAACTCTCTATTATTTACCTTTATGACCAGGCCGGGGTGGGGTGCAAAACAAGCAGGGTTATTTTGTTAATGCTATCTCTTTTTGGTTGAAAGATAATAATTCTAAGCTAGCACATTAGGTACATGACTGTTTTGAGATTATGTACTTATGATCTTCGGTACGTTTTTGCGTTTTCTTTTATTTAATAACATATCAAGAAAATCTTCTAAGAAAAAATACGAGTCCCGGAATCCCGGGTCTTATCCATATTATTCACAATGTTTAAGGTCATTCACCCGAAATGGCACTACCTAATCCTATCACTGATAATAATCCATCACCAAAAAAAATACATAAGTACTATGCCAAAATTCAACTTGATCGGAATGTTAGAACTAGTACATAAAGTATCGAACCGAAAAACATAATTGCGCAGGATGTTTGCAAATACTACCCAAATATCAATATCTGACATGCTCGAAGTGTAAGCAAAGTTTAAACCAATCGTGTGCGAGACCGCGTATTCCTATACCGTATAGTTTATTTAAAAGGAGATTATGCTGAACCCTGTCATAGGCTTTACTCATATCGAGTAATAGCCCAAATGCATATTGTTTCTTATCAATAATTTGAATCACTTCTTGAGTAAACATGTGGACCGTTAATGTAGTATTTCTATGCTTTCTGAACCCATATTGACAGTCGTTGAAGATGTTATATTTATTGCAAAAGGCGTATAACCGCTGGGCCATGAGTGTTTCCAAGATTTTTGCGAAGGTTGACAACATAGCAATGGGTCGATATTGGTCAGGATCTGATTTATCTCCTTGTTTTGGAACTGGTTTAATAACAGCAATTTTTAATAGATCTGGGAATTTCCCTGTAGAAAACGATTGATTAATTAATAAGGTAAGTGGTAGTCAGTTCATCAGCACATTTCTTTACTAGATATGGTGGAATTTCATCAGCCCCGCTGCTATGTTTATTTTTTAAATCTCTTATGCAATTATTAACTTCCGTGGGGGTGGCAGGAGATAAGAACATGGTATTATTTATTGGGGCTATGACTGGACGTCAAATCGGCTGAATATTGGAGGTATTAATCCCTACTGACGCGAAATGATTATTAAACTCATCTGCTACAACAAGCGGTTCGTCGGTAGGTTTATTGTCTATCTTAAGAATAATATTTTTCTTTGAATTTAGCTTTAACTGCGGTTTTTTTGTTTGTTCTTTTATAATTTGCCATATGGTTTTAATTTTATTATTTGAGACGTTTATTCTTTTGATGCAATGTAGTTTTTTTGATATTGTGACACTTCTCTTTAAAATTTTAGTATACGTGTTTAAGTATTTTGCTAAACTGGGGTCTTTCGCATATGCATTAAGATTTTTCAGTTCCCGTTTGTGATGGCAAGATTTTTTTATTCCTGATGTTAGCCATTGTCTTCTTGGTTTTGCTTTAGATTTTAATTGTTTTTTATAGGTATGTACATGTTTAATAATAGTTTCATTTTGTTATGGAAACACTCAAAATTTTCATTCACAGCCTTTTCAGGTGAAAATATGGAGTTCCAGTTTATATTTTGAAGTGCCGATTTAAATAGATTGATGTTTTTTTCAGTGAACGATTGTTTCATGAGTAAGTATTCATCGTGTTTATACCTAGTCCACTCATTTGCATTTGGTACTTTGACGTAACACCTTTATGGTCTGAAAAACCTAGTTCTTGTACATCTACTTTGAAGTTATCTGCTTCAAAATTGGTAAAAATTACATCTAAACAGTTTTTTGAAGTTTTAGTGATTCTAGTAGGTTTTTTCACGTGTTGTTTAAAGTTGAAACTAAGCATTAGATTTATCAAGGCTTTTGACAATGTAGTTTTTTTAAGAATATCTATATTTAAATCACCCCCAATTATTATATTTTTATTTTCATATTTTGTATCCCATAAGTGTAATAGCATTTCTAAATTTTTAAAAAATATATCTGTGCTTCTGTCACTATTTGGCCAATAAATAATAACAATTATTAAATTCGACTGACATATTTCAATTGCACATGTTTCGAATACGTATTCTATTGATAGATTCTTAATATTTAATAGTTCAATATATTCTAAATCTGCTCGCAAGAAGATGCATACACCTCCCGCTTCATAATTAGACCTACAGAAACAACTCGACCTGTTGTAGCCTTCTAGGTGCAACAAATCTATTTTAGGTTTAGTTATCCATGTCTCAGATATGCAAATTACATGTAAGTTAGGCTTTTCATCAACTAAGGCGTCTACTAGATGTATCTTATTTTTAATACTACACATATTTTGGTATAACATTTCTAGGTGGCATGGGTTAGGAACGAAAATTATTTACGGCTTGTAGAGGTGATTTAGTTACGTGGTCCGGATGTTGCGCGTAGGAAGCTCTGCTCTGTTTGTTGTTATGAGTCGTCGGAGTCGCCAGATTTGCAGATGTATTAGAATGTGGATTGTCAAATGTATTTGCTGTGGCTCGTCGAGGGATAATCTGCTCTGTAATATCTCGTTAGTATATGAGTTAGTTAGTAATCGTTCAGACATAACCGCGCGGTTAATGTCTGAACGATTACTAACTAACTCATATAAATAAGACCCGCGCGATTTCCGCGCGATTCTATAATCGCGCGGTTCCCGCCGTAGTGTGAACCGGGGCTAAATGCCGACGTAACAAAATCGCTACCAAATCCTAACACTATAATTCACAGTAGTCCAGAACAATTCCGTAAAGTCGACAGTGATAATTGCAAAAAAAATGTTCTTTATGGTCTGGCAGAAATAGAGTGGGAGACGGAAACAGAGCTGCTCGATAGAGTGCTTAACCTCTTTTATGATCTCTACGGTATTGACCTTAACGGATTTATAGAAGATATGTACAGGATAGGACGAACAGAATATACAAGACCATTTGTTATTGAACTACTGAGCAAACGAGTTACGAAACAAATAACAGACAACGCTGGATACCTTAGGAATACGGGACTATATGTATCTGCCTTCTTAGATATCGACAGCCTGAAACAAAGGAAATTACTACGACTAAAACTTCGCGAGGCCAGAGAATGTGGAAAGAAAGCAGTAATACGTAATAACCGACTCATCATTAATGGACGAGATATTACAGAGCAGATTATCCCTCGACGAGCCACAGCAAATACATTTGACAATCCACATTCTAATACATCTGCAAATCTGGCGACTCCGACGACTCATAACAACAAACAGAGCAGAGCTTCCTACGCGCAACATCCGGACCACGTAACTAAATCACCTCTACAAGCCGTAAATAATTTTCGTTCCTAACCCATGCCACCTAGAAATGTTATACCAAAATATGTGTAGTATTAAAAATAAGATACATCTAGTAGACGCCTTAGTTGATGAAAAGCCTAACTTACATGTAATTTGCATATCTGAGACATGGATAACTAAACCTAAAATAGATTTGTTGCACCTAGAAGGCTACAACAGGTCGAGTTGTTTCTGTAGGTCTAATTATGAAGCGGGAGGTGTATGCATCTTCTTGCGAGCAGATTTAGAATATATTGAACTATTAAATATTAAGAATCTATCAATAGAATACGTATTCGAAACATGTGCAATTGAAATATGTCAGTCGAATTTAATAATTGTTATTATTTATTGGCCAAATAGTGACAGAACCCAGATATATTTTTTAAAAATTTAGAAATGCTATTACACTTATGGGATACAAAATATGAAAATAAAAATATAATAATTGGGGGTGATTTAAATATAGATATTCTTAAAAAAACTACATTGTCAAAAGCCTTGATAAATCTAATGCTTAGTTTCAACTTTAAACAACACGTGAAAAAACCTACTAGAATCACTAAAACTTCAAAAAACTGTTTAGATGTAATTTTTACCAATTTTGAAGCAGATAACTTCAAAGTAGATGTACAAGAACTAGGTTTTTCAGACCATAAAGGTGTTACAGTCAAAGTACCAAATGCAAATGAGTGGACTAGGTATAAACACGATGAATACTTACTCATGAAACAATCGTTCACTGAAAAAAACATCAATCTATTTAAATCGGCACTTCAAAATATAAACTGGAACTCCATATTTTCACCTGAAAAGGCTGTGAATGAAAATTTTGAGTGTTTCCATAACAAAATGAAACTATTATTAAACATGTACATACCTATAAAAAACAATTAAAATCTAAAGCAAAACCAAGAAGACAATGGCTAACATCAGGAATAAAAAAATCTTGCCATCACAAACGGGAACTGAAAAATCTTAATGCATATGCGAAAGACCCCAGTTTAGCAAAATACTTAAACACGTATACTTAAATTTTAAAGAGAAGTGTCACAATATCAAAAAAACTACATTGCATCAAAAGAATAAACGTCTCAAATAATAAAATTAAAACCATATGGCAAATTATAAAAGAACAAACAAAAAAACCGCAGTTAAAGCTAAATTCAAAGAAAAATATTATTCTTAAGATAGACAATAAACCTACCGACGAACCGCTTGTTGTAGCAGATGAGTTTAATAATCATTTCGCGTCAGTAGGGATTAATACCTCCAATATTCAGCCGATTGGACGTCCAGTCATAGCCCCAATAAATAATACCATGTTCTTATCTCCTGCCACCCCCACGGAAGTTAATAATTGCATAAGAGATTTAAAAAATAAACATAGCAGCGGGGCTGATGAAATTCCACCATACCTAGTAAAGAAATGTGCTGATGAACTGACTATACCACTTACCTTATTAATTAATCAATCGTTTTCTACAGGGAAATTCCCAGATCTATTAAAAATTGCTGTTATTAAACCAGTTCCAAAACAAGGAGATAAATCAGATCCTGACCAATATCGACCCATTGCTATGTTGTCAACCTTCGCAAAAATCTTGGAAACACTCATGGCCCAGCGGTTATACGCCTTTTGCAATAAATATAACATCTTCAACGACTGTCAATATGGGTTCAGAAAGCATAGAAATACTACATTAACGGTCCACATGTTTACTCAAGAAGTGATTCAAATTATTGATAAGAAACAATATGCATTTGGGCTATTACTCGATATGAGTAAAGCCTATGACAGGGTTCAGCATAATCTCCTTTTAAATAAACTATACGGTATAGGAATACGCGGTCTCGCACACGATTGGTTTAAATCATATTTAGGAAACAGAGTACAATTTGTTGAAATAGATTACTACGATAAAAATACCAACACAGTAACTAAAGTACATTCACAGATAAAACAACCGACGTGCTCAATACCACAGGGTAGTGTTTTAGGATGTATTTTATTTCTCATTTATATTAGGGTCGTTCTCTCGTTTCGTCCCAATTTGGTGTTTGGGCCCGAATCGAGTGTAAGAAATAATAATTTCCGAACATGGCTACTTCATAAAGTTTCGTTAACAAGGTACGCATAGGGAATAATTTAAATAATTAGGCTAAACCTGAAAATCTAAAAAATATTCTTGACAAACCTATCAAAATTTCATTCCACTCCTGTGTCAAAATGCATTCCCATAATACCCGAGGAGGTTTAAAAAAAAGGTTTTTGGCTCACATCCCCAGATTTAAAGGTACAACAAAAGTACATCAGGCAATTTAGACAAAAGATTTGCCGCACTCAGTTGCATTCAGATCTATTAGCTGTTTTGCGTGTCGAGGCAGCTTTATACCCTGCGAACATATTGTGTTCTGGTTCAATTAGATTGAATGAGTGATAATTAGTTGTCAGTGATGATCAAAATTTTGGAGACAAAGTCAACAAGTCTGAAATAAAGTACTTATGGATATTTATTGTCTCGATGTGATTAAGTAAATTAGTAACACAACAAATTAACTATAGCCCAATAAAAATAAGTCTATCTAAATCTAAAGAAAGAAAACATTAATTTATAGTTTTAAAATAACGCTGTGAAAATAACCAAGTTTCGATCATTCGAAACTTGGTCTGTTCTGGAGTCCTTGCAGCGATGTCAAGCCGACTGGAGGAGATGCTTATATTCAGCTGCCACGATGATTTTGCAAGTACAGAACCAGCAGGAAGAACATATATGGACCTGCGTCGAGGAGTGCGACAAGGTGACGTTATATCATCGTAACTGTTCACTAACGCATTGGAGGATATGTTCAAGACGCTGGGCTGGAAAAATAGTGGCATTAATATAAATGGTCAACAAGTCTTTCTCCTATGATTCGCAGACGACATCGTCATCATGGCTGAGACTCTGCAGGACCTGAAACTCATGCTAGATAGCCTGGAAAGTTCGTCTGTCTCCGGATGAATTTAGATAAAAACGAAGTAATGTTCAATGAACATATTGATCCGGGACTGGTCGCCGTAAATGGATTATCCCTTGCAGTTGTTTCCAAATACGTGTACCTTGGGCAAATGCTCCAACTAGGCAGAGTCAACATCGACAAGAAGGCTAAGAGGCGAATATAACTGGACTGTGCAGCATTCGTAAAATTGCGTCGAGTCTTCAGCTCTTCACATCGCCCATACCTCAAAGCCATGAAAGTTTTTAATCAGTGCATCCTACCTGTCATGAACTACGGAGCTGACACGTGGCCACGCACCATACGACTAGTCCACCAGTTCAAAGCCACTCAGCGAGCCATAGAAAGAGCTATGCTGCTCGGTGTGTCTTAGGGATCAAATCCGAAACTAAGTATTTCGACAGACGACCAAAGTTACCGGCATAGCACAACGAATAAGCAAGCTGAAGTGGCAGTAGGCTGGTCATATCTCTGTCGTTGAACCGATGTCCACAGGAGCGACGAGTTCTAGAGTGGAGGCCACGAATCGGTAAACGTAGTGTAGGACGCCCTGTAACAAAGTGGAGCGACGACATTCGTAGGATAGCGGGTGGTAACTGGAGGAGGAGAGCTGAAAACCGAGCTCACGCCACTGAGCTCTCCTCCATGGGAGAGTCCTCTATGTCCAGGTGTGGATTTTTGTAGTGGATTTGTGATTTATATATTAGGCTCGTTTGTTACTTTTCATTAAACAATTTAAAATACGTAGTGCACTTGAACAGAATAATTTTTGTAATACAATATTTTGGACTTTTGTTCATTAAGTCTAAGAAGGTTTTTCTTATTTAAATGTAACATGCACAATTTAAATAAAAAAAATGTAATTGAGAAATTTTAAGATTTCGTATCATAATGTAACAGATAAGTTTTTGAATGTTGAGTCTGCAAAAGTAAATACTTAGGAGTATATACTTTATTTTATTCCTAGGCCTCCATAAATTGCCATGAATCAAATTAATTCCAGTCTGGATTCAATACATTTTGTACACGTTTCATTCCCATACATTTTCGTTTCATTCCCTTCCAGTCGAATTTCATTTCCATCTACGCCTTCATTACATTCCACCCCTTTTTTTTCTAAATAACATTAATATAGACGTGCCTTTCATTGAATGATATATAAAACGAGTATCCACATAATTGATATCAATATCAACAAAATAACTCCTAAAAAAAAACAAAATCGAAAAAAGCCAAATTGGGACGAAACGAGAGAACGACCCATTAACGATTTGCCAAATATACTAAATACAGAAAATACTAAGTGCTTCCTATATGCAGACGACATATCTATAGTAATTCCGAGTCAGAATAGCGAAGAACTGAGGCTCAAATTAGACGCTTTACTTGATGCTTTGCTAAATTGGCTTGAAGATCATAATCTATATCTAAAGAAAACTAACTTAATTCAGTTCAGACCCCATCAAAGACAGCCTTTAGCTATTAACTATAAATATTTAAATAATACAATTCAACAAACTAATAACTGTCGACTATTAGGCATACATATTGACGAAAAGATTAATTGGAAGACACATATTGAAAATATTTGTGCAAAACTATCTCGATTTGCTTATGCTCTTAGAAACATCAGAAAGACCACATCACCACAGATCTAAAAACTGCAATAAGTGCCTATTATGCTTTTACACAAACCTGGATTCAATACGGGATCATTTTATGGGGTAATAGTACAGACTGGTCAGACCTATTTTTACTGCAAAAAAGATGCATCAGAATTCTCTCAAATATAAAAAAGTATGATAGCTGCCGACAATATTTAAAAAAATTGAACCTTGCCATCCCTGTACATATTAGAAGCTTGTAAGTTTGTCCGAAGACACCCATCTTTATACACTAAAGTGGACGATCGTTACACTTGTACATTAAACCTAAGAAACAAAAACAAAATAGCGATACCTGCAAGTAATCTTCAAATGAGCAATAAGAGTCCCCATGCCATGACAATTCGAATTTACAATAGTTTACCAAAATACATAGCAGGAGAAATTAAATATAACACTTTTACACTAAAATTGAAGAAATATCTTATTGAACACAGCTTTTATAATGTTCAGGAATACCTGGAAGAAAATAAATATTATAAATAATATACCTGGTATTTCTTTCGAGTAAATATGAATATGTAAATATAGTTTTATTGTTTATTGTTGTTTTTCTTTTTAGTTAAGTAAATACTACATTGTTAATATAAAGTGGTAAACTGTCACGTTGAAATTCACTATAGTTAAGGTATTAAGTAAAAAAAATACATGTATATTTTTATCTTGATTTTGTGTAGCATATTTTTATTTATTGTTTCTGCAAAACTTTGCATGAAGATTGCAATGCCCTTACAGTGTGTCATGTTAGGTATAGATACTCTTTAGAATTAAGACATCTGTACACTATTTGAAAGCAATAAAGATCTATCTATCTATGTTATTTATAGAGGATCCACCTACTAAATTCTTGAAATCATAGACAATTGGTAAAAGGAAATATCTGTCAACATTATTTGGCTAGCCAGACTTTATAGGTAAACCTCTTTTTGGGCTATAAGGGCCTTATCACACTCGCGATTTGCGAGCGTGTTTTCTATACAAATAAGTGTCGCAGCGAACTCGCTGCGTGATCGCCTTCATACAAAATTCGCTCGCAAATCGCAAGTGTGATGCCTAAGAATGGATGGAGACCAAGCGATGCGTATCTAACTGAGCATCAGTGCAAGTGCACAATTTTATCATATACACCCCTTTCAAAACACCCTCATAAACTTGGCACCTTAACTCCAAAATAAAAAACAAAATTCGGTTTATAAATTTTATTACTTCTTATTAGTTCTTATGCAACGCACCTGCGTCTACCGTCTCTGTCTAGCGCTAAGGGGGGAAAGAGTGGGAATATTTAAGTGGCACGAGTGAATTTGCAGGTGGCATCGAGTTTTACGAATTAGTAAGTATTAAGTAGGAATTACAATACCTATAGAAAATAATTATATAATTACATTCATTTTCTTTTAATTATTAGGCGTAAAAGCAATGATTGATTACCTACCAAGCTTGGCGATCGCAGTAATTCTGACCATACGGGAAGATACCGCTGTATTTTGTGGTAGTCTTGGACGTAGTTTTTGGACACACCATGGTCTCGAGCCAATATTTTTTTTCTATTTTATTAGCAATTATTTATTTAATAATTTTACAACAAGTTATGGCTGCGTTTGATAATGGAGGTTCTGTTAATGCTTATACTTTTTTAATTAGGTATACATATATAATCTGAAAGCAATGTAATGGAAATCACAAAGAAAATTGGTAACAGAATAGGGAAAATATAATGAACTTAAATTGACGTTTAAATTTTGTACAAACTTGTTGAGAAATGCTCATCTACGTAATTTAGACGAAGACGATTCTGATTTTCATCTTTGCTATAGAATATTTTTAGTAAATAGGTTCATATACTTACACATAAGTATGTATACTTTTAGAATGATAAAGTAAAACGTAGGAACATAATTATCAGCTACCTAATTAGTTAATTACAGTGTTTCTTCCGACTTTGACATCGTCCCATTATCCAGTAACATTGTAGGTAGGTATTCATTTTCAACAAATTGAATTGAACAAATTCCGAGTGTGGCGTTTCAGGACTTTTATTCGTTCCAGCTGTTTCTGCAAAATTAAAACAAACCGTATTAATACATGCAATCGTAACTTATTTTTAATAGCTTTTAATCCGTTAATTAACTTTCGTTACCAACTGAAAGACTGATCGAGCCACCTGACCGGAAGTAGCCATTTCTGGTTGCCTACCCACAATGAATTAAATGAATAGTATCTAAACACTATGTATAGGTGTGTATTTTTATTACTTCTTCGCGCTATAACGGAGATGCCACGACTTCGCGCGACCAGCGGCGCGGCGAGCGGTTGAGTGAGAGATCCGAGCGCGGCGGCCATACGAGTGAGCGAGACACACGTACCGTGCACCGCTGCCGCTGTCGCGCAAAGTCGTGGCATCCGTAATGGCTGGAATCAATTCTGATAAAATTTGGTAGATACTGGCTACTTTTTATCCCGAAAAATGCGTTATGTTCCTTTAGGATGAGCGGGTAACACCGGGGGAGAAACTAGTACATAATAAGAGGCAATGTAATCTACAATCAAAACGGTTAAACCACGTTTGACGACGTGGTTGGCGCAGTTTGTAGACAGCTAGACACCTACTGAGCCGGCGGTCCCGGGTTCGAATCCCGGCCGGGGCAAATATTTGTGTGATGAACTCGAATATTTGTTCCTGGGTCATGGATGTACCTACCTATATCGTCGTCTAGTACCCATAGTACAAGCTTTGTTTAGTTTGGGACTAGGTCGATTTGTGTATGATTGTCCTTTAATATTTATTTATTTGTACACAGGATAGGGTCTTGCACAGTTCGTTGAAAAATACTTCTTACCCGACTAGAGACTACTGAAAATAAATAAGAAGGTTATGAGTTATGACTATCTCCTCCGGGCAGGTTCGGACGAAGTCGTGGGCATCATTATAATAATAATAATAATCAGTCACGCAGGGCAGCTTATGGCGAGCTGTTGGGGGGTAGCGACCCCACGTACCTGAGCGCTCCTGGGGGATCCTGACGGGGGGTGATGGGTCGGGGCCTCCGCCTCTGTCTTGCCTTAAGGGGCTCCCCGCTCTCAATGACCTTCGATCTGTTGCGATAGATTTTCCCATATTATAAATAGCTAATCATAATAACATAGTTTTTCCACAACAAAATACCGTATCAAGTACCTTTCACATGTCACTGACTTTGAGATACAGGCCGTCAAAGTTTACGATTTTTTCGGGGAAAAAGTTGTGGAACGGTTTTTTGCGTTTTTCTCGAAAAGTATTGAGAAAAATAGAAAAATCTTCACAACAAATTTTGTGGAATATGGTTTAGAACAATAAAATGTAAGATATTTTCTACATATACACCGGGGATAAAAGTAGAAACGAGATTAGTGTATTTTTGGTCCTTCACCGAATATTTTTTTATAAAATACACAGTCGTTAAATCAAAATTCGGGTCACAAAGTGTTAAGCATAGACCATACTACAATATATATTAAGTAGGACATTATAACTCTATAATCCACAAACTAGATACGATGTAAAAATCATCAAATTGGCTGATTTCTGTAGGGAGCCCCTTAATCGGCCGGGCAGAGTGGAGTCGTGAGAGTTTCGGCTCGGGGGTGGATGTGGAAACGTAAGGGGTTAGTTGGCTTCGGTTTAAAGCCCAGTATTACACCTCTCCGCCCTTAGCCTTCCGCACCGGTGTTGCCCTTAGGCCACTTTATGTGTCGCTATTTTGTGGGGGCCCATCTAGCGGGAGGCGAGTCATCGTCTACCAGTCCCATTTTTGCTATGAGACACTTTTGCTGGTAGACGCCCGATAGTCTCAACCCATAGCCCAATTAGCCAGTCCTCCATTTCATCCCCATAGCCCAATTTGTATTTAGATTCCATGTCTCCATCAATAGTTCTTGCACCTAGCGGTCGCTGTCTCTGTGTGCGTCCCATGACACGGATAGGGACAGCATCCGCTCGATGTACACCTTGCATTTCATTAAATTGTCGAAAGGGCCTCTACGCGTTGGCTTCGGCTCCGTGCACGCCTCCCAAAGGTCCGGGACACTATTGTCCCGTGAGCGGGTGCGACATACAGGATAATAATAGTAATCTTTATTTGAAATGTACCGATAAGTTGACATATCAGGAAGAGGCGAATAATTCATTAACTGACATTATAAATTGGCTGAATAATAACGATTTACATATTAATATTAATAAAACTAAATACATGCCATTTCTTTCATATAATTCTACTGACATTCCCTTAAATTTAAGCTATAAATAATAATAAATATATTGACAAAGTTGACACTTTTAAATTCCTTGGAATTGTTTTAGATAAAAATTTAAACTGGAAGGAACACATTGAACAGGTATGTGCTAAACTAAATCGTTTCGTTTTTGCACTGAGACGGTGGCGAGATATTGTCTCAGCGGAAGCAGCTCTCATGGCCTATCATGGCTATGTGTCATCTGTGCTCCTGTATGGATTGATCTGGTGGGGAAATTCTGTGGATGTAGACAGAGTATTTAAAATTCAGAAAAAGTGTGTGAGAGTAATTTGTAACGCATGGTTTGACGAAAGCTGTGTCCCCCTGTTCAAAAAGCTACACATTCTGCCTTTGCCCTGCTTATACATCAGAGAAGTATGCGTTTTTGTAAACTCCCACTTACATTACTTCCAAAAGCGTGGAGAAACTTTACAAAGGCAGACAAGATTGAAAGGGAGGCACCTGCTATTAAAACCACAATGCTGTAAAGCAATGTACCAAAAAAATATATATAACATGTGCATTGACATATATAATCGCATCCCTGACGAAATTGTAACCCTTCATGGAAATATTTTTAAGGATAGACTAAGTAGCTGGCTTATTGACAATTGTTTTTATAGCGTAAAATATTTTCTCGAGACATGTAGATTCAGGTAATTATTATTGACATTATATTTTGATTTTATTATTATTTATTGGAAATGTTACTTTTTAGATTATTACAATTCAATGTTTATTTTTTTATTTTTTTAAATTCTAATCTAAATTTTGAATACATGATACTAAAAGTTTTGTATTTAACATCTAAAACACTGTATTCTGGCAAATAAAAATCTTTGAATCTTTATTGTGCACCACAAAGTAAAAGTAAAAATAACAAAAGAAATAAAAAAAAAGTATTACAAATGGTAACAACAGGCGGTCTTATCGCTAAAAAGCGATCTCTTCCAGACAACCTCATCATTGAGTTTTACAATATATAATCTATGCCAAATGTTCAGGTAAACCTTCAATTTTACTGTACAACAGCAATTTTGTTGCTTGACGAGTATTCTCCGAATTTATTGTTAGTATTCATTACCGACGTAATTTGTGCTAAAGTAGGAAATTGTAGTTTTTACGTAATAAATCGAACTTAGTGTCCTAAAATTGAACATGTAAGTACCACTATAAGGATTATATACACAAACATAATTACTAATATACTATATTTCATTTTTCATTTCATTTCATTAAACTATGAAATATAATACCTACCTACCTATATTCATCTAGTAAGAATTCCTGCTCCCTATTGTTCTATATTTAGCCAACTACTAATGCGTATGATAATTCGTGTTTAGTTGTACCTCATAGACCTCGGAACGTTAACGTGAACGTCACAGGCATCGGATATTCGGATCAATATTTACCTAAAGTTGACAAAATCCTATAGCTATCTCACTCATACGTCAAACAAAGCCGCCTATACCTACGACCGAATAACGTTCGGTATTGAGTTTTCCTTACGAATTTTCATTGACGGTTTCCTTATATTGTGATATTAATGTGAGAATCTGTGTTTGCACATTCCATTCATTATTCCCCACCCGATACATTTGTTGCCTTTACCCCAACCGCACCGCCCCGAAACGTGAAAAATTGCAAAATAACCGACAACAAACACGAATGACATTGAATTTTGAATTACACGATGCATGGGGTAGCCATCTGCCGGGGGTAATTCAAGGCCGTTTGTAATTTAATAACGCCATTCGTCAATGACAGGGAATTCTAAACTGCCATTTTTAATGTATTGCAATTTAAAATTCAAATGACTTGCAGTTAAAAATTTGACCTAGTTATTTATTTCCGTAATAATTTTTACCAACTGTTCATTTCGCAACTATTGAATCTCCGAACTTAAAACGAGTTACCTTACAAGTAATAATTCCCCTCTTTACGGTGGAATACAAACAACTTCTCTGTAATTAAAAACCTCAAATCAACTCCAAAAAATCAAACTTCTAAGCCAACACAAACGAAAGATGAGGCTTTATGCTGCATTTGTTGACACTTGCAAGGGAATCAACACCTATAGGGCAGTTTCCGTTGACCTAGGATCATGAAGCTAAGTTTTGTCCTGGCAGAATACCGGCGAAGTGGCTTGCTGCTTCATTATGCTGAGTCAGCGCCATTTCTCTGCCACGACAGAATCAGAATCAGTAATTTATTTGCTCAAACATGGTACATACAGTTGGTCTATTATATTAGGACACATGGTCTATTATATTAGGTAATCTGTGACATGGTTTCTTAAATGTGCTGTAATTGTTTTATACTTATACTAGTTTTAAGTAGCATGTTTTGACTGTATTTTAATGTTTATTGTGATTAACCATGTAAGTTGTGCATAATATGAATAAAGTGTTTATCTATCTATGAAATTCGACAAGAAGCAAGGCACAAGTAAACAAAAACGTCCGAAAACCGTGAACTTATCGTTAAAATACAATAAATATATATTTTTATGACTACAAAACTTATTAGCAGGGTATAAACTAACCGCGACCTATGACCAATTATGGGGACAACGGGTTTAACGGCAAATTTCTTAGTACACTATCTTTTTACTGAAACCTCGGTGCGCGAGTCCGTCTAGCAATTGACAACATTCATATTTTTAAGACTACAATTCTATTACTTTCTGTATTCCGCTTAGATAGAGGACGTTATCACTGTTTTTAGATTAGACTACTAATTAATTTATTATTTATTTATGAAAATTTACTAATTTTAAAATGGTAGCTACTCCAACTTAAGCTACCCCAAGTTTGGAGCTAATTAAAAAATTGGGCAAGTGCGAGTCCGACTCACGCATGAAGGGTTCCGTACCATAATCTATAACAAGTTTGTTGTATGGGAACCCACCTTAAATTTTTATTTTATTTTATTTTTAGTGTTTGTTGTTATAGCGGCAATAGAAATACATCATCTGTGAAAATTTCAACTGTCTAGCTATCACCGTTCTTGAAATACAGCCTGGTGACAGACGGACGGACGGATGGACGGACGGACAGACGGACGGATAGCGAAGTCTCAGTAATAGGGTCCCGTTTTTACCCTTTGGGTACGGAACCCTAAAAAAACGAATGACATTGAACTTGACATTATTGACGGCTTTTCCCGCGGTTAGGTCGAAGACTAAAAGTTAAAATTACCCAACTATGCCTATACAGGCATAGTTGTCGTAGATTTCCATTATTTTTATGTATTTTCTTCTATTTCTTTACATACCGAAATATACATTCAATATTTTTAGGGTGTAGACGACGCAAAAGCTCTCGATGTCTATATTAATTTCCACCTGTTAGAAAAAAGAATTGTTGTCAATTGGCGGGTGTTTACGTGTATCCTTCGAATTGTATAGTGTTTATGTGTGTCCTTCGAATTGTATAGTGTTTACGTGTATCCTTCGATCCCCTCGTCACTGGGGTTAAAAACAAAAACAAGCTCTAGTTCCTCTGGGCCCGTCTGCCAATTGCCGCCACGGTCTGGCGGTTCTGTGTCAAGGTCCGCGTCCCCTTCCCCGACGTGGCGGCCGTGAAGCCCTTCCACGCCGTTATTTCTACACGTTACACCCGTGTTTACATGCCTGTATTTGTTTTTATTACAAATTAATTATCATTTTTTAATGAATAAAAATAACTAACTGTAGTTAAATTATTTAGATGCATGTACGCCTAAATTCCTGACAGAGACTTTATACATCTCTGGGAATGCTTGCTTGAACAGGCTTTTTTGTGATGTCAAAATGGGGCACAGTTAGAGCATGGATACCGGTATTCGATAATATCGAAAAACCGGAATATCGGACCAAAATTGCGATATTGAAATATCGATTTGGTTTTTTCCCAATATCGGTATTTCGATATTTTCGATATTAGAACGAGGATTTTTTTATAACGGCATAACATAGTGGCTCCACTTCGCCAGATGGTAAGCAAAAAGGGGATGACACTGCCATGCTGGCCCGAGAGATGCTTCTTCACGCTTCGTTTGAAGAGTCCCAATTAAGTTATAAGAAGGAGGAAACACATGAGCCGGCAAGGAGTTCCATATTTTAATAGTTCGGCAGATGAAGGAATTGCCAAACTTCTTGGTGGCAAACCGGCACGTGAGGTTCTATGACGGAAAGGAGAGGGTGGGATAAGAGGCAATAACTCTTATATAACTCTTCAGAACACTCGCCATGGTATAGGCGATAGAAAACGCTCAGCGACCCTATGTCCCTACGTAATTGAAGGGGTTCGAGGAATCTGGTACTTTTCTCGTCACCTATGATGCGGACCGCCCGACGCTGCAATCTGTCAAGAGCATCGAGTAGATATTGGGCGGAGCCATCCCAAAGATGCGAGCAGTACTCAACGCACTACCGAACTTGAGTCTTATAAAGAAGGCAAAGCTGGTCCGGCGTGAAGAACTGTCGCACCCTGTTCAGGATCCCCAGTTTTTTGGCAGTCAGTGACTAGATGTATTATTTTTGATTAAGATTGCAGTGGATATCCATGCCTAGCATATTCAGGCTATCACGCAAACCAAGAGGAGTGCTCTGGAGACTAGGGGTAGAAAGAAACGAAGACGTCTTGGTAGAGAATGCACACACCTGGGTTTTCTTGGCTTTGAACTCAACAAGGTTAACAGAACCCCATTTGCTAATGAGATCCAGAACCTGGTCCAGTTCAACGACAAGATTCTAACGTATCGCGCCGATTTCCGCCTTACAAGCTCCCGGCCGACCAATATATCGACCATGGACCGTACTATCATCCGCATAGTAATGAATGTTCCCTAATGTAGCATATCATTGATATGCAAAAGAAAGAGGGTGGGCGATAACACAGAGCCCTGTGGGACGCCAGCATTCACTGTCATGAATCGCGAAGCGCACCTTTCGACGAGGACGCGGATTCTACGCTCATGCAGGAAGTCAGCAATCCATTTACATAGCTGGATGGGCAGACCGTACGCAGGAAGCTTGGAAAAGAAGTGCTTTATGCCAGACGCGATCGAAAGCTTTGGCAATGTCAAGGCTGAAAGCCGGGATTTGAGATTTCAATATCGGTGTGAATACCGGTATTAGAAATAGCTCCGATATTCCATGCTCTAGGCACAGTTGCCTGGCATTCAAACAGAGATGGCGCCACCTCGTCCGAAGTTGCGACAATTCGTGACTGACCAAAGCTTCCATCTTGCTTCCGGATCCTCGCAAATTCGGCTTTATCTTACCAACATAAAAATATTTGTTCCATGTACAAATTCCTGTATTTGAGACCTTTGGTTGTTCAGAACACGACTTGCTCATTAACCACGTGCAAGACAGTCACGGTGCTATCGGTACTGTCTTAGTATTAAAAAGACTTACAACCAACAAAACGGGTAGGAAGTAAAGACATTTTGACATGCGCGAATGAGAACGTAGATACAAACATATGGAAAACAATTTTGTTTCATCACAGCCATGGGATGATCCGTCATTTCGGGTTCGGAGGTCAGTCGGCCATGTTTGGCTAGATTCTAGTGAATCTTATATAAATGATTCTTATTCTTATTCTTGCAGCACGGAATTCTCGATCACGAACACCTATAAAATGTCCAAGAATTCACTTATTAAAATATATAAGTATACGAAACGGGTTTACCCGCGTCGTAGAAGTCGAAAACCGATGTTTTGAATCTGTACATGATTCATCTTCAGGAGCCACGTTTTGTATGTGTTTGAATATGTCTTAGGCTCACACGGGGGTTCTATATATAAAATGTCACTTATTACTGACTATAAGGGTAAGGACCAAATTCTTTGCAAATACTGTCATATATGTCCACCTCATCTCAAACTAAAAATAGAACATTTATCGTTAATTTGTAGAGTAGAAAAACACGCCAAATAACAGTTCCTATTTAACCCAATCATCAATAAAAGAATTTATTTTCAGAATAGTTAATAAAAAAAATATTCAGAAATATACTTTTTTATCTTTATTATATTTCCTATAGAAAATGAATATGTCCGTACTCTGCTTTCTCGAGAATAAGTATATTGATTTTGTTTTAAAGTACGAACGCCTTAACTTATACCTACAGGTTTATTTCACGCAGGTATAGTTTAATATTCGATATCCTTCATCATTTTAAATTTTGCGGCTATTTTATGCATGTCCCAAATATTCTTCCATTGTGCAACCTCCAGTTGTGCGACGACATTACACGGAATTTACAACGCTATTCCAGTAGATTCTTCAATTATTTTAATGGAACACTGACTCCGAACTTGCAAGCTTGACTTCGATAGTGCCGCCATGTTGTTTTTACTGACAGTCGAGCATCGTGTTGGTGGAAGCTCCGCGTAGCGTTAAAATTCTGTGACTTCTTATGTAATTTTATTGTTTTCCATCACGCTTTCTCTGCTTGCGAATGATTAACTGCAAACTATAATAGTATATTGCTGCTACACATCAAAGTTCACTAGTAATACTCGTTTATTTTATTTAGTGTGAAACATTTCTGGTTAGGTCGTGAAGTATTTTGCCTCCATTGTGCGACGAGTGACACAACATTGTGCGACGAGTGACACAACATTGTGCGACGAGTGACACAACATTGTGCTACGTGTCACAACGGAAATTCGTCGAAACGAAGACAACGTTACCAATTGTGCTTATTACAAGCTTTTATTTAGTTTCACCTGTCCCGATGTTTATTTATCTTCAAACCTTGTACACGTACATTTACAATTTTATTGTGCTACTTTTTTCCGGTGTGACACATTCCATTGTGATTTCCGTTGTCCAACGATGCAAAGAATTTGGTCCTTACCCATAAGTGCTATTTAAAAAATGTTTCGTTTTTTGTAGGAATTTTCATGTATTTTCTGGTGTCCCATCGGAATTTTACTCTGATGGGACTTCTATTATGGAAGAGGAATTCAGGAAATCTATTCTGATCCAAATCCCGAATAATCGAGTAGGGGCATAGTAATCGAAATAAACGTTTAGGTTCTCTTTCTTTATTTGCTTATATCAGATACGAGTACATAATCCTTTGTTTTGCATGTGTCGGCGGCCGATCGTAAAATCCGGCAGATCACGAAATTCCTCGGCATATCGTGAAACGCCGCCATTTCATGATTTGGCTAAATGACATCCGCCATATCGTTCAAGACATAACGTTTAACGATTTGCCCAATGACGTGACGTCAAGTGACGTTTATGCAGATCGTGAAATTCCTAGGCATTCTGGGAATAGTTTCAGTACTCTGGAAGCAGTTTTGTTTTACGGGTCACAAAAAAAATAACCCTAACCTAACCTATCTCTGGGAGCAGTTTAGTTTTTAGGCTCATAAAAAAAATAACTATCTAGGTTAAGGTTAATTTTTTTTATGACCCAAAAAACAGAAAGACAGAAATAGGTAGGTTAGGGTTTTTTTTTGCGCCACTACATTTTAGGTACCCGGCGGCGGCGCACCGGCTCGTATTGACTCGGCGGCGGCGTGAAAAAATCTGTATAGGTATCTTTGTGAATATAATTTTTGTTTTATTCCGTTCGACGTCCAGGGTTTCCAGTCTTGTGTCTTGCTTGATCTTTAATAAGATGTACAACAGGATCCCAAGCTGGTGGTAATGACAAACCGTCTTCTCTATTGAAATTAGGATATTTTTAGCAAAATCATAAAATGGCGGCGTTTCACGATAAGATTTTCACGATATGCCCGGTAAAGAGCTAGGAATATCGACGAATGCGTTGCTCTAATCGATCTGCCGTATTCTTTATCAGGCATATCATGATATGCCTGGTCAACTTTTAGCCAAATAGTGAAATGGCGGCGTTTCATGATATGCCTAGGAATTTCGTGATCTGGCGGATTTTACGATCGGCCGCCGACACATGGACTCCGACTCCGACCGACCCTGAATGCCAGGAACTCAAATTCTGCGCAGTAGGTCCAAGGTCGCAGGAAGCCGATGCGTCGGTATACAATACATGCAACCCTTCGCTTTGGAAGGGCTTCGCGTGCGTATGCGGGTTGAATATAACAAATATGTAAAATTTAAATATGATGAAATACATCTTCGATCTTATATAGGTATGTGTAGGGAAGGGAACGAAATGCAAGGACGTCGAGGGGGTGGGGGAATAAACAGCGTATTAAAACCGTTTATTTTTCGTCATTCCCATTTCTGCAAATATTGTTAAAATAGATAATTGTCGATTTTTTATGTACCCCGAAGTGCGATCTTAGTCAGATCATAATTAAAACCATTGACTCTTGCGTTCTGGTAATAATCGTGAAAAAGGAATGCCGCTAGAACCGCGAGGTTAGAACGCTAGATTTACCCGGTGAGATCAAGAGACAGGTATATGCGTTCGGTGATTGCGTTCAAAATTCATGTCGTTTCTTCTATCCCCACATACCTATGGGGTTATGCCTACCTATAAACAAAAATCAAGATTTTCGAAATCATCCAATCGCCATTCAAACATTTCAACAAACAATCTATAGCAGAAGAAGATGACGTCACAGATCTGATGGGAAATGGTCGAACAAAATCAAGTGTTACTTTAAAAGTAATATTTTGTGCGTTTTCCAAAGAAAACCCGATTCCCCGTTGCTTCCAGAACTTGACGTTATTGGGTTTATCCTAATAGCGTTTTTAATGCAAAGAATAAAGTGTCCTAAATTTGTCCATTCCATTAGGTACGTCACGTTTGTATATGAACTTTTTTCATTTACAGTTGCACGTTCGTTACGTAGTGGAACCTAAAATTCCCATACAAAATTTGGGACACTTTAGATAACAGCACAGCCCGTAAATAGCACAACTATGCTTCGCAACTCTTGTAGCGCGACATAGCGCGACCCGTCACTCTCACATTACCGCGCAGAAAGAGACGGGTAATTATCTCGTGCGAGATATAGTCGCGTATGACAGTTATGCCAGAGGTGCTTATTTCTGGACGCCATACCTAGTTTTCATTGGCGTAACTAAGATTTTTTCTCAAACGGGGGCTGGATGGGGGCCTGGCTATGGCCTATGAGATGATATAATGAATTAATCGGTGGTATCGACACCAGCTACCACCCGGCCGCCCCCTAAATACGCAAATGTTCAGCCCCGGTACAGAAAAGACTGTCGAAAATGCATCTCAACGAACTCTTAATTTGACTACTAAACACAACACACATTTTTATAGATTATGAATAACATAAAGTTAAACGATTCTTAGAATTTCTACATGTCATAAAAACATCAGGTAGGCGCTTTGAAGTTCACTCTCTTGACCTCTATCGTGATATTTATAAGATACATATGCACATAAATGTATAATGTAAGTCTATGGACCTATTAGCATTCTAGCTCAGCTAGTTTACAAGCTCAACACACTTGCAGTATTGTTTTCTGCGTGCAATCTGTTACGTTATCTTCACCAATAATCCGCATTTTCTTACCAGCTTAATGTATTTTTTCGATCAAACAAAATGAGCGCGTCGCGCGGTTTACTATGGACAATCACTTTTCACAAAAAAATATAAACTAACGAGAAGAAATTGTATTTCCCATGAATTATCCCCTAATTCCTAACCATTAAGTAGTTGTACCTTCCATCCAGATGATGATTGACGACTACCAGCACTACACAGACTACACCTGAATACCTTTACCAACCTAACATTGCTTTGGAGAATCTCCTTTACGTGTATATATTTAATTATAATTTGTAATAACATAAGTAAATGTAATTGATTGTTTTAAGTGTTATTTACGAAAAAATTGCTCAGTGTCGAGTTTCTTTCGGCTTTCTTCTCAACAGCGGTCTCGTGTTGGGGAACGCCGGTAGATTCACAATCTAACTTGTAAAAGTCCTACTAGCGGATTTAGTATGGAAATTGTACCACTGTTCTGTTTGTGTGCTGTGACTGTAAAATTTTCCACGGGTGACGTCATGTAAAGGACCGATTCTTAGACATTTTTTTTATAATATTTTCAAAACTAGTCGGTGCAATCAAATTTTCAAATTTTGGATTCTGCCAATAAATTAATAATATTATTTTAGACTGTAACTAACTATTTTGGCTCAGTGACCCAAACAGGATCTTAGCCTCCGAAACGAGAGTACGCCACTTGTCCCGATCCTGCGCAGTTTCTTGCCAGTTTTCGGCTAGAAGCTTACGCAGATCCACCTCCACCACGTCTCGCCAGCGGTACCTGGGACGACCAACCGGTCGTCGACCGTCGACCGGTTGGTCGTCCCAAGTATGCTCTTTTTGCAGCGCGATTCTCTTCCATTCTTTGTAGGTGACCGAGCCAACGAAGTCTATGGGACTTTGTCTCTCCGATAATGTTCGGCTCGGCCACCAGCTCCTCAATCTCGGCGTTAGTTCGGATCCGCCACGTACCATCATTCCTCTTAGTAGGCCCCAGGATCTTCCGAAGCACTTTGCGTTCTGCTACCAGGAGCTCACTTTCCTCTTTAAGGGTCTGTGTCCAAGCTTCACAGCCATACATTGAGGATGGGATGGGTCTTATGAAATGAAATGAAATAATTTATTCAGTAAGTAGGCCACAAGGGCACTTTTACAAGTCAGATTGTGAGTCTACCGGCATTTCGCAAGAGGAGACCGCTGTAGAGAAGAAAGCCGAAAGAAACTCAACAGTAAGTAATTTTTTCGTAAATTATACTTAAAAACTAATACAATTATATTATAACTAGGTAATTGATACATATATGTTAGAGGAGATGTACATTGTACAAGATTCTCCAATTCAATGTTTACACTAAAAATTATATAAAAAAAGTGACTTTTTTCAGAGATGTACCTAAGGTCTCTAGGCGTCACGACACGCAATATAGATTGGTATAATGACAGTCTTATAGGTCCGTATTTTTGTATTCTTGCTGAGAAGCTTGGACACTAAGACCTTATTTATTTATTTAAATCAGACAACTATAACGGTCCATTTTGTGTTAGTAAACTTAGGAAAACTATGTTAGTACTTAATAATTAACAAGGATTTAGTCCTCTGATGGCTGAAATTCCACATTATAGGACAGTTAACCTTAGTCGCTATCATATTTAGGATGGAGGGCTGCACTGCACCGTAGACTATTTTGGATGCGTATTAGACTGTAATACCATTTGAAAATTTGCAACGACGTCGATTATGGTGCCCTCCTTATTAAAATCATAAATGTGAAATTTGTGAAAGTGTTGTCTGTCCTTTCACGTCTGCCTCATACTTACCATAATGTCGGTTATTCTCATAACGCCCGACCTCACAATTTTCGCACACGCTACCCTGAGAAATCGCATGTCAAAACATAAGGACCCTGGCAGCCACACAACCCGCCTGCTCTTAAATAAAACGCCGCATGTTATTGCGAAAAGCGAGTCGCTTATGACCTTTTCTGTAACGGCAGTAACCGCCACCACGGACTAGCAAAACCCGTTAGACCAGTTTGGATTACGGGACAAGGTTAAGGGGCGATTCGGAAGCCAACAATGGCCTCTAAGAATGTCATAAGTGACTAGAACTCGACGAAAATAAGTTTACACCTCATTTGTATGCAGTAGAAAGACTCCAGGTGCAAGCATAACTGAACCAGGTGTTATGAAGCCCATAGTCGCATATGACGTTGTTGTTCTGAAGTGTACTTGTTTATTACTCTGATTGAAAGATCTATAACGCTTATATTTTGCGTCATAATCAATAAGGTTTTTGTTAGTTACGCTCTGAATTTACAAAAGGAATTGTGTCGCATGAAAACGAAACAGGATTGTGACAAAGAAGGAAATAATACATTTGTAAAAAAACAGGAAGGAAGGAAGTACTTTGAAATTGTATTCATTGATTCTAGAAGATGGTAAAAATGGGTTCTTGTACTTTTCATTCCACCCTAAAATACCTACCTCAGAATGCCATTAAAATATGACAAGTTTCGCTGTTTGTGCCTATCATCTGCTTGTGTGTTACTGTTGCATAACATTTGAATTATTATGAGTTGTCCGTGTCCGTGTAGCAGTTTCCCAAAATCACTCAATTCAGTGGTTTCGGACATGTTTTTGAACAACGTCCGCTAATATAAAGATACCGCTCCTCCCCGATTAACCATAACCCCGGGTCACTCCTGTCACGGAGATGCCACGGCTTAGCGCGACCAGCGACGCGACGCGGCGAGCGGTTGAGCGAGAGATCCGAGCGCGGCGGCCATACGAGTGAGCGAGACACACGTACCGCTCACCGCTGTCGCGCAAAGTCGTGGCATCTCCGTCAAGTCCTTTAGAATTAGAATGGAGTTCATTTCAATTCGCCATGGTCAGCCTGCTCGTGGTCAAATCTCCTCTTTGACTTTCCATCAGCCTTCAACTCTACTCTCCTGAAGACGTTTCTGTAATTCTTTATTAGTATTAGAAAAATCAAAATTACACACACAAAGTACCCACCCCTTGGCGTGAAATCAAACTCAGGGCTAGCCGAGGTAGATTTCGCTTACTTTTTCTGAATTCTGATAAATCGTCCTGAGTCGGGCAAGCCACTGCTAAGTACACAATATTTATTCCAAGTAAATAAAAAAGGAAACAAAATACACTAAATTCTGATTATGTACAATGTACATAATATCATCAACTGAAAAAAGATACCAAGTAAATAAAACAACCATATTGAAAACGTTCAATAAGGTCAAAAACATGGTTTCACAATACGTTGTATAACGTAAAACAAATTTATCTATTTATTTATTTTTCGCACAACTTATTAGCATAGCTGTTCAGTGAGGAAATGCTGCCAGCATTTTCGGTACCATGCCGAAGGGGAGCTATTTTTTTAATTTGTTTTAGTTTATTTTAATTTTAGCTTTTTTGTACATTACATTACTTTGTTGTTAGCAGTGTTTAAGTTTTTTATTTACTGTTTCTTTGTATTTCCTTTTTTCTTGTTTTGAAATAAATAATTCTGTATGTAATGACGTAGAAATGTACAGTGCACGGCGTAGATACTACGACGCAGTTTTACGTCACAACGACGTAAATAGGATTTTTGTTTTGATCCTAATTCCCTGTGTATACAATATACTTACCATACGGTATCGGTATGGCATTTTCGGTCATTTCGATCGCTATAAATATAAATCGGTTGGCCACGAGTTTTTATTGAATTTCATTAATAACCAAAAATGGCCATACATTTTACGGCCAGGGGAATCGAAAGTTTGAAACGAAAACCGTTATCGAATTTAATAAATCACAGTAGTAACTAAATATTATTAAATATTAAATATAAATATTATTAAGGGACAATCATACACAAATCGACCTAGTCCCAAACTAAGCAAAGCTTGTACTATGGGTACTAGACGACGATATACATAGTATATAAATACATATATAGATAACATCCATGACCCAAGAACAAATATTTGCACAAATATTTGCCCCGGCCGGGATTCGAACCCGGGACCGCCGACTCAGTAGGCAGGTGTCTACCAACCGAGCCAAACGCGTCGTCAATACAAAACATATTAGATTTTTAATCATACACCCTGTATATTTTAACACAGTATATTACAAAACCATAATTATGCTGAAATTAACGGTCTACCAACTGTTCGCGAGTATCAGAGAATCTGAGAATCTCGAAAGGCTGGCAGATGCATAATTCAAAGAATGAGAATGCACCACACTTGAGTCAAAAAAAATCGTAAAGTTTTTTTTTCGAGGAAACAGGTTTCTCTTTGACTGCAATTGTGCAGCGCTGGAAATGAATCATCCATGACTTTGTCAGAGAGAATAAAGATAATTTCTCGGGAATTTTTGCGCGGGAATCATATGACAATTGAAAACGAATAGATTTGTAGGAGGCACGACAAATAAAGCGTGGCTTTGCACGGCGACTTTCGATGCTCATACATTTGAAAAGAGTTGATAATCACACGAAAGTTAGATTCAAATAAAATACCTGCGTTACTTTATAATTTGCCGTTATATAATTGTAACCACAAGGTGTAATGCAAATATTCGTAAATTTATGATTATGAAACATGTGATGTCTCATTTTTTAGGGTGGCGACAAGGTTAACTGGACCGGCAATCCAGAGGTACCGGGTTCGATTCTCGGTTTCTTCCACCTACTCATTTAAATTTTTATTTGAGCTTTTATCTTTGTATCAATGCATGGTTTAAATATTCGTATTTAAGAGGCTCTAAAGGCAACTTTTTCCTTTCATTCTGCGGTACCCTTTTACCATATGGTATGTAACAGTTTCCCAACACATACGATTATCATCTGGCATTGTTAGATCACCCGGTCACGGACCAATAGTCTTTACGGCTTCAAAGCGGCGCCGGCGCAGGCCTGCGATTGTTTTCGTTATTAGTGGGTTTAGAGTAGGTACTACCTACGTATCGGCTTGGAGTGTAACGCTCCCATAGCCCTGACTTCCTGATTGATCAGTCACGTAATTTCAATCTTTAGTGTTTTCAGAGAGAATATTTATATTGTGATATAACTATTCTCCTTCTAAATAATCCGCGAGTCAATCAAAACGAAATCAGATTAATTGATCTTTAGAAGCAAATAAAACAGGTAATTAGTGAAATTCGGTTTTATGAACAACTGAAACAGATTTTCATTCGTTATGAAAATCAGTTCAACTCAGAAGAACCGTCAGCACCTCTAGCATAACTGTCATACGCGACAATTTCTCACGCGATATAATTACCCGTCTCTGTCTGTGCAGCAATGTGAGAGAGTGACGGGTAGCGCTATCTCGCGCGACAAGTCGCGAAGCATAGTTGTGCTAGACGGGCAGGGCTGCGATGAGATATGATCCCCAATTCATGAATTTGCACATTATATTTAATATATTTCTCTTACAGTACGCGGTTTTAGAAAATGTGCTGCAGGAAGCACAAGAGAAAGGCGTGACAGATGTATTTCCCTAAAAAAACGATTGACGTGATACAACTTTCTCCTTAATAAAAAATGCTTCCGCCTCTGGAAAATTTGACACGACGGAAAATCATGGACATTCATGGTATATTCCATAAATTACGAAACACTTTTACCTCGTCATTTTATTTTAAGTTATTTTGGTACTTCCTGTCCCTAGTATCTATATTTATTTACTAACAAGTCCCAATCCCGACCTTGAGACTATATTTGTGTTATCTAAGATATAAATATGATAATTATATTTTTCGCTGAATGAGAGTTTCGACAATAGTAGTTTATGCAACTGTTACATAATGAGTCTTAAAACACGAAGTGTGGTTTTATGAAACGGGCCGGAGAAAGTTTCATAGCAGGATCACAAGTGTTGTAAGACCTAATTATATACAGTTGCATATCAGTCGTATTCATCATTATCATGGGTTTTCTTTTATGTAGACATGAAGTACCTATACCGACTACAACTTCCGCGGGGCGGAGGAATTAAAAGACCTTATTCCTTTTAATATATTTTTTTTCATATTATTTCAAATATATTGATAATTTTAACCAATGTTTTATAACTGTTCCCTGAGTTCTAGAAAGTAACATAGATATTTCATGCTTTCATTGCGTGCAGCCGTAAATGAGTTGAAAAAATTGGGCAAGTGCGAGTCCAACTCGCGCATGAAGGGTTCCGTACCATAATCTATAACAAGTTTGTTGTATGGGAGCCCCCTTAAATATTTATTTTATTTTTAGTATCTGTTGTTATAGCGGCAATAGAAATAAATCATCTGTGAACATTTCAACTGTCTAGCTATCACCGTTCTCGAGATACAGCCTGGTTACAGACGGACGGACGGACAGCGAAGTCTCAGTAATAGGGTCCCGTTTTTACCCTTTGGGTACGGAACCCTAAAAGCAGTTTTCTGCGTGAATCTTGTCAATCCGAGTTGTTATTAAAACAAAAATGATCATTGAAAATTTCAAACTGTAGGCTTCAAATACATACCAATAAATCTCAATGCCCCTGTTCTTAGTAAGTTAACGCCGTGAAAATATCTTAAGAAACGTGTTTTATCATAGAGAACAATGACTAAAACAACATTTTTGAACGGATATATGCCAGATGACCAACTAGCTACGAGTAAAGTCATGGGCAAAAGCACTATCGCAGTCGGTCACCTGAGCAAACATCTACTATCTACAACGGTATTCCGTCCGTCCGTTAGGTGTTTCGTAATTTAATTGTCGCAGGAAGTCGACGAGTTTATGGCGATTTGATGTTTTAACGGCAAGACCGGATCGGAGACGACCATTAGGTTCTCCATTAGTGCTAATGGAGTACTGGCGTCTGAGTTTTAGATATGGGACGGTAAGACGCCCTTTGCAGACCTCACATTGTAACGTCTAAGAAAGCTCAATCCGCTTCCATATTATTTTATTTGTGCGGGTACCTACGTAATGCTCGTATTCGTAGATATACAGGGTCGCCCATTTTGATCGGTCTGTATGGGAAAATCTGAAACTATAAGACATACGAAGATCTGTTCTTAGGAACCATGTCATCGATTTTAATAAAAAGAAAAACTGCATTCATACATTTAAATAAAAACCTGTACTCAGCTCAGGAATCGAACCCGGATGTTTTGAAAAATAAATTAAAGAATATGAAAACAATGTATTTTATTCATTTAAGACATCATGTTTCATGTCTGTAAAATTGACTACTTAAGACCTACACAGTTGATATCTAAGTAGAAATAATGTTAGTTTAATTTTTCACTTCGTCCAGGTTCGATTCCCGAGCTGAGTACAGCTTTTTTTATTTAATTTATGAATGCAGTTTTTATTTTCACTAAATAAAATTTTATGACATGGTTCCTAAGAACAGATCTTCGATGTCTTATACGTAGTGATTACATACTCTTTGGTCTTATAGTTTCAGACTTTCCCATACAGACCGATCTAAATGGGCCACCCTGTATAGATAGGGTTAGGTTACAAAAAAGTTAGTCGCACAATAACAGTTCGGTCGCCCCTTTCTTCAAAATTGCGTCAAAGCCGAAGAAGCAACGCGACACGCAAATTTTTAGTATGGATCGCATAAGGCTCCTTATTGTAACTATTGTAAGGTCCGTTAAGTATGGATAGTCAAACCTTATTGATTGTAGGCTAGTTGACTCATGTCAAATTGTAATAAACTAATGTTTATTCCGTATAGTATTTAGCAAAGGAAACCTAAATATATATTTTTCAATTCATACAAGTGAAAGATGGCTGAAAAAAATGAATTTGAAAATATGGTTTTTAATCTGTATTTTGAAATGCTTAAAACGCTGTCCGCCATTTTCCCTTATGATAGTGACGTCATTGATCATGTAAACAAAACTGAAAGTCTACTTTGACGACTTCGAATAGTGCCTTCCCTCTCGATCTCCTGTCAAAAGTATATAGGAGTGAGCGGAATGGCACTATACGACGGTCGAATTTCGAATATTTACAGGCAATTCTATGTCACGCCACAGATTAGCAAAAGGGAAAAATAGTGGACGGCGTTTTTGACTGTTTATGAAATTTCCAATTTTCAATTGATAAAATTTAGCTTTCTAGCCTTCACAAAAAAACAAGACATTTTTTTTAGAGCTAGTAAGATCATTATTAACCATTTCAAATATATTTCAAAACTGGGTCAACTAGCCTATCATAATGTCATAAAATATAAAACATAATTTATATTAGACTTGGCAGGTCTAGGCTGTATGCGTGCGGTGCACTGGTCTATGAACTAATGGAGGGAACGATGACAGACGTCAATGTCAGATTTGGCGCGGTGTGAGAAAAGGTGGATGTGATTATTGTGATTTATTGTATTTAATGGATTATGCTGGTATTTGTGAAAAGTGTTATTGATGAGAGTCAATACAAATAGAATTGTTATGCGTGCTTCATGTGGTTTCATTCCTGACCGAGGGATATACGCCAACATCATCCATTCAAAAATGCTGATTGTACTAGACATTTTTATTTTTCTCTTGTGTTACTACTTAGAACAGAGCTATTGCTATTATTGGAAGGTATATATTTGAAACCTACACTTTGAATTTATCATTGATAATTTTTGTTTCAAAAACTACTCGAAATTGACAAAATTCACGCGTCACTGTTTTTTCAACGTATTTTCGGCTGCACGCAAGGAAAGCATGACACATAGCTATGCTACTTTCTAGGACTCAGGGAAAAGTATTATTCACTTTAAAAAGCTGGTTATAATTATCGATATATTTGTCATAATATAAAAAAATTGGGCAAGTGCGAGTCCGACTCGCGCATGAAGGGTTTCGTACCATAAAACAAGTTGCCCCCCTTAAATATTTAATTTATTTTATTTTTAGTATTTGTTATTATAGCGGCAATATAAATACATCATCTGTGAAAATTTCAACTGTCTAGCCATCACCGTTCTTGAGATACAGCCTGGTGACAGACGGACGGACGGACGGACGGACAGCGAAGTCTCAGTAATAGGGTCCAGTTTTTACCCTTTGGGTACGGAACCCTAAAAATGGCCTCTGAAGTAAACGGAAAATATTAATTTGTAATAATATGATATTTATCGTACATTTTTATGGATATAAAGGAAACACTGCGGAAACGAAACCGATTACAGGAGCGGTCAGCCTGTTACGTATTTCGTAACTTAATCGTCACAGCGGAAACAACTTTATGGGTTTTTGATGGGACCAAGTGGCAGAGGCGCCTTTAATACTTGATAAGCAAATGAGTGCTAATTGTATCGGTTTTACGGTTTTCGACAAAAATAAATAAATATCGGACAACCTCGCACAAATTGAGCTAAATAATCCCAAATTAAGCTCATCAAGAAGGCTTGTCTTTTATGGGTACTAGTTACTAATAGACGACGATATACATACTTATATTGCTAAATACATAGAACAACCATGACCCAAGCACAAATATTCGAGTTCAGCGCACAAATATTTGCCCTGGCCGGGATTCGAACCCGGGACCGAATAGGCAGATGCGCTGCAGACTAACGAAGGAAATGCGTGTCCAACTAAACAACAAAGCCGCCGCCAAGGTTTGGGTAAATATCCATCCGAATTGCATGAGTACGAGTATGATCGAACATAGAACGTGCATTTCACTCTCACACTCATATAGATATATTGATTTAAACTTACACGATTTTCAGATATAATTATAACAAAACGGAAAATACGTTTAAAAAGGGTGTTTATTTAAATACCTCGACGTTTCGGACGTGATGTTACATCCATAAAAACGGTCCAATACCGAATATTTCCTTCCCGTTAAGGGGACGGCTAATGCGAAACCTTTAGTGTTTATTAAATCATTATACACAATTTCTTGTTCTTTAGTTGTCTCTAAAAACTTGCCCAAAACTATAGTAGCCGCTTTTGACGTGATTGTATATAGTGATTTAATAAATATTAGTGTTTTGCTAGCTCCTAGACTTCAGCTATTTCTAAAAAAATATTAGATTATGAAGGTATAAGAAAAAAAAACGAAAGTGGCGCTAGTTTCGCAGTACCCGTCGCCTTAAGTTCCTAAAATTACATAAAGATTGGTTTACTTTCGGAGGAAACAGACGAGAACGTCACCTCTATTTGTATAGTCCGGTTACGTTAAATTTGGACCTAATCTGTATCCGACGCCGTAGTTACCAGATGCAAACTTTACGTAAACTGATAGGAAAAGGACCGGTGATATATCCTCTTAACAGCTCAAGTCTGCGTACGATGACCCTTACCATGAGTTCACAGTGACAGTACTCGCTAGCGACCGCGTAAACGATTTCTATGGAGAATTGTAGTTGTACAAAGTATCCGCTAGCGGCGCTGTCCTATTCTCCATACAAATAGTTTACGCTGTCGCTAGCGAGTACGTTAACCCATGGTAAGGGTACCGTTTTATAAAGCAACGATACGTTGGTAATGAAGACGCGAGTTTTCGCAGCTTAGCTGAGAATCGTAAAACCTCTTCCTTTTGCATGGAGATATCATAAATAGCAGTCTCTCACGTGTCCATTGCATACACGAGACGAGAATACGACTTTTCTTTATCATTCTAATGCATCCGGTGGAAATCTAATTTCAAGCAAATCATAGCTTATATCCCATTTAGAAATGCATTATTATTATTACACAAATGCACAACTGCACACATCATCCCGCGTCTTTATGCAGTAAGTCTTTACTTAATACGCAAGTTTTGAACTTTTATGAAGAGATTAAAAATTCTTAAAAGGACGCTCACATTGTCCCTATACGTTTTTTCGATGATACACGATATTCTGCAGTCTGCCCGTAACTATTTAAAAAGATCTAAATCTTCTTTGTGTTAAAGTTTGATTTTTATAAAAGTTACGTGATATCTTAATCACATTTGAAAAGATTTCAATCGCTTTTTTTTTGAGATTTCGTTTCTGAACTTCTGATGCATCTGTCCTTCTGGTAATTTCTGAAAGACGTCAACTAATTCGCGGGGCGTTGTCTCAATTTCGGAAAATTACTCGTAGTCTAAGATCCCGATATATATAAAACGACCTTCACCGACATGTTTATTTGATGAAATGTATTTTATATTTAATTTAATATGTCAATAAATATATTGCATATGGGTTGCCTAACAAATTTTAGTCCAGGGTATGTTTAATTAATCATTTTTTTTTTAACCATTTCACCGGTTTGATTAATATTAGATAAATTCTATACCAATCGAAAGTATGAAGCTCATAGAATATGCAAACGTTAGGTTGCCTTTTCTTTTCCCGTCACAACTATCGGAGCCAGGTATAAACAGGTAAATCTATACCTACTAGCATAAAATTAAAGATTAATATGAATTTATCTAATAATCAAACCGGTGAAATGTTTAAAAAAATATATATTTATTTTTAACTAAACATACCCTGGACTAAAATTTGTTAAGCAACCCATATGCAATATATTTATTGACATATTAAATTAAATATAAAATACATTTCATCAAATAAACATCTCGTTGAAGGTCGTTTTATATCGGGATCCTATACTATAGTCATCGATACGACACCGATTTCAATGCTCGCTGAAGCAAGAACTCTGATGCAGGAGTCCCTAACACGGAGTGTCTCTGGGGGGGTAGAGAGACTTGTCAAGGAAAGCTGTAAGAAAGCATGGATAAAATCTCCTCAATCAGAATTTTCGTAAACGTGGAAATTTAGCCTAAAACCATACTTAATAAATAATAATTAGGTCTATCCAAACGAAAAAAAAAAACCGGCCAAGTGCGACTCTGACTCGCGCACCGAGGGTTCCGTACAAACTTTCACTTATCCCATCTTAATTGGCCTGGTTGAGTTAAGTTGCCACCTGAAATGTATGGCGCCGCATACAAACGAGGTGCAAACTTAACGCATCCGAGTTCTTCAAATATGATGTTTGAAAAGGACTATATTTTTTATGATTTTATGACAAATGTAGAGTTTTCAGATTATAGATAGAGATACAAGAATTTGTGACGATAGTGTATTGTGTGACGTAGGTGACGATGTTACTTGCCAAATTTCATAGTTCCAGGTCATCGGGAAGTACCCTATCATTTTGATTCCGTTGAGTGTCGAAATGTACACGTTTTTTGCGACCTAAACGGCCGCATCTTTTTTTCACGTTAAGAAGTTTGATTTTTTTTCACAGCATCAAGGAACCTTAGACCTGAGTATATGGTGTTAATTTCAACTCGATACCTCCACGCGTTTTTGAAATAAAGGGTCTTATTAACAGACAGACAGACAGACAGACAAACGGGCAACAAAGTGATCCTATAGGGTTCCGTTTTTTTCGATTTAGGTACGAAAACAGATTCGCGAGTTTACTATTGGAACGACGACACATAGTCTGTGCAGAAATAGAAGTCGTGGCAGAATCGGGAACTAACATTATGTATTTTACATGGAGATCGAACCTTAGATACCTGTCTTATAAAAAATAAACAAACTTCTGTCGTTGAATATGCCATTTCATTGCGTATTTTATATGTTTATAAAATAATGTCGAAACGGGGTAAAACCGTAGGTACATAGATCACAAGGGAAATTATACTTAATATTTAGTTATCAGATTTTGTCAGCGGGAAAAAGCTGCTAAAAGCAGCACAATCGACTTAATAAAAGTCACAAAGTTGTGTCCGCTATGGCATGTATGTATGCATGTTGTCTACCGTTATTAAAATTATCGTTCTGTATTCAAATTGTAAACTTTTTGGTGTGCAATAAAGCATTTTGTATTGTATTGTATTGTGTTGTATGGACCTCTATGTTGTGACAGTGAGTGACCGTGTTGTCAGCATAGCAAAATCCATAAAATAAAACTGGCAGGTCCTCAAAACCTACGACTCATCTCTTTCCGCACACTCATCTAAAACCGTAAGGGGAAGGGAAGAGGCCACGAAAATATTTTGGAATCAAGGGGGCTCATGATAAAATGGTTTGGAAACCCTTCCCTAAAGTGTCTCGGCTTCAGTGTTCGCGTATGACCTGCCCCTAGTGTTGTAATAAGAAACGTTTCTCGACAGCTGGCCCGCAATTTAAATCATAACGGTTGTAGTTCACAGTGAATCATCTTTCCGCTTGATTCACCTCCTTTGTGCGTACGGCTGGGCTACAGCACAAGAGGAAAGTAACAACCGCCTTTAAAAAACACGTGTTCTTAATCCCTTTTTATACTGCGTGTGTACGCTCAGTACGGTGATGTAGCACAAAGGAAAGGTGTTGTAAGTGCAGTACCCGTGTTTGAAAGTTCATGGCTCTTAATGCCTTTTTATTTTGAGGCGGTAAGGATTTGTATTTGCATTTTAGAATTCAGACGCATTATGCCTAAGAACGGCGTACAGTCCCAATCGTTTACACGGGGGTAAGAAAGATCTACGAGTATATGGTTTGATAATCAGAAGATAGATTTTTTGATGAATGAATGAATGAAACCTTTTATTTCGGACATAAAAAAATCCATATCATATTATTAGGTCTTAATACAAGGTAGTACCTAGGTACTTAATAAGGTTAGTATGTAAATGGATGGGCGACTGTATCACAAATTTCGAACAGATTTAGTGTACAGTTGGCACTGCAGACGCATCCCTTAAAGATCGACACAGATTGGTCCTGTCACTGTCTTGTCAGGCTTTTTTAGGGTTCCGTACTCAAAGGGTAAAAACAGGACCCTTTTACTAAGACCACTGTCCGTCCGTTCGTCCATCTGTCTGTCACCAAGCTGTATCTCATGAACGGTGATAGCTAGACAGTTGAAAATTTCACAGATGATGTATTTCTGTTGCCGCTATAACAACAAATACGAAAAAAGGAATAAAATAAATATTAAGTGTTTGTACAGAACCCTCAGTGCGCGAGTCCGACTTGCACTTGGCCGGTTTTTTTACTACCCTAAACTACCACGGAAGACTTTTGTATATATTTTTCCGCCGCTAGCAGTTACTTATTTCGCCATTTTACAATAAGTATCTCAATGAACCCCCGGAAAAACCTTAAAAAAATTATACCACAAGGATATATCCGGGAAAATCCGGGCACGTCGCAAAGGCCCTGCGTCTTCATTTACATGCCGGCGACGCCTACTTCCGCCGAGGTGCGCCCGCGCACGACGCCGCCTATGTGTAATGTGTAACAGACAGATATCAGGCAGAACAGATATCAATAAACCGGTGATTATTCGGAGCGTTTTAACCGCCTCATTACCATAACCGCAATATTGGCCAACCAACGTAATTTTGATAAGAATTAAAAATCTGCGTCATCTACAAGCAGAGATGGGCATTAATCGATTAATTTTTTAATCGATTAATTAATAGAGTTCTTCGACTAGATGCATAGTTGTGCTAGACGGGCAGGGGTCCAGGAGACAAAATGTGGTCTAATACGTCGGTAGAGTACGTCCGAGAAAAGGAATTTTCTTTTATTTAGTCCCCACGAACAACGAAATAAGTGATCCATGTTTAATGAAAGTATTCTATATCAAACTTTGTATGTAAAAATCGCGAATGGGGTGCCTAAAAATAGTTACAAACCTGCATTGAATCAAGTCAAGTTATACGTTTTCGATTGTATACCATAACTTCGTACGCAGACAGGTATGAGACCGGTGGCAGGACGGGCATGTCATGTGCCTATTTAGAAGACAATTGAAAGGAGTCTTCTGCGAGCACTCAGATGCACCTAGCTAAATCGTTGCTACAGTTTGACACTTATTAGGCTGATAATGGTAACATAGATAAGTAAAGTCAGTAGGTACCTACATTCCGTTTGAATTTGAACTATGTTGGCCAGGTCTATCGCGATATTATTGGTTTACTTTCATTGCCAACGTCAAGCAATGAAGGTGTCGGCCAGGACATGCAAAATAAACAATGTAATTCTGACCTTTTGAATGTCAAAAAATAAGTCATAGGTTTTATGACCGATCCTGTTATTTTATTAACACGCTATTATTAACTTTGGAAGTCAATTTTAACCTACTTCTAATTATCGTGTCGCAATGAAACTTTGAATGTCCTATAGGTAGTTCAGATAACAAAATACAATAATTTGTTGTTATGGAGGTGATCTGATAATGGAGACGAAAGGTGGTCATAGAAACTCCAAAACATCACATGGCATGATGGCAAGCTCGTTGTATTTAGGCTCATGTGATACCTATATTTCGATGTTTATGCAAGGAAGTATAGTCGGCAATAAAAATATTCTGTGGATTAAAATATCCCTACTTTGCAGGGATTACAAAAACAAAACACTGTTCCACGACTCGCGCATGAAGGGTTTCGTACCATAATCTATAACAAGTTTGTTGTATGGGAGCCCCACTTAAATATTTATTTCATTTTATGTTTAGTATTTGTTGTTATAGCGGCAATAGAAATACATCATCTGTGAAAATTTCAACTGTCTAGCTATCACCGTTCTTGAGATACAGCCTGGTGACAGACGGAGACGGACGGACAGCGAAGTCTCAGTAATAGGGTCCCGTTTTACCCCTTTGAATACGGAACCCTAAAAAAACATGAAAATATAATCTATGGAAATCTACTGTTAGAACTATTCAATAAAAACGCGGGGTCAAGTAAATTAAGTAGTTCCGCGGAATGTAGGAAAGGTGACATTCCCAATGTGCAGCTGTGGCGGTTGCACAAAGCGCCGCGCACTCCTCACCTTGCAAATTATTGTTTATGGTCCAAACATAGATAAATTATTCGAGTTTTCAAAACGTAACCATAAACACAAATTTAAAATTTTAGCACTAACTAACAAGCTGCTAAAACATTTAACAAATAAAATGTAATAAAGAAAATGAAGGAGGTAAGTAACTAAATTTAGACATGTGAGAGAAATATCGTGATAAAACATTTCTTCGCGTTTGCGGTCAGAGAACGGTCGCTGATCAATCTTAAATGAAGGTCAACGACATCGGTCTTACTAACAGACCCGGTCAAAATGACTCCGACCTGGTTGTTGTTGACACATCCGGATCGGAAGGCGCATCACACGTGGTGACCCTTGCCGCGAAGATTCTAAAAAACTTCAATAAAAAACGTAAGTGCGCTAGCACGTAAAGTTACTATTGTGGTTTTAATTGAAACGAAAGAGACGACAGATTGTTCACTACGAAATGAATGGAACAGCTGTAAGCGTAACGACAATAGCTACATTAAATAATGTTATTCGGAGGTTTCCGCGGTAATGCAGCGGTCAACTCGCTATATGCGCCGAGTGTAGGTATGTTACGATTTACCACAGAAACCGGTTCGTCTGCACAACTCGTGTCTACCTACTTCATCAATTCAGTCACCCGTACTTTCTTACAAAGCCACACGTATCCACGAGATATCCATTTCAAACACATTTGTATGAACCACAGATCAAATATTGTTTTAACGATAAGATGCGTTTATCGATTAGGAACAGGAATGCACTGTAACGGTTAACTTTTGAAATTCGAACAAAGCGAACATCGGCAAGTCCGAGTTGGTTCGAGTTACTTTTACCTGGTTTCCCGCCACGTCGGTGACCACATGCAGGCCGGGATTGGTGCAATTTGATAGGAGACACAACGTTTACACCGAATCACGGTCTAAGCGTGGCCACCGCTGTGAACGACCGCCGGACGGGTAACGGGACCGCGCGCCGCGGATGCTGCGTAGCGGTCTTCGACGGCCGGGCCCGCTTGGATAGGCCGGGACTGGTGCAATATCGCACAGAAACCGAATATAGCGCCAGTCACCGCCCAGCCACACGGGCCTCCCGGACAAAGGATGCCGCCTCGTCGCTCCCATTCGCGAAGAGGCACCTCCGCTCGGTCTTCCTTCTTCGTACGAAGATTTTTGTAACCCGGGGATTGATCGTCAGTGAAAGTCACACACTTTGGTTGAACGGTATCGGAACGCGCGTATTTTGGAGAGCAACGCGCGTGCGGCGCGCGCGGCGGCCGGCGACAGAGTGTCGGGCCGGGGAGGGGAGCGACGCCGGCGCAGCTGTCGCGCCGCGCCGCCCGCGCCCCGCGTCCCGCCGGCCCTTTATCGTTCTGGGAAGTGGTTCCTGAACTTCCCGATTGTATTACCCTACTCGTCCGATTTACCCGAATATCGGGTAAAATTTGGTATCTTTGAAAGTTGTGATCCTTGACCGGGCGATGACGTTGGCACGGCGAGCTTTGCGTGATCACTCGTGTAGCATTGATACAGATATCAAGGTGATTGAAATTACAATATGTTTTATCGGAACTGGTATCCTGTGAACGCATATCAAGTAGTATACCGCACACTTTCATTTTAAATTTAAATAGAGACCCAATTTGTGGAACCGGTCGATTGATCGATTAAAATAAGAGATTTTTAATGAGATCTGTCGAATGACGAATGTGGGCGTCTAGGATGTTGAGATATATTGAAGTTATTGAACGAACTTAATCAAATAAAAATAACACAATACTAAACAAAAGTCAATTTAAAAATATCCCTTACTAAATATAACCAGTAGTTGATAGAACGTTCCAAAACCGTAACTTTCATCGCTGTGGATATTTTTGGCTTTATTACTTGAAATTCTCGAAATGTTTAGTCCTGTTTTGTTTACATCGGTGACGTGCATGGATTTTCAACGAGTTACCAGAAAATTTGTCGTTGCCAGTAAAATAAATTAGTACCACTGAAAGAAATATATTCACAATCCATGCATGTTACTGTTTTCCTTCCAAACCTGATGCAGGCTAATCGTTTTGACATTTGATAAGGTCAGCCAATTGGAGCGCGTTTTACATGTAATTTTCTGATGAGATCTATTTAAATGTAGCCTAAATTATAAAATTCACGATTGCACTTAAATTTCGACCTTAGTGATCACTTCAAGTATTCATTCCACCTTTGATTTTTGATCGGTTGATCGAAAGACAGACCTATAGCGAAATATTCTGGGACATCATGTGTTACAACTAACACTACCTGTAGTAAAAGCCACATTATTTTAATATAGCAACTGAGTTAATTTTTATTTATTTATTGTTATCTTTACCATTTTTGGTACTATTTTGCCTGACAATATAAAATACAGGAATGATTCCATAAACCAAAATTCAGTCAAACTAAATTCGTGTTTTTGCTTCAATAACCTCAAATCAATCCACATATCATGGCATTATTTGTGTGCGAACGACTATGAAATGAAACTTGTTCTACAGTCGAGTGTGTGACTGCAAATATAACATTCGTAACATTATAATCACGTCACTAACCTGTCAACTTTTTTCGCTAAATCTGCGACCAAATAGATAGTTTACGTCTGGGTGAATAAACTTTTTTAGAGGTACTTACTTTTTACATGGTCATAGTCACTGTGCAAGTTATGGTCCACGATAACTTGATTTGGGTAGGTAGTGTAAACAGAAACAAAAAATTGATATCGTAATTATTTAGCATTAAAATTTAGGGGCACTTCTGCAATACAAATATTCATACAAATACGCTTGCAGACCAAAATACATTTACACAAGAAATCAAATAAAAACGGTTGTCAGAAGGCCATCTTATCGCTAAAGAGCGATCTCGTCCAGATGACCTTTGAAACACTTATCAGTGCCAGTTTTTTTTCATAATTTTTGGCTTTTACCTTAATTGCGTCCGATTTCTTAGAAACAAAACTAGGTAGCCTTAAAACAAATATAGAAATGATCGATTAAATATCAACGGGTCGAAGAGAGAAATCCAAGCTGTTATAAAAACATGTGTGTGATGATATAGTTAGTTTTCATTACCGATGCAAACAATTTTAAAATGCATGCTGACTGTATATTATTTTGCAGTGCCTAGAAATCCACCGTATGTTCTGTATTTGCCGGTGGAATCAAGTCTTGATACGAGAGCTATATAATTTAAATAACAGTGGGAGATAACAATCACAATGACGGAACCTTTCACATACGACACGAATTCAATCTTGACCAAATTTTTATGCTAAAATACGACATGTTCATGGCCTCTCGCCCGTGAATGAACATTTGCTTCGCTTGATTAATTAATTCTTTTAAAATGGATACTACGCTCATGACCTAGTAACATATTACATTATCCTATATCTGTCGTTATATACTTAAAAAAAAAAAAACATTTTTTAATCAACAAAATCGTATCCACAAAATTTAGAAGTTTAGTAGTTTAAAACACATATTTTGCTGTCCCGAAAAACCGTTAACCGGGAGAAATCGTTCCATACCTGGCAACCCCGCGATATTCGACATTCAAACCGATCCCGCGCCCTACCTGCGCTCGCACTGCCACAGATTATAGAACGGCGGGATAAAATAAAAAATATCTACAGTCCAAATAATAATATCAACGCACGAGCCACGTGGTCATAAATGTTATTTATCACAATTGGAACTAAATGACGTCACGGTTTTTGTACTCATTGACATATGGGATTTTTTTTTTAATTTCGCCGTGGAATTTCCCCGGCGCAGTGGCAAGAGCAAGATCGATCGAAGGGGCAGATGTTTGAACGATTTCAAGTTGTTTGTTCCCTGTAGGTACTATTTACCTTTATGTTTATTTATAACGAAATCCAGATATTATAATCTTTAAAAAATCTTATTTCAGATAAGTACGTAGTAAGTTATTAATTAATCGAATAATATATATGTCAATATTATTTAATATTAGATATAAACTTAGTTAATAAGTCCTCTTAAGTCCGTAAAAATAGGTAAAAGTACCTTTCTCACTTGTAAGTAGTAAGTATCTACAAATCATCAATTACCTTCAAAATCAAAATGGTAAAAACTGTCGGAAATAGCTCCTTCACTTTTATGAGTGCCTGGTATCATCATGAAGATGAACGCGTGCAATACGAGTACTTTGTGTAGTAAACATGGTAATTTTTATAGTGGGCTGCGCGCAATTTTCCCACGTTTCATCGCAACAACAGCATTATCGACGGTGACCACTCACCGCTTCCATCATACCATCAACTACCAGCGCCGTTACGTTTCTTTACGCGGGCATTACGTTGGTACCTATATAGGAGTATGTCTATAGTGTCAGTTGTTCCCAATGCGAGCCAAGCGACTGGTGGGTCGTAACTCGTAAAAGAGGAGTTTCTAGTTCGCTCTTTTGCGCAGTTAATTTTAGGTTTAAGTTACAATGTGCTCTATCTGGGCCATTTTTTGTTGTACACCCCACTTTTTTTTAAATTAAGGATATTATCAAGGTATTTTCTACTTTTGAGAATCCATTACTATGGGTGGCTTTTTCTCGGGGGCTTGAACCTATATTCGCGGGGCACGCATCACAGCGCAACTTGGCGCTAATTATTCGGTGTAAATTACGATGTCTTTAATTTAGGAATATCTCGGCTTTGTCGCGGCATAATATCGGAATTGTATCAAGTTTTATTCCTAGCTTTCAAACAATTCCCAAGTTTTATTCCAAGCTTCAAACAGTCATCCGATAGAGCTGAATTTGGCACAAAGTTCGCTGACAATACCATCAAAAAATCAAAACGTTTATTCTGTACGTAGGCCACAAGGGCGCTGTCACATATCTGAATCTGAATCTACCGGTATTTCACAAAAGGAGACCGCTATTGAAGAAAGCCGATAGAAATTCAACAGTAAGTAATTATACTTAAAACTATTACAATTATATTATAACAGTAATTTATTAAAAACAAATCTCATGCATGCATTCAAATATTATATCCACAGCGCAGGTTTCGTCATAAATACAAAATGAGCATCCGTAGCAACCATCGTCAAACTATAACTAGGCAATTGATACAAGTAGAGATGTAATAATGTGTATATTTATTATTTATGATACTGTCGAACTGATCTGATCATTCAGCCGGATGGTAGTTTAATATATATAATAAATAACCCATACCTAAAATAAGCAAAACTTGAATAGTACTTCTAATTCTTGATTTTTATCAACACTTTAAAGTTACTTGAGTACCTATACATTTTGAACCACTTATATCACAGTATATATATGGGCTAAAGCAGTATGGAAACTAAGGCCTTTTTTGAAGATAAATACCTACGCGCTAGGGTTGTCACCCGCTGCCGGCGGCACCCTAAGTTAGATTTTTTAAAATGTTTTTAGATTTGTTTATTACTGTATTGTATTCTACTTTTTATATAAATTTATTGTAAAAAACCTAGCCTAAGATGAAAGATAAATAAAGGAGATAGTAATCGAATGAATTTACTAGTTTAAAACAGGCAGTTATAATGGGAAGTTTTTGTACGGAACCCTCATTGCGCGAGTGTCACTTGCACTTGACTTTTTTTTATGTGGATACACACCACAATGTTCATATTATTATATTGTTATCAATTTCTATATTGGTATCAATGGTTTAAATGTCATCCTTTACAATATTAATACTTATTCACGCAGTATTCGACGTGTTTACACACGTAGTCCACGGACAGTCGAGGGGTTAGGAGGAGAGCGGGCGGCACATGCGGCGGCGCCGGCACGCATCGCCATCGCGTCCGTCGGTCGCGACTCCCGAACATTCGATAATACAACGTTCGCGCGCACTACTCGTACGAATCGCTCGCTTTTCTCATAGTCTGCCTGTATCTTGTGTTATTCTTATTTGCCCATAAAACTGTGCTGTGACTTTTATAAGAATTATAGTGTTTGCCACCATCACCAACCGTTGTTTTCCTGGACGCTACCCCACGATCTAACCTAAATACAATATATATTTTATACTTGTAAATTTACACCAAATATCACATAAACAACCAAACGATTTATTTAAAAGGAAATGCATTTTATTTATTAACTAGCAAACCGTTAGGCTCCGCTCAGGTGCAATGCTAATAAATAATGCATGTAGGTATTATAATTATAAACCTTTATCTTGAATCAATCTATCTATTTAAAAAAACGCATCAAATCCGTTGCGTAGTTTTAAAGATCTAAGCATATATAGGAACAGACAGACAGGAAGCGACTTTGTTTTATACTATGTAGTGATAATAAAGCATTCTTACCTTTCAATATCAGCAGGAAGTTTAAAAAAAGAAAGCTCCGGTTTTAAAGAAGCAGAATTCAAGCAGCCGTATACAAAGCAATACACTCGTGGCATCTTTAAAAAATCGCGGCCAGCGCACGCACGCGCGATAAACACAAACAATGACCGGTCGTCTCGATGCGCCACGCGCGACTGACAGCACCGTGAAGTCCGATGAGACGCCTCGTAAACGCTTGCGTCTGTGTGTGTGCGCTGTTTCGACCGTTTGTTCGTAGTTTCCATACTGCTTTAGCTCATATATATTCTGTGCTTATATGGAGAGTGCCAAGCCGCCGATAACAATCCTTCGCTCTCCAGATTTCCAATCGTTACCCGATTACGTCGATTACAAATTCTAGGCTGGGTACTTGAAGTTATCAATCATTTATCTGTAGGTAATAAGTTTTTAGTAGTTTGACTAGGAAGGAATCCGAATAACACGTGTAGTCCTGTGTCCATAACAGGACTATTTTAAAAATTGCACGTCCGTGGGACAGGCGAAACTCATACAAAAATATTCTGGCCAGAGACGGCACATCCCACGTAGCACACAGGCTGCTTAGGAGCTTATGTAGCCCTTATACGGCTTATTTTAGCTGTGTAAGGGATGTACTGCCATGTACACGTATCTTACTATGACATCCGTATAAAGATACGACCTTTTACCGTAACACGGCACTATAGTTACAGAATGAGTGCTACATGGGAAGGCAATGCCTTCTGCTCGGCTGTAGGCGGTAGTAACAGTTTTGCAAAGGTAAGTCGCCGTCCATAGACGTGGTGCGATATCTATCACGAGGGTCCTAATTTTTGCCTCTCAAGTCACTACCTAGCCGTGGAGCGTTAAGAAAATTAAATGTTTCAAGTGTGTTTATAGATAAAAACTATATGTCGCGTTCAAATTATAATCACATGCAGCATAAGGCTCTCCACTGAGAAAATCAACCAATCAGGCTGCGTCTTTGTGAAGCCCGAAAGCAATGCCGTATTTATCCAGCCTAGGGGCCTCAGTCCCAAAAGCAGGACTTGCACTTTTAGGGGGAACATGTTCTTTTAGGGGAGGGGCCCCAAATGCCAAGTGCCTAGGGGCCCTGGCCCTCTAAGTCCACATGGAGATGTGTAAAAAATTGCTCCAATCCACTTCTGTGGAGAGGCAGCATAAATTCAGTAGTTTTTTTAAAGCCAAGTAGAGATGCATCGTAAGATTCTTCCTATAGTAGAAATAAAAGCATTAGAAATATTTATGTTGGCTTTTATTCAAGAATCAAATATCAGATCGGGCTCCTTTTTCGCTCAAAGACTGAGCCTTGCATTCAAAGGGGAAACGCGGCGAGCGTGCTGGGGACGATGCCTCAGACTGCTTCAGTACTGGGGGATTCTTTTTAAATTTAAGTTTTAGTATGTATATTTTTAATTTATTTTCCATTGTAATAAATATATTTTTTAATTATATGTAGATAAATAAATAAAGAATCAAATAAATAAATATCATATGATTGGGCACAGCTAGTATCCCATATTTTATCAGTTAGGTGCATGCCTAGGTCGATAAAATGTTTAGCAGACAGAAATATTAATAGCAATAGCAGGTGAGTAACCTTAAATACAGCTTCATTCATAAAAGGAGGACCGTTGAGGACGAAACGCTAAAAATCTCTTTATTATTTAACGATATTCTTTCTTCCATATAAGTATTAACTAGTTAAGCTTAAGCTATAGAAATCTTGCTGCGCAGCTGATAAGACTTTTTCTATTGTATCTACTTTCAACTTTCCATAACAATGACTGCATACCTGGAAAACCAGGTACCCATTGTCCACCATTTTAATACCACGTTTCTTAAACAATACCGAAATAGCGAAAATGTAGCCTAAAACAAAATCACCAATTCACCATACTGAGCCGAAGGACCATTTTTTTTGCCGATATCTTTGCGAATATTTCAAACAAAAGGATGCTTCCTTTAAAACACTGTAACTTAAATCTTTTAAACAATATACTGCCCAAGTTCTTACAGAATAAAGTTTAAATTTAACAGTAAGACCGCTTGGCCTCGGCGAGGACTTTTACTGTGTTCTGAATCTTGATGCTTCTCTATAATGTTGTGTTTTGGTTGTTGGGTGTAAAATATGGTGTGACCATGGTACGCTTCTTGGAAAACATAAAAGTGTGTTGGTCGAGATTTTTCTACATCTCGTCCCGTTGGGCATCAATGGCGAATTGTTATACAATAATGGCTAACTTGGTCACTTCCTTTGTTCAAATTGGTTTTTTAATTGGTCTATTTTGTATCAATACCTAGTCAAGGTTATTTCAATGTAATAAAATAGTACATTATGTAAACCACGTATAGGAAAGCGCGGCGTAGGTCGGCCCCCGACTAGAGGGAAGGATGACCTCGTGAGGGTAGCGGGGAATGAATGGATGCGGTGTGCAAAACTCTGCTCGGGATCCCACTTTGTGGCGAGTCATGGGAGAAGCTTAAGTTCAGCAGTGGACGTCTGTGGCTGATAGATAGGATGTATAAACGTTTTATTGCAACCTTATATTTAACCGTCTCAAAAGTTATTTAGTAAGTATGTCAAGATGTTGCTTGCTTTCTGTTCTCGCCTAGAGCATTTCTCATGAAATTTTACGAGTAGGTTCAATAAGTATATATTAGAAATTCGGTTTTTTGAAATCTTTCAAAATGGCGGAGGGGGTTGAATTGAAAATAGTTTTTTTTTTTTTTCAAATATTATCGAAAGGAACTCGTGAGGTCTGGAGCTCACAGAGCAACTAGTTATTCTAAATATTTAGGTACAACTTAGAAATCACAATAATATTATGTGTTTTTTTATATAAATAAATAATATATATTATAGGTAAAGGGAGAATCTTGACACAAATCAACCTAGTCCCAAACTAAGCAAAGCTTGTACTATGGGTACTAGACGACGATATACATAATATATAAATACATATATAGGGTGCATTGGGGTAATTACGATAGAAATTTTGATGAGTTGACTAAACGACAACATTTCAGTTAAAAAATATTTTATTTGTAAATTGTACTGCCTATATTTTTATATCTCTTGAAAATTTATGAATAGATTTATGATTAGTGGACATTACATACAAAAATACGCTGTTATTTCTTTTTTTATGCATATTTCTTGTCATGTCTCACTTTTCTGGTCGTTTGGGTGAAATACGAAATATGATCGGTTAATTCCGAAATAGTTGAAAAGTAGATCTTACTAGTCATAGACTGATGGTTTATATTTATTTTTCATTTTTAACTGCCCCGTGCTTGTAATATTGCAAACTTTGTTAATAGTTTCGCTTATACGGTCATTTCGGAAAGATTACTTCGGAATTACTCCGGTAAAAGTAAGTGGTTCTCAACATTTCACACAAATACGCACTATTTTAAGTAGCAAAAAAATGCGTCAAAAACTTTTTTCCGAGATCAATTCATAATTTTTAATGCTTATTTTCATAAAACAACACAGGAAAATTAAAACAGCATCCACTGTGATTTAAACGAGTGGTGGCGTTGACATTATGTCACATCTCCTTGATCCCTTTAATTTAATGGTTAGAAGTTTTAAAAAGCCAGTGTGGCGAAAAAAAAGGGTGTACATTTGATGTACAGAAATTATGCTTTATATCTATAAAAAAAACACACTTTAATTGAGCTTGTTTGAGGGATATTCACTTATTCCAGACATAAATATATCTTAACATCATAACAATGTTTATAGTCATAAAAAATGCATTAACTGCGTTTAACAGAAAAAATATTAGAATTGCACAAAATGTAGTTGTATACAATCGAGTTACATTTTTTTATCCTACGGACCGTTTTTGTTCGGATTAGAAATTGAACGTGTTGACCATTGAAATCGCTTGGTGACAACCAAAAACTTTCTATAAAATAAAAACTGACTTCAAAAAAATCGTGCCAAACCACTCAATTATTATATTTAGGGAACAATTTAAACGCTCACCAAAATGGCTTTTATACCCCAAAACTAAATTCCAAATAAAATGAATTGCCTCCATATAAATTAAACCCACTCTATACAGTGCTCCCCAAATTAAATAATTTTGTATTCCAAAATCGATAATATACATTACACCAGAATAATTTTATGTTGAGTCAGTATATCTTTTTGCTTCCCAAAATGGATTTTTTGCTCACCAAATATTGTTTTCATAAAACATCAAAATTATTACCAAACATTTGCAGTCTATTTTGCTTTAGTGTAATCAAATTATCTAACCTTTAGTCAAAATATATTACTGTCTATCTAAAATTACAATTGCTTCCCTTTATTTCTTAACCCCGCAATCCGCAACCCGACCCGCGTTTAATTTTTTGAAAAAAAATTAGTGTTTCAGCTAGGTAACCATCTAATCCTGATCACCTTTCAGAGCAGATCCGACTCGGCCGGGTTAGGTTAGGTTAGTTTTTTTTTATATCCCTAAAAAACGCTCCATAATGTGCGGTAGTCATTATTAGCTATGCTATATACTATACTTAAATATGCTTTACTTTTAAATAAATAGATTTTCCATCCTAAGCCAGTGCTCTACGGAAGACCGTGCCAGAATTTTGGCAGTAGGCACCAAAGAGGCCGGTTACTGGCTCCAAGCGCACCCTTCCGTGAGCACTGGAACTTTTCTAGAACCCAATACCGTCCGACTTTCAGTTTGTCTCCGTCTCGGGATCCCGGTCTGCGCCCCACACCGATGCCCCTGCGGCAAAGACGTTGACAGGCTGGGTCACCACGGACTTTCCTGCCAGAGCAGTGCAGGCCGCTTCTCAAGACATGCTGCTCTGAACGACATCATCCGCCGGTCTCTTGCATCAATCAATGTGCCGGCCCTTTTAGAGCCGACTGGCATCTCAAGAGACGATGGCAAGAGACCGGACGGAATGTCTTTGATTTCGTGGAGTAAGGGACGGGTGCTGGTGTGGGATGCAACCTGTGTAGACACACTGGCCCCGTCACATCTCCACCGATCCTCAATCAGGGCCGGAGCAGCGGCAGAAGCGGCCGAAGGCATAAAGCGGAATAAGTACAGTGGTCTTGGCGCTGAGTACAATTTCTTACCTTTTGGCGTCGAGACCCTGGGTCCGTGGGGCCCCAGCGCATTAAGCCTCTTCAAAGATATTTCGAAGAGGCTTATTGATGTTACTGGTGACCGGAGAGCTGGCGGTTTCCTCGCTCAAAGAATCAGTTTGGCGATTCAGCGAGGAAATGCCGCCAGCATCTTTGGCACTATGCCGCAGGGGCCATTTTTAGATTTAGTTTAAGTTTATTATGTTCGAGTTTAGTTTATTTTTAATATAGTTTTATTGTAAGTATTTTAAGTTGTATTCCTTAGACTTTATTTTGACCTAATAAAGTAATAAAAAAAAAATATATATATAGATGCACGCCACAAATATCAATTGTAATATATTTAGTAACATTTTGAGTGCAATATTTGCTGTGCAATCAGGAATTTTGATATAAATTTTGATTATTTTTGCATAGAAAAAGGTTTTTTTTGATGTGCGTTTAAATACTACCCGTAATTGAAACCTCAATATTTATTAATTAATTTTAGGGTATAAAAGCCATTTTTTAGTTAGTTTTTTGCCTCAGCAAAAATGACTAAAATGGAAGCAATAATATAAAATATTGGTGACATCCATTTAACAATAATATATCTATATTTATTTGGTCTGATATTAACTTTAACGGTGTTTATATATTTTTATAGCATGTAAGAAAAATAATTATTAGCTTTATTTATAGAATAGTTTGGGATACACTATTTGGTGAGCATTCATCCGTTTTGGCAAGCATTAAGAATTTATTGGAAGTAATTTATCAACATATTTGGTAGGCGTTTAATCATATTTGGTAGGCGTTTAAACACAAGCCTTATATTTATATATTATACTCGTAGTTTAGTAGTGATTCAAATGTAATCTGTACTTGAACGGGATATTTTAGGCTTTTTAGTTTTTTTTGAAGCCGGTTATTTTTTTTGCTTTTTAGCGATTCATATAAAATACTTATGGCGGGGTGATCGGAGAGATCTTGAAGGCATGCATCTCGTTTGAGTTATCCCCTAACCCCTAACCGTTAAGGAGTCATACCTTCCATCATCAGCTCAGCATAGGAAGATGAAGACTATCAGACGCAAATTAAAACGATGTTCATTCAAGATTAGATTGTGCAAGATTATAAAGTTGTTCGTGAACAACTTCATAATCTTGGACAAACATATATAGTATGAGAATGTGAGAATCAAACGGTGAGAATATCTTTTTTGATGTCGGTTTAAATACCAAAACCTTCTCCTAAGTGTAACAAATGCTTTTCTGAAAACCGCATTAAAATCGGTTGAGCCAAACGCGAGAAAATCGGGGACAAACATACATACATACATATTACATACATACTTACTTATGGGTCAGATGAGAACCTTCTTCCTTCCTTTTTTTGAATTTGGTTAAAAACTCACTAAAATATTTCTCAGAATTCTTCAATCCTCGTATCTAGCCGATAAGCGATTAGAACACGCTATTTTGTATCCTGGGAGAACAAAAATATCTCCTGGGTCACCAAGAAAAATCGACATATCAAAATAATTCTGTTCGATTTTAAGTTCTAGTTAGATTTACTTTTTAGTTAATTCATTATATCTAACATAGATACGTGATAAATTACGAAACCTTATAGATTTCAAAGACAATATTATGATTTTTTGTTTTGTTGGGACACAAGTTGACAAAAAAGTTGATCGACCCAAATATATCTTTATCCTAAATACCTAGTTTGAGAACCACTGGTCATATCTATGAAAATGTTAGGCGGGGTTATTGCGAATGAGATCGAGTATCGTAATAAACCCAGAAGGGTAATTCCGAAACAAATTAAAAAACAACACGTGCACTTCGTGTTGCCCTCAATCAATAGTAAAATACAATAATCTATAATAATAAAAAACAATTATTTTTATAACTAACCTGGGTTCCGAGAAAAGAGTGTTGGGGTTATTGTGAAATAATCAAAAAGGCGCGAAAATCACTTGTCTGTCGAGATGGCACGTTGCTCACACACGTACGCTAGCAGCGACGAACGGCGACTGGAGCGTCAAAGCCGATAACAATGGCGTCTAAAGTAATGTTGCCAGTAGGAAAATATCGCGGCGTTTGGTAGTTTTTATAAACTTTCGGAATATAACCAATTTCGCAATAACCCCAATGCACCCTAGATAACATCCATGACCCAAGCACAAATATTCGAGTTCATTACACAAATATTTGCCCTGGCCGGGATACGAACCCAGGACCGCCGGATCAGTAGGCAAGTGCTTACAAACTGAGCCAACCGCCTCGTCGTTTATATATTGTGTTGTACTTATAATCGTCTAGTACCCATAGTACAAGCTTTGCTTAGTTTGAGACTTGGTCGATTTGTGTAAGATTGTCCCTTAATAATTATTATTTATTTATTCGAGTATTAGGTACAGGGGCCTATGATGCTTGCGTTTATCACGTGATAAATAAGTGACAAAGCATCTGTCACTCACACTCGCATTTTGTCAAAACGTGACGGATGCTTTGTCACTTATTTATCGCGCGATAAAAGCAACCATCAGAGGCCCGCAGTACATAGTCAAGAAATATAAAATCAGTTTCTGACCAAATATTTTTTTAATGTGTTTTTATGAACACTGCATGATCTACATACATTTCTTGAGTGAGATAATAGTCCAAGCAAGCTATACTTGCAAGCTACTGTCAGTACCTACAGTAGCCGGAGCAGAATCGGCTTCCTTAATATCTTCCAAAGAACAACAGAGAAAAGTGCTAACTGCTAAAACGCTCTTAAATGGGCAACTCACTTGGGACTATCGGCGGTAAGCTTAAGAGTAGCAATAGAAGAAACTATACTAACTAATAACAGAAGAGTAGAAAACTGGCCAAGTCCGAGTCTGACTCGCGCACTGAGGGTTCCTGTGGTATGGCGCCGGATACAAATGAGGTGCAAAGTTAACGCAACCGATCACGTTAGTTGTCTGGGAGCCCCACTTAACCCGTTACCAAAAAAAAATAAAAATTGGAATTTGAACTTTAACACGTAGTCAATGAAGTCGAAATTATCAGTAGTCATATATATATGGCTTCGTATGCGGTTAAATATTTATTTTATTCTGTTTTTAATATTTGCTATTATAGCGGCCTCAGAAATTTCAAACAGTGTCCAGGGAAAGCCCGGACACTTTATGTGAACGAAAAATAAAGCGATTGTTAGGGTTCCGTAGTCAACTAGGAACCCTTATAGTTTCGCCATGTCCGTCTGTCCGCCCGGCTTAGCTCCGTGATCATTAGTACTAGAAAGCTGAAATTTGGTATGAGTATGGGTATGTATCAACGGTACAATAAAAACTAAAAAAATATTTTTTTTCGTACCTCTCGAACACCTAAAGTGAGGGTGTTTTTTTTTTTTTTTTTTCATTTTAACACTAGTATGTGGGGTGTCGTTGAATAGGTCTTTTGAAAATAATAGGGGTCTCCAAACATTATTATTCGATATAGTCCGCAGTTTTGTAAATATTCGCTCCGAAAATAAAAAAAATGCACCCCCCCCCCCCTCCCACCACTTTTCAACCACGGGTAAAAAAATTATGGAAAAATTCGTGAACATGAGGCCTTATACGTACTTTCATGAAAACTATATTGAACAAAATCGGTCGAGCCGTTTTTGAGTTATCGCAAAATTTCATAATTTTCTTAAAAGGACGTAAGTTGACTTTCAGAAGGTAATAAGTAATACAGTTACTTTGGCGTTTACGACCTTTTTATAGAGCTTGAAATCGTTCTCGTAACTTAAGTCTATTGTGAAGGATGAGCAACTACGGAACCCTACACTGAGCGTGGCCCGACATGCTCTTGGCCTGCTTTTTTTTAAATAACATTATTTTCGGATATACGTCCGGGCAAAATGCGATTGACGCCAAATGTTTGTATTTCTATGTCATTGGCCGGGTTCTGCGAATTTAGAGATGGCAGCCCTAGCCCCACATCATCTGCGCACTCCGTCGTTTCACTCGTGGCTCTCCACGCAGCGTCAGCGACTTCGGAGACTAAACATCCTGTGACATTGACCAACGCATGCGCGATGCGTTATAGGCAGGGATCGGACAAATGGGCGTCATTATACACGGTGTCCTGTATACACGATGATTTTTAATCGGTGATCAGGTACCAACTTTTCTAACTCAGTAATTGACGGCGGTCACGTTGAATTCGTAATTACATGAAAACACACTTTTATTGTTCTATGATAATTTTTAATTTGAAACCAATTTTGTCTGAAATTCCTTTTCACCGAACTAATCTGTATCGGTGTGCTTACAACCAATTTAATGGGAATGACAATTTATGAATAATAACTTGTCATTTGTCATTACATAAAATCGTAGAAAATTTCGTAAAATTTCCCGCCAAAGCGATGACACTTGACGTAGTAGGTATCGTACTTCAATAATTTATGTAGGATGACCATGTATCTAGTGGTTATTATTTTTAATTATGTTTTAACTTTTAATTAATTTAACAGTGAGGTAGTTGCGGGAGACTTCGCGTATTAAGTTTAATTTTAGCTAAATATTAATATTTTTCTACTCCCGATCACCAATTAAAAATCATCGTGTATAATGGACAACCTTCTAATCGATAATTTTAGGATAAACTAACAATTTAAAAAAAGGTGGCCGGGTTGATTCCATTATTTATTTATATCTTCACCACAAGTGATTAAACTTGTTAAAGAAAATAATTTTAGGCAAAAACGGATTTCATTAATTAACACCTGTTTAAAAAAATGTTCAGGGTACCATAAAGTTCTAACTCACGCAATAATAGCATCACTATTAAAGAATAAAAAAAAAAACAGAATCCCTGAAACAACAACGAAACAAAAACAGAAATAGAGTGGTAGGTATGTAAGGTATGTAGTTATGTTATAATAAGCGTAAATAATACAGGGTCACGTTAACTCATGGTAAGGGCAATGGCACTGGTGCCACTAATCCGAATTTCTTAGGTACCCCGACACTATAATTTATAGTGCTGCCACCAATACTATACATACGGCACTGACACTTGGTCGTTCACAATGCGCCTCATCCCATAAGAAGGCTCAAAGTTACTCGAAGCCCAATGGAGCTAGCTATGCTCGGAGTTTCCTTGCGGGATCGAATCTGAAATGATGAGATACGCAAGAGAACAACATTTGTAGATATAGCTCAGACAGTCGCCAAACTTAAGTGGTAGTGGGTGCGGCACATTGCTCGTAGAACCGAATGGCCGTTGGGGCAGAAAGGTGGCGACCGCGGACCGACGACCGGATGAGGATCGCGGACAGAAATTGGATGAGGGCGGCGCAAGACCGGTCGTTGTGGAGAACTTTGGGGGAGGCCTTCATCCAGCAGTGGACGTCTATATAAAGATATGATGATGATGATGACCAATACTTCCTGCACGTGCCCTGTGCACAACCACCGACCGAAACTGTACGTTATCGTGATATAATTTGTCATTTATAGTGCTGCCACCGTATTTGGGTTGGTCTGGGTGGGACTGTCTAGAACACAATTTGACTACACTTGATTTTTGCCTAGACCTTAAACTGACTACTTCGTCATAATGGGACACTCAAATCGAACACTCAAATCTACTAAAACACAAATTGACTAGTGCATATTTTTCCTCCATAGCATAGTGACATGAGCCCAAAATTGTCCTGACATTCAGGTAGAAAATGTATTTCCCCCATCTTTTAATGTTGACTTGTCTGTTTAAGTTAAGTACTACTTATAACATATATAACATATGTTATATGATGGAGGTGATGTGATGAGCTAATAAAGATAAACAATATCACTTCACAGATAAGTACAATAGTTCATTATAGTAGTTCACAATAATAGGTTTGACGACGCGGTTGGCGATGGCGCAGTGGTAAAGCAGCTGTCTACTGAGCCAAAGGTCCTGGGTTCTAATCCCGGCAAGGGTATATTTTTTGTGATGAACTCGAATATTTGTGCCTGGGTCATGGATGTTATTTGTATTTAAGTATGTATCTATTTATCTATATAAGGTACCTACATACGAAGGTACCTACTGCCGAGAGTTAACAAAATTAATAAAAAAAAAAGAAATTGCACTAATCGATTTTTAACACATAAAGAGGATTACCTAACAAGAGTTTTGCTATAATGGACTATTGTACTTATCTGTGAAGTGTTATTGTTTATCTTTATTAGCTCATCATATCACCTCCATCATTATAATATAATGTTATTAGTAGTACTTAACTTAAACAGACAGGTAAACATTAAAATATAGGAAATACATTTTCTACCTGGATGTCCGGACAATTTGGGTAAATATGCACTAGTGTGGCACTAGTCGATTTGTGTTTTAGTAGATTTGAGTGTTTTACCCATTTGAAATTTTCTACTGGATGTCCAAACAATTTAGGTTCATGCCACTCTGCTATGTAGGAAAAACAAGCTCTAGTAAATTTGTGCTTTAGTAGAATGAGTGTTCGACCCATAATGCAGTACTTATTAAAGCTCTAGGCAAAAAACAAGTAGTGTTCTAGACAGTCCCAGGCCAACCCACAAAATGTGACCAGCTGACCACTATAGAGCCACCGATGATACAAAATCAAAAATATTAGGTACACTAATTAACTAATATAACGAAAGTTTGTTTGTTACCTACTTCTTCACGCTCAAATCGCTTGACCAATTTTGATAAAATTAGGTATGCATTTAGCCGACTCCCTGGACTAACACAGGGAACTATTTATCCCGAATAAATTTAGTATTCCCGTGGGATGTGCGGGATAGTTTTCCATATATAAACCCAACAGTAAGCCTGACCGCTGCGATAGTACAGCCTCAGTATTTGTCAATATCTGGAGATTTTCTCAAATTATTTCGTTAATTTCGGAAAGTGAATTGTTATTTGCATGCAATTATTTTTCTGTTACACACATTTCTCATTTTAAGTAATATCTAATTCTTGAAGAAAAATGTCAAACAAGGTAAATTGTATGGGATTGGTATGACGTACGAAGCTATCTCTTGCTGGCATTTTGATTATCAGATCAAACGATGCAACGGAGCCACGCTACGCCTAAATCAAACTAGATTAAGTTGTTTTTATGTAATTTTGTAGTTCACAGGGCCTTGGTTTAATTACTCTAATGCTGTGTAACTAACTTGAATGAATAAGAAGAGGGTGACCAAACCCAAAAAATTTGCAACCTTAACTCATTTAGGTAATTAAATTTTGTATCAATTTTTCCCTTGTACGACGACAAATTAACCATCGAATAATGTAATAAAGAAATAAATAATAAATAATCGCTTTTTATCTAAGGCTAACTTAAATAACGTCCAACTTTTCGGTCCTTACCCAAATAAATTTGCAGACTAGCATCCACAAGTCAACATTGGGCCTGAGCGCGATACAGCCTCAATATCGACGAATCGTGCGCCCGCGCTGGCACGTGGGTGAAGTAACGGTCGCGACCGGTCGCTACCGGCCGACCGCCGACCGCCGAGTTCAAGCATTCCTAAACGCCCGAGTAAGGGTAACATCTGAGTTGCCATTACGATGGAGCTCTAAATAGGTACAAATATAATTCAACATGTATATCTCTAGATTGTTTTATGTATGTTTTATCTCTAGACTCATCTATAAATCTAAACAATGATCGTAAGTTATAAACGCCCACGCGAATGAAAATAACCACGTTACAGATATAGTGTAAAATATCCCCATGTAAACGGAGAAATATATAGTTATTTATGTTTTGACGGGATCCTATGGGCTGGCATAATACTGATTAGCATAGATAACGTATTTTTTGGCATAAACTCTTGAAATTCTGACATTATCAACTTTACAAGAGTTTTGAGAGTAGGTAATACCTTTACCTTCGGTTAGGTTTGTTTTATATTATATGATGCTTTAAAGTTATCTGTTTCATAAATACATATCTTAAAATTATGCTTATCAATTTTATGCTAGGCGATATGGAACCACGTTTTTAGTTAATGCTGCCAGCTGGTAAGAAACCTTAAGTAATATAAGGTCGTATAAGGTCGAAAGTAAGTATAAGGTCGAAAAGAATACCATTTACGTACCCGTATTTAAAATGTAAACTGATAAGGTACCTAACAAAAGGAATTGAAAATGACTTGATTCCTTGTTTTAATACCTACCTACTTTAAAGTGACAATCGAAACAAAAGAATTTGAGTAAAAAGGTATTGATATTATGTAGATTTTATCATGTAACAAAAGAGTTCACTTGACCGAAACATAAAAATAACCTAAGTGCATATATACCCCACGAGAGCAAAGAACGAGCCGAGTCAAATCTTAAAGCGTCGACATATTGACGAAGTATCCACTTCAACTTGCTATAATCTATATAACCATTCATTGTTCAGTTTATACTGAACTGATGACTGAGCAGGCTAGAGTTGCTAAATTTATGTCCTAACAACTTGGTTCTTTAACGGTCTTAAAGAATTGGTATTAGGGTGTGCATTGCTTGTAAATCCGTTGGGGCAGAAAGGTGCCTGAGTGGCGACCGCGCACCGGAAAACGCAGACTGGGAAGGCCCCCAACAAGGTGGACCGACGACCTGGTTAGGATCGCGGGAAGCAAATAGGATAAGGGGCTTATCATTGTGGAGAACTTTGGGGGAGGCTAGTATGATGTGATGAAGAAGATGATGATAATTATTAACGAGTTGATGGAATTCTTTTCTTGGGTTTATAATTGCGTAGGTACTGAGAATAGATAAGAGTTGAGCACACTTTTTTATGTTGGCTCGACATAGTGACTCTACATCGCCTGATAGTAAGCAAAAAGGGGAACCCGAGTCGCATGGCAACTGACAAGAGACCAACTTTTACCGAGAGACGATAGTTAGATTCCGGGTTCATTCGATTTAACTTAACCTGCAGTTTTCACAGACATAAAGTCTTTAAGTGCATTTCTCTCGCACGTCTTAACTACAATAAACTATGCCTTAAGTTAAGGCTTTAGTAATGAGATGGTGAAGACGACAAATTTGACTTGCACTGGGCGCAAATCGACGGAGTTTTATGAGATATGACATCTATACCTACTATCTATCTATTTATTATCAAATTCTAGATTTTTATTGAAAATCAGTTTTGTATGGGGCTATGATTTCAGGAAAAATCTTAATAGCGTGATGCAAGATCGTGAGTTGTTTTGTATGGACGCGCGGCGCCATGCCACCTTGGCGCCATCCGTTTTCATAATTTCCTTTGTCGTCTCATCACGCTGAAACGGCTGGACAAATTTTAACCGCTTTCGGTACAGGGACAGGGATAGCTGGACATCCAAACATGGTCATAGGATACTTATTACCGGACTACTACGGTATAAAAAGAAATACTTACGCGTACGAAGTTGCACCTTCGAGTAATCAATGAAATTGAAGGATTTGAATTTGAACTCCGATGTTCCAAATTCAATCGACGTATGACGCCGCCGCCTTCGATTATCTACGACCGCGCGCCAAATTACCTAAACAAAAGTAGGAGGCGGGGCTGGCTGTGCACCATGGACCATGGCTGTTAGCGCAACTCGCGGTGCGTATATAGTGATCCCCTTTTGGTACGGGCTTGCTTTGACCCCAACATTGTAGCACTTAATGAACAGGTGAGGCGATGAACTTCATTAGTTTCATATTTCATTTAAGGCTCCATATCTGTTCAAAAATGCTGCTTGTTTTAGACATTTTTCTCATGATGAAACATGTATCTTAACATATTTTTAATGTTACTAGGTACTTAGAACAGGGCCATTGCGATTTATTGGTATATATGTCAAACCTACAGTTTGAATTTTTCATTGATAATTTTTGTTTCTAACTTTTGACAAACTTCACGCAGAAAACTATTTTTTTTACTTATTTTCGATTGCACGCAATAAAAGTATTCATGAAATAGCTATGTTACTTTCTATAACTCAGAGAAAAGTATTATTCACTTCAAAAAGTTGGTTGAGATTAGTAAAATATTTTTTATATCTATAACAAGTTTGTTGTATGGGAGCCCCCCTTAAATATTTATTTTATTTTATTTTTAGTATTTGTTGTTATAGCGGCAATAGAAATACATCATCTGTGAAAATTTCAACTGTCTAGCTATACCGTTCTTGAGATACAGCCTGGTGACAGACGGACGGACGGACGGACAGCGAAGTCTCAGTAATAGGGTCCCGTTTTTACCCCTTTGGTACGGAACCCTAAAAAGGAATAAAAGGCCTCTTAATAAGCTTTTAGTGCGTCAGTATAAACGCCAACCAAGCGGTATAAAACTTAGTATACTTTTAATAGATGTGTTCGTTTCCAATAAAATCATGAGCTCGGGTAATTTGGACGAGCATATGCACGACAGGTCGACAGCTGGGCAGCCGTTCCTGCGCCCGTGCAGGCCGAGAACGACGTAGGTGCGCAAGCGCATCGCAGGTTATTACGGCCTTTTTAGGGTTCCGTAACCAACGGGTGCTAAAAGGCAGTTAGGGAACTTAGGGAAAATAAGCAAGTTTAGCACTAAGGATACATAATCAGTCCTGTGTTTACTAGACCTGTACACCACGCATTCGACAAAGTAAAGAGAAAATAATTTCATATCACCCATGCGATGGAATTCATGGAATCGAAATGACCAGGTATATTGTGAGCAATTACATTAATGTAATCAGAATAGCTGCTAGCCGGCGAATATTAAATTAGCCTTCAAACGAAGCGTGAAGAAGCATCTCATCGCAATTGCGAGGCAATGCAGGAGGACATAGATGCTGTGGTGCATTGGAGTGCTGTGAACAAGCTATTTTTCAACGTGCCAAAATGATGCGTTATGACCTACACTCGTTCTCTGACGCCACTTCACGCTCAGTATATGCTGGGAACTGAAGTTATAGCCCGCGTAACTACTGTAAAAGACCTTGGCGTAGTCTTCGACACGCGACTCACTTTCCATGGAACTAGCCGCCAACTGTTACAGACGCCTCGGGTTTATCACGAGGAATGCTCGAGATTTTAACAACCCCGCAGCTATTAAATCGCTGTATACTGCCCTTGTCCGAAGTAAACTCGAGGTTGCGAGCATTGTGTGGAATCCTTCAGAGGCCTTGTATACCTTGATGTTAGAAAAGGTTCAAAAAGCATTTCTTAGGTTTATGTATAAAAAAGTCTGCAATTACTATCCATTCTTATACCCGACCAAATTTCTCCTAGGTTGTCTGGGCCTCAACTCCCTTCAAGTAAGGCGCAACTGCAAGCTTCTGGTGACAGCCTGCAATATTCTACGTGGTGATACTGACTGCCCTGAACTGGTAGCGCAAATAGTTAAGCTCGCTGTTCCGCGTTTGCCGAAAAAGGCCCTCAGACCGCGACAGTACAATTTGCTTGCCGTTCCTGTAGCACGGACTGTAGCGCACAGAAATTCTCCTACCGTTCGAGCACTCGCACTTCTCAACTCGTTTCTGTCGTGGGCACCTGAAAGTGATTTATTTGCGAGTCGATGGGCAGATGTATGTCGGGAATGTCTGAGGTACTGCGAGGCGATGGATGATAGTAGAGTATCATAGCATGTATATACCTGTCTTTGTCTTTTATTTGATGTAAACCTCAATAATGCAGCGCTTTGGTTCTGTACTGTCAAGCTGTATATATTTTGTTTATAATAATAATAATAATAATAAATAAATCTCTCGGGCCAGCATGGCAGTGTCAACTGACTTGGCACCATTGGTTTCTCGTCAGTTGCCATTGCGACTTGGGCTCCCCTTTTTGCTTACCATTAGGCGAAGTGGTGCCACTATGTTGTGCCGTTATAAAAAAATTAGCATATGAATTCTATGAAAAATTACGGTGTTCATATTTTTACTTCGCCCCTTTGGCCCGTCCTCATTTTCGAAAGTATATAAAAGTGCCGTTCCTGAGAACCTTTCCCAAACAAATCGGGAAACCAAATGTTTACAATGAAGATAAAAAATTAAAAATTGAATGGTTCTGACAGGATTCGAACGGAAATTGAAAAAAAAATCGCTTTATTGTTAACATTTGGTTTACGTTAGCAGAGTTACTGCATAGAAATAATTAATTCGGGTGTAGCACATCGTTACTATCGATTCTCAACAAATTTGAGACTATGGTGCCGGCGATAAAGTCTAAATCATTACGGTAGATGGCGCTACGATGCCACCCTAAGGCATGTTGATCATTGATGCAACTGGTTGAAAGATTCAATGGCTCTGACATCTGGTTCGGTGGTCCAGTTGGTAGGACGCCCGTGTTGGCCCGGAAAGCCGTTGGAAACGCAGGTTCGAATCCTGTCTGAACCATTAAATATTTCAACTTTTCGCTTCATGGTTTACGTTAGCAGAGTTACTGCTTTAATAAAAATAATTAAATCGTGTCGATCGTGGTAAAAAACCATAACGTGTCATGTTCCGTACAGAACCCTCAGACAGAGCGTCCAACTCGCGCTTGCTCTTGACTTGTCCTTAACAGCTGCTCTATCTTCTAATGAAAGAAGGCCCTACGTGCATATGCGAGCCGTATATCAATACTACCTTCTGCCTTAGACGACAGCTGGTCATCTATCTGCCAGAATAAATAGGTCATATGTACATATGTAAGCTCTATGTCAATACTACCTTTTGACTTAGTCGACGGCTGGGCGCGTGCCAGCTGCCATACTTATCGCTTACTTATCTGCCGGGTGAAATTGTAAATAAGGTTTTGATTCATACCTGACAGGATTAATGTCTGGGTTAGTTATGTAGTCTGTTTTCATACGTCTAGAGTGATGCCATAAGGCCAAAACACAATTACAAGATACGACATCGCATCGTGGCACGACGTGTGTGTCATTTGTTTCCAGCATTTGTCTATAAGATATAGTAGAATTCGACTTTATCTTACATGCCAATAATTTTTGCTTTTTACCATTCTAATCAAAACCAAAAAACAGCGTGCTGATTTTTGCTTTCGTATAATAATTACACAATTTTCTCTGGTTTAAAAAAAATAGTTTAAATATTTATTTTGATAAGTTTAAATAGACTTTAGCATATTTATTAAAGATTTTATCTACCTAATATTGACGTGTAATATTGAAAATATTATAAATAAATGAATATGAATAATATGAATATATAGCATATTCTTTTTGTACGCTTGCTTGAGTAGATATTGTAAATGTTGTACCTAATTATAACACCTTTCTATAGACCCTTCTCACAATCAAAGCCGTGACATCGAATTACGATCAAATCTACCGCATCTATAATCAATTAATCATGAGAGATTCAATTTCACGCCCGATAAGGTCACCGGGTCGACCTATTCTTGTGCATCATCATTACGCATCAAGAAATCGACAATCTTGATTCTTGCGGAACCCAATTTCTATTCACGATTAGTGGTTCTGTACTGTATACTTTGAAATTACTCAAATTAGATCCATTTACGTTTTCCACCCCCATATCTCCAGAATTTTGGAAAAAGAAACGAAAAATAAATCGGCTAAACCCAAGTAGCACACTATGTCGAAAAACAGCTTATACAGCTCATACACATGAAATGGGTCGTATAAGGTTTTATGCAGCCTGTGTGGGAAGGAATCAACATACTCGTACTTATCGAAGCTACTCACAAAATTTCATCAGATTCAGTTGAGAAATGCGACGTAAAGTCGAGAACAGCCGTAAAGCCACTGGACATCCAAAGTCCAAACATCCGGAATCCGGATAGATGTGTGTTTGTATGAGTAATGTTGTCGAGAACGTTCTTTCCCCATTCAAATCGAGAACGTTCTAGAGAACGGCGCATCTAGTGGAGCTCTCCTCGTTACCTTTGACATTTCCACACATGATTTCTGAATCAGCCTGTATAGCACAATACACATATTTATTATCGTTATGGAAGTGAGGTTACTACGTCCAACTGACCTATTCTATACACCATCCGTAGGTAAAGAAAGGTGTAATTCTATTGAAGAAATACCTTATGACTTAGTGGTATTTAGACATGGTTTCAATTTGAATGTTTATAATGTTTCACATGGGCCAATACCATCGCCCATTCGAGTATGCGATTTTGAGTCTAAATAGTTTGACATAAGGTTGTTATGGACTAGGAATCTTTGATATATCTAATGGATAGTATATTGTCTAGATAATCAGCTGGTGATCGTATCATTGTTTAGTTTGGAATATTTTTCGAGAAAGTTCGCAGTTTGGTTGAGATTAATTCAATAGAAAACAAGACTGACTTTTCATTTTACGAATCATATTTTCATCGTTTTAGAATAAGTAAATTTAAATATATACAGTGTTGCCTGTGATAGGAACAATAAATTAAAACAGATTCTACTCTTCAAATAGAACAACATTTGTTCAGCAACTTAAAAAAAAGTCAGTTTCAGAATTTCATTATTTCAAACAAATTAAAGGTCTTCGCACATTATAACAACTTAACGGCGACTCGATTCTATGCCAAATATTGAAATTTAAGCCCTATGTCATATTTACTAGGTTTAATATCGACGATGCACCGACGCGTCGTCCACTCGTCGTCCACTACTAATATCATTTTTTGAAATTAAACCTAGTAAGTATGACATAGGGCTTAAATTTCAATATTTGGCATAGGATCGAGTCGCCGTTGAGTTGTTATAATGTGCGAAGACCTTAAATAGTATTTTCAATGTGCAAAGTGCTTCCAAATCACGAAAGTGGGACATTGCCTATTTCACTACCTATTTAAAAAATCGCATTCGATAGGGTATTTGATTAAATAAAAAATGTTCTTTGCAATTTTGGACAATAACTTGTATAAGCGGTAAAAAAAAATGTATGGAATAAGAACTTTACCATTTTATTTCTCAAAAACAAAAAAATAACACATTTAACACATGAAACCAAAAAATAAAGCTATCCAGGCATATTACATTAAACAAGCTGCGTCAGCAGAAATGTCGAGCAATTAAATTTTGATTATTATAATAGTATGAGTTCTTTGATTAATGTAAGTATCTCGTGGCATACAACGAACATATATATGTATATCCCTCAAATTGGACAGATATCCTAACGTTTATCTTTAAAACCAAATACCACCCTTATTGGTCATATTTGTATTACTACCTAAGGTAGTAGTATTGGTCATATTTGTATTACTACCTAAGGTAGTAATACTACTACCTTACTACCTTAGGTAGTAATACAAATATGACCAATATGTAAAATTAGGTCATTCGGTCAAGCAACATCAACAACCCTAGAAGAAGAAATGGCGCAGTTCGGAACAATCTTGGATTAATACATGTTTCTGCGAAACGAGAAGAATTTGAAAGACTACAAACGACTTCACAGAGCTATCTTGGATAGTGTCACTGTTGAGGTTTCACCAGCAGATGCGGAGAGCATTCTGGAGTACTTGAAGCTTTTCTCTTTGCGCTTGAATACTGCCTGGACCAACTGTTCCAGAAACTATAAGAAGACCTATACGCCGGAATGAACAATGGTTCGGGCGGCCAGTTCAGTGGCCTAGCTTCCTTTCAGTTGATCTGCAAGAAGCGTTAAGACTTCCCGGAGAAGATTTCAAAGGCGAGGACCAGCTTTCCACGGAACCTTTGGTGTCTGAACCGACGAGTGCTGAACCTGGATGTGCGAGGAGCCCTTTTGCTGACCTGAGAAATAAGCAAAAGCGGAGGCGAACGCAGTCATTAAGTGAATTGGATAAAGAAGAAAATGGAATAAGAACATGGCATACGTAATTGACCATCTTGCCAAAAACCCCGAGAAGGTGCCTAGTGTCAATTCTTATTTGTTCGACAAGGAGCTGAAGCAGACTTTGCCGGAAGATGCGACGCCCAACATTGATATTCCCTGAGCATTGACATAGCTGTCACTCTACTAATATCGCACATTTCGCAATACATTGCTTTTTGTCTAAACATTATTCTACAAATGTGTGCATCATGTCCATGTAATTATAACGTCAATGGCCGAAATGTAATGAAAAAGATTATTATTTATTATTATTATTAGGCTTGCTGGCGCTAACATTATATTTTTTTCGATTACAATAACACATATTTTATTTATTAAAAACAAATCTCATGCATGCATCCAAATATTAAATCCACAGCGCAGGTTTCGTCATAAATACAAAATGAGCATCCGTAGCAACCATCGTCAAAATGACACATAATTTTTTATCAGCAACAAGCTTCGTTCAAGTGATACAATATAATAATCCGCAACACGCTTTGTCAATAACCCATCAAAAATCAAACTCCGGCCTGACGAGTACCTGGCGGAAATGTTCCAAAAATGCTAGCAGCATTGCCCCGTCAAATTATCATTTAATACACGTTATTATTAGAAGTTTCTTAACAAATGTGTTTCAGTTTGAAGGGTAGAGTCTGTTTAATTTATTGCTCCTAAGTCCTATCCTATTACAGGCAACACCCGGTACCTATGTGTATTGTATCGCTATCGTTACCTATGTATGTGTTATTTATTGACACATTATAAACTTCGAAAAATACACCTCGTATGCTACAATACACAAACTATCAATTTACAAACATACCTAATTCATCATCCTCCTAGCCTTTGTCCCATATCTTTGTCGATAATGAATTCTCAATCGGGGTCGGCTACCTAAATCCCAAGATGTGGCGAGGCGTAGGCACTAGTTTGTACGCAAGCGACTGCCATCTGACCTTCCAACCCAGAGGGGAAACTAGGCCTTATTGGGCTTAGGTGGTTTCCTCACGATGTTTTCCTTCACCGAAAAGCGAGTGGTAAATATCAAATGACATTCCGTACATAAGTTCCGAAAAACTCATTGGTACGGGCCGGGTTCGAACCCCGACCTCCGGATTGAAAGTCGCATGCCCTAACCACTAGGCTACCACCGCTGTAAAACATAATTATGTATAGATAGAATATGTACAATCTAGAGATGTGTAGCGAGTGAGTGAGTGATTCAAACGAGCTACATATATCATTTCGTTTAGCTCACTAGCTCTTTCGCTCACCGAGGGATTAAGTAGCTCAGTATCTCATGTATCATCTCAATCTCAGTATTACTCGCTCGCTCTTGCGTTTTTCTCGTCGTTTCGTCTTTAAAATCTAGATTGTCTATAGTTCTCTACTCACTCGTGAACGATATAGTCTAAAGATCTACTGAGCTAAATTTGCTAAATGAGTGATACATATCTCGGTGACATAAAGACACGTACCACTCTTTTCACTTTAGTGACACATTCTGCGCATCTCTAGTACAATTCTACAACAATCCATCCATAGTCCAGGTAGCAAATAAGACGGCATACAGCCTAGCTAACTGTATAAGTCGTAGCGTGAACAATTTAACGAAGGAACTGGATATCGACATATTTCACTGTAAAATTCCTTCCGTGAGACAAAGTTTGGTGACAAGGTGCTTTAACTAGGTGTGTTACATAGTCGTTCTCCCGCCTGGGTTTAAAATATACTTTGCAATTTTTAGAGCTCGTGTAGTGTAGTGTATTGTTTACCATTCTCTTCTTTTCTATACTTTTTCTACACAAGATGATGTGAAGTGATGAGTGTGGCACTTTAATTTTAAGATTAGAATTGTTTCTATCCGTGAGATCCTGTAATTGTGGCTTCCCTGCTTTCTATTATATTTAAGTTTACTCAAAATTCTCCTAAATAAAAACTTATTAAAAAAAAAAAAATAAATAAATAAATAAGAGCTCATCATGTTGCAAAGTGAGCTCGCAGTGGAGTGGTTATCTTGTGGTTCTAGATATACTTGAATAAAACCGTAATTGAATTGCAATACTGTCTGTTTATTAATTTATTTACTCATACGAAATACTTGAACATTAACATATGATCATTACTTAATTCCACATTACAAAATTACATTCTCAATAAATTGGGACGACACACGGAAAATACACAGCCTATCTACGAATTAAAAGGTGGCCATTATTACAGTCTGACTAAAAAGAGTAGAAATTAAAAGTGGCAATACTGTGTAGTGTCATCCCTTTCTAATCAATCTAAGAAAACGGGGACGACACTACAGTATAGTGCCACTTTTTAATTTCTACTCTTTTTGGTCAGACTGTAAAAAGGGGAAGGAAATTGGAGCTGTCACGGCTTTTATTGACTAGGTATAAATAACCCTAACTCCAATTTAATGTGTAAAGGCTGTAATTATGTAGTCTGTGTGCTACTTGGGAGTACAGTCCGTTGTGAGGGTTTGGGTGAAAACTGAGAGGTTCTTATCTGGATCGCGTAAGACCGAGCCAGACAGGTATAAAACGCGAATCGCATTCTGATAGCTCACGCACTGTACCTACATCTAAACAAATCCTAAAGTAATATTTACAAAGTTTTACGAAAAAAACTCTCACGTTAGAGACATACATACGAGTTAAAAAACAACTTGATATTGAAGAGAAACATGTCTGACTTTGCTAATCTGATATTTTAACTAACGGAGCTTAATAAAGATCAGGCTTAATTGGCACAACGTAGTTATTTTAAGACTGATTGAACAGCGGATTAAGAAGTGTTGAACTTTCGACAACACTGGCTTAGAACGGTAATAATCACAAACAACTCATTAGCGCCTTAGCAAACATAATATACATATAAGTATAGGTATGTTGTGCTAGTATACTTAGATACAATACAAATAAGTAAGTAAACACTTTACTGTACACAAAAACATACATCTATTACAATTACAAATCAACAAGTTAAAAGATACATCTATTACAAATAACATATAGGTATAAAGGCGAACTTATCCCTATAAGGGATCTCTTCCAGTTAACCGAATAAGCGCTAAGCTAATAAGTGGCGTAGCGCATCCGTATAGTACCCGATTCCGACCGGCTTGCACACTTCAGCACAATCAAAAGTAAGGGCTTTCTCACACTTGCGATTTGCGAGCGGGTTTTCTATACAAACAAGCGTCGCGACGAACTCGCTGCGTGATCGCCTTCATACATTATTCGCTCGCAAATCGCAAGTGTGATAAACCCTGTGCGAAATTTACTTTGCCCTGTGTTTTTGCTTATCGCCACGCTACTGATACATGTAGTTAGCATTAGCACAAGGGAATCACATCGATATACATAATCTAAGGTTAATATAGAAACTACCGGGGACCGAGCTGGCACGACGCATTACCATTGAGATTCAGTGACGAAATGCTGCCAGCGTCTTTGGGACCAGGCCGCGGGGTTTTTGACATCTTTTTTAATTTATTTTAGGTACAGTCACCATCAGAGATATCGCAGCATATAAGCCGTTGATAAATATCTGAACACCACTCTTATTGACTGGGCGTTACGGTACATGTTCAGATATTTATGAACGCCTTATATGCTGCGATATATCTGATGACGACTGTACGTATTTTCGTATTTCATTTGTCAGATTTTCGGGCCCATAACCTGGGATATGACGGGAATCTGATACGGCACTTTTTATCCTGAAATAATTTGCGAAAACCTGTGATTCTTTTGCTAGTTATTTTAAATGCAATCGTTATTGCACGTTACAAATAGCCACAAATTAAATATCTATCGTTCAGCCATACATATTTTCTGGTGACTAAAATAATAAAGAATAAAGTAAAGCTTTTTTGTAGCTAATGTTTGCCATCCCCGGCGATGCGTTGGCTCTGGTCGCGGGCGGGCAGGGCGCAGGCGCACCGGACGCCGCTCGGTCCAGATTTCCATCTGTCCCGTCAGATGGCGGCACACCTGCTCGGCCTTGGCTACTGTCCTATACCTACCCCAGTGATGGGCAAAATGTAATCGATTGACGATTAAGATTAACATACGTAATCGCAATGAACGATTAATAATGACGATTAATTAATCGTACGAGTTTGAATAATATCTAGCGATTAAATTTTTAATCGATTTATTCGCTTGATAAATTTTCTCGCGATATTATTAGGAACAAATAAGATATTTTTCTGTAAGTCTAAGTCGCCCTTACCTAGGAGACCTAGAGTACTACACTAATAAACCACCTTATATTACTGGAACTAGTTAATTTATCAGTATCACAGCATACTAGAATGATTTTTCAAGTGTGTGTGCACATGGACAAGACAAATTGCATTTTTGTAACGTGCACAAATTAATGAGCGTGGTCCAACTTATAATCGAGAATTAATCGTGAAATTTAATATATTCAAATGACGATTAATCTATCGTTAATCGAATAGTTTGTCGATTCATTTAATCGGGATTCAATTAATCTCGATTAATTAATTAATTAAAATCGATTGATGCCCATCTCTGCTATTCCACATGTCTTGTACCATGCTTATACTCATACCATTTATGACATACACGAGGGGCTGAATTCCACGTTACTAAAATGACATTTGTCCAAGAAACCATCAGTGTTGCATTAATATCACTTTAAAACTTTAAACCTTTAAACGTATTATAAATGGTCATCATTGAGTGTGTATTGAGCCTTTAAACTTTAAAGGCTCAATACACACTCAAACTGCTCAAACAAAAATTACAATTGTATAATAGTCATGGTTAAGTACGACGACGAGCGAAGCGAGGAGGAATCTTATGTTATCCTGCGAGTATAATTGAAATTATACCCAATGAAATTATGCTTACTCGTATTGTTGTTACCTACCTATATCAAATGAAACGTTGTATTAAATGTTGTTATAATCTATTTAGAGAAATTATTTGAAACGCTTTTATATTCGTGATTAATTAATTATACACACACCTCTAGATAGGATACTAAGTAAACGGGTGGTGACTATTTTTTTCTAATGATGATTTAGTGTGAGGTTGGAGTCATTGTTCCAGTAAATAAACAAATCTTCACCAGGATTGACACTACTGACAGCTCCTCTGTTTGCGCGTGTCATCAATCGCAGAGATGCAAAGGTGGCGCGTGCGCAGGCCAGCTGCGCGGGCGCAGCTGCCGCCCGACTGGCGTTTTATTTGTCGATATCGATGCATCGAGGCTTAGGCTTTGTATTCACGTATTCTAATTGTGTTTAGCGGGCCTATAGCGATCGCGTTAATCGCGTGATAGACAAATTAATTCGTGGTACTAGCTCTCAATATTACAGGGTCCGGTGTATTTCTTAAATCACTTTCAATTTTAACGGATTCAAATTTGAAAATTGACATAGGTAATTATGTAAAATTTTGGTTATCCAAAGAAAATGGAGCACCCGTGCGTGGAGCGGAGAGTTTGAATCCCGTTCAATGCATTCAGTTCAGGTTTTTTATTTGCTTCGCTATTAGATAGGCATAGTATGAATTAATTACGAAGATCACACTACTTTGTCGACAACAAAAGGGACTCGATACCGATAGCCAATCCTCGTGATCCGGAACACAGGATTGGTTTGCTGGAAACTTTCCCATCAAGTCAGCCAGAGCACCGTTGCACCACTTTGTTTTCGACTCTAGATAACGAGCTAAACAAATACGCGCGTGGGTGTGCCCGTTATGCGCGCGCGCAGGTTGTGGTTCAAACCGCAGGTCAAGCGCATACTGTGTTGCCCGCTCTACAATTATATGCTTATATTGTTATTTTGCGTAGTGGTTCCAACAATTCCTATGTGTTAACTTCTATGGAAACTGAATAGACATTTTTATTTTTCATTTTCAGTAATCTATAAAGTGATATAAATAATACAACCTCACACAATCTAGTCCCACAGTAAGCTTTAGTAGGCTTGTGTTATGGACACTAGACGACGATAAACATTATTATGTAGTAAAATACATACTTAAAAACGAATTACATCCGAGTTCATCACACAAATATTTGCCCTCGCCGGGATTCGTATCCAGGACTGTCGGCTCAGTATATGAAAAATCATCACTACGTTCATTAAGGCACATCAAGGCTAGTAGATCTGAGCGCACCTAGGGAATTAAGCAGTCAAATAAAAAAAAACACCAAAATTAGATACCTATACTATACGTGTTTTTTCTATTTAATGATACCTACTTAAAAGCATTTAAAAAAAGTCACAGAAAATGTGACAGAAAATGTGCTTAATTTATCCCAAGAGATTGGCAATACTGCGTTCGCAGTTGTAAATTGAAATAATCCATTAAGCAATTCGAGTCCAGTTTGGGATTAAGTGATCACATGAGCAACGGCAGCGATCTATGGAAGATTTCACGTCCGCTTAGTTCGGCCGATTAGTTAGGACAATGAGAATTACTTGATTACAAGCGTTTAATCGATTTAACGGTTACAAAAAGGAAAGGAACTCTTAAACTCAATTGTTGAACACTTGGAGAATTAGATAAAAAAATAAATTAACCGTAGGTAAATACAATAGCGTTGATTATTTGGATGATGACCAATTTTTTTCAAGATAATAATAGATCTTGGATTTTATGGAATCAAACGAAATCATCTGAAATTACCGTTAAAGTTCGAAATTCCTAAGGAGCGCTAAAAACGCTTCACGCTCGTACAAATGGCTGCCTAATTATGAAGTCTTCGTCAAATAAATAAATGTTTACAAATGAAGCGAAAATTGAAAAATTTAGATTTCATTAAATTTTTCAATTTTCGCTTCATTTGTAAACATTTAGTTTACGTTAGCAGATGTTACTGATTTAATAAATAAAAATTACTAGTATGTGTAGGTATGGAAAAACAAAGAATTCGCCGGGTTAAAACACTTATTAACCCTAAACTTGGCAGTGTAATAATAATATACATTGTAAATCTTCATTCATTGTCTTATAATGCACATTGTAAAGTAAAAAAATCTACCGGTCAGTAACTATCGATTTATATTTTCTGTTTAGTATTAAATCGAAGCATGATGTGCACACTTTCTACCAAAAAAAATATTTATGTGCTCTGGCAACAAATTTTGACCAGTAGCTCGCCAGATGGCAGACCATACGCGTGCGACTATGAAGCTCAAGGTAAAAAATATATATATAATTTTTTAATATTGACTTGGTAAATAGAAAATCACTTTTACTTATTGCCGAATTAACTAATGATTTTATACTAAAATTAATAGAAAAACGCTCATTTTCCAAGTAAAATATTAGCATATTTTTGGGTGTATTTTTTAAAGCTTATTAGTAATTTTAATATGTGCAGTTTTGGATACATTGCCAGGTTGCTGTTATTAGGTATAATTGACCGGCGATTGACCTCAGTATCACCTGATGGTAAGTGACTACGGGGTCGAAGATGTAGGTCGCTGGTTCATCAACAACATCAACAACAATAGACACCATGGGAGCGAGTTCCATCCCTTATAGCGATAGTAATTAGAATATAAACTTACAACATAAGAATGAAGTCGGTTCTCTTGCCTGGATGTCCGATGGTGAAATAGGGATGGTGGGATTGAATCCTGCAATTCCTACACAAAATCTCCAAAATAGATCCGATAGAAAACTGACATGCTGGTAACTTTGCGGCGATGTTTGAGGCCCTCGATGATGCCCCTAACCGGCGTAGCCGGCAGCATTACCAATGAGCTCCCGTTCTGCCGAATCCAGGGTACCCCCTTTGTGTTTTTGTTAGAGCACTTTTATTAAGCTCTATAAGTAAGTAGTATCTATGAAACGGTGTGATTTGAGAAAATTTCTTAAACATTTCTGTAAAAAAGCAGATTCTAGAACTAGAACTAGATTCTCTTTTGCTATGTAGCAGGCAAAGTATCTTTAAAGATACAAATTTAGTTTTGTGAACACTTGGCAATGTATCCAATAAGATACATGCTATAAATATTAAAATACAAGTCAAATATTTTTTTATATATATTTTTTTTATATATTAGTTTATTATTATCGCTATATAACTAACTAAAACAAGAAAAATAAAATAAAAACGCACATCTAATTCCCTGCCAACTATAGGGTTAAAATGGGCTGTACTTGTATATTTATACCTAATCAGATCAATAAGCATAATCAAAGCGTTAACTGTGCCCAATTTCTTAATTACTGCGCATCTCCACCAGATGTGATGGGGTGCAGCTCAGTGGAAGTGCTTGGAAATAGTTTTATTTTTAGACTTCAGCTATGAAACAAGGCTTAAGCACGAATGCCCGGCTCCCTTGCTGTGTGACAGAGACGGCCATAATTCTAAATATTTAAATATATTTTATAACATAACATCTAGTTGCCAGTTCTACTGTCAACAACCAAAGAGATCCTTACAGTATCTACTTTGATAATGTGATGGTCAGGGGTACAATGCGGTTTTCGGTGCTCCTCCAAGCGGAGTAGCATGTCTGGCACCAGCAGTGCAAAGCTCACCTTGGGGAAAAAAAAGGGTAAAATGCGAGCAAAATCGATTGCATATGACTTATGACAACCAACTTCAATGAATTTTGCTCGCATTTTACGAACCCTGGTGATGATGTAATCCCTCATTTCTAATCGCATGAAAAAAGGCGATTTAATAGAATAGAATATATTTTAGAATTTGCGGGATTCGATTCATGAGTCTCATTACAAATGTCGAATTTAGTTTTTGGTTTTACTAAATCATATCAGCGTAAAACGTACTTTCCAATTATTCATTACTATAAATTCGTAGGTGAAGGTGAGCCATGCTGTTTCTCGAAATTCACAGCCGGAGTCGTAGATTTTTCCTTAAAGCCAACAAAAATAAATACCACGCAATATTATCTCCTTAGCTAGTTTACAAAGTATTTACAAGCCCATCCCTCAAACCGCGTATAAATCATAAGCCCCGAACAAACGCCGTCTACCTGCGCGAGAGTTCTTGGAACGTAATTTCGTTCTTTGTACCTCCTTGTTTCCGGGGAGTTCTGTTACAATTTTTTAGGGTTCTGAAGTCGTGGTTCGAACAGATTTGAAAAAGCTTCAAAAGAGGCGTATAATGGCTCGGATGTTTCTGGAAACTTTACAAGAATTTAATAAATGTTTCCAGTTTAGGAAATTACCTACCTAAAACAATTTATTTTAAATTTCAAGATTTCGATAACCATTACCTTACACCATAACCCTAGCTCTACACTAATCGCGAGGTTGGGCGAATAGGCGAAACACTTCGCTGCAGAAATTCATACTTCGGTCAACTTCGCGATAATGTGGAGCCGTGGAAAACCAATTTTTCGCAATTTCGGTAACTCCGTCGGCATATCATTAGGTTAGGTTCGTTTTTATTTTACTAACCCACAAATGCCGGTATGGCCTGTAATCAATTGTTCTTTCGGAGTTGCGCTTCTGTCATGGAATATTTTTCTAATAGTAATAGGTATTATTGTTATAAAACACGGCCGTGTTTAATAACACAAGAGATCTATATCTGGATATAGAACCACTATAGCGCTTATTTAGGAGCCTAAGGAGTTATCAAAATCCTTTATCCGGCTTCTTATAGCGCTTGTGTGCTAGTTGGGGGCCATACCTTTTCCAATTCTACAACAAAAATAATATATACATAGGTATCCTAAAACAATCCATTTTTTTTAAATGTAAGCGTACTTAAAAGCGGAACCCTCCTTTTCTCAGGGCACGTGTGCTTAGCCCGAACAGGCTGGAGCAAATCTCCCTTTACAACCTTTTATCAATTCGCGCCAGAAAGGATCGCTGTCGGCTCAATGAGAGCTGCCTAACGCAGGTAAAAACATTACCTTTTGTGCCCACGGTGGGTAACTAACCTTCCAATTATTTGAGGAAAACCCAGAGTTAAGGAATTATCATCATTCTAGAAACCTTTTGTTTAATCTTAAGTCCTTTCTGACACTCGAAGTCGCAGTTTCCAGAAAACCTGAGAAAAATCATTGAACACGTTTTTGATAAAGTAGAGTAGGTAATCCATTCTATTATGTTCACTAAACCTTCTATTCCTGATTAAAGACGGGAAATTTTTGAAATAAAAATCCATTTCTACACGGAAAGAAATTATTATAACAATACTACCAGAACATATTGTAAATTTCATTCTAGTATAAAGAAACAGAATTAAGTTACATTTACCGTATTGACTTATAACAACAAATAGTCGTATTTTAATAAATGCCAGAATATTCTAGTAAAAATATTTTAGTAAACAATACTCAAAGCTATTTATAAGTACATATTATTTTTGTAGAGATAAAATTTCGATAATTGTAAAGTATACCTTCATAATTCGTTTGTTGTTGCTAGCTGTCAATTAAACACTACAATATTTATGGTTGTCTCTAAAATAACGCAAGTAACAAAAAATATTTTAGATATTTAAATAAGCTGGATTCATATAGTACTGTTTACCCCATAATTCGTTTGTTATTGCTAGCTGTCCATTAAACAATACAATATTTAGGTTGTCTCTAAAATAACGCAAGTAACAAAAAATATTTTAGATATTTAAATAAGCTAGATTCATATAGTACTGTTTACCCCATAATTCGTTTGTTATTGCTAGCTGTCCATTAAACAATACAATATTTAGGTTGTCTCTAAAATAACGCAAGTAACAAAAAATATTTTAGATATTTAAATAAGCTAGATTCATATAGTACTGTTTACCCCATAATTAGTTTGTTATGGCTATAGCTGTCCATTAAACAATACAATATTTAGGTTGTCTCTAAAATAACGCAAGTAACAAAAAATTGTTTTAGTTATCTAAATAAGCTAGATTCATATAGTACTGTTTACCCCATTATTCGTTTGTTATTGCTAGCTGTCCATTAAACAATACAATAATAGGTTGTCTCTAAAATAACGCAAGTAACAAAAATTGTTTTAGATATTTAAATAAGCTAGATTCATATAGTACTGTCTACCCCATAATTCGTTTGTTATTGCTAGCTGTCCATTAAATAATACAATATTTATTGTATGGATTGCCTGAACTTTGGTTGGCAACACCGCCTGGCTGCCATTGTTTTGTTTATCATTTAACTTAGAGTCATTTCATCTTTCGGAGCGATCAGTGCGTGCGCGTGCAGAGACGTTGACTGTGACAAATAGTGTGATTCGTTTAAATAGATATTATAGAAGTGTTCCAAATCAGGAAATGGACAAAGACATTGAAAAATTATCGGAATCCTGGCACTCCTGGCAGTATATCGTTCAGATTCATAATGTTCCTTCCCAAATTGTTTCCCAATATGTCCCCAGCCTCGATTTCTTACAGATTACTTACAGACATGAGTAGAAGTCCGACCGCTCTTAAAAGGTGTCATGTTCATATTTATGCCTACTAAAGAAACCTATTAAACAGGTAATGGAGCATCCCAATTTTAAGATCAGTCGAACTTTTACTAATTTTTCTGTCTGTTTGTTTGGAGCGCGTAAGGTATAAGAAATCTAGGCCGGGAAAATATTCCCAATATGTATAAGGGACATTTTAACATGTAAGACCTCCATGTTGATTTTTAGATAACATGAATAATAAACTTACAAACGTTTAATGTTTTGTTTTACTTAAAACTGTTGTTGACCATGTCTTCATTATACTTTTTTTTATTTTCAGAAGGTTGCAGGTTAAGCAGGCCCGAAGAGTAAAGTCCCTTCTACGTCATGCTATCACTTTGTTTAGGTACTATTTCTGATACAAAAAGTTTGAGTAATAAGCATTTATTCTATAAATACAAAATAAAGATAGCATGGCGCAGCAGGTCTTTACTTTAGTACGGCTTGTATTACAAGCTTGCTGCAAAGGAGTCTTTAAAAAAAGTTTACATAGTTACCGTATTGTTAATTAAGAATAAGTTAAAATCTGCAAGTTAAGTCGCGAAATTATACTTATATGAAAATTTCGTGACGAAACAGACAGATTTAAATTTTTTTAACAACACGGTAAGTATGTACATATTTTTTTAAAGACCCATTCGCCTTCTAAATATTGTGAAGCAAAAAATACAACATTGCTGTAATTACCAAAAAAATATAGTAAACTGAACAATATTAGTTTCTTATTTTAGTAAACTCAATCATTTGATGTGATAATGGCTAACCACAATGTTGGTAGTAAACACTAAATAAGTAGTAAAGTGTAAAAAATATATAGTTTGGTAAAATCTCAACTTGGTAATATTTGCATTAAATTTGTTAATAGTCACTATAATAATCTAGTAGTCGTTACTAAAAATCTGGTTATCTCCAAAATAAAGCATGGTGTTACGAACGATACCAATTCCGTTATACTTAACAAAACCTGTTGGTAATGGATACAGAAAGGTTTTTGTGCACTATACACACATTTTAATTACGTGTACCAGCATTATGTTTAACTGTGGTAGATATTCCTGTGAGCTATTACCAGATTTTTGTAGTAAACTCGACAAATTAGATAGGTGTCGTATATATTACACGACAATCTGGTTACATTAACTTTATTCTGGTTACCTAAACTAGAATTTTCTCTCCGTGTATCTTTTTCTTTTGAGCGATAAAAATTGTTTACCTTTTACGTATTGTAATGTCTTGCATTGTAAATAATAAATACATATATGTTTAAAAAGACGTTAACTATTTATTTCCCTTTAGTTAGAGATAAGACCGCCTCTTGTTTACCGTTAATTGTAATTTCTTGCATTGCATCTCTCCTGTTTGTTTTGTGAGGTGTGCAAATAAAGAGTACCTGTACTAACTAGCTAGTTAGTCGCGTTTATTGTAGGTATATTACTGATCACCAAGTCCAGCCCTCTAATAAATAACTAAGATTTTTAAACCGGGACAATTTGCTTAACGATCGGGACGCCGGGACACCATGCTTCAAACCGGGACATGTCCCGGCGCACCGGGACGTATGGCAACCCGAACCTAACCTAACCTACTTGTATGCGTAACTAAGCTCCTACCATTTTCCTACGAAGATGACCAACCGATAATATATGACGTCCCTCAAAATTTACTCAAACCGAAGATGAGCAGCCGAGAGGACCATTTTGGTTACCTATTTACAAATAAGCATGGCGACTAACATACTGTATCTGCTTACGTGTGTCCTGTCAGTAAGACAGTGACTCAAACTACCGTACACACACGCTGATGACTTTGCCCTACAAAGAACTGTGTAAGTGCATTAACAGCTTTTCCACAATTCCGTACGGAGAAATTAGAATTCGTCACGCAGACACCATAAACAGAAACCTTTACAACCGCTTTTCTATAATTAATTTGTTTACCATGTCCATTAGACCGTTAACCCACATAGTTGAAGGTTCAGATTTCCGTACAAGACATTTACGAGTACATTTTGTTTGCCACGCAAAAATACCGCCAGTTTCTAGAATATTGCATCCTAAAATAGCATGTAAGTACTGTTTCGTGGACTTACGGCTTGGTTGAAGTTGGGTCGGATTGGGTCAAATGTCTAAGGTGCCGAAAACAATGGGATGTTTATCAGGGGGTTCGGTTACAAGAGTCTAGTTGACTCGTAAATAACACATGATTAAGTACTAACACTCAACGTCGGAGAGTTCACAAGAGCAGTAAGTGTGCGCGCACACATATACCTTCTTAACTATTCTACTCATAGGTACGAGTAATGTGAAATTGGTTCTTCATAAACTGTCAAACTCTAGTCGGTGTAGCTAAAAAAAATATTTTCTGCTTAGCTAATCTTATATTTAAAGATTGTGTGCTAAGGCAATTAAATTATCAACAATGGCTTACAGGACCACAACAACTTCGGGACGCAGACTTGTGTTAGATTTTATGTATAATGTATAATGTATGTCTATTATGTAGTTGTATTGGTTACGGGTATAATATAAACATTTTAAAAAGATACTATCTATTTTGATTTAGCAAACTTTCGTACCGTACGATATGCTTTGTGCCTATCATTAGAAGTGGCCGGCTGTCGGGCGGCCCCTACCACCAAGGCCCCCGTTGTTGCCAAACATTTTGACAATAGCTTTTTAACAGTTGTAAAGATTTATTAGATATAGGTACAGATATATAGAGATAGAAGTGGTCAACGGTACCGGGACACGATTTACAGTCTGACCAAGAAGAGTAGAAATTAAAGTAATAATACTGTAGTGTCGTCCCTTTCTAATCAATCTAAGAAAACGGGGACGACACTATTACATTACAGTATTGCCACTTTTAAATTTCTACTCTTTTTGGTCAGACTGTAGATTTACCTATTGGCGCTAAGTTGAATGAAACAGGTTCACCTGTTTCATTCAACTTTCCTGTTGATATCAGATCTCATTCATATACCTATTAGCTATACATAGTTTTTTGCGTTGTTAATTTTGGTTATTAAGTTTAGAACATCACATTCTTGTTCTCTTTTAACATCAATGTTTCCTCTGTCACTATTATTATCGACTGAGGAACTATGACGTCACCGTCCTGTACGGTAAAGTTTACACCTTTTAATTGGTACTTTTTAGGGTTCCGTAGCCAACGGGGCTATTACTAAGACTCCGCTGTCCGTCCGTCTATCTGTCTGTCTGTCCGTCTGTCACCAGGCTGTATCTCATGAACCGCGATAGACAGTTGAAATTATATTTCTGTTGCCGCTATAACAACAAATACCTACTAAGAGTTGAATAAAATAAATATTTAAGTGGGGCTCCCATACAGCAAATGTGATCGGTTCCGTTAAGTTTACACCTCATTTGTATCTGGCGCCATACATACCTACCAGGTACCAAACTAACTTAACCCGGCCAGTTAAGATGGGAAGTGTTTTACGGAATCCTCAGTGCGCGAGTCTGACTCGGACTTGGCCGGTTTTTGGTAAGTAATTTTAATACATTTAAGAAGGCGAAAATTATTGTCGATCAATCTTCAGCAAACTAGCGTAGTCGGGTAAGGATGAATGGTATTTTTTTCTGAACCCGCGAGTAAAACGGATGGGTTGTTTCCTGCGCGAACTGTACACCTGGTCATTTGACTCTCATGTGGCCGTAAGCTGAAACGCCAGGGCCACAGTGTTACAATGCCAGGCCGTATTACTATAGCGTGATGTAATATTAGGTTCAGTCGAGTTCATAAATTCATGAGCAAAAAATTTATCCAAATTCGGTAGTTTTACTGTTACTGTTGTCAAAGTTTCAAAGGACCTTTGACAACGGTACCTGTAAAGCTACCGAAACGTCAGGGAGAGCTACGACTAGTCGACTATTAAATTAAAACGTTCCGCTAAACACAATGGAAAAACACTACGCTAAGCGAAACATAATATTCAACGGCGTACAAACTTATTAGTGTCAGTGGCAATTTATGGAGCTACAGTTACCACCTTATAAAGTTCTAAGTGACTTCCTGAACTTGCGACAGCAGCGCCACTTCGACCGAAAAGGTAACTCTGTAATTCAAAGAAAGCTTGTTAACCCCCGACAAAAAAAGAGGGGTGTTATAAGTTTAACATGTGTATCTGTGTATCTGTGTGTCTGTGTATCTGTGTATCTGTGTATCTGTGTGTCTGTCTGTGGCATCGTAGCGCCAAAGCGGATGGACCGATTTAAGTGCGGTTTTTTTTTAATAGAAAGACTTTTCCGTCGAGGTGGTTCTTAGCTATGTTTGGTGGAAATAGGACCAGTAGTTTCCAAGATATTCAGCTTTGATTGGAACAAGTGACAAGATCTCAGCCAATATTGAAGTAAATAAATCGAAATGTTGGCTAAATGTTAAGTGTTATTGATATTTTCTATATGACTCACTAATTGAGGGTCTCATGATGACCAGGTAGTTGTTAATGGATCTCAGCCAATATTGAAGCCAAGGATTCCAAATTTTGGTTAAATGTTAAGTATTATTAGCATTTTCTATATCACTTACTAAATGAAGGTTTCATGATGACCAGCTAGTTGTTAATGGATTTCAGCCAATATTGAAGCCAAGGATTCCGAAGTTTTGGTTAAATGTTAAGTATTGTTAGCATTTTCTATATCACTTTCTAAACGAAGGGCTCATGATGACCAGGTAGTTGTTAATGGATCTCAGCCAATACTGAAGCTAAGGATTCCAAATTTTGGTTAAATGTTAAGTATTGTTAGCATTTTCTATATCACTTACTAAATGAAGGTCTCATGATGACCAGCTAGTTGCTAATGGATTTCTGCCAATATTGAAGCCAAGGATTCCGAAGTTTTGGTTAAAAGTTAAGTTTTATTAGCATTTTCTATATCACTCAATAAATGAAGGTCTCATGATCATGATGACCATCTAGTTGTGAAAGGATCTAAGCCAAGCATTTCAAATGTTGGTTAAATGTTAATTTTTATTAGCGTAATCAACAATTTTAATAAAATCTTGACAGTATAATAATTAGGTACCTTGGAGCTGAAGATGGCCGTAGGAACTCCTAAGCAGCACAAGATAAACCCATAATGTTTTGGCTCGTCTGATTGTTCTTGATGAGCTATTAACGTTTGTGTAAGAAAGAACAGTCGATAATAAAACCTCTGAAAAACTTTATAATTTCTGTCATAGTACTGGGTCACTGTTTCTGTTTCGCAATTCTGCTAAAGCTAAATTGTAATTAGGATTATTGAACAGGTTCCTTTGATTGAAGTCACAAATAGCAACACCCTGCAAGATTTTAACGCGACTAAAGGACACGTAAGCTTTAGCAAAAGTATACTCTTGCCTAAGAGAAAACAGCTTTTTAGGATTCTATAGTCAACAAGGAACCCTTATAGTTTCACCATGTCCGTCCGCCCGCCTGTCCGTCTGTCCATCTGTCCACAGCTTAGCTCAGAGACATAGTGGTAGAAAAAAAATAAGTCGGGATGTAATTTTTTTAAGTGGGGATGTAATTTTTTTATCGGTTTATCCCATGGTGGTCTGGGGTATGGATGATTAGGTCTTTCAAAACAAAGTCAAGTTACCTAGCACCAACTGCATTTTTTATGGAGCTAAGTAGGCCACCCGCAGTATTTGGATCCTGTAGAATAGAAACCTGGTTCTGTTTTAGGCCATACGTAGCAGGTTTTTTTCGACACATCCAGTGCATTCAAAGTATATAATTTGATTGTCTTGGCTAATAACTTTGCCATTTTGTTATTATAAGCATTAACTAGTTTGACTTTAACGATTTTTCCCAGAATGTTGCTTAAGGCTATTTAAATCAAAATACCTATGTATATCCTGATTTTAATCTTATAGGTAGAAGACAGATTTCGTTAACACTGGCTTAGGATCCCGTTGTACCACAGAATAGATAATAGTACAAGTACAGAAGGCACACTACTTTGATCTTTACAAAAGCCGCTTTTTTTAGCCGAAAAAATATGATTTATGGCCCTTCTAAAGTCGTCGTCCCCAGCGCAAGCCAAACGGAACGTTAAAGCTGCGTGCCAACGGTAAAAATGAATTGGCTCGCTTGCCGCGTCGCCGAGAGCGAGGGCTGTCAACGACTAAAAATAAAAATGTATTTCCCATTTATTCCTTGCATTCAATATATCTCTATATTATAGTAATATATTTATATTCTTCATACATTATATTTATTATTTCATTATTTAACTATAAACTAATCAATCTCAGAATTTGGACGAATTGAATCCACAACCAGGCCGCAAAACATTTTAGCTTTATTTTTAAACATTTTAATACGTATAAGATCAGATGTTGGTCACTTCGTAAGTGAAAGAGCAGTGAAGCTCGTTTTGATGCTTATAATGACAATGAAGTGACCAACATCTCTGTTCTCTTTGTTTAAGAGTAAACCTTATTTCGTTTAACTTAAAGACTAATTTAGTGTAAAATTAATTTGCACTTATAACGCCTTACATTTTGAAGTGGCAGTTGTGGCCGCAGCTAACAATACAGATAATGGTATTGTTCATCGGGTACAAAGCTAAGTGGATTCGCTCAACCAAAATAATTATTTCTATATAATATAATAAAATAATGCAACGAATGCGTTACCTTAACATGCAATTAAATTCTTGAGCTTCATTTTGTTTTTGCTTAGTTGTCCGATATTTATTTATTTGTTCATATATTATATTCATCACTACACACCTAGTATAAAACAAAGTCGTTTCCTGCTGGCTGTCTGTCTGCCCCTATGTAGGTATGCTTAGATCTTTAAAAATACGCACGGACGCACCGTGCGAAGCCGGGACGGGTCGCTAGTTACAAATAAAACATGTACAAAGGCGAACTTATCCCTATTAGGGATCTCTTCCAATACATTTCTGTTAACTCTTTATTTATATATTTTATATACTTACCTATCAAACTATCACTCAATCGTTTATTCATTACTTACAAGTAATTTTACAAACTTGATATCAAATATTATTATAAAAACCTCTATGATTGTTGATTTAGTAGTAGACATACTTTATTTTACTAGAATTTAAATTGACAAATATCAGCAAATAATCAATTCAAAATTACATAAGTACTTAACAATTAAAATTGATCTGTGTAACCAGTGTTAAATATGGAAGTAGATACACCTGCAATATGTTTTTTATTATTATTCAGTAACTACTTATTATATATTATGTTATTTTTTTTACCTATCGGCATCCTTCGGACGTGTTGGGAGCTTGGGAGAACGAAAAACGCGTGATTCCAATTTCGATCATTGTTCCTACAACCCGCTGCGATACAATATCTTTTCGCTGTCTTTTTACTCATTTAAACACTTTATATTATAATATAACACTGGTATCAACAGATGAATGAGGAACGATCACTTGCGACGTACATAAATCGCAAGAGCGTGCGCGCGAATTTCGTGTACGTGCGTTCCGAGACAGTGCGTGGCAGTCACTGAATAGTCCCCATGCATGAGGCCACCGGCATGTACTTGTAGCGGGAAACGTTAATCGCGGAGTGCGCCCCGCCTGGTTGTACCTACATATATAGTCAAGGATCAAAGACTGGAAACTCAGGACCTTAAACGGTGTAAACCAAAAATTGTGTTAAAAGAAGAAAAAAATCCGGGACGAAACTTCTGTTTGTTCAAAAAATATGAAATAAAAATAAAATTAAAAATTTAAAAACCCCCGACATGACAACCTACAAAAAGAAAGAAATAAAATCTTCGAAATGTGCCTTTACAATGAACAGTAGAAAATGAATCCAAGCTTCGTTGCGTCGGGGGACCGCTAAGTAAATGAAATGCAATGTACTGAAAATCGTAAAGTGGGAAGCCCAAATGCATACTTACAATCTTGCGTTGAAAAAAATATTTCATTTCATCTACGTAGGTACTTAGCGGTCCCCCGATGCAACGAAGCTTGGATTCATTTTCTACTGTTCATTGTAAAGGCACATTTCGAAGATTTTATTTCTTTCTTTTTGTAGGTTGTCATGTCGGGGGTTTTTTAAATTTTAAATTTTATTTTTATTTTACTATATGAATGAAGAATCCATTCAATAAATCCCAGATATTTAGGGTCATTCGTATTTAAAGCCTATAATTTATATGCAAATTGTGTTTATTAATGGTGTCTTGTTATCGCCATTTTATTGAAACACCTTTCGTTTATAGGCTTAGAGTTGCATATTTATTTAAATTAGCAATCGTTTGTCTGAACACGGATTTAGATAATTAACACTGCAGCCTATTAAATATAATTCTCCAAAACAACAATAACGTAAAAATATTTCATATTGGAATAAAAGAAGGTTGCTTTGCTGGCCTGGGCCGGCAATTTAGTAGGTACTTATGTAGGTATGATTTCCATTATTCTCCTCATCGTCGCCTGAAACTGGGCTACTTGGATGATAACGACAATATTTTTTAACCGACTTCAAAAAAAGGAGGGGGTTCTCAGTTCGGTTGTAGGTATTTTATTTTTTTATTTTTGTTACCTCAGAACTCCGTCATTTATGAGTCTATTTGGAAAATTATTTTTAGGTTCATGAAATAGACATCCCATAAATAAATAGGTCCCATAAAATTTTGGTGAAGATCGGATGACGAGATCCACGAGGAATCGAAGAAATTCCTAAAATTTTATAGGCACTCATAATATTTTTCATATATTTTCTAAAACTATTTAAGTATTTGCATATGGTAGTCATCATTTTCCAATGCTGAGCTGATGATGGAAGGTACAACTCCTTAACGGATAGGAGTTAGGAGATAATTCAAACGAGATGCATGCCTTCAAGACCTCCCTGATCACCCCACCATAAGTATTTTATATGAATCACTAAAAAGCAAAAAAAAATTTTTAAAAATAAGAACCGAACCGACTTCAGTAAACCTAAAAAGCCAAAAATAACCCGTTCAAGTACAGATTACATTTTATTCACCCTTTGAAGTCGGTGCCAAACCTCACATAAACTATGATATATAAATATTATCTAATAACTGATGAGTAATAAAATATATTAATACTTACATATACGGATTCGTGCCATGTCTTAATTTTATGTTGGTTGGTTTGTCCTTGTATTTCTTATCACATGCACGGACACAGAACCATTTAGGAATTTTTATAGAAAAATGTCAAGCCAAAAACGGCACAAGGCATTTGTCTTTATATAAAACCGGCCAAGAGTATAGTCGGGCCACGCTCAATGTAGGGTTCCGTAGTTGCTCATCCTTCACAATAGACTTGAGTTACGAGAAAGATTTCAAGCTCTATAAAAAGGTCGTAAACGCCAAAGTAACTGTAATTACTTATTACCTTTTGGAAGTCAACTTACGTCCTTTTAGGAAAATTATGAAATTTTGCGATAACTCAAAAACGGCTCGACCGATTTTGTTCTATTTAATTTTCATTGAAAGTACTTATAAGGCCTCATGTTCATGAATTTTTTCATAATTTTTTGACCCGTGGTTGAAAAGTTAGACGGGGAGGGGGACGCTTATGTCTTCGAGAGGTACCTAACCGAAAACATTTTTTTTTTTTTTTTGTTTTACCGTTTTGTCGGCGTGATACGTGCCCATACTCTTACCAAATTTCAGCTTTCTAGTACTTCTGATCACGGAGTAAGCCGCGGACGGACGGACGGACAGACGGATATGGCGAAACTATAAGGGTTCCTAGTTGACTACGGAACCCTAAAAAACTACGAGAAATGTTCGGCTGTAGACGGGTGACAGTTTCGCGAAGATAGAAGTCGCCGTCCACAGTGATGCCGGGTCCTAATTAACGTCTTTCGACGTACTGATTACTGTCCGTTAAAATGTTCTCGTCGATGTTGCTAAGAGCCCCGGCTAGCCGTCATGGCTTCGCCGGAGACTTGCGGGCATTGCGGCGGGCGATGAGGCCCTTGAATGCGGTATCGGGGTCGCGGGCGCGCAACAACGCACCCGGTCTTCGGTCCATCATTTTGGGGATGGGATGGGTTAATGCTTCTCCGCCGCGAGCTGTAAGGGTGCTCGAGCGGCGGTGATGCTGGGCCGTCTTTTTCTTGCCACCGCGAGCGGAGCTCAGCGGTGGCACGGCTTGAGATGAATAAATCCTCTTCTCCGCCGCGAGCTATAATAGCGCTCGAGCGGCGGTGTGTGTGGGACGTCTTTTTCTTGCCACCGCGAGCGAAGCTCAGCGGTGGCGCGGCTTGATATGGTCCTCTTCTCCGCCGCGAGCTGTAATGGCGCTCGAGCGGCGGTGTGAGTGGGCCATCTTTTTCTTGCCACCGCGAGCGGAGCTCAGCGGTGGCGCGGCTTGACAAAGTCCTCTTCTCCGCCGCGAGCTGTAATGGTGCTCGAGCGGCGGTGAGAGTGGGCCGTCTTTTTCTTACCACCGCGAGCGGGGCTCAGCGGTGGTGCGGCTTGAATTTTCCTCTTCTCCGCTGCGAGCTGTAATGGTGCTCGAGCGGCGGTGAGAGTGGGCCGTCTTTTTCTTACCACCGCGAGCGGGGCTCAGCGGTGGTGCGGCTTGAATTTTCCTCTTCTCCTCCGCGAGCTGTAATGGTGCTCGAGCGGCGGTGAGAGTGGGCCGTCTTTTTCTTACCACCGCGAGCGGGGCTCAGCGGTGGTGCGGCTTGAATTTTCCTCTTCTCCTCCGCGAGCTGTAATGGTGCTCGAGCGGCGGGGTGAGTGGGCCGTCTTTTTCTTGCCACCGCGAGCAGAGCTCAGCAGTGGCACGGCTTGAGTCGTCTGCTTCTTGCCGCCGCGAGCGGCTGCTCCCAGCGGCGGCCGGTATCGTAGGGGACTTCAGGAGTCGGTCAGCAGCTCTCTGGGCAATGCCCGAGCGCTACTGTCCGGGGGCCTCGTGTAGTGAGGGGCGATCCCCTGGAGATGCTCATGGCGTGAGCGGTCCGCGCGGCCAAACATTGACTGCGCGAGCCTGCCGATGAACTTCTCCAAGGGGTGCCACTTGAGGTCCCGCATGATGGTGTCGTTGCGCACGTACCGTTGGGCGCGCACGATAGTGCGCAACGTACGCGTCTCCTGAGTCCGCAGCTTCCTCCTGTTGGTCTTCTTTAGCAAGGCGTACCATGCCGGTGCGGCGTACGTGAGACGCGACCGGACATAAGCCTTGTAGAGCCCCAGCTTGGTGCGCTGGGGGAGCCCGCTGGCGAAGACAGGACGGAGCTTGGCGCGCGCTGCTGCTGCTCTGCTGATGGTGCTCTCGGCGTGTTGACGCATGGTCAGCCCTCTGTCTATAGTGACGCCCAGATATTTCACTGTGCGTGACCAGACAAGGGGCTGACCGTAGAGCGTTGGAGCCTGTGGAGGGTGAGAGCGACCTGTTAGAAGTGTCTGTGTTTTGGCGATATTCACAGAGAGGCGCCATTTGGATAGCCAAGCTGGTAAAGCGTCCAAGGTGTTTTGGATCTTGGCTACTGCGTGCGTAGAGCGGATTGACGTCGCTAGATAGGCTGCGTCGTCGGCAAACAGTGCCAGCTTGGTGTCGCCAATCACCGGAATGTCGTCGGTGTATAGCGCGTAGAGAGCAGGGGAAAGACAACTACCTTGAGGGACACCTGCGCGGATCGGGCGATCCGCGGAAATGGCGCCCTCTACGTTGACTTCGAAGCGTCTGTCAGCTAGGAAGGAGGCGATGACCCTCACCAGGCGCGGTGGGATCGTAGTATTGGACAGTTTGAAGAGCAGGCCGTCGTGCCAGACTCGGTCAAAGGCCTTCTCCATGTCCAGTAGTACTGCTACGGTGAACTCCTTCTTGTTGATGGACGTGGCCATGTGATGTAGGACCCGGGTAAGCTGTAAAGTAGTGGAGTGATCTGACCTGAACCCAAACTGCTCCGGTCTGGGTTGTATGTGGGGGATCAGCTGCGACAGCAACAACCTCTCAAACACCTTAGAAAGGGTTGAGAGAAGGGTGATGGGTCTGTAGCTCTCCGGTTTTCTTCTGTCCTTGCCAGGCTTGGGTAGGACGATGATCCGCCCCGTCTTCCAGATGGTAGGGAAGTGACCTGACCTTAGTATTCCGTTGAACAGGCGGGCGACCGCCGCTAGGGCTCTCAGCGGCAGATTGCGGAGCGCCATGTTTGGAATGTCGGGATTCAGCGTGAACTGCTGCTCGAGGCTGCAGGCGAGAATCTCAGCCCGCTCTCGAGCAGTATACTTAAGGTCTCCGTTGGCGTCGAGCAGTGGCTGGACCGGTGCCGGCTCCGAGCCCAGCTGCCTGCAGAGGCGATGAATGGACGGCATGTCGTCCGAGATAGACGCGATATGGGCGTCCCAGTCCGCGCCCCTGTGCTCCTTCAGCTTCAGCTTGAGCTGAGCCGTCAGGAGGTTGAGGCGCGACTTGAGAGATGGTGTCCTGAGGCGCGTCCAATTCGCGAGAGCCTCCCGCTTGTCCTTCAGCAGTTGCTGCAGGTGCGGCGGGAGGGGGTCCTTCCTGTCGGTGGCCGGGATGGCCTTCGAAGTGGCGGAGATGGCCTCCGTGATGTGCTGCGTGATGTCTTTGGCTGCATCCTCTACCTCGATCGCTGTGGAAATAGGATGAGATGAGATATTGTCCTCAAGTGTTTTAGCATAGGCCTCCCAGTCGTACTTCCTGCTCGGACCCCTCGGCAGAGTGGTCACCGCTCGGTCCGCTACGGTGAGCAAGATCGGGCGGTGGTCTGACGGGAGGTCCGGCAGGACTTCCTGGCGAGTAAGCACGTCCACTCCCCGCTGAATGGTGAAGTCGATGATGTCCGGAGTATGACCGGTCAGCGGGTAGTGGGTCGGCTTGTAGGGCCCTGCTAGGTCCACATTGAGGTTGACAGCGACCCTGTGTATTGCAGAGCCATTGTCGTTCTCCTTGGACGAATTCCAGGCAAAGTGCTTCGCATTGAAGTCGCCAGCTAGAATGGTAGGCACGTTATCCTTCAGCAGTAATTCGCGTAGGTCGCGCTCGAAGTCAGGCTCGTCGATAGTTCCCGGTGGCCGGTACACCGAGAAGACGCGCAGGTTCCGTCCGTTGAGTTTCAGGTCGATCCCCAGTGCCGTGAGTGAGTTCTTCTGGGGAGGCGTGTCCACCAGTTGGTGGACGATGTTCCTCTTCACGATTACCGCTAGGCCCCGGTACGCCCGCCCCTCGGGTGTCTGCTGGTCCCAGCGGTAAACGATGTAACCTGAAAATTTAACGACATCCATGGCTTTTAAATGTGTTTCTTGTATGAGCATGATGCTCACGTCCTGCTGGTGTAAAAAGACTCTCAGCAGGTTGGACTTTCCCCTAATGGAGTTGGCATTCCAATACACAATGCGCAAATTATTGCTGTTGAATGTTAAGCTTTGCGATCACGGAATCAAGGTATTGCTGAATTTGAGCGAATCTCGCATCCAGCAGTAGGGAGATTTCCTCGCGGGAAACTCCGGTAGGGGCTTGTGTGTGTGTGTGTGTGTGTGGTGGTGGGGCCGCCGCATCGTTACCGGTCGGGTGATTCTGCTGGCTGCTGCGCTGCTGCTGCCGTTGTTGTTGTTGCCGCTGCTGCTCCTGCTGCGGCCTCTGGACCGGGTTGTGGCGAGAGCGGGGGCGGCGGCCCTGTGGTGTGTGAGCTGCGGGGGTGGGGCGTAAGTGTTTGGGCAGGTTGGCCGGCGCCATGAGTGACGCCGGAGCGTACTCCTCGACCTGCCTGATGGGAATAGAGGCGCGGGTGGTGACCCCACGTCTGACCCCCCGTGAGTAGGGCTGTTGCCCTCCCGTCCTGATCCTCTTCTCACGCTGCATGACGGGACACTGGCTGTGGGTGGCGGGATGCGGGCCCTTGCAGTTGATGCAAGTTGGAGTGGCATCCTTAGGCAGCGTACACTGAGCGCTGAGGTGAGGTCCGGCGCAGGACACACACCTTGGTAACCTGAAACAGCCGAGAGAAGAATGGCGGAAGCCTTGGCACCGATGACATTGGGATATACCCTTTTTGCCTCTCCAAAGTTCGATACGGACTTTGGAGAGGCCCATGAAGAACTGAGTCTCCAGGAACATGGCGTTGTCCTTCTCCGGTCCCTCGAATTGTACGAAGAAGAGGGCGCCTGATCGCCCTCTGCCCTCGTTGATGAGCTTCACATACTCCGCGGTGAAGCCCAGCTTCCTGCAGGCCGCTTTGATCTCCTCCTGTGTTGTGGAAGAGGGGAGGCCTCGAACGCCAACTTTGAGCTTTTGCTCGCGGTCGGTGTCGTAGACCGTATACTCCACTGTCTTATCCTTCCGTTGCACCTCCTCCAGGTACTGGATCAGCTTCCTGTACAGTTCGCCGTCCTTGCCAGGCGTGAAGCGGAGTCCCTTGCGGTACTGCTCCGCAGGTATCCTTTTCTTCAGTGCGGCGCTCAGCTTGTTGACGTGGTCCGCCCAGTTGGGCAGCGGATCTGCAACGATAGTGGGATATCTATTAGACCGTTGTGTCGAAGCTGATGGTTGTTGCGAGGGCAGCGGCGTCGATGGGGCGCGCGCTGCTGCTGCTGCGAACGTTGATGGTGGCGGAGTTGGGAGCAGGGCCGGACGCTTCGGCGTGCTCGCTGGACTCTGTGGAGAGACGGTGTGTTTGTGTGTTAGTGCGGGCGGCGGCGGGGCCGCTGTAGGGGCCGCGTGGTGCGTTCGCGGCGTGGCTGCTACGTCCGCGTCCGGGGTCGGACGCGGGGGGGCGGCCGTCCCCTCGGGCGTGGAGCGGTTACACTCGCGCTTTTCCGGGGCCGGCGGCGTCTTCTCCTCCCGATGGCGCTTCTTTTGCCTGGGTCGGGAGGCGGTGAGTTAAAATGTTAAGATCGAATAAATACGCCTAAAACGAGTCTTCATACAACAGATTTGCGAACGATGAAGCCGCTTGGTTGTATGTGTGAGTCTGCGAACCAATCATAGAGACGTGTTGCTTGTGAGCTTGACGTTGTGACAGATGTGTACGGACGAAACTTAGCCCGTGGCTAACCAAAACTGGCTTCACTTTCAAGCGCTGAGTAGATTTCTACGCGTACTTATTTATTCTAAGGCAGTGTCTCTTAACCTGTGGTCTGCGAAGCCCTGGGGGTCCGCGAGCATATGTATGGGGGTCCTCAGGCTTGTCTATGGACTATTTAGTATTTAACAATCATAAATAAATGCCACCAAAAGTCTCGTAATCGCTACGCACGCCGTGCTATTTATTTCTGTTTTATTTTTATTAAGGGGTCCTTAAAAGTGTGCTTGATTGCCTAAGGGGTCCGTGGACAAAAAAGGTTAAGAAACGCTGTTCTAAGGTTAAAATTCAAACTGAACTGATTATGCTTGCCGCAGATTTCTAGTGACAGCTAGACTTCGTAAATTGCACAATAGTCACCGGTGTTTGCTCATGTGAATGAAGCCTGTTATCTGCCTGGAATCTGCCGCCGCAGCGTCCAGAGACCAACCACACGACAAGCATCGCCGGTAACGGGCGGGGTCGGGTTACCTTACCTAGTAGAGGTGGGCGAATAATGTCACAGTGAAAATATCACGGTGATCCGTTGTCTAAAAGTATGACTGCTACTTATTGTCACCAAGAAAGGCAAGAAACGACGTAACAAAAACACGTATAGCCTTCTTCTGTTCCTAAACTTCCTAATGATGTCCTTCCAGCCAGGTACGGAACGATAACACTTATATTTTCAACCTACTTCGAACAAGTAGGAGGTTTTCAATTTGACTGTATATATTAGGTTTTTTTGCATGTAGGTATGTTACGCGATTATTCCGCCTAATTTCAAACTTCAGAGGCGGTCTCATATAAATTTTATCGAAATTGATGTCGCACTTTTTGAGAAAAAAAGACTAAAAATACTTATTCCCATTTCGCCCATTAAACTGTGTTCATATTATGCGAAAAAGTGATTATAATGGAAGAAAATAGTGCTTTTTAGAACGGAACAGTAACTTAAATGTAACGGTTTTCCCCGTGTCATACTCTCAACGCCTACACCTACGGCCAACGTAATAGCTTATCGCAATTACTTGCAACTTGCATAGTTTGCACATGGGCGTCTTTGCTAAACATCCGTTTCGCGTCTTAATCATTGATTTACTTAATAGCAGCCATTCTCCAAAAGCCAGGAACTCTGAAGTTCGTATGAACATGAAACACCTTCACTTTTGTGACCAAGGAACTTTCCTGAAATCTATATCGTTGATAAAGTTTGGAACCGTTATCATGTATAGAGCAAAGTGAATCTTGCTAATAAGTAGAGGTACTTGATAGATTTTAATTTAGAATTACCGACTACTACAATTTACCAATACAGAAAGAAAAAGCTAAGCTAAGTTTACAGTAAATGATAAACATCCCGAAGAATTGAGAACATCCTCCTTTTTTTTGAAAAATATACCTATCGCTGAGATTCATCGTGTGAAATATGTTTAACCTACATCCTACATGGTATGGCCTAACGAGAGTGACGGCCCAAAGTCATAAGAAAATATTTTAGCCATAAACAAGAACGAAGAAACAAGCGAAAGGCTTTCTCCGCAGGTTATTAGAACAAGAATGCCAATTTAGGCAAGTGATTTACGATAAGTATATAACTTTTTGGACACGTTTTATTTATTTAATTTACCTATTGTCTCACCTACTCTCTGAATGTATTATTCACGTAAGAAATGTTTCATGATAAAGTTTATACCTATGGAGTAAAAAATAAACTTGATGGAGTGTCATTTTTCCTCTTGACACAACCTATGTATAAGATTGTATGAGATAGAAGTTTATATATTTTAAAGGAACGTTAGTATCAAAAGCTTTATAGGTATTTCAATTAAATTTATTCCTCCTCGGGTGTATAAAAACTGTGTTCACGCAGCAATTACAAAATCAAGCCCCCAGCTACTTTATTGTATCTAAATTATAACCAACATAGACTCTATTCAAATCAAAAGTATTCGAAAATATTCTCCGAGCACCAAAGACACATCCCGACTTTTTTTGCGCGGGCCAGGTATCACTAACACCGAGCCGAGTCTCTTTATTCCTTATCCCTCTTTGTATTTCTGTACTGATTGTCGCATTCAACCAGGATAATAAGAGTAGGTACGTACCTCTGTGTGCGTGAAATTCAATAACGCAGGTGTGCACTTTTGTATTCAAAAAAATCTTCGAAAGCCATTCAGTAAGTAAGCCAGTAGGTACCGATTTCCTATGCCTCGCAGCTGTCAAGACTTTAAAAAACGCACGGTTGCGCGGGAAACTAGGTATGATTTGGAATGACATACATAGGTAACCTAAAAGAGATTTAATTTAGGGACGGTTATTTTGGTTACACGCGTTGTTTAAATGTTTTATTTGGTCGCGGGCACCTGATGTGACCTTGATTGGAGTTTGGCCTTGGGCCGCGAGGGGTTCGCACAAAAGCCGGGACACCGTCGACAGCCGTTGAGCGAGTCTGAATGGTCCGGAAACGGCCCCTTGGTAATTTTATTGGAGTGATTATGCATATGAATACTCGCCTATGCGAAATGGTAATCTCGGCAGTTTAACGATTTTCCTATTTGCGCTGGGACAGGGGAGCTTGAAGAGCTACCTAGGTACCTATAGTATACCAAGGCACCCTAACTACAGTCCCACAGTTTGTTACAAGGGGTCTATCTAAATCCATGTTAGGGAAGTCTATTATTATAGAATTTAGAAAGGGACCATTGTAGTGACAAGGACTACGGGAATAACATTGATTTTATAAAAGGTCCGATATTCGTTAATATCTCGATTTGCGATGTCGGACATGGGGCCCATGTGTCTTATTTAAGTTTATTGCACATAATATTTAAAACTTATGTACACATTCCGGAAGTTCTCTACCATTATTGGTGCGGGATTGGTGTGGTGATAAGGGCACGTGTATTGTATGCACACGATGCATAAATAATACGTTTTTTATGCACTTATTAACTAGAGATGGGTCGACTATGGATTTGGACGACTAATTTGCTGACTAGGTCGAATAGGCAGACCAAAACAAGTGAATAATAAAGGGCAACCGGCAGCTTGCGTTTATCTCTGCAGCTTAAGCTCGTCGTCACGTGTTCTTATACCTATGTAGGTATATGCAATTAATTCATTTACAATGCACACGCCATGGCGACACAGCGTGGATCGTCGGCGCGTCAGAGGGCGTTGCCACATGTCCACGACACGGCGTCGTAAACGTAAAACGACGCGGTGTCGCGTCGGAGCGCGACACATTATCCACCGTGCGAATATACGTTGCCGCGTCGTGAAAACACACGACAATCCCAACATCTCCAGAGGTCGAACTGGTTTCCTAAATACATTTTGCCTTTTTAAACGAGGCGATATTTTCCATAATAGTTCTTCAAAACTTGACACAGACATTCTAAAATAATCATAAAACTTGTGATCACTTAATTTTAAAGCCTCGTACTTCCTTTTGAAATGACTGCCATCATGGTTCATTATAGAAAGATATGGATTTATCCAACATTTTCGTTTCTTCTGATTTTTCTTCATGCTTCTTCTTAAAAGCAACAAGAGCAGAATACGTGTGATAGGATCCATGTCGAATTGAAAACTGATCGCAAAATATTTTGAACAGGTACGAGAAGCTGCGGCGTCGTAATCGAACGTGGCACCGCACCGTGCATCTACTCAACACAGCAAAGTTAATCTGCCCGGCGCGCGGGGCGACCTGCGGTGCCCGGTGCAGCATGTGTTTTCACGACGCGGCAACGTATATTCGCACAGTGGATAATGTGTCGCGCTCCGACGCGACACAGCGTCGTTTTACGTTTACGACGCCGTGTCGTGTGTTTTCACGACGCGGCAACGTATATTCGCACGGTGGATAATGTGTCGCGCTCCGACGTGACACAGCGTCGTTTTACGTTTACGACGCCGTGTCGTGTGTTTTCACGACGCGGCAACGTATATTCGCACAGTGGATAATGTGTCGCGCTCCGACGCGACACAGCGTCGTATTACGTTTACGACGCCGTGTCGTGTGTTTTCACGACGCGGCAACGTATATTCGCACGGTGGATAATGTGTCGCGCTCCGACGTGACACAGCGTCGTTTTACGTTTACGACGCCGTGTCGTGTGTTTTCACGACGCGGCAACGTATATTCGCACAGTGGATAATGTGTCGCGCTCCGACGCGACACAGCGTCGTTTTACGTTTACGACGCCGTGTCGTGTGTTTTCACGACGCGGCAACGTATATTCGCACAGTGGATAATGTGTCGCGCTCCGACGCGACACAGCGTCGTTTTACGTTTACGACGCCGTGTCGTGTGTTTTCACGACGCGGCAACGTATATTCGCACAGTGGATAATGTGTCGCGCTCCGACGCGACACAGCGTCGTTTTACGTTTACGACGCCGTGTCGTGTGTTTTCACGACGCGGCAACGTATATTCGCACAGTGGATAATGTGTCGCGCTCCGACGCGACACAGCGTCGTTTTACGTTTACGACGCCGTGTCGTGTGTTTTCACGACGCGGCAACGTATATTCGCACGGTGGATAATGTGTCGCGCTCCGACGCGACACCGTGTCGTTTTACGTTTACGACGCCGTGTCGTGGACATGTGGCCACGCCCTGACGTTGATGTGTCACGACAATGCCAGCTGAAATTGTGTTTGGCCTTATAGCATTATTGAGCGACATTCTCTATCAAAATACACTCTAGATGAATCACCGACAATTATCCCATCGGATTATTGACTCATCTCAGTTTAACATTCGGACGGTGTAAACTTGTACCTACCTAAAACATCGCTAAGTTGCAAATTACATAAATAATTAAATAATAATTAGTTTCAAAAGAATATACAATATTTTCAAAGGGGTCTTCTAATTTTAAAATTCTGAAATAAATCCACGTGGGTTACACCGTACCGTACACGTCGTCGTTATCTGTATTAATTACTGCGCCATCTTTCGACAATCCAATATTATTAACCGGAAGAGGCTGCATAAAGTTAATTGGCTATGTTCTGTGCGAAGTGTATTCTTAAATGATCACAACCACGGAGTATTCTTATGGTCTGTGATCACAACGCACGCTGTGATAAAAAAATTGGAGGAATGAGAAGCGGTTATACTTTTATAACATACAGAAGTCTTTAGTTCATTATTTGACACTAGGCGACTTTGACTCTAGTTCGGCGTTGCAGTCGTGTATTGACTGTCTAATAGTAGAATTTCTGTAAAAAAAACCGGCTAAGTGCGACTCCGACTCGCGCACCGAGCGAGGGTTCCGTACAAACACTTCCCATCTTAAATTAAGTTTGCACCTGGTATATATGGCGCCGAATACAAATGAGGTGCAAAGTTAACGCAACCGATCACGTTTGTTGAACGGCAGGCCGGGAGCCCCACTTAAATATTAATTTTATTCTGTTTTTAGTATTTGTTATTATAGCGGCAACAGAAATACATCATCTGTGAAAATTTCAACTGTCTAGCTATCACGGTTCACAAGATACAGCCTGGTGACAGACAGACAATGAAGGCGATGTCTTAGCAGTAGGGTCCCGTTTTTTTGGTACGGAACCCTAAAAAACTAAGACGGGTTTCTGTCGTACCGTTTGACGGCTTTGCATACATTCAAAACGACCATTGAGAATGCTTTCTGTTAATATAGCTTTTCCCATGTTCACAGATCCTTATTCATTAGTTGGTGTGCTTCCGAAAATAAACAATATTGTGCGAGACAGTTCAAAATTAACCAAGTCCATAAAAAATTGGTAAGTAAGCTAAAATGAAGCAAATTTTTCTTTTGTTTCGTCTGTGTTGGTCCACATATTATGGCCGTCTTTTTGCATTTTTTTACGAATATGCTTTTTTAGGGTTTCGTACTCAAAGGGTAAAAACGGGACCCTATTACTGAGACTTCGCTGTCCGTCCGTCACCAGGCTGTATCTCAAGAACGGTGATAGCTAGACAGTTGAAATTTTCACAGATGATGTATTTCTATTGCCGTTATAACAACAAATACTAAAAATAAAATAAAATAAATATTTAAGGGGGGCTCCCATACAACAAACTTACAGATAATGGTACGGACCCCTTCGTGCGTGCTTTACTCATTGCAGCCCAAGTGAGGCTTGAACGCAAGATTTTTTTTAATCTCACTAAATGGATTCCTTCAATAATTTTCATCTGCGTCGACAGGGCTTGTGCACAAATCACGTGAGGTTTTTTCGGCTACTTTTTGACCCCCTTCCCCCTGGTGATATTTGGTGAGGTTCTTTGCTAACCCTCCCTCCCCCTCACTACCTCACGTGTATTTATTTTTCCGCCAAAATTTCGTAAAAGACTCGCTATTTCGAAGTGAAGATTTATTTTTAATGAAACCGAGAAAAATAACGTTTTTTTCTTAATTCGTTCACTGTAGAAAAATACACGTGAGGTCTCCTAACCCCTAGCGTGATATATCGTGATTTTTTCGTGACCACCCCCTCCCCCCTATTGAACCTCACGTGATTTGTGCACAAGCCCACACATATGAAGAGCGTGAAGGATATTTCGTAAGAGCCTTAAATAAAACAAAAACGGAGTGTTGCCACCATTTATTGGAATTTTCCTAAAAAAATTGAATAAAAAATATTGTATTTCAACATGTTACTTTAGAAATGAATATACAGTGTAGAAAACATTGTCCCCTACTGTCGCCCACGGTGTTCAACAATTAGTTTAATTATTATATCGTTATTATTCATAGTACGCTTATTATCTGTGGTCCGGGCGCCGGCGGTGGCGCGCCCGGTGTCAGTCTCAGCGAGCTAGTCCTCTTCTTCGCCGCTCTCAGACTCTGCAAATACAAAATTGTTCATCTTAGAAGGTTTTAAAAAGGAATTAGATGATATTAGGATGCGGGCCTGCGTAAGCTTCAAACTGAAACAGGAAGCAGATCGGGACAAGCCGCTTCATAGGCCATCATTGATAACTGATCCAATAATTATTGGTGCATTACTAATTAAAGTCTATGCAGCGGTAACAGGACATTAAAATAACCCACGCAGTACATCAATATTTGATTTTACTACGTTGGAGGAGAGGCACAAAATCCTCCATGGAAGATTGCCAGATGAGTCCATCCTCGTGAAGCCCAATGTACCCTCTCAATGGACAAAGTAACACATAACTCGGCCCCAGACAGTTACTACACGCACGCGTTACCGCCCGGGGTATATTACGATGTACAAGACTCCTTCGGTGCATTCTATTCGTGTAGACCCTACTAGAGCATATTGAAAAGAAACCACAATCTTGGACTGCAGGTACATGTAAAGAAAATGTACATTGGGATTGGGCTTCACGAGGATATAGTAGCTTAGAAAGTAATCTTGTGAACATTCTACCCAAAATTCACCATCATCATCATCATATCAGCCGATAGACGTCCACTGCTGGACAAAGGCCTCCCCAAAGTTCTCCACAACGATCGATCTTGCGCCGCCCTCATCCAATTTCTACCCGCGATCTTAACCAGATCGTCGGTCCACCTTGTTGGAGGCCTTCCACCGCTGCGTCTTCCGGTCCGCGGTCGCCACTCTTGAACCTTGAACCGCAGTGTCTTAAGACGAAGGTTTTTAACCAATGTGTGTTGCCAGTGATGACATACGGCACTGAAACGTGGTCGCTTACAATGGGCCTCATAAGAAGGCTCACAGTTACTCAAAGGGCAATGGAGCGAGCTATGCTCGGAATTTCCTTGCGAGATCGAATTCGAAATGACGAGATACGCAAGAGAACCAAGGTTGTAGATATAGCTCAGACAGTCGCCAAACTTAAGTGGCAGTGGGCAGGGCATATTGCTCGTAGAATCGATGGCCGTTGGGGCAGAAATTCACCAACTGTTCTAAAAATTAAAAAGGTTGTGACCGCTCACCCTCTTCGGCGCTCTGCAGCCACTCGACGAACTTCTTCATCTGGTCGAGGAACATGAGCTTGCCCTTGCTGGAGTTGGGGTCGCGGTACCACTTGAGGATGGCCTCCTCCGAGAGCACGTTGCTCTTGTACAGCATCAGCACCAGCTTGCTGAACGCGCGCATGAAGCTCATGTTCTCGTAGCAGTATTCTTGCACCTAGGATAATACAAAATATATTATCATCAAATGTTCTTACAATAAATACGCCTAGAAACCTACTCGCGCTTGAAAGTGAAGCCAATTTTGGTTAGCGGCGGGAAGTTTCGTTCGTGTGCGCATCTGTCACAAAGTCAAACTCACAAGCAAAAACAATAGGCTATTTGACTGATGTTGAATTCTACAGCGTACTGTAGTTATATGAATAAAATTAGTTAAATATATCACGAAACAAAGAAAAAAAATTCAGAAACATATATCTTTTTTGGAAATATGTGACTTCAAAGGTACACAAATTTTATGATTTTTTTTTTTAATCCAAAATAAATTTTGAAAATGTTTTCAGAATCCTCATAATTTTACGAAACAATAATTGTATGACAACTATGAACTTAAACGCACTTTTTCACGGTGAAAATGCCAAATTTCTTAATTTTTCCATACAATTATTGGTACCTATACCGGCCTGTGACGTCACTAGCCTGACGCGTTTTGTATGGAGCGTTTTTAGCGCTACGTAGAAATGTTGAACTTTGACGGTCATTTCTGACTTTTAGAGCAATTTAAGTGTAGTCAGTCCCATATAGACATTTGATCACAATAAAAAATAGAATCGATTGACATCCTCAAAAAAAATTAGTCAACATGTCTATTTCGCAAATCTGTTGTATGAAGACTCTCGGCGTATTTATTTGAAATGTCATGCATTCTCTGCACGCATCTTTTGGTTTTGTGTCTGTGTTCGTCGTAGACATCTTCCAAAATTTCCGTTTTAGCGCCAGGTGTTCTGCTAAGGCCTTTACTATCGAACGAAACCGATATCGAGAGTCAACCGGGATGATAGTATCGGGAGTATTCATTTTCATTTGCCATAACAATAAACATGTGACTCGAGATTTCTTAGGTCACTTTGTGATTACATTTACCTCTTCCCACAAGATATTGCGAATAATCAAGTGATCTACATAAAAATATATACCTTGGTGAGAAGCGCGATCTCCGCCTTAGCCGACTGCGCGAAGGCGGCCAGCAGCGGCGTGTAGTGACGCAGATGCTTCGCCGCCTGCTCCGCCAGCAGCTCTTCCTTCTTGTTCCACTCGCCGCGCGACATCACGCACTGCCAAATCTACCAAACAAGATTTCTTTGTAATACTCAGTACACAGTAGTAGGGTATGATAGGGGGTTAGTGTCAGGTCAGATTGCCATGTCGACAAGGTGGCAGAACAGTGCCGCCGTGAGCGTCGAGGCGCTCGAAAGACTCGATCGCAACGGGCTCGCGGCGTCTTGTAATGCCACTCCGACTCGTCATCGAGTTTCATCATGTGAAGATTTTACAGTAAGGTTAAGTATTGTGAAACAAAACACCAATATATTTTGGTACTTTTGTTTTTCAATGCAATATTATAAGATTCATAAAAATAGGTTTATTGTTAGATATTAGCGTCAATTACATTTCTCTTAAATTGGAACACAGTTATAAGATGCACACTATTTTTTTCAAGTCAAAACGTAATTAATGGTGTTAATGGAAATTAAAATTTGTTTGCGCTCTTTAGGCCAGGACGCGAAGTTAGCTTTCAATAATTTCAGTAACAACTCAGTTTCGATGTGGGTTTACCTTCAAAAATATTCTATGTTCGCCGCCCGGCAAACTTGAGAATCTGTAATTTAGAAAACTTGTATACATTTCAGATTCGCACGTTTGCCAAGGGCGCGATTTATTGTTACTCTAGAGACATGGTAACTGTTGCCTGGAGGATATTCATTGATATTATTACGGTTCGAGCACGACCACGACCGCGCGATCACCGGAGCGGCGGCCATGAGCGGAAGATCTGACCGCGGTGTTTCGTTCACTCGTATCCAGTTAGCACACAGGCTGTACATTATACAGCCATTATAACGCTAATTTAAGCTGGATAAGTGCTTATGCCACCACTTAGATAGTTGACAGTCCATAACTGCGCGTTTTGCCAGAAATTTACAGGCTCGCACGACTGCATTGTGGATTGAACTGTCGCTTGCGGCATTCCCGGCCCGATACGACCTTCAAGAAAAGATCGTACTCCCACACGAAAGGCCGGCAACGCACTTGCGACTCCTCTGGTGTTGGAGGTGTCTATGGGCGACGGTAATCGCTTCCCATCATCCGACCTATGACATAAAAAGGCGGTAAGTAGACGGTACTCACGATGGCGACGACCTCGTGGTCGGGGATGGCGTGCTTGACGGCCATGTCGCGCAGCTCCTGGATGAGGTCCCGCACCGGCTTGTCGTCCGCCAGCTCGTCCAGTAGCGCCTGCGTCAGCTCCCGCCGCGCCTCCTGCACCGCGACACAAACAACACGTTCACACTGTGCTTACTAAAGTTGAGCACATTGTGCTACAATTGTCGAAATAAGGGTATTTTTAAAAGGTAAGGACAAAGAATACGGTATTTGATGACAGTTCAAATCGGCTACTTTTTATGAACACCCAAATACGATCTGTTAGCATGAAATTTCTATAAAGATACTGGCTTGTGACGTCATAGAAATCATTTTAATTGTGCAACAGTAGCCGAAATAAAGATATTTTTAAAAGGTAAAAATGGACAGACGGTATACTATTTGATGACAGCTACATTTTATGAACTGTCAAAACCGATCTATTAGTATCAAGTTTCTATAAGATACTGGCTCGTGACGTCATAAAAATCTGTACTCAAAACACATCTTTCTAGTTTTTTTCCCAATTCAAAATAGTATAATCATCAAAACCTAGTGGTTATTTATTTTGTTCCGTGTATTTTTGAACACGTGTAGTGGTTTCAATGATATATATTTTTTTAACTATCGTCAAATATAGCATTCTGTTACGGGGTACTACGGTGAGTGCTTCTCTTTTTCTGGCATAAACGGAAGCTGAATTATGTAAGTCACCGACTAGCTATTTAATGGATATGTAAGGTCTACCGTATACGGACTCTGCTCGGTATGCTGCAGTCTCGGTGTATAGGACAAAGAAGGGAAAGGTAGGGATGATCAGATTGCCATGTCGACATAGCAGCGAGGCGACTACACCGCGAGCGTTGCGTTTCTTGAAAGACTCAATCGACGCACGCCCGCAGCGACACACCCCGCCGCTCAGACTCGTCATCGAGTTTCATCATTTCAGGGTACTCAGGGAGAAGATAAGGTAAGACAAACATTAGTCCTATTTTCAGTTCCATCGATAGTGCAATAAATAATACAAACGTAAAATATATATTTTTTGCATGTATATATGTATGTCATTGTGTGTTCCTAAACTAGACCGATTTCAACTATTTTTGGTACACGGTAGCTAGGCACAGGATACTTTTTGGTCGACTACGGAGAGCAAAAAGAAGGGGTTATGTTATGTCTTTTTCTTTCACGCGAGTGAATTTCGCGGGCATTTTCTAATGTTATAAAGATGCTTAAAATAAAAACTACGCCAACCGTGGTAGCGCCAATAAACGCCGCGTAGTTTTTGCGTGTAAGTGGAACGTAGAACTAACGTTTTCACGTTTATATTAAACTAGTTGATCCCCATTGTGTTAATCCAGGTTGTCAGCTACCTCCATACCAATAATTGTCAAAATTGGTCCAGCCAACGTAAAGAAGTAACAAACATACAAACACACTCTCAAACTTTCGTCTTTACAATATCAGTGTGATATATAAATACAATAACGGTCGCATTACCTGCGAGGCCTGCGCGCGGTGCAGCCGCAGCAGCTCGGCGAGGCCGCGCGACGCGAAGGCGGCCGCCAGCGTCTCCTCGCTGCGCCGGTTCAGCGGCAGGAACTCCAGCAGCCTGCACCACACAACACGCTCATCAACCACATGTATCATCCAAATAAGTTACACAGCATCACAGTTTTAAAACCGCGGCACTGTGAACTACAAATTACATATAAACAAGACTTAAAACTAGTCAGATTTAGGCGACAACAGCGTGGCTCCGTTGCGTCGTCTGATCTAGTGCAGGATTCGGCAGATAGCAGATTATGTATTGGTACGTAGTTGTAGATACGAAGCTGAGGATCCCAGATTTAAAAAACGGCATGAAATGATGAACTATAGTGTGATGAATGCGAATATTTGTTTGTAGGGTGTAGTTTTTTACATAAAAACCCGCTCAAATACTAAGAAAATTTATGAATTTTAGTAAAATGTTGCGCCATTTATGATTTTGCCGCAACGATGCGGAGAACCAGTACATGTCGCTGTGATCTCCCATGGCTTCATACAAACTTTACCTCAGTGTAAAATCTGGTTTCATACCATGGGATTTCAATGTGATTTTATTATTCGGTTAGTTCTGAATGGAGTGAAAAAGATACGTCGGTTGAGCATTCAGGTTCAAATTTGGGGAAGTAAACATAGGAAGAAATTGATCATGCACTATGAGTTAAAGGTGTTATTTCGTTACTGTCCACAAATCACAACTGTAATTATTTTTAAATTACATAAATCTAAGTAGAAATCATCTCATAGCAGTGACAGCAGTATAGTAAGAATTATTTTTGAAGTCCGAACTACTAACCTAATTGTTAACTGAGAAACAATAGCATCAATTTCTTGCAGTTTGTGCCACACTGCATAATGGATTAAGGGCGATTTATGTCAGTAACAAAGGTAAGTAGACTAGGCCAAGCAAAATCATTTCTACTACAGCATTGGCACGGTTCGGTCGTTTTCCGGAATGACTCCACAAAAGCCGGTGTTAGTTAAAGCGGGAAGAGCGTTCAGCCTGGCTGTGCTGTACCTCCCTCCCGTTAAACATGAGGTGACGTGTAGTGTCCTGGACCTGGTACTGACCTGCCCTCGAGCTGCCCCTTCTTGAGCGCGGTGACGAGCGAGGCGGTGCCGCGCTCCTGCTTGATGCAGGTGAACACCTCCAGCACGAAGTCCAGAGCCAGGTTGTCCTTCACGATGTGCTCGTTCAGCATCACGAGCAGCACCGACGGAGGCACGCACCCGTTGCCTGCCGAACCGACATACAACTGTTATGGCTAGGGATAGCAATATCAAATATACCTTACAACGGATTTGAAAAAGTGTTTATACTCATTGCCGGAAGACGACTGTTGTTTTGTGTTTTTCTGTTAATTTCTTATACTTATTATTGTTCTATCTACAAAATATACTTATTTCACCTATAGCCGGTGTTTATCTAAGCCTCCCGGCTATAGTTTTTTTCACATAAGCTTTTATTAGTTATCAGCTGTTTTACATAGACTCGCGTGTCTCAGACATATTAAAATACATACGAAACTGGTTTGCTTAAGTAGCCGTTTCGTATTGTATTTTAATATATCATTAGCGGCTTGAGCACTTTACCGACACTTAAAAACTGACATGACACTGCTTTTAAGAATGAGTCATAGGATCAGTATCACGACTTAAGCATAATTTAATCAATCATAATCATTATACACCGGCAATTCTGACGAATGTATTCTTTATACATCAATATCATGAACGAACTAAGCGATTGTCGGGCGTGGCTATAAGTGGAGCCCCATAGATGGGAAACCACGGCTATATCCATGCGCGTTACTCTGGCACATTCCGACACCGAAAGGCGTAATACGCGCTCCCCGGCTCTAATTAGTGCCCTTAACTAAAAACCGACCAAAAGGGCCGAAGTAGTCATAAAATTGGTCTACAGTTTGCGCGCGAGCTCCAAGGAATTGTAATGGTTGTACACACTCGCCGAGACAGGGCGAGACCAGCATGCCGTCACTTTGGAACTCTATGAGTAAATGAAGGACGGCATGCTTGTCTCGCCCTCTGTCTCGGCGAGTATGTACAACAAATGTAAGGAATGTTGACGTTATGAACTGGGGTTGTGATTGAATCGGCGCACACACACCCGTTCCTCAGTCCTCAATTCCTGGGAGCTCGAGCGCATAGAAAATTCAAACCGGTAATTTTCCGGTAGTCTGGTAATTCCCGTACAAAATTTTACCGGATTGCATTCCCTACGCGCGCGGACTGCATGTATGATCACATTTAAAAAAGGTGATAGTAAATTACATACCTAGGGCGGTGAATTCGTGAATTTCCTAGGGCGCAGGTGTTTGCTCGAACCAAAGGCGCGCCTTAAATATGCGATCTGGGGCTTTACGAATTACCGCGCGTGGCTTGTCTAAAGTTTTACGTATTGCCTTGGCCAGGAAGTGAGATTTTCTCCCCTGAAAATTCCACTTATCCAGTGTCCAGAGATGAAAATGGATACACACCGATCCAAAGTGCCGTCATGCGGGCCAGCTTGATGCGCTGGAGCGGGTCGAACCCCTTCAGGTACACCAGCACCTGGAAACGACATGATACATCAGCTTCTGACTGAATACGAAAATTTGGCTTTGTGCCATTGGCTGTACTTTGTATATAGGTGGCTAAACTTTATTCTTGTTGTTATTCTGTCGCTATTTCTGACAATATTGATTGAACTTCTTAGAAAACTGTCTTCATAAAAATGGACTTATAACTGTTACAATTACAAAGTTTTTGGTAAATATAACCGCCGAAATCGTAATTATAATCGAAAATTTAAGGGGACATCACCATAGCAACTAGCATCAGAAAAAAGTTCATGGACAGTCCAGTGGCATAATACATAGACGTTTTTATCGGCAGTATTTTTTATTTCCATTGTTTGTAAATAGAATTTAGTTTTAGATATAGTAATTTGAAATTAGCACACTTAAATATAAAAATGTGTAATAATAATCTAAATACCGAAATTGAATATGGGTATTTTGTATGGAGCCGAATACCGGTATCGGTATGTTTTAGGTAGGTTAAACATTCAATATTCAAAATGAAGCCTTCTTAATACTATGCTTGTGTGGCAGTCGAGTGGAAAGTCCAAGGCTTCGCGATTACTGAACTCGGTTAGGCGATTATGACACATTATCGCGAAGTCCAACACGTTACCTTCATGTAGTGTTTTGTAGGCATTCAGAAATTCTACTTTAACCTTATGAGCGCCAAACACGGCAAATCACGTCCACGGAAAACTATGTCACCACATTTAAACAAATTAATAATAAATATCAGACAACCACACACAAATCGATCTAGTCCCAAATTAAGCTTAAGAAGGCTTGTGTTATGGGTACTAAACGCCGATATACGTACTTATATACATATAGATATACACTTAAATACAAAGAACCATGACCCAAGCACAAATATTTGAGTTCATCACACAAATATTGGCCTTGGTCGGGATTCGAACCCAGGACCGTCGGCTCAGTGAGCAGGTACATTAAAAACTGCGCCAACCGCGTCGTCATTTGCCGCTATACAGTGTCATACTATCTGCAGTCTGCTTGGCATCAGGGACACAGTTTTGCGTCGACCAGCCGGGCTGTTAATGGGTTAAATGTAAGACTAGATTTCATACTATTGATATGTTCATAGAATTAGCATGTAACAGAATAACATAAAATTTTAAATTTACCTTTTTCATCTCCTCCTCGAACATTTTCTCCAGGTATTTGTATCGGCGCATCAGCTTCACGAATACCTTGAAAGTTTAACAACAAATTAGAGAAAAGCAACTCCAACAAAGTTAAGCAACTGCTGCTGAGTCATCTTCAGAAGCAATTGAACGAGAAAGGGTTTCTCAACACTCGTGTTCAGGACTCTAGCCATGTTTTTCATCATTTGAAACTTCTAAGGGCCTTATCACAATTGAGAGTTGCGAGAAGGCCCTATACAATCAGTCACGGAGAACGCGTTGGGTGATCGCCTTCATACAAAATGTATGGTCTTGAATATCCAGCTAATCCTGTACCAGTAATTGTCGCTCTGTTATTTTAGCGGATGGGAAAACTATCTCTTCCGTGGCGTCATATGTATTCCTAGGCAAGACAGAGCATATTCAACTTAGTGTTCTTCAAGACCAATAACTACAAAAGTATTAAAAAACGCCTAGTAATGGGCAAGCCGGTGAGAATCGATTTCTATGGACGCCACGCTGCTGCTATCTATGCTCTATTGCAAGTTGCAAGGGTGAATTAGGATCAAGCCATATAATAATGATAATAGCAACGCAATACTATATAGTAATCTAATTACTATTTAAACTTTATTGCATAAAAAGCGTAGAAATGACGGACGTAATGCCGTAAGGTATTCTCTACCAGTCAACCATCGGGCTCAGCAAACATTTTAATGGTCCAGGGCCTGTCAACTATTAAGATTATTGCAAAATCTAATATCAAATATTTAGTTAAACTATGACTATAATTTACCTGTTCGAAATTGCGCATGGAATCCATGTCCTCGCTGGCGTTGAAGATGCAAGTGTTCGTCTTGGGACTCTCGCCGTCCATGGACACGCCGCCGCCGGGCACTGCGGCATACACCACATTATACAAGCGTACAGTACAGAGCAAAGGGGCGGAGGCTGATGTTAGGGGGACGTCAGATATAACGAACGAGATGTGTTTATCGACACAGGTGTTCAGATCTCTAGCCAGTTGTTTCATCATTTGAATGTCCTTGATTATAATGCAGATAGAATTCAATCTAAGAAATTTGATCCCATCACCCTAAGTAGACCCAAAGCTCGCTTAGTAACAAATGCTTACTTAAAACAAAGCCTGTATCTCGGTGTCAATTGACTTACTAGATACGAGGTAGTGACAGAAATTTTAGTGAGTTTTGATTTTCACCAGGCGATTTGTAAAACTCAGGGCTCATACAATTAACAAATTACTAATTTATGTGAATCTGTAACAGAACCTTTTATATAAATATTCAACCTTGGCTCAATTTGCCCCTCTGAACTTAACACGTTCAGATAATTTCGTCCAGTCATACGAGGCGAAGGTGGATTATTGGTATCAGTTTTCACGCACAAAAAAAAGGCACATAAGCAAGCATTGAAAAGGTTTCATAAAAAAAAAAACTGCGTACATTTGAAGTCGCATATTTCGAGAGAACCCTTTTTTTTCTTGGTTTCATGACATATTCAGCTAATTTTATTTATATATACAGTATGCTGTAGTACCTATTTAACATCAGTCGACATCCCTTTAAAAAAAAAGTTTCGATTCAATTGGAACTAGATCAATACTAGAGAACCCAGGTTGCAAGCAGGCTGTATAAGAGCTTATAAAGCCATTATAACCCTAATTTAGGCTGTATAAACTCTGTATAAAGTGCTAAGCAGCCAGTGTGGTACTTGGGAAGAGGATACTCACGCAGCAGCCCGCCGGCGATGAGCACGTCGAAGATGACCTCTCCATAGCGGCGATAGTCGAGCTTGGAGCCAGCCGCGTCTAGGAACTTGTACGCGGCGTCGAGGTCGGGGCCTGCGCGCTCCAGCCCCTGCACGAGCGCGTCGCGGAACCCGTTGGGGTCGTACTTCTCTTTCTCATCTGGGGACAATGGGGGACAAAAAATCAGTTAGTCTTCTTTACAAGACTCAAGTTCGGTCGTGCGTTGAGTACTGCTCGCATCTTTGGGATGTTTCCGCTAAACTCGATGCTGTTGATAGATTGCAGCGGCGGGCGGTCCGCATCATCGGTGACGAAAAAAAGGACCATGTTCCTCAAACCCCTTCAATGAAGTAGGGAGGACATTGGGTAGCTGAGCGTTTTCTATCGCCCACCGAGGGTGATCCCTTTCCGTCATAGAACCACACGTGCCGGTTTGTGATATCATCGCTTCACTGTGGAAAATATTATCTACACGTACCAAGAAGTTTGACAATAAAATGGGACTCTTTGTCGGCTCATGTGTTTCCTCCTTATAACATGGGACCCTTCAAACGAAGCGTGAAGAACCATTTCTCGGGCCAGCATGGCAGTGTCATCTAACAAGACACCGTTGGTTTCCTGTCAGTTGCCATTGCGACTTAATTGTTGTGCAGTTATACAATGTGTTACCACCAAGTAGGCTTTTCTTAAAGTAGAGTAAAGTAACATAGATCTTTAATGTATCCATGACTTTAATTTAATTAATTAACTTAAATTCAGGCTTTATTAAATTTCTAACAAAAATTTAATTGCTAGTAATGTACAGTAAATAATTTGACAAGTGAGTGTTAAATGACAGCGTGATATGAGTAACGACAATTACGCTGTACACCCACTACATTGAATGTGCGGATTTAAGAAATTTAACTGTGCAGTTAATTCACATAATTATGATTAGCTAATACATGCAAACAATTAATAATGGATCATATTATTATCAGTTTTAATAAATGCCCGCATGCCGGTAACAGGCTGTATATTTAAAAGATGTACCTGGCGCTATAGATGTCCATGTCATATTAAATCGAATCGATTTTAAATCAGTTTTAAGTTCAGGAATCAGGTAGTACACATCCGTAATTTACGTACACATGCGTAATTCATTCTGAAATGATTGTTTCGGTAGGTATATTTTTGAAAACATTAATGCAGCTAAAAACACTATCTGTACAGTTAAAATGTCCCTACATAATGACGCCGCTGTTCGTTAAAGTTATAAAGTTTGGGTGCCATTTCAATTGCTTTTCCGTCACCGCCTTTATATGACCCAAATGCAAATTCCCTTCATTGTGCACTTGCAGGTAAACTGGGTTCTCGTCATTCCCAGGTGAACAACAATAGAAAGATAAGGACTGCTAACACATAAAGCGACACCTTAACTCAGGTAACAGCAAACAATGGGATTTTTGTTATCAATGCGTGCTGCAAATAGGGAATGCAACCCGGTTATAACCGAAACCGTAAAAACCGGTTTTAACCGGTTATGTTGGTCTAATTGTGTAACCGGGTTTTGGGAGTAACAGAACCGGTTACGGTTATTTTTCGGTTATTTCTTCTAATGCTAAATAAGCATACGCTTACTTAAATTTTTCAAAAACACGATCTCTTTATTTATCGTTCAGCGTATATTTAACTCTAAATGCTATTACATGTAAAAAAAAAGCGGTGGTAGCCTAGTGGTTAGGGCATGCGACTTTCAATCCGGAAGTCGTGGGTTCGAACCCGGCCCGTACCAATGAGTTTTTCGGAACTTATGTACGGAATGTCATTTGATATTTACCACTCGCTTTTCGGTGAAGGAAAACATCGTGAGGAAACCACCTAAGCCCAATAAGGCCTAGTTTCCCCTATGGGTTGGAAGGTCAGATGGCAGTCGCTTGCGTAAAAACTAGTGCCTACGCCACATCTTGGGATTTAGGTAGCCGACCCCTATTGAGAATTCATTCTCAAAAAATGGGACAAAAGGCTAGGAGGATGATGATGCTGTATTACATGCTGAAGTACGTTAACTGGATGTTTAATTAAATAATACGAGTACGGTATGAATGGTATGGTATAGTGCCTCGTCAAGTAAAAATAATTACATTGTATGAACTTACGTAGCTAGTGACTAATAGTCATCAACACACGCAGAAATTACGTTAAAAGTGTCGTCCTTTTTGTTTCCTTAGCATAAATAATAACAAAACAAGCCTTGAACATTTGTGATTGAGAATTTGAGATATTTTATCGTTGCTTGTTATGAATATAAATATACTTAACATTTTTGTGTTAGACATCTGAGTTATGAGGTGATTTTATTTTAACTCTTGATTTAGGTAATGATAGAATCTTATTATCCTTTGTTAAAGATATTTAAAATATTAATGAGATGTACATATTTTATTTATACCGCTTTTTTTCCAATATTTACGTCATTATTTGTTATTTTAATATTTTTTCGGTTATAACCGGTTATCGGTTATTTTACGATCATAACCGATAGGAAACCCGGTTACGATATTTTTCCGGTTATTGCATTCCCTAGCTGCAAACCCCGCGTCAATGCCATTTTGTGTGCGCAAACAGATAATGAATTCAGAAATTGTAGGTAACTTAGGAAAATACCCAGTTCGTAGTTCGGTGCAAAAGTGAACGGCCAATGATAAGTACTTGAGAAGTGTGCAATAGAATCGGTACTAGCGAAATGTGCTCATATTTGTATATAACGTTCATCAAAATGTTACTTAAATATTTTTTTATTAAAATTTGACTATAAATATATGTTTACAGATAGAAAATATTTTTCAAAAATTCTGTGACACGTGGCTAGTGTAGACATTAAGCAACTTTGGAATGTGTCAGAATTATAAAACTTTGTAATTTCAATTGAAATACTTTAAATCTATTAACACCTTCGCTTCTTTATACTTATAACTAATAAGGTACAGTAGAGTTCATTTACATCTACACACTTACGAGAACAAAAATATCTGAACACGGCCCTATTGTCAGGATCATAAAGCCGTGTTCAGATATTTTTGTTCTCGTAAGTGTGTAGATGTAAATGAACTCTACTGTACTATACTGGTTGAAGTGTTTAAATCGTAAGTACGATAACAAGCATTCAATTATTCAGCTAACAAACAACTTGAATATTTATCTAAAACAGGAAATCATCGGCCAAGTAGTTGCCAACTGGCTGTCCATAGGCGCCATATGGCAATGACATGCTGCGGGCGGACCACATGTGTGGTCGCTATGGTGTGTGTTAGGTTAGTCATCGTGTTGGAAGTTTCTAGATCATTGCTTTCGCGAAACGTGTTTGGAGGCTGCGGTAGGTTTTTTCCGTATCTTATTTTATTTGATATCAATATTTGGTTAGAAATCAGCGGCGAGAGTAAAGAATCTTTCTAGGTACTTAACCATCGAGGTATCCTTTTTAAAGGTTTTACTTGTTTCTTTTGATACATTCGCTGATATAATATATGTGTAAGACTGATAACAATTTGACAATCACAATTCAAGTATTTAAAAACAAGACACAGAACATATCTATTTATTTTACTGTTCGCAGGGGAGGAGGAGATCTACAATACAACTTCAATTGACAGTAGTTTCTAACCATTCCTCAATAATAGCTCTCGATATCGTCAATTGAAGTTATTACGATGACCCTATTTAAAGCATCGCACAAGGAAATGTTTCTATTATTAGTTCCTTCGAGGAAAATTCTTCATTGTATTGTATCGCATACAGGCGTCAAAACAGACCAAACGAGGGATTGCGGAACAAATTGACGTTAATGGATGGTATTTTTTTCTATATGCTACAAGAACTGCCGCCCGAGGGATTTGCTTGGTGGTCAAAAGTAGCTAAATTTTTAATGCTGACTGTACTACGGGAATGGTGTTAGCTATTCAAGGAGAATTTCGAATACGAGCATCAGTTTCGCAACCGAAACTAACACGAACCAACCCCTCGCATCTGAGAAACTCTCGTGTAACTTCTACATCGGTTAACCGCATGAATAATTAATCAAATCCCCGTCACGTGAGCCGCGCTGATTGTAACATGGCCTTTATTTATACAGCTGCATTTATCATCATATTTTATTTCCCCTTGCAACGATCGAGGAAACAGAGGCCCTAGTGGAATGCAATGCAAACGGACCGATATCCTTCATGTGATTTGAATAAACTACACGACTGGAAATACGTTAATGCAATTACCGTGCCTATTTCATACATTATAAAGCCTGACCAGAAATATATGAGGATGCACCATATTGCGGAATTTCACTGGAACTAATTTCTTACACTGGCATTGATTTTATGATGGTTTGTCAACACTGTCAATGTCATTCGTGGTGCTTTCTTTAAAAGACAAATGTTTAAAAAAATACAAAGAAAATGCCTAAAACCATTCACAATCGTGAACGTAATATTATAAATAAAGTGTACATGTGTTTACTACACGAAAAACAGCCAAGAAAAGAGTACATTCCATTAAATGATATTACGAGGTTACCATAGGAACTGACAGGTAAACTAATGTCATTAGAGTGCGGTTGCGAATGGTTGCAAAATTGTTGCCATATAAATCTTATACCTAAATAGCGCTCTTGACAATCCTCATATATTCAAGTCAGGTTTTAATTAGAATAACAGGATTTGTATTATTATACATCTGCTACAGTCAAGTAACACGTCAATACAAATTAATTTTAGGGAGGGTTGGTTGGATATCAGCAAAACAGGAAACTTCGGCTTGGCTTTACGACTCCATTGTTTTACTACTGTTTAAATAATACTCGTATTATTCACTAGTAAGTACTTTTTCTTAATAGGAAAGTGCCTAAACTTCTGTTGCAGAGGACTCAAAAGAGGAGGTCGAAAGGATCTCCCGACCGATAGAAGGCTTTATGGTAGCATATAGCAATGATTTAATTATTGTAAATTTAAGGTGTACGCTCACATGAAATTGTCAGGAACTGCCAGACATGTTTCTCTTCATCGGGGACTGCTACCCGTACACCGGCGCGGTAACTTTGTCACATGTCGGTCGGGCCGTTCCTGACACGTGAGTGTAAACAGCTTCATACAATAATTAAATATGTGTCACGAAAGCACTGTTTTGTTTCAAATCATGCATCGTGCAGCGTGCAGTTTTTCTCACAATCAGACCCCGGTAAGTCAAGTAAGGCAAGTGCAATTTCATAATAGTATAAAACTAGAGCAATACAGTCTAGTATTCCGTCGACGATATCCGTGTCAATTACATGCCGGGCACGCGCGCAAGGAGAGTGACACACATTCGCTATCGAATCGAGACGTATCGCGGTATCCTCAACGCAATGCAACTCGTGCGCAAGTGATAATAACTATTTTTTGACTTTCCAACTGTCTCGGAGCTAAGTTTATCTAAACACTTAAAGCTAATATTTGACAGTCTCCAAAAAAGGAGGAGATTCAAGTATGTTTAATTATTTTGGTATAATTTAAACCTTAACAGCATTTTTTTTTTTTTTTTTTTTTTTTTTTTTCAATTATTTAGATAGATAGGATAGCTGTCGCTGTTTAAATATATGAATATCACACGGTTTAAAGATACAGGAAATAAATAGATAAAAATAGTATTCTTGGCAGTGACTTCATGATAAACTTATCTACATTACTGACTCAAAGTAAAATACTACTAGTACATATTTTTTGTCCACAAAAAACGAACAGGAATTTTCTCGACCACTAAACGATGCTCATTTGTTTTTACGTTGCTGTAATTTTGTCAAGTCAAGACCAACACTGCAACAAACAGTTCATACGAGTTTTGGTCCATAATATCGATTACGGACCCATTAGAGAAGTTAGTTTCTGATCCCAATTCTGCAGACGATTATGGAATCAACAAGACGCTAAGATATTAAAATAATGCAGCGTTCAAAAGCTCGAGTGTCATACAAACGAGGTGACATCAGCGGTTAACGGTAAGTAACGGTGAGCTGACCCCCTTTGCCAAACTTACTGTAATTCGCCGTTTTCATGTGCCGGCCAACGCTTGAGCATATCTGTTCTTTATTCTGTAAGGAATGAGGCAGTTTTTTCGACGCACGTGGACGACATGACAGTTGATATAATGAGGCAATCTCACGGAGATCGACTGCATTCCTTATGTCGAATACCACATCGGCAAAAAGCAATTTAATAATCCAAACTGTTAGGAGCCAGTTAGACCTTACACTTGCTTGTGGTGTTGGAGCGCGTAGACAGAACGACAAAGTTAAAGTTAGACTAGTTTAATATGAAGGTCGATTGCAAAAAAAATTACAATAGTTAAGGGCTTTAATTAAAACAATGTTAATTGATTCCTCTGTGTGACGAAAGTTACCCATACAATTAGTATGAGTAACTTTCGTCAGGAGCATGCAGCCAATAGAGACAGTGGCGCAAGAGAGGGGAGGCCTTTGCCCAGCAGCGGGATACAATTATAGCCTAGTAAAAAAAAAACTTTCGTCACACAAAGGAAGCGATCGTATTTTATGTTAACTAAGCTTTTAACTATGTACAATTTTTTTGCAATCGACCGATGAATAAAAGATATAAAAAATGAATTAGTTATGCACTCATCGGTCAAATGTTTTTCATAGAAAAAATCACGCGGCCTCAAGTACGCTGTAACGTAAGCTAAAACATGTACAGTCAACACTACATAAACAGAGCATTAAAGTGGTTGCTACCACAAACAAAAGGTATTACCTACTGAATAGAGAATTATGAGGCAGCTTTCGATTGTTGCGGAAATTCTTGTGTTGCCCCCGTGGACCTACGATGTTCGCCTTTATAACGCAAAAGATAAATGAAAAAGCACTTCGCCATTTCCCAACATTAGAATAGTAATGTGCCGTTTCCGAAAATATCCGGAAATTTTCCTTATTTTGAATGGGCAATGAGGAACGTTTCTATATGAGTCCGTGAGTGACGGATGCTTCAATGCAGGGCTCTGAACTTCGAACCAATGAGTGAAATTAAGGTTGTGGACTTGTGGAGCGGGTCGTGGTGAGACGACGACATCGTCGCGCCACGGAGACGACCCGCACAGTCTCTGTAGCACATTCCGACACCGAGCGGCGCAGCACACGCAGCCCGGCTCTAATTAGTGCAATATTGGTGTTATAAATAAAGAATAAATAAATATTAAGGGACAATCTTACACAATTCAACCTAGTCCCAAACTAAGCAGAGCTTGTACTACGGGTACTCGACGATATATATATATATATATATATATATATATTTATCAATATAAATACATAATATAGATAATATCCGTGATACAGGAACAAATATTCGAGTTTATCACACAAATATTTGCCCTGGCTGGGATTTGAGCCCAGGACTGCCGGCTCAGTAGGCAGGTACAATTACAAACAAATTGCTGGTATCTTAAATACACAGGAATTTAACTCGTTATAATTTTGAGAAATTCCCTAAAGGATATTCAGAGAATTATTAAATATATTCCCATATAACATAATCGCGATTTTGGAAACTTCATCGGCAGATCAGTATCATGAGACCACGGGCGCAGAGGTTTTTTATAAACAATAAACATCGAAACTGTAATAATGAATGACAATGAACATGTTACGATAATATTAAGTAATCGTTATACATTTATCATCAGTACACACCACGTCAATGTATTTACATTTATTATGACGTTCGTGGGCGTGCCGTAGGACAATTCCGGTCGTAAATAAGTAATTCGTAGGTAGGTACCTACCTACTTATAATTTAGTTAAGGACTTTATTTCTTGTGTAGTGTAAACCTCGCGACATTGTTTTCAAATGGTAGAAATTTGTTATTGAAAGTTAAAACTTAAAAATATCGACAAAAAATTGAAAAATATCGAAAAACTGACTCGACAAAAAAGACTCCGAACCTACTAACAAAATGTCATGAGATCAGCCGGAAATTCGAACATACTAAAGAAATTTTGGCGAAGCTATAACAGACGCTTTACGAAGTAATTGTGTAATAAAGCAGCGAGATGTTATGGCCTAAATTTCTGAACATACGCGACGCGACAATACACACGTCATTGCCGTCCTTAATGTCCGCGAGTGTACCTCGTGGCCAGAGAAAAATGTTCACCTTGGCCACGGCAAACATGGACATCGCTGACTGATGTTGTGATAAGTGCCCCATCAGACTGAATTGTCACCGATAAGGATTTTGATACTAGAAGTTGATTGTAGTATTCTTTTTCCGGATGTAGATTATACCTACCAACAAAGACTATTTATTTTAGGCAAATTATCGGTAAGTTAAGTAAAGATACAGAACTCACAAGGAAAAATTAAGTTGGTAGTAGAGCTGTTCAATAACGCAGTTAGTTACCTATTCTTATGTAGCTTTTATGTTTTTAAAGAACTAGACATATATTTTATATATCAATGTTTTATTCACGTTATTCGCAACACTACCATTTAATCAGACCCTACCTCTTAATCCATCGATAATTAACCTTCGAAATTCGAAAACATTTTAGTTATTAATCCGCCACATTAGATATTCGTAAAGTCAAATTCACTGAGCCTCTCCAGCTATGACTTTAGGTAAATTTGCATAAAACGTTATTCATATTGAGGAAAATTCCATATATTAAAGACAAGGTTATATAGCAATAACTAAAGAAATACTATCCGTCTTTTAACACGTTAGTTCTCTCTTTCGAACCCCGTGTTAAATTAACTGCCGCAGCGAACGTGTTAAATTAATCTTAAGTACATTTTTTTTTCAATTAAAATACTGAAGTGATTATGCATACACAGATTTTATCTTGTGAAAGTAGGAATAAACAATTTATTAATAACAAACCAATTACTGACAACATCAATTACCCAATAATTAATCTAAATTGCTTTTTTTAATAGAAAATTATGGGTACTATAAAATAAAATCCCATTCAAATAGGGAATAGATAATTGTGCTTAAATTAATTCTAAATAGTCACATTCTAAACAAGTTGTCGCTAAACAACCAAATTGACAGTACACGTAGCCTTGGGGGATAGTTCCTAGTTAGCGTGAAGTGCCAGGGAAATACAATGTCACGGTCTGTCAACAAGTGTTGTGTAATGTTGTGAAGCTTGTTGGAAGCATAATGTTAACGTTTGTTTTTAATAGAGATTTGATAGCCTAAAATGTTCATCATGAGACCTCATTCAATGAGTGTATACAAAATGCTACTAAAACTGCGACTGAGAGGACACTCTTTGAAATTGGTATTAACGGCCAGTACTAGCAACCCTAGGCGTCACTTTCTAGCCAATCGCGTGGTCAAAGTGTGGAACAGTTTACCCGAATCCGTGATTAGTGCACCCTCAGTGAACTCTTTCAAAAATAGACTAGACAGACTAGACAAACATTTACAAACACAGAACACAAGTGAATAGTGATATGCACGCATCAGCTATAAGCTGCCTATGCATTAAATAAATAAATAAATAAAACTGAATATTACCACAAAAATTTACAATTAAACAAAAAACTGGGTGGAAGATTCAACGGCTCTGACATCAGGTTCGGTGGTCCAGTAGGTAGGACGCCCGTGTTGGCCCAGAAAGCCATTGGAGACGCAGGTTCGAATCCTGCCTGAACCGTTATTTATTTTTCATTTTTTTCACTTCATTGGAAACATTTGGTTTACGTTAGCAGATGTTACTTCTTTAATAAAAATAATTACTACTAAATTTCGAATTCTTAGCTTCAATATTGGCTGAGATCTTGTCACTTGTTCCAATATAACTAAGAACCACATCGATCAGAAAGTCTTAAGATAAAAAAAAAAACGCGCTCAAATGGCTCCATCTGTTTGGGAGCTATGATTCCAAAAACAGACCTACATATACACATTAATACCTACCCTCTTTTTGTCAGGGGTTAAAAAGATCAGTGGCATTAGTATAACAGCTATAAGTACAGAATTTAAATTCCATTCAATGTGTTCACAAAGATATTCTCATCACAAATGATCTTGTGATACAAATAACTCAAATAACAATACAAGCAGAAAAATAGTAAATGTAACAAAACGGCAATATCGTTAAGTTTGCGAGGGAATTGACTTTTCTGAACTCCCTATAAATAATAAATATCAGAAAACCTCACACAAATCAACCTAGTCCCAAATTAAGCTCAAGAAGGCTTGTGTTATGGGTACTAGTGTTGTGTAGTAAACGTCCTGCCCTAGGGGATCACATTATATTTCTCTTTCATAATTTACCTTTGTGTCAATATTTATAAAGCTATTTATAAATTATTCACCTGGTTTGGTTATTGTATTGTGAAAAACAAATTGAGTCATGTTATTGTGAAAAAAGCAGTGTATGAATCAGTTTTAGCAACCATTGCATCACTTAATTCCTGTTAAAGAAGTATTTCATGAAAGCATGTTAATATTATCACAAGATAACCTTATTTACTGGCGATTTCATTGCATTGTATTATAATAATTATATACCATAAAAGATGTTTCACAATGCACATGAACTAGAATACAGCAGTTGAATACAATATATAACTTGATACATGGTGAGAACCTCTATGAAGTATCAAACGCCATCAACATCATTATTCAATCAATAACTGCCATTTTCGGATAAAACGAAATAACAATTAAAAACTCACCTCTTTTTCTGGTCTTGATCCGTTGACCCGATAATACTGGTTTTTCTACCTTCTGACTCATACAATTTATTGCTGAAACAGAAACACACGTGGCAATTAGTGGTGCGAGGGAAAGGCAGCGGGCTTGCTTTCGGACGAGGGGTCATCGGCCGCGCCAGCGCCACACCATTCAGAAATCTCTCGCATATTACACCCCCGATACCCTTGCGCTCATGGCGGAGCCCCTCACGCTCTACTTACTAATGTGAACACGGAAGCTGCCAAGAAATCACTCCTCGACGCCTTTGACCCCAGTTACGCGACCCGACAACAGTCGATCCTTATGACTCAGCGAAAGTCTCGTGATACACCCCAATGGAACAAAGCACGGAGTAGCTAGTTATGTGTGCACTGATACTTACGTAGTGACAGGTTATGTAGGAGCCTTCTACTCCTTTTGCGAGTTGTCTCGGACTGCGCCTGTTCAGAAAAGAAAGAAACGCTGCGACGGGGTCTATTCCCTAGAGCGCTAGAGACAACGTGTATGGAGGCTCCGGATATCCGGTAATAGTCTGCTGTGATCGATTCAAATCTGCGCGAGCAAAAGATTTTTCAAACGATCTTTTAAACAATGTTCTGTTCGTACAGTTTGTATGCGTCAAGATTTAGACAGAAGAAATAATTCCTTAAGTGATAAGCAGAAAAGCAAAATGGTATGGCTGGATTAAAGGTGACTGAAACTTCTCGTATAATAATTTAAAATAAAACTTAAGTCACGATAAACTAGTTTAATATAAAACTAATATCAATTAATGATTTTTTCAATGACACACAATAAATTTCACTGATTTTGTAGCACAGAATTACAAAGACATGTATGAACAGAAAATATTTGACTAAAAATGGCAGAAACAACTAAATACCATAAACAAGTTATAGAAGCACAGTTTGTTTTTAAGCTGCGATTACACGCTTTTTTTTTCTTTTCTGCAATGTAGGAATGTGTTAACGCAGCTTAATGAATATTGCGTTTTGTTTCTTCTCCAAGAGATGTAAACATCATTGATAACTAAATGTCAGTTTTAGCAAAGCAGCTGATTTTTAGGTTATAAAGTAAAATTTAATTGTAAATTGTTTAGTTTTATTCGTATAAGAAGTAGTTTATTCATGAGAAAACATTAAATTTCGTGCAATGGCGCAATGCGTATTGTCCAGGGTATGCATAAATACTTATTTTAAGAAATTTGTTTATTATTTCTGTTAAGAGCAAAAACCTAAGCCAATATTCCAAAATATTACAGTTGGGAAGCTTACGGTTAGTTCCTGCCGCGGTGCTGACCCAATCATCGCGGACGACAACGACCAAGCACTATGACCCCAAGTTCAAGAAGCTGCGTAAGGAGAAGTATCTGAAGGTGGAACTGCCGGACTACAATGAGGATACGAACGCACTGCCCAGAGAGAAGCTTCGGCAGAAGATGAAGGAGCGCGGGATGCTGCCGCCGCGCCCCTGGATGGAGCGCCCGTTTTACATCTCGGCGACAGGTATGTATCTTTATATAGTATTACAGAATTGAGTATTTTTATTTTTTTGTGTTCTATATATGGAAACTTTGAACAAGAAGTGGGCAAGTCATAACGTGACGGCCAATTCCAGTCTGCTAAGGTATAAAATTTTCATGACTAACCCAAAATGATGTAAAATATAGGCCAATTTAAAATTTCTCAATTAGATGCGTTTATTGTTTTTCTCCACTTCAAAGTTATTATGTATTTAGTGGTGAAATTGCTACCAAGCATGACCTACTGCAAAATCAATTGCAGTGATAGAGTGGTTCATGTTCTGTTTTCCTTATTGTGTTAATGTTTAAAAAATTATAAAGCGTTAATAATTGACAAATAATATATAAATAATAATTGAAAAATAAGTGACATTTACACATAAGAAAAGCCGTATTGATAAAAAGATTCAAGAACATATTAATATTTCCGTCCCATTATTCAGGTGGTGTGTTCGAGCCCTATGTGCCTCCAGAAGGCGACGGCAAGGCCTCCCTTGCCTCCACGACGCGCGTCAAGCAGGCCGCCGAACTGCTAGAGAAGAAATCCAAGTCCATGATGGCCATACGTAAAATAAAGTCCTTTGATGAAGACTTTGATTCCAAAAGCTTCGTTCAACAAGCACAGGACATATATATCAAGGCCCATGAGAGTTTAGCGAACAATGACAAGCGGGCCTTACAAGTTTATGTTACGGAGAAGGCTTATGTGGAGTTCAGGCACAACTCGCACCTGAAGACGATCAGGTGGAAGTTTCTGCAGTCGCTAGAGCCACCCAGGGTGTGCCATGCGAGGTGTACTGATGTTGTCAGCAAAGAGAATATATTTGGACAGGTAATAAGCATTTCTTATTTATAGCATGGATCAGTAAATGTCAAGATCAGTGTCAATGCCTATACATAGTCACGTTTCATAAACTTGTTTTAGACCAGCTTTACGTGCATTATTATAACAAAACGGCTTTGAATAGGGAAAGGCATTAGGAGTATTCTTTAACACTTTCGCAACCAGACAAAAAAGTAAGACATATCCCAGAAACCGGCCGAGCCGACTTTTATAGCATCAACCCCGGCTACCGGGTTGGCCGGCATCTGAACAAAGTTTACGAGCGCCCGGCCTCCGGGTTGTTGGTGTCGAAAGTGTTAAGTGTTGCTCCCATCCGTGAGCCAATTTACACTCGCTTCCATTCATCGATCTTCTCCCACAGATTAAAATATTCGTCAATCTATCTAACTACTTAGCCTATTTGTATTGAGACCCTTAAATGCTGTAAAATTCTATTTGTATTGAGAGTGTTTCATGATTCATGATTTAAGGAAAAAATTTAATAACATGATTGCTCTTTGTTATGTACGGGCGCGCGCCGCCATGCCAGCCCGGCGCCATATGTTCGTCAGAATTTCTTTGTCCCCTCATAACGCCCAGATGACTGAACGGATTTGAACCAATATTGATACGGGGATAGCTAGACATGCAATAGTACATAACATACCTAACGGCGGTAAATTTGCGAATGTCCCAGATCGCAAGTGTTTGTGCCATCAATATCAAATCAGCCATAAATATGCAATATGGAGCTACACGAATTACCGCCCGTGGTTCATCTAAAGTTTTACGTCCTGCCTTAGCCAGGAAGTGAGATTGACGCGTGGCGGGCAGAAAATACCACTTATGGCCGAGGGTGACGTAAATATTATATAGGATACTTTTTTACTCGGCTACGGTAAACAGTTTTACACGGACGAGGTCACAGGCACCTACTGGTAATTTATAAAAGTCTTTTTCTCAAACATGCTCGGAAATGTATGCGTTAATGTCCCGATAAGTTTCTCGTTTATGGCTCCCTACATTACTTCTTGGCCTAGGCCACAAAAGTTAGTATGAAAATCCATTTTTGTCCGCTGCTCTAATTTTTTAAATTTCTATACTAAAATTAAATTGGCAAAGGAAAAATTACATACAGCCAACCACCTCCACAATCTGTAAGCATAATTGCGACATAAAAAAAATCTATGGTACTATATTTATGTGCGGTTAAACATGGTGCTCAAATAGCTGGATCAAATAACATATTTAAAAAATAAAAAAGGTGGCAAATTGAAAATCTTTTTTTCTGCTTATTCGTATTTCGTAGTGATTATAAAATAATTTTAACAGACATAAAAATTACTTCTAGTGATGAGAGTGACGGGGAACTTATGAACAAAGGATGACGGGGAACTTTATGAGGAGGCAAATTTAGTCATGCAAAATATGCTACGGGAAAAAAGTAAAAAGTATTTTTCGTTTTTATATTTTGTTTTGTTTACTTGATTATCTAGTAGTTATTTTAATATTTCCTCACATCGTTTGAGAAAAGCACTATACAAGCTTCGGCCGGAACAGGGATTGCAGGACTCGTTCTATCTGGCCTCGTCTTCGACTCGGCCATCTACCCCAAACTCGTCCAGCAATCCCTTACTTCACGGCCTCTGCAGTAATGTACTAATAGTCAAACCACGCTAACTGACTCACTTTGTATGTTTTGACAGTTCATTTGCTTGGAAGAGAGCGTGGTTTGACTATGCGTTTTCTATTGTAACTCTTTACATATTTTCTTGTAATACTGATTGATGTAAATCTTGCAGGTGACGGTCCGCTTCCACAGTCAGCAGCAGCTCGCCGTGTACGACCGCTTCGGCCGGCTGCTGCACGGCAGCGAGATCCTCGCCAAGGACGTCATCGAGTACATCGTCTTCGAGAAGCACCTCTCCAACATGTACGGCACGTGGCGGATCCACGATAAGATCATACCTGATTGGGTGCCGCCGAAGGACCCTTCCAAATTGACCAGGATACTGGAAGAGGTGAAGGAGGTGGTTGAGAGCGCGCCCGTACCGATAGAAGCTAAGGAGACGGCGGCCATAGCTGATAAGTGATTTATATTGAATAAATAGTTGTTAGATTCATTTGTTTTTATTTTTCTTAACAGCATAAAAGATTTTAACAATGGCAACTCTACTGAAAAGGTTGTCTATCGGCGAGGCGGGCGGCGCCTTTCAAATAAACAATGCAAAGATCGACACACAAAGCATACGGAAAAATTCGACAGGTTACTTGGAGTTCGGGTAGCGAAATGGTTAACGCGCTAGACCGGCAATCCAGAGGTACCGGGTTCGATTCCCGGTCTCTTCCACCAGGTCACTCCTTTTTCAATTTATCTTTAAGCTTTGATCTTTGAATGGTTTAAATGAAAATTGTGGTGTGTACCCACATTAAAAAAAATGAGACATTACATGTTCCATAAATTTATAATAACATTTCAAATGTTCAAATTGTATTCAGTTTATAGTACATTACTGCAGAGGCCGTGAAGTAAGGGATTGCTGGACGAGTTTGGGGTAGATGGCCGAGTCGAAGACGAGGCCAGATACAACGAGTCCTGCAATCCCTGTTCCGGCCGAAGCTTGTATAGTGCTTTTCTCAAACGATGTGAGGAAATATTAAAATTAAAATAACTAATAGATAATCAAGTAAACAAAACAAAATATGCTACGAGAAAAAAGTAAAAAATATTATTCATTTTGCATGGCTAAATTTGCCTCCTCATAAGTTCCCCGTCATCCTTTTTTCATAAGTTCTCCGTCACTCTCATCACTAGAAGTAATTTTTATGTCTGTTAAAATTATATTATAATCACTACGAAATACGAATAAGCAGAAAAAAGTTGTTCATATTGCTGCCTTTTTTATTTTTTAAATATGTTATTTGATCCAGCTATTTGAGCACCATGTTTAACCGCACATAAATATAGTACCATAGATTTTGTTTTTTTTTTTATATCGCAAGTATGCTTACAGAGGGCAGTGGTGGTTGGCTGTATGCAATTTTTCCTTTGCCAATTTAACGTTAGTAAGGAAATTTAAAAAGTTAGAGCAGCGGACAATAATGGATTTTCATACTAATTTTTTTTGCCTAGGTGTGTGGGCGAGGGTTAGAGTAAATGTTAAAAGTCCGGAGAAGAGAAGAAAATGTTTAATGTCTAAAAAACTACTACTAAACACTGTTACTAAAAGCTAAGTTAGTTTAAAAGGTTTCTAAATGTTAAAATGTTATAAAACTGTGTTCGAATGCACCCGGTCGCGACGGTATCCGTAATTGCATTAAATTAATAAATTGAAATTAGTGTTGACCTCAATCTGCTAAAAAGCATACGTACGCATGGGCGCGTCACGTGTTAGGTGCATATTGCACCGAACATCTTGCCGGGGGCAAACGGTGAGATGAGATAACGTTGAAAGGATGATACAAGGTGATAGAACAATGTAATAAACATGATATTAACTACATATTAATTAAAAGATATTTTTCTTAAAATTGGGGAGCTTCCCCTGTCCATCTTTTGCGAATTTTGCGATCTACTTATTTCTTGAAGCTCTACGGCTTCCACTCGCGCACTGTTAATTTGGTTTTCACTTGCACTTCTCACTATGCTTCGCGCACTAAGACTACACTGATCACTATCACCAATATCATGCAGGCTGACGCATCGGGCTCGGGCAGCCCGCGGGGCGGGCGTCGCCCGCACCGGCGCTGGGGCCGGTCGCTCCACTCGGCGGCTTGCTGGTACTCCGTGCGCTGATGTTGAACTCGTATCCTCTGGAGTTGTTAGGGTGGGAGCAGATAACCTGTTCAGTCGCCACTGACAGCGTGTTCTGCGACATACGAGCACTGAGACCACGATGATCATCGCAGCCCAGAGGCAGTATATGGCAGCGTAATGGTGCACGTCATGTGCCGAGTACTGATCTATTGGAGATTGAGTCTCTTTTAAAATCTTTAACTTCTGTTCAATGTTCTTCTGTTCTTTTTCTTCGTTTGTCAAGGTCAAATTATAGTTTTCAATTTCATGCATTGTTATGTTAATTATATGGTTTATTGGGTCTATTTCTGGAGTTAGAATCTCATATTTTAAATTGAATTTACTTTGCATATTCATATGCGTGTGAACTGCAAAGTTATCCGTTTTTACGATGCAGTTTTCTTCAATATAAATAATGTTAGTTCGGGTTACCGATTGAGCGGTAACTCGATCCGTGCATATTGTTCTCAGCGGACAGTAATCACAACAAAAATATAAGTAATGGTTTGGCTTTGATAAGCTTATCCACATGTTCTGGCACGCGGCGATACTTGTCTTGCATTTATGATTTTCGGTCTCGTCTTTAATGCATAGATCCTTATCATTGTTCATTTTATAAATCGGAACCTTAAGATAGCATAAGTAGGAAAACGAATCTCGCAGAAGGCAATTTTCTAGGTCCTGTTCTCGTAAAGGCATAAATGCATCCTTTTGTAAGTTCATGGCTATATGTTTTGCTATAGGAAGGACAGATATCATGTTCTTTGCTGAGCTTTGCGGAACTGGAATAATTGTGTAAAGATCGTAACGATCACGAGTTATTAAAGGAATTCGAATTTCAAATATCATATATAGGTCAGTGATTCTTGCTTTCACTTTTAACTCCTGGTAAATACTGTGTAGATTTGTTTGTATGTTTTCGATGGGGAGAGTCAGGTCATTAGTAAGCTGACTGGAAATAACGCTTAGTTCTCGTTGTAGTTGCTCAGGACTCATAATATGTATGTTCATTTTTTCATTATAAATGTTAGTTATGGTATCAATTAAGGTATCTTGCATTGTCTTGAGGTGATTTAATAAATTGTTTGCAGCCATGCTGATTATTGTGAATTGAGAAAGGCATTCAGCGGCGGTAATTTCCTTTGCCATTACGCCTGTGTCCTTTTCCAAGTTAAGTAAATGTTGATGTATTAGTTTATGTTGTTTTTGAATTGTTTCTCGGGTTCTCAATAGCATGTTGTATTCGGCTTCAACAATAGACGTCTGATTTTTCCACATTGTCACGAGGTGTTTTTCATTATCTCGAAGAAGACCTATGTCCTTCTGGTATTGTTCAGCGAAGCGGTCATCTAGGACTCCGAATAGCGTGTTCGCAAGGTTTCCAACGCCGTTAATTAGTCCCCGTCGCCTACGAGTCTGCCGTTTCAGCTGATTTCGTAATAAAATGTTATTATAGTGTTGCAGTTCCTCGTACGTGTGACGTAGTTGTAGCATGACGACGTCACAATGGGATAAGGTTGTTATTTGTTTACAAATGGTTTCTAATTGATCATTATACTTTTTATACGCAGATACGCCTTCCCAGTAGGGGCTCATGTCGTAGTATGCAACTAGTTTCCAATCGTCCCTTACTAATTCCATGTTTCCTAGTTTATCAAAATACAATCCTTGCCTGTCGTTTATAGGGGCCATTTTCACGCAACTACCGGCGGTGGACAATGTAAGAAAATACACCAATATTGCGATGATTGTTGCAAAACATCCTCTTCTTTTCTGTTTTGGTGTTTGTGTTTTTGTTTGTTTTGTTTCTTCTAATGTTTTTTGTTTTGCTAAGGGTAGGACCGAGAGTTTCACTACTGGCCTTTTCATCACACCATTTTTTGTTTTGAGTGTCACTACTCTTACTAGTTTTTCTTTCCCTGGATGTACTTCTAGGACTCGTCCCATTGCCCACTTCCCTGCTGGTAGGTTATCTTCATGTATGACCACAAGATCTCCAATTTCAATGTTTTTCTGAGGTTTGTTCCATTTTTGTCTCGCAGTCATTTGGGTTAAATACTCAGCCTTCCATCTCTTCCAGATATCACTGAATATTTTTTGGGTCAAGTGCCACCTTGTCCGCGCATCTTCTTCTGTTTCTATAACTGTTACGCCAGCCCTTCCGGGGAAGAAGTGTGCTGGGGTGAGAGCGTCTAAATCATCAATGCTTTCCTTTAATGGGCAGAGTGGGCGCGAGTTTAGACACGCCTCTATCTGGGCTAGGACGGTGCTATATTCTTCGTAAGTGAGTTTTTGCTCCCCCACCACTCGTTTTAAGTGCCCCTTTAAACTTCTGACTCCCCTTTCCCATAATCCTCCTGAGCTGGGCCAGGATGGTGCTGTGAAGTGCCATTGGATTTTCATCTCAGCTACTTCCGTCATAAAGCTGTCAGTGAAAATGTTTTGAAGCTCCTGCCATTGTTCTTGCAATCTGTTGTCTGAGCCCCGGAAGTTCGTACCATTATCACTGTAAATATGATGTGGGGCTCCCTTCCTGGCTGCCATTCGCCTCAAAGCAGCTAGGAATGCTGAACTCGTTAAATCTGTTACGAGATCCAAATGCACCGCTTTTGTAACCATACAGACAAATATGACTATATAGCCCTTCAATGTTCTGCTTCCTCGACCTTTGCTTGCCCTTAAGGTTACAAATCCAGTATAGTCCACTCCCGTATGATAAAACGGCTTTGCTTCATTTACACGAGCGGCTGGAAGATCTCCCATAAGCTGTTGTTGTGTTTTCCCGTCGATTTTCAAACATTTCACGCAATTTCCAACTTGTTTTTTAACTCTGTTGTTTCCACCAATAATCCAATATTCTTCTCGTAACTTGTTCAGGGTCAGTTTGGCACCCCCGTGAAGTGTTAACTGGTGAGCCTGGTCGATAAGTAGCGTAGTTAGCCTGGAATCTTTCGGAATAATTTTTGGATGTTTCATGTCGTAGGACAAATGCGCTTCCTCGAGTCGACCCCCAATACGTAGAATGTTGTCACTGTCAATAAATGGTCTCAACTTGAAAAGTGAACTACTTGAATCAACTTTGTTCTGTCTGCGTAAATATTCTATGTCCGTGCCCAATTCGCTGTTCTGTACATGTTTAATTATAATTAATTTTGCTCTTTGTAGCTCGGGTAATGTGAGATATGTAGATAACGCGCTGCGCTTAGGTGTCAATGCCCGTAAAACGTATGCAACGATTCGTATTACTTTAGTTATAGAGCTATGTTTTTCTAATAATCTATTTATAGCATCTTGGTTGTTATTGTTTTGAATCGCATTTGATTTATACGATCTTTTCTGTTCTTCGCTTGTTATATATTTCAGTTTCCCTGATTTTTCTAGGTCTGGCTGAAAAGTTGTTAGCCACGTCGGGCCTGTCCACCATAACGTATTTTCTTTTAGTTGAGATGCAGTTTGACCTCGGCTGGCAGCATCTGATGGATTTTCCGCTGATTTTACGTAGCGCCATTGTTCTTCTGGTATCACTGTAGTTATTTGTTCGACACGGTTCGCCACGAACGGTTTCCATCGGCTTGGTTCGCCTTGCAACCAGCCTAGTACGATCTTCGAATCTGTCCAGCAGAATGTTTCTGTTTTACGTAACGGTAAGGATGCTTTGACTTTTGCCATTAATTTGGAAAGAAGATGTGCGCCACACAATTCTAGTTTTGGCAGAGTCAATTGTTTTTTGTGTGGTACGAGTTTTGTTTTAGCGGCGACTAGTATAGGTTCTGCTTGATTGTTGATTCGCGCGTATATAGCACAAGCGTAGGCCGCTAAGGACGAGTCACAGAAGCCATGTAGTTGAATGACGTCATTTTCCTTACATGACAGCCAGCGCCTTATTTTGCATTCATTGATGACGTGTATGTCTTGCTGTATTTGGGACCACTCTGTGTATATTTCTTGTGTTATTTGTTCGTCCCAATTAATGTTTTGTTCCCAAACTTTTTGGAATAGAATTTTAAGCTTCGTGCTCAGAGGGGCTAGCCAGCCCAAGGGGTCAAAAAGTTTGGAGATCTCTGACAGCAGTGTTCTTTTTGTTGGTATGCCTATTTGTTTTGTTATTTTGCATTGAAAAATGAAGTTATCTTCTTCTGGGTTCCAGCACAGTCCGAGTGTTTTTGAAATGTTATTCTGTTTGAAGTTGACGAGTAGGTTTTCGTTGTTAGATTCGTCTTGAATGTTTTCCAATACCTCTTCTCTGTTTGTAGACCATTTACGCAAGTTAAATCCTGCTGATTTTAGAATAGCGATTAGATCCGCGATTAATGTTTTAGCCTGCTCCACGGAATGCGCTCCGTGTACTAAGTCGTCCATGTAAAAGGATTCTTCCAATACTTTGGCCGCTTCAGGGTACCTGTCTCTTTCGTCAGATGCTAGTTTTCTTAGCGTCATCATAGCCAAGAAAGGGGCAGGCTTTGTACCGAATGAGACGGTTGTTAGCAAAAATGACTGTACTGGTCCATTGTCTTCCCTCCAAATGATCTTCTGTAATGCTTGATCTTCCTCATGGATAAGTATCTGACGGTACATTTTCTCAATGTCCGCGGAAAATGCGAATTCGTATTGCCTCCATTTTAACAGCAATGTTTGTAAATCATTTTGTAAGTTAGGCCCCGTGTACATAAGATCGTTTAATGAATAGCCTGTTGAGGTCTTGGAGGATGCGTTGAAGACTACCCTGTATTTGGTGGATGTGGACTCTTCGCGTACCACTCCATGGTGTGGTAAGTAGCATTCGATTTCATGACTATCTCTTGCCGGTTTCATGTGCCCGAGGTCACTGTATTCCTTCATGAAATCTTTATAAGCTTCCGCTAGTTTCTGTTGTCGCTCGAACTTCTTCTCCATGTTTCTGAACTGAGCTATGGCTTTTGTTTTAGATTCACCTAATTTCTGTTCAAAGTTAGGCTTCATGGGAAGGCGCACCTCGTATCTGCCGTCATTGTTGCGTTTAGTGTTTGCCTCGAAATGCTGTATGCACTCAATATCATCTCGAGATAGATCTCCATCTTCTGATATGTCTTCTACCTCCCAAAACTGTTGTATTTCTTCCAAATTGTTGATCACGACGTTGCAGTGATATGTTTGCGCATTTCCACATAACAGCCATCCCAGGTGAGTTTGTTGCGCCATCGGTTGTGAAGGGTCATCTCCTTTTATCATACCGCTCAGGAGTATAAGGGAATAAATGTCTGCTCCCAGAAGTAAATCTACCGGGCGACTGATGTTAAAGTCGGGGTCAGCAAGGTTAATGTTTTGAATCATGGCCCAGGAGGGTTTGGCGAATGTTCTGTTTGGTAGGTTTGGTGGACTGTAGATCCATAGGTCACTGGTTCATATCCGGTTCGAAGGACCAATGTGTGGGCGAGGGTTAGAGTAAATGTTAAAAGTCCGGAGAAGAGAAGAAAATGTTTAATGTCTAAAAAACTACTACTAAACACTGTTACTAAAAGCTAAGTTAGTTTAAAAGGTTTCTAAATGTTAAAATGTTATAAAACTGTGTTCGAATGCACCCGGTCGCGACGGTATCCGTAATTGCATTAAATTAATAAATTGAAATTAGTGTTGACCTCAATCTGCTAAAAAGCATACGTACGCATGGGCGCGTCACGTGTTAGGTGCATATTGCACCGAACACTAGGCCAAGAAGTAATGTAGGGAGCCATAAACGAGAAACTTCATGTCCTCATATCGGGACATTAACGCATACATTTCCGAGCATGTTTGAGAAAAACTAATTTCATTAATTTAATATCACAACACGGAACTGACTAATGCAACTTCATCTAAACACCGGCTCTCTACATGACGTCACCCTGTTGAAAATTTGTCAGTTACAATCTTACAAGGCTTATTATTTTCGCGGCGACAGAAAAATTAAAGAGCAGCAAACTATTTGCAACTAAAATAATAACTTGTCAGCGATTAAATGTTTTGGCAATCATTTATATTAAATGAGCTTTAAACTAAGGATATTTTAAAATTCAAATAATGGCAGCTACTTTAAGGTAGCAGAAATAATAAACAAGATTACTGAAATCATAGGTGAGGTACTATAAATAATGACTTGGCGACTAATATTAGCAGAAGGATAACAAACTTTATGTTAGTGGCAACTACAGGTCTCCATCTAAAAAAGCATTTTGGGCTTTGATTTGCTGGCAGCTTAAATATTAAAATGGGTACTATATAAAAGTAATGGGGAGTTATTTTTTTAGTTTTCGAAACCATAATTTAATGAAAACGGCGATAAGCGTTTTTTAGGTAAAAATGTTTTGCCCATACAAAACACGCTTATTTTAGTCCGAATCTAGCTAAAACACGCTACGCTAAAATAAGCATTGCATTATCATAAGACTTGCCTCAGAACCGAAGCTGTCAACCCCGATTCCACGTGGTCTTGTCTGCCCTACCCCTAGAGTGTATATAAAAAGCCGGAGGCGCGGAGGGAGAGCAGCCCTCGCCCGCCGTGACAAAGCTCGGGAGCCGTGCGGAGCGGAGCGGCTGAGGCTGGTCGCCTAAGGCGACCAACAAGCCGAAGCTGCGGAACGGAGTACGGGCGACCGTGCTTTGTCACGCAAGGGCGGAAGGGCTGCACTTCCCGCAGCGCCGGAGCTAAGGCAGAGTCTGACACAATATCCAAAAAAATATTGTCGGTTTTAGGAGTCCATATCTCGGTAATTATTAAGTTTAGAAAAAAGTTGTCCATACAAAACACGTTTATTTTAACGTACCTATTCTATACGATAGAATCATAAAAAATAGGTGTCAATATGACATCACACCTGACGAAAAATTGACCAAAATCAGAGCCACTAAATAAAACTATAGACCAAAATTATTATTTATACATGCAATTTTCAACTTTGATTAAAGCTCTTAAATTGTCGCACAAAGTATTTTTTTTATGACCTTGATTTATTTTATATGTAATCTCCATTGAACAATTAGAGTAGGCCATTTTCAACTTTTTATCCGCTGTCATGTTTCCGCTTAATTAGTTAATTCAGTCGCCAAAACAATAACTCGATGCTAGTTTATATTGAAACAAAGCCGAAAATTGATTACTTAGCTGCTACTTTTTACTTTAATAGTCTCCGCAATTAGTCGCCAACTTATTATTTTTGCTATCCCCTTTAATTTTTTATAAATCCCTAAATCTGATTAATTTGTCGCCGCGTTAAATACATGCCATCTTACAATACAACACACAAAAAGAACTGTGGTACACTTTCCATACTAAAACCGCCTTAGTAAAAAGTAATAGTCCTTCTGTATGTTATTTTGCGCCTATTAGGTACGCTCCTTTAGAATGAGGAGCTTTTCAAATGAATTTCATAATCACAAATTGGAATATTTTCGAAAATGTATGAATGCGGCAATATTTGATTTTTATTTATTTATTTCATAGCATCGATATAAAGCGTGGTTTAAAAAATTAAATGTTGTCATTTGACACCAAATTATAGTGCTTTTCATCTTGTGACTGGCGGGCAAAAGGTCAGCACTGGCAAACACTATCCAAATAAAACAACAAAATTTGTAACGCTATTTTATTGCATATGCTGCGCTCTCTGAGCATAAATCAATCACTTTACTATCAATAAAATCTTTAACAATAAATTATTTATTGACTAACTTAACACAAAACTCGTCGACAAATTAAATGCTAAGAATATTTAGCTACTCATAGAGGTGCGTCAAATATTGTATATGTCATGATTGATGTGAAAATACAACCTTTTTTACGTTTCACCACATCTGTGGCAAGTAAGCAAGCGGCCCACATGGTGCCTTGTACTTCAAGACTTCTCGAGCAAGGTCATAAATCTATACAGCATTTGGGCAGTTTCGTTGAAAGAAATCTGTTGAATTGATGAAATCAATTAACCCATTCATTGCCGAGGACGCGAATTCGCGTCCGATGTATGTGCAATCGTAATGCCGAGGACGCGATTTCGCGTCCTCGAGTTATTTGTTTTTTTTTTGCTAGAAAACAAGTGTACTTAAATGCTGATACCAAAATGTTACTTTATTTATGAAGGATAATATTATACTGTTGCTGGTTTTTGGATTCCATGCATTTGTAATTTTCATAGTTCTTATCTCGGATGCCGAAGACGCGAATTTGCGTCCCATGTATGTGCAATCGTAATGCCGAAAACGCGAAATTGCGTCCTTGACAACGTAATGCCGCGGACGCAAATTCGCGTCCTTGACAACCTAATGCCGCGGACGCGAACTCGCGTCGTCGCTTGGAAGGCGGCACTGCGTGATGAGTAAAAATATGAGGCGTGGGCAATGAATGGGAACCCATTCATTGCCGAGGACGCGAATTCGCGTCCTCGAGATATTTGTTTTTTTTTGCTAGAAAACAACTGTACTTAAATGCTGATACCAAAATGTTACTTTATTTATGAAGGATAATATTATACTGTTGCTGGTTTTTGGATTCCATGCATTTGTAATTTTCACAATTCTTATCACGCATGCCGAAGACGCGAATTCGCGTCCCATGTATGTGTAATCGTAATGCCGAAAACGCGAAATTGCGTCCTTGACATCGTAATGCCGCGGACGCGAATTCGCGTCCTTGACAACGTAATGCCACGGACGCGAATTCGCGTCCTTGAAATGGGTTAACCTAATGCCGCTGACGCTAATTCGCGTCGTCGCTTGGAAGGCGGCACTGCGTGATGAGTAAAAATATGAGGCGTCGGCAATGAATGGGTTAACCCTTAACTTGGCACATACTCTGACCATTTTTTTTTAATTTTCTCAAACCAGATTTATTTGCTTCATCCAACCATAGTAAGCTTTGAACCATCGACCTTTCTTTTTTCTTTCAATTTAAGGGTTAAAGATTCCTCGTAAAATTGCTCAAATAATTATGTATGTACTCGGTAAGTCTTGGCTCTTGAACTATCATTTTTCAATACAAAAACATGTGAAAACTTTTATCTTAGAATTTGTTACCAGATCTTAAGATTAGCTCGATATAATATTAGGTCCGCTCCACAACTAATTATAATTAATGTTAGTGCAGTCTTATGCTATGGAAGGCACCAAATATTAGTAACACTATTAAGTAGGTATTTACAGCTATAATACTTTTGTACAATGCAATAGACTTTTTTGTAAAACTAGCCTGCCCATAGCAGGGTGACGATTTCCTCTAGTACAGAGAAATAATTAATGACAACCAAAACTCACTAAGTGACAGTAATTTTCAAAACCACTTCCCTCGGCACTGAATAGGCTAGTTGCTAAACAAATTGAAATTGAAAATAATATATGCTTTTTATTCTGTGTTTTGAAATGCTTAAAAGTTAAAACGCATTTTCACACTTGATAGTGACGTCACCAATCCAGTAAAAAAAAACGCACACAAGTAGGTAACTTAGTGAGTTTTGGTGGTGAACAGATGATATAGTCACAAAAGGCAAGAGGGACAACGGGCGAAAAGGTTTCAGTGTAAATCACCACCAGTCCCCACATTCATGACTATTTTAAGGCAATTTAATTCATCTAGCCTGGAACAATAAATATGCCAAAGCGGTGTCTTGCCATTACCTATAATTTTTTGCATCATTTTCCCTCAACGACCTTTCTTATTTTAGAATCATTCAATACAAACGGAATGACTTCATGGCATGATTTTGTACACTCGTGCGTATTAGGAATAATGCTTAAATTGTACAATAACGTCATTCCATCCAATCAGACCAGAATCTTTGCCACCAAGGCAGTAACATTAACAGTAGTTTTGACTACTGACAAATAGGAAGCCATCATTTAGATATCTACAGGTTGAGATCAGAGGCGAGATCAAACATAATTTCTGTAACACTGTAAATGATGGTTATGACGCAATAGATAAACATGAATAACACGGTATTTGACGACAGTGAATATAAAGTGTATCCTTCTTGCCACTAAACACTCATTCAAAAATATGCGGAACCAAATAAGCTACTACTAACTTTTGGACATTTTCAATTGGACAAAAAGAAAGAAGACGTATCTTGACTACTGATTTTATGACGTCACACGCCAGTATCATCATAGAAACTTCGTATTAACAAATCGTTTTTGACGTTTCATAAAATAAAGAGTAGCTGATTTACGCTGTCATAAAATTCCGTATTAGACATGAAAACGTAATAAGTAAATCATATTTATCCTGTCTTTAGACATTTCATCACGTTGTCTCTGATGACGACTATAATCTCAACATGTATACCAAAATGTCTGAAGCCAGATCTGAAAATCATTTAAAACCTCATTACAAAATTATACATATTAAAACTATCGACAGTATCTTGTATAAACAATACTTTGCTAAGTTATTGACATTAATATTTTGATGTTGGATGGTAAGCGTAAAATGCGTAGTTTAAGCTCACTCACGTTTTAAGCGTTTTTTGCCTATAGTACTATACACTTCAAGATCATTTCACTTATAACGAACCGAAGAACCAGTCTCTTCGCGCCGCGGTCGGGGGCCGTCGGCTGATGACGTCATGTCTTCCAGTTGAAGAGCGCGCCATTTTTATATTGGACTCGGAACAATTTCTGTGCCTGTAATAGATGAAAAGTTGGTTTTAGTTTGGGCGTAAATTTTATTAGCACCGTAGTTTTGAATAGTTTTATCAAGTTTTTTGGATAGATATGGAAAGGATATGTTTTAAGTAACAGGTATTGATAAAGCTAAAGGCGTTTGAATTATTTTTACAAAGAATGGATGATAATTATGGGATGGCTTTTACGGCTAAGGCATGTATGGCAAGGCCACCTATACCTGTAGGGCTTTTCTCAAACATATGCAATGAAATAAAAAAATACACCACTCAAAGAATATAAATTAGCCGTAGCTTGTTCAAAAAAACGGACGTCATGTTTAAAAAAAAAATCCCGGCTAGGCCTTCAATTTTGTATGAAATTCCTTTAACAGTTCTCTCGAGTCGTTCCGCCCGAAACTAGATAATACTTCGAAGTCGAATACCGCAGGTTACGACGACATGTCATTGCATGTTCGAGAAAAATGAATTACTACACGACGTCTATACATAGACAATAGTGTATTATTACTCGTCCATAGAAGTTGTTCACGCGAAAGTGTTGAAGCAGTACCTCAGAGCGCATGCGGCGCCTCCCAGTCCAGTTCACACGAGCGTGGGCGCGGCGCGCTGGGCGGGCTTGGGCGGCAGCGGCGGCGGCGAGCGCGCGCCCCCGCCCCCGCCCCCGCCCCCGCCCCCGCCCTGCAGCCGCGCGCGCTGCGCCAAGTGCAGGCTCTCCAGGAAATCTGGAAGAAAAAATAAGATAACACCGCCTGTTGTTTACCTCTGTTTATTTTTTTATGTCACCGTGCGCTACGCGGGAAGAAAATGTCTCTCCTAGCCGGGACGAGACGTAAAACTGTAGACAAACTGCGGGCGGTATTGCGTAAAGCCCCAGATCGCATGCTTATGGCCCCTACCTTCGGTTCGGGCCCCAAAAACGTGCAATCTGGAGAATTCTATATTCATCGCCCTAGGTATGTAATACACTATTACATCTCTCATGTTTCGGATCCCTGTGTATTTGAGGTATGCAATAAAGTGGATTTGTATTGTATTATATAAACATCAAATACACTTGTTTACATTGAAGCAAGAAATTTAGTCGTTCAAGCGGGGTTCGTATCCACGTTTCTAATGGCTTTCCGGGACACGGTCTTATCTATTGGACCATCGAATAAGTTATGCAAAAAGCAAGTGTTTCAAAAATTCATAGGTAAGACGCCTATGTTAGCTCGGAAAGCCGCTGGAAATGTGGGTTCAAACCCCGCGTGAGCCATTTAATTATAAAAATTTTCACTTTATTGTGAACATTTGATTTCTAATAAAAAATAATCAAACAGATTTTATACAAAAAATACATATTTAACAAAAATAATAACCGTAATATATACGTACCAGGCGGGTGGTGGTGCAGCGGCGGGCCGGGGCGCAGCGCGGCGCGCACGCGGCCGGCGCTGCTCGTGCCGCTCTGTAATATCAACCTTATATTTGAACTACTTGAAGCTGAATTAACTTTGAAAGATTCTAGTTTCCACCCCATAAGATGGAAACAGAAACTAAACTCCGGGGGACGATTAAGAAGGGAAGAAGACAACATTGGCGTCAGTGGCGCAATTATCCGATTTCTTAATATGACGACTGAAAAAATATTAACCTGAGCATCGGCATCCCTGTCGTCGTGCAGCCGCAGCGCCATCTCGCTGAGCGAGTCCAACTCGTCCTCGGCGTTCAGCTCGCACTCCACCTCCTTCACCTCCTCGCCTTCCGGCACCTCCAGGATGATCAGCCGCGCGCCGTCTAACTCCTGCAATAGAACAGACAATGTGTTTAAAACATCGTCGCATTTTGGATAGCTTACTATATTTGGTAACGCCTGTACCGTATATGTACACTACTCACACTAAAGGCCATGTTTTGCTGCAATTTGTGGCCGGCCATTATTTGCATCTTGCTCTAGCGTAGGGTGACAGAGAGGGACCGCCATAGTTGCCAGCCACAAATTACCGTAAAATATGGCCCGTTTAGAAGCCCCATTATACATCACCTGGTGACAACCAAGATTCACTACTCTTCAAAACCTCGTATCTGGTAAGTAGGGTGACACTGAGATACGAGCTGTGTTTTAAGTAGGTATTTGTAACTTAGGGAGTTTTGGTTGTCAACAGATTACATACTTATTCCCTAACACGGTTAAGATGATGGATGGATGGTAGGGCCAGGGTCGACAAGCAGTACGTCAGTACTAGGTACTATTTTACACGAATGATTCCAATGTCATGGGTAGCAAGTCCTAGGTTTCCGACTAGCAACACTAACCTGTACAGGTGTGTCCAGGGGTAGAGGCTGTGCGTCTCTCAGCAGCCTGCAGCGCGCGGCTGCAGGCAAGTACCGCCTGAGGACGGGGCGCAGCACGTGCGCGGCGCGGCGCTGCGGCCGACAGCGCACGGCGACCACGCGGCCCGCCACCTCCACGCGCACGACTCACTAGCAGTATTAACACTAACCTGTACAGGTGTGTCCAGGGGTAGAGGCTGTGCGTCTCTCAGCAGCCTGCAGCGCGCGGCTGCAGGCAAGTACCGCCTGAGGACGGGGCGCAGCACGTGCGCGGCGCGGCGCTGCGGCCGACAGCGCACGGCGACCACGCGGCCCGCCACCTCCACGCGCACGACTCACTAGCAGTATTAACACTAACCTGTACAGGTGTGTCCAGGGGGAGAGGCTGTGCGTCTCTCAGCAGCCTGCAGCGCGCGGCTGCAGGCAAGTACCGCCTGAGGACGGGGCGCAGCACGTGCGCGGCGCGGCGCTGCGGCCGACAGCGCACGGCGACCACGCGGCCCGCCACCTCCACGCGCACGACTCACTAGCAGTATTAACACTAACCTGTACAGGTGTGTCCAGGGGTAGAGGCTGTGCGTCTCTCAGCAGCCTGCAGCGCGCGGCTGCAGGCAAGTACCGCCTGAGGACGGGGCGCAGCACGTGCGCGGCGCGGCGCTGCGGCCGACAGCGCACGGCGACCACGCGGCCCGCCACCTCCACGCGCACGACTCACTAGCAGTATTAACACTAACCTGTACAGGTGTGTCCAGGGGTAGAGGCTGTGCGTCTCTCAGCAGCCTGCAGCGCGCGGCTGCAGGCAAGTACCGCCTGAGGACGGGGCGCAGCACGTGCGCGGCGCGGCGCTGCGGCCGACAGCGCACGGCGACCACGCGGCCCGCCACCTCCACGCGCACGACTCACTAGCAGTATTAACACTAACCTGTACAGGTGTGTCCAGGGGGAGAGGCTGTGCGTCTCTCAGCAGCCTGCAGCGCGCGGCTGCAGGCAAGTACCGCCTGAGGACGGGGCGCAGCACGTGCGCGGCGCGGCGCTGCGGCCGACAGCGCACGGCGACCACGCGGCCCGCCACCTCCACGCGCACGACTCACTAGCAGTATTAACACTAACCTGTACAGGTGTGTCCAGGGGGAGAGGCTGTGCGTCTCTCAGCAGCCTGCAGCGCGCGGCTGCAGGCAAGTACCGCCTGAGGACGGGGCGCAGCACGTGCGCGGCGCGGCGCTGCGGCCGACAGCGCACGGCGACCACGCGGCCCGCCACCTCCACGCGCACGACTCACTAGCAGTATTAACACTAACCTGTACAGGTGTGTCCAGGGGGAGAGGCTGTGCGTCTCTCAGCAGCCTGCAGCGCGCGGCTGCAGGCAAGTACCGCCTGAGGACGGGGCGCAGCACGTGCGCGGCGCGGCGCTGCGGCCGACAGCGCACGGCGACCACGCGGCCCGCCACCTCCACGCGCACGACTCACTAGCAGTATTAACACTAACCTGTACAGGTGTGTCCAGGGGTAGAGGCTGTGCGTCTCTCAGCAGCCTGCAGCGCGCGGCTGCAGGCAAGTACCGCCTGAGGACGGGGCGCAGCACGTGCGCGGCGCGGCGCTGCGGCCGACAGCGCACGGCGACCACGCGGCCCGCCACCTCCACGCGCACGACTCACTAGCAGTATTAACACTAACCTGTACAGGTGTGTCCAGGGGTAGAGGCTGTGCGTCTCTCAGCAGCCTGCAGCGCGCGGCTGCAGGCAAGTACCGCCTGAGGACGGGGCGCAGCACGTGCGCGGCGCGGCGCTGCGGCCGACAGCGCACGGCGACCACGCGGCCCGCCACCTCCACGCGCACGACTCACTAGCAGTATTAACACTAACCTGTACAGGTGTGTCCAGGGGTAGAGGCTGTGCGTCTCTCAGCAGCCTGCAGCGCGCGGCTGCAGGCAAGTACCGCCTGAGGACGGGGCGCAGCACGTGCGCGGCGCGGCGCTGCGGCCGACAGCGCACGGCGACCACGCGGCCCGCCACCTCCACGCGCACGACTCACTAGCAGTATTAACACTAACCTGTACAGGTGTGTCCAGGGGTAGAGGCTGTGCGTCTCTCAGCAGCCTGCAGCGCGCGGCTGCAGGCAAGTACCGCCTGAGGACGGGGCGCAGCACGTGCGCGGCGCGGCGCTGCGGCCGACAGCGCACGGCGACCACGCGGCCCGCCACCTCCACGCGCACGACTCACTAGCAGTATTAACACTAACCTGTACAGGTGTGTCCAGGGGTAGAGGCTGTGCGTCTCTCAGCAGCCTGCAGCGCGCGGCTGCAGGCAAGTACCGCCTGAGGACGGGGCGCAGCACGTGCGCGGCGCGGCGCTGCGGCCGACAGCGCACGGCGACCACGCGGCCCGCCACCTCCACGCGCACGACGCAGCGCCGCTCCACCGTCGCCTCGCGCCCGCTCAGCACCGTCGACGGGGACGACGGGTCGATGGTTGTGCATTCCCCCTGTTCATCAGTAAAAAACGATTGTTAACCTTGGTTACCAAAATGTACCTATCACTAAGATTATCAACGATTAGTCCAAGGGTGGTATCTGCGTTAGAAGGACGTCTTGAAACACCATATTACTGGATCATGGATGCAACACATATATAGGCCAGAATGGCGAAATTCAGTGAAAAAAGGCGTGGAAGGCTATAAATGTCTCCGGAGGCCTTCCTATAACTACACATACAACGCTGACTGCCCACGACGACGCGGCACAGCGAGCACTGCCCCACATGTCGCATGTACCTGGTCGTCTCTCACGATGACGTCATAGTTGGGGCACGGCAGGTTGAGCCGCTGCAGCAGCCGCTCCACCAGCCGGCGCACCGTCAGCGCCGCGTCCACGCCCACCACCGACGACGCGCCGTCGGGCAGCACGACGCGGCACAGCGAGCACTGGCCCGACATGTTGGACTTCACGAGCTGGAAACAAACATTAATGTTCAAAGAAAAAATTACTTTTATGATCAACGTCCTAATAATATTGGGCCATCTTGATTTCAGTAATTGATAAATAAACGGTCCGTTATGTTACCTCTATTTGTTAAAGTTTTTTTTCTACTCCAGTACTATTTTCTGTCATTTATATAGTTACTAACTCTAATATAAAGACATAAATTATGAAAGTCTGTAAAAGTCTATACTCTACTGCTCAAAAACACACTGCTAACCGATGTTATAATGTCGCCAAAAAACCATCACTTAGTACCTCAGATTACATGATGAACAGATGCATTCACACAATTTGCAAATTAAAAAAAAAACTTTTGTACTAAGGCATTGCTGCCAACTTAAAAAAAAAGTTTTATCTTCAGTGCATGGATGTTTAGTATAGTGAATGTATACCTTTATGTATAAGTTTAATTTTTTTGACAGATGTTTAGTATGGTGATCGTATACCTTTATGTATAAGTTAATATTTTTTTGACAGATGGATGTCAATAAAAAAAAGTTTATCAGAGACAATTTTTCTTTTTAATTTTGTTGATTCCGAGCGGGAACATGTAATTATTTTCTTTGTTGTTTATTTGCATTTTATTTATGAAATGTCGAGTCGTAGAAAAAGTATTGTATGCAACGTTGTATAAGTAGGTCAAAAAACGCTCGTGGCATCTTTCTTACGATGTTCGCTGTGCTCACATCGTAACCCATGCCACTCGCGTTTTTTGCCCCCTCTTATACAACGGTTGCATAAAATACTATTCTAGTACTACTTAATCAAATTATAATCAAATTAAATTTAAACTTGAATTTTACAATATTTTATGAATCATTATTATTATTATTAAATTTCCTGCTAAATGTAATTCTGCCATATTATTATTATTATATTAATTAATTTATTTATTATTGTATTAATTCATGTTGATTTTGCGTTATATTTAATGGTTTTAATTTAATTTAATTTAATGGATTTTGAACTGTGATTACCTATTATACTGCTAACATAGATTAAGTACCATTGTTACTAACAATTGTATGGGTCTATGACCTGAAATAAATGATTATTATTATTAAAGTTAACATGGAAGGTATCTATTGGGACAGCAGTGCCGTGCAATGGGACGGGAGATTACCTCTAAATCGGTTTCGAATTTCAAACTTATTAATTTATAAAAAGGCATTATTTAGGTAAGTCATTTTTAACTGTTTGAAGTTTTGCGAGAGGATGGATGTCCGTCTGTCCTCAGTTAAATTCAGTTTAATTAAATTACATAAGTAAATAACGTGATTATTTTTACAGTACTCAAATAAAAAGAAGGCGTGATGATTGGTTAAGTATGGATTAAAGTGTTGTCGTTAAGTATCAAGCTGTGGTTTCACTCTGCTCCTCTGCCTCGGCATATATCAATTATCATTTATCAAGTAGTTAAGGTCGCTCCCTACACAATGAGTGTCTCATGTCTGTTCGCATAGAGTTCTTTCATCTCAAAAGTTTATACTACGTGATTAATCTAAAACTTCAGAAGTAGCTCAAAAAAAATCTTATAAATAGTAACTGACTCAACCAGACAGAATACATATATATTAGCTTTAACAAAGACGAAAAAAAATTACATAATCGAATATGATAGGTATAACTGTTGTTACCGAACTAGACAATGGCGCTTTAATTCTGGAAAACTACCTTAATTCTAAAAATAGTATGCACGCGAATAACAAACAATACCCCATTAAAAACAAGAATAGGTGCAAAAAAACAAAATGTCCAATAAAACTCCTAATGCTAACAGATTCTATAAATAAAGCAATACTAAAAACAAACAAGAATGACTCGTAAATCACAGACAATGGTTGTTTGTAGCTCTTGTCACGAAGGATTCAGGTTCGCATTAAGTTATGACAGCACGAAATGTGATAAGACACAGATGATGTACGGTCCACGCCCCGTGACGCCGATTATCATTATTATAGGCCTTTTAAGGCCGTGGGAAACCCGCTTCAGAACTGCCAGTGATATGATAATTAATACTGATGAAATATAAGTTGGAATACATGAAACTATACATTTAGCAGGAATGCTGCTGAATATTTCCATTCAATCAGGATGTCACTGTTTTTGAATTTGAACAACCTATTAGCGAATCCGGGCCATGTTTTTTTGTATACCCCACTTTTGTAGATTTTGGATATTTTAGGTATTTATTACAATATTTTTACGTTCCATTATATTTCATTACCATTTCCATACTACAACCTACTATAGCGGTAACGGAATGAAAGAACAAAAAATAAATAAACATGTTTTTTTTCTAATTAGATCGTAAGAGTTCGTGACTCTGTTTGGAAAATACCTAAAATATCCTAAATCTAAAAATAGTGGGGGTGTAAAACAAAAAATAGGCGGTCTGAAAAGTCGAGTGTTTTATATTTACTTCTTTAAAGCGGAAAAAGCCTAAACGAGGAGCATTCATTCAGTTTTTTATCACGTCTCAACAAGCCCATTGAAATATACGCTAAACAGACAGCGTAATCCATACATTGTTGTCGAGTTTGTAGCATCAATTTCCTCCCGTTCGCCGGTCGGCTATATTTAGTTTTGCCTACGGAAACGTGGCTCAACAAATATTTGCGTTAGTTATCGTGATTTTCCACCGATGTACATTAGGTTTACAATATGTATAAATAACACCCGTGTTCGTTGTTCATTGGTTTTGCAATACCTATAGATACAATTAGACAATAAACGATAGTGAGATCACCGCTACGTTTGCATTCTGTGTGGAAACGTAAAGTTGTGAAATTTATTGGGCTGTTCAGTGATACTTACCCCTATAACTCAATAACAAACTCAAACTCTAAACTCATTCATTGATGTGTACCTAAATGTAAATTTTCCGTGGAGTATGTTATCTCATTGAATGGATTTTTTAGAACCAGTTTCCTCATATTGTAACTATAGGTGCCGGTATAGTAAGAATCATTTTTAGAGTTCAAATATACCTATATATTTTTGTTACCTACGAACAATGCAATTATCTCTATTCTTTCACGTCTGCCCTCCTATAGTGATGAATGCAGTAACTATGGTTTAACGGTAAAAAAATTGCAATTTTGTAACTCATTTCAATGCATTAAGCATTTAACTTATTAATTGCAGTAACCGCAAATATTGCACTTATGAGGGCAAACTTGCAACTTCACTGCTGTTTTTTTTATATACAATATGTCTTAAAACTCTGTATTATAATATAAGTTACGACCTATACAAATGTTATACGTTATAACTTATTATAGGTTATAATTTATACAAATGTTATACGTTATAACCTATTATAGGTTATAATCTATACAAATGTTATACGTTATAACCTATTATAGGTTATAATTTATACAAATGTTATACGTTATAACCTATACAAATGTTATACGTTATAGCCTATACAAAGGTTATACGTTATAGCCTATACGAATGTTACCGCGTCGTCGCTTCCAGCGGCCTACTGAGCCGGCGAGGTCCTGGGTTCGAATATTAGTGTGATGAACTAGAACACTACAGTAGAACTACAATATAAGTGCGGCACTCACGTCGGTGACGGGCGGCTGGTCGGGCGCGCGGTCGCGCGAGCCGGCGCGGAGCCGCCACGGGAGCAGCGAGCCGCCGCTCCGGCGCCGCTCCGACGCGTTGCTGGCAGACTTCTTCAGCTGTTCAACGTCAAAACACTGTCAAACACGGACTAGGTTAGGGGCCGGGTCGGCTGGGTGACGGATGGGTAGAGGTGTTCCGTTTCCGAAAATTTCCGGAAACTTTCCTCATTTTGTGTAGTGAATGAGGAAAGTGATGGGTAACGGATGGGTGTGAGTGCTGTGAGGTGCGCGGGCTTAAGTTTAACGTGGGTGTCACGGTGGTCTATATTAAATTGTTGGTGTTTAGAGGGGAGTACTAACTTAACGTTTTTGTCCTATATTGGGAAATGTCTAACAAATGGGAAGTACCCCTTGGGAGGTTAAACACTGAGTACTTGAGTAGATACCTATTATATTTTTATTCGTCGTAAAACTTTGTAAATGTCAGAAAATGGCAGCATAGGTACTTAGTGCTATCAACTAGATTTAAGTTTATTTTAATATGTATGATTTTATAGTTCACAGTGCCTTAGTTTAATTACTGTAATGCTGTGCAACTAATTTGTTTAAGAAATAATAAAATAAATAAATAAATCTTCTTCAAGTGAATATGGTAATGCCACAATTCTCAACAGCGAATTCGGCAGTAACTAGTGCATAGAGATACACTCCTGCGATCCTTTTATGGCCACACTCGTGTTTTAAGACATCTCATTATGTAACAGTTGCATAAACTACTATTATTAATATTATGCACTAGATATTTATTTATTGACTTTATTAGGTACTTATATAACTAAACGTCAACAAAGAACACGTCTACAGCTAGAACAGTTGAGTCACGAGTAATAAATCACTACATAGTATAAAACAAAGTCGCTTTCTCTGTCCCTGTCCTTTTGTATGCTTAAATCTTTAAAACTACGCAACGGATTTTGATGCGGTTTTTTTTAATGGATAGAGTGATTCAAGAGGAAGGTTTATATGCATAATTTATCAGCATTGCACCCGTGCGAAGCCGGGGCGGGTCGCTAGTAAACAAATAAAGTGTAGTGTAGGATGAAGTATGAGCACACCTTGGTGGGCATGGGCATGGGCGGGTCGGGCGCGGCGCGCGGCGCGTACGGCGCCGGCAGCCCGCGCAGGTCGGCGCGCGCGCACTCCGCGTGCACCGGCGAGCGCAGGAAGCGCGGGTACGAGTCGAACTTCATCACGTTGAAGATCTGCTTCTGTGCCTGGGGGGTGGGAAGAGCACATTACTGCAGACGCCGGGAACGAAGAGTTTGCCGGGTGAGTAGCTATAGGCGGAGAGTGATACGAAGTCTGTAAGCCATTTTCACAGCTAAGGCATTTATAATGCTCTGGCAGCTGGAAAGGGCCCCAACCAAAAGGACCGTGAACATAGAATCCCATTGTTTATTTAGTGAAGACTCTGAACAATTGGTAATTACTTCACTGACGGAGTCGCTAACAGCAGTATAGCACCATCGTTCTACGCGACAATCCTTTCATCCTCACCACTTAGATAGTTGGCAGTCCACAACTGTGCGTTTCACAAGAAATTTCCTGTCTCGTACGACTGCATTGTGGAATAAATTGTAGCTTGCGGTATTTCCGGACCGATACGACCTTTAAAGCCTCAAGAAAAGAGCGTACTCCCACCAGAAAGGCAACGCACTCGTGACTCCTCTGGTGTCGCAGGCGACAGTAATCGCTTTACATCAGGCGATCCGTGTGCTCGTTTGCCCCCTATGTACCTGTTGGAGCAGAGTTAGCGCATGGAACAGGACAGTACCTGTTGGAAGAGGTCGGCGGGCGCGGGCTCGGTGTGCAGGCGCAGCGCGGTGGCGCGGCGCGCGGCCGCGTCCACGTTGACCGGCTCCGGCGCGCCCTCCGCCAGGTGCCGCGACCAGATCTCCGACGCCAGCGCCGCGCGGGCCGACTCCGCCGCCGACGCGTACTGCTCGCACGACCACCAGAATCTGAGGAAGAAGCTGATTAGAAACCTGCCCGCTGAGCACAATTATGTTTCGCAACTCTTGTCGCGCGATATAGAGTGACGGGTAGCGCGTCACTCTTAGACATTACTGCACAGAAAGAGACAGGTATAATTATCTCGCGCGAGTAATAGTCGCGTATGACGGTTGTGCTCGAGGTTCTGTTTGTGTAATCCGATATAATTTCTCCAGTTAGTGATCAGATCAGAATATTGTTCTGGACCACTACCTATTGACCACTTGGAAAACGCTTGATTTTCTAATTGCAATTTAATAAAGAAAGAAAGAAATACATTTATTCGTGACGTGACCACAAAACATAATTACCTACATAAAGGGCTTGACAGAAATGATAAATAAAATAATATAAAACAATAGGCAACTATAATATTATTATGGCTATGCCACGAAAACGTCCCACTCCCACCTCAGCATGAAGCTAGCTCAAGAGCCAGCGCTGATCTTCCGGTGGGACCAAAGTAGGTACTTGTACATGGGAGGATTTGTGTTAAATCTAAAAAAAAATTACATCTGTCTCTGGAAACACTTTGGTAAATCTTGCCTTGTTTTCTCGATCATATTTCGATGGGAGAGGAAATACGCATAGCAAGGCATTAATTTCCACTCCAGCATCTTAAACTCCACGAAGTCTGAGGTCCAGGAAATTTCGGGTGGTGTCCATGCGAGGGGACTCACCGGATGTTCTCAGCCGCGAACTCCTTGGACAGGAAGTGCGCGAAGGCGGCGGCGCCGGCCGGGTCGGCCAGCAGCTGCTCCAGGCCCAGCGACCAGCGCGCCACGCCGCCCGAGCCCGCGACACCCGGCGCGGAACCCTCGCTCATTTGCTGCAAACAATCATTAAGAGACATGTTAATAAGGAGCCTACTTATTGCACGTTCATAGATTTTAACCCTAGCTCTAAACTACTCACGATCGAAGTTGGCCGAGGCGAAGTTGGCCGAAGTATGGGTGTCCGCAGCGAAATGCCTCTCCACACTATCATATTCGCCCAACTTCGGTCAAATTTGCGAGTAGTGTGGAACTTTTGCAAGCAATCAAGAGACTATGATCAAAACTTATGCTTACGATGATGAAAGAGCGTTTAGCGAGGATATTAACGTTGAGCGAGAAATTATGCTGCCGTGCTAAGCTATAAAAGGCGACCTTTTTGTATGGAGCTCCATATCAAAAGGTCGCCTTTTACCTTAGCACGGCAGTATGTCCCGCCCTCGGTTGGATCTTGAACATAGCAATGCCCTGTCCATTGTGGGTTGGTTGAGTACAAGTAGATAGGTGAAATACCTTATTGTACATGGCCCTAGGGTCGTGGTGGTGGCGGTACGAGCTGCCGGCGCCGCTGCCCGTCGTCCAGCGCCGGAACGGCGACGACTGCTCACTCTGTTGACAATAGATAAAGAACGTAAATAACTTGACACACAAGCAATCCAACACAGGTCTTCGAAGTATCGAGAGTTGGGGGGAGCAGGTACAGTCGGCCAAGAATGACCACTTTTGGACCGTAATTGATTAGTTTGCTTACAATACATAAGCGGTTCGTATACTATGCAGTCATACCACCCAAATATGACTGAAGCCTGGCGCTGCATAAGGTATATACGTGACACGCTTTCATCATACAACTGACTGCGTTTATGTTAGCATATTTTGAACAATGTTGTAGCCAGTGCCAGTGTGGTTGCTACTATATAACCTAACGTTTGTAGTTTTCGTGCGTACCTACCTACAAACGTGAGGTATGCAGGCATTTTCCTGTGTAGAATGTCCCATGTGGAAATTTTTCCTAAACAAATAAACGCGCTATAACACTTGAAAACCAATTATTTTACTAGGGTTAACCCTATATAACCCTATTGTTATTATTCAGTAAATACATATATGTAATGTTTTAGGTACACACACCATACTATACAAACCAAGACGCATGAATGGTTTTATAAGAGTAAGGTTGTTTCTGGTTAATTTCTTTCACTCAAATGGTTTTACAAAATCTGATCGTAACAATACAGCTAACTAGCCAAAGTAAGTATTGTTCTTTATCGCCACAATGTGATATTCGTAGTGTGTTCACGGTAAAGAAAGGGAAACCCAACGTTATGAGTCAACTCAAATACGTCCCGTACGGGTATCAGACCGTGGGAGCTGCCGTGCTTTAATACATATATAATTTATGTATATTGCGTTTTCGTTTTCGTTACGATGTCTTACCTACAGCGCGTTATGAGAAAATACTGAACAATCGCTAGTTGAAGAAATACAGGAGCGCGAAGTAGGTATTTTAAATAATTATTTTCTATTGTAAATTATTCACGTTGACGCCTAGAGACCTTATACATCTCTATGGAATTAAATTAATTATGTAATTATATTTTATTGCATGTTGTGACACCCAGAGACTTTATACATCTCTGGGTAAGTATATTTAATATTTTAAATTTATCGTTAAATTTTTATTTTAATGTTCCTACTTAACATTGATTTGGAGTATCTATACATCTCATTTACGTGTACCAGTGTAATTAGTTATAACACAAATGTATTATGTAATTGTTTTAAGTATTATTTACGAAAAAATTACTTACTGTTGAGTTTCTTTCGGCTTTCTTCTCAACAGCGGTCTCCTCTTGCGAAATGCCGGTAGATTCACAATGTGACTTGTAAAAGTGCCCCTGTGGGCTACTTAATGAATAAATTATTTCATTTCATTTCAACGAAATGTTTGACAAGATCTATTATCCTGTTAAAAATCTATTGAAAAAGCACACCTAACTGCTACAAGTTTAAAAAAACGGAGGTTGAACTTACAACAGCCAAGTGGTTTTTTTTTACTATGTGTTAGACAAAAGAATTTTAGACCTTGTTTTTTTTTATTAAAAGAGCACTCGTTTTGAAATTAAAATAGATTCTTCTATTTCGCATTATATTACACAGTCAGATGGAAAATAAAACCGCAACTAAGTATGCGACCTCATTCGAGGAGGTAAATTCACACAGCCAGTGGCTAACATATTTAAATGTAAACTAGACAAAACATACAAAAAGTAGGTACGCGCGGGAAAATCCAGGTTAGTTTTAATTTTGGTCTTTCCTCTTCTATGGGTTGGGTTGCTATAAGCAAAATAAGTCGCAAGAACATTGCGTACAGCGGACATCGTGTATTATATTCTTTTTCTCAAACATGCAATAAAATGTCGTCGGAACGTGCGCTATAACAGGCTTCGAAGCATCACGATTCGAGCGGAATAACTCGGGATAACTGGAAAGGAAAATCGTACAAAATTGAACGCCCAGGCCGGGAAGTAATTTCTTTTTAAACATGGCGTCTGTGTTCATGAAGAGGATAAACTACTGTTTTAAAAAAAAAAAACAGTAGTACTAAAGTAGTGTATTTTTTTATTTCATTGCATATGTTTGAGAAAAGCACTATACCTACATGCCTAGCCGTGAAAAGGGCTTGCCGGCTTCGTATCACTGTCCCTCTATACCTACTCACCCGGCAAGCCCTTCTTTCTCGGCGACTGGAGTAATGTACTGGAATTTGCTACAGGTGATCGAACAATTGTCTATTATTGACTCGAGTTGTCATGTTCCTAATGAAAATGAGTCTGACGACTATAGGCTGTTCTTTTTATGAAGGTTAGGTTGGTTAAGTTAAGACTAATCACCGGGTGAAAACTGCCACAGTCCAATAACTAGCTAACTGTTAGTCTAACCTATTAGACAACAAATGTCGGTGATAGAACCGTCATCAAGGTGTTCGGTATTTTGAAAATGACTGTTATTAAGGCGAAATGCGAATGAAACGTAGGTATTTCCTCATGAAAATGTGAGTTATGTTTGTTGAAACTGAATGAATCATCGGCGTCCTGTTGGAACTTATTAGTGCACTCTTTATTATTCGTCTCACTTATAAATTGAATCACGATAACTCCAGAGGAAGGAAATGGCGTTGCTGATATTAATATCAATGGACGGTCTTTATAATGAGCTATTTAATTTTGGAAAGGATAAATTTTTTTAGGAATTATGAAAGGCATGTAAAAGGAGAAACCAAGCTTTATAATAATAATTATATTTTTTTTTTTTTTTAATTATTTTTACAAAAAAATTGTAAAATTTCACTAATCAAAATAAAAGCTCTGTGTATTGCAGACATTTCTGGTATATTTTAGTTTTGTTGCCACAAAAGTAGTTTTGTCTATTTAAATGTTAATTTAGAGAAAATAATATAATACATACAATTATTGTCTCAAGAACTGTTATAAATTAATCAAATACTTAAAAGTCATCAATTAAAACCTAATTAGTACCTCGTCGAACGAGTCCTCGGTGTCGTACCACACAACCATTTTCACTATGCACAACCAACAACGATTCAAATGGTCCATAAGAAAACTATATTATAAAAAAAGTATATCACATTCCCAACACTATTATTTCTTGAACATGTAACCTCCACTATTATAACTTGACAGATAAAAAACAGACCATAAACTATAACTTTTATATTTTATTTGATCTGCAACACGCGGCAATCAGACGACCACTCTCATAAGGAGGAAAAATATTGTGATTTTTAATTATGTGCTTCGCGTTTGATGCTTCAATCCAAACTGAGCGTTTGGACGTCAGTTATTATAGTCATCGTTGAGGGACAATAGTGAATTATAATAACAATACGCACTGCAAACGAAACAGTAGAGTTTCCGGCGGGAGGCGGTTGATGAGGGCTAAGCGAAGAGATATAAAAAAAAAACATTCTAGGTACCTGTCTTAACTGGTTGGTTATAGTATTTTTTTGTTATTTATTAAGTAACCTTTGTAAGCTGCTATATGACGTATTAGCCATACATCGCCTAGGAATAGCTTGCATTTAAACTTATGAAACGTGCTGTCCATAATCTGGTACCTACAAACATAAGTCGATATAATTTCGAGGCTGCTTGTTTGGTAATGAAGTCCATAATGTGTACATATTTGATATGAGATTAAATCTAACCACTTCATTCCAGTTCAACTATCGTAGTTCAATAATTCAAGATAAAACATTAAACACGACAAATGACTCCATCAGTCACACTGACACGCCCCAGTAGTGTAGTATCTTTACTATACTATACACGAGTATAGTAAAGATACTACACCAGCATTAAAACAGCAATCAATCAGCATAACAACTAAATTGACATATTGAATTACTGTATTATCTTGTCCCCGTCCCGCCTTAAAGTCCACAGATAAGATATTAAACGATTAAAATAATTCAAACTAGTACTTTTTATGTTGTCAGTCGAAGATAATCAAACCTAATGAAAAGTGAATGCCCAGACTAAATGGTGCATGCAAGCAAATGTACAACTACCGCTACCGCTTATGGCAGGGGCGCCATTGACGCTGTGACAAACGGAGTATCGCGGTTGGCTATCGTCCAGTCGGCCATTGGGGTCATGTAACTGGGAAACGGGAGACTGGGTCGATTCAACAGGTAACACTAGCGTTTTCTGACGAACACCATGTAATTAGAAGAATTTGAATGATCATCAAAGACCTTTCAGTTTTTTACAGACTATACAAAACTGTGTCATGTATGTTCAATGTTCATCAGGATAACATTTCATAGCTATGCTGCAAGTCAATACGAGAAAGGCAAGCGCGACCACAGGCTTTAATTAGGTATAACTATGGCTATTTATACATACGATAGGAAAACAACACGTAAGTACCATATAATTATAATATAGTAACCGTACCATATAATTATAAATATCCTTATTGATTAGGTGTAAAAAACTGTTTTCGGTAAACAAACAAAATTATTTCATTCAGCTTATAACATAAACAACTAAAGATGTGTGTCAATACACAAAGTTAAAAGATAATGTTAACAAAAACTTATATCTAAATTATACAATATTAGATAATGTTTGTAACAAATTAATTTATAGTGTTTGTTCTACAACCATAATATACAAATGAGTCATTCGTCGAAATGAACACAAATTGAATAAAGACAGCAGATAAGGGGTAAAACATGACATTAATAGGATAATTTGCCAATCACTGGCTGATAGAGACTGATTGAATGATTTATGAATTCTCATTCATCGAGAACTTCACTAGTGTTGTGTTGACTGTTCATAAAACTATTACTATATTATATGCTTACGGATAGATACATGAGACATAGCTATTGCTTGACGCGCGTTCCCAAAATATAACATTCCCGGCAATCCCGACATTCTCTGAATTCGCGACTGATCCGATTCTTAATAAACACGCCACGTAATAAACGCCAGATTAAAATAAAATCCGAGTTGATCCAGAAACCTATTTCGGGGTGTAACGAGAATTTGTTGTTTGGGGAATTCTGTATAAAATATTAGTGGCTCTATGAGCTGTACACCTCACGAGTTTGTTTCGATTTTTTTAATATTTCACGTTTCCAATCCCCATATGTCCGCCATTTTGTAAAATATCGAAAAACTGACTCGACAAAAATTATTATAATTGTTGATTTGATCTTGGTCACAAATGTCACTAGAATCGATTGTGAAATGCGACCTCTGGAAGAACAGCTGGAAGTCGTCTGGACATCCGACATACGAAAGAAATTTTAGGCTGAAACGGACACTTTTCGTTCGCTCAGCCAATTATTGTAATTTGTTGGAATAAGAACGCGACGGGACACATCCGCACAACAAAGGACAATTCAACAAATCTAACAAAGTCAAACCCCTTCATTTAAACCGAGAATGCTGTTCAGACTGAAATGAGTATGCATTGTCTTTCTAAATTATGCCATAAGTCACCGCACCGTAATACTTAGCAACAAATTACAAAAGGTAAGTATTCATCTCTTTATCCAGTAACTTTCGTAATAAACTAACAAGTACGTCATATACATATGTATTTTATTTTGTATTTGGGTACTTAAAAGAGTTTATTTTAATTATCTCTATTGGTAAACAAAGGGCATCCGTAAAAAACTGGCGATAAGTGTTTTTGTTAGCGAGCGAAAATGGTTTTATGAAGAAGCGATCGGATCCCATCCCAACATTACATTTGCTGGGTACCAGGTTTATAGTTGCGAAGTTTCGTAAGTATAGTGATGACTTATGATACCAGGTATCCGGAGAAGACTCAAACAACAAACTAAAGAAAATAAACATTCTGAATATTTGTAATTACCCGATATTTTTGATCTAATAATTACCTACATTTTATACACTTTCTTATAAAAAAAATGAAATTTTTGGATTGTAGAAATAAGTTGCTCGGTTGTTTAATAAAATATACAAAAAAAAAAGATTTTCGGAGTTCCATTCATATTTTTTCTGCAGTTAGCCATATACTGTATGTGATTGTTTAGTTTGATATTACGTCAACGACCGACACATTTCAGTGACTATTAGCGCAAGCAAAGATACTTAAAGGAAACCACTCACTGTTTCCACAGTAAAACGATACTTAAACTTTCTTAGGTATAGAGAACCAAGTAGTGCATTAGTTCTAAGAAGTGTTTGATTAAAATAACTATCGATAACAAAGACTTTATTAATAGTTAATAAATTATAAAATATTACACTTAAATCCAATTAGAGTAATAACTTACTATGATGGGCAACGAAAGCTTCGCCATAAACTTTTCAAACTTTACTGACGGCATTTTTAACTGTCACTCAAATAGTCTAATTACAAATTAAATCACAAATCCGAAAACTTCTTAAAAATTTCTTTCGTTTCATACAACACTCAAAATTTCTATGGTCTAGTAAACGTCTAAATTAGAAAAAAAAACTTTTTCAGAGGTGCAACCGTGCGCACTCATCCGAAGTCGCGATGAGACTGAAGCGGGTGGGCATATAGCGCGGTGGTTCGCTATAGGTATGGGTACGGGGACATACGTCTTAATTACTTTGGTTATCAGTATCAGTCGTATCTTTTATCAGCCACGAGCGAGAGACGTGGCTTTTGTTGTTCAATATGTTATTTGGCTTGCCTTAGGCTTGATCTAGTTTGTGTTTTAGGACTTTTAGGGAGATATAGGTATTTTTGATCTATTGTACCGCTAAGATGGCTAAGTTTTAAAAAAACTATTTTGTAACTGGCCAGGTAACCTACGGCTAATTCCCCAAACGACCACTGTGTGAATTGTCACTTCGACCATTTCTTTGTTCATGTTCTTCGTATTCGGTCATGTCAGGTTTCAGGTTGCACTTGCAGATGGACAATCTTACGGATTCTACCGTCGCTGGCCGTAACGTAAAGGTAGTGATGTCTTTGGCATTTAAAAGATTAAAAGGCGAAACGATTACTGTATATTATTTGTTTTTTGATATATCTATAGAAAGTCAGCTGCAATATAACTTGATGTCATTCAAATTAAAAGTTGTTCTATTTATTTCATTTGATTTATTATGATTTTATTTGGGTACTGGAAGCTCTGGAGAACACTATACCTATGTATGTAACATTTCTATGAACAACTAGAACTGTAACTTCGTGTAGGTATATCATATTTCATACATATATAAAGAAGATCATTATATACCTAAGTCACAGCATTAGTAAATAGTCCTAATTTGAAAATCCGCAGTTTGTTTACAAACAATGATCGCTAATGTGTAAACGGAAGCTAACTTCGTAAAAAATTAAATTAAAGACAGGATATTAAGATGCAATTATTTAATCTCTACGATTAATTGTCTATTTGGATACATCCGGCTATCGGTTAATTTGCTTTTTTTATTATCTGTCGATAACGCTGCAGATACAATAACAACAATAAATACATTTATGAAAATTAAGTAAAGCTTAATTCTCACAGTTTAGAGGTGAGTACAAAAAAAATGTTTTTTTTTTTCAAGAAATAATACTCTGCTACCTAGAGAAATCACCTCCGTTACAAGTAATTTAATAATAAAGTACTTCTACAGTTTGTCGTAATTAGAGAAAGTAGATATATTAATGGTCAAAGTTTTACGTTCCAAAATGGTATTATATTGACACAAGTGCAATCCAACAAACAGCAAAATACGCACGTTCGTTACTAAGCAAGTTTTTCAGCCTGTTCAAATTCAAAGCTATTATGTAAAGCCGTTTTCATATGGGGACAGCGGCGTTTAGGTACGCGGTAGGTATTCCCGTTTTCTGACAGTGCCACCTAGTTTATCTGTACAGTTAGCGGAGTCCCTATCCCCATATGGATGGCTCTGCTTGTTAGGATACAAAGCACAGAGCACTGATGCCATTCTGCCAACCGATGAAGAAATATGAATACTCTTCCTAAGATACAATTTGGCGTGGTACATTGTTGCCATGTTGTGCCGCTAACACATCACACCAACATGGCACTGATCACAAGATCAAGCTTTAAGGCTCAACCTGAATAACAGAACGAGCGAAAACTAGTGAGGGCAAAATACAAATAAAATCAAAATCTAAAAGATTTGTTTGCAGTTATTTAGAATATTTTGTACATTACTCATTAGGCAATCAATTCTAGATATAAAACGAAGTCATTATACAGTTGTTATTCGCGATTATGATAGCACTTGCTATTCCTATCGGTAAATATGTTTGTCGGACACATGAGTCCGCTAAAGCCGTCTATTGCCCCAATTGAGGGCAATTTAAAAACAATCGCAGTAGAAATGAATTGCATACCACTGTGCTACTTGCCTAGTAAAGTTTCCTATTGTGTACAGTCAACGACGCTAGAAATAAACCAGCTTTTTTAAATCACCCTCAGAACTGTTCACAGAACAAAATAGATGATCATGATTTACACGATGCTGTGATCACATCATAAATTGATCTTGGAGGTGTAAATGTAACCGAAGTTATTACAAATTTTAAAATTTATTATTTATTTTAAAACTAATTAAAAATTGATGGAACCTATATGATTTTTATTCACCAAAAGATATTCACCTATTATATAGATAGATTTAAAGGATGTTCACCAAAACAATACTTATTAAGAGGACTATTATACATAAGCGATAATTTACAATGTCACCTTGGTAAATATTAACGTCTAAAATAATTACGTTTGTAGAGTGCTCGAAAGTGACAAAATGTAATGGGCAGACGAAATTGGACCTTATTCCGAATCTGGAGAATTCACCAACTGGGCTCTTAAAAAACGCCAATCTAGTCGTAAATTCCACAAATATGGGTACGCAAATCTTATCTAGAGGTAATAACAATAGCGTAGTTTACGGTATTGTAAACGTATAATTCATTTTCTGATGTTATCACCCGATTATCTTGGGCTTTGGCCTGAGGAAATGCGAACCGCGGATGATTAGGGAATACGGCTGTTTGGTTAAGTTTCAAGAACAGTTTTTTTTATTGTTTTCCGGAATGTTAAAGATCATAAACTACTTAGAGCTTTTTCTTGATAGTTGTAGGCTTCAGGTATTGTAAAAAATAATTAATTTTCTAATTACTGCGATGGTAATATAAGTAGATACCCTAATGAAGGAAATGTGAAGTGCGGCTTTTTTTAGAGAATACGACTGTTTTGTAAAATTTCAAGGATATTGAGGTTATTTCCATTGTCTCCCGGGTAGGTTGAAGCACCTAAAGTATACTGTTTTGTATTTAACAATGCTTTATGGTCATATAGAAATAACACAATGAACTAAACATAATACAAAATTTATGGCACAAATATTTGTCGCACTGGGCTAAACAAAGACAATTTGCATATTTGCCATAGGCCTTACCTTTTTTACCGCCAAAATACCATAATAGTCAACGTGGTATTTTAAATGATTTCACTTTTATTCCATGATAATTGTATTACGATAACAACAAATTAACAAGTTCGGAATAATCTCTATGAATACGAAGGTTAAACATAAATACAATATTTTACGCGATCTACTACATTGCAGCTTGGAATCGAAGATCGAACCCACTATCTCTACCTACTTATCCGTAGTAGTGCTCTGACCAGCTACCACGACGTTAATTATATCGCGTGAAATTAAGCATTATATTCCGCCACAGCGCCCTCTACCAGTTATTGTTTTTACAAGCTTTTATTTAACTTGCAATGTATGTACGTAACTATGTTTGTTCGGGTGGAATCTTGCAACTCTATTTTGAAGCAGATATCGTCAACTGATTGAGCTGAAATTTGCGTACCTAATTGACGTTGATGACGATACAATAATATAGTACCATAGGACTGGTCTGATGATGGAGCCGGAAGGTGGCCTTAGGAATTCCGAAATAGATAAAGCAATCGTACCGTGGTTGGGCTCTTTACAATCGTCTCAGTGAGCAATTGATAGATATTCAAAGGACAGTACAGTCGGTTATAAAAGTTTGTCCCAAAATTAAATTTTTGACAGAACTTATTAAGTGCTAAACGCATTTGCCATACTTCTAGGACGTAAGTTCACACAACATATCCATCCAACCCCATTGCTATTCGCTAGCAAGTGTTAGGACGGCGAGAGAGTTCGGAAAACATAAGAAACTTCTTGAAGGCATATATATTTAAACGGTTTTATTTAGCTTGCCCTGTTTGTTTATTTGGGTCAAATCTAGTAATTGAAATTTGACCCCCTTCCTGTCGACGTATTGATCTGAAATTTGGTACGCGTCTTTAGTTTCGATGACAATATGATTTAATACATTCGGCATCATTGTAAATCCAAGATGGCCGCCGCTACAAAATGGCGGATTACAAATTTTATCACTACTTCCTCAATATGGGTATCAAATGAAAGGGCTCGATCAGTAGAATAGAATTCTTAGTGAAAATAAAATGAAAATCCAATATGGCCGCCAATAAAATGGCAGGTAAATTTTTCTTTTCATAACCCCTTCAATATGGGTAACAAATAAAAGGTCTTGTCTAATAGAATAGTTTACACTATGAAAAATAAATGAAAATCCAATATGGCCGCCAACAAGATGGCAGCTGATTTTTTTTCACTATATACCTCTTCAATATGGGTATCAAATGAAAGGGTTTGGGTAATAGAATACAGTATTATGTGTTTACACAAATCTAAGATGGCCGCCGGAAATGCCAGATTTCAATATGGGTATCAAATAAAAGGTCTTGCCTAGTAGAATAGATTACACTTTGAAAAATAAATGAAAATCCAATATGGCCGCCAACAAGATAACAGGTGATTTTTTTTCACTACCCCTTCAATATGGGTATCAAATGGAAGGGCTTGAGTAATAGAATACTGTAATACCTTGCTTTGCCAATTTAAAATCGAAGATTTCCGGCGATGACGATGGCGATTTAATATTTTTTTCAATATGGGTGATGGCTGTCAAATGAAAGGGCAAGTCGAAAGCTGCATAGTGGATCGTAGAGTTTAGAGCAATCAATACTTAACAGTAATATGAATGATGAAATTTAGACAACTTATCAAAACAACGGACTTCGTCAACTTAGAATCGGGATTCAAGCATGGATCTTGGTTCTAGACTTGGGCACATCTTGCTGCCTAATAGCCTTGCCCCTCTATTGGACCTCTAGGCAGGTTGATTGATTTAATGTCCATTACTCATGAGAACGAAATGGTAAATAACAATAAAACAAAAACAAATATAAAAACAGAAACAGCAACTCAACGAAAAATAAGGCTTAATAAAGCGAAAGAAAAGTATAGAGCAAAGCGTGCAAAAGAGCGAAATTGGAACTCATAGTCGACTACAAAAGACGAAGAAAATGGCTAACGTCAGAGACACCTGTGCAACATGAGGCCAGGTTGTGAGGCCAACATGAGAGACAAAGGTATCTGGTAGCGTCCGAAACACCTGAGCAATGTGACCCCAGGATAACAGGGCAACATGAGAGACAATAAGAACTGGTATCGTCCGAAACACCTGAGAAACGAAAAGTCAGGTTAATAACCAACGTGAGCGTACCCTGCAATGCAGAACTGAAAATCATCTGCAATTCGAAAATGCTATTTATACATTTTTTATCCACGTTTGTGAAAGTTATCCTAATCAAGTACAAACTGAACGTTAAAATACTGGCGCATTAAGATAGGTATCTACCTGTAGAATTATCTTCAAGAACAACATTACTTTTTCGTTTTCGTTTCGTTATGTCACCGCTGCCAAACACATGTCACCAGTAATAAAACAATAGCACCATCAAAGGCTTTCTGGAATAATCTGGATTCAGGTTCTATACCAGACGTGATTGAACCGCTGACCCAGGCGGAGCAACGTTTACCTTCCAGAATCATATTACCGTTTAAAAGTTGCAAAATTAAGTGGGCCATTAAAAAACCTTGTAATAATGAGGTACTTACTGAATAAATTAAAAAGAAAGAGAAGTATGTAAAAAAATTAAAAACTAAAAACTTGAAAATAAAAAATAAGTAAAAAAAAATATTTTTTGTCTGATCAATGCCCTAGATTGATGAGGAGAGTAGTGTGATGTCTGGTACCTAGAACCTACCGAATTATTTTTTACCTTTTAGTACATTTTCAATAAAACCGTTCAACTTAAAAAAAAAAAATACTTATTTTTTATTTACATTATCAGTAACTCAATTGTTTTATTTCAATGCTTCGAAACTGTCACACTGAGAACTGAGAGATTTATAATGTTTTCTGTAGCCTAATTTCTATTCAGTGGATTTTAGCTCTTAATCTTATGACTTTACGTTTTAAGTGGTCCTTTTGAGTGCCTTATCACTTATCAGGCGGTGCACTCGCAAGTATCAGTCATAAATATAAAATAAGCGCATAATAACAATACAGATTATCCAAAGAGGACGCGTGGAAGTTTACCCAAAGAATCCACGATGACCAATTTATAAATAATCCGATAATCACCACACTGCACTGATTATAAAATGTACAGTCGAGTTCATTTACATCTACACACTTACGAGAGCAAAAATATCTGAACACGACCCTATTGTCAGGAGCATAAAGTCGTGTTCAGATATTTTTGCTCTCGTACGCGTGTAGATGTAAACGAACTTGACTGTACTTACAGTAAATTAGTGTGGATACTTACAATTTTATATTTTTACAACGAAATATAAATGAAAATCATAATATGAAAATAAATAACTCAAATAATGAAAATGCTAATGGAAATGCTATAAAAAACCAGTCTGCTGAGTGTGGTAGAATCATTCAGTGCCCTTAATTATGAAAGCACCCTGAGGCGTAATAACGGACCTAAAAAGTGAGCTGAATCAACAAATTAGTGACTTCGCAATAACTCACAATAATATGTTTTTTACAATAAGCATGGCTAAAAGTCAGCACACACTAAATGTTTCCATGCCTCTACGATAGAACGTAAGCACTTACTGTTTACTACATCATCTAATGTTCTTGCAAATAAAACATATATTCATTCATTCATTCTGCTAAATGTTTTTAATCGGTTTGTATGTGACTTCTTGTGTAAATGTTTTTTGGTGTGCAATAAAGCGTACTTGTATTGTATTGTATATGTGATTCAGGCCGCTGACACTAAAACTTTATTTGAAGAGTTAGTGGGTGGCAGCACTAGTAGCAACAACAGCTTATTGGGAGGCAACCCTAAAGCAACTATCATAGACGTGACCAAGGATGACTCTTCGACATTATGTCATTTTGCAAATGGCAAAAAGATTCAGAAGTATATCAAATTGAATAAATGTATCCATCATACCACGAAGTTGACTAAATCACAATACAGTGTTCAACAAAATGCGAAACTAATGAAAGAGCGCAGTGTATTAATAAACAAACTCCGCCAGTGTGAGAAAAAGCTAGAAGATACAACTTATAATCATGACACTGAAACCCATAAATCTGAAATTAAATATTAGTACATTACTAGACTCACTGCGAGACATAACACTGAAGTACCAAATAAACAAACAGGAGATCAGCGAGCACGCCACGGCCGCATCGAAACTGGTGGACATAATGAAGAACGCTTCAACTCCTTTATAAACAACAATCATATGTAAGTACCTACGTATTGCAAAGTTTTCAATTGTTATTCTTCAACCAATCTTGGAGACTTGCAAAAATAGGTCATGGGTGAATTAAAGCTCGAAACAATCTAAACGTTTTTATCATCTACTAGCGACCCGCCCCGGCTTCGCACGGGTGCAATGCTGATAAATAAGGGGTCGTCCACATATTACGTCACGCAAAATGTCGACTTTTGCATGTATTATACTTACAAACCTTCCTCTTAAATCACTCTATCTATTGAAATGACACATCAAAATCCGTCTCGTACTTTTAAAGATCTAAGCATACATAGGGACAGACAGACAGATAGACAGCAGGAAGCGACTTTGTTTTATACTATGTAGTGATAGTGAAGTAACTATATGAAAAACATACTTATCAAATGACGCATAAGAATGAAGATAGAATATATAAAATATCACCCAAATAAAGTGCACGACAACTGAGAGAATAATCTAGATGACAATGCGCCTAGTAATAACCAAATACTATTTCGGTGTTTTGTGACGTAAAGAATAAAGATAATATGATCAGATAGCGATCATCAAAACACTTGAAGCTATCCCATGATTAGAGTCACGTGCTATATGCCATTCTTCATCTGATTGTCCATTTTCAGACAGAGTTTTACTGCAATCTAATATACCAGAAGATAAAAACCACATAGAACAGAAGACATTGCTTACCTATAGAACATGATAATATGAAATCAAAACCCATTACATCAATACAATATGAATAAATCCAGACATTTTATTTTTATAGGAAAGAATAACCTAACGGAGGTTACGGTACAAGGTAGGAAGAAACATTGTTGGTTTTTTTTAAAGGTACAGAAAGAAACCTGTCACTTTTTTCTGGGAATGAGTGGGGTTCTTCCTATCTAAAAAAATTCAAGTTTTTTGATACATTTCATCCATTGCCAATTTGTGACACTCACGAAGCACAATATCTATAGCAAAGCCAACTTAGTATTACCAGGCGGGGCGCACTCCGCGATTAACGTTTCCCGCTACAAGTACATGCCGGTGGCCGCATGCATACGGACTATTCAGTGGCTGACACGCTCTGTCTCGGAACGCACGTACCTACACGATTTTCGGGCGCGTCTCGCTCACGATTTACGTCGCAAGTGAACGTTCCGCATTCATCTGTTGATACCAGTGTTATATTATAATATAAAGTGTTTAAATGAGTAAAAAGACAGCGAAAAGATATTGTATCGCACCGGGTTGTAGAAACAATGATCGAAATTGGAATCACGCGTTTTTAGTTCTCCCAACACGTCCGAAGGATGCTGAAAGGTAAGAAAATGAACATAATATATAATACTAGCTGTGCCCCGCGGTGTTACCCGCTCATCCCACGGGAACACTAAATTTATTCGGGATGAAAAGTATCCTATGTCCTTTCCCGGGTCTCAAATTATCTCCATACCAAATTTCATCTAAGTCGGTTCAGCGGTTTAAGCGTGAAGAGGTAACAGACAGACAGACAGACAGACAGACAGACAGACAGACACACTTTCGCATTTATAATATTAGTATGGATTAATAAGTAGTTACTGAATAATAATAAAAAACATATTGCAGGTGTATCTACTTACATATTTAACACTGGTTACTCAGAACAATTTTAATTGTCAATTGTAGATTATTTACTGATACCTATTTGTCAATTTAAATTCTAGTAAAATAAGTATGTCTACTACTAAACCAACAATCATAGAGGTTTTTATAATAATATTTAATATCAAGTTTGTAAAATTACTAGTAATGAATAAACGATTGAGTAATAGTTTGATAGGTAAGTATATAAAATATATAAATAATGAGTTAAAAGAAATGTAGGTATTGGAAGAGATCCCTAATAGGGATAAGTTCGCCTTCGTACATGTTTAATTTGTTACTAGCGACCCGCCCCGGCATCGCACGATGCGTCCGTGCGTATTTTTAAAGATCTAAGCATACATAGGGGCAGACAGACAGACATCAGGAAACGACTTTGTTTTATACTAGGTGTGTAGTGATGAATATATATAAATAAATAAATAAATATCGGACAACTAAGCAAAAACAAAATGAAGCTCAAGAATTTAATTGCATGTTAAGGTAACGCATTCGTTGCATTATTTTATTATATTATACGTATTAAAATGTTTAAAAATTAAGCTAAGTACTTAAACTGTTTTGCGGCCTGGTGGTTTTTCGTCCAAATTCTGAGATTGATTATTTTATAGTTAAATAATGAAATAATAAATATAATGTATGAAGAATATAAATATATTGCTCTCTATATTGAATGCAAGAAATAAATAGGAAATACATTTTCATTTTTAGTCGTTGACAGCCCTCGCTCTCGGCGACGCGGCAAGCGAGCCAATTCATTTTCACCGTTGGCACGCAGCTTTAACGTTCCGTTTGGCTTGCGCTGGGGACGACGACTTGAGAAGGGCCATAAATCATATTTTTTCTGCTAAAAAAAGCGGCTTTTGTAAAGATCAAAGTAGTGTGCCTTCTGTACTTGTACTATTATCTATTCTGTGGTATTACTACTAGTGTTTCTGTATATTTTTTCATGCAGTCTCCAATTAGTTGATATTCTTTTTTAAAATGAGGAACATTTAAAAAAAGATTGGCTATAAAATGAAATGTTTCCAATTGCAACTCTCAGTGAAGTGTGTGTGTGTAATGTTTGTCTCGTGATTAAGAGTACTCAGCGTATGATGCGGTCACTAAGTCATTCATGGGACTCCCAAACGGATGACTACGATACAATAACATTTTACATTAAATCCTATTCATAGCTTTAAATAGGTATTTTATTAATAATTTATCAGTCAGTCACGTAGGTTCAATACGTATACACATAGAAGTTCCCAACATGTTTGAAGATGAATTTTCGAGCGTTAAGACAGCTCGATTCATAGTGTCGATGTTTTCTCGCGATTTTACCACAACGAAGAGCAAGTTGACAATTGACATAGTTCACGGGAATTATGGGTTGCCTATCGGTTTCATAAAAAATATCTCTTACTATATTATTTATTTGACGAGGACGACGAATAAACATCGGTGTAAAATATGATTTTTTAGTCTTTTTATCACGGAGATGGTGGAGCCGGTATATACGATAAAAGAGTCTTCTACGATGATCGCAAGAAACAACTTTCGTAACAGGATAATATAAACTAAAATCGGTGGATTTTAACGGAATTAAAAAAAAAAACAGGAAGTTTTATGTTTCACTCGCTATTTTTCCTTTTAAAATTATAGTTGCGGTTTTTCGGTCCAAAGTAAAATATTTTGTAATGAATGAATGTTTCATTTGTAAGAACATAGTAGGTTAGGTACAGGATCATAGTAAATAGTAGGTGCACATGTTCTACCGTTCAGCCATGTAAAAATATAGTGCGTAAGCATTGAATTTTAGCACTTATTATATGGATAACTATTGAATTTGCCATATAGACACTTAGTCTAGGTCTCTTAAATGTCCCCCCCGAGGGTGTCCACCTTGTCGTGGTGGGGGGGCTCAGTACCTGCGGTTGGGCGCCGCGGGGAAGCCAAGAGACACCAGGGAGGGGGCCTACGGGCCAGCGGGCGAGGGAGACCGAGAAGGAGACCGGCGGGGCATGACTCGGGTGGGCACTTCGGTGTTTGTGATGGACTTCACCTCCGCCGGTGGAGGAGACCGAGGAGGAGGCTGGCGGGGCATGACTCGGGTGGGCACTTCGGTGTTTGTGTTGGATTTCACCTCCGTCAGCGTTGAGGGACCCACGGGGTAGGGGCTTCTGTCCTCCCGTGGCGGGTCGAGGGGTAGGGGCGTTTGTCCTCCCTTGGCGTGGGGAGTGTGTTGTGGGGTAGGGGCGTTTGTCCTCCCATGGCCGGCTGAGGGGTAGGGGCGTTTGTTCTCCCTCAGCAAGGAGGGTGGGACCGAAGCACCGTGTGTCGGTGGCGGTCCCCGCTTCCTGGGGGCTTGGGGAAGTGTGTGAGGGTAAGGCACACTGCTATGCTACAGTGTGTCTTTCGGTGAGGGTTCGCCCTAGGGCGAAGTGCCGGTGGTGTCGTGGTGGCATGTTCGCGATCCCATGGCATCACCACTATGGCACTGGTTGGCAGCATCCCAGAGTTTTAGTGGGTAGGCTAGTCCCTCGCGGACTAGAGAGCCCCACATCACCAATGCGTAATATTTGACTCTACCCCCGAGGGTCTCATGTTACGTAGTGGTATGCAATTCAATGCATTTCTCTGGGTAAAAAAAAAAAAAAAGGTCTCTTAAATGTGTTATTACAGAGATGGGCAAAATTTATTCGAATAACGAATAAGAATAACCAAATTATTCGCGAATGACGAATGAAAACCACGAATGATTATTCGTCATTCGAATAAATTATTCGTCGAATAATTTATCGCGAATAATTTATTCGTCGAATGAATTGTCACGAATAATTCTGTGGCCCTAGTAAAAAGAAGTATAAGTGAGATTTACCCTAGCTTAAGGAGCCTTTCGCTAATCCCTCGTTTAATTATACTACCTGTGCCACAGGGCGGATACTGCCTTCTAAAAACTGAGTTTCGAATGTCAGTGATGATGATGATGATGATGATGATGATGAGGATGATGATGATGATGATGATGATGATGGTGGTGGTGATGATGATGATGATGATGATGATGATAATGATGGTGATGATGATGATGATGGTGATGATGGTGATGATGATGATGATGGTGACGATGATGATGATGATGATGATGATGATAATGATGATGATGGTGATGATGATGCGGCAATCCGAGAATCCAAACATGCGGACATATGAATTTTTACACCAAGCTGAAACGTTTACAAAAAGATCATGGCAACAAATTAATCTTTATATTATTTAACCAAAAATACAAATATATTTCGTGAATTTATTCGAATAAAAATAACGAATAAGTCATTCGTCATTTGAAAAGTAGTCGAATGATTTATTCGCGGATAAATCATCCGCGAATAAATCATTCGCGAATAAAATCATCCGCGAATAAATTATTCGCGAATGAAAAAACCGCGAATAATTTTTTATTCGAATGATTATTCGAATAAAAAGTTATTCGAATAATGCCCATCTCTGGTTATTAACAGCATAATATTGATGCAATTCATTAGAAAATATATCTTATTACCACGAGCGTGTGCTCTCGTTAGTAGGGCAAATACTCGATATATTTATGTCAAGGTGCCCACACGTGGCTCGCACCACTCGGTTGAAGAAAACCGGACCATTTTCTATGTCACCTTCATATCATACATCATACAGCTCTCATACTTTATTGCTCATGCGCAAGTTAGCGACAGTGTTCATAAAATTTTAAATAACTGTTACTACTTAGACCAGGGCTATTGAGATTTATTGGTAGATATTTGAAACCAAGTTTGAATTTTTCATTGATAATTTATTTTTGTTTCAAAAACTACTCGAAATTGACAAAATTCACGCAGAAAACTGGTTCATTCAACTGATTCCGACTGCACGCAATGAAAGCATGAATAACTAACTATTTTACTTTATAGAAGTCAGAGAAAAGTATTTTTACACTTTAAAAACTTGGTTGAAATTATCAATATATTTGTCATAATATGAAAAAAAAAAGAAATAAGGCCTCTTAACATACTAAGGATTGTCACGTGAAACTGTGTCAAATGGTTACTTTACTACTATCCAATGAATATTTGACTGACGGCGAATTGTCAAACGAACAATACGTTGGTTCGATAAGAGGCCGACCACAAGTACCGAGTATCACGCCGGCCGCTGAAATACATCCCCCGACCACAAGATGCGTACGCGCAGCAAATAAGCCAAGACAGCCTTTAGGGTGCGTCTCCATTGAAGCGAGGCGGAGTGGCGACGTGCGGAATAGACTAATCACCTGAGTTGAAATCTGTATCACAGCTCCGCTTCTTTTGTGATTGGTCGATTCCGCACTCTCCGCTCCTCTCCGCTCCGCTTGTGGAGACGCACCCTTATACCTTGGACGCTGAGGCCGGCTTACCCTTGTTTTGTAAAATGTTTCACTATGTAGAATGTTACAATTTGTAACTGTCTTGAAGGTATGTACTCATTGAGTGTTATAAAATTAAAGTATATGTAACATGTAGTTACTAGGACCTACCCATAGCACTACTTCAGCTTAATTTGGGGCTACAAATAACATATGAGTAAGTTCTTTTTATGTTGTCTCTTTGAAGTATCGTTTCGTAGAAAGCATTATGAGTCCAATGATGTTGTTTGTCTCTAAAGGTCTTTGGAACTGTTATCAAAAGCGCATATACCCATGCATTATGCATAAACCCATGGAAATACTATAATAAAACGACCACAACATGAAAAAAACGTATGTGGAACTCCGTACATACTACAACCACCATAATTATACTCGTAGAAAACTGGCACGCAAGGCAGGAAGGAAATACAAAAGGAAATAGGATTCATTCAGGAGTGTTTTTGGTAAACACATTACTCAAAAAGTCACTAATGTAATTTGCGGCTACTCGTGACATCCTCGGTGCCGCTCTTCCTCTGCACCTTTGGAGACAGGTGGAATGAGCCATTTACAAAATGAAGTGCAGAAAATTAATAAAGACGATTATGCATTGGTGGGCCTTTACTTGATAAATGAAATGGTGGACCTGGGGAAATTACGTAGTTTCTCTCGGGACGATATTTCATATTCGCATGTTTTTATGCTATCTTGCTTGTTATCATGACCATAGAAATGGTATGGTAAAATAGTCAAGGTAAAGGTTTTAGCAAAATAATATGCTACAAGGAAAGAATAGTGATCAGAAAGAAGATACATGAATGAAAAGAACATGACACGTTAAAACAACATTAGGCAATGTAAACCGCGTTTCAGATAAGGCCCGACAGGAAGCCACCGGCGCCACTCCAAGACATCCAATACTTAAACTAGCGGGGGAAACCTTGAACCTTCGCTTTCTTTAACCTCAGCGGACTTAGAATGACCTTATCGAAAACATGTTTCATTCACAAAGTATAGGTACCGAAAATAGGCAAAACGATATGATCTTGAGGATTTTAAAAACGTTTTGAGGTGAACGATGAAGAGTGTATGGAAAACTCTTACCAACTCAAAATAAATTTCTCGCAAACATAACTTTCACTACACACTAGGCTTAAAACGCTACGTGGTTAAGACACAGTGAGCACGTCACGAGCGCGAGGCCCGACTTAGCAGACTGACAACGACACGGCTCGCTCGTCCGACTATCTCCGGAGGTTCCCACAGAAACAATGACTTTGTAATTAAAGTACACAAATAGAAATAATTGACGGATAAAAAAAGGCAGGATTTGCTGCGTGAAGACTAATTGTTAGGATTCTTTTAAATCGAGCCTTTAGGAGCGTGTGTGTTTTCAGTTCAAGATGAATCGGAAGTAGGCTTTATTACAAAGGACTAAGGTTATTGAAGAGTCGTTTATAAGTTAGTTAAATAACCATCTATTTAACTAATTGTAATGGCGTGAGACTTCAGAGAACAGGAATAGAACTTGATTGGCAAAGGACTCGAGACACGCCTGCGACCAGCTTAATACTAGATTCAATTGAGTTTCGTCGAATCTATTAGAGGTTGTATGAAATGTCAATGCCATTACCAATTTAATTCGTATCGATCGAAACTGAATGCTCCATATTGGTACAGGCTCACGTATTAGTCAGATCATAAACGAATTGAGAAACCGAGTTACGAAGTATGTAGTGTAGGTACAGCATAACAGATAACCTAAATTCTAAATAATACAAAAACCCGACACAAGTACCTGGTCATCGTGAGACTCTCATTTTAATGAGTGGGTTTGAAATGCTACTTAACGTGAACATGACCACAAAGTTAGGAATTTTCACTTTCCACTTGATCGTGACACTTGTTTCAATCAAAGCTGAATATCTGGAAACAGCTGTGGTTATTTTACTCAATCGTAGCTAGGAACCATCTCGACAGACAACGCTTTCGTTAAAAAAAAAGTATTAAAATCGGATAGCAATGCCACAAACAGATACACATGTTAAACTTTAACATCCCTCTTTTTCTGTAGGGGGTTAAAGTGTTCATTTATGCTCCCCTGACCTTTATAAAACAGAAAAAGAGTTATTCTTAGTTTAAGACTTCATAAATTGTATATGTTTATGTATATAACCCGTCTTTAGTTTAGATTATTAATCCTCATTATAGGAGGTCTGTTTCTCTTTCTAGGAACAGGTATGAAACAAATAAGCACTTACATACTTACAAAATTAAATATGGCAATAGGACTCTTCCAAAAGGTACGAAATTACTTGATGTCCTAATATTTTCAGACACTCACTTTGAATCCGGGGCCAACAGTTGTATTAGATATATGCAATGTGGGTTAAATATATGTACACTAATTGAAGGTTACAAATTAGAAATTAATTGCCAGTTTCCTGTTAGTTATACATGTTATTACTTGTATTACGTAGATTGTTTATCTATCTACGCACGAAAATATAAAGAAAGCTTTTTTTGTCCGTTTGATATTCATAAAGTCACAAAAACATCCTGATAAAACATCATAAACATCCTGTAATAAGTAATCGCTGAAATTTCGCATGACGAGTAGACCATACAACTATTCAATCTTCACTGTTTTTATTTTTCTAGAAACCTAAATGGAAAAGTAGTTGACACCACGCTTATTATTATCAAATATAATGTATCCTACGTCGTAGTTCACGCGCCAAAAGAGCAAATAACAGAAAACAAACAACGTAGAACAACAGCTGTAGCTTTCAACAGCTCGTCAGCATTTGCGGCCGCTTTTCCACTTTACATAACAACTTTATTAAGGGAAAATAACTTGAAAACTGCTAAGTTAACTTTGTAATAAATACGCGATAAGTGAAACACAAATTTCATCGTGCAGTTGTAAAATTTCGTTAAATGCGAATTTTCCATTTAATACCATTGTTACAGGGGTCTATTTCACTCAGCGCTAAATTTCAATAGCCGCAATATTAAGTTGACATAAACTTCAGTGCTCCCTTTAATGACAACCAATTTTTTGCCGTCATTAAACCTAGCGCCACAAGAGATCGAATATTAAAATTGATTTTAATAATGGCATTATATGTTGGTGTTTGATTCAATTATGAAACAAAAGGCGCACGCGCCGTTATAGACAAAGTGGGGGTAGGGGGGAGGGAGGGTCACACCTGAGTACATAAGGTATTGATAATACACCAATTAACACTTCTGTCAACGCCCATTTGCGTCATAGGTCGGATAAAGAGGCTTTTCTTTCAGGACATACGTTGTACTTGCTCCGGTTTTGTATTGAACAAAATGTGTATCACTCTGAACTAAATTAAGTAAGTCAAATCAATATCGTACACTTTTCAATAGTTTTTACTCTATCTTCACACGCGATCCAACTTATCATCTTAAAGCGTTTCGAATAGTTCTTATACACTTTTAACTGGTAAAAAAATTTGCAGATCGACGGTGAAATTGATTGGTCATTGCTTGTACTCTCCGTGGCTAAACCACTTACACTTTACACGTGACTAAAACCATTAAAAAAATTATAGATTTTATGGCAGTTTTATGTCTGGACTATTAACTATAACTTTTAGAAACATACTAGTCTCTCTAGTATGTCTAGTTTTCTGTCTCATTTGCTCAAAGGTTAACTGGAAGAAATCCCTTACAGGGATAAGTTCGCCCTTGTACACATGTATTGTTTTTGAGTTTTTGTCATCATTGTTTTATGTGCAATAAAGTGTTTACATACATACATACATACATACTAGCCTTTTCCCACTCACCGGCTAATACTATATTAATAATATATTAATAAAATTGGACCGATTCACATTTTCAAATAAAAATTGTCTCCCTAATAGGGATTTTGAGATTATTGTACTTAACCATACATCTTCATCGTGACATACCTGTAACAAAAACAAACAATTATTAGTTATCATTATTACCTATTAAAGATGTCTCATAATTAATAGGGATGGGCCATGATCTGAAGTGGAATATTTGAAGGTTGATAGATGCACTCCTGACTGCATTGCATATCTCAACACGTCGTGTTTATTTGTACAGCGCTTGTCAAGTACTCGTCAAATAACGGCGTGGTCACTGGAATGCACTCGTACATTGTACTCCAAGGCGATAGGTGTAACTAAGTACTCGATACTATGAGTACTTTTCCTTGGACATCACTTATTGAGATGTTTTGAGTTTTGATGAGAAAGGGTTCTGCCCACAATTTTTAGAATGCATAATACCAATAGCATAGAAAAAACAGTATTGGGTTAGGTATCTTGTTGTTTTTTGTATTCATTATTTACTATTTTTTTCCTTAATTTAGAAGTCATGTGCAAAAAAATACTATATTGCCCGGGATAGCAAAATGAAATCCGTTCCGCACATTTGAGTTTCTCGCTGCGCTCAGGATTCAATCAGAAACCGGGCTTTGGATTCAAAAGAAATGTATTACAATCTGTTTATTTATGTTAGATCCTTATCTTTCAATGGCTTTGATAGAGAAATAAGGAATTAACATAAGGGGTTTTTGATTTATATCCACAGAGAAATACTTACGTCCTGAAAAACGACCAAAACATGTCTTATTGCGTTAAACTTAATTTTAAACCAACTCATTATATTTACATATTAATTATACATACGTTTAGCTTTACGAGTAGAAAGTTAAATTACCATATTACTATGTAAACTACAGATTAAGTCGTTAAATCCATCGTAAACAGATGATTATGTACATATCATTACGGAAATCAAGATTGATGTTATCACCCACAGTCATCATCAATATTGATTGATATTATGTATTACTGTAATTTAGCTTGGTTGCTATAATGATAGATGAGTCGCGTTATTATTAAATTTAGCTCCTAATAGTTTTTTACTGTGTTTCAGGCCCCTTATGCGTTCATAAATTCTGATTGTTTTGGTATTTTTTCATGACCATACATATTATCACTTGTTAGAACAGGGCTTTGCGATTTATTGGTATAAATTAGAAACCTACAGTTAAAATTTTTCATTGATAATTTTTGTTCCAAAAAGTTTTGACAAAATTCATGCCGAAAACTGTATTTTTTTTTACTTATTTTCGTCTGCACGCAATGAAAGCATGAAATAGCTATGTCACTATCTAGAACTCAGCGAATAGTATTATTTTAAAAAGTTGGTTGAAATTATCAATATACATATCATAATATGAAAAAATACATTTTAACATGTTTATGCATCTTTTCTGTGGACAACTGGACACCTCACAGTAAGGGGTTTCAAATGCTAACTTATATTCTGCGAATTTATTCTTTGATGTGACGTGATATAAGGAAAACGTCTGTTACTATAAAACGTATTTGTTTTATTTTAATTAAAGTCTCAAATAATACATTATGTATGTTAAGATTACTGATAAAATAAGAAAATCATTTTTTTTTATATCTAAAACCAGATTTATAATAAATTAAAACAATTTGCAAATATTTAAATTAGCTAATATGTAAGTAACGCTTAATGATATAATTTCAAATACATACAACTAAACTAATAAAAAATAGTACAATAAACTAACTCTCGAAGTAATGTCAACAAGACAATATATCTAAACAAACACTCAGCACGCATCTTCCAAGAACCGTACGACGAATACAGAAGTTATCAAAATATAAATAAAATGGAATTATTTACTTATCTACGTTCGACGCCGTGCCAGTGTCAATTTCATTCATCGCCTGCTTTTAAGAGGAAATATCACGCCTCATCTTTTCACACAAATCGAGTTAGTTCTCGTCTGTTTCCTTCTCCAAAACTTAACCAATCTTTACGAAATTTTAGGAACTGAATGAGAAGGAAATGTTCTGTGTCGGACCGTTTACATTTTTGCGCCTATTATAATAGACTTTGTGTACTAGGCGTCTGTTTCGAGCCAAAATTTCGCCGTAAACGGACGCCTAGTACACAAAATTTATGATAATTGACTCAAAATCGAAATGGTCCGACACAGAACATTTCATATCATATCGTTCAGTTCCTAAATTTCGTAGAGATTGGTTAAGTTTTGGACGAGGAAAGAGACGAGAACTAAACGTCGATTTGTATATAGTTGCCGAGAATCTTCTTGAGCCTAACCTTGACTGCGCAGTAGCCGATTTACGTACAAATATGCATGCGCAGATCCGCCATTTTGGGTCAAGAAGATTCTCGGCAACTGTAACTCGGTTACGTTAAGTTTGGACCTCATCTGTATCCGACGCCATAGTTACTAGGTGCAAACTTAAATTGATAGTATGCAAACAGGAGCACTGATATATCCTCTTAAGGTTCGCCACACCTAAGGGCCAAAACACAATTACAAGACACGACATCGCATCGTCGTACGATGCGACATCGTGCCACGATGCGACGTCGTGTCGTGGAAATGCATAAATCCAAAATGAACTTTATCTTCATGTGACGATGCAAAATTAAAACTTATTCATTTTACGATGTCGTGTCTTGTAAATTGTGTTTTGGCCCTAAAGCGGCTGAGGCGGGGCGGTGCGGTGTACGATTAAAATGAGAAACTCAATTTTAGTACTGTCTTGCATTAGACACAGCATACTTAATCTCTAATGGCATTGCCTACCGCTACACCATATGGCCAAACATAAAACGGACTAATATAGGTGCAGTAGGAAAAATTGGGCGTAAGATCTTAGATGAGGCATGGTTTAGGACTCTCGCAAGCGTGCCAAAAGACATCAGCTCGGCCCTTGCTCATCGCGCGCAGGCCAGTCTTATGCCTTGATCACACGTACCGAGTAAACGGGCGAGACAGTGCTCTGTCTCGTTCGTTTGTCTTGTGTGTGACAGGGACGAGAGCACTGTCTCGCCCACTGTCTCGGTACGTGTGATCAAGGCATTACATCTGCCGAGCCTGTGGCCGCGTGTGCTGTTCTCGTATTGGCTTGCATAGACATGGAAAACTTTGTTTTCCTACATGACACTGTTTTGAATAGTCTGTAAAAGACTGAAAGGCCTTTGGTGATGAGGAAAGATTAGCCTTAACATCTATGGATAGTCAAAACAATAAAAATATAAACTGTATATAACAAACAGTATAAATAATAGTGGTAAATGTCTTTCGTAATTCAATACAAATACTAGCAGGTTTAAGATTTAGTTTCAATGACAAGTTAAAAATAAATCGCTCTTACTGAATGTATTCAAATGAGCCATTGATAAGATGAGGTCAGAGATTCCACAGACACAAAGATCAATACTAACCTTTTGCTTTTTTAAGGCGATAACTGCTCTGAGGGTCATACTGATTTTATTACTATGAGTTGTTAGTGTTTTTTCCTGTGGATATTCAAAAATAAGGGGACTTTATACTAACTTCCTCGCTAGATCCTACTTCAGGCCAAAACGGTAAAAAAATATAAGTTACATGTACCCAAATCCTTAACTTTCATAATTGTCTAATAGTACAGGAGAGACTGCCATTCAACGAGACATTAATTTAAACTGTATAATCCATAAATAATTTAGTGTCACGACCTTCTTTTGTTTCAATATCAATTTGTAACACATCATCATGGATTTTTAATTTTATTATATCATGCATACTTATTTGAGAAAATCGCTGTACATACACACCTGCCCGTCTAGCACAACTTCCTCGTGACTCATGTCGCGCGACATAGCATCGTCGTCGCTCTCTGACAGTATTATGACGAAAGAGACGTGTAATATTTCTCGTGCGAGAAGGAGTCTCGTGTCACAATTGTGAATTTATTATGCTAATTTATTATGCTATCGACCTATAGACCGGCAGCTGGCATATATGATGGTTTCGTTTATCGCGTTTCGCACCGACACTGCTAGATTTTCCCGGCCTGTGTAAGTAATGTCCTATTGAATGATATGCGTACGCAACAGTATGTTGACCAACGAGAATGATATCAAATCATGGGTGATTACATTTGGCCGTGAATACGCTCACACGAAATGTAAACATAAAACCAAATGTGACACGACAAATCACATGTTTTAAGGTTATTAATGCGAAAATAAAATATTCAAGATTTCGAGATGGAGTCAGAAATCATTACGATTAACTACCAACTCAGAATTTCCGTTGATTAGGAAGAGCTATGTCATGTTTTATAGACTTCTTTATTATAAATTACACTCATATAATTTAATTCGCATGCATATATTCATATAAAATTATAATAATCTATATATAACATCAACACTTATGACAAAACAAATACCTTTCTATATTATTGTATTAAGCGTGAAATTGTCAGGAACGACCCGACATGTTTAGAACTCGTATGTCAGTCATGTCGGGCCGTCGAAAACCGCTTGATACAATAATTAAATATTTCTCACGAAAGTTTCAATAAAATATCTTCATGTCAAATTTTAAATAAATTAAGCTCGCAATGTAGTAATAAAGTCTTAAAATCTAATCAATATAACTTGCGTAGTTAGTTTTACCTTCACAATTCGCATTAAAAAAGTATGATCCGCCCGAATCCCCCCAACTCATTTGACTTCAAATCAAATTAGACGCTATCAAGTATTAAATAATTTAAATCAACCGGCAGTTGACGAACGTTTTAATTTTATTTATTTTTGGATATGATTAGACAATTTATCACTATTATAAACACAACATTCGGCACCACGCCCGTCGTTATCTCTAATTACAGTTGTAATATGCGGTTATTTTTAGCTGACAGCAGTAAATTCACAAAACCCACTATCTTGAGTAGGAAACGACGCCATCAAGTGATGCAGTGCAGCACAATGTCAAAAGGTGTGACTATGATATGATAATATTGGACAACCAAATAGAACGGCGCCTTCGCACGCGCGGGGATGAAAAAAAATCCAGTATTTTGACAGTACAGTAGGTTAGGTTAGGTTAAGTATCCAATAATCCGGTACTCTTCTCGCGAGTCTTTCTCACCCCTGCGCCTCTAGTGTAACTGTGACACGCGACTCTTTATCGCCCGACATTATACTGCCTGTCACTTTCTTTTCAATACCGTGCGAGCATGACAGATGATGTTGAGTCGCGCGACAAGCGAAGTCGCGGTAGGATATGCCAACCCTACTGGCCACTGCTACGTCACGATTATGACATTTCCTATAAAATCCAGTAATCCGAATATTCCAAAATCCCGCAACCTCCAAGTTTTTAATAGTGTCGTGTCCGGAGACTACTGAGTTCTTATAACCAACTGTGGTTACCCCAAGTTACCACCAAATCACTGACAGTTGATACGAAACCGATTGTCAAACTAACAACAGGTAGATTACCTAGTATAATTTGGTTAATACTCGTTTAATATACATTATACATAATTCAGCTGTAGGTATTACGTACCTACCGTTCTTACAGTATACAATAATAATAGCTAATAGTCAGCGGTTTCTTTTGCCATGGCCTACGTGATTCGATCGAAGAAAACCATAGACCTCTTCCAAGAACGTGTCCCGTTGACTCATAACAGTTTAAAATGAGTACATTAGGTATTACAATTAATAGACGTCTTTGAGTTTCAACACATTTAATGGAATTATTGTTAAAGTAGAATCATTACGTATGGTGCTATTTTTATAACTGTAATATTATATTGTTTTAGCGCTTTTCTGAAAATTTTATGCGTACACTTTTTACGTCATCAGCGGCCATTATTTCAGAAGAACGTCACTTAATATTTCTCATAGAACGTTGAGACATAATAAGTTTTTGGCAATAAGCATCGGGAAATTACCTAACACAAATGAATCAAATAACTTATTTCTACACAGAATGCGCCCGAGTTTCGTTCGCGGGAAGGAGAGAAGTCATACCATAGCTAACTTTTTTACTTTACCGTAGTCGTATATACTACATTCGTCACATCGTAAAAACAATTAGGTTATGTTCCACATTGTCTATGCCCATATAAAGCCAGTTTCAGCGACTCGCCGACCGTGACGCCTGAAGGGCTACACTGCACGCACTGTCTCTCTATTATAGTTCTTGTGTCAAACAATATGAGTGGATCGGCACGATGCGAAGTTCGAATTTGGAACATCGGAGATCGGAGTAGAAGGAGACCTGAAGGACAGTGACGCAACGTCTCCGAGGCCGTGCATTGTTGACAGTACGTCTAGCCGTAAGACGTCACACGGACGGTCAGACATTAAACAAATTAACACTCACAGCTTGCAATTGAATATTCACAAAAATACGTTGAATGTTTAGCCCACAGATATATTTTCTTTTGAAAACGACCAGTTATGTTAATCGTCTAATAGGGATCCCCAAAATTGTTGCATCTTTTGCAGTAGGCTAAAAAACATAAACAAAATTTAAGATGACTAAGGTGCACCATCTAGTGTATATTACAAATAACCAGATGAACGTACGTAACTACCTACCTAATATTGATTCACTCGATTAGATATGTACAAGTTTTTAAGTAATTAATGTACTTAATCCGTAACATTAATCTGTTACATTAATTTAAAAATAACTTTATTAATAAAGTAGTGTAACATGTTTAACGATAATTACATAATTTTAAGAAACATTGAATACATCAAATCAGTTGCTTAATTATTTTCTTCTTTCAAGTACCTACTGTTTTCATTATCACATTTATGTATTTTTGCATATAATAAAGGCTGCGGTGATCGCGGATATCCTGTACCCAAATAAAGAGTTCCACCGATCAAAAGCATGAAAATTTGATGATACTAACGAGTAAAGTCGTGGAATTATAAACTTTGCAACGAGCACCGCATTCCATTACAAATGATTCCAAGAACGCTTGTAAATGTCAGTGCGAAATTTTTTAAGACCGAGCAACAATCGTTTCCCAAAATAAAATTATGATTCAAATGAACTCAAACTATTCATTTTTTGCTTGAAAACTGCGAATGAGTCGGTGTTAATTTTAATTTCCTTTTTGTCGTCCCCTTTTATATCAGTCGGCTTCCCTAACTTTAATCGCCCGAACACTTGTATTACTGCTGAAGAAGAATTGAGCCAAATCTACTCCGGCATGGAAAAGGACAAACTCCGCCATTTGTACCACATATTTCTAATGTGCAATAAAGATTAAATAAATATGCCGAAATTGGTTGGTTGGTAATGGTTTTTAGTATTGAAGATGAATCGTAAGAATTAAATGGGACTCGGAAATCATTGGTGAGGCCTTGCTAAGCATATTAACAAGTGAAAAAGGGAATTCTTCATTTAGCCCCACAGTGGGACTACAATCTAAGTCATCATTTCCCACACTAAATTAGTTGAAATCGTAATGCTCAATAATTCGAACTTCCGTACACTCGCTTGCCAAAGCAAATGCTATAAACTTAATGTTGGCACACAAAGAAATTGCCCGGAAGATCACGTCATCAAATGGGTTTAAATGGCTTATATTCAATCATATATCGTAAGGCTTGTTTTAGTAGTTTCACATCAGGTGACCTTCTTTTTAATCAAAAACTGACCGGCGATGTACTCGTACTCAGTATATAACCTTAAGTGACTACGGGGTCGAGGATGTAGCTCGCTGGTTCAGCATCAGCAAATACCTATGCACCCTTGCCTTGTAGATACCCAAATTATAATTTACCTTGGCAAATACTCCTTTTGATGAGTGAAATAAATGATTTCAAGTAGGTATAGTTGGGAATTCGTCGTCATCAGTTATGAAGAAATGTTTTATTCTTAAGCGGTGGCGTCACGCGTCATCGTACTGTGAAGACTTGTACGAATAACGATCTCTATAGAAATACAGTATTAACTTAGAAGCCCATTTCTGCTATATGTTACCAAAAATACCGTTTCGCGTTATTTCACTTACGGAATTTTGAAAATTCAGAATATTCCGAATTTTCAAAATTCGGAATGTTATGGTTTCGGATACATGAAACTTCAGAATATTTCAGTGATTCCAACTTCGTAAAGAAGGCGTCTTTCAAGGGATCGAAGGGGGGAGGAAAATAAAGCCCGCATTATATTGATATTACTTCGTTCTGTCAACTACCAAGAACAATTATTGTAACCCCGATTGTAAGGAAAATTGTTTATCAATCTGTCTGATTGAAGAAACGGCTCGGCAAAGCAAACTTGCTGCTCAAACAGAGATAGCATTCAATTTGCTCTTCGTTCATATAACGAGGTTGGCTTCATATTGATGCAATGTTGTTCATATACTTGGAAATCTACAAAAATATATTTCTTGACTATTCAAACATTTCTATGTTAAAATACAAAACGGGTTTACTCACGTCGTAGAATTCGAATATCGCTCGACATATTTCGAACAGGTACGCGAAAAAGTACCTTTATCTACATCAAGTTCGGGAGTATCTGTTTAAATTCGATACCTGAGGATGCCATTTTGTATTAAGTACGCCATTTTTAATCTTGGCGTGATTGCTGCGGCAGTTGTAACTTATTATCGGTGATTGCTGCGGTAGTTGTAACGGAGCCGGACAATAAACTACGCCATACATTAAAGCGCGTGCTTTTACGCGGCAATCGCGTTATTCGCTCGCGATACTCTCTTGACTGCGATTATAACGAAAAATCAATGCAACAGCAATGCGATTTTTTTGACCGAGCGAACAAAGCGTATGTCATCAAGATGTTTGGATGCGCCTTTGTCAGGATTTCTCGCTATTCTCGCTTAGAGCTTGCATTTTTCAACCGATTCGCCTCAAGTTTTGTGAGTAGGTTCGTTAATTATATAGAATTTAAACACGATTCAGTTTTTTGAACATTTTCTTAATAACGGAGATATCTACTAATTATAAAAAAACCGGCTAAGAGCATGTCGGGCCACGCTCAGTGTAGGGTTCCGTAGTTGCTCATCCTTCACAATAAACTGCTGTTTTAAGCCCGAGGTTTACGTGAAGAAAGATTTTAAGCTCTATAAAAAGGTCGTAAACGCCCTAGAAACTGTAATCACTTATTAACTTCTGGAAGTCAACTTACGACCTTTTAAAGAAAAAATATGAAATTTGGCGATAACTCAAAAACGGCTCGACCGATTTTGTTCAATATAGTTTTCATTGAAAGTACTTATAAGGCCTCATTAACATGAATTTTTCCGATTTTTTTTGACCCGTGGTTGAAAAGTTAGAGGGGGGGGGACACTATTTTTTTTTGTTTTTGGAGCGAATATTTACAAAACTGCTGACTTTATCAAAAAATAATGTTAGAAGACCCCTATTATTTTTACAAGACCTATTCAACGATAACCCACACACCAGTCTTGAAAAGAAAAAAAAAATCACCCCCACTTTAGGTGTTCGAGAGGTACCCGCTCTTCTTGCCGCCCTCTGCGGAGATGTCGTATCTGATACGGTCGAAAACGGATAAAATGCTGCAATTGCGAAAAAACTGAGAGGTCTACAGCTCGTATAGCCACTAGTTTAATTTGTTACCTAGTCACTAATTAAAATTTCTGAGAATAATATTGGTAAGTATAGAAATCCCGACAAGCCCACTTCGAATACATCGTTTTCAATCTCCTGTTGTTTCACGGAAAACTGTAAACCAACAATCTAACAAACAAAAGAACAGTCGGTCGCGAAGAAAACTTCAAACAAACTTTGCTATGAATATTTCCATGACAAGTCCTAAAATATATTTCCTAGACTCTATGTGACCAGACAATAGAGTTAACCGGTAAGAGTCCCCAAAACTTAAGTTAGTCGATAGACTAAAAACTGACGAATTCGGTATCGTATTACGTCTGGTATATTATAAGTGTACGAAATACCAACCTGCCTGTACGTCAAATGCAACTTCTGAGGATACATCTCCTGAAACCTCTGGCAGAGCTGCGCGGCCGTCGTGGTTAGCCTCGCCATCTCCCTCGCACTGTCTACACTAAACCACAATGGATCCTCTGTCCCAATCTAGCACCAGGTCAAGCACCCGATAGCCTAATCCCCAATGATTGCCATCTCCCACGCAACGGTATCAACACAAGGTTATACATAAGTGTTTTTGTCGCCGAGTTCTGTCACTATTGTTTGATAGTGTCACTAATTAAAACACTTCACTAAAAAACTTGAACTACTAATAATTACCAATCACAGTTGTCCAAAATATTTTTTTAAACTGGCAACACTAACGATCACATTTGCAGATCTTAGTCCAAGAAAAAAAAAGTTTTAAAAAAGGCATTCGCGCTTCCGTGCAATATGACTGCCTACACTCTACTGCGGTTTCTAAGGACCCGAAGTCGATCGCGCAGCGTTCAACGCCGCTGTCTTGTTCCAATTCCGTTGGTGCGAGCGAGAGGGACGAGTCGACGGCACGTCAGAGATGCAAATTAATTTCTCACAGTGATAAGATTTGAACGACGGTTGAGCGATATTTGATATATGAAAGCGACACTCGAATAAACCCACATACTAAATAGCCATAATGATAATACTCGTACCTATATATCGCGCGGTGATAACCAAAACTCACTAAAATTGGTGCCAGTACTCTTCTAAACCTCGTATCTAGTTTGTAGATTGATATTGAGATAAGATTTTTGTTTTAAGTAGGTATTTGTTGTTTAGTGTAAGTAAGTAAGTAAACACTTTATTGTACACAAAAACAGTTAAAAAATACATCTATTACAAATAACATATAGGTACAAAGGCGAACTTATCCCTATAAGGGATCTCTTCCAGTTAACCTTTGAGCAATTGAGTGAGTACGAGAAGATGATAGACCAACTAACACCGTGTACAAAAAGGTATAAAGGTGTAAAGGTAAGGTAGTGTAGTAGAGACCTCGCGTATTGTTTCCAAATTGCTGAATATATTATTTTGTTACGTTAACAACCCCCATATATTATCATCTATGTAGGTACATACTTATCCAACCTACTCACACAGATTTCATGAGGATCGATTGAGAAATGCGACCTATATGCGAGAGCAGCCGGGAAGCGTCTGGACATCCCGATAACCGGAACGAAATAAAACAGGGACGCTTCGCTCGCTCAGCCAAAAAATAACACGTGGTTCATAGAGTTCTCGCTAATAAATGGCGCATCATTGGGTTTCTGTTAGAAAGACTACCTATTATGTGACCAGACCAGAGTTTACCCCTGGAGTGAAGTATAGGTAGGTACATAAAGTCTGTTGACAACCAAAACTCACTAAGTAACAAATATCTACCTAAAACAAAGCTCGTATCTCAGCACCAATGTACAAACTAGATACGAGGTTTTGAAAAGTTAGTGGCAGAATTTTTTGTGACTTTTGGTTAAATTACAGTACTTATTTTCCAAAACAAAAAGTTAATGACAGATTTTGACACGAAAAAGTTAGCGTACACGCTCGTCCCTATTGTTGAATTTGCAGATCACTACTACCTATATATAGTATAAAACAAAGTCGCTTCCTGCACCTCTAGCTCAACTGTCACACGCGGCTATTTCTCGCGCGAGATAATTACATGTCTCTTTCTGTGCAGTATTGTGTGAAAGTGACGGGTAGCGCTATGTCGCGCGACAAGAGTCGCGATCGCGAAGCGTAGTTATGCTAGACGGACTGCTGTCTGTCTGTCCCTATGTATGCTTAGATCTTTAAAACTACGCAACGGATTAAGATTCGGTTTTTTAATAGACTGATTCAAGAGCAAGATTTATATGTATAATAAGTACATGCATAATTTATCAGCATTGCACCCGTGCGAAGCCGGGGCGGGTCGCTAGTATACAATAATACACCATAACACCATGTGATAATCTCTTTAGCCACGCCACGCCACATTCATATCCTATTACGTAACAGTAAACTTGACGCAAATACGATCGAAAGGTCTTACTGTCTTTTTATTTACCTAATTAATCTAATTCGCTACGAAGAATGAGGTTCAGGGGTCAATAAAAATCGATTGTTAACCAACGTCAAAAAATGGAGCAGATTTTTAGTTCATGGGAATGTTTTTTTTTATGTATGTTCCTAAAAAGTGGGCTGAATCGAATTGGATTTTTTTTGTTCAAAAGATTTCATGTAAGTACTTTCTAGTTGTTATTTAATTTCGTCGGTTAGTTTTTGGCCAAAAAGTGATTATCCATGTGAGAATCTAGTGAAGACGTGTTTTTTTGTATGAGTGATTGTTTAGGTTACTCTGAAGCTCGAAGTTGGCGTCGCTCCGTTTGGTTCATTAAAAATGTTCATATACAGTTTATACGAATGGGAGAGGAGTGGCTTGATAAGTTGATACGAACTTCAGAATCACCGCAAATGCAGAAAGAATACATTTCTCTCAAACATGAATGAAATGTAGTTATAACGTGCGTAACAGGCTTCGAAGTATCACGTTTCGGGCGGAACAACTCGACTCGAGAGAACTCTAAAGGAATTTCATACAAAATTGAAGGCCTAGGCCGGGAGTTTATTTAATCATGGCGTCTTGTGTATTTTTTTTTATCGCTGTATCATTTTTCTTGAGTTGTGTTTTTTTATTTCATTGCATATGTTTGAGAAAAGCACTATACGGTCGTCCGTCTATACCTACTCACCAGTCAAGCCCTTATTTCCCGGCGTCTACAATAACGTTCTATTAAATATTGATCGGCTACTCGCACACATTATCCACACAAACCAGAGGACTGATGACTGAGGACTGACGTTATTTACGTGTTTAATCCATAGCTTAACAAAGGGAATGAAAAGGTTTGTGATTTTTCGAATTCATGTGATGGTATTAATTAAGGTCCAAAAGTAACGAACCCTTTCATTCCACCACTACAGGCTGCACAATTGCATGTCCTATTTGTGAGTGAATTCATTCATAAATAGGCCATGCATTTCCGCAGCTCACCATACATATACCGATAACTTTTGTACATTAACAAACTTCCACAGCTTGTTTATAAACATATTTGTTGCAAATTCCGTTACAGCGATGAACCACGGATCAAATTCAGTGGAATGGGCGCGAATAATATTACAGACAGTTCGCGGTAATAAGATATGAGACAAAACATAACAATTATGCGAACAATAACAGCAATAATGAGGAAAAAATAATACATGCATATTAATAATTAAGGCCGTTTAAAATGGAAGACAAATATACACATATATACGATGATTTATGAACGAGAATGTATCTACATACACTGTCGAAGTCGAAGTGAAATCTCTAGTTTTTAAATTGAACAATGAAGCTGGCCGAAAGGACGTTTGGAAATATCTCTTAAAGGGCATCACCTTTAGACGCGGCGCCATTAAAAATAACTGCAAGAATGAACCACGCCAAATTTGAGTATAAGTCACTGCGCAGGTTCACTCCAAGTGCTCCAAAGACCGCTTTTCTCAACGGTGTTGTTAACTGATTTCTCTGGAACTTGTTTCATATCTTTGGGGAATCTAAAAGAAACGGTTTTACACGTTTTAGCCCAATCAAGGAGTTGCCAACGATGATCCTTATTTTTATTAAAGCAGTAACGTCTGCTAACGTAAACTAAATGTATACAAATGAAGCGAAAATTGAAAAATTTAATGATTCGGACGGGATTCGAACCTGCGTTTCCAACGGCTTTCCGGGCCAACACGGGCGTCCTCCCAATTGGACCACCGAATCAGATGTCAGAGCCATTGAATTTTTCAACCAGTTGCTTCGACATGCCTTAGGGTGGCATCGTAGCGCCATCTACCGTAAAGATTTAGACTTTATCGTCGCAGGTTCGAATCCTGTCCGAATCATTAAATTTTTAAATTTTCGCTTCATTTGTAAACATTTAACAATGATCCTGTTCACATTGTTTTACTGAATAGATTATTTATGAAAAACATTGTGCTTTAGCCAGTATTCTATAAATACTTAAGTTATATTCTGATATCTGCCTTATCGCCAAAGAACATAGGAAAGCCTAGTTCAGTCGCGTATTATTAACAGTATGTTTTTAGTTCAATGGTCATTTCGTTATCGCAGTACCTACATGCTTTTAATAAACTATTTTTTTACAGAGAGACAGTTTAATGTCAGTCTTTATAAAAATATTTTAACGACTCATACACATTCTTCTCGTTCATTATGGTATACATTTTTAATCTGCACTATTATACAGAAACCTGATTTGCTTGCGACGAAAGAGTACAGTTAAATGTTGATTTCCTTTGAAATATTTTTATATTATATTCAGACAGTGCTCTTTGGAATTATTTACTCATTTTGTTTATCCTGGACAGCTAACGCGTCATTATAAAAAAAATAAGCAATATGCCAACGTGATTGGTGCTAACTCACAGCCATCCCGATCCGCGATCGTGACCGACCAATCAGGTAGCAATTTACACCGACGTTCTAATTTCAAAATGTTCGGATGGAGAAAAACTCAGAATTTTCCGCCGAAAACCCGGTAGGTGTGGTTAAAGGGCAAATACGGACCTTCAAGTGTCAAAGATAAACAGATACGTTGAAGGTACTACGAGTACGTACTCTCTTCTTTCTCGTTTTTATGACACGCATTCCGCTCATCACACATGCCGCACATGGAATATTATGTAAGTTTATACTTGAGAAGATAGTTAGCATAAATCATAATACAAATTATATGGTTATTTTGTAATATTAACAAAGTTATTATTTTTGAGCAAGCTGCGCACATTGGAAACAACACTTTTCTAGCAAATAAATGATTTGACTTTTGGCTCACACATAAAAACGATTCATAGTAGATTATTAAAACAAAGACGGGAACGGGACTTATCGTTTTTTTTTTTTTTTTTTTATGTCATAGGGGGCAAACGAGCAAACGTATCACCTGATGGAAAGCGATAACCGTCGCCCATAAACACCTGCAACACCAGAGGAGTCACAAGTGCTTGCCTACCCGGAGGACGAAGATAGAATGCCTCTATGCTAGTAATTTCACCGGCTATATACACGATGATTTCTAATCGGTGATCAGGAACCAACTTTTTTAACTCCGTCTTTGATAGCGGTCACCTTGAGGTCGTAATTACATGATAACAAACTTTTATTTTTCTATGATATTTTTTATTTTGAAACCAATTTTGTCTTAAATTCCTTGTCACCCTACTACAATACAATACAATACAATACAATACAACAATACTTTATTGCACACCAAAAAAGTTTACAAAAGGAAACAAGATAAAACCTACTACTAATCTGTATCTGTGAGCTTATAACCTCTTTAATAATTTAATGGCAATGACAATTTATGAGTAATATAACTTGTCATTTTCATTAAATTGTCAAAGCCGTAGTTATTTTTTGACATAAGTAAATTACTCAAAATATTACAAAAAACATGCCTCCACCATATCCGTACTCAAACATCGAGCTTTACCATTTTATACGTTGTCAATACAGACAGTTACGACGAACTCAAGAATCATTCCACTAAATTTATCCATAGAAAAGATCTGTCAAATTTCCCGCCATATCGCTGCAACTTGACGGAGGTATCCTACTTCAATAATGTATGTAGGATGACCATGTATCTAGTGGTTCTTAGTTTTAATTATATTTAACTTTTAATTAATTAAAGAGTGGGGTAATTTATTTTTATTTATTTATTAGGTTTGCCAACAGGTACAATACTATATAACATACATAAAAAAGAAATGCAAGTACGAAACATATCAGAGTATTTACAATTACAGGCAAACACAACGTGCGTTATGAACAAAAAATCGCTTACGTTAACTGACTTTATGTTCAATAGGTAACATAGAAAAAAAAAGAACTAGAAAAAAAACTAGATTGAATTAAAATTTACAATGTTACAATATTTAAAAAGCTATTGCACTATACTTAAAAGACTAAAGTGTCATATTAACGTATACACAATTCTAGGAATAGGTAGATAACTAGATGCCTCGAGGGATCAAAAGTACTCAAAAATATTTAATTATTTAGACCAGCCTTAAATTTATATAAATTATTTTTAAACATATTCAAGGAAACGTTTAAAATGTCTATTTGACTTTCCTTGAAGAATTTATTGTGCTCTTTGCACATTCTGGGTATGATGTAATTGCGTGAGACCTCACCTATTAAGTTTAATTTAGCTGGATATTAACATTTTTCTACTCCTGATCACCGATTAAGAATCATCGTGTATTATTCGAATAATGTTGGTGTTTTCCCGACGTCGCGGTTATGATCTCGAAATAAATATTCGCTGCGACAATCGAAACGTCAGAAAATTACCAACATAAGATAATTCAATACGTAATAAATCTTGTTCTGTTTTTAATGTGGCAACTATTATTAATAGATATTACCATATACGTAACCCATTTATGATTATATTATTACAAATCATATCGAAAATCACATTTACATGTAATTAACAGCAATAATCGCGACATTGTTTTCGAGTCACGAGTTAAACCATTATCTGTAGGTACTAGGTATAAGTACAGAAAACTCGCTGACCATTATAGAACTTTGTGTTGTGGCAGTAACGCAACAAAAGTCGTTGCTTGAATGGGCGTCACTTGTTAGTATGACAGGGTACTATTATGTTGTGATCACCTGACTTGAAATGAGCCTGTAGTGAATGCGTTTGTGAACGATTAGCTATGGCTGGACTGGACTGATTGAATAAGAATGAGGTGTTACGACCATATGACAACATTGTGGGCATGGTCACACACAAATAACGTACAAGTGTTTTATATACCTACGTTGAACATAACGCAACATTTAGTCGTTTTCAACCAGGAATAACCCAGGCCGAACTAGAAAACGCACAGTTGAAAGTGGCAGTTCTTCCGTCCTTTAATTGTTCTAATTATCCATATCCTGAAATGTCAAGCTTTTTTTATTTACTTGCAGTAGTGGCGCCTCTAGCGTTAAAATGTTGCAGAACTGCCACTAATTCACTTCAACATATAAAATACACGAGAGGGACTCTCAATAAAGAAGGCGCCTCCTCCGGCGGGGCGTTCACCGCGGTAACGTAACATACACTCCTACGTACCTACACCAATCTAGAGTCCAGATAGAGAACAATTCACATACAGTCCTGAGCTTTCTCGTTGCAATTCGGGTTCGGGTGAAAACTGATAGGTTCTTATCTGGATCGCATAAGAACGAGCGCGACAGGTATCTTTATACCCGTCGCGCTCGAATCGCATTCTGACAGCTCACGCACTGAGCACATGGTATCAGAAAACAAAGTCATCCCACTAGCCGAAGTGTCGTACTGTCGTGGTACGACACTTCGGCTAGTGAGATTTTCTACGTCGTTGATTAGTTGCCCCTTTATGGTAAAAAAAAAATAATTATAAGAAAAAAAAAGTTTGCCGCCAGTCGTACAAAAAAAGATGCATTTATATGCAGTTATCATGTTCTTTGACAAAATTTTATTTTGTCGTAATAATTGATTCAAAACACTCACATTTCAAGAGAATCATACAGGTAACAAGAGAATCGGGGAGCACTATGATACACCACTGGTAACAGAAATGGATTGACAGAACCAACCAACCAATCTTAACGTGGATGACGACAAAGTCTGTAATTTCAGAGTAACATACGTTATTTTCTTATACCATGGTACAGACATGACAAGATACCAGTTTTGCAATGGCTATAGGACTCATCCACTGTTTCGACCGTGTCTCCGCGTGGGGCCAAGGTTCATGCTGCTGCCTACCGCCCCATCGTTGTTACTATGATTACAACCGAAAGGCTAGTCATTTATATACCAGCTCGAAAAACATTTGACAAAGCATTGACATTTCTATAAGCGGAAAAACAAATATTCGATTACACAACACCTCCCACACCCCGCCAAAGCAAAGCAAAGGTGACGATGATGATTAGTTGTCGGAATCACCCACGCGATCATAACACGATTTAATGGTACTAAGTACTTTATAGTGTAACAAGTCAAGGGGCTAATTCCCAGGATTGGTCGATACGATACGATTCCTAATCTATTGGTTATTCAGTAGTTTCACGTAGAAATAACCTTGATATTTATGAAGTGTTCGACCAAAGTTTCATAGACTATGAATATAGAAGAATATGGTAAATCATATATTATTTAGAAAAAATATTATTGAATAATCATCAATGAATCTAAGTTTTACTATTATATTATTGCTATATCTTTAAAAACAAGTCGGATATAGAGTAATCCAGCTAGCGGCTAATTACATTTTTGGGACTATTACAGATTACTAGCAAAAATACCGTTTTGCGACTGATAACTATTATAAAGCTGATAAGGGTGTAGGTATACCTAGTCGTAGTAGTTTTATGTTATTTATAGGTAACTAGCTTTTGCCCGCGACTACGTCCGCGTGGAACTTGGAAGTATGGAAGCAACCTCGTACAACACCATAGATATCCATATCCATCTAATCACCTTAATTAATAAAAGGGATTATTAAAAGCGCCTAAGCAAATGTAAGAGAAATTGTGCTTTTGGTCTAATAATTACATTTCCTACAGGGTCATCAATGTCATCATGAATTACTTACTCACTTTTCAATCTTTTTAGGGATAATTTCCAGGATGAAAACCATCCTATGTCCTTCCTCGGATCTTAAAATATCTCCATGCCAAATTTCATCAAAATCGATTCAGCGGTTTAAGCGTGAAGAGGTAACAGACAGACAGACACATTTTCGCATTTATAATACTAGCTTTTGCCCGCGACTACGTACGCGTGGAAATTGATAAAAGGGACTCTTAAAAGCACCTAAGCAAATGTAAGAGCAATTATGCTTTTGGTCTAATAATTACATTTCCTACAGGGTCACCGCACCCCAACAGAAATGTTCACTCACTTTCAATCTTTTTAGGGATAATTTCCAGGATGAAAACTATCCTATGTCCTTCCTCGGATCTTAAACTATCTCCATGCCAAATTTCATCAAAATCGATCCAGCGGTTTAAGCGTGAAGAGGTAACAGACAGACAGACACATTTTCGCATTTATAATACTAGCTTTTGCCCGCGACTACGTACGCGTGGAACTTGATAAAAGGGACTATTAAAAGCGCCTAAGCAAATGTAAGAGCAATTGTGCTTTTGGTCAAATAATTACATTTCCTACAGGGTCACCGCACCCCAACAGAAATGTTCACTCACTTTCAATCTTTTTAGGTATAATTTCCAGGATGAAAACTATCCTATGCCCTTCCTCGTATCTTAAACTATCTCTATGCCAAATTTCATCAAAATCGATTCAGCGGTTTAAGCGTGAAGAGGTAACAGACAGACAGACACACTTTCGCATTTATAATATTATATTAGTATGGATTAGTATGGATATGCGGTACACGTCATAAAAACAATTATTTAAATTTACACGGCCGTGGTTTCGCACGTTTTTCGCTATCTACTCAAAATAATTATTTGAGGTGTTAACACCTGTTAAACGGCCTTCTTTGAGTGTGGCAGAAATCGACAGGAAATTCGGGACGAGGGCAGAAGGTGTAAAGCGATTGCTCTAGGCACCATGTGACGATGGGCGCCAAAAATCTAAATTATCCCGAGACGAATAAATCTTCAAATCAAATTTCGATAACGCCTTTTGAGAGACCATCACGATGAACAGCGGCTAGGGCCAGCTTTGCCGAAATCCGAGTGGCGTACGTGAGACGGCAGCCATTACCGGCCGCGGCTCGTCCGAATCGGGAGCCAACGACGCATTGTCTCGACTGACGTCAATGAGACCTTATTGGTGACAAAGGATCTGGGGCAGCTGGCCGAATAGGCTGTGAAAGGGGTCCGCGTTCCCAATGTTATGGTTTATGCAATTAGGAATCGTTTTGTCCACTGATAAATTCACATTAATTTAATTTAGTTTGTATATTGACATGTGAGTGTTTTAAAAGACCGGAAAAAGTCATGAACGTTAATCAAACCGCAGTTTGGTTACATTTTCCGTTTATTGCTTTAATATATAAACGAACATTGCCACTTAATTTAGCCGTTAATATTTGAGTGAAACCGACTAACACCGAATGTCGCGTCCCCGTTTTCTTAGATTGATTACAAAGAGACGACACTACAGTATTGCCACTTAATTAAAAAAATTCTACTCTTTTTGGTCAGACTGTACTTACTCATACATTTATTAAACGTTGAGTTTTTCAAGAGTGTAACTTAAAGAGCATTATTTTCTGCGCAAGACTAAAAAATCCTTCTACTTTGAGCTCTCCATTTCAATCCACTCCTATTTATTTTTCAACATTCAACTCGTTCCTTCAACAGACGAATAAATCTGTAACTAACAAGATGGACCTCGCACCACAAAATTTCCGTGAAACTGAAATTCAAAGAAACAATTCTTTGACATCATAATGAATGTAAGTTTTCTGTAAACTCCCAATAAAGAATACGTAAACATTTAGGTTATCGATAGCAGTTTCTCAAAATTATTCGAGTAAACATTCTCTAGACTAGGAACTAGTGCGATTTCGGGAAGATCTGGCGCCATTTGTTTCAGCGTGTAATTCTTCGAATGATAGCTTTGATATGGTTTGTTTTTAATAAACGCTTTGACCCGATTCGCAGAATACTTGAGATTACGATCTAGATATTTATTGTATCAATATGGGGGGATATTTTTATATTATCTATTAACTACTTCTATTTATTTCGTGGAAATGACATATTTGTAATCTACAATTTCACATAAATTTAAACAAACAATATAAGAAAAACGTATGTACCTATAAAACCTTACTCAAAATAACCTATATAAGTAATATAATAATAAAAAAAAAGGTCATGAAAGGAATACCCCATCCAAAAGTTCCGCCTGCGGCATGGTCCCTAACTACTTACTTGTTAAACTCAAAATCAAACCATTAAGTTGAGAAACTTTTAAAAATCGTACCTAATGTGTTCGTAATTTTAAAAATGTAGCTGAAACGTTATATTGGCGATATTCGTGTAATCAAAACAATACGTCCAAAAATGTACTTTTAGCTGTTTATAATTTAAATTAAAACTTTTATACTAAACCAGCACGAGATCTCACTTCAAAACTTGTACTCACTCAAATCACCACGCAATCTGCAGTAACATAATAAAATAAAATATGAATATTTAAGTGTGTGTGTGTGTTAAAATATCACGTGTTACTGAAAATAACAGCATATTCAGATTATTCAGAAAAGAATGTCAGCTCATCAATTTTCCTCTACAGACCATAATTAAGACAGAACTGTAACTCTTCCAACTAAACGCCACAAAAAAGCCAATCAACAAGGACAAATTGCCTTCAACGCACGCAACTTTGAAAGCGAGGAATTCGTGACAGGCGGCTATAATTTAGCAAAACAATTCTAGATCGTTCGTTCCCACAAGGATGGGAACCGAGGATTAGTTCTAATGACAAGTTACACACTGGTGGCAAAAAGCGTAATTATGTATACTATCAACGTAACTATCAATTACTGGAGTAATGAGATTGAACGGTGTGCGAAGAGAGAAAAAAGTAATCGGTGTATTCAGTTTATACTTCAGTTTTCCAGCAGTTTTAAAATAGATATTGTGAGCAAATTATCTCATAATACAGCCAGCAGATAGGGTAGATATAAGGGCGATATGTGAAATAATGAAATAATGAAATCTCACTGAAGCACTGTTTCTGTCTCTAAAGTCTGATTATAATCCTTTTGTCATGAGGGAATGTATATCTGGTATAGCAACTCGACACCATTAGAAAAATACTTTTTAAAATAATAGTAATGCTTACTGTGTTACGGAGCTTAAGGCATTCCGGCGGAAATCAGGATCTTACCTGTAAAGAATAAACAACATTGATTAGCAAAGTCCATTAACTAATTATTTATCCATAAACTAATTATTTAAATTCCACACTCAATGAAGGCGACGGGTACTGCGAAACTAGCGCCACTTTCGTTTTTTTTCTTATACCTTCATAATCTAATATTTTTTAGAAATAGCTGAAGTCTAGGAGCTAGCAAAACAACTTTAATATTTATTAAATGACTTTACACAATTTGTTCACTGTAGTTCTCCTTACAAAACTTGTTCACGTCAAAAGCGGACACAATAGTTTTGGGCAAGTTTTTAGAGACAACTAAAGAACAAGAAATTGTGTATAATGATTTAATAAATACTAAAGGTGTTCTTCCAGCTCCTTTATATCTTGTAATTACTGAAAATTGATCTGGTTTAGAAGATATAATAAATATTCGTAACTGGCGCTAGTTTCGCATTACCCGTCGCCTTAAATAAACCAGACAGATATTTTAAATATGTTCCAAGTGTCTTAATATGACCCAAAATCATATTTTTTTATAAAAATTGAAAAAAGTTTTATTTAACTTTGTACAAACAAAGTTAAATAAAAAAAAACCTATTTTGTTACTAATTATAATAGTAATTTTATATCAATGATACTTTGTTTGGCAATTAAGGTTCTGTTATATATACTTAAAGTTTCTTGATTAAAAATAATCTCGGGAATAACAAAGAAAAGTAGTAACAAAAAAAAAACTTAAATTAAAACTTATTGGACCGGGTTCTATTCTATTGCGATATTTCGATTTACCTTCATTGCCGCACCAATAAGTTTTAATTATGCGTTCAAACCGCGAGAGTATAAAGTATTATATAGAACTTAAATTGAAGTTTCATTTAAACAAAATGCCTTTTTGTCTCTTATGGGGCACGATTCGCCTTTTCAAAGCATAACCAGAAGATAGGTACCCACTGAAAACGTTCATTCATACATAATGCTTCGTGCACCAACATAACAAAGCGAAGCAGACACGAATAAAAACTCTAAAATAATATCTGACCAAACTCCCCCTAAAAATAATTCGGAATTCCTTATTAAAAATAGTTTTCTATTTCCGCGTATGAAACCCGTGGGCAGTGCGTGCGTCAAACGCGACGAGTCAGAGCATACTAATAATGTGGAGGAGCACCACAAACGTATGCGTGTACGTGGCGAAACTGAGCAACTAAATTAGCTGCATACAAATTCTATTGCAGCGTGCGATGAGAGCGCCACTGAAAACCGAAAAGCTAAGTTTGTAGAGCGTGATTGTCATCGACGCCTATTAGTAATACTTATTGCAATTTTATGCGAGTAAGTCGTCAAATCGTACAACTAACCCAGGCACATGTACTCGTAAGTGATAATAGGATAGGCGATGGCAGAGCCACATGAGACGGCAAACTTAAGTTTGTGGATCCAATTTTATCGGCTATGGTAAAGTCGTGGAACTAACTTGGATGTTGTGTATGTGCATGTTTCAGCGTTAATTTGACGGTAGAGTTAAATTTTGATTCATCTTGAATTGAACGCCTATTAAACGTATTACAAACTTATACGAGTACGTAGAAAAATTGTGTCAGTGCATCTGGAAAGGTACCTTCAGGTATTGAGTTATGCATAGTTCCAAAAAGTAGATTAAATTTGCTATAAATACAAAAAAGAATAATGACTGTAGGTGGAACCACTATTTTTATATAAATTTTTGAATTTTCGACTTCCGAAATGCACAAGTTGAGAAAATTGCATTTAAAATTTATAGTGGCAAAAAACACACTTCTACTTCGAAGTTACATAGTGAAGGGTATAATCATAATCTTTGAATGTTAAAGAATTATAATATAGGTGAATTGTCTACAAATACATATTAATTATTCTGATTTCTTAGGTTGAACATGCCAGGGTGGAAGAAACACGAAAGTGTTAATTATACCCAATTCATAAAATAACGAGATTAAAACTGTTAGTTTCTCATCATAGTTACATATTCTATGGCATTTTGGGACAATTGAATGAAAGAAAACTCCATAATCATAAAGAAATTTAATAATTACCGCATTTTTAACAGTTACAAAAAAGATCACTTATAATATTAAAAACCAACAAAATAATTTGTATATTCATGCTATATCACAAGATCAAATGGTATTTAGCGTGGTGTACCACAATGGTATAATAGAAATGGTGTTAAAGCAGTTTTTTTTAACAATAAAGTTTAGTGACTCGGTCGAAACTTTTGTATGGAAACGTAACTAGGGTACCTTGTCACGACATTTACTAAACTTTAGTAACTTAAACTCGAAGATCACTATTTTAGTACCTATAATGCAAGAAACATCTGTAACAAAATGTTATTTAGGATAATTATAGCGGAAATCAATGTATTCTTATTTATAAAAACTTCTGTTTTAGTCGTGTAAGACATCAAGTTTAGCATTTCACTAAACTGGGTACCTTGTCACGCTAAGTCATTATCTTACATAAATGGAGTAACTAGAAAAAATAACTCAATTGTGTGCATAACTGCACCTAATTTATGATTTATCAGTCTTTCAATCAATATACATACGTCACACAACTAATTAGATACGTCAAACAACTAAAATCACAGCTCAATTTTTCATTGACTAAATTCGAGATCAACAAATTAATCGATAAACCGATCCTATACCTTATCTTAGAAAGAGGTAGTTGACTACCCGCGATGGAAATATTGACAAAATTATTCAAAATTTAAAGGCTTTTAAGACATGGCGTGACAAGGTACCCTGACTACTAAACTTTATAGTCGGAGAAATATACTAAAAAAACATAATTTTACTGATATTCTTGTACACACGTGTTCCTTAGGATGTAAATAACCCAATTATAACACAAACCCATTTTGGCACTTTTTCACCAGCTTCCACAAAAAGTCATGTAACTCGGTAACTAGATGTCGTGACTAGGTACCTTTCCAGATGCACTGACACAATTGTAAAACTACTTTAAGCAACAATAACAGACTGATGATCTTGCTAAAGCAGCGCCGGTGTTAGCTGCATGGATAACTGTGTAAAAAGCAATCATTAAGCTAATTAATAATAACGGTTTCCTAAACCAACGATCAAAACGTAGAATTGTGTTTTATTAAATATCATCAGAACAACAATAACGCCGCTGATATCAGCAAAAAAGCGTTTATGGAAAAAAAAAACAATTTACAGCTGCATCAAAATTATTGATATTAAATCAATATGAATTCTTGAGAATGTTTTCAATTTAAATTGCCCACAACTATAATTAGTATGCCAATGGCACTTTACCATGATGCTTGCAATAAAAGTACCTATGTAAATTTTACTATTTTTTTCTTTTAAATAAGGAGTTCCGGGGTATGTAAGTCATTGTCAGATTTAGGTTCAAGTCTTTCCGGAGGTCATTTGCGAAATTAAGGATTCCAGGGCCTAATTTTCTGATAAAATGCCTGTGAGAATAAAGAACGTTCCCTCTTCTATAATCCGATGTAATAGCAACATAACCTAGATTCATACAAGCTCTTAACTGTTGACCAATGGAGGGACGAATTTTGTTTTTTGAACTGACAATGACCCATGTAGGTCTTTTCATTAATTTATCAAATTGATCATTCATATATATGGCGGCTCCACATTACTCGCGAAGTAAGCTGAGGTGCAGTGCCTCTCCACATTAATTCGCCCAACCTCGGCCAAGTTCGCGAGTAGTGCAGGCTATAGGGACACGTTGTTAAGAAAACATTCGACTATTGTAAAGACACGTGGTCTATTCAATGTACAACTTCCTAAATAACTATAATCTCATCGTTAACGTCGACATTTTGGATAGGTTTTAACAGAAAAAAATATTCAGAAAGAATATATCGGCAGTTTCATTCTTATAAACATAAAAAGCTGAATGAGCTTCCCCCACGACTCTTTGTTTCTGAGGGGGCGGCTATGGTTCATAAAAGTGGATAGAACACAGATATTTGATTACAAAAAGGAGTATTAAAATTTAAGATGTTTATTCAATTTAATGAATGAAAATTGAACCTTCCATTCAACATTTATCTTTAAAACGATTTCTATTATTAATCCATTCAAGATGTTACGTATGTACATCTATGCTTTGATATATAGGGCTATAAGTTTAGCTATACATATTTGGTATGTAGTATTTAGATAGCCATATACCCAGTGATGTCAATACAGTGTGCCCGAAGGTTATTCACACCGTATTCCTGAGGTCATTAGAAATAAAAAATGATACAAGTATACTTAAGTAGTTTTTTTCTCAAAAATGTTATATAATAGTACATTACATCAGAGGCCGGGAAAATGAGGATTTCCGGCCAAGTAGGTATATACGGCCGAGCGAGCGTGCGAGTGATACGAGGCCGGGAATCCGTTTTCACGACGAGGCATGTATAGTGCTTTTCTCAAACATACAATGAAATAAAAAAATATACTTCAAAGAATAACACTTAATATTGTTTGTCCGATATTTTCCGAATTTGACCGAATTTAAAAAATCCGATTTCAGATTCTGACTCAGGAGCCCCAAAAACCCCCGGATACCGAATTTCAGCCTCCTAGGACCAATTTGAAATTTTCTCCATACAAATCGTTTTTTTTCGACATTTTCCGAATTTGACCGAATTTTCGGACAAGATTTCAGATTAATATTTTTGAGCCCCGAGAGCCCCCCGATACCGAATTTGACCGAATTTAAAAAATCCGATTTCAGATTCTGACTCAGGAGCCCCAAAAACCCCCGGATACCGAATTTCAGCCTCCTAGGACCAATTTGAAATTTTCTCCATACAAATCGTTTTTTTTCGACATTTTCCGAATTTGACCGAATTTTCGGAAAAGATTTTAGATTCATATTTTTGAGCCCCGAGAGCCCCCCGATACCGAATTTGACCGAATTTAAAAAATCCGATTTCAGATTCTGACTCCAAAAACCCCCGGATACCGAATTTCAGCCTCCTAGGACCAATTTGAAATTTTCTCCATACAAATCGTTTTTTTTCGACATTTTCCGAATTTGACCGAATTTTCGGACAAGATTTCAGATTCATATTTTTGAGCCCCGAGAGCCCCCGAATCCGAATTTGACCGAATTTTAAAAATCCGATTTCAGATTCTGACTCAGGAGCCCCAAAAACCCCCGGATACCGAATTTCAGCCTCCTAGGACCAATTTGAAATTTTCTCCATACAAATCGTTTTTTTTTCGATATTTTCCGAATTTGACCGAATTTTCGGACAAGATTTCAGATTCATATTTTTGAGCCCCGAGAGCCCCCCGATACCGAGTTTTAGCCGCCTAGCACCAATTTGAAATTTTGAAAAAAAAAAGTCGCCATCTTGAATTTTTTTTTCCACAAGTGTCTAACAACCAACCTTTAAAAACAAAACCTGCTTTTTGTCAAACCAGCCAGCTGTGTGAATGACCTTGTTGTTGAAACCAAAAAAAAGTTACTTTGCAGGCCTAGGCCTGAAAAGCAGTATGAAATCCCTTTACAGTCCTCTCGAGTTGTTGCGCCCAAAAACCGATACTTCCGAGCCTATTATAAGCAACGCAAAGACAATATTTCATTGGATGTTTGAGAAAAAGGTCTTTAAACGTAATTTAATAGTACATTACTGCAGACGCCGGGAAATAAGGGCTTGCCGGCTGAGTAGGTATAGACGGCCGACCGTAAGGGAGGCCGTCTAGTGATACGAAGCCGGCAAGCCCTTTTCACGGCTAAGGCATGTATAGTGCTTTTCTCAAACATATGCAATGAAATCAAAAAATACACCACTCAAAAAACATAATTCAGCTGTTCAGTCAGTTCATGAACACAGACGCCATGTTTAAAAAAAGGTATTATTAATTTTCCCTCCAATACCTCTATATTTTTTTTCTATAATAAGTCCACGTGTGTTGTGTGCGAATATTAGGGCCATTATACACAACCTGATAATAAGAATCTTAGTTTCTATAATAAGTATAATAAAGGCAGAGGATTTTTAATATTGTCTATGGTCTCTGGTGACTTACGTATAGACGGTATTTTCAGTTCGTGTGTACTAGGCATTAACACGGATATTGTTGGTCCGATGGCTGAATGGGTAGCTACTAGAAAAAAAAAATATATCAGCTGTTCATACACACAGACGCCATGTTTACATTAAAATTAAAAACAAATTACTTCCCGGCTTAGGCCTTCAATTTTGTATGAAATTCCTTTACAGTTCTCTCGAATTGTTCCGCCCGAAACTTGACACTTCGAAGCCTGTTCTAACGCACGTTACGACGATATTTCATTGCATGTTTGAGAAAAGTTATTTCCCGAGTCCAAATCAATTGCGTGATTCACATCCGTCATTTGCAGATCTATTACTTACTAGATTTGACTACAAAATTGCAACATCGTTCATCAACAGAAAAAAAAAATAACAAAAAAAAGAACCGACTTCAGTAAAACTAAAAAGCCAACAATAACCCGTTCAAGTACAGATTACGTTTGACTCACCCTTCGAAGTCGATCCCAAACCACTCAGTTCTTATATTTATATATTATAGTTTACGCGAGGTTTGGCACCGACTTCGAAGGGTGAGTCAAATGTAATCTGTACTTGAACGGGTTATTGTTGGCTTTTTAGTTTTACTGAAGTCGGTTCTTTTTTTTGTTAAAAATTTTTTTTTTTTTGCTTTTTAGTCCACCAAATCCTATTTACTGAATGTAAATTCTTGACTTTATCAATAAATTACCGAAAGCGCCGTACATGTCCCTATAACATTTGAAGAGTTCCCTCGATTTCTCTAAGATTCCATCATCAGATCCCGACTTAGTGCCAACGGGACCAACTCGGACCCTTTCGATAAAAAAAAAAATTGAAAATCGGTTCACGATTCTCGGAGATATCAAGTAAAATACATAGAAAAAAAAAAAAATAGTTCGAATTGATAACCTCCTCCTTTTTTGAAGTCGGTTAAAAAGTACATTAGGCACGGAGTAAAATCATTAAAATTTGTTAATATCTCAGAATCTGAGTGACCCAAATTCAGAAAACTTTATACGCCATTCTGACCTTTAAATATGGACAGAAATAAGTTGTTAAAATCTTTCGCGTTCCTACCGGGCAACTTGTATATTCGGATTGATATAATAGAGTGAAAGAATTCACTCAAATTACCTATGTCTAGTTTCAATATCTTGTGCTACGAATATAACCTACAGGATATCTTCCATTTAAATATGTGCATGTATACAATAACCATGACCTCTTTATCCAACACTCGTGTCAGAACATAAGTACTGGAACACATGGCTATGCACGTTTGTATATTAAACTGGCTGTGCGTCAAAAGACCACTATTTATGAGAACTAGGGATGTAACTGTTTCGATATCGATATAATCGACAGACCCGTGCTCTATTCGAAATACTATTATAAGTAATGTATCATCATCATCACAGGCGTTAACATCTTTGTCAGAACTCATATTTTTATGCAGCGTTTTTGTGGCAGTGTTTAAAATTTCCATTTAGTATGTGGGTGTAGAAGACTAAAAAGTTTACTACCTTAACTCATTTACTTAAAATTTGTATCAATTTTTCCCTGGTACAACGACAAATTAACCATCGAATAATGTACCTTAAGGTACTGTTTTGAGGTTTATTATTGTGTCGTTAATTTTTGTCGCACAACGGAACTTTTTCCGATCGCTGTCTTTCTAACTACGCCTAAATTACGTCCAACTTTTTGGACCTTACCCACGTATGTATCATGAGATGAATATATTTTATTTTGGCATAAAGTTTCAAAATCTTCTAATCACTTGTGTGGAAACGAGAGGCGCGAGCGATATATGTAATTTTGGTTTGTTTAACTATTCAACAAGGTTTCCTTTAAATTTATCCACTTGACAATGTCGTATTATCCAGCTCGAACAGCGACATTATTATACTGTTATGGCCGAGATATTGCACAGTTCAAGATATACAGGCCTATGTCTAGAAATCGGGATCGTCGAGTATATTATAAGAGATAACAAAATGATTTTGGAAACAGATTTATAAGAAACTTCGCTTTCCTTTCAACAAGGATGAGTCGGTGTTAAAGTCATTGACATCGTAGACAAAATTATGTGTCTTTACATCCCTAACGAGAATAATTACACTTTAATGACGCATTAAACGAATTAACAGGGTTCACCGTGGATCACATTGTAATTTGTACCTACATGTTACTTTAAGGCCCTATGTCAAAGGACTTAAAGCTATTTTTCTTAGATTAACACTACAGCAAAGAGATTCTGCAACATAATTCATCGAAATAATAGGTTGCATCATTGGTATTCCCTTGATTTGTCTATTTTTTATTTACAAAAAGAATAAATCAATCAGTAAAAGTCCCTACCTTCTGAGCTAAGAGAAAACCTGTGTACAGAAGTCAAAGTTATTACGTTATAGTTGTAGGTATAAAAGTCAGTTACTGATCCTTTTCAGTTTTTTAAGCCCATATCGAATAGACAACCTCATGTAAACACCTTCAGTTTTGCGCAAGCAGTTTATTATTAGCGTTGTGCGTAGCGTACTTTACTTACGAAACTGACAACGCAGCTCCTGAAATAAAACAGCACATGCGTGTACGCATCTGATGGTCGCATACGCCGTTGTTCTACTGGAGACGACGTAAACATGAACGCTTAGTATGGACGGCACATAACGAAGTCGATTTAGCACTTTGTATATATTAGAACTTATATTAACGCCTGCGATCTAAATAAATATCAACAAAATATGTCGTAATTCAGATTTTGAGCGCCAGGGAATAAAGTTGGTAATTCCATGTTGCTTATAATGTAGATGAGGCGTGTTCCTTCTAAGTATCATATCGCGTAAAAAGGCCATATTGCTTATCTCATATAATCTTTTACGTATTTTCAATTTTTAACAAGCTTTGAACAAAGTTACCAGATGCGTCAATTTTACAAGCAAAAGCTTATTCTTATTCACTTTCACCTGTCCCTGTGTCTGTAATCAAACCTTGCAAGTAAGATTAGAACGACTCTCGAGTCTCCCTTGACAAATTAAGCTGAAATGATGTGTACTTAAGCGACTCATATTCATATGTCTTATTCTAGTAAAAGAAGATTGGATATGTCAGACTGCCAGCTTAAGCAGTTCCTGACGTGGCGCCATCTACATTTGCACGTTATTCCGAATGGCGCATTGTTCAAATAGTTGCCTGGCGGATGCGATTCATGCCATGACTCAGGGACACTCCTCCCTAATGCATGTACTGTTAACACTGCGAATTAGTACTTATGGATGTGGATGGTGTTGTGCAGAATGCTGTAAAAAAAAAGAAACATTGTTGACACAAGTCAGGGACACTTTAAAGACATGTACATTGTACGCTTAACTCTGCGATGCGAATTAGTAGTTATGGATGTGGTCCTGTGGATACTGTTGTGTAGAATGCTTGCATCCAATTGTTATGCAAAATGATTGCATACGTCAGGTCGTGTGAATAGTATCTTGCTTAAGCAGTCGGTATTCTAACCAAATGTTGATTTTGTTTGACATTCGAATGACGCATTGTTGACGATGCCACTAAGAATTGTAGTAAAACTAATTTTCTAAATAAATTATTAACTCTAAGACCGTTTAAAACTAAGTATCACTAAATGTAATTAAATTCATCAACTGTTTGAATTATAAGATTTTAGACTAATAACCAAATAGGTGTAATTATAAAAGTTTACCAATAACATAATCTTTCAGCTTTTTGGCCTAATTTTTTCATACTGTTAGTTGTGAATTGTCGATGTGAAGAACCAAAATCTATCGATATTCAATGGCGCGCATTCGCCTCTTAAAAATAATTGCGTTGACATTTCGTCGCCATATTGCATAACACCATTCACCGGGACGCTGCGGTTTATCACAGGTCGACAAACTCAAACTGCGTCTTATCTTTGGAAATAAAAAATAATGAGAGTGATCCCAGAGCGCGACGACCACGCAATATTGCATTTACAGATGTTACCTATATGTGAAGCAATGTTTCTCAATGTTTTATGCGAAAACAACACAACAGTTGTTATAAGTTCGATTTCTAATATCGATAACAATGAATAGACATTTCATTTAAATCGATCTTAACGATTCCTGACATACTTAAAGCGGTGGGATTAGAATTTAATGAACTTATCCTAAATATTTTTGCACATTCGGTATTAAGTGGCACTGGACTGATGGTGATGACGATGGGTTCGATATCCGGCGTTAGGATGTCGATACTACCAGTTCCCTCTCAACATACTTTAAAATCTGCAATAGTCATTTGTTGATAGATATAAAGTTAGAGGATTAAACGAGGGATAAAAACTGGACATCTACGTTTAACATCATAAAATCAAAAGTCAGTTTGTCAATACTTTCGTATGACATAAGTAATTAGTTAATCGCAAACATGATATATCTACCTACTTTATAAATCACAGCCTAACCTAATCGCATGAATACTATCTACATAAAAGCAGGTGACTATAACCTGTCCACAAAGTCCATAAGCATTATGCATTGTAAGTATTATTCATACACCTTAAATAGACACACTCATAGCTACAACAAGGATACCGACGCCATGTGTCATCCTGGAATATAACGTATATTGTCCAGTAATCGTTACACAGAGTTCCAACCAGTAAAGAGGTTAACGGACCTTTACCGAAGCGCGTCGTCAATGGGATCGGCGCAGGAGCATAACGTAACTCTAGTTTCATTCAACCTTTTCCTTGCACGACCAACGAATATTATGACGGGAAATAAGGTCGTAACTTGTGTGTTGAGTCGGATAACTTGTTAACGTCGTTCAATTAACAAAAAATACATGAAATCAAAATTTTACTCGTAGTATTAACTAACGCCATTTTTTTCGGAACTATATATATAAATCAAAGGAAAAGACTCGTAAACAGATTGAAAAAGTGAAATAACTTGAACCATTTCGCTATTGATGCTTCAAATGAAAAGAGTTAGTTGGAAACGAACTTTAACGCACTCGATCATTATTTAAAATTGGAATCGCAGACTATCGAAACTAGCGAGGCGAGACCAAGGGTAGCAAGCCAAACTGCCCAAAGCAGGGGTGCTCACCTGCCATGACGATAGGGCAGGTGGCGCGCACCTGACTGCCACAGATACGATATTGTGAACATGTTTTATTTACAACCGGCATCGTAGGAATAAGTTACAAGGTAGTACGGTATCAGAATAACCTACTATTAATCGCGTAAACTTGTACAGATAAAAAAAAATGTATTCCATTTCTACTTCCTTCAAACTAGGGATTGCCATTCTGCCTCCGGATCCAAGTTCACCCGAAAATATCAATCTACTCGTAAACAGTAAATAACAATAATTTTGAAAGAAGCTCGCCACTTTTTCGAGAGTAAAAACGTTTGTCCAAGGTGTTTGTTCTATTACTTACTTAGGTATATGAAATCTTGCTTCTGGGTCCAATATTTGGTTAGTGGCAATTTGCAAGGCTAATATTTAGCAAGCACAGAAGTAAATCCATAGCAAGTGCTATTATTAAAAAAGAAATTGGACAATTTTATCATGCAGCTAGGAAAAAAGTAGTAAAAATGTAGGTACCACCTAGGGTACCTGCCGAGTTTAATAGAGTGCACAGTCAAGGCTAAGCCACCACAGCACAACACCTTACTAATGGCATATTATCTAACAGTTGCTAGTTTCAACCTGTCTGTGGTCTTCAGACGCAATACTGACGTGCATGCTATTTTAACTTTCTTCCTTACACAAGATGATTGATGCGCGAGACGCGTGATTGATCACATTTTAAAATATTCCAAACATATACAACCTTTTAGCAATTATTTGGATAAATTGATATAGTTTAGTGCAACCTACCCGAAAGCCTAGCTTAGTTATGGATAAGATAATTAGAATTTAGAATGGACAGGGTTTGGTACAAACTATATACTCGTACATACGATAAAGTCATATTAATAAAATAAAAACACAATAATAATAGAACAGGTATGAAATTGAAATATATTTAAGAGTATCATTTTAAAATCACAATCGGTTATTTAAAGGAATTGTCTGAAAAAAATGTACTTTACAAACGCTAAAGAATATAAAACATACCTAGTCTATGGAATTGATAAATGACGAAGAGTTACAATGGCGTCGTACGTTTCATCCTAGTCTGCGGTAAAAAAAAAGAAACAAACTAAAATCGAATAATATGGCGTTTTAGCCACCTCTGTTTATTTACAAAACGTAAAAAGAGCAACAACTCGCGCCGCAACGTCAAATAAAAAGTTTACGAGATTTTAACTGTTACATGAGTCAGAGAACAAATAAAATGCGCGGGAAAAATACCAATGTCTAATGTCATCTGGTTTCTCTCAAATTTTGTTTCCTCGGTCTTAGATGTAAGTACATGTAATTGGCATAAATATACCGATATTTAAATGAAATTGATTGAAATCCATACTGACATTAAGACTATTTCTGCTACAACAATAACTGCATATGATACAAATGCGAAGCATAAGCTGTTTTTATACCATAAGTGAGGAACACGCAGACGAGCCGGTAGGTAGGTAGGTATAGTTAAAATTATCTAAAACATCCGAATGGTCATAAAGAGCTTATCTTAAGCAGTTCAGAATGAAAAGAAATATGTAAAAATATATAGAGCATTGGTCATTGCCTGGTGTCCATTGGCTTCATAAAACTACTAGCTATCTCTATGATATACCGGATTTTATTAAAATTGATCCATCCGTTTGAGCGCGAAGATGTAACAAACATACGAATTAGTATCACGAAAACACGCAGTGAGAGTTTTTCTGAAATTGTAAATGAACCCACGCCACGCGTTCTTGCAAATAAATATTTCTATTTCTATTTCACGGAGACTTCAGTTCGTAATTTTTCGAATTTAGAAAACCCCCATTGCTACCGGAAGGGCGCTAGTCAGAGTATCCCGCCGGTCGCCATGTCAGTTTTGTTTATGGCCAACGATAGTTTTCGTCCGGAACAGATAAGTCTATGGCGCACGCATAGTGCCACCCAAGATAATTAAAAATGGCATCCGGTCATTACGGATTGGTGATAATGAGTAACAGGAAATGCTTTATCGCTCTGATTTCTTAACAGTAAAGATTTCACTCAGCAAACTTAAATATTAAAAAAAAATCGAATCATAATGGAACTCTTGAGACTTTTTGAACACATGCGACTAAAACACTTAAACAAGTTTTCAAACCGGCATTGTAACACATTAAAGGGTTTATAGGTATGTACCTACCCATAGACATAGTCATTAGTACATACGAGTTATCGTTATCCATACGTTTTTCCTGTAGATATTACAAAATTGATAATAGGCTTTAAAGCCTAAAACTCCTGTGTGTGTGATGAAAGCGTCAAATGTAATGTCGCCTTTTCATCCGAACGAGAATGTTAATGTTAACTAAGTAGTTCTAAAGGCAGTTTAGAACTACTTAGAACTAAAAGTAGAACTCTTTTTAGCTCTGATTCATTCAGCTTTAACTACAATGTTATGTAATTTAAACTAACATGACATTTGTCGCAATTCTATTGTCTATGACAAATAAGCATTATTCGAATTGCTCCAATTAACCGAACAAAGCATTATACAAATAATACTTCTGGAATATCTGTGGACACTTATGTTTGTTTGAAGATTGAGAACTATGTTCTCCATTTGCTATGATTAGGTACCAATAAATTGGCCAGTAGAATTGGATTACAATAATTTATGACTGGGGTGTATGCGCTTAATACCCTTGGCCTTTGGAGAGCAAAGAAACTACCTACATATATTGACATTTTACTAAAAATGGAACAAAAATAAGATTCGGAATAGGTAGTTGCAGTAAATGTACCTATAGATAGGTATATCGCGGACAGGTATCACAGGTAGGTATGCTTAAATCAGTAGTGGGGGAGTCCTCCGGTAGATTCTCAATTGAATAAATTATATGGCATTGAAATATGCATTTATTGCCTTGTTTTTTAACCTTGCACAAACAATAAAACGTAAACAATTCTAGAAATTGATCATAGCGTTTAGAAAAGAATACACAAATTTACTACATTATTGTTTTAATATTAATAACGTTTCGTTTTAAGAACTATTTTTGTTCACAATTCAATTGGGAAAGAGCTGAGTGCAGGGGGCTTTGCATATCTTAAACTTTAAGGGCCTATAAAATGGAGAAGAAATTATATTGATTTAAAGAAATTAGTTCGTATACTTGCATTTGAAGATCATGTATAAGAATCATGAAAGTTTGTAAATTGTAATTGGTTTCTTTTCTGTTAGTTTGTTGTGTTTTGTATTCCACTTGCCAGGTAATACATGAGACAGATCCGTTGCCGTAACGCTAATTAAACTAGTATTTTATGAACATAAATTATAAATATCAGAATTAGTTCTCGATGCAAAGGTCAAATTCATTGCACAATACAAAATCCGGTCAAGATCGAACGAGAATCACGTGGTTTTAGGATGTATGAAATGTTTTATTACAAGTTCAAAATATTTAGTTTCTTCAAACGCAAAAAGGAAGTGAGAAATCGTGTACCTACTTATAGAGTTCTATAGATGCCAGGTTACCGATAAGATAAATTGTAAATATAGACATTATTTTTGTAGATAGAAAGTATAAAAAAACAAGTGAAACGCACCGTAGTTTTGGCCTGCGGCTTGCGCACGCGCAGCGACATGTACGCGCGGTCCATCGCCGCCACCGCGCCGTTCGTCCCGCACAGCATGTTCAACATAGACACACCAACATACAGGCCACGGATAACCAGGTCGATCCAAATAATTCACGTACCAACATAAAATTAATGATACTGTCTAAAGTTCACTTATGGTCAATCGTTTGCAATACCTTCAACATAACATACACATCAACAAAGTTGTTTGTGAGATTTTATAATCACTATCGCATGTCGTGTCTCGCTTACAATATATTTAAAATGAACCAACATAAATACATTAGAAGATTAGCTATGATGAGTACAGTTCGTACGGAGTAGATACTAATGAACCAATTAATATCAACATAAGATCCAACGACCAAAACTTCACTTGCTTCGATATGTAATGGTTATAAATTGGTTCAATTTAAACACTGTTCAAAAAATATGAATTGTACACATTATAAATAGTTAATGTAAACAAATATTATGCATCATCAACATAACGCGACTATCAATTTGCACTCAACATAAAACAAAACCGATATTACACTATCTATAATCACATTCACAAGTCCACTGTTCAACAATGTACAGTACAATTCACAACTAATAAACTGTCAATTCATATCGATCAATTACTCAATGCAATCCGCAATGCACGATGCACAGACTATACACACACGTCAACACCGCGCGCTATGCGCTTACGCATGGCATGAGGACTGGCTGCGCACGAGACGCTCCCCCCTACTACTATTTTCGGCATCCCCTCCAACACAAATGCCGGTAATGTCAGTTTTTTATTAGGAGGGGTTAACGGACTTTATTGTCGTTTTATAATATGTTGTTTTAATATAATGAACGCGATAATGCGGTGATAAAGGGACGAGGTGTGTCTATTCGTGTCCTATCTGTATGGCGATGTTCTAAAAGAATGAAGCTTTGAAACTACGTATGCCTGATATTAATTTACATATTAATACCTTTTTTTTTTTTGAGATTCAGCAACATTATTTGCTTGAAATATAGTGAACAGCAAAGGCTACTGATAATGAAGCAGAATGGCGATCCTAACCTGAACAAAACTGTGGGAAAATATGTCAAACTAACTACTGCCTTTGTATGTGCAGTAGATACATCTTCATATGGACCTCTCTATACAAAAATACATCATAAAGTTAATTCAGTCTTTAGAGATATGGAATCGTGTCTGCGACGTATTTTCCCGATACTTACGAATGAACAGATTACATTTTGAATATGATTCATCGACCACGTCGAATTCGTAATCATAATCCTATATTAGAATATCATTAACAATCACGCCATACTTTTGAGTATGCTATGGATAGATCAAGGATGGATGCGAATTTGCGTTCATAATTGTAAGTTAAACGTAAAAGTTGTCAATTAAACAGAAAGCGAAGCTGCACAGCCAGCACATCTAGCGGGGACTTCGCTAGTCACGTGGTAATGTTTTTTTTTTCCCAAGGTGAGATTTCGGGTCCTATGGACCCTTTGCACTGCTGGTGCCAGACATGCTACTCCGCTTGGAGCACCACCGGAAAGAGTGGTAATGGTATCACATCCACCCCCGAGCCGCAACTCTCGCGACTCCACTCTGTCCGGCCGATTAAGGCAAGACAGAGGCGGAGGCCCCGACCCATCACCTTCCGTCAGGATCCCCCAGGAGCACTCAGGTACGTGGGGTCGCTACCCCCCAACAGCTCGCCATAAGCTGCCCTGCGTGACTGATTGCGCTGGTAATACCAGCGGGCGATGGGGTCGTCATCGTCCCTACTTTATTATTATTATTATTTATAATTTCACAGTGCCTTGGTTATCTGTTATGCTGTGTAATTAAGTTAAATAAATAAATAAATCATATCCTCCTCGAAAGAGATAGACAATATTTGTCGCGCGGTAAAGAGCCGCATGTCCATCCGCGATTTCCAACCATGGACGAATATGGCTAAGACCGGAGGACAGAATTAGTAATAGGAAACCGTGAGTCAGTATTTGCGCACTGCATTCCGAGACGGTTGCACTGCCGTAGCAGCAGCAGGGAGCGTGATAGTGTCATCACAGACGACTTAAATTAGTAAAGATTTAGCAAGCACGACAGAACATATATTTCACGCAATTGACATTTTGAAGTCCTTTGTGCAGTTATGCAAAAATATAATTCGCAAGTACCGATACCGTCATACTCATCACATCAGAATAGCTGTTTTTCCCGTTTAGATCAGAGTATTATCATTCAGAACCCATATAGGGTTTCATTATTATCTTGGAGCGACTGGCATCTGACCTCCGTAACCCTTGTGACAGCCAGCCCACGAAGTTCTGTCAGCTGAGCCTCAAAGTAATAGTACACGTGAAAAGTAAACTTAGAATCCCCGCGAGTCTCAGACATATTAAAATCCATATGTAAAGGGTTTACTCACGTCGTTTCAGTCGAATATTGCTCCAAATGTTTCGAATCGGTCCGCGATTCATCATCTGGAAGTCCGATCAGTCGCGGTAGCGGTCAATCGTTCGCTGCGCGCCAACGATCTGTACGCGCTATCTGGTAAGTAAACCCTTTTCATATATGTATTTGGCCACTGAGTGAGTGCCACAAGATGGGCAGCATATAGACGGCCTAGGCGGAGATGGCGGGATGACCTGGAGACGTTTCTCAACAGCTGGCCGGAGGAGGCATCTCATCGGGTGTCGTGGAAATTTTCAACTTTGGCCGCACTAGGATCGGCTAGGATTGCGGGTACAGTAAATGACGAGGTTCCAATCTACACAGGGACACATTCCTGGAAGGGAAGTACAACCAACAGTTATAGTAATTTCTAAAATATCGTATAGTGAGCCTACAGTCCTTGAAAAGGTTCATTATTTATCTCCAATTGAGGTGCACTAAATATAAATAAAATTATTTACTATAGGTTGTAAAAATATTCATCCAAGTCTACTTGGATACGGCAACATCCACTAACTATCATATCATAAATTAGTAGATTTTCATGAATATTATGATAAATATATATTACTTAATATTTTCGACTTATCCTACAGCGAGGCAAAAAACCGTATAACACTTTAAATAGAAAGTCCCCCAGTTAATTAAAAGATTAATTTTCTCAATGAGTTTGTGTCCATTTCGGCTTCCTTAATTAAGGCACTTACCCGCTAATGAAGCCTAATCGCCTCTCGTTAACCGACACGTTGACCGCATTATCTCCATCTCACTCGTTTCATTTGCGTGCAAAAGGGACCGAACTATTAAATTGAAATGTTTGCAATTGTCGCCAAAACTTGTTAAAATAATGAAACGCTCGCTATAACAATAGGTAAGTAAGTTGACGACATATTTTTTAGATCATGCTGTCATGAAAGCGACAAGTTTTATTCTGATGTTTTTTTGCGAACTATTGCGAATATAAGTAGATAAGTCACATCTAAATAAATTTCAATTTCCGTTCTTAAAAGTAGTAACGGCTTATGTGAAAACATGTTATCATTAAACGGCCGATTGTCAAATGCTTCTAACAGTTCTAATTCAAATTTCATTTTAAAATACAATCCACATTTTAGATTGTATTTTAAGAAGTGGAGTGTGATCTAAAATGTGGACTGTATCATAGATTGTATTTTAAAATGAAATTTGAATATCTTTAAAAGCAGACAACGAATATGACATTTTAGATGGTGGATATTTAGTAAAAAAAAATAAGTACTAAAAGTTGAACTAGGTACTTTGTAGTTTCCTAGATACTTACTACAAATCTTAAGATATTTACGTTTTTAACTTACGAATAATGTGTGGACTGAGTGAGCACTTACAAACATGTATTATCCAAAAATCTGCCACGTTAGCGGTTTGTTTTGTATTTTACAAATTCCCATATGAGTTTTACTAAACTATATACATATATAGAAGTTTCAATCTGCAGTATTTTCATCAGAAATCGGGTTTTCGAAAGTGTGCGGATTGAGTGAGCATACGAAATTATTTGTAAATCTTTAAATACGTAACCAGGTAATCGACAAATTATTACCTACCTTAAGCATAAGTTTTACTAAAAATTAGGATATAAATATTATATGTTAAATAAACACATTCACAGATTTCGTTGGTTGTTTGTGAGAACTGAGTGAGCATAATACGTTAATGAATGTATTCTTTTTATTTATCGTTTTTTTTTTTATTATTATTATTATTAAATATTATTAAGGGGCAAACATACACAAATCGACCTAGTCCCAAACTAAGCAAAGCTTGTACTATGGGTACTAGACGACGATATACATAATATATAAATACATATATAGATAACATCCATGACCCGAGAACAAATATTTGCCCCGGCCGGGATTCGAACCCGAGACCGCCGACTCAGTAGGCAGGTGTCTACCAACCGAGCCAAACGCGTCGTCAAGTTTTACAAATTCATCAATTAGTTTTACAATTGTTTTAGAACTTTTACTAAATGAGCAGCACATTTTTTTTTTTCATTTTTGAAGGGTGCTCGCTCAATCCACACGCACACCCTACGTCAGACTGATAGCTGCTCCCAGCGGGTCCAAGATCATATAAGAGGGCCTGGGCAAAGCCTCAAACAGACATGGGGCCCCAATCTTTGTTTAGTACAGCTTCCTTTGTCGAAACACCACGTGTCCCTCTCATGGTAACATTCATCGCGCGAAAAGGGTCATACCGCGTATATGTACGGTCAGCTTTTTCCCCAGGGTCCTCGTTCTCCTATTTAACTACACTACTGAGAGACAGCCGCAACAAACTTGCTATAATGAGTCCATTCCATTCAAATCATGACAGTTGTCGCGTCTCATCACGATCGACTGTCACGAATGTTGGTAGAAAGCGGACAATTTGACTATCGCACGCAGCCGGCATACTGATTGGTCCGGTGCATGCAGATGCGATAGGCATCTGTTTTTTTCGACGAAACTGCTAATTACGATTTCGCGTTGACATACTGTCACGCTTGTTTCTTAAATCGCTGCTATTTGTCATGCTCTTGCTAATACCTAAGTATTGACTAGTACTGAAGGCGTAGTATAGGTATTCGTTGCAAAAATTTACTACGTCAGCCACATGAGAGCTCAAAAGTGACGCTCTCAGTAGCCTGTTAAAGATAGCCAGTGTACATTGTACAATGCCAGTGGCCTAAATCGGTCGGGATGCCAAACTCAACTTTTTGTCTGGTTCACGACACGATGGTATACCATTGGAATTGACGTTTTTTGGTTTAATAGACTAATATCTCGATATATCTAGAAGAAATTAATTGAAGTTAAGAATTAAACACGCTTTAAGTATACCATAAAAAATTATCCAATTTGTATCAACAAAAAGCATTATGACTTAAAGAAGAGATCATAGTAATCTACTCAATCCACGAAATAATCTGTTTTTCTCTGGCCGACAAAACAATGCCGCAGTCTCAGACAAAAAAAACAAATTGAATCGTTGACCGGAAGCCGGCATTTGAGCGCGGCGGCGTGACCAAACTCAATTGCTTGATTTGTGAGTCGAATTGAGTTGATGACTGACATGTTGTCGACGCCATGTTTAAGTTGGGTATAATTAATTAGCTGCAATGCGAGATGGTGGTGGTCTTGATTGAATGAGGGATTGAACAAATGGGGTTGTAAAGTTTTCATAAGAGGATTTACTATTGTTGATATCAATATGAGAAAATTCTGCCTGTACACTCCGCCCTCTCCATATCGTTATCACAGTGTAAAAAGTAACAGTGGGCCGACGCCTTTGATGTTTGCGTAAGTGCCGAGACCGCTCAAGGCCACCGTACCTACCAAGGGTTGTCACAGACTTACGCAACTGCCCAAAAAAGGAGGGTAATGTTTTTTAGGGTTCATGTATGTATGTGTACTAATTTTACATATGGAATCCATTTTGGAAATAAAGAAAGCGGACATCACATTTTTTTTAAAGTTGACATGAGTGTCGTTTTCTAGGTTTCTGGGGGTGTCAATTTCAAAGATGGCATCCATTTTGGAAGTAAAGATGGTGGACGTAATTTTTTTTTAAATCGTCATGGATGTCGTTTTCTGGGTTTTTCGGGGGGTGTAGATTTCAAAATAAAAAATTAGATTTAAAACTGGCGGAGATATATTTTTGAGAAATGGCACCAATATCGGTTTTTAAGAAAAATGTATGTCCGCCATATTGGATTTCAAAATGGATGTCATTTTCGTAATCGGAACCCCGAGGAACCTTGGAGATGACACCCATATCGATTTTTAAGAAAAAATAATGTCCGCCATCTTGGATTTAAAAATGGATGTCATTTTGGTTATCGGTACCCCGAGGAACCTTGGAGATGACACTCATATCGATTTTTAAGAAAAATTTATGCCCACCATCTTGGATTTCAAAATCACAAAATGGACGTCATTTTCGTATCCGGAACCCCGAGGAACCTCGGAGATGACACCCATATCGATTTTCAAGAAAAAATAATGTCCGCCATCTTGGATTTCAAAATGGATGTCATTTTCGTGATCGAAACCCCGAGGAACCTTGGAGATGACACCCATATCGATTTTTAAGAAAAAATAATGTCCGCCATCTTGGATTTCAAAATGGATGTCATTTTCGTAATCGGAACCCCGAGGAACCTTGGAGATGACACCCATATCGATTTTTAAGAAAAAATTATGTCCGCCATCTTGGATTTCAAAATGGATGTCTTTCTCGTAATCGATCGGCACCCCGAGGGCCCTTAAAAATAATTAAAAAATCTGACTACAGGATTCATATACAAACGGAAGCAAGGGACAATTTCTTGCTTTTTAAATAAAGTCTTTAACTACGTAACTCGTAATATTATTTTAAATAAGCTATGAAACATGTCCGACATTTTGAATTTAAAAATTCATGTGACATGTCAGATCATATTTTTTTTGTTTACACAGAAACAAACAATTATATAATACTAGCTTTTGCCCGCGACTACGTCCGCGTGGAACTTGGAAGTATGGAAGCAACCTCGTACAACACGATAGATATCCACCTAATCACCTTAATTAATAAAAGAGATTATTTAAAGCGCCTAAGCAAATGTAAGAGCAATTGTGCTTTTGGTCTAATCATTACATTTCCGACAGGGTCATCTATGTCATCATGAATTACTTACTCACTTTTCAATCTTTTTAGGGATAATTTCCAGGATGAAAACTATCCTATGTCCTTCCTCGGATCTTAAACTATCTCCATGCCAAATTTCATCAAAATCGATTCAGCGGTTTAAGCGTGAAGAGGTAACAGACAGACAGACAGACAGACAGACACACTTTCGCATTTATAATATTAGTATGGATACGTAATAGCGATATTTTTGCGGTATTTAAAATTTTACTGGCAGGCTTTTACATCCGACATTTTTTTTACGTTAGCATGAAATGAGAAAATGTATAACTGAGGCGCTATAAAATTTCGCACAGCACATGTCGTATGCACCATTTTAATTGTGTATTGCAAGTTGCAAGACGCGTCAGCCCTCAAAGTCAGTACCCTCATTACTAACAATTTCGTCGTATGACACATGGGGTGCGCCCCTCCCGCCGCCGCCTCTGTCACCCCGCACGATTGCCCTGTCTAGACGCCTTCGTCGACCGACTGTATTGTTTCTTAGACTGTGTCGTTATTATGGAACATTGGTTCCCAAGCTACCTTCAGGTGGCGATCTAGGTTTGAAACATTTAAAGTATCGTAGCTTGCAAACGGAAAATCCGGGCTATTCTTTTCCTATCTGTTTGATGGAAATAGAAGCCTCCGAGATATTCAACTTTCATTGAAATTAGTGACTGGATGTTAGCCAATATCACGTTAAGAATGATTCATTTTATGCTCAGGTTTAGTAACCATCAATTTCTGCACTACTCGTTAAGTTAGGGTCTCATGATGACTTATGCGGTTTTATTTTCAATACAAAATATCCGATAGTTATGAAACAGAACTTCTCGTATCTCTCCACTGTTAAACGTAATATGCTTTATTTCCAGTATATCACTGACATAACGTTACAGTTACTAAACGGTTGTTTAATTGCCGTACACTACACCGCACGCTATAGATACGGCGCGGGCGCAGCGTGGGAACTGGGCCCGTGGCGACATGTGAACGGCCCGATTAGATCAGATTGCCTTATAGCGGTCACATCTTAGTTCTTGGTGCAACATGGGCAGGTATGGCCTTGTAGTACAGGGCCTGTACTATGGGCTGCAGAAATGCATGGTCCATTTATTTACTTAACAGTGCGGAGTGGAAATCATCTTCATCGGCCTCTAACATCTATAAAAAAATATTTAAGCAACGTCCAATAAAGAGATTCGATAGGTCAATTCGGGAGTGGCAATAGGGTTATCATTATCAATTTGTCAAAGAAAATGCAGGGTTACGCGAAAAAATACACTTTCTGTTATTTACCTATTAAGATCAAGACAGTCCCCCGCCAGCCTGTACTAGTTATAGTTTATAGCCCTTGACATTATATGTATGTTCTGGTAGCGTTCAACGATTACAAATCATGTGTTTACCAGTACCTCTACCATGAGTTGCTTTCGAAAACTGTCGACACGCTGACTATCGTCGCTTGCGAGGAAACGCAATTCGAATAGAGTTACTCCTACACACGTAAATTGCGGTAGTGTGAGTGTATGAGACACTCGCCAACGTTTATTCTAACTTCACACCGAATCAATCTGTCTCTTTCTAACTAAACTTAAGAGAATGAGGAAGATTCATAGCGGCCAAAATAAAACATGGCGGATTTACGGTAGCGAGTATCGTTTACGTGACGTGACAATGTCGGCACCATGAGATTCAAATTTGACAGGTTCACCTCGAAACTATCGAAAATTACGCTCACGACTGTAGTTATAACTCTCACTGCCAAATCGAAGGGTGAAATCATATTAGATTTTTTGTTTTATAATGTTTTTCAATTATTAGTGATACAAATAATGTCTGCAAGACATTTTTAGAGTAAAATATGTCAGCGAAGCCTATAATAATATGAAGAATAACCACGCTGCAAGTTATGTAAAAAGTGTAATCCGCTATGTGAAAAGTGAACGTTTTAGTGAAAGATGTGCCCTGAACACCCGAATACAATGTGACTGAGTCAACGAAAGTGAAGGCGAAATTCCGGCTTGAGGATGCAAGCATACAGTTGCTTTTTGGATGTGGGTCCGTCGTCGGTCCGAGGAGCCTTCATGCACTTCTATACAGTGCTAGTGGAAAAAGTTTACTCTGTCTACAGTGACAGCTGTGAAAGTAAAGGGATTACTCAGAAAAACATTAAAGGGACTTACTTCCCTTACAGTACAGACCACTGCACGTATATATTATTATTATGAATTCATTTCAGAAGCAAAAATGAGGACAATTGACAACTGCGAATTGAATCAACATGATTACAAACATACTGGTATTATGCAATATTGATTGCACTGCTTTATCATTGATAAACAAAAATAAGCCAAAGTAGTGTTAAAAGAAGTTTATTCAGTCTTTCTGCTAGAGTGCAAAAGTCATTTGTATTTTGAACACAATGATTGTGATTCTCTGTGATGCATGTAAATTTTTAATATGTATACTTTACTCTTGTTAATATGGTTTGGATTTGAGTGTGTTGAGTGTGACTGCACAAACATTGGTGTGGTGCTCTTAAAAAAAAAGGCCTCCGATTTCTTACAGGGTGTCCACATGTAGCTGTTACTCACAGATCCATGTTTGTAGAACACAAAATTATGACAGTTGTTTCCTTATATTTGTGCTGTGTCTGCTTGTATGTATTTAAAAATAAAGACCAACTAAAAGTCTCTAGACAAAACACATACAAACTCCTAAGAAATAAAAATGAATTTTTAGTACCCAAGAGTAATTTTAAATATTTTGACAAAACTAAGCTGAACTGCAATTAGAACTTATAATAAATTGGACATTAGTATTAAGGAATGTAGTAGCTACAGAGTATTTGAACGAAAATTGAGAGATTATTTTACAAGTAGACCATTCTATTCAATTAAGGAATTTTATGCTAGAGCGCTAGATTAATTTTAAATAAGTATTCAATGTCATTATTTTAATTTTCATTCAAATACGACATGTGTATAATTAAATTTATTTTGTTATCAATAATGAATTGATTTTACTTGACGCTGTATTTATTTTAATTGAGTATTTTTTTACTTTTACTTCTATTTTATACTTGTATTTGCACGCATTTAAGTATGTTTTATTGCAAATAAATTATTGATTGATTGTTATCTTAAATTTTATATGTTAAGAGGCCTTATACATTATTAAATGTACAATTTTTCATATAACAAATATATTGATAATTTCAACAAACTATTTAATGTCAATAATACTTTTCCCTGAGTTCTAGATAGTAACAAAGCTATTTCACATTTTTATCGTGTAAAGTCGAATATAAGTTGAAAACACCACTTTGCTATATGAATTTTGTCAATCTTGAGTACTTTTTGGGAAAAAATTATCAATGAAAAATTCAAACTGTAGGTTTCAAATATATCAGTTCTAACTAAGTAATAACATCAATATATTAAGAAACATGTTTGATCATAGCAAAAAATCCTTAAATAGAGGGCAAAATCAAATCAGATTTTAATTTTTTTACCTTGCTGTAGTGAGTAGATTCCTTCACTCGCTCAGCTTTCAACTTCAACACTAATAACAACTTTTAAGGCTTGCACGTCAATAACTATTACTCATTAAGTTCATGTCTTTTAATTTTTTATGATGAACCTTTTGAACGCCAAGCTGTGAAACTATTTAACGTGCCACTGAAGTCACTACAAAACATAAAGAAGTGCTCCAAAAGTAGTTGTAGCCTTTTTAATTACAAAGTTTTTGATTGAAATTTGGACGACTGTGGCCGATATGGCATCAGTGGCACGATTTGTAATTGACAGCCACAGCCGTCTTTCACAGGCTATATATGACATGTGTATGTACAGTCGCCATCAGATATATCGCAACATACAAGGCGTTCATAAATATGTGAACATGTACTGTAACGCCCAGTCAATAAGGGTCGTGTTCACATATTTATGAACGCCTTATATGCTGCGATATTACTGATGGCGACTGTACCTAGTTTGCCCAAATGTAAGTTTGGCAGAGAAAAATTGTTTTTTCTCAGCTAACCACAGCAGTACGGTACTGGAAAGTTGCCATAGGTAGCCAACACGTCAGGAAGACTCAAATAAAGAATATACATGATATAATCCGTTTAAACTGTTTTATTCATATAATTCCATGTTTTTAAATTTTTTGATTTCTCTTGCAACATGATAACATCTTTAGTATGTAAGCACATGTTAATAGAAACGCTTCTAATAAACGTTATCTTTACAACTCAAAAAAATTAAAATACTTTTTTTAATTTCTACCAACAGGATATTATACATTACATTCAGTAATCAATTACTTAATCAAACATATACTTAAATGGTTTATATAGGTCACTATAAAATTATACTAAACAACAAAGGTTTCTTTTCAATTAAATGCACAGTATTTTGGAGCACTGGAATTGTTTAAAATTCTCATTGCTATCTGAAACATTACTGTCGGAGTCAGTAACCCTTAATGATGAGGAAGGCAGGCGACGAATGACCCGTTCAAAACAAGACATATCACGATGTGATTTTTCAATTTTCATCATCAAGTACAATTTTTCTCTTAGCCGTTTTGACAACTCCTGACTCAGATCTTTTTGGACGGCATAGAAAAATCTTGAAAGGTGATGTGTGTAACGACAAGTGGTAGTTGCTTTCATTAGCATTGTGGTAATACTTAGATTTTGGTATATTGTCTGCACAGCCTTGCTTCTATAATGTACATTGTCTTTTGTTGTTACTCGAACAGTCTTCTGCAGGTATTAGAGGATTTTTGATAGATTCATCTTGAGTTTTTGGCAATTCTGAAAAAATAAATATTCAAGATAAGTAACATAATTTAAGTGTAAACATAAAAATTATAATTATATTATTAGACTTTTAGGGTTCCGTACCCAAAGGGTAAAAACGGGACCCTATTACTGAGACTTCGCTGTCCGTCCGTCTGTCACCAGGCTGTATCTCAAGAACGGTGATAGCTAGACGGTTGAAATTTTCACAGATGATGTATTTCTATTGCCGCTATAACAACAAATACTAAAAATAAAATAGAATAAATATTTAAGGGGGGCTCCCATACAACAAACTTGTAATAGATTATGGTACGGAACCCTTCATGCGTGAGTCGGACTCGCACTTGCCCAGTTATTGTAAAATTAGATATCATACCTGGAGGCTCAATTATTTATAGCACCATTCTGTGACAAGGACAATTTCTCGATGAGATCCAGTATCAGGCAGCCGCCTCTTGCAATCATCTTGACAGTGAAATTAACTTGGAACAGCCTCATCTGTAAGAAATATCTTCTGACTAAAGCCCTTTTTGTACTTCATGTAGTTATTTGGGTTTTTTTCCATCTGAAATTTAACATAACTGATATACCAACTATCTTATACCATATTCTAATATTATATTTATAACAAAACAGCACATAAAATTATAAAGAACATAGATAAGCTAAACAACATAATATAAAAATGTTTGTAATTCCCGAGTGACGTGTTGTAATTTTGTAAACAATATAGGGTTTAATAAATCTAAGGCCACATCCAATAGGTTAGGAATTAAAGATGTTATTTTGTTTTGATTTAAGTATACTGATAGTTCTATCCACTAGCTCGTAGGTAAAAAAATAATTGTTACTTACGTGTGATTGAGTGTGATCTTCACACATAAATACATTAATGTGATAGAATGGCATTCGGATCTCCCCGTAGCCACATTTTTCGTCTTTTGCGTTTCGCCGGTAAGAAACAAACAGTTCTGTGGAGTATTTATAGATGTATTTGTACATTGTGGCACTACACACCAAAAAAACACTGCCTTTATACCATTGTATCCAAATTTTTTGAATAAAGTCGATGAATCTCACTTTTCTATTTACGTTTTATGGATGTGACGTCACGCATGTCAAGATTGTGAATGTCAATTGTCAAAGTGACTGGCGCGCGGCGCTATTAAACCCGTTCGAGACCTTCCGATCCGATCCGATTTATCGGAAGAAAAGCCCTAACAATTGCACTACACATTATCCGATTTCTTTCGATAAATCGGACAATTGCACTACACATTATCCAATTGCTTCCGATCCGATTAAAACCCGCTCCAGACCTTCCGATCCAATCCGATTTATCGGAAGCAATCGGATAATGTATACATAGTGCAATAGGCTAGTAGACTCAGTTTTGAAATGTATTTGAAATGGTTAATAATGATCTTACTAGCTCTAAAAAAAGTCTTGTATATTTGTGAAAACTAGAAAGCTAAATTTTATCAATTGAATGTTAGAAATTTCATGAACAGTCAAAAACGCCGTCCGCCATTTTTTCCTTTTGCTAATCTGTGGTGTGACGTAGAATTACCTGTAAATATTGGAAATTCGACCGTCGTATAGTGCCATTCCGCTCACTCCAATATATTTTGACAGGAGATCGAGAGGGACGGCACTATTCGAAGTCGTCAAAGTAGACTTTCAGTTTTGTTTACATGACCGATGACGTCACTATCATAAGCCAACATGGCGGTCAGCGTTTTAAGCATTTCAAAATACAGATTGAAAACCATATTTTCAAATTCAATTTTTTCAGCCATCTTTCACTTTTATGAATTGAAAAATATAATATTTAGGTTTCCTTTGCTAAATACTATACGGAATATTATAAACGTTAGTTTATTACAATTTGATATGAGTCAACTAGCCTATTGTCCGATTTATCGGAAGAAATCGGAACCCGTTCCAGACCTTCCAATCCGTTCCAATTTATCGGAAGAAATGTCCTGAAGCCTGCTCCAGACCTTCCGATCCGATCCGATTTATCGGAAGAAATGTCCTAACAATTGCACTACACATTATCCGATTTCTTCCGATAAATCGGACAATTGCACTACACACTGTCCGATTGCTTCCGATAAATTGGATCGGATCGGAAGGTCTGGAGCGGGTTTAACAATTGCACTACACATTATCCGATTTCTTCCGATAAATCGGACAATTGCACTGCACATTATCCGATTTGTTCCGATAAATCGGATCGGATCGGAAGGTCTGGAACGGGTTTTAGAGTAAGGAAAATTCAATAGAGCTCGTGTTACTTAGTAGAAACCTACGATTATATCTGTGTCTCTGCAAAGCACGTCAATTTTCCGCAAGAAAAAACGAGACGACAGATACTTTGTGACGACGATTTTTGTCAACACGTCGACTACAAAGAAAAAAAACCCATGAGTCAAAGTTTTGGTTGTTAGTGACGCCCAAATAGATTTATCGATGCGACATCGATAAGACTACTATTATATTATATCACTACATAGTAAAAAACAAAGTCGCTTCGAGCTGTCTGTCTGTCTGTCCCTATGTATGCTTACATCTTTAAAACCACGCAGTGCATTTTGATGCGGTTTTTTTAATAGATAGAGTGACTCAAAAGGATGGTTTATTACATAGATTTTGGAAGATAGGGCGTTGAAGACCTCACACCGTTCAAGCCTAAACGTCACAAAGGCCTCTGTCTGTCCAAAAGGCCAGTCTGTCAAGATGTTTATGCTACCATATAAAGTAGGGGAGTAAGCAGATGATAATGACATCACTGACGATTATCTACATTTTTTTTCGCATTAACTCGCTATGCTTTGACTTAAATCTTTATTGAATCTTCCGCAAAGATAGCATTCCATAAGCTTGGAACCCTTTTCAAGGTGAGGCTGAATTGAATCGCAAAACTTAATCTTGGAGATTTTTTATAATGCTCTGTTTTTTATCTTTGCACTAAGAAAATTGTAATAAAATCCAAGTGAACCAAAGCGATAACAATAAAATAAACCCGCGTATTTATTTTAATATTATATTCTATATTACAGGATTAAAGTTAAGCATAAGAAGTTATTTTTATGGATAAATCAATTTATTGACATTAATTGTCAAAATTTCATATTTGTAAAGGTGAAAATTAATATAGACATAAATTCAAGTGTACAAATGCAATACTCTCTGCATCGTGTACACTTGAATTTATTTTTCTGTAATTATGTGAAGAAATGTAAGAAAATACATAAAATAACCGAAATCTACGACAACTATGCATGCATAGAGCTGTAGGTAGTCTTCAACACGGATAGTGAAAAAAATTAACTGTTAATAATGTTAAGCTCAACCTCATTACTTTTATTTTCCTTTCCATTGTGTCACAGTGATTACGTCCTTTTTCTAAGTGCAATAGAGAAAAGTAATAAAATTGTAGTCTTAAAAATATGAAGTGTTGTCAAATCTTAGCAACTATAATTATAATGATAAATTTTTCGATATCGATAAATCTATTTGGGCGTCGCTTACAACAACAAAAAAGACACATGTGCTGAACACGTCCTTGAATTTGACGTGTTGACAGACATTCTGTCGTCTCGTTTTATCTTGCGGACACTTGATGTGCTACACAGAGATAGCAATAAGGTCGTAGGTTTCTACTTAGTAACACGAACCCTATTGATATTTCCTTACTCTAAGGGCTAATATTATTCTTACTCAGCCATGTCAATATAGTTAGAAAGAGACGGATTCATTTGATGTGAAGTTAGGTGTATTTGCGTGACGTATTTTACTACACGTACTTTCGAATCGAGTTCACGTTAGCGAGCTCATATGACTCATGGTGCCGACCGCTTCTGGTAGTTCTATAAGGATCCGCTAGAGGCGCCGTAAAAGTTTTCCATACAAATCCGTCACGCATTCGCTAGCGAGTACGGTATTTGTAAACTCATGGTAGAGCTACAGTTGGCTATTCTGACCTACTTATAATTGCTCATAGGATACGTATACGAAACGGGTGATTCACGGCCAGTCTAAACAGTCTAAGTGCACTTTGTTTATGGTTTCTAGAGGTTAGTTGACTACTGGCGGCAGAAATTGTTTGAAATATTAAAATTTACATGAATTACAAAGGTGAACTCAAAATGCTTTTACGAATATTTTAGAAGGATTAGTAATTCGAATTTAAGGATTATTCGTTCATGATCATGACCAACCTGAATAAAAAGTTTAAATCATTTAACTCAAATCGCAAATGGTTGAATGCTGGATCAGAATATAAAATGTTGTCTATTTAACATTTCTATAATATTATTTTGAAAGCGTTTGAAAGCCACAAATTGTAAAATGGAATTAAGAGGCCTTATTCCTTTTTAAATGCTCATTGTTTTTGTCATTTTTTTCTACGATCAAACATGTTTCTTAACATATTATTGATGTTACTACCTAGAACAGGTCTATTGGGATTTATTGGTATATATTTGAAACCTACCGTTTAAATTTTTCATTGATAATTTTTGTTTCCAAAACTACTCGAAATCGATAAAATTCACGCGACAAATTGTTTTTTTTTTTCAACATTTTTTCGACTGCACGCAATGAAAGCGTGAAATAGCTATACCTAGAACTCAGGAAAAAGTATTATTCAATTTAAAAAGTTGGTTGGAATTATCATAATATTTGGAATAATATGAAATATTTTTTTAAAAGGAATAAGGTCGCTTAATCCCTTCTAAGTTCTGACAGAATATCAATGAAGTGTCAATGAGAGGAGTTACAATCGACTCACTCGTGATGAGCCACACCACATGTAACGTCAAGCGGAGGGTGTGTCCCAGCCGTAATTATAAGAATGCAGAGTTGGTCTAATGCCCTTAGCACAAGCCTAGCCTTAATTATGGGACTAGATCTATTTGTGTGAGGCTGTCCGATATTTATTGACGACGCTTTCGGCTCGGTTTGTAGACACCTGCCTACTGAGACGAATCCCGGCCGGGGCAAATATTTGTGTGATGAACTCGAATATTTGTTCTTGGGTCATGGATGTTATCTATATATGTATTTATATTAATTTGTTTATCGTCGTCTAGTACCCATAGTACAAGCTTTGCTTAGTTTGGTACTAGGTCGATTTGTGTATGATTGACCCTTAATGTTAATTTATTTTAGGGTAAGGTTGCGATCATTGGACCGGCTCTTTCATTGGACCACGTTGGTTTCTCGGAAACGAACAAATTTAAAAATCCACGATGGCGTTTAAACGCTACCTATTTGTACCAGTAAACTCCCCTGCTCCAGCCAGTTCGCCCGTGGCCTTCGTCAGGAAAGCACGTACATCGGAGTGTTTCGCGCGCTCCTGATGGTAAATTACGGCGCTTTTTTATATCATGTAAGTACAGTTTTTAAAGATGTTTAATGTGGGTTTTTTTATTAATTGCGTACTTTATTTATCTGTTTATCAAATTTTCTAATCAATATGGTTCGATCAATAACGGTTTTTTTTTTCTAAAAATGGTTTAGTGTTTGCACAGCAAATTGCCATGATTGGACCGGAGAGAGGATCTTTGATTGGACTGGTCCAATCATAGAAACTTTTAAAATTGAAATTTGAATTGGTGTATTTTGTTTTAGCATGGCAAAACGTGGCGAATATTATGCATGGAACGAAGAAAGCATGAGACTTGCATTAGATGCTTTACGTAACCAAGAAGTTGGTCTGAACAGTTGTGAAAACTATTCGAAGAATTTAAGTTTAAGTAAGAAGATTGTGTTATTTTGTTTTTAACATTACTAAGTTTTGAAATTGTTCTTACTTTTTAATAAAACCGCTCTGATAATAAATCATTGGTTTGATTATAAAATTTTATTTTATTTGTTTGAATTCCAATGGGTGCGTTGAATGGACCGCTACGAAAAATTCCCCAAGTCCAATTATAGCAACTAACTGGTCCAATCAAGGAAACAGTGGTTCAAACAAAGCAACCTTTGCGAAACCGGTTTTTATTTATTTATTAATATATGGTAATTAAAAAAAATCTCTATTGGCACCTATATGTTCTTTTATACAAGACTTATCAAACTGACTATTCCACACTTCCCTAATTATAATATTTCTGCTGATATGGCCATCCCAAGTAAAGTGGTCCAATAATCGCAACCTTACCCTATTTATTTATTAAAGAGTGATTGACTTTACTTGGATTGCGGATTTTATGACATTTGACCTATACCTATCTAATTCAGTCGTGGCTGTGGCGAGGTAACTACTATTATTAATCTTATGATCTATCCGCGAGGCATAAAAATATCGAATTTTGCATTGTATTACTATGTAGTAGTATAATGTGTAACTGGTTGCCAAACTAGGTATTATGTGCTACCTACCTCTCTAGCAAACAATTTTAAATGATTGAAAGCTTCAATAATTTCATTCTACTGATTGCTCACTAAGAAAAACTGTTTTTATTCTCATATAAGGTTTGCCATTTCAACGTATACCGTAGCGTCCCATAAAATCAATATAGTCACAGTGTTTTTAAAAGAAACGTTAATGGCTTTCGACAGTTTCAATATACGTGTACGGAAAAAATGAGTAAGTACCTAGTAATCTAGTATATGCAGTTAGAAACTAGAAACGGTATCAGAAACGTGTTTAACCTGGATATGTGATTTTTTGTATAAATATTAACACTGACATAGGTTAACAAGTGTACCTAACGGTGACCTTTTCACATTTACACGATAACTCGACCGGTTCACAGTTACCAGTTACCATATGACTCCCTATACCTACATAGCTAACCTATACTGTATGAGAATTCCTATCTGTCACATTGACGGGATCAACTAAAATGTTTATCGCAACAAAGCTCTTAAATAAATTGAAAAAAAAAAAAAAAAATGGTAGGGTTGGTGATCATCATGCTGATCTATAATGGCTATGATTACTGGGAACGCTTTAGTTGATATCCGTAAAGTGACAGAGAGGACTGAGTGACTGGGAAGTGACTATTGCAGCTTTCATGTTAGCGTAACGTAATTATAACGTATCTTCTTATAGTTATAAACATCATTGAGGGCAAGGGGATGACGTGCCAGGTTGGACATATTGAATTATTTTACATATTTTCGGTTATAAACTAATTTTCGAGTGCCTGAATTATTTACTCTCGCGCAATCTTCGCCTGTTAGACACCTTATATGAAATTGAACAAATAGCATTTGTATTTTTGTGCTATGTATTACAAATATTTGCATCCACGCCTATTACTACCGCGATACAGCCTAGTCCGGGGCCCCCTGGTAATTCTGGATTTTAACATGTCATGCACGCCTCTACATACTATTTCTTGCTGTACTTTATTGTTGTTATTTTTTGTGCAATAAATTATTATTTTTATTTGAAAACAATTGCGCCTACCAATTTAGTTTCTGCGGTACCGCAACAACTGTATCGCACAGGGCAAGGAACCTGCAACTAGGGTTTGCAATTCGAATATTCGTCTATTCGAATATTCGAATTATTCGCCATAAATAGTATTCGAATTCGACAGCACTCAATATTCGAATAAAACGAATATTTCGAATAGTGCAGAAATTTGTTTGAAATTATTCACGTTTGCGAAAAAATATCATAAAATGCCAGGATTAATAAAATTATACTTCTTCTGTGCTGTAATGTTATGATGCTGAATGACACTATGATGTAAGTAAACCAAAATCATAATTCTAATACAAACTAAATGTTACAACTAAATGTTGCTGAAGTTAAACACGCGGTGATGAAGATGAAAAACCGAAAGCTACGGGGACAGATGAAATCCCTGCAGACTTATGGAAAGCCCTCGGACCGATAGCCGTGGTTTGGCTTACTAAGCTATTCTACATCATCCTAGCTACCAAACGCATACCAGAGTCTTGGCGTGAAAGCTACATACTACCATTTTACAAAAACAAAGGAGATGTAGCCCAATGCGGAAACTACAGGAGCATAAAACTTACATCACATACCCTAAAAATATGGGAAAGAGTGATAAACAAACGAATCTCCAATATCTCGCCAATATCCCCAAACCAGTTTGGCTTCACAGCATCCAGGTCAACCACCGACGCAATACAGACATTAGGATTATAATGGAAAAATATAGAATCAACAACAAAGACCTACACCTTATATTTATTGACGAAAAAGCTTTCGATAGAGTACCCCGTAAATTAGTATGGCAGGCTCTACGTGCGCAGCATGTACCAGAGTACTACATAGAACTAGTACAAGACATTTATAAAAATATCAGCACAAGAGTACGAAGCTTGGCTGGTGTTAGTGAGGCATTCGAGGTCAAAGTGGGAGTTCATCAAGGGTCCGTGCTCAGCCCACTTCTATTCAATTTGGTCATGGACTGCCTGACCCGGGACATACCGTCGCCACTACCGTGGACCATGATGTACGCCGACGACATAGTTCTGGCTGCCGATACCGCATAAGATTCGCAGGAACTCTTAAACATGTGGACAAATGCCCATACAACACATGTGGCCTAAGGGTTAGCAGGAGCAAGACTGAATACCTGAAATGCCCTTTTAGTGGTGACAGTACACCAGAAACAATCTGCAACGGAACACCTGTTCCTACTGAAGAAAAATTTAAATACCTTGGCTCTATGCACACCCGATGCCAACGTATGCTCGGACGTGACACTCAGGATTAATGCCGCTTGGCAAAAATGGCGAGCACTTACTGGTGTACTGTGTGACCCGCGTATCCCCATACAGATCAAGGGTAAAGTGTACAAGACGGCAGTTCGTCCGGCGTTACTATATGGGTCTGAATGCTGGACAACAAAGAAGTCGCACGAACAAAAAGCACATACCAATGAGATGAAGATGCTTAGGTGGGCGGGAGGTGTAACCCGAATGGACAGAATCCGTAATGAATACATACGAGGTAGTTTCAAAGTTGCACCAATCTCGGATAAAATCCTGGAAAACCGTTTTCGTTGGTATGGCCACGTCAAAAGAAGAGAAGAAGACCATGTGGTACAAATTGCGCTGAAACTACCAGAGCAGAGGAGAGGTAGAGGCCGCCCACCATCCACCTGGTGGAAAAACATATAAAAAACCTCAAAAAAGCCCTATTGCCTGAAAAGGCAACCCAAGATCGCATGATCTGGCGCAGAAATGTGAGGAGACCCGACCCCAAATAATGGGATAAGGAGAAGATGAAGAAGAGAAGAAACTAAATGTTACAATTAACGTAATATCTCAGAGAAATACTTTAATTTAAGTATTATTAAAGTTTGGAAGATGCGACTTCCAAACTTTAATAATACTTAAATTAAAGTATTTCTCTGAGAGATCTTAGCGTTCACACTAAGCTCGAGTCTCTAGGGTAATAATTTTGCCTATGCTACTCTATGCCTCTGAGACCTGGTGGTGGTGGTGTCTATATAAGGGTGACATCAAATGTCTAGACACAGTTCATCTACGAAGTCTCCGAGCAATATGTTTGTGGTGGCAGGATCTAACTCGGCGGTTCTGCGTTCAACAGGCATATCAGGTATAGAGTGTGTGCTCATAGAAGGTCACCCGTTGGTGTGGGCACTTTATTCTTTATTCGATAACAACATGAGTTGTGTTTGAAATAGATATAACAACATACAAACAAAACCAAAATTATCAAATTATTCAAATCATACACTAAGAATCATAAGTCGTTAAAGCTTTGTATGTATGGCACCATCAAGGTTACCTGAAGTAGTTTTTTACTCTGAGCTTACCTGTGGCAAACGCAATGCTGGCGGGCAATATCTGCGCTACAAGGATGTTTTAAAGGGCCACCTAATGGCCACCGGCATATCATGCGACTCGTGGGAGGAGCTTGCAAAGCAACTCAGAGATCTGACTAGCGAGCTGCTGGCAGTGAAAGTTTAGAAAAAATTTAACGCGCTCGCATTCAAGACCTGGACGCCAAACGTCATCACCAAAGGACTCGGTCCAAGCAGCCCTCGTACAACTACACGTACAAATCATCTGGCCAACTTTGTTGTATTGTATCTCAAGCTGTCGGACTTCCCAAACCAAATTTGGATTTGCAAGCCACGCTCGCGCCCATGCTCGTAACAATAATCAATTGAATGAAGAGTTTCTTTAACCAGATTGTCAGGATGTCGCCGTGGATGGATACGTCTGGGTAAACATCAGAACTGATAGATTTTTGTGTAGACACAAAAAGAGTTTGCCCTTTATTAATTTGTTTTTATGTTAACTCGTAACAAAAAGTGAGATTGTAATGTAACTGTACTGTGATTGATTGATTTGTAATCGTTTAAATTTCAAAGAAATATTCTTTGATTTAAAGCTAACATCATAAAAGTTGGTTTTTTAAATAGTAAAGCAATTAAATTTTAATTATACGTTACGTATTTTACAATTATACGAATTGTAACCATTATATTGCTTTATTTTCATAAATATTCGTATTATTCGAAAAATTCGAATATTAGGAATTGAAGTATTCGTATGATTCGAATACTAATTTTGGACGAACATTGCAAACCCTACCTGCAACGGTGCATGGAGTGGAAGCGGGATGGACTTATATGGTGTCACGTGAACTAAAAGAGAGGTCGGAAATATTGCTGATCGTTTGACACATTTTGATTACTAAGCTTCTAAAGACAACTGTCTGTAGACACAGTACGATTCACTGATGTACATCAGTACGTCTATAAGATCTCTAAGATCAAATCAAGTAAATTTTGACATAATTTGACTTGAGCAAGACTTGAGCTTGACATCATTTAATCTTGAACTACCTAAGTAAGTAAAAGATGGAGATGACATATAATATTCTGAAATATCCATCGCCTAAGATTTAGCGCCAAATAAATAGGTACCTAATATAAGTATTAGACCCATAGCCCAGAGTCCCAGAACAGATTCTATTGCAATTTCAGAAAAATCTTCAAAGATGGCCATGTATTTGAACTTCGGCGCCGGCGCCGAAGGTATCAGGCAAATTGTTAGCATTCCGATAGCCTAATTTCAATCACAAGATCTTTTATCAAGTTATATTTATATTTAATCTATATATGATAAAGGTTTATTTGTAGGGATTTATCTTGACAATCTTTTGACAAGGTAGAAATAACTATTTGGACAGTATGTTGTATAAAACTATGACACAGAATATCATTCACGAAAATGTTGACTGACGACTGGCACGATTAGGTAGCCATTTACAGTATGGAGCGTTTTTAACCCTCCGTATTAATGTTGAACTTTGAGGGCCATTTCTGACTTTTAGACCAGTCTAAGTGTAGTTAGTCCCATATATGTATTATATACATTTGATTTCAATAAAAAATAGAATCGACTGACAATTTAAAAAAAAATTTCGTCATGCCTAATATTCTACTTATACCTACTTCGAAAAGCCTGCCATTTCATGTTGCTGCGTTGGCCGAGTCAAACAGAAAAATCTATATATGCCGTGTTAGGGATTGGTACACAAATTAACGTTATTTTCAGGCGTCCGAAACAATATTTTGCGTTGCCCACGCTGCGCTTGCCGGTACGTGGCCTCCATTCGAGAACCTTTCTGCCCCATCGGCCGTCAGTTCTACTTGCTATGTGCCCCGCCCACTGCCACTTCAGCTTGCTAATCCGTCGGGCTGTATCAGCGACTTTTGTTCGTTCACGGATCTCCTCATTTCTGATTTGATCTCGCAAAGAAACACCGAGCATAGCCCTCTCCATAGCGCGCAACTTTGAGCTTTCCTATAAGGCCCACAGTAAGAGGCCACGTTCCTGTTCCGTATATCATCACTGGATTCACTGGTAACACGCATTGGTTGTAGACTTTCGTCTTTAGGCACTGAGATATTTTGGACGAGAAGATATTGTGTAGTTTCCCGAACGCTGCCCAGCCGAGTTAGATTCGAAGATTTATTCAGGTGGCATCTATTACATAAGCCACGGACTACTTAGCCTAGTTGATGAATCTTAGGTTAGTTAATTCGTGACATAAACAATCGCATACACAAAAAAAACAAGACCCGGTAGCCAAAATGTTACCAAAGAATCCGCGTTCCCGCCGAAATAACCGCCCGCCTTTGTTGTAATTCAAATGTGACCATTGGAAATAATGTAGGTATTCTATTTTTATTCAAATGCGCTGCATCGATTACCAGTCGTATACCTATAAGACCAACCAACTGGAAATAATGGCTGTTAAAAATAAACCGGAGTCAGTATTCAGTTGGACAATTAACAAATTGCTTTTTTTGTCGTCAACTTAATTTGGAACATACGAGGGGCGTCTGAAAAGTTCTAAGCCTAAGATAGAAAAAAACAATTTACACAAATGAACTCGTGTTTATTTTTCAATATAGTCTCCTCCTAAATCAATGCATTTTTTACATTTTTTATACAGCGCTTTTAGGGCATTAAAAAAATAATCTTCATTTTGCCCTTCAAAATGCTCCTGTACAGCCGCCTTCATCTCTTCGTCACTTCTAAATCGCTTTCCCCTCAACTCTTTCTTCAAATTATTGAATAGAAAATAATCGCTTGGGGCTAGATCTGGGCTGTAGGGTGGGTGGTCAATTTCGTCAAAACCAACTTCCTTCAGAGCACGCCTCGCAACATTAGCGGTGTGAACGGGTGCGTTGTCTTGCATAAACAAAATGCATTTCCTTAGTTTACCCCGCCTTTTCTCAACTATGGCTTGTCGCACCTGTCTTATTAGATTTGCATAATAAGTTCCGTTTATCGTAGAGCCTTTTTCTAAATAATCGATTAAAAGAATGCCATCACAATCCCAAAATACCGTAGCCATTAACTTAGAGACTGACTTTTGCACTTTAAATTTCTTCGGCGGCCTTTCACCCTTTTCAATCCACTGCATCGACTCAGACTTACACTCCGGATCATACTGTCTGATCCATGTTTCATCAACAGTTACTATTCGGGAACAAACTTCATCTAAATCATCTTCGCACAATTCTAAAAACGCCCGAGAAGTTTCCACACGACGTACTTTATCGACGGCCGTTAGCATTTTCGGTACCCAACGAGCACTGACTTTACTCATGTACAAATGTTCATGTAAAATTTCTCCGACTCTTTCTTTACTAATACCTAAGACCTCAGCTATTTGCCAAACCTTAATTCTTCTATCTTCTAATACCAGCTTTTTGACTTTTGCTACGTTTTCTTCGGTCACTACCGATATTGGCCGCCCTGAGCGGGGGTCGTCTTCGATCGATTCCCGTCCGAGTTTAAATAAGCGACCCCACTTTTTGACTGTGGCATAAGAAGGCCCAGAATCACCGTAAATAATAGCCATTTCCTCAAAAATACACTGCGGTGATTTGTCACTTTTTGTAAGGAATTTAATTACAGCACGGTGCTCAATTTTCGTAATATTCGTTGGTAATTCACACATGATGTACTTTTCCGTTGAATATCTCGAAACAGAATAATAAAAACGTGACATGTTATTTTTTAATAATTGGTTTTTAAATGGCCTTTCTAGTGGCCAGTATCATAAACGCATATATAACCTCGAAATACCTTAGGCTTAGAACTTTTCAGACGCCCCTCGTAATTGATGTCAAACGTGATTTGGGTTGGAACAATAAAAATGTGTCATGTATATAAATTCGGCGCTTCACATTCTGGAAAAGTATATATCGTGTCAACGACCTGAGATCAGGACAACGTATCTAGTGCATCACTGCAGTAGATAAGCGCAGATCAGGCGTCTAAAACAGACACTGGAATAATACCACGAAGAGTAACTTATTTTTTCTTTAACGCACCTTTTTTCAATATCCTAACTTTTATATCTTCTATAAATACGTGAAACTGTTGCGTTGTTTTTTCCATTGTTATATTTCAACATCCGGCATAAATTATAGCAAAGTGTGAGATGATAGAAACGCAGATAAATCGAAGAAGAAACGACATGTCGTTTGTCCCAATGCTCTCAAATACTATTAACAACTTAATGATGCTAATTCAAAAACAGACTTGATAAAAAAAACTTCTTTAGTGTTTTGTAAGTAAATTAAATGAAAAAAGTCTGTCTTATTACCGCCACCTTCGACGACGACGACAATGAACGATTTTAACGAGGCAAACATAAATTTACTATTCTTTTTTTTAATCATTGTAACAAGACAACTGTATCTTCAATCGTTCCGCGGTTTACAATGTTTACTAAGTAGATTAATGTAACCCTTTGAGAAAGTCGGTGATCCCAGTTGCACAATGCTTCCGTGTGTACAACAATGCGTACCATTCACGTCTTTAAATAGACCACTTCATTCATGCTGTCTATTTCGGAACGGGATTATCGTATTTTCAGCCAGACGCTCCTTGACATACCACGGCGCGTCATAAGGTTGAAAAAATAAAAAGCATAGATTTATGATGTTACATTTTTTATTTTTAAATATTGTTTATGGTTTTAGTTTATGATGAATTGATGATAGCCGCTGTTGTAATGTATTTGTCGTTAACGTTAATAATAGTGTTGTTTTGACGGTAAATGTGCTACGAATATTGTTTTCAAAATAGGTACGTTTGTCGAAACGCAGTTGTTTTAACATAACAATACACATACGGTCCTGTCTTTGCTTACATAGGGCTTCTAAGCCTCGATTACCAGTGGCTGCAACGGCAATTACGATGTCTAATTACTACACAGTGATTGTTAGTTAATTTCCGGATTAGACAAAAAATTTAGCGCAGTCTAACCGGTTATCAACTAGAAAGAAAAAAAAACGTAAATAAATACATCGCTAAAGAGGGAATTTATTAATTTCCAGGAAACCGCCTACCTAAGTACTAAAATTACAATTATGAACTACGTCGACAAACTGCACTTATCACACCTTTCATTTCAAAGTAGCAGTTAAGTGGCCGCAGTTCATTTCATAATAACTAAACATAGTACCCGTTAAACCCCATTATTTAATAGTACATAGCGAAGTGAATACGGCCTCAAAAATGGATTCCTACTATACATAATGGTACGATATAACCGTTTCTGAACTGGATAGTAGGTACTCATAGTAGTAGAAGTGAAGATTTATTTGTGTTAATAACTCTGTGATTGTTGGATTGTAACAACACAGCACTTAATTGGAAGATTCGTTGTGTCTATTATCGTCCCATGAACTATGCGGGTAAACATAATGTCGGAGAATTACTCATTTGGGAGGGAGCTACCTATCAACGTATGTTCTCATGAACATAATGCTGGTCTGGAAAGCCGGTCCCAAGGTGCTGTTCCTTATATATTTTTATTAAAATGCAAAGTTTATACGTCTGCTAGCATAAACTAAACGTTTATATAGAAGCAAAAAAAAAAAAAAATTGTATGCTTTGAGCGGGACCCACGTCCCCTCGGCTTTCTGGGCCAGACGGGTGCATTACCAATGATGCTATCAAAGCCACTAGCCAAAGAATCGAATCTTTCAACCAGTTGCTTCATCGCTACATGACTTAGGGTGGCCGTGGGGACTGGGGTTCAAATCCAGCTCAAATTAAATTAAATTAAATCATTTATTTCTCGACCAACAAAAGCATAAATGCTCAAAGCATAGCATAACATTTTTAATTTTTTCGCTTCTATATAAACATTAAGTTTATTTGTATAAAGTTTAACGCATATAAACAATTTACTATCATTTAAGTAAATTCTTAGTAATGCAGATGAGTTCAGTTGAATATGTCGATACCGTCGATGACCGTAACTTCGCCTAGGCTTCCTATCTTCGCCTACCAAATATTTCTAGAGTTTTCAGAAGTATCTAAGTGTTTCTAAGAGATATCTAAAGGTCGTATGAGGAGCTATGCGCATCTCTTAGAAACACTTAGATACTTCTGAAAACTCTAGAAATATTTGGTAGGCGAAGATAGGAAGCCTAGGCGAAGTTACGGTCATCAACGGTACGAATGTATCCGTTAACATGGCGTCAAAAGTCTACTACTTGAAGGACGGTTTCATAACTGCTTCCTTCAGAAACGCAGTTATTAAATAAATCATTATTATTCCGCTGAACAGAAAACAATGGAGGAAACAGGAAATACGTGCAATAACACAAAAGTTACTAACACCTAAGAATAGGTAAGGTAAACGATGTTTTACGTAACATCGGCCTCAGTTGCTATCTATAAAGGCAATATGTGAACAATAAGTTTTTCATTTAATTTATGTTAATTAACGTTACACAAATAAACATGTACTTGTAATTGCATCTTCCCACCACAAAATGTTGCTAAAATATAAGGAACGAGTCTTGCTCATTTTTAATTATAATCAATTATATGTACAACATTTCTTAGTCATACTAAAGTTAATTGATTTCTGCCGGTATTATTTTACCTATAAATGTTTAGGTCAATTTGATATAAGCGAACCGTCATATCATTTTATTTATCAAAAAGGAAAGAGCGGCAACTACGTCCCGAAAATGCGATATATTACACGACTTTTTAGAAGGCGTTATTGATGCGTAATTAGGCCTAAAGATGATCCAGATACAATTTATAAAGATTGAAAAGTTTTAGAATTTAGATGCTCTCAACTACCCGCAATGTTGCTCAACAAAATAATGAAAACAAAGGCTTTTACGTTTATAACCAAAATGCGAGTTTGTTTTTAAACTTACCAGCAGATTATCTACGGAGTTATACCCGCAAATCACGTATCCCATGACCCTGTTGGCCATTTTGCGTCGGACACCAAAACACTACATAAATCACTAACGAAAACACATATGTTTATCTTCCGCCTGACAACCCCGACATTCCAAATTCAAAACCCAACTTTTCCGAATTTAAATTTAGAACAACGAATGCAACACGTGCTCGCACATATACACCTTAACTCTAATGCGCACGGTCCACTTTGAATCGTAACAGCTGTAGGTTAACCATTTAAATGGCGTAACACGTTACGAAACGGTTAATTATCACATGTTTTCAGCGTGATTGAAACGAACTTCACGTCAGTTACGCTCGGAGGTTTGAGAGAGACTGATTGCGTCCTATTTATTCCCACAGTTCATACGGGAATGGCAATAATCAACTATATTGCACCCTAGTGATACAAAGTTGCATCCGACAAGAGGAATCAAAGTCACTTGCGACATTATTCCAACAATAGGGTACCACGAATGTGGGAACACTAATGAATGAGTTAGTGTATTGGATATTCTTGAATGAAGACAATACGTTGTTAGGAATTTTCTAACGTCAAACATAATTTATAGTTCATTAATTAGCTAGTTTAAAACCTAGTCATGATCATAATGACAACACACAAATGTTACGGAAAAAATAAAATAATAGTACACCGGGCTCTGTACCATGGCAGGCTGGAGTTTCCATAAACTATTAAGTGTTGGCTTACAGTGACAATAGTAAAGTTAATTGTTAGGCAAAATCAGTCATGACATGTCCGCTTCCATACAAACAAAGTTCCCTGCTTATACTCTTTTAAGTATAAGACTCATATAGGGACAAGTCTACATAATCTTATTACATGTTCTAGGTAATGGCACAAATGAAAATTTAATTAATTGTGGTTACATTTCCCTTTTATGTAATCCTTGATTTTTTTTTTCATTCACGAACTGACCAGTGATTCACCTCAGTATCACCTGATGGAAAGTGGCTACGGGGTCGAGGATGTAGTTCGCCGGTTCAGTAATAGCCTATTCACTCTTACCTTGAAGATACCTAAATTATATTTTTTTGTAAATACACACGATGGGAGCGAGCCATTGCTTAGCGGTTCGCATTAGAAATGATGAAGCAAACTAACTTATACAAATGGGATAAGTACGTGATACTTGTTAGACTGCCTGGAAGATGCTAGGCCAAGGCAATATTTATTTGTCCTTTAGCCAGTCTCACAGACAAATGATATCATAATATTCATCTTGGAAACGTTAGTAACAATAATCAGAAAAGGATTATTCCTACGAGGTCATCGTAAATAAACAACGATATCATAACCCCCAAACAGAGGAGTCATTCATGCGATAACCAATCACGACCTCACGTAAAGAGGTTAGCGTCCCAATGCGGATAGCATTGGATGCAGAAATACGCCTCATTGGTGTTCCAAATTTGAATTATAAATTAAGATTTAACCTGTATACTGTCAGTGCTTGATGGACGGGATAAAGGCCCACCAGACCGTTGGAAAGGAAATCGTACTGCAAAATTAAGGAAATGTGGATTCAGGTTTTGAGGTTTGTATATTTATGATATTACACTAATATGAAAAATGGACCAACCTGTTTTTTTTTAAAAGGTGTATGTAAACATTAATTCAATATAGATTTTTTCTTTGTAAAATTATTTGTTAATTTATTACGTATTCTAAATAAACTAAGAAACGTGGGCGCAACCGTCCGTAAATATTATAGTGGAAACAAAAGCTAAACAACCTAGAAGCCATGCAAACTGTATAACAGACAACCCTTTTCAGTCATTGCCGTAGTTGGGTAAAAAACCGGCCAAGAGCATGTCGGGCCACGCTCAGTGTAGGGTTCCGTATCCTTCACAATAAACTGCTGTTTTAAGCCCGAGGTTTAAGTTAAGAAAGATTTTAAGCTCTATAAAAAGGTCGTAAACGCCCTAGAAACTGTAATCACTTATTACCTTCTGGAAGTCAACTTACGTCCTTTTAAAGAAAAAATATGAAATTTGGTGATAACTCAAAAACGGCTCGACCGATTTTGTTCAATATAGTTTTCATTGAAAGTACTTATAAGTCCTCATTTACATGAATTTTTCCAATTTTTTTTGACCCGTGGTTGAAAAGTTAGAGGGGGGGAATATTTACAAAACTGCTGACTTTATCAAAAAATAATGTTAAGAGACCCTTATTATTTTTACAAGATCTATTCAACGACACCCCACACACCAGTGCTGAAAAGAAAAAAAAAATCACCCCCACTTTAGGTGTTCGAGAGGTACACGAAAAAAAAATTTTTTTTTTAATTTTTATTTTACCGTTCTGTCGGCGTTATACATACACATACTCATACCAAATTTCAGCTTTCTAGTACTAATGATCACGGAGCTAAGCCGCGGACGGACAGACGGACAGACGGACATGGCGAAACTATAAGGGTTCCTAGTTGACTACAGAACCCTAAAAAACGAGGAAGCACCAAATTAGTTTGGCCGGACAACTCATCCGTCGCACAAGCGGTGGGTGGATGCTTCAATTACTTCGACCTTTGCCGACCGGAGCTGATGGCCACTGATGGTCATTCTCTCCGGCACTTTACAGTACGTACCTATAGCCACATAGGTATATGTATTAATGCACATACTTCTCGGAAAAGTAAAACGAATTTAATAACTCCTACTTCAAGCATAACGAACCAATCGCATGTGTGCCCATGATGGCACGTCACAAAATAATTCATTCACGCGGAAAATACTTATTGTTTAAAATATGTAAAAAAATTGAGCACTCGCGCATGAAGGGTTCCGTACCATAATCTTTTACAAGTTTGTTGTATGGGAGCCCCCCTTAAATGCTTTTTTTTTTTTTTTTTAGTATTTGTTGTTATAGATAGCGACAATAGAAATACATCATCTGTGAAAATTTAAACTGTCTAGCTATCACCGTTCTTGAGATACAGCCTGGTGACTGACGGACGGACAGCGAAGTCTCAGTAATAGGGTCCCGTTTTAACCCTTTGGGTACGGAACCCTAAAAAACGATGTCAGTGTGGGGTGATATCACCTTTGCCTATTGCCTAGCATAAAAATGCCGTTCTAGCTATTGAATAACCTAATCTTCCAAAACCGAATATGAATAAACAATTTTCCTAATACAAACTGTCGTTGTATTTTTGCTACAGGTTTTCCCTCGGCCCGCTCGGCCGTAACTTAGTGGACCCTCACGAAGTAACTATTATTTTCAGGGGGCCTGTGATGGTCGCGTTTCACATAACAGATAAATTATCAATCAATCAATCAATCAATCAATCAATCAATCAATCAATCAATCAATCAATATCATTTATTTTCAGGCAACTGTGGCCTATAGATAAATACCTTAAAACTAACATACATATAAAATAACAAAATAATATAAAATAATCATAAACCCGTTAGTTCGGCGACGTGCGACGTAACTTCTGGGTGTCGGGTAACCGTCCGCGGAATCGCCGGAACACGACACCTTTCGGCCAGAATTCCTCCTGCAGGAAGGTCGACAACTTGCTAGTAGGCACCCTCACCACAAATGAAGCGAAGTTCACATTGTGACGAGACTCTAACTGTTCGACCCTCAGGGTGAAGTTGGTCTTTACTCGCAAATACTCGACGATGCTATTTGCTTTCGTCGTGTAGTGCAGTCTGGACACATACAACAGTGTCGTCGGGGCCGCCAGGCTGGAGAAATTACATAATCTATCACTATCCAACAAGACTAAGAACGAGAGTAACGGATGTTTTGTCATTTATAAATCGCGCAATAAAGGCAACCATCATGGGTCCGCAAAGAAAGAATTTCTTTCGATCTACCAGATCAGTCTAGAAATTCTAATGGAACATTTCCATAATCAAATAAACACGCATTGCATTGACCGAATTGCATTGATTCTTTGAATCAATCTAGTCGTAATCCAGATCGGTGTATCGATGAGCTATAAAATCGGGTCATTCGGTTTATCGGGACGTGTATGAATGTATCCAGGCCGATACGATTGTCGAAGCAATAGAATACGAAATGCCATTCGATACCTTATCGCGGTTCAACGGAATTGGGACAAATTTAACCGACTCCAAAAGATAGGACGTTGTACAGTCTGCTTTATTATTATCGCCATTTTTTTTATGACGTTGAATTCTGCAGTATTCCATTTCTTTAAAAACCTCATCATTATCATCATATATTTAAGCGACATTACTATCCATTACTTCAAAAAAATTCAAGCTTTGGCCCAATGAGTGAAATACCCACGATGACCTCGAAGTTTAAAAAGTCAAAGACCCGCCACCTTTACAAAGTAATGTGGTCGTGGAGAAAACGTAAAAAATTAAAAATATAACAATTCGGTTCTGTCACGATTTGTCAGCTCACGATGTAATTACCAATGGTGTATGTACAATAAGTCATGCTAGCCACCTGAATCAGTCAGATTTGAGACCCGTCCGTATGGAAAAGTATTTGTAAGGCAGAGTGCATATAGTTGTAATCCCATTTCTTAAGCGAATCCCATTAGCTTTGTACGCGATGAACAATACTCATTATCTGTATTGTTAACGGTGGCCACAGCTGCCACTTCGAAATGTAAGGCGTTATAAGTGCAAATTACTTTTACACTAAATTAGTCTTTAAATAAAACGAAATAAGGTTTACTCTTAAACAAAGAGAACACAGATGTTGGTTTGACTTAAAGACTAATTTAGTGTAAAAGTAATTTGCACTTATAACGCCTTACATTTTGAAGTGGCAGTTGCTGCCACAGCTAACAATACAGATAATGAGTATTGTTCATCGGGTACAAAGCTAAGTGGATTCGCTCAACCAAAAGGATTATTTCTATACCTCAATCTTTAGCCGACAGTACTCAAGCCCATTCTTAACTGCTATTGCAAACAAAATCTCTAATACCACGCAAATAACTAGCTGTAGTCATCAAAGCATTCTATTCATAGACACAAATCTTTTTCTTACCTAAACCAAGCACAAACAAACAAACTTTTATAAATATCCGTCCTTCGGCTGACTAAGGGAATATATTTATAGTGCCCTCATAATGCCAAGTATTGTTGGAATTAACTGATAACAAACTCACAGATAATACTAAAATAGAATTGTTGCAATTGTTGAAGATAAAAAGATCTCTCTACAGAAATAGAACTTATCAACACAAACAATCTAGTATTTTCTTCGGTTTCCGCGACTGTCACACATTTAAATAAAACAATTTATTATTATTTGATTAATTATTATTTGAGTTTAATTTATTATTATTTGAGTCAACCTTTGACAACGGTATCTGTAAAGGTACTGAAACGTCAGGGAGGCTCAAATAATTAATATACGCGATATAATCCGTTTAAATTGTTTTATTTAAATGTGACAAACAATCTAGATTTATCTTAAATTCCAGTTTGTACAATAATCGACAACGAAGTATTTTATAGTAAGTACTTACTAGTTACTCATTTCTGATTTCGTAATGTTTTTGAGTATGCTATGACAAGAAGAAGGATCAAACAATTGATTGCCAAATTCTTCTCATATGTCTATTGTCTATACGATATATTTTATCGTAATCGAGGAAAATCTTAAAAGATACGAGTATATCAGATATGGATATATAAATGAAGAAAATTACACATTTTCCGGGTGAGATACGATAGGATTAGAAAAAAATCTAAAAACTAATGCTGCAGGCGAAAGGGATATGAATGCGGCTTCTTCGTTCTTCTGTAGGTTTCGAATTAGCTTTATGGTACAAGGAACTTTAAGAGCCTTATATATTGACTCACAGTTCTTAATAAAGAAATTTAATACCGTACCGGTACACACGGCGGTAAAACTAGACGGCCTTTGTAACCCACGACCTTTGCTCTTTTATGGGACTTGTGTCCCGATTATATTTATTTATTTTAATGTTGACCGTGGTTTCATTCCTCTCCAATAAGCCGCACTTGTCACACTGGCGATTATACAATGTCCAGGCTGCATTCGTTGCGCAGAAAAGGGCTATTAGAATAATGGCTAAAGTACCTCAGCAGACGTCTTGTAGAGAGTACTTTACAACGTTTCAGATTCTTACTGTTCCTAGCCTATACATTCTGGTAGTTCTAACGGATCTGATAAAGCATATGAACGACATAGAAACACCAGAACAGAGAGATAAACGGTTAGCTACAAGAAGAAAAGATCTGCTACAGCCGACCAACACCCGACTCAAAGTAGTAAAGCACGCTTCGGGTTATCAAGCAATAAGGTTATTCAATGAGTTGCCAGTGGAATTAAAATCAATAAACAACAGTTCTATTTTTGGAAATAAATTGAAAGCTTTCTTGTTAGAGAAGTGTTATTATTCGGTTGATGATTTTTACGCTCATACTTAATGCTTATTTGTTTTGTCAATTTGATAATTTTACTTATAATGTTTGGTGAATGGACTTATAATTTTACTCTATTTATTGGTTGACATGATTGTACATATAATGGTTTCTTCTGATATTGACATTTTACATTAATTATTAAAATTGTATCGTACCTATACTTATTATAAATAATAATTTAGCATAGCTCTATAGTTGATAATTATTTTTTGTTATTTTAAATTATTGTATTTCAACACGACTGTATTGTTGTTATGAATAAATTACTTACTTACTTATCAAAATACAATAATTCATATGGAATGTGGTTCAAATATAGGTATATAAAAAAATACCACTAAGATATTTTAACGTTTTTAGTTTTATTTTAAGTCAACAACCGGGTTTCCAAATTTAAAAATGGCTTACGGCTCGGCTTTAAGTCCGATTTTTGTAGGGCAAGTTTTCTTAAGTGCAATAAAGGTTAAATAAATAAATGTTATATGAAAGTTAAGAAGTAACGAATATAATTTAAGTATATCCCACGACGACAACTGATGTGCCGCCAAACTTTGCCACAGATTATACACGTGCCGCTCTCTCGTGACTCGGCCATCAACGGATAAAAGTAAAATTAACACTTACGTCGTTAGTCGCCCGCCATATATTCTCTTTATTATCTATGGTCGTAACATAACCATAAAGATTTTTAATAACAGTTACTGAAGACAGCTTTATGTTATATTTTATGTGCATCAAAGTAGCTATGACCTCGACATAATTCGTAATTAGACGAAACACATTTTTGGTATCGTTACCAAGCAGTTGCGTCTTTAACATTAGAACACACGGGAGCTAGGGCCCCAGCCTCAAAGGGGCCCCGAAAACCCATAACTGATTTTTTTCTCCGTTGGACAGTAAAAAATGAATATATATAGGCGCGCGACTATTGAAAGACCAAAATCACCCAAACTGGATGCTCAGGGGGGCCGGCATGCACTAAGACCTTTTCTCTCCCAATCAGTTCATCCGTTCAAACACTGTTGGTAAACAGAAAGTTCTATCACAGGAAACGTTAGTAAGCTTACTGAATAGTAAACAGACTGAATTTATCTCATGTATTACCTAATTAGTTCACACTCGTATAACTTATACTAACTACAATTATTCTGCCAGTGAATTTTAAACCACATAGAGTTGTGTACTAACGTCCTAATTGCAACAACTTATTCCGAAAAGTTAGTACGATTGTGCTCCAAGGTATCGAAATATATCAATTGTATACAACGATCAGATATTTATTACACACTTCATAAAATGATATAAAGCTATATAAAGTAATGTAGTTCGTTCACGATACAAAAATATACGACGTTTGATAATCGAGAAGAGTGAACCTCCTGAACCCTTAGAACATTTTAAGGAGACTCGAGTTTAGAGGGTTTACATTTCACTGCTCTGTGAAACTCTCAGCTCATCATCCTACATTTACCGTGGAACGCACCAAGAATTCAATCTTCTCGTTTCATTCGGGCATCATTAAAATACCGACTTGTACTAGGGGGGGGTTACATAGTAACGTTCTTAAACGGGACATCTCGACAGCCGCAGTTGGCACCGTACAGATACATAATCTGCGCCGTGGGCGTTCGAGACACACTATAATAAATCAGATTTTCCCACAAACTACTTTTGAGCTAGGAAGTGACACTGTTTCGGATTGAATACTAGTTGCAATACACGGCCCAAATTAAATGCGACAAACACAATTAACGGTTTATTGTCTGCTTCCTCGTTACTTTAAAAAAATTATTAATTGGCGTAGGTATATTATACAAATATAGAATTATCAAGTAGCGAAACACGCAGGAAGAAGGTATGCAGTAGTAAAAATCTCAGAATGTATATAGGTACACCTAAGCATAAACACCAATATAAAAAAAAAACAACTCAAAGTTTACAGTACCTACATATTGAATTGTTATGGCAGACCCGGAAAGCAATGACACGATAGGCGACCAAAAACTTAACCTAAATATATATTGTATTCACAAAATTAATAACCGCAATGAGCGCAGGCACTGACGGGTTGGTCCTTAACCGGTATACCTATGAGACGATAACCGTCACCGTATGGCCGTGTCTACTTATGTACCTACTATTCGTAATCATCTAATCATACTATCATAGTAATAACCTATCTTTTACATAAACAAATTTTATTTTATTTATAGATCTCGCCCTTGACTTCGTTTTCTTTATTTAAACATTATAGTCTACTCTACATATAATTTTATCTGTGGTCTAAGAAAACACATACCACTTTGTATAAAAAAATTTATATCTTATCATATTACGGTTACGTACGAACTGGACGCGTTTTCTGGTGGGCTAACGACGCGCCACTACGACTAATCGTGTCATGTTTTATCGTGCTCAGATTCATGATAATGGTACTATCCTGGTGATCAAAGAGATGACAACCATCTTGTATAAACTAACAGTCCGTCGAAGCACCAAGTCTACGAAACCTACCCTAATTCATTGAGCATCGGTAAGAACATTTTTATTATGACCTGTAAACAAATGCTCTCTGGCATTGTACAGAATGCAACCCACGTGAACCAGTATTATTGGCCTTGATTGAATCATGTGATGGATGTCTTCACATACAGAAAAAATGGCTCCTATCCATCCATATATCGGTACATGTTTTCGTTACTCGGCTACAAGTTTAAAAGTAGAACACTTTTTCCACCATTCACTATAAAATCTCTGTATTTGTTGTACATGTATGTATACAACCGCTTGCCTTTGTATAAATTCGGTTATACAGAGTATGTATCGCGGTGTCAAAGCCAGGACAACTTGTTCCAAATCTTTTTTATGGACAATGTTACATTATCCAAGTGTCACCTGATGGTTCGAGAATAATATTTATGCCATCATGTACGTCGCGTCGCAATCCTGTAGTATCGGAAATTTCACACAGACAACTAACAACGCCATTCAACACGCTAATCGCTTCTGCATTCTGCATCTGTGCAACTGTAATCGTTTCAAAGCCAACCCCATTGACTTATTTACTTTGATTCAAAACTAACCTTAACCTCTATAGTTTCCAAAACTAACCTCTATAGTCTATGGAATCCACCGAAACGTTGTCGGGTCTATGGTACGGTATTCTCTCTCGTACTCGGTACTCGGCACCGCGCCCCGCACGAGACTGGGAGCGCTTGCGCCGATATCAATCGACGGGATCACTGTAGTGCGCGCGGGGTGCATTGGCAAGTGGACGATCAGCTGTTCACTCAAAGCTTGCACTTCGGTGCATAGTGAATATTGTAAGCACCGGAGTGTTTCGGCAACTGTATAGACCGTATTAGATTACCAAACACATTTAGTTTTCTCTCATTATGTATTCTAAACGAAATCTAAAAAACGGGAGGAGAGCGGTTATTTTTCACGTTTTGTTCACCTACGCACAATAAAGAAAAGAGTAAAACTTTACTGTGAGTAGTACTTTACTGTGAAAGAGCGAAAAATAAAATACTTATACCTACGTGTATCTATGTATATTAATCTCGCCTGCCATTTGCACTTCACCAATATGACCATTTTAAGTTTTACAATATTACGCGTATTAAAATAGAATATATTTATTTCATTGAGAAAAAAAATTACATGGCGGTTACTAACAATAGAGTAACAAGATAAGAATGACTTCTATGTTTTCAAGAGCCAAGACTCTGCGGCGCGACTATCGACGACTGCGGTCAATTAGAAGTAAATTATTACTCCGCACCACAAAGCTACAGTGACCTTGCAAGAAAGTAAATAAATAACGTAAACAAATAACATTTTCTATCACTAAGCAATAATAAGATTAGAACCACAGCTCTAAGCTTGGCTCTAACTAGTCACGAGCCAAGTCAATGCGGTGCGACTATCGCTGACTCCGGCCAATTAGAGGTAAATTATTGGTGCGGGCGCGATGACCGCTCCGTTACTCCGCACCACAATGTTATACAGTGGCCTTGCGGGGTAAAATAAATAAATAACTCCACTTTGCAACCACAATAAATTACTAGATAATAAAACCTTTCTATTCCTTCCTTAATTCTAATCCGTTGCTATTGCGAAATAGAAAATAATTCTATAGCAGAATAAAGTGCATTTTCTTAAAGATTAAAGTCGATTCGATCTACGCCCAAAGAGCCCGAGCTCCGCGTATCACCGAAGGTGCGGAGCGTCCCAAGGTAGCCACCCACCCACCCACTTAATATAAGTTGAAGTAACTTAATGCGAGGCCGCAGGCCGAGCTCCGCGTAGCACCGAAGGTGCGGAGCGTCCCAAGGAAGCCGCCCACCCACTTAAAATAAGTTGAAGTAACTTAATGCGAGGCCGCAGGCCGAGCTCCGCGTAGCACCGAAGGTGCGGAGCGGCCCAAGGAAACCGCCCACCCGCTTAATATAAGTTGAAGTAACTTAATGCGAGGCCGCAGGCCGAGCTCCGCGTAGCACCGAAGGTGCGGAGCGTCCCAAGGTAGCCACCCAGCCACCCACTTAATATACGTTGAAGTAACTTAATGCGAGGCCGCAGGCCGAGCTCCGCGTAGCACCGAAGGTGCGGAGCGTCCCAAGGAAGCCGCCCACCCACTTAACATAAGTTGAAGTAACTTAATGCGAGGCCGCAGGCCGAGCTCCGCGTAGCACCAAAGGTGCGGAGCGTCCCAAGGTTGGCACCCACCCACTTAATATAAGTTGAAGTAACTTAATGCGAGGCCGCAGGCCGAGCTCCGCGTAGCACCATAGGTGCGGAGCGTCCCAAGGAAGCCGCCAGGCCGAGCTCCGCGTAGCACCGAAGGTGCGAAGCGTCAACCCCGCGAGGCCGGAGGCTGAGTTCCGGTAGCACCGAAGGTGCAGTGTGTCCCAAGGATGCCGCCTATTCAGTTACTTAAACATATATTAAGTGGGTTGGCGGCTTCCCTGGGACGCTCCGCACCTTCGGTGCTGCTCGGCCTACGGCCTCGCATTAAATTACTATAGTTATGTTAAGTAACTTAGCTCCGAAGTTGCGGAGCGTCCCAGGGAAGACGCCCACCCACTTAATATAATATGTTCAAATAACTTAATGCGAGGCCGCCTACGGCTTCCCTGGGACGCTCCGCACCTTCGGTGCTACGCGGAGCTCAACCTACGGCCTCGCATTAAGTTACTACTTATATTAAGTGGGTATGCGCCTTCCCTAGGACGCTCCGCACCTTCGGTGCTACGCTTATGATTTTGGTTTAATTAAAATTGTGGCAAGACTTATGTTTAAAAGATCGTTTTTAATATTTATTGTTTATTGTAGATTTAAATAACTTCATACGAGGCCGCCTATCCACTTAATATAAGTTTAAGTGTGTGAGTGACTTCCCTGGGACGCTCCGCTCCTTCGGTGCTACGTGGAGCTCGGCCTACGGCCTCACATTAATTTACTACTTATATTAGTGGGTGGGCGCCTTCCCTAGAACGCTCCGCACCTTCGGTGCTACGCTTGTGAACATCATCTTGGTTTAGTTTAAATTGAGGCTAGACTTATGTTTAAATATCATTTTGAATATTTGTTGTTTATTGTAGATAACTAACTATTCAAAGCACCTTGAAAATAATTAGCTCTCCTACCTACCTATATATTAACGACATCTATTAAGATGACAATTATTATTGTCTACAATGTTAATAATCAGAATCAGAATCAGAATATTATTTATTGCCTTAAAAAACTTATCCTAAGAATTGCATTGCTAGTAACTAAAAAAAAAAAAAAACAATACAAAACAGAATAAAGTGAGGCAATGGGTCTCAGTCTCAGTCAATAATAATATGACCTGTAATAATAATTTCCTCAGTAACGCCATAAGATTCAGGTGCCAACTTAACTCAATCGAGCGTACGTCAATAATGGCGACAGCACCACTGAACGGATACGTGATGGCCTCACTGTTTTGTTATCAGTGGTATTATTAATAAGGAAGCAAAGGAAAATGCATGAGATGACACGGTTATTATTACAGTAGTTTCTTAGTGGTTCTGGGTTCAAATCCCGGCTAGGTGAAATCCTTTCTACATTATAAATTTAATGATTATGTCTTGTCTCGAATCATGGTTGTTTTATACAAAATGCATACATTAACGAGACGAGCGGCAACTCTCAATAACTGATACACTGCTGCTTCCATTATGTATGTGATCAATATTCAACAACTTCGGTACTAATTCTCGAAGTCCGGGTTAACCATCACAGCTACACCCTAGCTTGTGCCGAATCGTAGTCACAGGCACACAACTGCGTGCGTGGACCCCTGGCCTCGGTTCGGTGTCGAGGAGACTCATCAATGACTCCAATACTTAGTATGTATGGAGCTGATGTTATTAACTCAGGAAAAATCTTAACAGCGCGATGCAGCCGCTAGTATGGACTTTTTGTCAAAGTAACAACGCCATCTATCGGAAAATTTGGTCATTAAGAACAAAATCTCAACACACCGGTAAAAATAAAGGATGACTGATATTTATTACTTTGAATAAATTTTATATAGAAAAAAACTACATAGATGCAAAATTGTGGCTAAATATATCGTATATTTATAATATAATTATAATATAATAATTTACTGCAAGAAAAACTTAACTTATAACAAAGAAATAGTAATGAAAATAATATTTATCGTTTATTATACATTTCGCTACCTTATTAGTAAGTTAGGCCAAACACGAACAATACTAAGATTTGCGGCTCATGTTTTTAAATGTTGGTTGGTAAAACATATTTATAAATGTATCTAATTTACTTACTTAAATTGATTCGAAATACTTTTATTTCAATTACACTCGATAAAATAGCAATAAGAAATCTGTTTTATTCATTAACATTTTTTATTGCGTCTCCGGGTTTTTTTATGAACAGAGGGTCAATACTTACAAACTACAGAAAAATATAATTGCATATTCAATAAAAGAGCATTAGTTCCTACTGTCCAAATTGTGTTTTTAAAGAAATTTTTTCGTTTTTTTTTGAGCATGAGCCAATGTACCACGAACACGGCACTTATATTTTCGTCTGTGTTGGTTGATAATTGGAGCCATCTATTGTATCTAACTAACACGGTTTCCGTAACTCAACGCCTCAAACAACCTTAACCTTGTTGTTAATACCGGTGGGCCGCGCGGAGGTATTTTGTCGAATTCATACTTTTTAGTTTTAAACACGTAAGAGCCACGCGGGGGTCGCGTCGTTCTAAATTCAAAATCACAGGCGCTGTCATTATAAAGTTACATATGGTAAGGAAAATATTTCATGGAATTTATGTTTTCAGAGATAAATATTAATCATAATAAAAAGTATCCTATAACCATCTTTGGATCTACAGCTATTCCTGTACCAAAATTGGTAACTTTTTATCAAGCCGTTTCGGCGCCATTAGAGGACAAAGGTTTTTTTGAAAACAGATGGCGCCAGGCTGGCATGGCACCGCGCGCCCATACGAAACAAATGTCGATCCTACATCACGCTATCGAGATTTTTCCTGAAATCATGACCTTCCTCCATAGACAATTAATTTTCAATACAAATTTAGGATTTTATAATAGTATACCTAGAATACCTAGACTAGATGTACAAACTCGACTGTACGTACCTAAGTGCAATAAAGTTTACAAACTGGGTCTAAATTTGATTGACGCAGGATAGCAATTTGAGCGATATGGCCGGCCATATGTTCATGATATAACCGGAATACTACTGATTTTTAGGCTTCCGTACCCAAAGGGTAAAAACGGGACCCTATTACTGAGACTTCGCTGTCCGTCCGTCCGTCCGTCTGTCACCAGGCTGTATCTCAAGAACGGTGATAGCTAGACAGTTGAAATTTTCACAGATGATGTATTTCTATTGTCGCTATAACAACAAATACTGAAAATAAAATAAATGTTTAAGGGGGGCTCCCATAAAACACACTTGTTATACCTAGATTATGGTACGGAACCCTTCATGCGCGCGTCGGACTCGCACTTGCCCAATTTTTACTATTCGGGCTGCCGTAATTGGCACGCCGACAAATTGTCATTTAAAAGTAGGTAAAGCATATCGCTAAAGTATATACATACTAGCTTTTGCCCGCGACTACGTCCGCGTGGAACTTGGAAGTATGGAAGCAACCTCGTACAATACGATAGATATCCACCTTATCACCTTAATTAATAAAAGGGATTATTAAAAGCGCCTAAGCAAATGTAAGAGCAATTGTGCTTTTGGTCTAATAATTACATTTCCTACAGGGTCATCAATGTCATCATGAATTACTTACTCACTTTTCAATCTTTTTAGGGATAATTTCCAGGATGAAAACTATCCTATGTCCTTCCTCGGATCTTAAACTATCTCCATGCCAAATTTCATCAAAATCGATTCAGCGGTTTAAGCGTGAAGAGGTAACAGACAGACAGACACACTTTCGAATTTATAATATTAGTATGGATAGTAGGATACTCTCGAGTCGATTGTACGTACCTATGTTCTTTTGACACCATTATAGTCTAAAAGAATAATTAGTCTTAAGACTTAAGGAATTTAACTGTAACAAAAGTAAACTTTGCGATGGAGTCAATAAATAATTTCACTAACTTTTTACATTGGCAAGTTGCATAATGCAAGTTATTTGCAACTCGATACCTCGGTCAAACATGGATCGTGAAACCATTCTGTAGTCCTATAGTGAAAAAAAAAAATCCTAAGGGATTAGGGAAGGTCAATTTTGAGCGTGCATGTTTTCGTCATGATAATCTTTATTGAAGGCAGTTGAACACTGACCGGTTATTACCTACGAGCTGCGCCGCGTAGTGTTACCCGCTACATACCTACATTTTTTTTCGGGAACATTACCTTTTTTCGGGATTAAAAGTAGCCTATGTGTTAATCCAGGGTTGCCATTTGGGCGTGAAGAAGTAACAAACATACACACAAACTTTCGCCTTTATATTAGTGGGATTTTTCCTAAATTTTGCGAAACTTTGTTTTGTTGATTAATTTGCTTGCCATATTAAATGATAGCGAACATTGAAACTCCCTTAGTGCTATGTATCATAGATTTGGATATATTCGAAAAATAGAGAAACATCCACAGAAGTCCATAGAAACCTGAAAACTGTAATTACTCACATTTCATGCCTCTTTAAAAAAAACTTTCTTACGTGTTTATATAAAGGTAGTTTTAATACATAGATATCATTTATTAAAAATTGAAATTGAAAACTCTAGAGGACTAACGAATAGTATATAAGAATCACTACTACTAAGAAAAAAAAAAAAGAAAATATTGCCGGAGTGATGTGCGCACAAAATACAACTAAAAGCCCAGCAGGTACTCAGGCGAATGCGCCAAGGATATCCTAACGTTTTCTCATAAAACCTATACGACCGGAATAGGTTCTTAGGTTACATTAATGGTCCTTCGAGCCGGACGCATTCAAGACCTATTAAGATTTATTTATCGAGATAATAAACTTCAATAAACACGATCATTACTTCAACGAGCCGTAATTGGTGAAAATAGGGTCGGAGCACTCGTGAGATATATTGTGAGAAGGATATTTGATTTTGGCTTTGCGGTGGGCATTTGTCTATTGACGCGTTAGCGGTCCCCCATACGAAATGTTTCCATTCACTCATAGTATAACCATAGAAATGTGGCTCTTCGAAAGCTGCACCTTTACCATTCGACGACGCGTTTGGCTCGGTTTGTAGACACCTGCCTACTGAGCCGGCGGTCCCGGGTTCGAATCCTGGCCAGGGCAAATATTTGTGTGATGAACTCGAATATTTGTGCTTGGGTCATGGTTGTTCTATGTATTTAAGTATATATTTATCAATATAAGTACGTATATCGTCGTCTAGTACCCATAACACAAGCCTTCTTGAGCTTAATTTGGGACTAGATCGATTTTTGTGAGGTTGTCCGATATTTATATATTTATTTACGTGACTTACTCGCTAGTGACTAAGTGCGTAAACGACTTGTATGGAGAATAGTACAGCGCCTCAGCGGTTACTTTCATCATCATTATCATTTCAGCCATAGGACGTCCACTGCTGTACACAGGCCTGCTCAATAGCTTAGCTTTTATTCCACAGGGGCCGGACAGCAGCGACACGCATCCAGCGAGTCCCCGCAACTTTAACCAGGTCGTCTGACTACCCTGCGGGTGGCCGTCTTGCACTGCGCTTGCCGGTACGTGGTCTCCACTCGAGAACCTTTCTGCCCCAACGGCCTTCGGGGGGTCTTATTGGCGGTTTCTAATTACGGAGATATTGGTGTTTTAATACTTCAAAATTATAATTTTTTTGTTTTATGCAGAATAGTAAAATATATATGGAGAGACGTATATTTGTAGCTTGGTTTCACTAGTGTACGTGAAGTATTTTTATATTAAAATTGCGCGTTACAAAAGGTTATGCGCAGTCTTCGGAAAACTACAACTAAGTGCCGAGATTTTACGGTTCCTTATTTTCTCAAACTCTAGGTCGGATACGCATGCGCACTAGCCGCAAACTATTATTAGTAACGATTAGGTACAATAGTTTTTCGTCGGCTAGTAGCGATGAGACATGGTGGGCTATTACTACGAATTAGTCATCATCATCGGGCACTTTGACCTGTCAGAGGGGTAACATTCGGAATGTATGACAAGTCACAACCTTAATGTGACGCTTCTTATGTCACAGAGCGTCATCATTTGTAGGTATGTACATAATAAAGGTGCCATTAAGGCTCCCCCGTTAAAAAATGCTGATTGTTTTAGATATTTTTCTCAGTTACTACTTAGAACAGGGCCGTTCCGATTTATTGGTATATATTTGAAACCTACACTTTGAATTTTTCATTGATCATTTTGACAAAATTCACGCAGAAAACTGGTTCTTTCAACTTATTTTCGACTGCACGCAATGAAAGCATGATTCAGCTATTTTACTATCTAGAACTCAGGGAAAAGTATTATTCACTTTAAAAAGTCGGTTGAAATTGTCAATAATATTTCTCATACCTACATAATATGAAAAAAATACATTGTAAAAGGAATAAGGCGTCTTAAGTTAAAAATTTAATTTAATTGGTAGGTGTCTGAAGTACAATATTAAGTAATAACTTAACAAACAAGTCGTCAGCCCAATGTTTCAATTTCTGAAACATAAGGAAATTATGTATAAGACTTTAGGTTAATTCCCCATTGTCATTTTTTATTAGTCGCACGTGCGTCAAATAAAAAACGTCATTACAGGAAAGCCGTAATAAAATGTCATATTTCTATTACCACAGCTTTAAGTTATTATACAATGTATGTCAGTTAGGTACTATTGAATTATATTTGCTAAGTACGTTATTCGACTGTGTACGTTACTACTTACTCAACAATACACTAGACGAGTCTAGACTATTTATAACACTACTAATACTAACAAGCGCTCACACGAGGCGATAAGCATCAACTTTTCCTATATGTATATAGGTTGTATGATGATGGAATAGAGTTGGTATTACACTATTTGAGGACTAATTTGTGTTTTAAAGCGTACATGTTTTGTGTACACTGTTTTTTGTTTAATTATGTTTAATAATGTTGTTTGAGTAATTTAGTGTTTTCATAAGAGCCTATATCTGTCTCAAATCTATTTAAATTCGAACGAATACTATCCCAAATAAGGTACATTTTTAAGGCTACCGATGTGATTATTGAAAATAAACAATCTGTTCTGTCCTGACTCGTAACAGATCCGCCGAATTCAGAAAGCTTTTCCGGCCATCTGCAATTTTTTTTGCTTATTGCCTTTCACACGTATCTACAACTAGTATCACTTAATAGTTATGCCGCAAAATTACTTGTCCGTAAGTTCTGAGAAAGATGCAAAACAAAATTGAAATCGTCGCCAAAAAACGATCTTAGTCCAATGACTCTTATAGTTTTAAGGCGACTGGAACAAAATTGATTTGGCTCCAAATGTCTGATGCAGCAAATAATATGTCAATGCAACTGCGTTCATAGCTACACCCTAATTTGATATGCGGACACTTCTTCCCACCTCCTACGAGACTTGCATTGCCCTCTTTGGTCACGTTCACCAATTATTAATAGATTTTCTAGAAAATTTTTCATCTCTAGAGTAATGAAATGACACACCTAACCATACAACCCTCGTATCTCTATAGGATCTCAGGTGGTTAAGTCCCTCTTCCGAGACTACAGTAATTTGATCGTATCGTATGCTAATCGCAACGACAGTCGCATTCATGTAATCGCATCGGAAGCCGCATTAATTGTGATATGTTAAGACAGGACACAATTTCTTACTAACATAAAGTACGACACTAAGTATTTCAATCGATGCAAGTTACCCAAACACGTACAGTTAATACATTTATTTGTTAAGGTGTTCATAAATAGCAATCTAATAACTTAAAATGAAGTGGCGTCATAAGCAACTTTCAAGTGTGATAAGGCCCTTATGCCTTTCAAGTACGGAATGAATGACTCGTCCGGAGCGCTGAATATGCGATATTTTTCCAATTTATTCCTTTTATTTAATTTATGAGGTTTATTTGACAATAGGACAGAAGAGGACGGCTACCACAACCGGCAGCGAGATCTCTTGCGGGACAAACCATCCACCTCTCGCTGTTATCAATTAGAAAGAGATGGTTGACCTTTGTCGCGTGATCATCGCCCGACCGTTGCGTTAACCATTCAGGAATGAAGTTGAGGATGACCAGTATGACTTTGGGATTGGGTTCCTGGGACAGGAGATCTGAAAACAGGAATATAAATACCTCAATAAGTTTATCTGAAAATTGTTGCTGTAAAATTTCGCAAGGGGCTTTTATATCATATACGGGTTTTAAATTGTACACATTAAATCGATGGCTCTGTCGCTTTCTGGGGTAGATTTTTTCCAGGTCGTGCACTGTAAAGCTTAATCTAGACTAACCTGGCGCAGATCAGGTTCGCTGGTGGCTCCGGGCAGGTCCCCCGGGGCCGGCGGCGCGGCAACGTCGCCCGCGCTAGCGCTCAATGCCCGCGCTCTCTCTCTGTCCAGCTTCTTCTCTCGCTCTCGCCCCGTCAGCATGTGCTTGGTTTTCGAGAGCAGGTTCAGTGGTTTCATTTTGCGCACCTAGAAGATTTTTTTTATTAGATTTGGCCGTCGAAACCGGTCAGGGACTGTCATTTTGAATTTCAGCAGGGTTTTTTTTTGTCGATCCTGAACTGAGCAATGGGCTTGGAAATGATAACATTTCTGAAATTTGTCTTAAACACATTCAAAAGTATGAATAGATCACTATAAAACAGCATAATATAGCATGCAAAATGTACTTATTAAACCTATTTCAGGCTATTTGGGCAGCGTTTGGGAGGCTACGTACTATCTTTTCGTCCAATATCCCGCAGTGTCTCAAGACAAAAGTCTTTGAACAATGTGTGTTGCCAGTGATGACATACGGAACTAAAACGTGGTCGCTCACGATGAGCCATATAAGAAGGCTCAAAGTCACTCAAAGAGCAATGGAGAGGGCTATGCTCGGAGTTTCTTTGCGAGATCGAATCAGAAATGAAGAGATCCGTAGAAGAACCAGAGTAACCGACATAGCCCGAAGGATAGCAAAACTTAAGTGGCAATGGGCAGGGCACATCGCTCGTAAAACCGACGGCCGCTGGGGCCATCGAGTTCTTGAGTGGCGACCACGCACCGGACGACGCAGCGTGGGTAGGCCCCCACAAGGTGGACTGATGACCTGGTGAAGGTCGCTGGAGTCCGCTGGATGCGGGAGGCGCAGGACCGGTCATGGTGGCGTTCTCTGGGGAGGCCTATGTCCAGCAGTGGACGTCTTTTGGCTGATGATGATGATGATGAAACCTATTTCAAAGTCACAAATCGCCAATTAACCTCTTGAGCGCCAAAGACGGCAAATCACGTCGTCGTGGCGGCTGTGCCCCAGACGCCACGACGTCATTTGCCGCTACACAATGGCATGCTATCTGCTGTCAGCTTGGCGCTAGGGACAGTTTTCCGTTGACGAGCTGAGCGGTAGAAAGGTTGAATTTAAATCGTAACTAAAATAATGAAAAAGTTTCTAATATTGCAAAAGATATGTTCGTGATACTGAGTTTCATATTTACGTCAGTATTGTTACCAGACATAGTTACTAGCCTACACTACTCGCGAACTTGACCGAGGCCGAGGTAGGGCAAATCTGATAGAATGGAGAGGCACTTCGCTGCAGTAACTCATACGTCGGCCAACTTCGCGATAGTGTGAAGCTAGGTTTACACAAACCTTGCTTTTCACGGTCGCAGGATGAATAAAATGATCATCGTCGTTCGTCGCGGGTGGGTCGCGCCCCCCCAGCATGAGCATGTCGTCGAGCGAGGCCTGCAGCCGCCGCTGCAGCGGCCGCGCCTCCTCCTGACTCCTCGCGTCCTCGTGGCTCCGCGCCGAACACATCGACACACTGTCCACACTAGCCTTCGACGACTCGCACTTCTCTTCATATATCTCGACAGAATTTAACGTGTCGACGACCCTGTCCAACTGTATGTTCATGTCGTATTGAGGAATCTCGTAGTGGTGGCCCTCACTTTCAGTATACACTTGGTCGTACAGCGCGCCGTTCTGGAAGCCTCTCGAACTTGACGCGACATTGCCGTATGCGTTGTTGTAGTTGTAGTTGTCTTCTTCTGTCCGAGGAACGGGCCGAGCCGGTTGGAGATCGCTTGCGCTGAGCACGTCGTCCGCATTCAGAGGTCTTCCTTGACCAGCGAAGCCATCAACCACCGGGGTTGTGTTTGACAGGAAGGAGCCATCAGCGTCGAAGCTTCCGCACCCTACTAAACCAAGCGGGCGACGGGGCATCTCCTGTCGAAATCTATTTACAGGTGGCTGTGGCCCCGCGAAATCAACCACCAAAATCCTATCAGCTATATTCCGGCAGTCGTTATGGAAGCCTATGCCGGAATCGCTGTTGCTGGACGTAGTTGTAATTTCGCTATGGTTGCTGGGTTGTGGCGAGTTAGCGACGAACTCCTGAGCCTCTAGTCTCTCCAGTCTATCGTCGTGTCGACACGGTCTCCGCTCTCTGGGCACTCTGAAAACGGCGCGATTGCATCTCGAGAAGTTTCCGAAAGCGGGACTATCACCCTTAACCGCTAGCTTGGATATTTGCTGCAAGTTCGGACTGCTGAAATCGTCAGCGGGTAGAGAGTACATTCCTTTGACAACTCCAACGACATACTCAGCAGACGGAGGGAACTCTAAGCATCTTTCGGCGACGGCGTCCCTAGTGCACGTTATCTGGAACTCCCTAGCCCTCGGGACGTGAGCTTCGTGTTCCGCATTCCTAGGGTCAACAGCAAACACGTGACAGCTGTGGGACGCTTCGGCGTCGTTCTCCGATTCCGCTGCCGTGACCAGTCCGAAGTATCTCCGGTCTGCATCGGAACCGCAGCCGGCGTAGAGAATTCTTTCCCTCTGGTATTGCGCTAGGATTTGTCCACCGGGTCTCCTCAGGTACAGCGTGTTCGGTAGAACGGACAGGAGCACCAGGGTGGCGGGTCGGCGTTCCTGTCTCAGTTTCCGGACGGCGGAGCGCACGTGGCCGGGGGCGGCGCTGGGGGCCGCGCTGGGGGTCTCGATGGTGCCGAGGTAGCCGACGACGGCGCGACACTCCAGCCGCGCCGCCTGGCCGGCCGCGAGCTGCGCGCCCCTGAGGCTGTGGAGGATCTCGCTGACGCCTGAGGTGCTCGGGGCTGCGTGACATGCTGGGAAATGGGGGATCATTTTTAATATTACATTTACTAATATAAATTTTGGTGGTCTGTAAATGTGCTGTGATCATGTGAGACAATTACACACCACTTAATTATTCTCAGTCTTAAAAGTGACTAAATAATATATTTAAACTACAAGTTCTAGTATTGCATTTGAAGTTGCAAAAAATCCTACAATCCTTTATAGAAAACATAAAAAAAAGAAGCTGATAGTGTATAAATATTTATAAGTTAATAGTCATAACAATTTATTAGACCAACATATTAGACCAGTTAAAGTTTTGCTAAGCTATAAAACGATTGTAGTATGTGATGTTAGTGTTATGATGATTAGTGATTGTTATGAGTTATTTTTAACAAGCCAATAGTATTTTAAACAATAAACATATAAGTTGTTATTACTTGGGACAGACACAATATTTTAAATCACCAATTCAGTTTATATGATGATAACAAGTAATATTATTACCCATTTCATATTTAAGAAACATATTGATGTTTGAACTAAAGATCTATGTCAAACTAATGTTACAAACAACAACAACACAGAAAAAACATGGAATTTGAGTGCAGACACAACACAAATAAGTGCAAGATATTTTGAATAGCACTTACTCTTATACCCATCTTGGCATTGGCTAGCCATCTGCAAATCGAACAAAAACATTTCATATTGTTATTCACTTATTTCATTAACTATCGAAAAGTGTGAAGAGAATCAGACTTGTACATAAGAAATATAATTGTCATAATTCGTAAGAATAATAAGATTATGTCAAAGGAAAAAAAGCTCTGCAGGCCACAAAGAAAGATGTGGACCCCTAAAACAATCTGCTAAATGTGAGTGGGGCTACAGAGATAATACACAATACTGCCGCGCTAATCTAAAAGTCAACCTTTTATTTGGAGCTCCGTACAAAAAAATTGTCAGCCTAGCACGGCATAATAGCCTATAAACCTCAATTAAGGTTGTGGTCATATTTCTCACAAAGGTGGATCCGCACCTGAAGGAAAAACCCTATCAATGAATCTATATAGTTATATGGGTTCTTACATTTACATAACAAACAAAAAAACATTGATAAATAAATCCAATTAACATGGTCAAAATCCCAATATAAGTAGTTATTGATAGCCAGTCTAAACCAGATATAGATATAGTGCATTGTGTTTTTCTTTTTCAACTTTGGTGAAAAAGTTGAGATTGAAATATAAAAACAAGCTTGCCCTACAAAATATGTGGGAAAACCATTATGCACTATATCTATAGTAAGTTTCAATAGGTAAATGAAATAAAATTAGTAGACCTTGCAGAAAAGACCCACCACCAAGAAGTGTGAACAGATTTTAATAATAATGTTTTAATTATTTAATGGCTGAGTGCAAATAGTGTTTACACATATATTGTGCTCCTTGCCCTATTTGTTTAGAATGTCAATGACATTGTGTATAATGACAAGGAAAAATTTAAATGTGTTACCTAGCAGATGATACTGGGAATCGAACCCGGAACTCCGGATTACCAGTCCATAACCTTTCCACCACCCGTACACCAAATTACCCTTTGATTTTTTATTTGCTTTGTGCCAATCTTTGCATTGTTTATTTGAATTTTGCATTGTGTTGTTGACATATTTCTGTTGTCTAATAAATCTCTATAAAATGATGTTCTCATGACTCAAATTACTTGGAAACCATGTAGCTTACCTGGATGGTGTAACATCGCAGGCTGCGGACGGCGCCTGGGCGGCGGGTGTCGTCGCCGAGTCCTCGCCCGCTCGTCCGGCTCCGTATCCTCCGTGTCCGTCGGCGGAGCCTCGCGCGGCGCCACGCTCAGCGCGATCGCGCCTGGCGCCGCCGCCACCAGCCTGGCCACGGACGCATGAGGAGCTCGCGCCACATTCGCCCCGTCCACAGCGATCAAAGCATCCCCGGCCCGAAGACCAGCGCGCTCCGCTGGCCCCCCAGCTGCCACAGCAGACACTACGCATGGCCGTTGCCCCGCTATAGTAAACCCGAACCCTCCAGCCCCTCTCGCGACCACAACACGACGCTCCGAAGTCCGGGTTAAAGCAGCCCGACGACGACGTCTCCTTTGCTGTTGGGGCACCATTGTATTCACTGTCTTTGGACGGTTCTCATCGTGGGTAGTGAATCAGAACATGCACCGGATATTGGTTCTAATTAATAGCTCCAAGCGAAACTTCATAGAAGAAAACTAGAAAAACTAGAAAGTTTCGAGGTCTTGTTGTAACTGACGTTTAGAAAGTTTGTGTGCGTTCCGTTTTTAAATACTTCAACTGACAACTTTTTAGAAACGCGTATAATATCCATACATAATATATAAGAAATGAAAACATGCTTATCTTTACATTTCCTTCAGTTTATTGCTTGTGCATGTTGCAGTTATTCTAAAATGTATCTTAATGTAACAAATACTTTTCATTACCATTACGTGAACGCATCCAAATGCAAGAGAGTATTTCAGTCCTTAGCTTAATCAGGCTACTTAAATTAGAACGATCAGATGAATGTAGCTTATGCAGCGCAAATTATTTGTGTTTATTATTTTGCATCATTTCACTACTTTCTACAATTATTTAACAATGTAAAATGGAAATTTTCCAAGAATTATTCTTGACACGTTAACAGATCTGAGAGTTAACAAGTAAAATACTGTTCTTTGATGTCACTGTCATATTTATTTTGACGCACCTCGTTCGTTTGTCAAAGTCAAATGCACGTTGTTTTAATCACCTTAAAATAAAGTATTCAGGCTCGTTAAATCAGTTATAATAAGTTAGAGTAATCACCATGGCTGTAAGTATCACTTAAACTTCTTAATTTAATTTCTTAAATTATTACAAATAGTTTATAACCAAACAGATAATACCATACCGAACACTCGTTTTTTCAGAAAAAAGGGAAAATAAAAGTGAGTAGAGTGAAGAGGAATAACCAGACCACGAACAAAATGAAGAAGCAGGGAAAAATGAAGCTGCAGAGGCACCGCACCAAGCTGCAGAAGCAGCAACAGCCGCAGAAGCCGGAGGTGGGGTACAGCAGCGAGAGCGAGGCGTCGGCCGACGAGTGGGGCGACATGCTGGACGAGGAGGAGAAGAAGTACATTATGAGCCGGCTCGCCAACAACCCTGGCTTCCTGGCCGATGTGCCAGAGAAAGACAATCAGAATAAGTTAGTGAATAACTTCTGTAATTATTCTTTATTCGTCTTTAAATTGATAATCACTTCCCGGAATTCTAAGTAAACAGTTTCATTCTTACTTTTAGTGTCCTACGGACACTACTATACAACCAAAAAAAAACAGTAAATTAAGCTACAATTATTTCCTTCTTTGTCGGTTTTCCTCTTGGCGGAGTGGCTGTGGTTATCATTTCAGATGTTGGTAGCAAGCTTCACAACACGCCGCTCTTCCCTGATAGCTGCCTTCCTCGTACATTTGTGTAGTGATGATGGGCAATTTATTGCAGCTTTTATTTGATCTGTCCATTTCATAGGCAATCTTCCTCGTAGCCTGGTTACTTCAAACATTCCCTGAACCACAAGTGACAATTGTTTAGTATATGTCAAAATATGTCTCACTTGCTTTAAACCAGTATTAATCTTACATAGAACTTATGCTTGTATCAGATCAAACAGAAAACGCAAGAAAATTGACAAAGAGAAAGTTCCAAGACAAAAGCGCCAACAAGGAGGGAGTGATAGTGGTGCAGAAAGTGACTCCGCTTCAGACAGTGACTTTGAGGGGAAGTATGAGCAGGAGAGAGCTGAACGGCCGGCCAAGAGGCTAAGAGCTCTGCTGCCCATTAAAACTAAACAAGGACTTATGGAGAGGACTGAGGAGTGTGAAGGTGAGTTCATTTAAAACTGTTACTTTTTTAAAAGTGTCGGCCATTGACATGCTGGGCAGATGATATTGTCCAGGTAGCACATCCTAACTGGATATGGAGGGCCCAGGACAGAAATGCATGGAGATCTCTGGAGGAGGCCTTTACCTAAGGGTTCTAGTGTGGTGATAAAATTATTTCATTTGATATTAAAATTTAATAGTAATCTATACCTATTTAGTTTATCTATGAAAACTGACTAAACTTGGTTCCATACTTATTGTAAAAAAATGTAGTTCTTAGTAGATTCTCACCATATTAAGAAACTAGCTTTTGCCCGCGACTACGTCCGCGTGGAACTTGGAAGTATGGAAGCAACCTCGTACAACACACACACGTAACAAAAGGCATTGTTAAAAGCGCCTAAGCAAATGTAAGAGCAATTGTGCTTTTGGTCTAATTATTCATTTTCTACAGGGTCATCAATGTCATCATGAATTACTTACTCACTTTTCAATCTTTTTAGGGATAATTTCCAGGATGAAAACTATCCTATGTCCTTCCTCGGATCTTAAACTATCTCCATGCCAAATTCCATTTTGACGACGCGTTTGGCTCGGTTGGTAGACACCTGCCTACTGAGTCGGCGGTCCCGGGTTCGAATCCCGGCCGGGGCAAATATTTGTGCAAAATATTTGTTCTTGGGTCATGGATGTTATCTATATATGTATTTATATATTATGTATATCGTCGTCTAGTACCCATAGTACAAGCTTTGCTTAGTTTGGGACTAGGTCGATTTGTGTAAGATTGTCCCTTAATATTTATTTATTTATTTATTATTTTATTAAAATCGGTTCATCGGTTGAAGCGTGAAGAGGTAACAGACAGAGAGACAGACACACTTTTGCATTTATAATATTAGTATGGATAAAAGGTTTTTTTTTATGTTTAGTAATTAATTACATGTTTAACTCTATAGAATTTTAATTTAATTTATATAATTTTTTTTTTTTTATTTAATTTAATTTTAATTTTAATTTAATTTATTTTAATTTAATTTTAATTTATTTCCGTTATTTCATTTTATTAGATTTAAAATTAATTACTTATTTTGTTCTTGTGTTTGTAATCTGACATTTTATTTAAATTGGAATTTTGAAGGAACTTTATTGAAAATTTGTTTTAATGTATTAACGTATTTTATTAACTCTTAATTTATTTAGTTATACAATTTTAATTTTACAATTTTAATCTTTTTATACAATTTTAGTTTGTCAATTTTACATTAATTTCTTTATTTCATTTTATTAGGTTTTAAATTTATTACTTATTTTGTCGTTGTTTTTGTAATCTGTCATTTTATTTTAATTGGAATTTTGATGGAAATTTGTTTTTAATGTATTAACGTATTTATTATTATTTTTAAACTAACATAGGTATAAGTATTTTACTACAAATAAAAACAATGTATGGATCATAGTAATCTGAAAATAAAGAATTATTATTATTATTATTATTATAGAAATATTTTTAAATTATGTCACTGAAAATTATCTGAATTGAATATACCCAGAATTATAAAATTATAGTTTTAACCTTATGATACCTGGAACACACGAGGTTTCGGAAATCACTATTCACTAACCAGATTCAGGAAGTTAAGTACCAAAGTAAAGTTAGTATGGGAATGCCACAACTTTAACAACTTGGATTTTTGGATAATGCAGTTCCAAAAAAAATTATAAGAATATAGCTCACTGGTTTTAAAATGAGTAAAAGAAAAAAAAACATTCCAAATTCTTACTTTCAGACACAGAATCAGAACAAGAAGATGAAAAAGAGCCCCAGGAAGAAGAGGAGCAAACAGAGGAGCCCCTGGACTCTGACTCAGATTCTGGCATGGAGGGCACAGGGGAGGACGACACCGAGGGGCACGAGGCTCCGGAGGGAGGAGTGGTCAGCGCTGTGGAACTGATGGCGGAGCGGCGGGACCGGCTGAACCATGAAAAGCTGAGGATAGGTGCTCTGTGCTCTTCTTTGCTTGAAGAACCTGAAAAAAAGGTAAAATATATTGTAATGCGAAATTTGAAGTTTATCTGGTTCTTATTTGTTTCTGAAAAGTGGTATAAGTAATATTTAATGGTATTCAACAAACATATCAAGGGATATTTCAGTGTACGGAATTTTCATTTAAAAGTAATAATTTTTTTGAAGCTACAAGTTTTTCTTGATTTTTGCGAACGTTCTAATTTTTTCTACACTTTCATGGATTTAACAGAAGTTTGTTCGCTGTTATGTCAACAAATGCATTTTTTTGTAAATAATTAAAAAACATAATTTTGAAATGATTTGTTGATACATGGGCAAATTAAATGTTTCCAGCTGAAGAATTTGTACCCAATCCTATATCTGATGGAAGAACGACTTAAGGACAACACCCTGAACCTACACTCTGTGCGCAAGATCGCCACACTCTCCGCTTACGAAGTCTTCAAGGATATCCTGCCCGATTACCAGATACGGCACCAGGACTACTCGAACGTCAAACGTAAGTTACTTCTCTTGACCAGCTGATGAACTTATACCCGATCTTGTACCTGATTGAGGAACGACTGAAGGATAGCACCCTGGCCAGATAAGTCATCAGGACAACTTTAACGCCACTTAGCGTTACTACTTACTACCTAGTAATGGTAACTTACACTTCTCTCAACATTCCTTATTTTATCGAAACTTATTGTTTATTTCTATGGCCCAACAAGTGGGTACTTATTCATTTTACTGGCAATGACAAATTTTTGGTAACTTCCGTTAAAAATCACTGAAAATAGCGATGTAGTCAAAGAGGAAACGCAACCAAATATTTCGCGAATTTCAAGTAATTTTCGTATAATAAAGCCTGAACTATCCACAGCTATAAAAGTCGACTTATTTTCAATATTTTATTTTCAATATGTTACAAAAAGGCGAATACAGGCAAACGATCGCAGTCAGAAGCACCCTAAAGCACCCTGTCCTTGGTTTTGGTGGTTTTATTTAGGGAATAATATTTCGTATTATTAATTTCTATTGCAGTAAAGAAGGATACATTGACGCTATACAAGTACGAAAAGGAGCTTCTAGAATTCTACAAAAGATATCTACAGAGGCTTGAAAAGGCTTGCAATGTTCTAAGACCCAAAAAAGGAGACACAAGGTAAGAAATGTCAAGAATTACCCAAGCAGCACATTAGTGAATTTTGCAGCTTATCTTATAGCTTTAAGTTCTAAATGAGTGGTTTAACAGTGTTTGATACAACTTATAGCTTTAAACACAACTCAAAACTGTATATGAGTTCATTCTATCACTTGTAGTTGCATAGGAACGTTTTTTGTTTCTACTTTATTACTTATGGTGGGATAAAGTCGATTTTGCTACTTAAAGTTGCATGCAGGTTCAAATTGTAACTCAATAAGAAGCAATAGTGCTATATAAGGCCTTAAAATCACTTATAAGCAACTTTTACATATAAGTGGGAACATACCCTTATTTGGAAGTTCCAAATGACTAGTACAATAGCGAATTATATCACCAATAGTGGCTAAAGGGATAATTTTACGGTTCTTTTGGAACCAAAAATTATTGCAACTTTAAGGCCTAAGAAGTACCTTATTGCCACTCCAACGCATAATAGGTCTCAATAGGAGGTTCTCGGGACCAAAAGCAGTTATTTTCACTTATTTCAAACCACTAACGAACTAAAAGTTATATTATTGTTCCTATTGCGCCTTGTCAAAATGTTTTTAATAGTCTTGCTTGTTTGATAGTCTACAAAAGAGCAAATAATTACTATTGGTAATAGCATTCACTACTTTGCCACTCGCAAGATACAAATAAGTGATTATTAGACCTGATAGTTCCAAATAAGGAACAAATAAGTGAAAATAAACACTGGAGGATCTTTTTTGTTTCGCCATGTTTACAAATGGAAGCCTATGAAAATTTATTATTTTTACCAGAATTTTATCACACTCAGGCCTAATCACAGACTTTTGATAGTTGTGACGATGTTACTTTAACATTGTACGTAACCTACAATCATTAGGTCAGGTTTTTAACAGTTTTATTTCTTATCAGTATCTATTCCTTATTTGATTTAGCACTCTCTTTTTTAATATTCCTGATCAAATCAAAGGCGCATCGAAATTTACAAAGAAACCATACTATAGTTTCACAGTAAAAAAAACATTCGCAAGAATTTCGTGCTTATTTCAATGCTTGTATAACGTAAAGTTTTAATCACTCCAAACAGACGTATAAATCCAAAATGAATATGGCAGATCACGTACCTATTACTTTTAATAAAACACAATTTGACAGTTGCCTCGCCAATCAAAGATAATTTTGGCGACTCATTTATCACTCATTGACCGAACTGAAATGTTTTCATTCGTTCACTGCGCATAACTTTTACCCTTAGTTCTAATTACCACGTAAGGTAATTGTGAGATCTCTTATGGATTCTATTTAGCACCAAAAATAGGCTGCAATTTTTCTCCTTTTGGTTCTATACTGGTGGCATAAGGGTTCTTGCCACCTATATAGCACTTAGTCATGGTGGTAAATTTCACTTAAGCATCTAATTAGATATGATATACGAGCTATTTAGACCCAGTTGTGCTACTTGGGTACTTCCTAAATCAACATAAATAAGGCACATATCAATCTCTCATTAGTCATTACTATGGATTGTGATAGCACTTCTCTTGTGGAATTAATGGCTATCATAATATTATGCAGCTGCCTACTGATCCGGCGGTCCTGGTTCGAATTCCGGCAGGGTCAAATATTAGTGTGATGAACTCGAATATTTGTTTCATGGATATTATCTATTTATATTATGTATATCGTCTAGTACCCATATTACAAGCATTGCTTAGTTTAGGACTAGGTCAATTTTTGTTTATTTATATTTATTTATTTAATTATGGAGCGCAGAGTGCGCGAGTCTGATTCTCACTTGGTAAAATTAATTCCTAAAAGATACTATAGTATCGGTTTTTTATCTATGTGATATATGCTAGTACCTAACCCTGCACTGCATAACTTCCAGACGAAATGGCCTATGATACGCACTTACTTCCTTGGTACTTTGCACGCACATAAATAATAATAAAAATGTTATCGATGATGAGTTAATCCGATTTGTTCAGGAAACCCGATCCAGCAGCGCTGAGCCTGGCCATCGTATCCCTCCGTTGCCTGTGCGGGCTGCTGGTGGCGCGGCCGCAGTTCAACTACGCCACGAACATCGCCCAGAGCGCCGTCCCGTTCCTGGACAACAACGTTCCGGAAGCGGCGGAGATAGCCACGGAGTGTTGTGTGACTGTGTTCCGGGAGGACGCGAGGGGTGATATCACTCTTACTGTAAGTGTACTTACTAACTGCGCTCTTGTGAAGTTGTCTGACGGTCCGGCCACGATATCGCGGTTAGCGGCGCGCGGGGCGGCAAGCATGCCACGTACACCGCGAGATCCGTCCGCACGCGCCGCTCTGAAGTCGTAGCATCTTTCCCAGTCGCCGACACATTTGCACTTGCGATGGTGTCGTGCAGCAGCCGAGCCGCGGCACGCGCACTGCTCACGTACTGAAGTGCACGTAGCGACGGTACTGCAGCCGCATCCTCGGCGAGGAGCCAGTCTTCCGGCGGACGTACTCCACATCGTTGGACACGGTGGAGTAATGCAACTCATACTCAACTTGTCTCTAAGATTTTGAGCCACTGACTGGACCGACACTCGGTCAGACAATTTCTAGCATCTATCAATGTAGCTCTAGTGTTGCTATACTCGGTTTATGCGCTTGCCTGCATGTAGCCAGGCTCGCACGCATCCGTGAACACAGTATTATTAGCTGGGTGCGAAGTAGGTGGTGGGGGAAGCACGAATCGATCGCAGCGCGCGCCGTGGCCAAAAAAGGAACTTTTGTCAGGCCAACTGTCACTTTTTAGTAGCGAAATTAAGGCATCTAAAGATAAATAAATATGCGGCACGAATCCTACAGCGTAGTAATCACAAATCCAAAAACAGTAATCATAAATAAATAAATTTCCACAAGCAAGTTGGAAACGAGAACAACGAATTAAATGGATAATCGCTATCAAGAGGAAAAAGTTAGTATAACCTATAGAACAACATTTTTAATATTATATCTTGTATGTTGTAGGGAGTAGCATGTTTATGCGTTTATTTTCTTTTACATTTTGGACATGTTGAGCAAAAACGAATTGTTTCCCATTTTATTGTAGTTTGGGATTTGAAAGCGATGTTGTGTTTGATGGAGCAGAATCCAGTTATAATAATCAATCTGGCCATGTTTAACTGAAAAAACAAAATAAATGACAAATGTACTATTACGAAAATAAAATACAGTCATAAATGATCGGTTGCATTATGCAGGAAATGCGTTATTCGGTTAAATTTGTTTATTTTGTAACTTACTTCTCGTGAAGACAGCCATGAAAAGGTCCGTGTGAATTACATTTAAAAGTTATTGATTTTGCCATTTTAGACGGGAAATAAAGAAGGTCATCGTTTTATCGACACTATAGATTAACATAATCGAATAAAATGAAAGAAAATTACGATATTTCATTGAAATTATTTGTTTGTTTACTTACTCTCGTAAAGACAGTCAGCCATTTGACATTAAAAAGCCCACCGTAATTGTAACCGCTAGTTGACGCTGTCATCGCGCACCCAGCGAATATAGTCTGCCTACCAAGTTCTAGTCCTGTCCTGAACTCATTCTACTTATCTGATGTTAAAGCGGATGAGAATGAATTACTAGTATTACAACTTTCATTTCTATGTCACATTAAGATTAGGAAAGTCAAGTAAAAGCGAGCGTGCTTTAACCGAATCTGCTGTCTGGTGCATTGCTTATATTAGTTGTTTTATTTAAATTAGTTCTATTACACTTAGTTTATAGTCATAGGTAGTTGCGATGTTGTGCATTGTGCGAGCACTTTATTTTTGTATAAAATGTCACTACCGGTGGGAACCTGTAATTGGCTTTCCATTAACTATTTCTAAGAGCAATGTATTGTATGTAGCTGTTGGTTCTCCTAATAAATAATAAATAAATAAATAAATAAAACACATTACTTTGTCATTTAGCAGTATACCAATACAAGTCCTCTTCTCCAGATCGTTCGACTCATCAACCAGCTAGTGAAACGTCGCGCAGAGCGCCTCAAGCCCTCCGCGCTGCGGTGCTTGCTGAGCCTCAGGATCCGTGATGTAGACCTCGATGCTGAAGCCGACATCAAACACAAGAAGAAGATAGAGGAAAAGCACAAGAAAAGGATCGTCAACTTGTCCAAGAAGGAAAAGAAGGTAGGTAAATTCCAGACACAGTGATACGAGCGTGAAACACAGGTCTGCTGATCCTTGAGACGCGACGTGCGCCTCGATGCTGAGAATAAGAGAAAGATAGAATAGAAGAAAAGAAGAGGATATAGGGGAAGCACAAGATCGTCAACTTGTCCAAATGAGAAGAAGTTAGGTCCATTCCAAAGGACGTCACGGTGGTCCAGCGGTTGTTTTTTTATTTGCTGTGCTTCAAAGTTGTGTCATCTTAATCGTCAGACAACAAGGTGATAAGAGAAGAAATAAAAGAGGATCATCAACATGTCCGAGAAGAAAAACGTAATCCAGCAGATACCGTTCTTTGTTAGCTACATCCAAACCGTGACGGAAGAAGAGTGAAGTGTGGAGAGGATGGACCTTTTTCTGACTTAATCACCCCCTCCTAAACACTCCCTGAACTTAACGGCTACGTTTCCCGTGTTAAAGAGTTCCAGATGATTATGTTTATTTGTTTTTCAGCGAGCAAAGAAACTAAAAGAGGTAGAACGCGAGCTGCTAGAGACCGAAGCCCAGGAGAGCGAAGTGTCCCGCCGGAAGCTGCTCACGGAGGTTACCAAGACCGTGTTCCACATCTACTTCCGGCTGCTGAAGAGCGCCCCGCGGTCCCGGCTGCTGGCCGCGGCGCTGGACGGGCTGGCCAAGTGAGTAACACGTGTCGAGGTTAGAATCTAGAGATGTACAGATAGCAGAATGTTCCCAACAACTTGCTATCTTTGACAATTTCTTGTAGGATACTTTGAGTAGTTACTAACTTTTTTTTTTTTTTTTAATCTTATTTATTTTATAAGCCATACATCTTATGATTAAGTCGGCTTAAAAATAATTACAATGTTACTTAAACTTTAGGTGTTACATTAAACATTGGGATTGGTACTTAAGGTGGTTGCAGAGGAAACAAAACTAGACATTCCACGCTAGATGGCGCTGGGAAGCAAGATTTGTAGTTTTTGTGTATTATTTCGTATGTTACTTTAGTTTGAAGTAAAATTTGTATGTTGGCGAGTCCGCGTATTAGTCTTTTATTTATGTAGTATTAGTAGCACGTCATAAATTGTTTTATTCTCCCATGTGTTGGCAATTTGTGAAAAATCAGCAAGTACTCACACTAATAGACACTAATTGTGAGTGTGTGCGGGTGATTCATTCATTAAAGGGTCGCGTATCATCTGTCAGTTTGATAGTAAGCGCTGAATAAATAAATAAGCAGGCATGATATTTGATTTTGACGATGAAGTAAAGGTGCACCTCTAGCACAACTGTGACACGCAACTCTTTCTCGCGCGAAAAATATTTCCTATCTCTTTCTTTGCGGTACTGTAGGAGACTGACGGGCGATGCTATGTCGCGTGACAAGAATCGTGAAGCCTAGTTGTATTAGACGGGCTGGATTGTCAAAATAAATAATACGAAGAAATTACAAATCTTTGGCAGTTCTAAATTTTTTAAGTATGTGGTGAAATTCAATAAGTATTTTTGTTGGGTTTCTGTTCTGATATATTGTGATTCTGATTTCTGATGTTATTGAGTTTGTCCTAAGTTTTTCTGAATGATAGATTGGGGTACAGCAAAAAGGGCCCAATTTTAAGAATTTTGTTGAAAAATATTTATCTCATATTTGTTACTTTTTGATTAGAACTAAAGAATACATTAAAATAAGTATCTTTTATAAATTACAATTGTTTGATTAACTTGCCCGTTTAAGAACTAGAGTGGGCCTAAGTTACCATAGAATTACTACGTAGCCTGAAACTACTTGTACTATCATCTATTCGGTGCTGGGACTTAGATATCTACGATGAAAAAAAAAACACAAGTATACCTCTGTTTTTTATCACTTAATGACAAGATCGGGCCCTTTTTGCTATACTCTGACCTGATATACAAAAACCCGACATCAAGAATAGTAGGTACTGATTAGGGTTGGGATTTTCGTGGTTCTAAGTCGTGGTTCCATGGAGTCTCTAATTGTAAAAATGTTCAGTCTAAAAATATATAGGTAACTACTAGAACTACTACTAACTGCTGAGCGCAGCACCAGTTGTTTGCGCCACGCTTCACGACCCCGAGCTAGCTCGCGCCATATAAAAATATATGACAATAATATATTGTTATTAATTATTATACATATATGGATTATAGAACCACCAACCACTAAATAAAATAAAAAAAATTTGTTACGTGTAGGTTTTATTATAATACTATTGTTTGCCTTAGTTGTAGACGGCGCTTTAATTCGAAATGGTGGGTTATTTTTCTTTTTAACCCCCAGATCTTCGCCATTTTAATTTTTTTTGTTAAAACTAGGTTTATTACCTAGGCTTCTTTCTGTTTAGTGCTGTTTAGTGGTTAGTACGGCTGCCTGAAAACGAAGGTTTATATTTACATATGTGGTTTGCACTGCAACTTGCAGGTATACGTTGTAATATTATTTTAGGCAACACGCATGTTTTGTAGAAAACTATAAGTTTCTGCAGCTTTTCTTGGATGAAGACTTCATCTGAATGAACTTTAATTGACATTATTTTTGTTGATAAATCAATGAAGGAAATCATCTTGCAGTAATCCCTTTTGATGAAGCTCTAAGCTGACCTTGAATCAGTAAAGAAATTATTTATTACGTCACAAAAATGCCAGCAATGGAAACCGCTGTATGCAGTACCTATTATGTGATTATCTTACAGGGTGTTAGGGTAATGAGTGTTATTACAGTTATCCTTCAAGGAGGAAACTTAGTTACTGAATCGATAATTCCAAAAGGATTTCGTTTCCCACACCTATTGAAAAACATGGGTAGGTCTTGGTATCAATTCAGTCAGAGAAGAAACTACCTATATGAACCCACTATGAACAGCTTCGTTTTTTTTTCATCACCCAAAGCGAGCGATTTCGTTCAGTTTTTGTGGTTGGTTACGGTTGTCATCACGCCATGCTTGTCTTCGCCTAAAAAGAAAATAGCGCGAGACACCTCTTTCACGGCAGGACGTTTTGATTTGTAATGTTTACAAACACAATACTTTCCCCGCAATTTCTGACCCATGATATCGCAATATCGTTTAGGGATCACTATGTCCTGAGTACACATGTTTATTATATGCACGTTTCATTATTCACACTTTACATAAAGTAAAAACTCGCGAAACGAAAAAAATGTAAACCAAACATGATTCATTTTCATACGAATTTCCACAATTGACAGTATTGACACAATTCATTATTTCATTCACAAGATTTAGTGCGTTCGAAATCTGTTCCACTTTATTGTTATGAGCAAATAAACACAATAAGTATCTTTGAAATCCAAATGTTTCCAATTATTTGTTACATGTTTAATGAAAGCTGTAATCATTTAAAAATAAACTGTTATGCATTCATATCGAAACATCAATTTAAATTTATTATCCTAAATCATAAGTTAAGTAGTATTATATTTCAGAACGCACTGTTCATGAATAGCTTTACGTGCGCTTACGTTTGCATGTGTGTAAAAGCAACGCACACATACATATATGGACAATATTTCAACGGGTTTTAAAGCTTTAATAACTTTGTAATTGTATGATTTATAGCAAAACTGATTTCCTTGGCGAATATAAGATCGCTTAAAGATTTTTTTAAGAATGTTTAATAACCCAAAGCCATAACCGCCTAAGTGTGTATTGATCAAACGACTTGTATGAAAGTGACGTCTCTGCAACCACCTTAAGGATTATTTTTATAATACTCAAATCTTAGGTTCAGTGAGTGTATAATGAATTTTATCAATGTACCACTGTATTCGGTAGAGAACTCTGAGCTTAAGATTTGATGGAAGAAGAATAGGAGATCCCCCGCAGAGCAACCAGTTTCTTTTAAGAGATCCAACCTAGATTGTTCATTGATTTTACATTCTAGAACTAAGTGGAGGAGGTCCTCTTCTTTGTCACATTGTGTACAGTTTCGATTGTCTCTTTTTTTCGATGTAGTTAAATTTATTTAGAGGGATGTGGTAAGTTCGGGTTCGGAAACAAATGGCTAATTCTTTTCGGTTAAGGTTTCGTGAGGTAAACCAAGGCACTCGTGGTGGTTCGTCTACAATGGTTCTGTACCAGATGCCCTTGTTTTGAGAGCGCTCATTGAAATAAGCTTTGAATTTAATGTAATTGTCGGCTTTAACTTTTGGAAGATGGTCAGTATAGTGCGGTACCGTGTCGAGAGGTATTCCGTTCTGTAGAGCCTCGGCTGCGAGTGAGTCTGCCACCTCGTTACCCCTGACGCTCACATGTGAAGGGATCCATTGTTAGACGAACTTCAACCCCGTTACGTATCAATCTATGGATACATTTAATAATGAGGTAAGCTTCGTATCTACCGACACTACCGCCCTTAGCACTTCCCAACAAATGCTCTTCGAGTCCGTGAATATAACAATTTTATGGTATGGAGTCGATTCTAAGTAATGTACTGCTTCATTGATTGCTGTCAATTCGACTCCCATTATGGGTATACATGGATTATCAATAAGAAATTTGGCTCCAAAATCTGCAGCTTCATCGTAAAACGCGCAACTAGAACCGTGTCTTGTTTTGGACCCGTCAGTGTAAATATGAATGTGGTCTAAGAACTGCACTTGTATCATTTCTTCGCAGGGTCATGAGTGGGTAGTTTAGCTTTGGGTTCATCAATAGTGTTCACTTTATGCATTATGATTTTATCCCAGGGGAGTGTTTTAATATCACAGGGAAGTAAAAATAGGGGTGAGATCTCAAATTGTGACATAGGTAGATTGGAGTACTTTCTGAAACTCTCGAGCAAAAGTGGGAGCTGGTTATTGCGACAATATCTTGCGCCCGAATTTAATGTGTTGTCTAATGCTTCTATATGTTTTCTCAGATAATCGGATGTTCTAGAAGAGAGTTTCAGGAAGTATTTGTCGCTTAAATAGATTCTTCTAAGGTTTAACGGTAGAATACAAAACTCGCTTTCCATTGTAAAAATTGGTGTGTCGCGAATAAAGCTTCCACAAATGCGGAGGCATTGGTTTTGAATTACGTCCAACCTCTGGAGAAGCCCAGGATTGGCGTTGCCGAAAATGTTACATCCGTAATCAAGTCGAGATCGCACCAATGTTATATAAAGTCGCCTTAAGTGAATTGGATGGACACCCCACTTAGAACTACTTATGGCACTAAGGATATTAACGTATGGAATGCATTTTTGGGCAGTTTCTAACACATGTCGAGTCCAATTCAGGCGGCTGTCCACCCAAACACCCAGGAACTTTGTACAATTTATAACCTCGATTTCAATGTTATTTATTCGTATACCAATACGAGGCATTTTGTATTTTCTAGTGAAAATGCAGAGTTTAGTCTTTGAAAGAGAAACTTCTAATCCAATTTTCTCTAACATTGATGTAAATATATTAAGACTTGATTGCATGACATTAGCACAATATTCAAGACTTTGGTTAATACAATACAAAGCGAAGTCGTCGGCATATTGTGAGACCTTGACTGTTTTAACGAGTGTGTTGCATAACTTAATTGTAATTATGTTAAATAGAATAGGTGACATTGGATCACCTTGAACTAAACCCTGTCTGCATATTTTTGTTATTTCCCTACCATCCCGTAGCCTATATATCAATAGTCTCTCCTTGAGAAATTCTCTTATATACCTACATAGGAATGGGTCTACATCAAATTCAAATAAAGTGGATATAAGAGGATCAATTGCCACATTGTTATAAGCGTTACTTATGTCTCCGTAAGCACATAGAACGTATTCTTTGTTTATAAACGCAGTTTCTGTGTCTACAATAAACCTACCAAGATTGTCTTGACATGAAAGTCCACGACGGAAACCTAGAGTACTATTATTAAATAATTGGTTGCTTTCGAAATGATATTCAAGGCGACGAGTTATCATTAAATTAAAAATCTTACAAAGGCAGTTAATAAGTGAGATAGGACGATACTTAAGAGTGTCAGTATTTCTTTTAGAATAGAATAGAATAGAATGTATTTATTTGCCAGAATACGTAAGGTACAAGATGAAAAAGGATGTTTGAATGTATCAGTATTCAGTCGAAAACACGACATGCAAATCATTTGGAAATTAAAAATTTCACAATACATAATCAATCATTATAGTTACTAGGTAAATGTATTATTATAGTTAATGTTTTCAATAAATTATAATTTAACATGTACAATAAAGGGACAACTAAAATTTACAAGTTATTATAAAATTCATATTAAAGGGATTACAAAATGGATGTCATACATTGTTTTACATAAATTTATAATTTTAATTAATTAAAATGTCAAGTAAGAATGAAAATACTTATGCTACGTTTCTAAATTCTATTTGCTCATAATTTTGTGATTTAAATATTCCCTTACACTGTAAAAACAATTTTCAGACAGCCATTGTGTAACCTTCTTGCTAAATTGGCTACCTTCCAATTGTTTTAACTCATCAGGAAGGCTGTTGAATAAAACTATACACATATTATACACATTCCTATTGTATAGTGAAGAATGAGAAGGAGGTTGATATAATAAATCCTTGTATTGCGCTCTCTGATGTCCTGCAAACACATCACACCTCTTTTTAAAAAGTTCAGGGTGTTGCTTAACAAACAGACATGCTTTTTTTATGTACATACATGGTAAGGACAAAACATTAAATTTCTTGAACTGCGGCTTACAGCTATCCGTAGTCCAAACATTAGCTATAGCACGAATGCACTTTTTCTGCCGAATGAACGCCTTTTCAATGTTGACAGAATTACCCCACAATAAGAGGCCGTAGTTAAGTGTAGAAGATACGTATCCATGATAAGCTGTTGTTGCTGCTAGAATAGACACCGTATTTCTGAGCTTCCTAAGAGCGTACACAAATTTGTCAAGTTTGGAACAAACTGCTTCTACGTGTACTTTCCAACTTAAGTTCTTGTCGATTTAGGTATGGCAATAAGTCTGATTCTACGCCATTGCTCTGGTATCTCACTTTTTTTATAGATTATGTTAAATATATGTAGGAGGTATTCTTTTGCATTCTCCGGTAAATGGTTAATCATAGAATAAGTAATAGTATCTAAACCAGCAGAAGTGTCTACTCTTTTAAGGATCAAATTTAATTCTGAAAGTGTAAAAGGATGGGGGTTGAAACCATTAGTATTAAAGTCTAGGGGTTGTAAGGAAACACTATCAGGGGTGAGTTCTGTTACAAAGGAAACTGCGCTACTTTCTGGTAAATATTCTTTAGGACTACGATAACCTTTTAGCCATCTAAGTTTCCTCCAGACCTCACTGCTGGGCGTATTGCAGTCTATACTGTCACAAAACTCTTGCCAGGAATTCCTTTTTGCGAGTTTTATTAGTTTTCGTGCAATAACTACTTTTTCTCTGTAGATTAAGTAATTTTCAACCGTGCGTGATTTCCGAAAGTGCTTAAGAGCTAGCCTTCGTTCCGCCACTGCCCTTGGTAGATCAGAGTTCCACCAAGGTTTTGGCTTGAATTTGTTAGGGTTAATACTGGTTTTAATATAAGGACTATTTTCGTTAGCACTTTCCTCAATTGCTTCTATAAGATTATCGTAGCTACTTTGTACATTGTCTCCGAAATTCACTCCCTCACATGTAGATTTTATGTGTTGTGTGTATTCTACCCAGTTGGCCTTTTTGATGTTTCTTTTAAATTCGGGGCTAATTTGAATAGTGTCTAACGTTTTAATAGAAATAATAAGGTGATCACTGCCAAAAGATTATTTAGTAACACTCTAATCAAAATCGAGTGAGATATCAGCACTACAAAAGGAAATATCAGGTGACGTGCACACTATACTATCATTTAGCTTAGCGCAACGGGTAAAGTCTCGATTGTTAAGAAAAACGTAATTATATTTTAAGCTAGTGTCTGATAAAAGTCTACCCCGTCTGTCAGTTGTGTATGACCACGCCGTATGGTGAGCATTAAAGTCGCCGACTATTAGGGTTTTCATAGAAAAATTACTGAAAAGCTCCCGGTAGTCCTCAACGTTTACTGGGACATTTGAGGGAGAGTAGACACCTATGATATGTTGAAGCTTATTGCTATTAAGGACTTCAAGGTACAAAATGTCAATATTATTGTGATTTCTTGGAAGAATTTTGTGAGTACAGTTAATAGAATGGTGGACCAGGATCGCTAAACCTCCATATCCGTCTGGTCGGTCCTTTCTAAAGACAGAGTATCCTGTAAAATTAATTTGGTGTTCTATATTTAGCCAAGTTTCGGAAAGAAAGCATATGTGTATTTTTTCATTATGTAGATATGAATCCAAATCGCTTAATTTTGGTATTAGGCTTTGACAGTTCCATTGAATAATATGGAGCTTGAACCTTTTAGTCAAATTCATTGAATAATAATAAATAAATAGATAAGTTATTTATATGTGTATATATAAGTATAGATATGTATTGTGTACCTATCTAAAAGTTACTTACTTATTTGTTTAGTGGTTTTCCTTAACAGATAAACGCTTTACGAGTAGTTTACTGACAATACGCGAGAGTCTGTTCTTAACACTACGACATGAGATGTTAGGTATTAAGTCCGTAAACATTTCAATCAGGGCATCAATTTCTTCTGTGTAACTGTAAGTGATTTCCGATATGTCCTTGACTCCATATGTGCGTCTGAGATATTCTTTAACTTGCTTTCCAGACAGTGGGTACGTTTTACAGGGATCGGATATTAAGCTTTCCAGGTGGTCCCAATTAATTGAATCCAGATCGCTGTGCGGCGCTCTCTTGGGTATCTTTCCCCTCTTGGGTTTGTAGACCTCATCTGAACTGGAGTAGGAGGAGTTATCAAAGTCGTCATCACTGTTTTCGTTGCTAGCTATACAGTCTTCTTTTGTTGTTTCGGATTCCATAAAATCAGTAGTAATAGTCGTAGATTCAGTAGTGGGTGGATGTGGGCGCTTGGGTATTTGTGTCTCCGTAGACTCCTGTGTTTTTTGGTTCGAATCGTTCATGTCGTTGGTGTTATCTGGGCATTTAGATGCTACGTGACCTTCTTTTTTGCATAAGAAACAAGTCATTGCATCCGATGAGAAATAAATCCAGTAATTCGTTTCTTCAAAATCAATAGATATTTTTTTCTGGGAGACGGGTGAAGTCCTCTGGAGTTACGTAAACTTGTCTTCGGAAACTTAGAATGTGATTGAAGCCCGTTTCATTTAGACCAGCACGCAGGAAAGAGATGGGGGACAGAGGCGTGATATGTAATTCTATCAGTTTCTTTTCTATTTCGGTGTGCGGTATAATGGGGCACACGTTAGATATAATGATACGTTTGTTTCTGTTGATCAGCGGTCGAATGGGTAATTTTTGATTTTGAATTGTGACATATTTTTTGCTGTCAATGATCTCATCAACGATTAACTTCGAGGAGACGTAGATACAAATTCTATTGTTTGATATTCTTGACAAAAAGCGTATTTGAGATGGGTCGATTATTCTTCCCAAAGCTTGAGCATAATCTTTGATTTGTACATTTTCTAAAGCATCAATGACAATTGCTTGGTCCTTTTTAGGAAACGTGGTGATTTGTGTCACAGTAGCATAACTACGGTTATTGACTAACTTTTGGGAATTCATTTTGTTCCTGTAGTCAGAAACTATTGCGATGTTGCTATAAGGCCACTTACTGGAGAATCAAAAAGTCCGATTCCATCATTAGGCACTTTACACAATGAGGGTAGAAATCAAACTCGTGAAAATATAGTTCACTAGCGCGCGCAAGTAACGACCGGTCTCGGTGACAGCTCAACGCGGTATGAGAAGTTACTAACTTTTTTTATCTGGAAAGTTACGCATCTGTAGAAAATTCTAATGCTACAGTCAGTGTTAGTAGATAAAGACAGTATGAGAGCGATGTGGTGCCGCATACTGGGCTGACCAAGTAGAATGTTTTACTCTCTTCATCCTATTTTTCGATAGCGTCCATCTCACATGTCAAACTGTTCTTGTGGTCTAATGCTTTTGCCACAAGAAAAATAAGAAGTTGTACATTTTCAGATTCACCCACGTGATCAACCTGGAGTACTACTCGGACCTGGTGGCGATCCTGTCCCGGCTGATGGAGGACGAGCTGATCGGGTCCCGGGAGCGGCTGCTGTGCGTGCGCTGCGTGCTGGCCGTGCTGGCCGGCTCGGGCGACGCCATCAACGTGGACCCCGGCCGCTTCCACGCCGCGCTGTACAGAGGCATGCTGGCCGTCCACGCTGGTACGTCACACTGTCTAGAGAGCGTCGCCGCGTGCTGGCCGTGCTGGCCGGCTCGGGCGACGCCATCAACGTGGACCCCGGCCGCTTCCACGCCGCGCTGTACAGAGGCATGCTGGCCGTCCACGCTGGTACGTCACACTGTCTAGAGAGCGTCGCCGCGTGCTGGCCGTGCTGGCCGGCTCGGGCGACGCCATCAACGTGGACCCCGGCCGCTTCCACGCCGCGCTGTACAGAGGCATGCTGGCCGTCCACGCTGGTACGTCACACTGTCTAGAGAGCGTCGCCGCGTGCTGGCCGTGCTGGCCGGCTCGGGCGACGCCATCAACGTGGACCCCGGCCGCTTCCACGCCGCGCTGTACAGAGGCATGCTGGCCGTCCACGCTGGTACGTCACACTGTCTAGAGAGCGTCGCCGCGTGCTGGCCGTGCTGGCCGGCTCGGGCGACGCCATCAACGTGGACCCCGGCCGCTTCCACGCCGCGCTGTACAGAGGCATGCTGGCCGTCCACGCTGGTACGTCACACTGTCTAGAGAGCGTCGCCGCGTGCTGGCCGTGCTGGCCGGCTCGGGCACTAATCTAGCTACTTATATTCTATAACCTTACTTTTTTCAGGATCATCCCACGAAGAAGCGAAGATCATACTGGAGTCGGTGTCTCAGATCTGCACGCGCGCGCGGCGCGTGTCGGCCGACGAGCTGGCGGCGTTCGCCAAGCGGCTCGCCTCCCTCGCGCTGCAGCTGCTGCACAACGGCGCGCTGGGCTGTCTGGCGCTGCTGCACCAGCTGGCGCAGGTCAGTCGGAGAATAAATACGGCTAGAAACCTTAGTTAGTATTAGTACCTACTAGTAGAAGTTTTCTATGTAAAATTTCTAGTGTATGTCGCAATTCTTACAGTATAATATAAAAAATACAACACCGTAAGCTGTTTGAAAATGGTGTTTCCTCAAAACGTTGTAGTATTTTTCACGCTCTTAGTTGTTCTTTGTAATTCCCGAATCTTAAATAACCCTGCGCCAGACCTACATGATTGGATTGTGTTGATATTCTATTAACTCAAATCAAATATGAAATCCCCAGCAAAGTAAAGCCGTGGAGTCGCTCTTCGAGCCCGACGCAGAGTCCGGCGCGGGGCGCTTCGACCCGACGCTGGAGTCCCCGGCGCACTGCCACGCGCGCTGCGCCGTGCTGGCGGAGCTGTGCGCGCTGCGCACGCACTACCACCCCGCCGTGCGGCAGGCCGTCGACAAGTGCGACTCCAAACTGTTAGTAGACAACTTCGACCCGACGCTGGAGTCCCCGGCGCACTGCCACGCGCGCTGCGCCGTGCTGGCGGAGCTGTGCGCGCTGCGCACGCACTACCACCCCGCCGTGCGGCAGGCCGTCGACAAGTGCGACTCCAAACTGTGAGTAGACAACTTCGACCCGACGCTGGAGTCCCCGGCGCACTGCCACGCGCGCTGCGCCGTGCTGGCGGAGCTGTGCGCGCTGCGCACGCACTACCACCCCGCCGTGCGGCAGGCCGTCGACAAGTGCGACTCCAAACTGTGAGTAGACAACTTCGACCCGACGCTGGAGTCCCCGGCGCACTGCCACGCGCGCTGCGCCGTGCTGGCGGAGCTGTGCGCGCTGCGCACGCACTACCACCCCGCCGTGCGGCAGGCCGTCGACAAGTGCGACTCCAAACTGTGAGTAGACAACTTCGACCCGACGCTGGAGTCCCCGGCGCACTGCCACGCGCGCTGCGCCGTGCTGGCGGAGCTGTGCGCGCTGCGCACGCACTACCACCCCGCCGTGCGGCAGGCCGTCGACAAGTGCGACTCCAAACTGTGAGTAGACAACTTCGACCCGACGCTGGAGTCCCCGGCGCACTGCCACGCGCGCTGCGCCGTGCTGGCGGAGCTGTGCGCGCTGCGCACGCACTACCACCCCGCCGTGCGGCAGGCCGTCGACAAGTGCGACTCCAAACTGTGAGTAGACAACTTCGACCCGACGCTGGAGTCCCCGGCGCACTGCCACGCGCGCTGCGCCGTGCTGGCGGAGCTGTGCGCGCTGCGCACGCACTACCACCCCGCCGTGCGGCAGGCCGTCGACAAGTGCGACTCCAAACTGTGAGTAGACAACTTCGACCCGACGCTGGAGTCCCCGGCGCACTGCCACGCGCGCTGCGCCGTGCTGGCGGAGCTGTGCGCGCTGCGCACGCACTACCACCCCGCCGTGCGGCAGGCCGTCGACAAGTGCGACTCCAAACTGTGAGTAGACAACTTCGACCCGACGCTGGAGTCCCCGGCGCACTGCCACGCGCGCTGCGCCGTGCTGGCGGAGCTGTGCGCGCTGCGCACGCACTACCACCCCGCCGTGCGGCAGGCCGTCGACAAGTGCGACTCCAAACTGTGAGTAGACAACTTCGACCCGACGCTGGAGTCCCCGGCGCACTGCCACGCGCGCTGCGCCGTGCTGGCGGAGCTGTGCGCGCTGCGCACGCACTACCACCCCGCCGTGCGGCAGGCCGTCGACAAGTGCGACTCCAAACTGTGAGTAGACAACTTCGACCCGACGCTGGAGTCCCCGGCGCACTGCCACGCGCGCTGCGCCGTGCTGGCGGAGCTGTGCGCGCTGCGCACGCACTACCACCCCGCCGTGCGGCAGGCCGTCGACAAGTGCGACTCCAAACTGTGAGTAGACAACTTCGACCCGACGCTGGAGTCCCCGGCGCACTGCCACGCGCGCTGCGCCGTGCTGGCGGAGCTGTGCGCGCTGCGCACGCACTACCACCCCGCCGTGCGGCAGGCCGTCGACAAGTGCGACTCCAAACTGTGAGTAGACAACTTCGACCCGACGCTGGAGTCCCCGGCGCACTGCCACGCGCGCTGCGCCGTGCTGGCGGAGCTGTGCGCGCTGCGCACGCACTACCACCCCGCCGTGCGGCAGGCCGTCGACAAGTGCGACTCCAAACTGTGAGTAGACAACTTCGACCCGACGCTGGAGTCCCCGGCGCACTGCCACGCGCGCTGCGCCGTGCTGGCGGAGCTGTGCGCGCTGCGCACGCACTACCACCCCGCCGTGCGGCAGGCCGTCGACAAGTGCGACTCCAAACTGTGAGTAGACTACTTCTAGCCGTGGTCATTTCGGCGAGAATAGTCTAATTTGCTATCAGCTGCGCTCCCGTGGTTTTACCCGTTTATCCCACGGGAACAGTATTTTTTTTCTCGGTACTCGACCAGCCTCAGCCGCTCCGCTGCGCACGGCTCCCGAGCTTTGTCACAGCTGGCGAGAGCTGCTCTCTCTCCGCGCCTCCGGCTTTACAAAAACACTCTAGGGTGCTCTGTGTTGGCCCGACGCGTCCTAACCAGCGAGAGCCCTAGATTCGGACTTTCGTAGCCTAATAATATACCGTACACATAATAGGTATTACATTTCAAAACTACTACAATCTGCCATCCAATTTGCCTCCTTTTGTGTTCTGTTATAACATTTGACTATCTTATCTCATCTTGTTACGGATACACTTCGACCCAATGGGATCTTTTGCCACTGTCAAATGATTAATTTGGATAATTATGATTTTCCTAATATTTAATGCGCTTAAGCGAGGGGGATAAAAAACTCGGTTCTGGCGTTTCGCTCGCTCGTTAGGATCGCAGTTCAACCTAACACTCCTCCTCGCTTCGCTCGTCGTCGTACCTAACCTAACCTAAGTCTGACCTGCCTTAAAGTAGAATACGTAACAATTCTGACTTCACACTTTGTTTTGCATTTGCTTAAAGACCAAATGCCTAAATCTAAGTTTACATAGTACTTAATATTTTGCTGAATCAAAATTTGACTAAATGTTTAGTTCAATATTTTTTTGCCTTAAATTTGCTAAAAGACCAAATGCCTAAATGACATATTTCGGAGTAATATTTTGCTGAATGGAAAATTCACGAAATGAAAATATGCGTATTGAAATTTTGCCAAAGATTGCATTGGCAATAAAAACACTCGCTAAAATTTGTTTGCGTAATAGGAAATTTCCCCGGGGTACTATTTAAACAAGCTTCTTTTTAATAGCATTATTCGCCTCAGAAAATATTAGTTACCTTCTAAATTACTAAGTCGGCCACAACCAACGCGCGTCTGAATAATAATATCTCAGCCACTAGTTAGTTATCTTCTTTGTAAGCTACTGTAATTGTAACTTGGTTGGCATGGTGGTTATTTTTAGCATCTTAATTTGAAGCATGCATTCAAATAGCAAACTTCTAAAATATTAATACATATATGACACCAAAATAGTTATTATATTAGCTTCTAATTGTATAATGTATGTTTAAAATGTAAGTCATCCTACATTAATCGATCGTAAAATTTACCTAAAATTGACATCAAATAGTATATTATAGTATATTACTGCCGAGGCCGGGAAAAGTCAGTTCGTGGATGAGTATGATTTTGAATTCAATAATACGAATCTGCGAACTTACATTCCCGCCGAGGCTTGTATAGTGCTTTTCTCCAAATATGCTTGGAAATAATCACCAATCTACATTTTAATTTAATATATCAGTACCATGAAGTTCATTTGGTACTTATTTTTTTTAGGAATAGGAAAAAAATTTCGGGTCCGAATCATATGTTTGATTTAAAACAAAATATATGAATAAGAATTAAATATATATGAAAACACAATAACAAAAATTATGCACATACGTAATTATAAATTTTAGTTAAATTAACAACTTCTAAACACACTGTTTTTTTTTAGAAACCATACCATATTTATCATTTGGAGAAGATCATAAGTTCAAAATAACTTTTATATTGATTTGGACACAATCATTTCTGTTTTATTTTTTATTTGTTTACGTTTGGTACACTTATTTATTTTCAACTCACTCATTAAATATCATCATATTATTACAATTAAAACTTTCGTGAGAAATCTCTAATAAATAACTAAGAATCATGAAAATAAATTAACCGCATATAAGATTATTATTTAAATTGTTTGTCCGTTATTCGAAATTTGTCGACATTTCAAATACATTGACAGTAGCAGAGCAAAAAAATGTTCAGTGCAAGAACTAAACGCAGAGAACAATTAAAAAGTTTATAATAGTTTTTATTTTTTAAATTTAGTGGACAATTGGCTGTATGGTGAATTATCAAAGTCTTTGAAAAAATTAAAAGTAAAAATGCAGTAACCGGCCAAATTAAGATTACCCTGATTTGTATGAGACGTTATAAACGGAAGGTGTGTTTTTTACTTAATCGTCTTATTTAAATAATATTGATTTCCCGGCTAAGGCCAATAATATATATTTTTTTTAATTTTCATCAAAGACTATATACCCCCTAGACCGATATTCTTCATACTACGCACCGTACTCCGTTTGTTACTATCGTTCTACATCGCTAGATGCCGCTAAGGGTATCAATTCATTCAAAAGTCGACATTTTTCAATTTCTACTGTACGGTACGCGCAAGCGTGAAGTAACACAGTCGTCAAGCGTTCAACGACATTCAAACTTCCAAGTGATACAGTAAAAAGTGAATAGATGACGTTAGGTGCGACGTTTGTTTACTACGTTCCGTTTCGTCTCATTTCACTATTTGTGTATGTTTTATTTAAACATACACAAATGTCATCGTTTTGACGTAAACTAATCAATATAATAATAATTTTGTCTGGGCCTACGATAGACCTTCACGAAACGCATACCAAACTATTCTTTGTAAAAAAACAATAAATTCTGATATGGAAACACGTAACCGCAAAATTCAATTAATCGCGTAATTTCAAGAATAAAATACATACAATTTTACAAATTTGAAACAATGACATTTGATTTGACGACATCACACACCCATCTGGCAAGACATGTCAAACCAGTGATGCCAGAAGGGCTACCCCGATGTTCAAAATTTGACTGTCGAATTGCGCCATCCTTCTCGATCATCTGTCAAAGAATATTTTAGTGAATGGAATAGCACTATACGACAGTAAAATTTCGAACATCGGAGTAGCCCTTCAGGTAGGTATCACGTTTCGATACGCACATCATCTGAAAATAGTACGAGCTTTGACTATGTACCCCCGCTTGGTAAGTGAATAAAAATAAAGTAATAACTGAGTATGCAAAGATAGGATAATCAACATTATATAAATAATCCTAATAATATTATAAACGTGAAATACGTTCGTTCCTCTTAATTTTAAACGATGATTGATGGACGGTCACCAGTGTTAGGAAATCGTCGTAAACAGCCAATTGTTGAATTGTCTCTTTCTAAAGACCGATGGGAAATAATTATTTACCGCCGAGTACAGTATTAGAGCATAAAGTTTTTGTATTACTCAGATCTTAGACTCGGATACACGACAATGCCCGAATTGTCTGTCAATTATGCACCTAATTCGGGAAGTAGGCACATCGTAAAGGGCACGATTTTAACCATTTTAACGGGAGAAGCCAAGGAACAAAGTGTACTTATACCACGTATTCCAATTATACCGAATAATGGAAGTTGTGTTTTTGTAGATTGATTTTAATTATTATTTTTAAGTATAAAGTAAAATGAAATCAATGAGTTTTATTTTTTCCCTCTTTACCCTTACAAAGTTCACAAATAAATGTGAAGGATGCAACTTGCACTTTTCGCATTAGTTAAATCCATAGGATTTATCTTCTAAGTATCACATTCTATTCTACTATTTCGCCCCCTGCCTGCTATACATCGAGAAATCGCTTGTTGATTGAACTTGATTTAGGACTTTAAGAGAGTATGCGCAAAAATTATTAGGACAAACGAGTAGTATGCCATTCAACAGTATGCCAAACTTTCTCGGCCAAACATTTTTAGGACAAAAAACGTTATGCGATACGACAGGCACCCGAAATTTATCTATACAAAAACTAACAGAACTAACGACAGTGATAATTCAATAAAACCACAATTTTATATACGTTTTTTTCATATTACTTTTAACAAAAACAAAACGAACGAATATATTTTCGCAGGCCGCCTGCATGTAGGCAATTCCTAATTGTTCTAGGGTAAATGTCAAACATTTCCGCAAATCGTCCCGTTGGCGTAAAGCCGTTTTGTCGTCGGCGTTGGTCTTGGGCCATGGCAAACGGACGATGCAATGGTTACTTTGCTTTGCAGTAGATCAATAAGGTTTCCTTCAGCATTATATCGCCGTACCCAACGTCAAACTGTGTCCCTGCTAGCATTGAGCCGACGCGTGATCTCATAAATCCGTATTCCTTCCTGGTGTAACTCCACTCTTTGAGCTCTTCATTGTTTTCAGTCATTATCATTATCTTTTAATAGTTCACGGTTAGCGGCAAGCATTTTATTTTTCATATTAATAACGTTGCTGAAAATTATTTTACGATTTTTTCGATTGACACTGACATATGTTCCTAATTAGAAATTAAAAGCAAATGATAACCTTTCGCGAGGAGGTTTTTGTAAAATGAAGTGACAAATAATAATATTGACATTTCAATACTATTATTGAAATATAATTTTCGACCTTAATGCATTGCGAATGTCTAACGACATTGTAACGAAATGGGTAGGAAATGAAATTCCTTGACTGTACAAAACTTATCTAACAAATATTACGTTACTGACTGTTTGTTAGTGGGAAATGTCGCATGACAATTCGGGCGTAACTTATTTTGTCCATTACATCAGTGCACCAACGCCATCTAGCTATTTTGTGTAGCAAAAATTGGCGAGCCCGCAAGCAACCTTGAGCTATCCAGAGGTAGTGCCATCTATTTTAATACGATCAAACCACGTTGTTGAAGAGTAAAAAATATAATCCTTAAAAATTGTGTATTTAAGTTATATTATCGTATTAAAATAAAGCAGTAATGCGTTTGATTTCAAAAAATCAAAAATCACTTAAAAATGTTGGTGAAAAATAACATTTTTGTCACTTCCAGGCTACGAAGCAGCGCCATCTAGTTTTTATACCGAATTTTGAGCTTTTTCAGAGTTACGTTTTTTTGTATGAGAACATATGTCTAGGGGGTATATAGTCTTTGATTTTCATTAACGCCTTCTAAATATAACGAACGATTTCGCGGTCCAGTTTTGCTACATTAATGGGAACATTTCCAAGCAAGTTGGAGAAAAAGCCATTATTATTACATATGAACTATTGAGGAGAGAAAAAAATAAAATAGTTCAATCTCATTTTAGGTTAGGGTCGCAGTTCAATCTAACACTCCTCCTCGTTTCACTCGTCGTCGTACCTAACCTAAGCCAAGTCGGACCTGCCTTAGAAATAGATTAATGGGTTACGTACCGTTATCAAATATCTAATGTTTAAACTCGATATTATAATTAATGTTTAACCTAACCTAACCTATTGCAATATGAACGCACGAATGACAATAAACAAACACTAATACGGTGAATAGAGACTAAAGTACTATGTGTGACCTTACAAACGGTCCGGTCGTTTTGAATTTTTGATATGTTGTCTAGGATGGTTAGTCAGTGCTTAAAATGCAAAATGCACAATTCCCCCCCCTCCGCGCCCGCCGCCATATTGAAAAAAACCGGCACTTTCTTCATATTTTTGCTCATATCTTCCTTTAGGAGCATTTTAGCTAGAAGAAAGCTTCGACAATATTATAGAGAGTTAAATTTACTACATTCTCCATTTTATATTTTTTTCTAGGACAGATAGTTACGGAGATATCCACATTTAAAAAAACGTAAAAAATCGCAATTTCCTACTGAAAAACAAACTTCTGGATTATATCTTCGTTTAGGAGCATTTTAGCTACAACAAAGCTTGGGCAATGTTGTAGAGAATTAAATTTACTATAATTTACACTTCAAATTTTGTTTCAAGGACGGTTATTTAACCTATTGACCGCCAAGCGGTCTAGCAATTTACCGTGCCACTGACGCCAGAGTAAAAAAAAAAGATGTTCCCCACAATCAACAGGGATTGAAAAATACTTGTAGCGGTTAGAATTACAAAGTTTTTGATCATTGAAATTTGGACGGCTGTGGCCGACGTGGCGTCAGGGGCACGATTTTTTGTTGACGGCCACAGCCGACTGTGGCGGTCAAAAGGTTAAAACAAAACGGTTATTTACAAAAATACTGACTGGCACACTAATTATCCTCGCACTGCACACTAAGATCCGACTCGGCCGGGATAGGTTAGGTTAGTTTTTTTTTTTATATCCAGTAAAACAGTTTTGCAAATACCTTTAAATAGTATATTGAATTCGCATTATTTAGTGTGCATAATTAGTGTGCAAGTCAGTATTTTTGTTGAAACTTTCAAATATTTTGATCGAAAAAAGGGAATATACAGATATCGATTTAGATACATGCCCTTTATTAATACATATGTAGCAAATATGCATACAGGTGTTTATAAAAATAATATGACCGCCAATATAAATCGTCATGACATGAGTGTCGTTTTCTAAGTGTTTTTGGTAAACTAAAAATATTAAATCCATTTTGAATATCAAGATGCCAGACTTCACCATTTTTGATCGTCGTACGTTGGTGACGTAGCGTGATTTGTTTGACTTTACGTCGAAAAGGTTAATTTCCCTACTAAAGGGCAAAATTGTCTGTGCAACAGGTCAGCCGCGGATCTGTTCCAGCAGTACGACGGCTCCCAGATGTCGTTCAAGCCCTCCATCCCGCCGCCCAAGCCCGCGTCGCGCGCCAAAGTACCGCCGCAGCACGCCTGGGCGCAGCCTGACTTCAAACTGCTGTGCGAGGAACTTGAACAAACTGTGGATTTGAGTGGCGTTACATTTGTGTTTCCTAAGAGTAAACGGTGATTATTTAGTGAATAAATCCTGTATAAATGATGTCTTTATTTTTTTCTGCAGATGATAATAACCTTTATAACAAAAGTTTCTTGGACAAATGAAAATCTTGGAGGACAATAATTCCTCTTCAAAAAGAAACGTGCAAGTACACCACTCGCGGGTCAGACTCGACCGGTCTTCCGTCAGATAATGATCTATTATATTCTATTCTTTTGGTTTCACTCTACAGCAGTGGTTCCAAACTGGTGGTGGTCCGCAGGGGTAAAAATATGGTCCGCGAACCACTCAAATTCGTGGGCAATTTATTACAGAGGTCCGCTGGAAGAGAATTGGTTTACATTTGGTCCCTGCGAACGGCAAAAAAGGAAACAAGTCCGTAGCCAAGAAAAGGTTGGGAACCACCTGCTCTACAAGTCTAGTCTGCAATCGAGATACGTGTTTTACAATGGCTTAACTTATAGTTGAAGTAATACAAGCTGAGCTAATCCACTTACCTGCATTCACAATAGCATTGTGTCTAATACAATCCTATCTGCTTTTGTTCTCATAAACGCGAACCTGGCGCCAACCAGTTACTTACAAAACCGGCCAAGAGCATGTCGGGCCACGCTCAGTGTAGGGTTCCGTAGTTGCTCATCCTTCACAATAAACTGCTGTTTTAAGCCCGAGGTTTACGTAAAGAAAGATTTTAAGCTCTATAAAAAGGTCGTAAACGCCCTAGAAACTGTAATCACTTATTACCTTCTGGAAGTCAACTTACGACCTTTTAAAGAAAAAATATGAAATTTGGCGATAACTCAAAAACGGCTGGACCGATTTTATTCAATATAGTTTTCATTGAAAGTACTTATAAGGCCTCATTAACATGAATTTTTTCAAATTTTTTTGACCCGTGGTTGAAAAGTTAGAGGGGGGGGGACACTATTTTTTTTGTTTTTGGAGCGAATATTTACAAAACTGCTGACTTTATCAAAAAATAATGTTAAAAGACCCCTATTATTTTTACAAGACATTCAACGACACCCCACACACCAGTATTGAAAAGAAAAAAAAAATTCACCCCCACTTTAGGTGTTCGAGAGGTACCCGAAAAATTTTTTTTTTATTTTATTTTATTTTACCGTTCTGTCGGCGTTATACATACACATACTCATACCAAATTTCAGCTTTCTAGTACTAATGATCACAGAGCTAAGCCGCGGACGGACGGACGGACGGACGGACGGACGGACGGACAGACGGACATGGCGAAACTATAAGGGTTCCTAGTTGACTACGGAACCCTAAAAAAGGTTAGAACTACATTGCGTGGATATTGAATTTTCAGCCTTATTCCTTGTTGAATAGGTTTAAAATGTTTGTTGACGAGAGATCATAGTCCTTTTTCAAGAGAATACGTTCTTGAGGAGGGTCAGACGGTTGTAAAATTCCAAAAAGTTATGATCACCATTATTCTGTTAGTGCATTTTGTAGTCTAATGTCCAAGGAAATAGAGTCGATAATCTATATTAACCTTCCAAGGTGGTTACAATCTGCTTTTACTACGAGCTCGTTATCTTAATTTGCGGTTTACCAGTTGTGGTTTGTTCAATGGTATTCAGTTCTTAAGTGGATTAGCCCAGCTTGTATTATTTCAACTATACCTAAGCAGGCGGAGGCAGGAGGGCTAAGTAGATCAAATCTAAACTGAGACTTATATGTATATGGAACAGACTAGTTTCCTAATGTCAGGATAAATTATTCGATATCAATAATTCAAAATGATGTAGTAATGATAGCTCTCATTACAATGTTGCCGCCATTTGACCGTACAGGTCGGTGACGTAGTTCTCGCTTCTCTTATAAATTGCACACTATAAAGGTGGCTAAAACTATTAGAAAGTATTATTATGCCCTCCTGGTCACTGAAAACTATCCACAACGAAATACAGGGGGTGTGAAAATGGTCTGAATGGCTTCGAGAAAAGGATGTTACGGCGTGCTGGCAAGCGCATTTGCTCGACTTGGCGGGGCACTGCCGTGCGCCCAGATAGCAACATGGCCCTTTTGGCAGCGTGCTCATCACACAGGCAGCATTCCCGCGCTGTATTGCGATGGCAATTCTTTGCGCGGGATGGCTCACCCTGTAGTATGTAGCTAATGTCTACATTTAGTATAGCATGCAGTATAGCTGTAGCCTAATGCATATTGCTTGGATAAGCGTTAACCTTATTGTAAAAATGTATATAAGCTAATGTTTTAAGTAATTAAACGTTCACTACTATCTAGAGCTCGGCATATACTTTGTCTCCCAGAACGTCCCTTTTCGACCACATTATTACATATATTACAACCCGTTGCCTCCCGGAGGCGTTTGCTTAGCGCCTTGTGGAGCCCGAGCGCAGCCCTGCCGCATGGACCTTGTGTCTCAACGCCAAATGGAATAACGTCGTACTGGGCGCCGAGACACTTACACACTTATGTTGATTTGATCTCGTAACATTGCCACGTGTTGCACTAGCCAATAGGGGGTATGTCGTATCCATGCTCGGTCAAAATAACAACAGCATTTTTGGTTACATGTATCTATTGTTAAAATAACATAATTATTGTCGTACAGTATAGCGTCTGGTATATTCTACAGTCCGTAGTCTCGCTGCCACGTGTGCAGCGCGTCGGCGACGAGCCCGACTCGTGCTCTGTACGCGGCCTGCAGTTTGTCCGGCAAGCTCTCCTTCTGCTCGCGGATGTACTGCCGCATCGCTGACAGCTGCGCGCGCCAGCTAGGGAGAGAAACGTTTTGTTCATACTGATCGAACAGGATATAATCAACTTTCACTAATAACCAAAATTAAAAAAATAATATATCCCCGAAACGTGTTCAGTCATCCATCATGAGGCCCTCATTCAATGAGTAATGTAGAAAATGCTACTAAAACTGAACATAACTGCAAAATTTGAAATTCTTAGTTTAAATATTGACTGAGATCTTGTCACTTGTTCTAATTAAAGCTTAATATTTTGGAAACTACTGGTCCTATTTCCACCAAACATAGGTAAGAACCTAAGAAGAGAAGAGACAAGTCTTCGGAATTGGGGGCCTACATCATCAATAGAACCTCAGTCTCTGTTGGAATATTGAAGGAGCAAAGAATTTTGTAATTGCATGAGAGTTAGGTCATGCGCCATTATGCCAATGTACTCACGCATCATCCTGCTTCTTCCAGAACACCATTTCCTCGTGTATGACGCGGAACTCCTCGTCCTTCTCCCTGTAGGCCTGCAGCCTGTCGGCGGCCTCGGCCTCGTAGAGCTGCGCCTGCGCCTCCTCGGCCGCCTCGGCCGCCGCGTCCTGCTCGCGCGCGCGCTCGGCGGACAGGATCTTGGACTTTAGGTTGGTTATGGCGGCGCGGGCTTCCTCCTGTCAATTCGATAATTTAGCATTACTTCTTGCTATACTAAAGTCATGATGGAAACTGTCTGGAAAAAGGAAAAGAGGCTGTCCCAGAACAACTTGGCGGCGCTTGGGAATGTCGTGGGAGGGGCGAGAGCAGATTTCCCAAGACCGATGCAGTAGAAGAATTTGATTCGAGCGCTACACCCTAACAGTGGGTAATAGAGGAAGAACAGTACCCGGAATACCTTAGTCAGCATTTTTTGGAACCTGTTTTGGGCAAGTCAGACAACAGCTTGTAACTAAATAATACACCTTGTCCCTAGCAGAGGTACGGTGTGGTGTGACGCTCCTATTGCTCGTGAGAGGACTCACCAGTTCGGCCTGTCGCTGCGTGGCGAGCGCGGAGCGCGTGCGCACGAGCTGCGCGCGGCGCTGCGCCAGCTTGCTGGACAGCTGCTTCAGGGTCTCCAGCGCCGAGCTCGCTGCTGCGGCGCACGAGGGCTCCATCAGTTTTCTGAAGGACAAAAACGAATTTGTATATATTTGTCAATTTCTGTTTTTCAACGAATTTGTACAAGGATACTCACGTCTCGTCGACGGCGAGCGCGGCCAGCTCGGGGAACTGCGCAGAGAGGTGGATCAGCCCCTGCTTGTACTCCACGCAACTATCTAGGGTCTTCTTTTGCCACAGCGCTAGTTCAGTCTCTTTGCTGTGCACCATCTAGAAATTATACGTTATTCATTTATCATACGAAGGACCTCCCTCCACTGCTGGACATAAATCACCCCAAAAACACGCATCGCTTGTCCATCTTGATTGTGTGACAGATGATTTCCATAAATAGATATTACGCGACAAGATGTGTGATTATGATATGATGAAGGAAAAACGAACTTTTTCGATCTTAATTATGTTGATAAGACTCTTTACCTTGGCGATCTGATCAGCCAGCACTCGCTTAGAGTCGTGGACTCTGGTCGCGTAGTCCACTTCGTCCAGTAGTCGGCTACGTTCCTCTACTGACATGGACTGGCCTTCTAACTCTCGCCGCAGTTGCGCCGTCTCTGCGCTGAAATATGTATAGGACAATTTTATGTTTCATTCTATTTAATGATACCAGTGAAGCTGTTCGTAAATATAAGTTTTCAACGGGTACTGATACCAGATTTTTCAAAATGTACTTTGTTCGCGGGATATTGGCGTTTTTGAGGCGCATTGTTAGAAATGATGAAAACATATGGTTTATTGTCCACTTCATATAGCTTTGTGCGTAGATATGTACATTACAACATATATTCAATTAAAATGCACTGAGATGACAGATGGCCATGGGCTCCGTTTTCCGTACTTATACCGTGTATATTCGGGCCGTTATGCGTAGAAATTTTGCTAGCTAAGGGTCTAGCCAGTCTAACTCTGTCCAGAAGCGCAGGATTATCTAGATATCACACACACAAAGTTATGTGAAATAGACTGTAAATAGTACATGATTGAGAACGTCTTTAAGGTCAAATCAAATGGACTGAGCTCACGACATCACAGAAATATATCAAGATAGAAGGAAAGAGTTCAGCAATTTGTAGGGAGACCGAGCGTGTAACATTTTGCGTAGGTACTTTGACGTCACGAGCGTAATTTAGTGATGGGAAACATAAGCCGCGCGAAAACGATTCAGAAACATCGATTCACAGATCGATTCGAACACGCCACCGATTCTATGCATCGCCACCCACAGCGCACCGCGCCGCGGCCCAGCCGCCGTCACAAACAAAAACAGTCACAATAATATTTGCTTTGCACTATGTACTTACATTATATAGCTGCATAATAATATAAGAAAGTAATTATCATTTCCTCTGCTTTCAAAATCGATTTTAATCGAATAAGAAAATCGCAGTGTACAGCAGCACTATTCTTACTTTTGACAGAAAAAATGAGAAATCGACCTTGCACATGACTCGACAGTTTGAATAGCATATTTTTACATCGCTGGCTTTGAATGCACGCTAAGGTTGGCTCGTCTAATTAAAGCCGCAATGGAAAGCTAGCGTTGGACACAACCGCCCGCCTCTGTTTTGATGAAAATAATAAAGTAAATAGTTTTGTAATTAATAACAGATATTTAAGGACAAATTGTACATACCAATGAAAGGAAATACCTCGATTAACAGCTCCAATTTTATTGGAAGTGTTTGAACAATTAATTATTGCGCAACAAGCCATTTTGTTTTTAAGACCTGACGTCGCACACAGACCGCGGTCGGGAGCTGACTAATGTTCGCGGCGAGCAAAGTTGACACCGTGTCAACATTTTGCCACGCGAGGTACGTACACTCTTTCCTTCTATCTTGATATATTTCTGTGCACGACATGATGGTGGACAGGTGGCAAACTAACGTATATACCACTACTTCGGTGGCAAGCGGCGGTATCTCGTATGGCCGCCGCGTCCGGACCGCTCGTTCGCCGTTGCTGCTGGTCGTGCAAGTCCTGTTCATTTCTGACGGGGTGTAGAACAGTGTGGTTGACATATGTGGAGTACATACGTGGCCCTCGCTATGTCAGCGTCGACAGCCCTGAGCTCGGCCGCCTTGTCCCGGGCCCGCTCTCTGGCGGCGTCGAGCGCAGCCCTGGTGTTGTGTATGGCGAGCCGCGCGGCCCGCAGCGCGCCCAGCAGCCCCGAGCGTACAACAGAGTGGTTGACTTATGTGGAGTACATACGTGGCCCTCGCTATGTCAGCGTCGACAGCCCTGAGCTCGGCCGCCTTGTCCCGGGCCCGCTCTCTGGCGGCGTCGAGCGCAGCCCTGGTGTTGTGTATGGCGAGCCGCGCGGCCCGCAGCGCGCCCAGCAGCCCCGAGCGTACAACAGAGTGGTTGACTTATGTGGAGTACATACGTGGCCCTCGCTATGTCAGCGTCGACAGCCCTGAGCTCGGCCGCCTTGTCCCGGGCCCGCTCTCTGGCGGCGTCGAGCGCAGCCCTGGTGTTGTGTATGGCGAGCCGCGCGGCCCGCAGCGCGCCCAGCAGCCCCGAGCGTACAACAGAGTGGTTGACTTATGTGGAGTACATACGTGGCCCTCGCTATGTCAGCGTCGACAGCCCTGAGCTCGGCCGCCTTGTCCCGGGCCCGCTCTCTGGCGGCGTCGAGCGCAGCCCTGGTGTTGTGTATGGCGAGCCGCGCGGCCCGCAGCGCGCCCAGCAGCCCCGAGCGTACAACAGAGTGGTTGACTTATGTGGAGTACATACGTGGCCCTCGCTATGTCAGCGTCGACAGCCCTGAGCTCGGCCGCCTTGTCCCGGGCCCGCTCTCTGGCGGCGTCGAGCGCAGCCCTGGTGTTGTGTATGGCGAGCCGCGCGGCCCGCAGCGCGCCCAGCAGCCCCGAGCGTACAACAGAGTGGTTGACTTATGTGGAGTACATACGTGGCCCTCGCTATGTCAGCGTCGACAGCCCTGAGCTCGGCCGCCTTGTCCCGGGCCCGCTCTCTGGCGGCGTCGAGCGCAGCCCTGGTGTTGTGTATAGCGAGCCGCGCGGCCCGCAGCGCGCCCAGCAGCCCCGAGCGTACAACAGAGTGGTTGACTTATGTGGAGTACATACGTGGCCCTCGCTATGTCAGCGTCGACAGCCCTGAGCTCGGCCGCCTTGTCCCGGGCCCGCTCTCTGGCGGCGTCGAGCGCAGCCCTGGTGTTGTGTATGGCGAGCCGCGCGGCCCGCAGCGCGCCCAGCAGCCCCGAGCGTACAACAGAGTGGTTGACTTATGTGGAGTACATACGTGGCCCTCGCTATGTCAGCGTCGACAGCCCTGAGCTCGGCCGCCTTGTCCCGGGCCCGCTCTCTGGCGGCGTCGAGCGCAGCCCTGGTGTTGTGTATGGCGAGCCGCGCGGCCCGCAGCGCGCCCAGCAGCCCCGAGCGTACAACAGAGTGGTTGACTTATGTGGAGTACATACGTGGCCCTCGCTATGTCAGCGTCGACAGCCCTGAGCTCGGCCGCCTTGTCCCGGGCCCGCTCTCTGGCGGCGTCGAGCGCAGCCCTGGTGTTGTGTATGGCGAGCCGCGCGGCCCGCAGCGCGCCCAGCAGCCCCGAGCGTACAACAGAGTGGTTGACTTATGTGGAGTACATACGTGGCCCTCGCTATGTCAGCGTCGACAGCCCTGAGCTCGGCCGCCTTGTCCCGGGCCCGCTCTCTGGCGGCGTCGAGCGCAGCCCTGGTGTTGTGTATGGCGAGCCGCGCGGCCCGCAGCGCGCCCAGCAGCCCCGAGCGTACAACAGAGTGGTTGACTTATGTGGAGTACATACGTGGCCCTCGCTATGTCAGCGTCGACAGCCCTGAGCTCGGCCGCCTTGTCCCGGGCCCGCTCTCTGGCGGCGTCGAGCGCAGCCCTGGTGTTGTGTATGGCGAGCCGCGCGGCCCGCAGCGCGCCCAGCAGCCCCGAGCGTACAACAGAGTGGTTGACTTATGTGGAGTACATACGTGGCCCTCGCTATGTCAGCGTCGACAGCCCTGAGCTCGGCCGCCTTGTCCCGGGCCCGCTCTCTGGCGGCGTCGAGCGCAGCCCTGGTGTTGTGTATGGCGAGCCGCGCGGCCCGCAGCGCGCCCAGCAGCCCCGAGCGTACAACAGAGTGGTTGACTTATGTGGAGTACATACGTGGCCCTCGCTATGTCAGCGTCGACAGCCCTGAGCTCGGCCGCCTTGTCCCGGGCCCGCTCTCTGGCGGCGTCGAGCGCAGCCCTGGTGTTGTGTATGGCGAGCCGCGCGGCCCGCAGCGCGCCCAGCAGCCCCGAGCGTACAACAGAGTGGTTGACTTATGTGGAGTACATACGTGGCCCTCGCTATGTCAGCGTCGACAGCCCTGAGCTCGGCCGCCTTGTCCCGGGCCCGCTCTCTGGCGGCGTCGAGCGCAGCCCTGGTGTTGTGTATGGCGAGCCGCGCGGCCCGCAGCGCGCCCAGCAGCCCCGAGCGTACAACAGAGTGGTTGACTTATGTGGAGTACATACGTGGCCCTCCCTATGTCAGCGTCGACAGCCCTGAGCTCGGCCGCCTTGTCCCGGGCCCGCTCTCTGGCGGCGTCGAGCGCAGCCCTGGTGTTGTGTATGGCGAGCCGCGCGGCCCGCAGCGCGCCCAGCAGCCCCGAGCGTACAACAGAGTGGTTGACTTATGTGGAGTACATACGTGGCCCTCGCTATGTCAGCGTCGACAGCCCTGAGCTCGGCCGCCTTGTCCCGGGCCCGCTCTCTGGCGGCGTCGAGCGCAGCCCTGGTGTTGTGTATGGCGAGCCGCGCGGCCCGCAGCGCGCCCAGCAGCCCCGAGCGTACAACAGAGTGGTTGACTTATGTGGAGTACATACGTGGCCCTCGCTATGTCAGCGTCGACAGCCCTGAGCTCGGCCGCCTTGTCCCGGGCCCGCTCTCTGGCGGCGTCGAGCGCAGCCCTGGTGTTGTGTATGGCGAGCCGCGCGGCCCGCAGCGCGCCCAGCAGCCCCGAGCGTACAACAGAGTGGTTGACTTATGTGGAGTACATACGTGGCCCTCGCTATGTCAGCGTCGACAGCCCTGAGCTCGGCCGCCTTGTCCCGGGCCCGCTCTCTGGCGGCGTCGAGCGCAGCCCTGGTGTTGTGTATGGCGAGCCGCGCGGCCCGCAGCGCGCCCAGCAGCCCCGAGCGTACAACAGAGTGGTTGACTTATGTGGAGTACATACGTGGCCCTCGCTATGTCAGCGTCGACAGCCCTGAGCTCGGCCGCCTTGTCCCGGGCCCGCTCTCTGGCGGCGTCGAGCGCAGCCCTGGTGTTGTGTATGGCGAGCCGCGCGGCCCGCAGCGCGCCCAGCAGCCCCGAGCGTACAACAGAGTGGTTGACTTATGTGGAGTACATACGTGGCCCTCGCTATGTCAGCGTCGACAGCCCTGAGCTCGGCCGCCTTGTCCCGGGCCCGCTCTCTGGCGGCGTCGAGCGCAGCCCTGGTGTTGTGTATGGCGAGCCGCGCGGCCCGCAGCGCGCCCAGCAGCCCCGAGCGTACAACAGAGTGGTTGACTTATGTGGAGTACATACGTGGCCCTCGCTATGTCAGCGTCGACAGCCCTGAGCTCGGCCGCCTTGTCCCGGGCCCGCTCTCTGGCGGCGTCGAGCGCAGCCCTGGTGTTGTGTATGGCGAGCCGCGCGGCCCGCAGCGCGCCCAGCAGCCCCGAGCGTACAACAGAGTGGTTGACTTATGTGGAGTACATACGTGGCCCTCGCTATGTCAGCGTCGACAGCCCTGAGCTCGGCCGCCTTGTCCCGGGCCCGCTCTCTGGCGGCGTCGAGCGCAGCCCTGGTGTTGTGTATGGCGAGCCGCGCGGCCCGCAGCGCGCCCAGCAGCCCCGAGCGTACAACAGAGTGGTTGACTTATGTGGAGTACATACGTGGCCCTCGCTATGTCAGCGTCGACAGCCCTGAGCTCGGCCGCCTTGTCCCGGGCCCGCTCTCTGGCGGCGTCGAGCGCAGCCCTGGTGTTGTGTATGGCGAGCCGCGCGGCCCGCAGCGCGCCCAGCAGCCCCGAGCGTACAACAGAGTGGTTGACTTATGTGGAGTACATACGTGGCCCTCGCTATGTCAGCGTCGACAGCCCTGAGCTCGGCCGCCTTGTCCCGGGCCCGCTCTCTGGCGGCGTCGAGCGCAGCCCTGGTGTTGTGTATGGCGAGCCGCGCGGCCCGCAGCGCGCCCAGCAGCCCCGAGCGTACAACAGAGTGGTTGACTTATGTGGAGTACATACGTGGCCCTCGCTATGTCAGCGTCGACAGCCCTGAGCTCGGCCGCCTTGTCCCGGGCCCGCTCTCTGGCGGCGTCGAGCGCAGCCCTGGTGTTGTGTATGGCGAGCCGCGCGGCCCGCAGCGCGCCCAGCAGCCCCGAGCGTACAACAGAGTGGTTGACTTATGTGGAGTACATACGTGGCCCTCGCTATGTCAGCGTCGACAGCCCTGAGCTCGGCCGCCTTGTCCCGGGCCCGCTCTCTGGCGGCGTCGAGCGCAGCCCTGGTGTTGTGTATGGCGAGCCGCGCGGCCCGCAGCGCGCCCAGCAGCCCCGAGCGTACAACAGAGTGGTTGACTTATGTGGAGTACATACGTGGCCCTCGCTATGTCAGCGTCGACAGCCCTGAGCTCGGCCGCCTTGTCCCGGGCCCGCTCTCTGGCGGCGTCGAGCGCAGCCCTGGTGTTGTGTATGGCGAGCCGCGCGGCCCGCAGCGCGCCCAGCAGCCCCGAGCGTACAACAGAGTGGTTGACTTATGTGGAGTACATACGTGGCCCTCGCTATGTCAGCGTCGACAGCCCTGAGCTCGGCCGCCTTGTCCCGGGCCCGCTCTCTGGCGGCGTCGAGCGCAGCCCTGGTGTTGTGTATGGCGAGCCGCGCGGCCCGCAGCGCGCCCAGCAGCCCCGAGCGTACAACAGAGTGGTTGACTTATGTGGAGTACATACGTGGCCCTCGCTATGTCAGCGTCGACAGCCCTGAGCTCGGCCGCCTTGTCCCGGGCCCGCTCTCTGGCGGCGTCGAGCGCAGCCCTGGTGTTGTGTATGGCGAGCCGCGCGGCCCGCAGCGCGCCCAGCAGCCCCGAGCGTACAACAGAGTGGTTGACTTATGTGGAGTACATACGTGGCCCTCGCTATGTCAGCGTCGACAGCCCTGAGCTCGGCCGCCTTGTCCCGGGCCCGCTCTCTGGCGGCGTCGAGCGCAGCCCTGGTGTTGTGTATGGCGAGCCGCGCGGCCCGCAGCGCGCCCAGCAGCCCCGAGCGTACAACAGAGTGGTTGACTTATGTGGAGTACATACGTGGCCCTCGCTATGTCAGCGTCGACAGCCCTGAGCTCGGCCGCCTTGTCCCGGGCCCGCTCTCTGGCGGCGTCGAGCGCAGCCCTGGTGTTGTGTATGGCGAGCCGCGCGGCCCGCAGCGCGCCCAGCAGCCCCGAGCGTACAACAGAGTGGTTGACTTATGTGGAGTACATACGTGGCCCTCGCTATGTCAGCGTCGACAGCCCTGAGCTCGGCCGCCTTGTCCCGGGCCCGCTCTCTGGCGGCGTCGAGCGCAGCCCTGGTGTTGTGTATGGCGAGCCGCGCGGCCCGCAGCGCGCCCAGCAGCCCCGAGCGTACAACAGAGTGGTTGACTTATGTGGAGTACATACGTGGCCCTCGCTATGTCAGCGTCGACAGCCCTGAGCTCGGCCGCCTTGTCCCGGGCCCGCTCTCTGGCGGCGTCGAGCGCAGCCCTGGTGTTGTGTATGGCGAGCCGCGCGGCCCGCAGCGCGCCCAGCAGCCCCGAGCGTACAACAGAGTGGTTGACTTATGTGGAGTACATACGTGGCCCTCGCTATGTCAGCGTCGACAGCCCTGAGCTCGGCCGCCTTGTCCCGGGCCCGCTCTCTGGCGGCGTCGAGCGCAGCCCTGGTGTTGTGTATGGCGAGCCGCGCGGCCCGCAGCGCGCCCAGCAGCCCCGAGCGTACAACAGAGTGGTTGACTTATGTGGAGTACATACGTGGCCCTCGCTATGTCAGCGTCGACAGCCCTGAGCTCGGCCGCCTTGTCCCGGGCCCGCTCTCTGGCGGCGTCGAGCGCAGCCCTGGTGTTGTGTATGGCGAGCCGCGCGGCCCGCAGCGCGCCCAGCAGCCCCGAGCGTACAACAGAGTGGTTGACTTATGTGGAGTACATACGTGGCCCTCGCTATGTCAGCGTCGACAGCCCTGAGCTCGGCCGCCTTGTCCCGGGCCCGCTCTCTGGCGGCGTCGAGCGCAGCCCTGGTGTTGTGTATGGCGAGCCGCGCGGCCCGCAGCGCGCCCAGCAGCCCCGAGCGTACAACAGAGTGGTTGACTTATGTGGAGTACATACGTGGCCCTCGCTATGTCAGCGTCGACAGCCCTGAGCTCGGCCGCCTTGTCCCGGGCCCGCTCTCTGGCGGCGTCGAGCGCAGCCCTGGTGTTGTGTATGGCGAGCCGCGCGGCCCGCAGCGCGCCCAGCAGCCCCGAGCGTACAACAGAGTGGTTGACTTATGTGGAGTACATACGTGGCCCTCGCTATGTCAGCGTCGACAGCCCTGAGCTCGGCCGCCTTGTCCCGGGCCCGCTCTCTGGCGGCGTCGAGCGCAGCCCTGGTGTTGTGTATGGCGAGCCGCGCGGCCCGCAGCGCGCCCAGCAGCCCCGAGCGTACAACAGAGTGGTTGACTTATGTGGAGTACATACGTGGCCCTCGCTATGTCAGCGTCGACAGCCCTGAGCTCGGCCGCCTTGTCCCGGGCCCGCTCTCTGGCGGCGTCGAGCGCAGCCCTGGTGTTGTGTATGGCGAGCCGCGCGGCCCGCAGCGCGCCCAGCAGCCCCGAGCGTACAACAGCGTGGTTGACTTATGTGGAGTACATACGTGGCCCTCGCTATGTCAGCGTCGACAGCCCTGAGCTCGGCCGCCTTGTCCCGGGCCCGCTCTCTGGCGGCGTCGAGCGCAGCCCTGGTGTTGTGTATGGCGAGCCGCGCGGCCCGCAGCGCGCCCAGCAGCCCCGAGCGTACAACAGAGTGGTTGACTTATGTGGAGTACATACGTGGCCCTCGCTATGTCAGCGTCGACAGCCCTGAGCTCGGCCGCCTTGTCCCGGGCCCGCTCTCTGGCGGCGTCGAGCGCAGCCCTGGTGTTGTGTATGGCGAGCCGCGCGGCCCGCAGCGCGCCCAGCAGCCCCGAGCGTACAACAGAGTGGTTGACTTATGTGGAGTACATACGTGGCCCTCGCTATGTCAGCGTCGACAGCCCTGAGCTCGGCCGCCTTGTCCCGGGCCCGCTCTCTGGCGGCGTCGAGCGCAGCCCTGGTGTTGTGTATGGCGAGCCGCGCGGCCCGCAGCGCGCCCAGCAGCCCCGAGCGTACAACAGAGTGGTTGACTTATGTGGAGTACATACGTGGCCCTCGCTATGTCAGCGTCGACAGCCCTGAGCTCGGCCGCCTTGTCCCGGGCCCGCTCTCTGGCGGCGTCGAGCGCAGCCCTGGTGTTGTGTATGGCGAGCCGCGCGGCCCGCAGCGCGCCCAGCAGCCCCGAGCGCCGCTCTACTCTGTGCGCTTCCGCTGCGCGCGCGCACGCTGACGACTCCATCTCTTCCGCCAAGGCTTGCTCTTGTTCTGTAATAATATGACTATTACATATATGAAGTTCGCTCAGTTCGCTCCCAGCGGCCACGACTAGCGATCGTCTCATGCGCCGATAAGAAACCGGTTTACAGCGCGTTCAAAATACTCGATCATTAGTCGTGAATACGATTTGTTTTTAATATTTAAGTCGTTGAAAAACATTACTTTGACCGTAATAATGAAATGTAAAACGTGTAGCCAACCTGTAACAGATGTTGTGGTGTGTGGTGCTTGCAACGGACAGTTCCACTATGCGTGCATCGGCGTAACCGAAACTAACTACCGAAAAATGAACGCTGAAAGAAAAGCTGGAATACGCTGTTCCCATTGCCGTTCAAGCCCGGAGAGCTCAGGTTCACAGGGTATTTCTGTTGTGTTAGATGAACTCAAGGCATTTAGATCGGACTTCAACTCCATTAAATCTCAAATTCAGAGTATTTTCACTTCGATCGAAGCCATAAATACAAAATGGAACGAGATGGAGACGCGTCTTTCTGACCTGGAGGACCGAGTCGTCGTGTTGGAAGGTAGCGCAGCGATCGTTTCAAAGTTGCAATCTGAACTCGAAGTCAGAAATGAAATCATACATAACCTACAAAACGAAATGAACGTTCGACATCAGCAAGCACGTATGAATAATGTCGAGATATCTGGTATCCCGTTTAAGAAAGGTGAAAATGTGGTATCGATACTAAATTCGATTTGTAACAAGGTCTAGTCAAAATAGAAGCCAACTCGGTAGATTCTGTGCACCGTGTGCGACGTTTTGTCAACAAAGACGCAGCCCGCGAGCCTCGCGCGGACGACGGAGGTCACGGAGGTGCCGACGCCGACACGGCCGGCGCGGGCGACGGGTCGCGTCCCCCGGCGATCATCGTCAAGTTCACCCGGCGCATGTGCAAGGAGCAGCTGCTGGCGGCGGTGCGCGCGCGCCGCGGGCTCACCACCGCCGACATCGTCAAGTTCACCCGGCGCATGTGCAAGGAGCAGCTGCTGACGGCGGTGCGCGCGCGCCGCGGGCTCACCACCGCCGACATCGTCAAGTTCACCCGGCGCATGTGCAAGGAGCAGCTGCTGACGGCGGTGCGCGCGCGCCGCGGGCTCACCACCGCCGACATCGTCAAGTTCACCCGGCGCATGTGCAAGGAGCAGCTGCTGGCGGCGGTGCGCGCGCGCCGCGGGCTCACCACCGCCGACATCGTCAAGTTCACCCGGCGCATGTGCAAGGAGCAGCTGCTGGCGGCGGTGCGCGCGCGTCGCGGGCTCACCACCGCCGACATCGTCAAGTTCACCCGGCGCATGTGCAAGGAGCAGCTGCTGGCGCGGTGCGCGCGCGCCGCGGGCTCACCACCGCCGACATCGTCAAGTTCACCCGGCGCATGTGCAAGGAGCAGCTGCTGGCGGCGGTGCGCGCGCGCCGCGGGCTCACCACCGCCGACATCGTCAAGTTCACCCGGCGCATGTGCAAGGAGCAGCTGCTGGCGGCGGTGCGCGCGCGCCGCGGGCTCACCACCGCCGACATCGTCAAGTTCACCCGGCGCATGTGCAAGGAGCAGCTGCTGGCGGCGGTGCGCGCGCGCCGCGGGCTCACCACCGCCGACATCGTCAAGTTCACCCGGCGCATGTGCAAGGAGCAGCTGCTGGCGGCGGTGCGCGCGCGCCGCGGGCTCACCACCGCCGACATCGTCAAGTTCACCCGGCGCATGTGCAAGGAGCAGCTGCTGGCGGCGGTGCGCGCGCGCCGCGGGCTCACCACCGCCGACATCGTCAAGTTCACCCGGCGCATGTGCAAGGAGCAGCTGCTGGCGGCGGTGCGCGCGCGCCGCGGGCTCACCACCGCCGACATCGTCAAGTTCACCCGGCGCATGTGCAAGGAGCAGCTGCTGGCGGCGGTGCGCGCGCGCCGCGGGCTCACCACCGCCGACATCGTCAAGTTCACCCGGCGCATGTGCAAGGAGCAGCTGCTGACGGCGGTGCGCGCGCGCCGCGGGCTCACCACCGCCGACATCGTCAAGTTCACCCGGCGCATGTGCAAGGAGCAGCTGCTGACGGCGGTGCGCGCGCGCCGCGGGCTCACCACCGCCGACATCGTCAAGTTCACCCGGCGCATGTGCAAGGAGCAGCTGCTGGCGGCGGTGCGCGCGCGCCGCGGGCTCACCACCGCCGACATCGTCAAGTTCACCCGGCGCATGTGCAAGGAGCAGCTGCTGGCGGCGGTGCGCGCGCGCCGCGGGCTCACCACCGCCGACATCGTCAAGTTCACCCGGCGCATGTGCAAGGAGCAGCTGCTGGCGGCGGTGCGCGCGCGCCGCGGGCTCACCACCGCCGACATCGTCAAGTTCACCCGGCGCATGTGCAAGGAGCAGCTGCTGGCGGCGGTGCGCGCGCGCCGCGGGCTCACCACCGCCGACATCGTCAAGTTCACCCGGCGCATGTGCAAGGAGCAGCTGCTGGCGGCGGTGCGCGCGCGTCGCGGGCTCACCACCGCCGACATCGTCAAGTTCACCCGGCGCATGTGCAAGGAGCAGCTGCTGGCGCGGTGCGCGCGCGCCGCGGGCTCACCACCGCCGACATCGTCAAGTTCACCCGGCGCATGTGCAAGGAGCAGCTGCTGGCGGCGGTGCGCGCGCGCCGCGGGCTCACCACCGCCGACATCGTCAAGTTCACCCGGCGCATGTGCAAGGAGCAGCTGCTGACGGCGGTGCGCGCGCGCCGCGGGCTCACCACCGCCGACATCGTCAAGTTCACCCGGCGCATGTGCAAGGAGCAGCTGCTGACGGCGGTGCGCGCGCGCCGCGGGCTCACCACCGCCGACATCGTCAAGTTCACCCGGCGCATGTGCAAGGAGCAGCTGCTGGCGGCGGTGCGCGCGCGCCGCGGGCTCACCACCGCCGACATCGTCAAGTTCACCCGGCGCATGTGCAAGGAGCAGCTGCTGACGGCGGTGCGCGCGCGCCGCGGGCTCACCACCGCCGACATCGTCAAGTTCACCCGGCGCATGTGCAAGGAGCAGCTGCTGACGGCGGTGCGCGCGCGCCGCGGGCTCACCACCGCCGACATCGTCAAGTTCACCCGGCGCATGTGCAAGGAGCAGCTGCTGACGGCGGTGCGCGCGCGCCGCGGGCTCACCACCGCCGACATCGTCAAGTTCACCCGGCGCATGTGCAAGGAGCAGCTGCTGGCGGCGGTGCGCGCGCGCCGCGGGCTCACCACCGCCGACATCGTCAAGTTCACCCGGCGCATGTGCAAGGAGCAGCTGCTGACGGCGGTGCGCGCGCGCCGCGGGCTCACCACCGCCGACATCGTCAAGTTCACCCGGCGCATGTGCAAGGAGCAGCTGCTGACGGCGGTGCGCGCGCGCCGCGGGCTCACCACCGCCGACATCGTCAAGTTCACCCGGCGCATGTGCAAGGAGCAGCTGCTGACGGCGGTGCGCGCGCGCCGCGGGCTCACCACCGCCGACATCGTCAAGTTCACCCGGCGCATGTGCAAGGAGCAGCTGCTGGCGGCGGTGCGCGCGCGCCGCGGGCTCACCACCGCCGACATCGTCAAGTTCACCCGGCGCATGTGCAAGGAGCAGCTGCTGGCGGCGGTGCGCGCGCGCCGCGGGCTCACCACCGCCGACATCGTCAAGTTCACCCGGCGCATGTGCAAGGAGCAGCTGCTGGCGGCGGTGCGCGCGCGCCGCGGGCTCACCACCGCCGACATCGTCAAGTTCACCCGGCGCATGTGCAAGGAGCAGCTGCTGGCGGCGGTGCGCGCGCGCCGCGGGCTCACCACCGCCGACATCGTCATCGAGCTGGCCGGGTCGGCCTCCAACATCTACGTCAGCGATCACCTTACGCCGGCAAACAAACTACTCTTAAAACGCGCCAGGCAACGAAAGGCTGAACTCCAGTATGCGTTCCTGTGGACTCGCGACTGTAAAATCCTCATGCGTAAGGACGAAACGTCTAAGATAATCGCGATAACCGATGACTCGGTCTTGTTGAGATTGAAGTGACTATCTTTCCTTTATATGTACTTATTATATTGTGCATGCCTATATTGTTTTTTGTTACTGCTAACGACCGCCATAACAAGCTATGTCATCACGATGCAGCCCGGTATAGTTGTTTTTTTACCCTCAATTGATTCACCCACTGATTTTGTTTTTGTTTACGACCGCGTATGCGCATTTGTGTATTATGGATATCATCCAATTATCGACCAACGTACCACACGTATTTCACACACTGAATATAACAATAAAGATTATATTTTTATTTCATTGTATTGTATTGCTTGCTATACTGCCACTCCTAAAAAATATACGTTTCATACTTATACTGCCTTATACACCATATATTACTATTTATTTCGTTATTACACAATTCATATAAATATGTTCACCGTTTATAACAATGGCTTGTACGGTTTTTGAAGGTTACTACCAAAATGTACGGGGCCTTCGAACGAAATCCCAGGATTTTTTATCGAAAACCGCGTTAGCCGATTACGATTTTATTTGCATAACCGAGAGTTGGTTAACGTCAGATTTTTACGATAGAGTGTATTTCGATGATAGGTACATAGTGTACAGATGCGATCGCTCGGAGGAGGAGAGCGGGGCGCAGCGCGGCGGGGGAGTGGTCGTGGCGGTGAAGCGCGAGCTCATGCCGGTGCGCCGCGACTGGCCCTGCCCCTCTCCTGCGCACGCAGAGTGCATCTGGATATCTTTCCCTATTCATAACGTAAACATTAATTCGCAAGTTCAATATGTAAATATCGCGTGCGTATACATTCCGCATGGACCCAACCACATAGACACCGTCGCTTCATTTTTTAACATCAGTTCTCGACTTATAATCGACCACCCTGATGACTCATTTCTTATTACTGGCGATTTTAACATCACTCATGCCGAATGGGAGGATAAAGGTTCAGGCAAATTATTTTTTCTCCAACTTGCTTGGAAATGTTGCCATTAATGTAGTAAAACTGGACCGCGAAATCGTTCGTTATATTTAGAAGGCGTTAATGAAAATTAAAAAAAATATATATTATTGGCCTTAGCCGGGAAATCAATATTATTTAAATAAGGCGATTAGGTAAAAAACACACCTTCCGTTTATAACGTCTCATACAAATGAGGGTAATCTTAATTTGGTCGGTTACTGCATTTTTACTTTTAATTTTTTCAAAGACTGATAATTCACCATACAGCCAATTGTCCACTAAATTTAAAAAATAAAAACTATCATAAACTTTTTAATTGTTCTCTGCGTTTAGTTCTTGCACTGAACATTTTTTTGCTCTGCTACTGTCAATGTATTTAAAATGTCGACAAATTTCGAATAACGGACAAACAATTTGAATAATAATCTTATATGCGGTTAATTTATTTTCATGATTCTTAGTTATTTATTAGAGATTTCTCACGACAGTTTTAATTTTAATAATATGATGATATTTAATGAGTGATTTGAAAATTAATAAGTGTACCAAACGTAAACAAATAAAAAATAAAACAGAAATGATTGTGTCCAAATCAATATAAAAGTTATTTTGAACTTATGATCTTCTCCGAATGATAAATATGGTATGGTTTCTAAAAAAACAGTGTGTTTAGAAGTTGTTCATTTAACTAAAATTTATAATTACCTATGTGCATATTTTTTGTTATTGTGTTTTCATATATATTTAATTCTTATTCATATATTTTGTTTTAAATCAAACATATGATTCGGACCCGAAATTTTATTCCTATTCCTAAAAAAAATAAGTACCAAATGAACTTCATGGTACTGATACATTAAATTAAAATGTAGATTGATGATTATTTCCAAGCATATTTGGAGAAAAGCACTATACAAGCCTCGGCGGGAATGTCAGTTCGCAGATTCGTATTATTGAAGGACTCGGCTACGCCTCGTCCTTCAAAATCATACTCATCCACGAACTGACTTTTCCCGGCCTCGGCAGTAATATACTATTAAATCCTTCTAACAATATTATCGTCCAATTTTTAAGTGACTATATGGCGCTCAGTGGTCTAGACCAATTTAATAACAATGCAAATGTTAATAGTAGAATCCTCGACCTGATATTAAGTAACTCAACATGTTCTGTTAACACGTGCGACTTTCCCTTAACCCCGGAAGATGCTCATCATAAGGCACTAATATTGGACTTCAAACTGGAATATACTGCTCCAATAAAGCCGGTCGAAACCGTTGTTTATAAGTTTCATTTAGCAAATTATGATGAATTTAATAATGATTTAGGAAATATAAACTGGGATGTATTTTTTGACAATTTAAATGTTGAAGAATGCGTGCATAAATTTTACGAATTGTTATATAAGTTGATTGACCAGCACGTGCCTTGTTATCCTTCACGAAATGTATGTAATTCTCCGGTATGGCATAGTAAATCTTTAAAAAATATTTTGAAGGAAAAGAGAAAATACCATAAGTTATGGAAATTATATGGAAACCCTTTGGACTATGAAAGCTTCAAAATATTAAGAAAACGAGCTGAAATAATTGAAAAGGAATGTTATAACCAATATATTCAATCTTCTGAAGATAAGATTAAATCACATCCAAAAAAAATCTGGAAATTTATTTTTAAATCTACTATGTCTAATAAGGGAACACCACAGACAATGTTTTATAAGGGTACCCAAGCTTCTAATGGGGAGAGTATCTGCAACTTATTTAGTGAATATTTTCAATCCGTGTTTGAAAATGCTTGCCTTCCACCTTTGGATATGAATTGTTTGGAACCTCCTACGATGTCTATTTTTAGTATCAATACTGTAAATTTGTCCCATGATTTAGTTCTCAAGTATTTAAAATCGTTGTGAATTTAAGCTTCGAGGCTTGAACTATAAAACTCGAGTCGCGACTTATGAGTGTAGAAGCCTCGAACCTTAAAGCCTCGAGCGTATAAGCTTCAAATTAAAAAGTTCGTGTTCACGTTACGAGCATAGAAACCTCGAGTCTTTAGGCCTCAAGCTTTAAAGCCTACTAAGCTTCTAAGGTTTAAGTCCATAAGGTTTGGAGCATTCACAAGTCTTAAACGCTTTGGACAAAGATCAATCTTTGACTTATATAATAGGCTAGTAGACCCAGTTTTGAAATATATTACAAATGGTTAATAAAGATCTTACTAGCTCTAAAAAAATGTCTTTTAGTTTTGTGAAAGCTAGAAAGCAACATTTTATCAATTGAAAATTTGAAATTTCATGAACAGTCAAAAACGCCGTCCGCCATTTTTGCCTTTTGCTAATCTATGGCGTGACGTAGAATTACCTGTAAATATTCGAAATTCGACCGTCGTATAGTGCCATTCCGCTCACTCCAATATACTTTGACAGGAGATCGAGAGGGACGGCACTATTAAGTCGTCAAAGTAGACTTTCAGTTTTGTTTACATGACCGATGACGTCACTATCAAAAGCGAAAATGGCGGACAGCGTTTTAAGCATTTCAAAATACAGATTAAAAACCATATTTTCAAATTCAATTTTTTCAGCCATCTTTCACTTTTATGAATTGAAAAATATATAGTTAGGTTTCCTTTGCTAAATACTATACAGAATAAACATTAGTTTATTACAATTTGACATGAGTCAACTAGCCTATTATTTGATCACTTTTTATATCGTTTTTTTTTCTATGAAGGTAAGGTAATATATGAGACTTTTTGTTATTCATAAATAAAGTAGGGTTACGTTACGTGGTCGACAATAAAGCAGTCTAATTTTCAGTGTGAGTATATCGAAATACAACTATTTACTTTTCGATATATGCTTAAAAACAAATAATTGTTTTTTGATATAGGTATGCAATCAAAATAATCATGAATATCGCCTATACGATATTTTCATACATACACATAGTATTACCACATCTCCAATAAGAGCATATACGTAGGAGTATTAATCTAATACTAACCTGTTGTTAAGCAACTTATCCGATACAGAAAGTTTTATAATATTATTATACATAATGCTGAAAACGCTCATTGTTTGAGCTCTTAACGCTTGACTCAGGAACTCGCCTTCGAAGTTCGGGGGCTTGAGCTTTCAATGGCACCGAGTTCTTAAAGCTTGAGCTCTCTTTTAAGCTCGAGTCTTAAAGACTCACTATTAAGAGCTCATCAAAAGCTTGAGTCGTTAAGGTTCCGAACCGTTATTGAGCTCAAACCTTCAACGCTCGAGTCTTAAAAGCTTGAACCTTCAAGGTTTGCGAGTCTATAAGGTTCGAAAGTCTTCAAGGCTAGTCTTCTAACAACACTAAAATCAGTAGATACAAATAAGGGAGCGGGACCCGATAAAATTCATCCTTTGCTTATTAGCAAATGCGCGAGTACCCTAGTTTTTCCTCTTGTCAAAATCTTTATGCTATCCCTCAAGGAAGGACATGTGCCAGAAATCTGGAAAAAAGCTTGGATTACACCCATTCCTAAAGGCTCCATAAGCCAAGATATAGAAAAGTATAGACCTATTTCAAAACTATGTCAATTTGGAAAAATATTAGAAAAGATTGTCACTGATCAGGTTTCACATGATGTTCGCCGTCATATAAATCCAACTCAGCACGGTTTTTATCGGGGTCGTAGTGTGGAAAGTAATCTTTTGTCCTTTAGCGAAATAATACGTGATGCCATGGATAATAGGTATCAGGTAGATGCAGTATATACAGATTTTGCAAAGGCATTCGATAAAATTTATTTTAATACGCTTTTGCTCAAGCTCTGGAACCTCGGCATACACGGTGATCTTTTTAGGTGGATTCAGTCTTACATCGAAAACAGATGCCAAGCTGTAGTACTAGGAGGATATACATCTGGGTATAAAACTACTGCCTCTGGAGTCCCACAAGGATCTCATTTGGGCCCCTTGTTGTTTATCTTATACATAAATGACATAACAGAGTCGATAACAAACTCCAAAGCTCTTCTTTATGCCGATGATACCAAAATATTTAGAGTAGTAAAAACACATACGGATTGCGCTATGCTGCAAGAAGATCTGTTTAATTTCAAGAGATATTGTGCTAATAATAGTCTTTTTGAAATAGCGACAAATGCTCTGTTATTACTTTTACAAGGAAAAAATCACCAATTTTATATAATTACAAATTATGTGACAATACTTTAACGCGAAAACATAGTATTCGAGATTTAGGTGTAATAATGGATAGCAAACTAACTTTTAACCTCCATATTGATAGCATCCTAAATAAAGCTTATCGGCAGCTCGGATTCATTCTTCGCGTCACAAAACCATTTCGAAGGCCTTTGACATATAAATTGTTGTACAATAGTTACGTTCGAAGTCGCCTGGAATTTGCCTCCGTAGTCTGGAACCCATATCATAAAGTACATAAGGATAGAATTGAATGGCTACAGAAGAAATTTATTAAAGCACTTAAATATCGCACCGGCGGCAAGTACCAAAATTATGCATCTTCAGCAGCTATGCACAAAATTCAGCCTCTTGTACTCAGACGGTACTGTAATGATTTATCGTACTTATTTAAAATCCTCAATAATCTGACTGACGCCCCTGAACTCTTAAATAGAATAAGTTTTCGTGTGCGTCGTAAAACTGAGCGTAGTTGCCGGAATAAGGCTTTGTTCAGTCTTGCGAGGAGCAAAACCAAACACGCGGGTCACTCGTGCATTAAACGCGCATGCAAGCTGTACAATGAGAAATGTATGAAGGCAGACTTGTTTGGAAGTTCGTTGGCAATGTATAAAACATATGTATTTTCTTTGTTGGAAACTCAGTGTGTGTGAGTATTCCTAGGTCTATTAAGTTTAACAATAGAAGTAAGCGATTCCAAATTTATGTATAAAAAAAATGTCTTCTTTTTGGTTTTTATTGTTTAATTTAGTTTAATTTATAGTTGAGTAAATTGCTTTTTATTTTTTCTGTTGGCAACAAATTTGTCAGTAAAACTTTTGGTCAGTGTAATGTAAAATTTTCAACACTATAATACTATGTATGAAACTATAGGTCTACAATTAAGGTGATTTCTAGTCCTATGACAACACCAATGTTATATTATTTTAAGACTGTTTGTTTCTTAATAAATAAAAAAAAATATATATGAAGAGGATAGAGGAAATCTTGATTTAGCTTGAGAAAGAACCCTCTTGTACAGAAACAGAAAGTCTTACAAATAACACTCGAAAGCGCCATCGAAATTCCAAGAATAAAGACGCTTATGGTGAAATCAGAGCAGCACACAACTGATGGTGGCAAACGTCCTTGAGACCAGTCTAGTGTTGTGCCTTTAGAAAATTCCCGTTACCAGTAAATTCCCATTTGGGAATATTCCGAGTAAACCATTGTTCCCAAGGATATTCCCATAAGGCTTATTTGTTTGTTAATTGACATTTATCTGATGGACCATGGAAGCCGGTAATGTATCTCAGGATAGGTTCAACGTAGAAATATGCGGGTTTAACTCACTTTGTCATCAATTTAAGCCGGTATCACAAAATTGAATTGATGACGCAATATGACGCGACTTATAAAGCCCCTTGCAGGGCTATAGATAAGGAGTCTCACGTGTGACGGCCTCCTGCAGCTCCCGGATCTTGTCGTCGTCGGTGCCGAGCAGCTGCTTCAGCTGTTGCAGGTACTCCTCCGTCAGGTCGTCGTACTCCGGCTCCGGGGTTTGGAACCTTTGGGAAAATAACTGCATATTATTGTCAACGCGGTTTGTGCCGTTGGTAGTGCGGCTGCCTGGGCAAATTGGGCCGGCGGACCGGGTTGGAATCCCGGCAAGGGCAAATGGGTGTGTGTTGAACTAGAATAATTTGTTACTGGGTCATGGATACCCGTTATTATCTATATATGTAACTTTAACTATGTATATCGTTGTCTAGTACCCATAGTACAAGCATTGCTTAGTTTGAGACTAGGGCGATTTGTGTAAGATTGTCCCTAATATTTATACTTATATTTGTTGTCTAAAGCATAGTGGCAGCACAGACAGAGTTTTTAAAAGTCCTCAAATACTGTGAGGGCGTGATCTTTTCAGAAAGACATGACAACAGAGTTCCGATTAAATTGGTATAAGATTTTACCAAAGAAAAAACAAAACAGTATGAGCAGGTTTTTACTATGTGCATTTAGACTTATTTTGTAAAGTAAAGTAGAGGAAATTTGGACGCAGCTTGTCACAACTATCTGTCTTACCACTAAATAGGGCTTCTTATCCCGTAATTTTTTGTATGGACAATCCCGCGATCCCCATTACGCATATAAAAAATCCCAGGATTGGGAACTCCACCGTCAAAGTATGTTGACAAAATGGGCAAGCTGTTGGACCACGTACAAAATATGATCTAATATACAGTTCCTGACCTTTAAATAGTCAGGCAAGTAACTAATTGAGTGTGAATAACGGAACACCGACCTGATGAAGCACTTGCAGAGGTACTCGCGCCGCAGCCGGCTCAGCTCGTCGTTGTCCACGTACAGCCACTCGTCGCTCACCGGCGACTCCTGACACACACACAGACGTCAGTAACGGAACACCCACCTGATGAAGCACTTGCAGAGGTACTCGCGCCGCAGCCGGCTCAGCTCGTCGTTGTCCACGTACAGCCACTCGTCGCTCACCGGCGACTCCTGACACACACACAGACGTCAGTAACGGAACACCCACCTGATGAAGCACTTGCAGAGGTACTCGCGCCGCAGCCGGCTCAGCTCGTCGTTGTCCACGTACAGCCACTCGTCGCTCACCGGCGACTCCTGACACACACACAGACGTCAGTAACGGAACACCCACCTGATGAAGCACTTGCAGAGGTACTCGCGCCGCAGCCGGCTCAGCTCGTCGTTGTCCACGTACAGCCACTCGTCGCTCACCGGCGACTCCTGACACACACACACAGACGTCAGTAACGGAACACCGACCTGATGAAGCACTTGCAGAGGTACTCGCGCCGCAGCCGGCTCAGCTCGTCGTTGTCCACGTACAGCCACTCGTCGCTCACCGGCGACTCCTGACACACACACAAACGTCATATGTTCAGTTTTACTATTTTCTATATCACTCATTGAATGAGTTTTTCATGATGAGTTAATGACCGGCTACTTGTGTTGAGGGTTTAATTTTTTTTACTTAGGTTATATGTCTCCAATTCGCAATACGATAGTCAATATGTAGTGAAGAGTATTTTTGTCGATTTACGTGGACTTCAACAAATTAAAGTAAGATGATGAATGTCTGGTTTGGTTCTTGGGTTGTATATACTCACGATACGCTGCAGTAGATCCAGCAGGTACGCGATCAGCGCCAGGGCCTGGGGAAAGGCGTGCAGCGTGTTAACCACCTTCAGCCAGGACTTGGAGATGGTGCCCGGGTACAGCAGGCGCTTGCACATGTGCGGGAGCTGTGGACAAGGTTTAGTTTTAGTGAAAGGTCTCTATATACACAAGGCTTCTTAACACGCATTATAATAATAAATAATAATGATACATTTATTTCAATACAACAACATTTTTTACAATAGCATCTTTTACAGAGATTATGTGCTGTGTTTCTTTCAAATTTTGCCGAAAACACGCAAACGCAAGCACGCGTTTTCTCGACGCTTTTTATACAGATTTCCTAGATACAGACGAAAAAAAAAAACTCAAGTTTGAGTGTAATCTAACATTGATTGATTATAAAGCGTGCTTAATCCAGATGGGTCAGTAGGGAGAAAACGTACAGTATAAGAGATAGGGAAATCTGTCCTTAGGAACCATGTCGTCGGTTTTAGAGTTAATAGAAACTGGAATTTAACCTGGTTAACATTCTGTCACAGTGTTTACAGGGGTTTTGACTGGGTTATGTATGAGATTTATAAAAAAAAATGAATGCAGTTTCTATTAAATCTAAAACTGACGCCATGGTTCCTAAGAACAGATTTCCCTATCTCTTAAAGTTTTAGTTTTCTCCCTACTGACCCATTTGGATTGATCAACCTGGGTACTATAGTACCTTAGTGACATAGTTGTCGGTGTTGAGCTTGTCGTCGCCCGCTATAGCCTGCAGCAGCGCGCCCGTGATGTCCACGAAGCGCGCGATGGTGAGCGGCCGGATCAGCGCCTCCTGTATAGTACCTTAGTGACATAGTTGTCGGTGTTGAGCTTGTCGTCGCCCGCTATAGCCTGCAGCAGCGCGCCCGTGATGTCCACGAAGCGCGCGATGGTGAGCGGCCGGATCAGCGCCTCCTGTATAGTACCTTAGTGACATAGTTGTCGGTGTTGAGCTTGTCGTCGCCCGCTATAGCCTGCAGCAGCGCGCCCGTGATGTCCACGAAGCGCGCGATGGTGAGCGGCCGGATCAGCGCCTCCTGTATAGTACCTTAGTGACATAGTTGTCGGTGTTGAGCTTGTCGTCGCCCGCTATAGCCTGCAGCAGCGCGCCCGTGATGTCCACGAAGCGCGCTATGGTGAGCGGCCGGATCAGCGCCTCCTGTATAGTACCTTAGTGACATAGTTGTCGGTGTTGAGCTTGTCGTCGCCCGCTATAGCCTGCAGCAGCGCGCCCGTGATGTCCACGAAGCGCGCGATGGTGAGCGGCCGGATCAGCGCCTCCTGTATAGTACCTTAGTGACATAGTTGTCGGTGTTGAGCTTGTCGTCGCCCGCTATAGCCTGCAGCAGCGCGCCCGTGATGTCCACGAAGCGCGCTATGGTGAGCGGCCGGATCAGCGCCTCCTGTATAGTACCTTAGTGACATAGTTGTCGGTGTTGAGCTTGTCGTCGCCCGCTATAGCCTGCAGCAGCGCGCCCGTGATGTCCACGAAGCGCGCGATGGTGAGCGGCCGGATCAGCGCCTCCTGTATAGTACCTTAGTGACATAGTTGTCGGTGTTGAGCTTGTCGTCGCCCGCTATAGCCTGCAGCAGCGCGCCCGTGATGTCCACGAAGCGCGCTATGGTGAGCGGCCGGATCAGCGCCTCCTGTATAGTACCTTAGTGACATAGTTGTCGGTGTTGAGCTTGTCGTCGCCCGCTATAGCCTGCAGCAGCGCGCCCGTGATGTCCACGAAGCGCGCTATGGTGAGCGGCCGGATCAGCGCCTCCTGTATAGTACCTTAGTGACATAGTTGTCGGTGTTGAGCTTGTCGTCGCCCGCTATAGCCTGCAGCAGCGCGCCCGTGATGTCCACGAAGCGCGCGATGGTGAGCGGCCGGATCAGCGCCTCCTGTATAGTACCTTAGTGACATAGTTGTCGGTGTTGAGCTTGTCGTCGCCCGCTATAGCCTGCAGCAGCGCGCCCGTGATGTCCACGAAGCGCGCTATGGTGAGCGGCCGGATCAGCGCCTCCTGTATAGTACCTTAGTGACATAGTTGTCGGTGTTGAGCTTGTCGTCGCCCGCTATAGCCTGCAGCAGCGCGCCCGTGATGTCCACGAAGCGCGCGATGGTGAGCGGCCGGATCAGCGCCTCCTGTATAGTACCTTAGTGACATAGTTGTCGGTGTTGAGCTTGTCGTCGCCCGCTATAGCCTGCAGCAGCGCGCCCGTGATGTCCACGAAGCGCGCGATGGTGAGCGGCCGGATCAGCGCCTCCTGTATAGTACCTTAGTGACATAGTTGTCGGTGTTGAGCTTGTCGTCGCCCGCTATAGCCTGCAGCAGCGCGCCCGTGATGTCCACGAAGCGCGCTATGGTGAGCGGCCGGATCAGCGCCTCCTGTATAGTACCTTAGTGACATAGTTGTCGGTGTTGAGCTTGTCGTCGCCCGCTATAGCCTGCAGCAGCGCGCCCGTGATGTCCACGAAGCGCGCGATGGTGAGCGGCCGGATCAGCGCCTCCTGTATAGTACCTTAGTGACATAGTTGTCGGTGTTGAGCTTGTCGTCGCCCGCTATAGCCTGCAGCAGCGCGCCCGTGATGTCCACGAAGCGCGCGATGGTGAGCGGCCGGATCAGCGCCTCCTGTATAGTACCTTAGTGACATAGTTGTCGGTGTTGAGCTTGTCGTCGCCCGCTATAGCCTGCAGCAGCGCGCCCGTGATGTCCACGAAGCGCGCTATGGTGAGCGGCCGGATCAGCGCCTCCTGTATAGTACCTTAGTGACATAGTTGTCGGTGTTGAGCTTGTCGTCGCCCGCTATAGCCTGCAGCAGCGCGCCCGTGATGTCCACGAAGCGCGCTTTGGTGAGCGGCCGGATCAGCGCCTCCTGTATAGTACCTTAGTGACATAGTTGTCGGTGTTGAGCTTGTCGTCGCCCGCTATAGCCTGCAGCAGCGCGCCCGTGATGTCCACGAAGCGCGCTATGGTGAGCGGCCGGATCAGCGCCTCCTGTATAGTACCTTAGTGACATAGTTGTCGGTGTTGAGCTTGTCGTCGCCCGCTATAGCCTGCAGCAGCGCGCCCGTGATGTCCACGAAGCGCGCTATGGTGAGCGGCCGGATCAGCGCCTCCTGTATAGTACCTTAGTGACATAGTTGTCGGTGTTGAGCTTGTCGTCGCCCGCTATAGCCTGCAGCAGCGCGCCCGTGATGTCCACGAAGCGCGCGATGGTGAGCGGCCGGATGAGCGCCTCCTGTATAGTACCTTAGTGACATAGTTGTCGGTGTTGAGCTTGTCGTCGCCCGCTATAGCCTGCAGCAGCGCGCCCGTGATGTCCACGAAGCGCGCGATGGTGAGCGGCCGGATCAGCGCCTCCTGTATAGTACCTTAGTGACATAGTTGTCGGTGTTGAGCTTGTCGTCGCCCGCTATAGCCTGCAGCAGCGCGCCCGTGATGTCCACGAAGCGCGCTATGGTGAGCGGCCGGATCAGCGCCTCCTGTATAGTACCTTAGTGACATAGTTGTCGGTGTTGAGCTTGTCGTCGCCCGCTATAGCCTGCAGCAGCGCGCCCGTGATGTCCACGAAGCGCGCTATGGTGAGCGGCCGGATCAGCGCCTCCTGTATAGTACCTTAGTGACATAGTTGTCGGTGTTGAGCTTGTCGTCGCCCGCTATAGCCTGCAGCAGCGCGCCCGTGATGTCCACGAAGCGCGCGATGGTGAGCGGCCGGATGAGCGCCTCCTGTATAGTACCTTAGTGACATAGTTGTCGGTGTTGAGCTTGTCGTCGCCCGCTATAGCCTGCAGCAGCGCGCCCGTGATGTCCACGAAGCGCGCGATGGTGAGCGGCCGGATCAGCGCCTCCTGTATAGTACCTTAGTGACATAGTTGTCGGTGTTGAGCTTGTCGTCGCCCGCTATAGCCTGCAGCAGCGCGCCCGTGATGTCCACGAAGCGCGCGATGGTGAGCGGCCGGATGAGCGCCTCCTGTATAGTACCTTAGTGACATAGTTGTCGGTGTTGAGCTTGTCGTCGCCCGCTATAGCCTGCAGCAGCGCGCCCGTGATGTCCACGAAGCGCGCGATGGTGAGCGGCCGGATCAGCGCCTCCTGTATAGTACCTTAGTGACATAGTTGTCGGTGTTGAGCTTGTCGTCGCCCGCTATAGCCTGCAGCAGCGCGCCCGTGATGTCCACGAAGCGCGCGATGGTGAGCGGCCGGATCAGCGCCTCCTGTATAGTACCTTAGTGACATAGTTGTCGGTGTTGAGCTTGTCGTCGCCCGCTATAGCCTGCAGCAGCGCGCCCGTGATGTCCACGAAGCGCGCTATGGTGAGCGGCCGGATCAGCGCCTCCTGTATAGTACCTTAGTGACATAGTTGTCGGTGTTGAGCTTGTCGTCGCCCGCTATAGCCTGCAGCAGCGCGCCCGTGATGTCCACGAAGCGCGCTATGGTGAGCGGCCGGATCAGCGCCTCCTGTATAGTACCTTAGTGACATAGTTGTCGGTGTTGAGCTTGTCGTCGCCCGCTATAGCCTGCAGCAGCGCGCCCGTGATGTCCACGAAGCGCGCGATGGTGAGCGGCCGGATGAGCGCCTCCTGTATAGTACCTTAGTGACATAGTTGTCGGTGTTGAGCTTGTCGTCGCCCGCTATAGCCTGCAGCAGCGCGCCCGTGATGTCCACGAAGCGCGCGATGGTGAGCGGCCGGATCAGCGCCTCCTGTATAGTACCTTAGTGACATAGTTGTCGGTGTTGAGCTTGTCGTCGCCCGCTATAGCCTGCAGCAGCGCGCCCGTGATGTCCACGAAGCGCGCGATGGTGAGCGGCCGGATCAGCGCCTCCTGTATAGTACCTTAGTGACATAGTTGTCGGTGTTGAGCTTGTCGTCGCCCGCTATAGCCTGCAGCAGCGCGCCCGTGATGTCCACGAAGCGCGCGATGGTGAGCGGCCGGATCAGCGCCTCCTGTATAGTACCTTAGTGACATAGTTGTCGGTGTTGAGCTTGTCGTCGCCCGCTATAGCCTGCAGCAGCGCGCCCGTGATGTCCACGAAGCGCGCTATGGTGAGCGGCCGGATCAGCGCCTCCTGTATAGTACCTTAGTGACATAGTTGTCGGTGTTGAGCTTGTCGTCGCCCGCTATAGCCTGCAGCAGCGCGCCCGTGATGTCCACGAAGCGCGCTATGGTGAGCGGCCGGATCAGCGCCTCCTGTATAGTACCTTAGTGACATAGTTGTCGGTGTTGAGCTTGTCGTCGCCCGCTATAGCCTGCAGCAGCGCGCCCGTGATGTCCACGAAGCGCGCGATGGTGAGCGGCCGGATGAGCGCCTCCTGTATAGTACCTTAGTGACATAGTTGTCGGTGTTGAGCTTGTCGTCGCCCGCTATAGCCTGCAGCAGCGCGCCCGTGATGTCCACGAAGCGCGCGATGGTGAGCGGCCGGATCAGCGCCTCCTGTATAGTACCTTAGTGACATAGTTGTCGGTGTTGAGCTTGTCGTCGCCCGCTATAGCCTGCAGCAGCGCGCCCGTGATGTCCACGAAGCGCGCTATGGTGAGCGGCCGGATCAGCGCCTCCTGTATAGTACCTTAGTGACATAGTTGTCGGTGTTGAGCTTGTCGTCGCCCGCTATAGCCTGCAGCAGCGCGCCCGTGATGTCCACGAAGCGCGCGATGGTGAGCGGCCGGATCAGCGCCTCCTGTATAGTACCTTAGTGACATAGTTGTCGGTGTTGAGCTTGTCGTCGCCCGCTATAGCCTGCAGCAGCGCGCCCGTGATGTCCACGAAGCGCGCTATGGTGAGCGGCCGGATCAGCGCCTCCTGTATAGTACCTTAGTGACATAGTTGTCGGTGTTGAGCTTGTCGTCGCCCGCTATAGCCTGCAGCAGCGCGCCCGTGATGTCCACGAAGCGCGCTATGGTGAGCGGCCGGATCAGCGCCTCCTGTATAGTACCTTAGTGACATAGTTGTCGGTGTTGAGCTTGTCGTCGCCCGCTATAGCCTGCAGCAGCGCGCCCGTGATGTCCACGAAGCGCGCTATGGTGAGCGGCCGGATCAGCGCCTCCTGTATAGTACCTTAGTGACATAGTTGTCGGTGTTGAGCTTGTCGTCGCCCGCTATAGCCTGCAGCAGCGCGCCCGTGATGTCCACGAAGCGCGCTATGGTGAGCGGCCGGATCAGCGCCTCCTGTATAGTACCTTAGTGACATAGTTGTCGGTGTTGAGCTTGTCGTCGCCCGCTATAGCCTGCAGCAGCGCGCCCGTGATGTCCACGAAGCGCGCGATGGTGAGCGGCCGGATCAGCGCCTCCTGTATAGTACCTTAGTGACATAGTTGTCGGTGTTGAGCTTGTCGTCGCCCGCTATAGCCTGCAGCAGCGCGCCCGTGATGTCCACGAAGCGCGCGATGGTGAGCGGCCGGATCAGCGCCTCCTGTATAGTACCTTAGTGACATAGTTGTCGGTGTTGAGCTTGTCGTCGCCCGCTATAGCCTGCAGCAGCGCGCCCGTGATGTCCACGAAGCGCGCGATGGTGAGCGGCCGGATCAGCGCCTCCTGTATAGTACCTTAGTGACATAGTTGTCGGTGTTGAGCTTGTCGTCGCCCGCTATAGCCTGCAGCAGCGCGCCCGTGATGTCCACGAAGCGCGCGATGGTGAGCGGCCGGATGAGCGCCTCCTGTATAGTACCTTAGTGACATAGTTGTCGGTGTTGAGCTTGTCGTCGCCCGCTATAGCCTGCAGCAGCGCGCCCGTGATGTCCACGAAGCGCGCTATGGTGAGCGGCCGGATCAGCGCCTCCTGTATAGTACCTTAGTGACATAGTTGTCGGTGTTGAGCTTGTCGTCGCCCGCTATAGCCTGCAGCAGCGCGCCCGTGATGTCCACGAAGCGCGCGATGGTGAGCGGCCGGATCAGCGCCTCCTGTATAGTACCTTAGTGACATAGTTGTCGGTGTTGAGCTTGTCGTCGCCCGCTATAGCCTGCAGCAGCGCGCCCGTGATGTCCACGAAGCGCGCGATGGTGAGCGGCCGGATCAGCGCCTCCTGTATAGTACCTTAGTGACATAGTTGTCGGTGTTGAGCTTGTCGTCGCCCGCTATAGCCTGCAGCAGCGCGCCCGTGATGTCCACGAAGCGCGCGATGGTGAGCGGCCGGATCAGCGCCTCCTGTATAGTACCTTAGTGACATAGTTGTCGGTGTTGAGCTTGTCGTCGCCCGCTATAGCCTGCAGCAGCGCGCCCGTGATGTCCACGAAGCGCGCGATGGTGAGCGGCCGGATCAGCGCCTCCTGTATAGTACCTTAGTGACATAGTTGTCGGTGTTGAGCTTGTCGTCGCCCGCTATAGCCTGCAGCAGCGCGCCCGTGATGTCCACGAAGCGCGCGATGGTGAGCGGCCGGATCAGCGCCTCCTGTATAGTACCTTAGTGACATAGTTGTCGGTGTTGAGCTTGTCGTCGCCCGCTATAGCCTGCAGCAGCGCGCCCGTGATGTCCACGAAGCGCGCGATGGTGAGCGGCCGGATCAGCGCCTCCTGTATAGTACCTTAGTGACATAGTTGTCGGTGTTGAGCTTGTCGTCGCCCGCTATAGCCTGCAGCAGCGCGCCCGTGATGTCCACGAAGCGCGCGATGGTGAGCGGCCGGATGAGCGCCTCCTGTATAGTACCTTAGTGACATAGTTGTCGGTGTTGAGCTTGTCGTCGCCCGCTATAGCCTGCAGCAGCGCGCCCGTGATGTCCACGAAGCGCGCGATGGTGAGCGGCCGGATCAGCGCCTCCTGTATAGTACCTTAGTGACATAGTTGTCGGTGTTGAGCTTGTCGTCGCCCGCTATAGCCTGCAGCAGCGCGCCCGTGATGTCCACGAAGCGCGCGATGGTGAGCGGCCGGATCAGCGCCTCCTGTATAGTACCTTAGTGACATAGTTGTCGGTGTTGAGCTTGTCGTCGCCCGCTATAGCCTGCAGCAGCGCGCCCGTGATGTCCACGAAGCGCGCGATGGTGAGCGGCCGGATCAGCGCCTCCTGTATAGTACCTTAGTGACATAGTTGTCGGTGTTGAGCTTGTCGTCGCCCGCTATAGCCTGCAGCAGCGCGCCCGTGATGTCCACGAAGCGCGCGATGGTGAGCGGCCGGATCAGCGCCTCCTGTATAGTACCTTAGTGACATAGTTGTCGGTGTTGAGCTTGTCGTCGCCCGCTATAGCCTGCAGCAGCGCGCCCGTGATGTCCACGAAGCGCGCGATGGTGAGCGGCCGGATCAGCGCCTCCTGTATAGTACCTTAGTGACATAGTTGTCGGTGTTGAGCTTGTCGTCGCCCGCTATAGCCTGCAGCAGCGCGCCCGTGATGTCCACGAAGCGCGCGATGGTGAGCGGCCGGATCAGCGCCTCCTGTATAGTACCTTAGTGACATAGTTGTCGGTGTTGAGCTTGTCGTCGCCCGCTATCGCCTGCAGCAGCGCGCCCGTGATGTCCACGAAGCGCGCGATGGTGAGCGGCCGGATGAGCGCCTCCTGTATAGTACCTTAGTGACATAGTTGTCGGTGTTGAGCTTGTCGTCGCCCGCTATAGCCTGCAGCAGCGCGCCCGTGATGTCCACGAAGCGCGCGATGGTGAGCGGCCGGATCAGCGCCGCGCCCGCGTCGCCGCGCGCCGCCAGCGCCTCCTGCACGCGCGACAGCATCGCGCGCTGCCACGCCATGTTCGTTATAGGCCTGCAAGTACATCATCTATGACTCTTTTGGCTGAATAATCTTAACAAGTTAACACTTTCATAACCATCGAAAAAACTACCCCAGAAACCGATAGTCCGCTCGGTGGGCGCAACCCTACCCCTGATACCGACAGAGCCCGCAAGGTGGGCGCTTGTATGGTGCAGTCCACCAGCGAGCTAGACCGGCAGCTGAATAGAAGTTACGAGCGCTCATCAACCTGGTTGTTGGTAGTAAAACTAGTAAAAGTGTTAATGAATAGATTGGATCGAGCATACAATCACAAATAAATCAGTAAGTGATAGCATGAAAGGGAAAGAAATTCTTGGTGCAAGGGTAACAAACCTTTGATCCTTAACAGTGACACAAGCGAGAGCTCTGTCGAGACATGCCTCCCAACTGCGGGACCTGTCTCCTGATGGAGTGCGCTGTAATGAAAAGAGCATAGAACATGTTCATTAATGATGTTCATTGAACTCCTGTCAATGTTAAATTGAAATTACATTTACTTTAAAACATTATCTACTAGGAACTGAATAGCTGGCATCTTGCACAATTCTTAATTCTGCAACACACCCAAATTTATCTCTCATTTCAGTTCCTTTTAATTTTAGCTTTAATCTAGTTGTTATTTACCGTTTCGTTATTATACCTTTTTTTCCTTAAATACATTTATTTATTTATTTATTTAATGCACAGGCAGCTTATAGCTGATGCGTGCATATCACTGTTCACTTGTGTTCTGTGTTTGTAAATGTTTGTCTAGTCTATTTTTGAAAGAGTTTACTGAGGGTGCACTAATCACGGATTCAGGTAAACTGAACATTTGATGGAATGGTTGCTTTCGAGTTTTAATATGTAGATGAACCATGAGAGTGTTAAGGTGCGTACGCATTTGAGCGGCTCGGCCTGAGGCACGCTCACCCCGAGCGGCGAGCTGCTCGCGAGCAAAACTTTTGCACATTTTAAGCTCGGGTGAGGCAACGCGCTCGCGGTGAGCCGACTTTGTTCGTCGTACAAAATGGCGTCGGACGCAATAACAGCTGCTGCTGCGTTTATAGTAATTCATCGAATAAATGTCCTCAGTGGTGGGTGAAACAGACAACATCAACCCGAGGCTGCCTCAAATGCGTACGCATCTTTATATTAACAGAAGAGTTAGCAGCCATTTAGTGAAGTGAAATTGTATGTTTATACCACAGGTGTAGTAGTAGGTCTCAGATATTGGTTGGTCCTGAGGGGAGTCGTAGAAGGCTGGCCATATCGGGAGTCTCCTTGCTGAGAACGGGATCTCTGGAAGATTGGGTTAAATGTCAGAGCTTGTTAAAAAGCAGCTAGATATTAGAAAGCGGTAAGAAAGAAGAATCTACTTTTGATTTAGTTGTAAGTGCACATTCCAGTTAAAAATAGGGCCAGGCAATCAAATGTGAACAGGCTGTGACAACTGTACCTGTAGTTCCCCTTGCTGTCAATTAAATATATAAATTAATAAAAAGAAAATACCTTTTGAGACTACATTAACAGGAACCACCTCTGAATACCACAATGTTTATCACCACTAGACATTTGGTTTAAATCTGTGTTTGAATGACAAGAACACTTTTTAACCGACTTCATTGTCTATTCAAGAAACTATAGCATTAAAATATACTGTTCATTAATAAATATGACCAATACACATTCCCTATTTATCGCAGTACTAGATGGCATATCATGTTGACGGAAAGCTGTACCCCAGACGCCACGACGTCATTTGCCGCTATACAATGCCATACTATCTGCTGCCAGCTTGGCGTGTGGGACACAGTTTTCCATCTACAAGCTTAGCGGGCAACACGTTAAGGAATCATAGAACTAAATTCTCTTACTCTTCCAGTCTGATGATACTGTAATTTGATTCCATAATTTTCTTTGCCAAGATGACATAACTTACCCTGTTTATAGGAAGTTTAGTAGCCGAAGCCTCCCGACTAAGCCTCCCGATGGCGACGGAGGCCCGCGCGGGCTCGGCGCTGCTGGAGCGGCCGCCCGCGCCGCTGGGCCGCCGTGCGTCGGACAGCCGGTCCGTCGACCCGAGACGTCGCGGCAGAAACGACTGCCTGTTGCCTTCCATCCTACGTTTTGGTATTATTACGTGAGAATAGACCCAAACTACCGTAAGAGCCGAATTAGATTGTAAGCTTAAGATTTCATAATATTCCAGCGTAAAACTAATATAAGTTAAAAGTTTGAAATAGCAGATATCATGTTCATTAATTTAATTGCGAGTGCATAAGTTTTGTACTTACCTCGATTTACGGGGAGCCTGCCCCGGCACAAATCTCGTTGGAATCATTTTGTAATCAATTTCGTCGTTCGGTTTAATATCAGCTCATTAGGATAGCAGAAAATAAAACTACAATCACAACAAACAATCACAAGAAATGAACTTTATTCTATTTTAATCATCAACAACGGTTACAATTTTCAAACAGTTTTTTTTTTAATGTCATCAACTTTTAACATTGCGTTCATAAATACTACGTACGGCTGGAGATTGGCGTAAAACGATTAAAAATCTAAGATTTATTTAATTCTTGTATTATTTTTTGGGTGTCATGAATGATTTGTGGCATTATTGGGTCCAATAGACATATTTTTACAAAATCATTAAACTCCGTTGGTGCAGCGAGTGTGTTAGTCTTGCCTGTGAAAAAAAAAGCCAGTCAAGTGTGAGTCAGAATCGCGTACCGAGGGTTCCGTAGGAATTATGAAAGCGACAAACTTAACTTTACCTTCGGAAAACTTAATTGCAAATGTATGGTTTCCAGATTTTTCCCTGTACTTGTAGTATGAGACGGTATTACTTGCCAAATTTCATAGTCCTAAATCAACGGATAATATATTTTGAATTTTGACCCTATAAATTTTGATTCCCTTGAGTGTCGAAGTATACGTTCATTGCGGTATTAACGGCCATATCTTTTATTACATTAACTTAGAAGTTTGATTTGTGTACAGCTTCAAGGGACTCCACGCGTTCTCGAGATAAAGGGTCTTGACGGAGAAACAAAAGAACGGACGAACGAACAGCAAAATGATCTTATAAGGGTTCCGTTTTTTGAGGTACGGAACCCTAAAACGAAAAATTATATAAAACGTATATCCTCGACGTGTGTATCTGAGTAGTATTTTAATAGATATAAAAATATTAAATAATATCACTATACCTATTGCATCAACAGCGTTTTTCATGACCTCGCCGAAATCTCGATATCGAGATTCAAATACCCTATCACGCGACATCGAGTTATGATCCAGAATTGGAAAATGTTGACCAAGTTTTTTCAAGCATTCAGCGACATCACCTTTTATTTGAAACTTGATTTTTCTTACCTATATTAAACAAAAAAAGATGCTTAGTTTAAAACATTGTAACTAGTAAAGTATAAACTTATGATTATGACGTTAGTAACTTACTTCTTGAGCTGGACTGCTCACAATCAGTATTAAGACGTCTCCTTTATGAAATCCTTTAATTTTGCTACGCATGGATAGTGATTCAAAAACTTTCGAATTCGCAGCTATTATTAATACATCGTAGACAATACGTAGTCCCCAATTTGTTGTTTTTGAATCGTATTTACTCCAATAACCTGCTCGCCATATCATTAATTTTTCAATCTGCATCAACCATGAACCTTGAATGTAAAGAAATTAAACAAGTCATATTGAATAAACATGCCATATAAATTTTAATTAATTTATATACTAGGTTGCTACTCACTGTCCATTATCTCATAAATTATTTTTGTTTGTATTGTATCACTGTAGTAACATAATAACTCAAATAATATCCGTCGAAAAATACCTTTTTCAGTTTCGCGCCCGATTTTTTTTTAAATTCTTTTTCAGAAGAATTAAACTAATTGCTATACTGAACGCTACCAGTTTTTTTTTTACAAACTCTGTAAACGTCAGATACGTTTAAATACCAAACACTAATTAACAATATCATATTATTTCAACTCGATTTAAGATCAAATATAACCCAATGACAAATAAAAGACAATGTTTAAATGAATAAATTAATTATATGTGGCATACTACATAGGAATTTTTATTCGGCAATAAATACTCACTCAAAATCTTGAGATTAATCAAGTATTGTTTTTGAACGATATTAAACATTTCACTGTTGGTTGTCTCGTCAGCCGATAGGCGTAAATATTTATATTTATTGTGTTTTGTTTGGATATTTAAGTAATTTTTCAATAGATTCACCAAAATTATATTCGTCTAAATGGCGGGAACGTATTACTTCGTAATTGTAGGTCACTCAGACAATCCAATTTTCGAAAAGGATTTCATCCCTGTTCCAAAGGAGGTTAAGGTATAACTTCAACTTTTGTCTAAGCTTGTAGCTAAAAATGTACTCTCGAACATTAGTGGATGGTTCGTTGAGTACAGGCTAAATATCTAATTTACTAGACATACTACTTCTATATTTTTGGTGACAGTCACATTTTCTCTTCCAGAAAGAAGACAACAGACACCTGAACCAGTTCATCGCTCATGCAGCATTGGATCTCGTGGATGAGCACATGTGGAAGGTGACCAACACCTACCTGAAGTCAGTGGACAAATTCAACCAGTGGTTTGTGTCTGCATTTGTCACTGCAAGTCAGGTAAGTTTTATTATTTTTGTTTAAGTTTTTTATCACCTTTCACTAGCTGGTGTTATTATTATCATCACTCTAGTCATAAAGTTAGTGATGCCTCTATTTGTTAATTCATTACAGACAGCCCCTTTATTGACAAACATAATGTTTCACAGATGCGTTTCATAATGGTGCATGACTCGCGGAATGAAGACGGCATCAAGAACTTCTTCACGGACGTGTATGAGGCATACATCAAGCTGATGCTGAACCCCTTCTACAAGGAGGATACACCCATCACGCTACCTGCCTTCGATAAGAAAGTGCAATTTCTAGGGAAGAAGTATCTGACATAGTCAACTACCATTTATATTGCTAGTTAATGTTAATCTTCAAAGACTTTAACCTTTTGACCGCCACAGTCGGCTGTGGCCGTCAGCAAAAAATCGTGCCCCTGACGCCACGTCGGCCACAGCCGTCCAAATTTCAATGATCAAAAACTTTGTAATTCTAACCACTACAAGTATTTTTCAATCCCTGTTGATTTTGGGGCACATCTTTTTTTTTTTACTCTGGCGTCAGTGGCACGGTAAATTGCTAGACTGCTTGGCGGTCAATAGGTTAAAGCCTGTACTTTGCGTACCAGGTTTTTTTAAACATAATCAATAAACTTGGTGTAATGTGCAATGGCTCTAAAGGTGATGATCATACCCTGGTGTTTTACACAAATGATTTAACATTAGACTGACAGTAGGCGTCAAATCATTTGTACCCCGAAAACCCCAGGGTATGGTGATGATAAGACTATGAGCAATGTTTACCTACTGTACTTGTGCCTCTACTCTGCAACAATTTTTTGCCCTGCTGCCTCATGTTCACTACTTCAGTACGGCAATGTATTAGTTGTAGGCTAGTCAAAATCAATTTCTATAACACCCTCCTCAATCCAAATCAATTTCATTTATACAAGATTGAATAACAGTTGAAAATATAAATCTTTCCCAGAAAAGGACAACCAGGTGGGCTTTTATAGTACATTCTGCCTGGCCAGCAGCTGAGTAGAAGTTACAAGTGCCCACTAGGCGGGAGGCGGGTTATTGGCTGTGAAATTGTTAACGGGTGTTGGTTCAACTGCAAAACATGCTTATAGTTCTTGATCACCTGAACTAGATACTCTGGTTGGAGGTTTTATATGGGCATTGTAAATGAGCTCTCCTAATGCAAGGCAAAACTGCATTAAATGTCCCTAGTAAATAAGACTAAGTTATATTAAAATGTTATGATTATGTAAATAATTCTATAATTATGCTATTTATAAATTAAAATGTTAATTTTCAAAAGTTATTTATTTCTAAACAGAAATAATTATCACAAGTCAATAGAAAACACTTAAAATATATTACATAACTATAGCCAAGCCAACTTAGACATTTTACATCCAAAGTTCATCTATTTCAACTACACTAATACCTTATTTTAATCCATACTTGAAAGCTGCTTTATCCCAATCATTAAAATTCTACACCTCAAACGATAGTGAGATACTAAGTCTATTTCAAAGAGTATTTTGGTACAACTGCAATGTGTCTTTTCTATAAATCAATCAGTTTCAAGTTTACAATGTTCAAAACAATAGTAAAGAAATAGGAACAATAAGAAAAAAGTGATAATATAATAAGACTGATGTACAAACTTACTGGTTTCATCAGTAAGCAGACCAGCCCCAATCTTAGTTTAATCTATTGTGAATTAGCAATAATTGTAAACCAATCTTATTATTTACAAGTTTGCATAGAAATCAATTTTAATCATAATCTTGAAATTAAATAAGTATAGAAAGTGCAAAGCTCTTTTAAGTCTTTGAACATGTTTAATACTGTGTCAATATATACCAATTCAAATCATAGATGGCACAATAAAAATATTGCAGGTTCAATAGATGGCTGGCAGGCCTAGGTCACTGTCATTTGGATCAGGGATACTCTCATTTGAGAAATCATCTGAAATAAAAAAATAAATGTTATTTATTTTCTCAAAAAGAAATAATTAAATATTAGGCAATTTAAGTGAAACAACATAGTAATGGATATGATGTGCTACAGTGCTCAAGATGAGACACTATTGTCAGGTTTTGATTGTCTATCCAGAAGGACCCCAAGATAAAACACAATTTTATGTTACATTTCAATTAAAAAATATTGGATCCTTTTCAGGCAAAAAATAAATAAATGACATGGTTGGCACAGATTGTAGTGCACCTGCCTACTGGGTCCTGGGTTCGAATTCCGGCAAGGACAAATATTTGTGTGATGAACTCGAATATATGATCCTGGGTCATGGATGTTATCTATATATGTATTTTATACACTATGTAGGTATTTTGTCATCCAGTACCCATAGTACAAGCATTGCTAAGTTTGTGACTAGGTTAATTTGTATAAGATTATCTCTTAACACTTTCGCAACCAGACAAAAAAGTAAGACATATCCCAGAAACCGGCCGAGCCGACTTTTATAGCATCAACCCCGGCTACCGGGTAGGCAAATCTGAAAAAAGGTTACGAGCGCCCGGCCTCCGGGTTGTTGGTGTCGAAAGTGTTATTTATTTATTTATTTTATTAAATTATGTGCCTGAATTAAAATCTTTTAGCAATCAGACATACAGGTTACAAGGTAAAAAAAAAATATCATACCTGTGAAGAACTCATCCTGGTAGGAGCAATCAAAGTCTAGACTAGCCTGACGGGTGTCAGGGGCTGGTGTGCGTGGGGGCGAGAGGGACAGCCGCTTTAGTGCGGGCTCTGGTAGGGGCAGGTAGTCTAGCAGGTCTTTGTGGTAATTGTCTGAAAAATTTAAAGCATAGCATGTTATTCAATACCAATGCATATGGAATGTATGCCTCTATAGCAGGAGTAGGCATTTTATATTAATTTGTTGACAACAGTTAATGGGAGATACATAATATTATTTATAACAAAAATGTAACTATACTTAAGTAGATTAGGGATTAATTAATTAATAATAGGCATTCTATTACCGTATTTGTAAACAGGTCTGGTGAATTCCAACTCCTCGAAGTTCACAGCATTGTCAGACTTGGCATCAGCGTCACTGTAGATGAGGGCTCCCACGTTGACTGCGCGCGGCGTGAAGGCCTGCCGCATAGGCGTACTCTGGAGTGCTTTGCCTTTGTTGCACAGGAAAGACTTCTTTGGCTCCGCGCCTTTTTTCAACGGTTCGTTGGGCTTAATCGGGCCCATAGACGCTGTTTTACCCATATTCTCTGCAAACACGGTACATTAAATTGAAGCGTATAGAGCAGAAACTTAAAAGAATAAATAAAACAATATAAAAAGAACTTACCGATGTTGTGTAACGGTTGGCGCGCGACATTTTTCGTTGGCTGGCGAGTTAGATTGTCTCCAAAGATGTTGAACAACTCAGACATGGTGAATTTTGTCAAAAAGTATAATGCGATATAGAAATAAATAGGAAAACGTTCACTGGATCACTTTAAATCGAAAATGGAAATGGTTCGTGCCGTTAAAAATTCAATAACGCTTCAAGTTCAAAAGCTTGTCAGTTTGTTTACCACAGATAATTGAATCTTTGTTTGTAACGTAGACAGGGATTGTAAACTAATTTCCGCTTTCATTTTTTATAGAGTTGTAGTAGGTTTGAAAACCGGAAAAAAACATAAACATCACTCCATTCTACCGTAGTGCGCGGCTACCTTTATTTTTAAAATTACGGTTTGGTTTAAATGTGAATGCATCCTTAATTATTTGACTGACAGTGTTAGTGAACTGACAGATACAAACTAAGATAAGCTCAAATCAAAACATTCACGCATGTTTTAATATAATATACACAAATTAAGTTTAATTTTGCAAAATAATAATGTCTAATAATGGTGAAAAGTCGACTGCGCCGAATGGTGTAGCTACAGATCCCCAGCAAAGGCTGCCTGCTTTCAAGCCACCCCGAGATCTCACGCTGGGTGGAGTGAAACCTAACAAAAAAGTGTTCACCCCAAACTTAAACGTGGCCAGAAATAAAAACAAAGGGTACGTGCGGTAAATAACTTATTAGGGTAGTAAAACATAACTAGAATTTGATTACTATTCACTACACTCCGGTATTCATGAAACATTACTCATATAATTTGAAATACTTTCAGACCCAATCTTAATGCAGGCAGAGACCAAAAGAGGGACGACAAAAACAAGAGGGATCGTAAAAACGACAGAAACCGGAATATTAAGAATGGACCAAATGTTATCAAATCTTCTGGAGTATTCTCAGAAGGTATTTGTTTTTTTTTATCTGTGTTATCAGCAATAATTACTAGGGAATGCAATAATCAATTCAATTAGATGTCTTAACAGATTATTAGATAAGTTATAAAATAAAATATCAGATTGACGGGTTGTAAACTAATTATTTCAAACCAGTATTTGAACCCATGCCGAACCAAAAATGCTGTCTTAGTAGCTATACTATTATATCTAATCTCCTAATCTCTTTGAATATTATTCTTATTTTCTTTATACATATAATATAATTATTTAAGAGCTAGGCTCTTGTTGGCGGAGTAATTTCAAGCTCATACTACATTCAGCTTTCTTTTACTTCTTTATATGATAAAGCATATTTTTTTTATTCGCTCCATATGTTCTCTTGGTCTTTCTCTTTTCCCTTCCCTTCTACTTTTTATTGATGATATTTTATTTTGTTTCCGCGACTGTCACGCATTTAAATTAAACTATTTGAATGGATTACATTGTGTATATTATTATATGAATTATTGAAGTCTCCCTGACGTTTCTGTAATTTTCGAGTTACCATTGCCAAAGGTTGACTAAGAAAAACTAAATTTTTCTCTGTCAAAATTTCATTTATTTAGTATTAATTGTCTGAGTATGTGTGATATCTAGAACTCTGTGGCCAGGTCTTGGAGCAGCAGAGAGGCAGTCCAGCCGCTTCTCATACGGTAACCGCGATGGAGGCGGTGCAACAGCCACAACCCTGCAGAAGCCCACCATCAGAGTCAAGGATTTTGTTAAAGTATGTATCCTATTCATTGTAGAGAATAGAGTAATTCTCTATTACAGGTTTTATGTAAGTATTAAAATACCAATGAAACGGGTTTACTCAGTAGAAGATGCGCTCGACATGTTCAAAACATGCAGGTATTTTATATGTCTGAGACTCGGTTAGTTTTTTATGTAAGTATTTTGGTTTCTGAAAGAAATAGCCCATTTCTGTTATGTTCAAACTGTGCCACAGCATGATCAGCATTTGATTGGGTACAATTTTCCACTTGCATGCTTGGCTTACAATAATATTCATATAACACAGGGAATCCTAGTTGCCAAATAGAATGTCTTAGTCTATAGTTATTATTACTGTAAAATAAGTTATTATTCAATAAATATCTTATATCTTATTAGACACTGAATTTATACAGATTGATAAGGAGTTGGAAGAGCTGAAGATACGTGGTGTGATGGGGCAGGACGCGGCTGACGACGAGTGCGAGGACTTCAAGCAAGTCGCGGAGAAAGATGCGCCCATCAAGCTACCCATGGACACTGGAGGTCTGTTTTATAACCATAGACAATTGGGATGGCATCTGATGTTTAATTCTATAGCATACTGTAGTTATATGAACAAAATTTGCTCAATATGTCATGAAAAAAAAGAAAAAAACAACAAAATAATAATATGTTTCGAAATATGTGACTTCTAAGGCACGCAAATATAATATTGGTACTCCATAACATATAATGACGTCACGATTAAGTGCCGCTGTGTAGTTAATCCCATAAAGACATTTGATCCCAATAAAAAATAGAATTGATTAAAATACTCAAAAAAAATTCGTTATGCCTATTTAATAGTTTTCATTTCCTTTGTTTTCTGTGTTTCTCAAATATTTTTTAAATAAGATCTAAGAGACAGCCATTTTTTATTATTTTAAGTAGATTTTTTAGGGTTCCGTACCCAAAGGGTAAAAACGGGACCCTATTACTGAGACTTCGCTGTCCGTCCGTCCGTCCGTCTGTTACCAGGCTGTATCTCAAGAACGGCGATAGCTAGACAGTTGAAATTTTCACAGATGATGTATTTCTATTTTCTATTGCCGCTATAACAACAAATACTAAAAATAAAATAAAATAAATATTTAAGGGGGGCTTCCATATAACAAACTTACAGGCAATGGTACGGAACCCTTCGTGCGCGAGTCCCACACGCACTTGGCCGATATTTTAAAGATTATGTTACACTTTCCATGGATGTTAATTAAAAAATATTTCATTTTTAAATAGTGAATACTTTTAGATATGTGGAATGGTTATCAGTGAAAGTGGTTTTAAAGCTATCGAGATGAATCTCTGTGTAAAATTAGTCACTTGTGTAGAAGTATAAATCCTACCTAATATATGTGTCGCCAGAATTATATATAGATTTCTAAAACCCCTAATCTAATCCATTATGTTTATCAAGTGTATTCCAGACTTTTAACTCTCTATCTCTATAACTAGGGGCATTACTAAATAGAACTCCGTATTTATAGCCTGGGACAGACCCAAGCTGGCCAGGGTTAAGCAGGAGTTGGTGGTGAAGGAGGAGCCTGGCGAGGACACGGACTGCGCCAGTAAGCCAGCATCAATAACACTGCAGTTCCTACACGGCCGAGCCAGAGTGGCGAGGACTGCTGGGAACGGCTATAGCAACAGCTTTATGCTTTTCTTTAGGGTGTTCGATGCATTTTATTGTGTATTCGGGGCCTCTCTTATTTTGTAAACAGAACTAACCGCAGTCGATTGGCGACTCTCATAGAAATGGTCGGTTTATTATAAAAAAATATCTATTTGTTTCTATGGGAGGTTCGTCTATGGTAAAGCTATTTGATATAATGTTTATTTTATTGGCGTCACAAGCACGCTGGACTCAATCTGTCTTCATATCCAATATGGACTTGAGTTTTAAATTAATGGTATCAACAATTCTGTATCTGCAAAATCTTGCCTTACGATGGTTCCCAGCTTTATTATAAATTGGCCAATTTATAATTTGACTTTGCGCGACAGCGGCAGCGATAGAGCGAGAGATCCGAGCGAGACACGTACCTACACCGCTGCCGCTGGTCGCGCAGTCGTGGCATCTCCGTCATACGTGTGCACGCGTGGCTGTGCTCGTGTTAGGGTGCGTCTCCACTGTAGTGGAGCCGTGCGGAATCGTCCAATCACAACAGTGAACCGGAGCTGAGATACACATTTCAGCTCATGTGATTGATTGGTCTATTCCGCACGTCTCCATAGGATCAGGTATAGTACAAATTTTCTAAGCTAAGCTCATCCACTTAAGAACTGAATACCATTGAGTGGTTAACCACAAATTAAGATAACGAGCTCGTCGTAAAAGCAGATTGTACCAAATTGGAAGGTTAATATAGATTATCGACTCTATTTCCTTGGACATTAGACTACAAAATACACTAACAGAATAATGGTGATCATAACTTTTTTGGAATTTTAAAACCGCCCGACTCAAAAAGAACGTACTTACCTAGAAAAAGGACTATGAACTCTCATCATCAACCATTTTAAACCTATTTAACAAGGAATAAGGTTGAAAATTCAATATCCACGCAATGTAGTTCTAACCTTTTTTTGCAAGTAACTGTTTGGCGGTTACGAGAACAAAAGTAGATAGGATTGGATTGTATTAGACACAATGCCATTGTGAATGCAGGTAAGTGGATGAGCTTAGCTTAGAAAATTTGCACTATAACCGCACTAACGGACATGCCACGTCTGGCGACAAGCGGCCATACGAGTAAGACGCACACTTACCGCAGTCGCGCAAATCGTGCCTGCCGGTCTAGCACAACTATGCTTCGCGACTTGTCGCGCGACATAGCGCTACCCGTCACTCTCTTATGTTACTGCACAGAGAGACGGGTGATTATCTCGCCTGAGAAATAGTCGCGAATGACATTTATGCTAGAGCTGACACAACTTGGTGTAACTCTATCTTGTCTGTGGCAGTCACGGCGGCGCCGCCGGCCGTCAAGAAGGAGGTGTTCGAGGACAATGACGTGGTCAACCTGCTCAAGTCAGACGAACCCACGCTCATATTACTGCAGGTAACTAGGGCTGCCAGTCATGGGACTTTTGTATGGACAACTACAAAAATCACTAGACACTAGTACAGTCTGACAAAACAGAGTAGAAATTAAAAAGTGGCAATACTGTAGTGTCGTCCCCGTTTTCTTAGATTGATTAGAAAGGCATGACACTACAGTGTTGCCACTTTTTAATTTCTACTCTTTTTTGCCAGATTGTAACTACAAGTGAAAAATAAAAATGTAGTTAGGATCACTGGGATCAGTCGAGTAGAGGCTAGATGGTCTAATCCCGACCTCAAGAGAGAAAGATATAGTATAAAGAATAAAAGTGCGAGAGGAATAGCTGCGAGAACTGGTATGAATGCGTAGAAACACACAATGTTTAAAACAGGTTCCGATTACGTTGGAGGTAGTAGTATACCAGTGCCTGTTGGTAAAGCTGGATTCGTTTGTTTTAGGTATTTGGAAGACGTTGACTCCTAGAATTATTTTTCGTCGAATATTTCATTTCGCCGAAAATCATTTCGTAGAAAGCATTTTTCTCTGCTACCGCAAACTATTTCAGATTGTTATTAAACAAACCTAACCTAACCTAATCAATAGGATGATATTTGCAAGAATTATGATAAATGTATGAGTACAGAGGAATAAAAATTCTGCGAAATGAAACATCGCCCCAATTTTTTATGAGCACTTATTAACCCCCGACAAAAGAAGAGGGTTGTTATAACACATTAACATGTGTATCTGTGTTATCGTAGCTCCGTCGAGATAGTTCTTCTCATGTTTGGTGGAAATAGGACCAGTAGTTTCCAAGATATTCAGCTTTACTTGGAACAAGTGACAAGATCTCAGCCATTGAAGCTAAGGATTCCAAATTTTGTAGTTATATTCAGTTTTAGCAGCATTTTTTATATCACTCATTGAATGAGCGTCTCATGAGTACCAGCTACATGTAGGGGAGAGTAACCTATATTGAACCGGCGCTTAAATTGGACCACTTCTGTATTTCTACCAAATAACACAATTTATGCAGCGCCATAATTTGGTGGACTTTGGTCCACCAATTTGGTGGACTGACTATGGCGCTGTCGTCGCTTCATTTTTTGTTGCCAGTGTAAATAAATTGTGTTATTTGGTAGAAATACAGAAGTGGTCCAATTTAAGCGCCGGTTCAATATAGGTTACTCTCCCCTATCAGGGGTGTTTTACAATTTTTTTTTCTCAAACATCCAAGGAAATGTCATTCTTATGATCGTGGTAATAGAACGCGAAATACGTCTTTGTATAGCAATTGTTGAAGATTCGTTCTAATTTCAAATTAGAACGATAGAAAGGAATTTCATACAACATTATTGGCCGTAGCCAACAAAGAGATTGTCTTTTGTTTCAGTGGGGCTTATTTCTTTTATTGATAATCTATGGCATACTGCCAATAAAAAAAAACTTAGTTTGTGCATGTATATTTACGTTTTATTTCTTATATTTAACTAGTTTATTCAATTGGCGTTGCCATCCAGCGAGGTAACGCGGCCAGCCTTATGGGCACCCTACCTAATGGTAGCGACATAGGGGATATATGTACATATAGTTTAGGTCCCAATAGTTTAAGTTAGGTTTAATTAGATCATAATTTAAGTTTTTTAAGGTTTAGTTATATACTTTTAATTTTATGTTGTTTTTTCTCTAATAAAATGTAGAAAGGTTTATTCAATTAGATTAAATCTGATATTCAATAAAATAAACAAGGAATCACGTTTATTGTTAAAAAATATAACAATATCTAATTAATAAGGTGTTGTCATTTTTTAATAAATAGAATCATCTTAACATTTGGTGGCAAAAACATTGACCCGAACAGCTTAAAAAACTAAATTTGTTTTTTTTTATTAAGTTTGAAATAAATTTGTTTTTATATATTTTTTTTTTTTTTTTTTTATTCAAAATAGCCATGCATTTAACCTCGATTGCACCTGATGTTAAGTGACAATAAGGCCTAAGATGGAGCATGCTTGGCTAGAAGATGCCTATTCACTCTCGACTTGAAGAGATCCAAGTTATATTTTTCAGGAAACAGGTGCGCAGGAAGAGAGTTCCATTCCTTAGCTGTCCTCATAAGGAAAGTAGACGCAAAGCGTTTCGTACGAATCAGTGGTATATCGACAACATAAGGGTGGAATCCAAGTCCGCGCCGAGTACTGTATTGTCTGAACGGAGACGGTGGAATTAATTCATGCAGTCCTAGTGCACACTCACCAAAGTGTATCCGGTAGAAAACCGATATGAATATATAAGTTGAACATTTGTATTATTTCCTTGGATTTATTTGAGAAAAGCACTATACAAGCCTCGGCGCGAACAGGGATTGTCGGCCTCGTATCTCTAGATGGCCTCGTTATCACTCGGCCATCTATTACTACTCGGCCAATAATCCCCTATTTCGCGGCGTCTGCAGTAATGTACTATTACGGCATCGCGAATTCCTTAACCACTTGGCATATAATCCTGTAGTGAGTATTTGGTCCAGCGTACTGTTCCCCAGTTGCCGGACTCGCTGCCGGGGCGCGGCGGCGCCGAGCCCGAGCCCTCCACGTCCGGGGGCTCCGGAGACAACAAGGACGAGCCGGTGAGACTATCATACTTGTAACTACTATTTATCCCTAGGCCCGGGCCTTGTGAGCCCAGCCAGTCTAGGGGCTCCAGTACCAGAAGTAGGACTTGAAGCATACTTATGTTCTCCTTATTTATCACTTAAAATACTAGGTACTAACTTGTACCTTGAACTTGTATGAAGGTGAACGCATATATGCGTTACTGGCAGTGAATGTCTTAATCGCGCCCATTTTTATTGTTATAATAATGTGTGAAAATCGCTTAAGTTTAATATTTTAAACTTGCGCGAACTAAATTCAAATGAAAAGCAAGCTTAAGCCCAAGTTGTTTAAGTTGGGGATGGGGAAGTTAATCCTTTTTTTTTTTATTCAAAGCTAAAAGAAATATTGAAATGCGTTGAAATGTGCCTGCTCTAAGAGACCAACCCAGAGGTACCGGGTTCGACTCCCGGTCTCTTCCACCAGGAACCAGGTTACGCATTACGATTTTTCATTGATCTTCGTATCAATGGTTTTAAAAAACTATGGTGTGCACCCACATTAAAAAAAAAATACACATTAGATGTTTCATAAATTTAAGTTAATAGTTCTGTTCGTTCGTCAGGCGCCGGACGGCAAATGCCGCCTGTCGGACCTGGAGGAGGGCCGCGTCGGGCGCATGCGCGTGCACGCGTCCGGCCGCGTCACGCTCGCGCTCGGCGACACCATATTCGAGGTGAGTCTTCATCATCTCCCGAATAAGATCTAGCGAACAAAATGAAAAGCCATCTGGTCGTCGCCTGGATCCAGCATGGTGTTACATTACAACCTTCGCCAGTTCATCATAAATAAATATCGGACAACCTCACACAAATCGATCTAGTCCCTAATTAATCAAGAAGGTTTGTCTTATGAGTACTAGACGACGATATACATACTCCATGACCATGACTTATTATGAATGCAAAAAGCTCATAAAGTGGCTTCAAACTAAAGCCTACCTCCATACGTGTCTCAGGTACTGTTGCATCCCTCTCATTAGTGACTAATTTAGGAAAGTGTAATTAGCCGCATAACTCGGGCGTCTTTCCTATTAGACCACTGAAATTATGCTCGGGCCATTGAGTTTTCCAACCAGTTGCTTCTTTGTGTAAGACACTGCCCGGAACATGGTTGTTTTATATTTTTACCTTCAATATCGCTGGCAGAAGTTATAAAACTGCTTTAATAAAAATTAATAATGTTTACGCGACAAAATACGTAAAATCTCATGAGAATGCCAAGCCTTGTAAGTAGACATGTAACAAATGAGGAGTGCATTTTTAAAAGGTCTTATTTGTCTGTGAGGAATGATGGTACGTGGCGGATCCGAACTAGATCCGGTCTACCGGTTGGTCGTCCCACGTACCGCTGAAGACACGTGGTGGGGGTGGATCTGCGTAAGCTTCAAGCCGAAAACTGGCAAGAAACTGCGCAGGATCGGGACAAGTGGCGTACTCTCGTTTCGGAGGCTAAGATCTTGTTTGGGTCCCTGAGCCAAAATAGTTAGTTATTTCTCTATGAAACTCATACAAAAATAAGCCCTTTTGTAAACTCCTCAAATGTTGTATCAACAGGTGAGCGCGGGCACGAAGGCAGCGTTCCACCAGGAGGCGGTGTCGGTGGCCGCGGACGACAACTCGCGCTCCGCCAACATGATATCGCTCGGCGCGCTGCAGCACAAGCTCAACCTCACGCCCGACTGGGAGACCATGTTCCAGGACATGCCTGTTTAACCCCATGACCGCCCAGCTCGTTGACGGAAAACTGTATCCCAGACGCCAAGCTGACAGCAGATAGTATGGCATTGTGTAGCGGCAAATGATGTCGTGGCGTCTGGGGCGCAGCTTTCCGTCGAAGTGATTTGCCCGTCCCGTCTTTGGCGCTCTAAAGGTTAAATAACGGTTACTAAGCGCCATCAGTGTTAGCCACATTGGCGTATCTAAGATTATTTTTCAGACGGGCCTATGAGATGGAGCCATGAATTTCTATCGGAAACCCAACATCCGTGGGTACTAGACCATATTGCGGTCCAACCCCCACGCCTATGGTTAGCCAACAAGCCGAATGTTTATATTCTAATTCAGTGTGTTATAATCATATCCCAGGGTTCCCAGAGCACAAATGATTTGACACTAGGCTGACTGTAGGTGTCAAGTCATTTGTGCCCCGAAAACCCCGCAGTATGATTATAATACAAGCTAAGACTGGGAGATCATTTCAGGATATTCTAATCTGAGATAGCCATCAAGCTCCCATCGAACAGATACTGGAATGAGTGTAGTATACTAGAGAGAAAATGTAAATATAATTAAGTTATATGTAATAGATACTTTTGTATGACTATAATAAAACAAATGTTAAGTTATTATTTACATGTTTTAATTATAACCTCATTATCCTAATTACAAAACAGATAACTATTTGTATGCATTGTCAATTTTTTTGTCAAAAGTAATCTATTCACATTGTACTCTTCATAAGTCATAACTCAGTTTCTGAATCACCTTTAGAGGATAAATGAGTTCTACAAAATGATCTTGTGTAAAGAAAAACAATTTTGAACAAATGCATGATTTCCATCAAGGTTTTTTGCTTGTGTCATAATCATAACATAGATACTGGTTATGAGAATGACATTCTGTGCTTGATGAAAATGTGACTCAAAATTTGCTTTTTCACCCATGAATATGTCTGACGCTTCTCCATTGAAAATTGATATCAAAGTTGCAACTATATTTGACTATTTGACCTAAACTGAATACTTCAGGCTGTACTGGCGGCTTTTTCTTTTTCCTTGGATGGCACAGGTGTTTCTCGGCCAGGGATCTGGTTGCCTTGCAGGTCTATGGCAAAGTTGTAGTCTATGGGGTTGGCCAGGGCTCTCTCTATGGCCTCGTCTAGTGTCTCTGGGGTGATGAAGGTCTTGCTTAGTTCCTGAAAAAAAAAGAGAATGAAACATGGAAACTGTTGTTATTTTTATAAAAGTTGGATGACAGCAATGGTCTATTTGAAGATTTTGAAGTCTCTTCTATTATCAGCCACAAAATATGTAAGGCAATGCTTGAACTTTTGAATAAATATTGGCCTTATATTATAGCCTTCTTTTATGTTGCAAAAAAATTGTACAGTTAAAAGCTTAGTTAACAAAAAATCACGGGCGCTTCCTTTGTGTGACGAAAGTTCATACAAAATGTATGGGTAACTTTCGTCACACAAAGGAATCAATTAAGTATTACAAATTTATGAATCATGTAATGTCTCATTTTTGTTTTTTTTTTTTGATTTGAAAATACATGCACTGTTATTTATCAGCAATATTGCCATTAGCATGGAATTTAGTATCTTGCCTGATTTTTAAATGAATGTACATCATTTCGTTTCTATACAAGCTGCTATTGTATGAGTAATCTATAAGTTTTACCTTCTGTTTCCTAATATGTTCAGAGGCTTTCTCAATTCTTTGCTTGAGTAACGTATCCTTGGCTTGCATCTGTGCCAGGATGAACTCCTCGCGCTGCGCCCGCTGCTGCTTCCTGCGCTCCTCGCGCTCCGCGGCCACCTTCGCATTCCATTCCTCGTTCACCTTGATGCAGCGCTCCCATTCCTCTGCCTCTACCCGAATAGACATCTCAGAACTGGCGCTCTCTAATGTTGACTTTTCTTTAATCATATCTTCATGATAGAAACGCCGAATAGCCCGCATTTGTGTATGATAGTTATTGTTAATTCGTAATAGTTCCAAACGCTCCTCTTCTGTTATTTGTGGGCGCTTTGGGATGCGATAAACTTTGCTTTTTGCCACGGGTAGCCAACGGGGTTTTCGGTGAGCACCCGCGCATTGTACGACTACTGGTATTGTGCGTTTTAAGAGGCCATTATTGGAAATCATTTTGAAATTGTTAGAACTCGAGAAAACACTTTAAATATGTTTTCTTATGCGTATTTACTTAAAATTACTTCATAACCTCACTTAACACAATTTTTTGACAGTTTTGACATATATGATTCTACACAGATAGTTGAATAAAGGGCTTCCTTAAAGATGCACGCGCACTGCACCGGAGCGACGTAGAATTTTGTAGTCGTTCCTCGTCTGGACGTGTTGACACGGCTTTTGGCTAATTTGCCTTTTAACTACCCCTTTTCGAACGCACTTAGAAAAAGCTGTCAACCGTCAACCAGCTGTCACTGTCCCCGATACGATGAACTAAAAAAAATATGAAGGCGAAGCGTTTCTTTCTCTTGTTGTCCGTTAAAACATAAATAAATATTGACTGGTTCTACTGTTTTTTTTTATAAATAGCATCAAGATGTTTTCCACAAGTTCTCAGAGGAAATTATGGACATTCAATGACGAGAACGAGCTGTCACATTTGAGGGAAAAACATAATTTGGAATTCATAGCGAAACACGGCGCGCACGTTGACGAATATCAGCGGTACAACGTCTTCCTGTCCCCAGACGAAGAGAGACTGCTTCTCAGACAGTACGAGCTTCACCTCAAAGAGTTCTGTAAGCGCTTCAGCCCACCCATGCCTAAAGGAGTCGTCGGCACTGCCTTCCACTACTTCAAACGATTCTACCTGTACAATTCGACGATGGACTACCATCCGAAGGAAATCCTGGCCACTTGCGTGTATTTGGCGTGCAAAGTCGAAGAATTTAATGTCTCCATTGGACAATTTGTGGCTAATATCAAAGGGGATAGGGATAAAGCATCAGACATTATCCTAAACAATGAACTATTGTTGATGCAGCAGTTGAACTATCACCTGACTATCCACAATCCATTCAGACCAGTAGAAGGCTTCCTAATTGACATTAAAACAAGGTGCAGTCTTGCTAATCCAGAACGCCTGAGAAGTGGGATTGATGAGTTCTTGGAAAAAGTGTTTTTGACAGATGCTTGCCTTCTTTATGCACCATCTCAGATAGCCCTAGCAGCGGTGCTGCATGCAGCCTCCAAAGAGCAAGAAAACTTGGACAGTTATGTAACGGACATGCTTTTCAGAGATGCAGGGCCTGATAAGTTGGCTATTTTGATTGAGGCAGTACGTAAAATAAGGTCTATGGTCAAGATGGTGGAGAGTCCCGCGCGGGAGCGCGTGCGTGTCATAGACAAGAAGCTGGACAGGTGTCGGAATGAGGAGAATAACCCGGACAGTGAGATATACAAGCGAAGGATGAGGGAGGCTCTAGATGAGGATGATTTGGTGTATACGGGACACACAAGGATGTCTTTGGATACAAGTGGAGTGACACAAGTGCTGTCGCCATCTGCTTCTTAGATATAGTCTAGATTTATTTATAACTAGGGGGAAGCACTGGTTAAGTCTCATTTGCAAATTTTTAGATGACAGAATTGAAGTTGAAATTACCTTAAGGCTGTACCACTTAAGTAGAAATAATAGCAAAGGAAAACATGGCCAAGTTTTACTTGATTGAGAAATTTTGTGGCCATCAACTTAAAATCATCATTATTTTCATAAAAAATGGACTTTGTCAGTTTTTCCCTTTACCCTCTCAGTTGTTGAATAAAACAAGAATAACTATGGAGTTTTAAATTTATGAACATTGAACTGTTTCCAAGCAGTTTAGTGCTTATTTAAGCAATTGTATGAAATTGTTTTATTCAGCAGCTAATGAAAGTTAGATAATATAAATTGAATTGACTAATATTCTTTTATATTTTAGCTGTAATATATTCATATGACTTCAAAACAAATGATTATCAATAAATCCTTTGAAACCCAATCCTATTTATTTACTTTATATTTTTTTATCAATTTGCTGTTTTTTGTATGAGCTTAGGTTAGGTTGTTGCCTAAGGGTGAAGCCAGACGCGTGTAATTTGAGTCGCGTAATTTCCGTCGCGCCGTACTAGTGTGACGTAATCAAGTGACATGATGCATGGCGCGACCGGAATTACGCGACTCAAAATACGCTCGCCTGGCTAATTTACCCGCACAAAAACAGAAGGCGGAACTGCGCATCCTGGCGAGTAGTGGACCAAAGTCAAAGTCAAAATATTCTTTATTCAAGTAGGCCTAGCTACAAGCACTTTCGAATCGTCAGTTACAGAGAGTAGAGCAATTTATTCATAAACTTATACTAAAAATAAAATAAAAAAAACATAAAAAACAACATTATAGAAATAAAAGAAAAATCCTAAAAAGGATCGTCAACACATAATAAAATTATATAAATAAAAAACTAGAGTCTAGAATATATCTAGAATAAAATTCTAAATGTCAAAAATTATATTAAAAATTGTTAAAATTAAAATATCAGTACCCTGATGGGTACCTACTCGTTACAATAATTACACATAACATTTTCACTAATCCCACGACACGTTATCATTCATGTAGTCTTGAGTGCTATAATAAGCTTTAGAAATAAGTTTACGTTTTACATAGTTCTTGAATTTACCAACAGACAAGTCAGTTACGCTTCTAGGAAGTTTATTATAAAATCTTACACAGTTACCCATGAATGATTTTCTTATTTTATGGAGCCTAGTGGCAGGCACTGCGAGCTTATGCTTATTTCTAGTATTAATATTATGTATATCACAGTTCTTCTTAAAATTGGCAATGTTCTTATGTACATACATAAGATTCTCATAAATGTATTGACAATGCACTGTCATTATATTAATGTCCTTAAACTTATCTCTAAGCGAGTCTCTATGGTGCATTTTATATATCGCACGAATAGCCCGTTTCTGGAGAACAAAAATTATATTAATATCTGACGCACTGCCCCAAAGTAATATGCAATACGACATAATGCTATGGAAATAACTAAAATATACTAATCGAGCTGTTTTCACGTCTGTTAATTGACGAATCTTACTAACTGCAAAAGCTGCAGAACTCAGTCTATTCGAGAGATTAGCAATATGGGGACCCCATTGGAGCTTAGAATCTAATGTAATACCGAGAAAAACTGTGCTATCAACTAGTTCCAGTTCCTCATCTAACAATAACACTTGGTTGCTCGTGTATAACGTTACTCGTGACAAACTTAACACATTTAGTTTTTTTCTCATTTAACAATAAATTATTTACATTAAACCAATTCACTACTTTACATATAGCATTGTTTACGTCATTATAAGATTGTTGGTTTCGTGCGACTTTGAAAATAAGTGAAGTATCATCCGCAAACAAAACTATATCATGGTGGGTCTTTATGAGCTGTGGCAAGTCGTTAATGTAGATAAGGAACAAGAAGGGTCCCAATATTGATCCTTGCGGCACACCAATAGAGACTAATGACCCCGGTGATCGCTTTCCATTCACGTCAACCCTCTGTATTCTACCATTTAAATAAGATTCTAACAATTTCAGTGCCGATCCTCTAACTCCATAGTGGTGTAGTTTCCAGATCAGTGTCTCATGATTAACGCAGTCGAAGGCCTTAGATAAATCACAGAAGATACCTAAAGCATCTCGTGATTCCTCCCAGGCATCGAAAATACATTTTACTAGCTCGACTCCAGCGTCGGATGTCGAGCGACCCCGCGTAAAACCAAATTGCTTGTTATGCATTAAATTGTTCAAATTAAAGTGTCTTAATAATTGAGACAAAATTAACTTTTCAAAATTTTTACTAAATGTTGGTAGTACAGATATTGGTCTAAAGTTATTGGGGTCAGAAGTACTACCTGATTTAAATAAAGGAGTTATTTTACTATGTTTCATCAGATCAGGAAACTCACCGCAATCTACACTGTTATTGAATATAACTACTAAGTCAGGCGCTATGATATCTATGAGGGATTTGACAGCATGGACGGACACCCCCCAGAGGTCACTAGTTTTTTTGACATTAATCGATTTAAACGCCTTTACTACATCTGAGGTACTGATATGTTCAAAATTAAGGTCTCTACTACATTCTGGGACGTTATCTTTTAACAAAGTAACGGCTGATGAGGGTGATGAGTTTAAAAACTTTGTAGTGGACACTGGTATATCGGTGAAAAAGTTTTCAAATTCTGTTGCTACATCTAAACTAGAATCTATAATTTTACCATCAATATTTAATTTAGGATCACTAATAGCATGCCTCGATTTACCAGTTTCCATATTAATTACCTTCCAGGTGGTTTTGATAATATCAGAACTAGTCTTGATTTTCTGGGATAAATAATTGCGTTTAGCAATATGACAATCAATTTTTAATTGCTTCGAATACTGTTTCACGTGTTCTTTAAATTCATCACTCGTATTAAACCGCCGCTCCTCGTACAAGGCGTACAGTGCTTGTCTGCTTTTGTGTAAGTCCGCAGAAGCCCATTCACTAAATACTGGTGCACCGCCAGCCACGACCGATTTGGAAGTAAATATTGCATTATAATATGTCATAAAAGTTGCAAAGAATAAGTTATACATGTCGTTAGGACCCATGTCGGAAGACAAAAAGGGTAGCGCCTGAACTAGATTTTGTTTCATTCTTTCCACACGGTCCGTGGTTACCGGTACAAAAGTAATTTGATTTTTCACGAAATTTTTCCTTAATATCTCAAACACAATCAATTGGCCTAAATGATCTGATTCCAGTTTACTAATTACACTATGCGTAGAAGGAAGAATATCAGTGAAAATATTATCAATACAGGTGGCGCTAGTAGCGGTCACTCTAGTAGGCTCCATAAATACGTGGCCTTGACCTTACTTACTTGACCTTACTCGGTTTAGTGCTAATTTTATACAAATAAAAGCAATTGACTTATTCCATAGCTACTTCCCGATTAGTTTTTAAGGTTCCGTGGATCAAAAGGAAAAACGTAATCCTTATAGGATCGCTTCATTGACTATCTGTCTGGTTGGTTGGTCAATGCAATGAAATGGAAACATGAAATACCTCCCATTAAACTAGAAGTAGATAAGAAGCAAAAACTAGTAGTATCTTTGATCCGCTATCTCTGTTCTTGGTATGCATTTGTACTAGTCTTATTTTTTAAACAATGCTCTATGTTGATCAATACCTACTCAATTTTTGTAAGAAAATTACTGATATTACTTAGCCGAATAAGGCTGTGTAAAAGTGGCATAATACAACTGTAGAGCAGTGTCAGCAGTGTCAATGCCTTCGGAGTTTTGAGTTAGTTTTGCAGGTTATGGGCCCATAAATAAATATGCACACGTTGAAATCTACATTATTTATTTATTTATAAACATACAATTAAAATCTATAACATGCGTATTGGAACACAGTTTGGCTCTAACTGCAGTATATTCGTACTTATCAATAAAATAATACTGGTACATTAGGTATAGTTAAGAAATCGCGCCGTAGTGGTGTGGAGTCTGTGGAGTCTCAGGACTTCTGACACAGCAGGAGTCTCTCTGCCTCCGCCTGGAACGAAAAATATGTTATTTACATCCGAGGTCAAACAGAAATCCGAGAAAAACCTGAAGTAGAGATGTTTCTTCTTTTGATCTGTTGGACCAAATAGGGTAAAATGACTTTTAAGGGATTTGAAATTTCGATTAAAGAAGGAAATGTTGAAAAAATACAACGTAAGTAGCAAATAAGTACGTAATATATTTAGTTATTTACGTAAAAAATATTGATACAAATGAAGACAAATCAATATTAGTCTTATATTGAAATATTCTATGGCATCTTCTGTATATTTAGTACTAGTTTTTGCCCGCGACTACGTCCGCGTGGAACTTGGAAGTATGGAAGTGTGCGTATTTATTATTATCAACAACCTCGTACAACACGATAGATATCCACCTAATCACCTTAATTAATAAAAGGGATTATTAAAAGCGCCTAAGCAAATGTAAGAGCCATTTGTGCTTTTGGTCTAATAATTACATTTCCTACAGAGTCACCGCACCCCAACAGAAATGTTCACTCACTTTTTAATCTTTTTTAGGTATAATTTCCAGAATAAAAACTATTCTATGTCCTTTCTTGGATCTTCCACTATCTCTATGCCAAATTTCATCAAAATCGGTGCAGCGGTTTAAGCGTGAAGAGGTAACAGACAGACAGACACACTTTCGCAATTATAATATTAGTATGGATTTTTGATTCATACATTCCTAGATTTTACCCGGAGCTTTACCCTGCCTTCAAGTAGCCTAAGTGTTAAGTTAGAGTATAAACTATGTCTGTTTCAAATTTTATGCAGTACTATCCAGCCGTTTCAGCGTGAAGAAGTAACAAACATACACAGGTTAATGGTCCAGTGGTCTATAGGTAGGACACCCGTGTTGGCCCGGAAAGCGTTGGTATAAACCCCGCCGGAATCATTAAATTCAAGTTTTCGCGTAAATGTAATCATTTGGTTTACGCTAGCAGAAGTTACCTACTGCTTTAATAATAATAAAAAATAGTTTGGGTACACCCAAACTATTTCGCTATTATAGATTCTGAAATATACGGTTTTGTATACTGCACTGAAATGGTTACAAACAAGTATTCGGCCTAACATTAACACATTCACGACCAACAACCCGCCTGGTGGGCGCTCGTAACCTCTAGTCAGCTGCCGTCCCAGCTCGCGGCTTGTACTATAAAAGCGCGCACCTAGCGGGCTCTGTCAGCGTCTGGGGAAAGGTTGTTGCGCCCACCTAGCGGGCTCTGTCAGTTCACGTAGTTTTTTTTTCTGGGCGTCATACGCATAAACAGTACCTGTATCATCCTGTATATCTGTCCCATAGCCTCGTCACTCCTGCACGGCATCGGAGCCGCCGACCTCTTCCCGGTGCCCCAGCTCGACGTGAACGTCAGCTGAGCCTCCGTGAGCACACAAGCACACGCCACCAACACCAGCAATAGACACAGCTTGTACATTTTAAAAAATGGCGCGACTGCGTTTGAGGATCACCCGAGTGATTCTGATGGAACGATGGCGGGAGATACGCGTTTTATAGCGAGTCGTGACGCAGTCAACCCATAGATGGTTGAGGGGCTTTCAGCCAATTAATTATGGTACATAGGGAGTACGAGGAAAGTGGGAAGATGTATGGAGCGCGTAGAAATGTATCTGTAGGTAAAAATAGGCAAAAATGAAATGAAAAGTTATTTGATTATTTATATGTACTTTTTACATTTAGGTTACACAACTACGAATAATTATTGTAAGAGGTCGTCATCAGCCAATTAACCTTTTGACCGCCATAGTTGTTATTTCACGAGTTCGGAAGATTGCTCCCCTAACAACAACGACAATGCCATTCAAATTTATATATTCATATATACCTATGTAATTATAAATATTCAATTTTATAAATGACTAGCTGCGTCACGCGGATATCCCGCTCATCCCACGGGAACAATACATTTTTCGAGATAAAAAGCATAACATGTGTTAATTCAGGGTGTCAGCTACCTTCATACAAAAATTTATCAAATCTGGTCCGGCCGTTTGAGTGTGAAGAAGCAACAAACACACACTCACAAACTTTTGCCTTTATAATATTAGTTGGATGTTGCATAAAGTTTGTAGTTCTTTAACACACAATCTAAATTCTAATTTAGGCCCAATATGTACTTAATACCAATTAATACACTTAAAATATGAACATCGAACTTATTACGATACGAACCTAGAGCCGCAGGCTTCATAATCAGTAGGCAGCGGCCCTCCCTCGGAGCCTACTGCGCTGCGGAAGTTTCAGCAAAGAGCGAAAAGACAACGTGGCACCGCATTGCACGGGCACTCTCACGGCTTAATCAGGAGCTGTCGGTGTGTTTACCGCGGGATTATCGTCCGATAAGATAAGCTTTGGACCAAAGTGGCAGCTGTCAGGTTACGGGTCAAGTTTACGCACTATTAGTTACACACGCAGAACACCGCGGAGTTGACAGGAAAGCGAAACGGAGCCGAAATACAGTTTAACTTACGTGGTTGGTCAATTTCGCATGTATATCTACACTTTGTTCTGTCTCAGCCGAGGGTGAAAGGACCTATTTCACCGTGGTCTCTTAATTATTAACTACCTACTATGGGCTGCACAAATGCATGGCCCATTTATGAAAAAAAACATTCATGAATTCAGCTTATTGTACCTAGTTGGCACACTGATGTATTTATATAGGTACCTACTTCCTGTAGACACCTATCTGCAAAATTAAATTAGAGCCTAATATTCTGGTTAGTTAGGTCTATAATTATAATCCTATTCCTATTTAATAAATTTTGACCACAGAGGACTTGACTTTTGATTTCTCGAATGTCTATCGGCCAATTACCGGAATTTCCGACGTGAGTGAGTAGTTTCATTAAAAGTAACGACTGATCATTTGACCTGCGCACCAGTGGACATTGATATCGGCCAATTCGGTCATTATGGCTAATCAGTTCATAAACTACAGAACCCCTTCATTGTCGATGATGTTATGAGGATACTTTCATATTACGGGGGCTAAGGACAGTTTGGCGTTACGTAGGTACCCACCGGATATATAGCATTCATTTTCGCGTACATTTTTTATTATTATTATTATTTAAGCCTTCTATCGGTCATTTTTTTAAATATAAATATATTCTCCAATAATTATTTCCATTTTTTTTTTGTTTCATTATTTTTCTTTTTATTCGTATTTTTTAATTTTTTAATTTCCCTTTTTTTTAATTTTTGTATGTCCGTTTGCCAGGTGGCAAAGGCCTCCTCCAATCTTCTCCATTCTGGCCTTTCTATGGCCACTCTACCCCATGTTATTCCCGCGACCTGTCTTATGTCGTCATCCCACCGTCGCAGTGGTCTACCTCTCTTCCTTTTTCCATCTCTTGGGTACCATTGCGTGACTATTTTGCTCCATTTGTCTTTTCCTCTAACCATATGGCCAGCCCATTTCCATTTTTGTCTTCTAATTTTCCGAGTTATATCCTGAACTTTAGTCTTGTGTCTGATGCTACTGTTCCTTACTTTGTCTATTCTTCTGATTCCTACCATACTCCTTTCCATTGCATGCTGGCATATGGAAAGTCTATTTGATATTTCTTTAGTTAGAGCCCATGTTTCACTTCCATATCCTAACACTGGCAGGATGCATGCATGCATCGCGTACAGTTACAAAGTAAATATTCAAAGTATGGATTTACACTCATAATCAAAAAATCTATAAGAAATTTTGTGTCTCACCAAGAGTGCAAAAATGTGATTGAACTAAGTTTAGTACATTATGCAATTTATGTACTAAAACTAAACTAGGTAGGTAGTATACGGACTGAGTGTCTTTGCTCATGCGAGTAATTGAAAAAGTGTTATACCTAATTATTAATAAATAATAATAAATAAATATAAATATCCGACAACCTCACACAAATCAATCTAGTCCCACAGTAAGCTCTAGTAAGCTTGTGTTATGGACACTAGACGACGATTTACTTACATGACTGTAATGTAATGTTATGAAACACCTGTTAACACTCACGTGCTTAATCAGTACCTACAGTATAAGACCAATATAATATGTATATTCTAAAATATAAAATTATAACCACCTATCTGAAATTCACGGATATCCACTATTTCCCAAACAGCCTGTAGGATTTTGCCGGGGTGACACAGGTTACTTTTTATTCTAGTAAAATGTTGTAACATCTGGTGGTCTAAGTAGTAATAGCTAATCAAATATATTTTCCACGCGGGCGAAGTCACAAGGAAACTACTTAATTAAGAAATATGAATAACTTTGAAAAGTCGTCAAATAAATTAGTTTTGTGAGAAAAGGTCCACATCCTACTCACAGACGTACCCCACAGTAGGTATGTATGAAGTAAATTATATTTACTTACTTTAATGAAAACCATTGGACGTTTCCTTTTGATAACCCAAAATATTATCTATTGAAAGCGAAGATCGGAATGGATTTATTATTGAAGCGACATTAGCCGCTAGGTATTAATAATGTTAAAATAATTTAATACAAGTTAGTGGATATCTACTTTTGAAGTAAGAGGTTTATTGAATGAGGCAGAAAAAGCTCACTATACCTACTCATAGATACAAATAGGTACCTATCTATTGTGGAAAACTTTCCGCTCTAAGATTGAAAAGCTCGTTCAACTAGAAAAATTACAAATGAAAAAAGTGCTTCAATTGACCACAGTTAATTTTTTAACCAGGCCTTTTTGCAATTTAATGAAATAAAGGATAAATATTTAAATTTTACCACGGATCGCGACGTCTCACGAAGGCCCTTTGTACCACTGGGGGTACCTTAGGACGGCAACAACAACAACATTTTTACATTTTCGAAAATATCCCAATTTACGTTAAAAAACCATTTCATACGTTCCTTATTCTAAAAGAGCGTACGCGACAAGTAATAGGTCACAGCGCAGAAAATCATACAGTCGCACTATTACTAAGACGGATTTAGTATGGAAATGGTACCACTGTTCTTTTTGTAGTTTGCGACTTTAAATTTTTCCACAAGGTGACGTCAGTTGAGTTTTGATGCTTAGACGACGCTGCTTTCACCTTTTTAGGGTTCCGTAGTCAACTAGGAACCCTTATAGTTTCGCCATGTCCGTCTGTCCATCCGTCCGCGGCTTAGCTCCGTGATCATTAGTACTAGAAAGCTGAAAGTTGGTTTGAGTATGGGTATGTATAACGCCGACAAAACGGTAAAATAAAAACTAAAAAAGGAACTTTTTTTCGGGTACCTAAAGTGGGGGTGATTTTGTTTTCGTTCCAACACTAGCGTGTGGGATGTTGTTGAATAGGTTTTTTTTTAAATAATAGGGGTCTCCAAACATTATTTTTTGATAGTCAGCATTTTTGTAAATTTTCGCTCCGGAAATCCAAAAAATAGCGTCTTCGCCCCTCTCCTTTTCAACCACGCGTCAAAAAAGTATGGAAAAATTCATGAAATGAGGCCTTATTAAGTACTTTCAATGAAAACTATACTGGTCGCCACTCTAGGACTTTGCTGCCCCAACGGCCGTCCATTCTCCGGGCAATCCTGTGCACTATGTCGGTTACCTTGGTTCTTCTGCGGATATCCTCATTTTTGATTCTATCGCGCAAAGAAACTCCGAGCATTGCCCTTTCCATTGCACATTGCGTGACTCTTACCCGCCTCATGAGTCCCATTGTGAACGACCATGTCTCAGTTCCGTAAGTCATCACTTGCACCACGCACTGTTCGAAGACTTTCGTCTTCAGGCACTGGGGAATTTTCGACGAGAAGATATGACGTAGCTTTCCGAACGCTACCCAGCCGAGTTGAATTCGTCGATTAACCTCCTTCTCGAAGTTGGACTTACCTAGCTGGACAATTTGTCCCAGGTACACATACTCGTCGACAACTTCGAGGGCAGAGTTCCCAACCACTATCGGGTAAGCCGCAACATGGTCATTCGACATGATTTTAGTTTTGTCCATGTTCATTTTCAGACCTACCTGTTGGGAGACTCTGTCGAGGTCTTCGAGCATAGCGCTTAATCTCTCCAACGACTCCGCCATGACCACGATATCATCTGCAAATCGAAGGTGAGTGAGGTGCTCGCCGTTGATGTTGATGCCAATTCCGTTCCAATCCAGTAGCTTGAAGACATGTTCCAGTGCAGCAGTTAAGTTTTGGAGAAATTACGTCTCCTTGTCTTACTCCTCGGTCTACTTAGACATTTTTTTCAAATATTTCTTGAAGTTCGGGCAAGGATTTTATAAAGAGAACATATTGAAAATTAATAGGAACAAAGCAAAAAGATTTTCTTTTGAATCGTCTTCAAAAAATGAGGTTCTCAATTCGATTGTAATTATGTGATGTTTTTATATATATGTATTTACGCGATCATCCCCAAAATTAAGAATCGATTTTAATGATTATTTTATTTTTTGGTAGAAGTGACCCTATATTTTGATCTAAATTGTGAAAATCACCAAAAAACAAAATACTGTTTACCAATTAATCTCTTTCATTGAAGTCGGTTATTTAATGTAAAAAAATAGAGATTAATCGCCCGTAAACTGCTGAGTGCTGAAGTTGTTGACAGAATGACGTCTGTCGGTTCAGCTAGCTTTAAAAAATTGTGTTTAAAAATATTTACATTAATTAAATAAGTGTACATTGCCCAGAACTAGGCCCTTCAAAATACATTCTGTAAATTAAGTTGTAGGATTATTACGTTTCTCAAAATAACTAGTAAATTTAAAAATACCAAGTTTAGCCCACCACGGTTGTGTTTTAAAATGTCCACACCCAAATATTAATAATTATTAACTAACATTGTTACATGTAGGTTACGGGGTGGTGTCCCGTCCAAGTATGAAAAAAAAAATTGGGCTACACTATCGCAAGAGGTATACATTATTTTCGTATATTTACACACATTACGAAAAAGGTATGAAACTAAAATTACGTATCATCTTAATTGCTCTACCTTAGTAATAAGTATGCCTAAAAGTGTACACGAATAATTCTAAATGCTTTTTTCTACTCCAGTACTTTTTTCTGTCATTTATTTAGTTACTAACTCTAATATAAAGACATAAATTATGAAAGTCTGTAAAAGTCTATACTCTATTGCCCAAAAAAACACTGCTAAATGATGTTATAATGTCGCCAAATGACCGCCGATGACATAGCACTTATTACCCAAAGTAGAGATTTCGAGTCCGGAGCTCTAACACTAACATCGGACTTGAAGACACTTGCTGATTACTTCAGATCGTGGAGACTTATACCTAGCACGAGTAAAACGGAAACTTCCTGCTTCCACCTCAATAATAAAATGGCTAGCTATAAACCAGCTGTACACTTCAACGGCGAAGAATTAAAATATAACCCTTGCCCGAAGTACCTTGGAGTTACGCTGGATCGGTCCTTAACATACAAGGAACATCTTATTAAACTCTCGCCAAAAATCTCAACCAGGAATAATCTTCTTCATAAACTCTGTGGCACAAGCTGGGGTGCTTCAGCAGACTGCCTTCGCACGTCAGGCATCGCTCTCGTCTACTCAACGGCAGAATACTGCGCACCAGTTTGGCTGAATAGTGCTCATACAAATAAAGTGGACGTCAAACTAAACGAGACCATGCGCTGCATATCTGGCACTGTCAAATCCACACCCGTCCATTGGTTGCCAGTGTTAAGTCATGTCGCCCCACCCCACCTTCGAAGACTCCATGCCTTAAAGAAAGAAGCCGAGAAGATCTCAGATAATTCCTCTTTGCCAGCCCATTACGAGTTTTGCCATCCACCCCCGCACCGACTCAAATCCCGAAAACCTCCCTATACCACTGCCAGGAACCTAGATAGTTTTAACATCGGGGATAGCTGGAGGACCGAGTGGACAGCTGCGACAGAAGGCAAATCCAGCCAGCTGACTGACCCTACGGCTAAGCCAAAGGGATTCGATCTCCCTCGCAAGCTCTGGTGTCGGCTGAACAGACTCAGAACAGGACACGGCCGCTGCAACTTTTTCCTACATAAGTGGGGATGGAAAGAGTCTCCACTCTGCGAGTGCGGCGAGGAAGAGCAGACCACTGAACATATCATCAAACGATGCCCACTTCACTCATACGCTGGATCTGCTGAGGACCTGTATTCTATGTCTCCTGACGCAGCCGCCTGGCTTAATAATTTGAAAGTCATTCTTTGATTGCTTGCATGAAACATATTGCCATACGATTAAATATAAATATGTCGCCAAAACAGCACCACTTAGTACCGTACCACAGATTACAAGATAAACAGCTGCATTCACACAATTTGCAATTTAAAAATAAACTTATTGTACTAAGGCATTGCTACAAATTAAAAAAAAAAGTTTTATCTTCAGTGCATGAATATTTAGTATAGTGAACGTATACCTTTATGTATAAGTTCATATTTTTATGACAGATGGACGTCAATAAAAAAAAGGTTTATCAGAGACTATATATTTTTTTAATTTTGTTGATTCCGAGCGGGAACATGTAATTATTTTCTGTGTTGTTTATTTGCATTTTATTTATGAAATGTCGAGTCGTAGAAAAAGTATTGTATGCAACGTTGTATAAGTAGGTCAAAAAACGCTCGTGGCATCTTTCTTACGATGTTCGCTACGCTCACATCGTAACCCATGCCACTCGCGTTTTTTGCCCCCTCTTTTACAACGGTTGCATAAAATACTATTTTTATCCATGTTTTAAAATTAGTCAAAAAGAACAATAAAAGAACTCAATGGTCCGATTATAATTTTTTCTTTTCGTTTTAAGTTTTACAGCTTGCTTTCCATCTATATTAAATCGAAATTATTGATTATAAATTTTCAATTCGCGGGGTGAAATTAAAAAAAAGTTTTTATATAAGAACTTCAAACGTCGCCAGAGCCCTAGATTTACATTATTATTTTTTTATTATATTCTCGTAATCTATTATTAATTTCCAATTTTTTGAACGGTCTTGCAAAATAAGTCAAATTCGGGACACCCTAATGCAAGTAGGTATCAACTGGAAATCGGGGTTTGTTTTACAATAGGTATTCAAAATTGAATATAGCGATGTCTATAATTAGCTATATCCTTAAGCAAATATCCACTCAGAAGTCTTAAATACAGAATAACAAGAAATTCAATTACGCCACGGTTCCTACCCACGACAGATTGCATCCCAATTAAAAGTTGTGCCGCGGCTTCACTTGATTTGCGAAGCCGGATAAAAAGAAGTTAGTGATTAGATCGATGAGCTGGTATATAAGCCAGGGGTCCAGTCGGGCGGTCCATTGTGGAGGCTGGACTCGCGGGGCATTGTCGTGTCTGTGGCAAGAAATAGTGTATAGCTGCTCTGTGGCCGAGCGTTTCTGGACTTTGAGCTTGTCTGTCGGAAAAGGTAACTACTAACTTACTCCACTCTATATATTACTAATTAATACTCATTAAAAATATGTCTATCTAAATATATATACATTATTAAACTAAACTAAACTTTGTCTAAAAATGGGCCCCGTGGCAATGTATCAAAGACGCTGGCAGCATTACCTTGTTGTATTGCTATGCTGACGCTGAGCGAGGAAGCTGTCAGCCCTTTGGTCACCAGTGGGGTCGACAAGCCGTTTAGAAAGCTCCTTAAAAATAACTTTAGCGCTTGGACCTCACGGACCCTCTGGACACCAAATGCGGTGAAGTGGTTTTGAGATCCGGGACCCTGGTATTCAACTCTGAGTTTTGTCATTTAATGTTTCTTTAACTAAATTAGTCGATTGCCGATATACTAGGTATTTTTACAAGGTTTTATTTAGCTTGCATGGTATGTTTAAAGTATGTTTGTTCGAGTGAAATCTTGCAACTCAATTTTGAAGTAGATATCGTCAACCGATTGAGCTGAAATTTTGCATACTTACTTAACTTTGATGACAATACAATAATATGGTACCATGGGGCTGATCTGATGATGGAGCCGGACGGTGGCCATAGGAACTCTATAATAGAAAAAGCAATCCTACCGAGCTTGGGCTCTTTAGAATCGTGAGCATTTGATGGATATCCAAAGAAAAGTACAGTCGGCTATAAAAGCTTGCCACTAATATGTAATTTTTGACAGAAACTTATTTCAAACTAACGTTAAACAAAAGTAAAAGAAAAATCTCGATTTCGAAAAAAAAAAGCATTTGAAACAAGCATAAATTTAGGAAGTATGAAAACAAAATTTCGTATGTCAATATCGGCAGTCAACTCGGTGGTATAGTTCGAACATTGAAAATATGTATTTGTATAGAATCTTTTTTTTTTTTTTTTTCGATTCATATTTTTTATGTTGTAATACCACATTTTTATTTTTATAAATAATGACACAAAGGTAAATTAAGAAAGAAAAATTGAATGCGATCTACTACACCCCCGCTTCGATTGTAGTAGATCGCATTAAATTTTTCTTTCTTAATTTACCTTTGTGTCATTATTTATTGAAAATATGGTAAAGAAAACATCATAGAAATAATATTGGTCATAGGTAACTGGGATCCTCCTGCAATGCGCGGAGTGCTCCTGCTGGTGCTGGCGGCCGTGCTGGTGATGGCGGACGCTCAGCTGACGTTCACGCCCAACTGGGGCAAGCGCGCGCCGCCGCCGCGCGACGACGCCTGCAAGCCCGGAGAGACGCTGCTCGCGATATACAAGCTGATCGAGGTGAGTTTGGTTTCATTCCACATAAAACATTAAAGAAAATCTGGCGTGTTTGGATGCACGAACTCGTCAAAGCTGGTAAGGCGCTGCCTGCAATATAGAGGTTGGATGGGTGAGCTTGTGATTCAGCAAATGAAACATTACGGAAATTTTAATGCATTATTAGGTCTGTGAAAATGTACGGTTAGGTAACTTGCTAGCTGGGCATCACGTTGCTGATGCTATAAGGTGTTTGAGGTGTGAGTTTATGAGTCATTCAGCAGATGAAACATTAGTGAAACTTTTTGGGGCACAGTTAATCAGCGTATCAAAATTGCTGACGCCTGCCTACAAGCTGGGAAACACGCTGACCAGGTTGTTGGCTATTTGCAATGCGATTGAAGTAGATCAGTTTCGCCGTTTAGTTCGATCATGATGTTCGTAAAACTGAAGTTCTGTGGGAGATACATGCCCGAATGGCGACCATGAACAGGAAGACGCAACTTACGAGACCTTCAATCTTGTGAATGCAGCTTGCGGCCATCAATCGTCGTAGGAGTTCATTGGAAATCTTTAGGCTGAGATGATGATGATGAAAAGCTTTCAGGGTTGTATATATACAGAACTCTTAGAGTGCAGTTCGACTCGCACGCATAGATTAATCACTTTATATGAGATTTTTTTTCAATTCAATTATAGCCATGTAGGTAATTAAGTTGATCTGATATATGCTGTTATTTCTGAATTTATAATGAAAAAGAAAATTGTATTTTATTCTAGCACATAAACTCAGATTCCTTTGCATAAAGTAATAAAAATCATAAAGTTGTGAAAAATAAAGTTATACATGTTATTTGAAGAAACTGAATAAAATTTGGTTTGGGATTTTTATATATCTATAGGTATATAAAATTCAAACATGAAAATTTACAAAATAGAAAAGAAAAAGAAAACATAACGTATGAGTAGGTATTTGCAACAGTCTGTCCTTTCTGAAAAGTATCAATTGTTATACAAATAGTTGAAAAATAACAAAGTAACAGAAAATAAAATTGGTAAGCATTTCTAAATGGTGGAATTGTGTAGAGAAGGCATTAGAAAAATAATTGCTTGCGTAGAACAAGATTGCGTCTTCTCCCTTGGGAGTCCCAAGTTAGGACGTTGTCCTCGTATCTGTTTACATATGTGTTTTAACTTTGTTACAATAATTTTACATGTGTAGCTTTTTGAGAGATTACTTAATAGAAAAAATGTTTAATTTTGGGGTAGATAAACTGAAACAACGCGTAGTCCCTACGATTATTTTTTGCATCGTTTGATTCGTTTTATCATCACCGACTGTCTCCTCATTTTTAGACCCACAGGGGTCCGTCACATAAAACTAAAGACCTGCTCCTTCAACTACTTAAATATAGCCTAATAAATATTATATATTATTGTAGAAGTGAGGGAAGTAGGCAATTGCTGGCTGAGTATTAATTTTAAAAACCCAGCAATTGCCCTTCCGGCTGAGACAAATATAGTAATTTCCTCAAAAATGGTGCAAGAAAACAAAATAAGTACAAATAAGTTTTATTAGCTACTATATGTCAAAACTGAATTCTTGTATTGCCACGTTTTTATTTTTTTATATAAATAAATACAATGTATTTTTCTTCCAAAAACGCCAAAAGTAACTAAAAAGCATGGACCTAGAAAATGCTTATACAGTGGTCTTACATAATAGCTCCATGCTAAAAAGTCGCGATTAGTCGTAGCGTAGCTAGTCCCGTTTTAGCTGTCTACGACATATGACTTTTTTATATGGCCGTTTTAACTTTTTTTTTAATACTTGCGTACTATCTGTCAATTATAATTTCACAGACAAAATCACAATAACGCACTTCAAAAATCCTGTACCAAAATTCTATACTGTATGGTACCCGCTACAGAACCTTAATATTCATAAGACATCTCTCTACTCAACTCTAAGAATTTCAAAAAGAGAACATCAGCATATTTGATTATTTGATTAAAAAAAAACACTCTACTGTTCACTGATTGGTTGAAATTACTTGTCAAAAAATTAACCAATCACGAGTCACCCGCCATGACCATCGCGATCATGTTTTTTTTTAATAGGTCAGTTTCAGTTTTAGTTGAACCAAAAGGTTGCATCAAAAATAAAAATTCATAGTGATGATTAAAGTAAAAAATGTTTTTCAGCGTTTTGCTGGTATAAAAAGTATTGTATGCAATAGTTACACAATTAGGTCTTAAAATCTTACCTTATTTAGGACACTCGGCAAGCCTTGTAAACGCGGTACTCGACTTTAAGAACCTTCATTGTGCAACGATTATACATAAAATACTATAATAAACTTTACAAGTAGGTAGGTACTACAGACCATAAGAATGTAGGTACCTACTCGCATATAGCGCCAGGTATGATATTGATATGGTCAAAATCGTAAAAAATTAGGTAAATTTTATTGAATTACGATCTCCATCACCATCACCCACTTCGTGTCAGTCTGATCAACCACCGCGCGACGCAACGTTAGTGTGACGTAGGTAGCAGCGCGGCGTCAAACTCACGGCAAACCATGGTAGACTTCGCTTGTTTCTGAAGTGAGCAAGCCGGTGCGAATCGGTTTTTATGGACTCCACTCCACGCTACAGGTCGGGAGTTGGTTTTCTATTAATTGTCCCAGGTGGTCTAATGGGTTATAAATATAACGGCTCTTAATTTGAACATTATCGTAGTTACTCGTAGTAATTACAAGTGACAAAATACATCGAACTCTTTAATAGGTAAACATTTTTAATCCGATCTTTTGCTGTTAAAATGCTAATGCATTTGTGTAGAATTACTAGTATACATATGCACATCGATTATACCTATAATATAGGTCGACAACCTGTTAAATGATGCAACGCTTACATAATCGGGCTTCCCTGATTCTGATTCAGTCGCAAACACACCCATTATCAATCAAACTTCATTGATTTACATGCATGTCAATGTCGAGGTCATCAAATTAACAGTTGTCAGTTGTTTACCGAATTATTTACGCTCTATATACGCTGTAAGTCTCTCTCCCTTTCTTTCTATATATATCGTCATTTTAACAGCTTCACAATTTCCCATATTAGGTACACGATTACATTAGTAAATTTGTATCAATAGGTACCAGGTACATACCATACGTAGCGAATCCTGTTAAGAGCGCAGATTTATGATGTTCACATTTATAGGATTAATTTATCCTTCGGGAAGCTGCGGAATATCATCTCGTCACTAATACCGCAGTTTTGACGAAACGAGGCAGTGAGGCAAACTACAAGATAGACCCACAACTGTGGTTAGGATCGCGAGAGAAAGTAGAAATGAGCAGAAATTAGACGAGAGCGGCGCAAGACCTTTGTGGTAGATACTTTACGGAGATAGGAATCTCAACTCCGAAACATTGTTTCCCATCAGTAACCTTTCGCCAAATTTCCATTTGTTTGTATTTTTTTCCCGAAACTGAAATATTTTCAGGATTTTATAAACATCGTTTTAAAGAACACACTAGGTTAGGTTAGGTTTGTTTTATAATTATTCTGAAGTTTTGGAAAAAAATGGCTTCCGGATAAATGAAAATTTCGCGAAACGTTACAGATGGGAAACAAAAATTAGCGTTTGTCCGAAAGCCATATACTTGAAATATTTTTCAAACATTGCCTGTACTAAGAAGGTAAAAAATAATTTTGTTAGGTCCTAGGTACCAGTCATCACACCACTCTCCTCATCAATCTGGGGCATTGATCAGATAAAAAAATTAAATCATATTTATATCTTAAAATCACCATTGTTTATCAGAGAGTTGAAGCGTTCTTCGTTTGTAACTGCACATGTCCACCAGTTTCGATGCGGCCGGGACGTGCTCGCTGATCTCTTTTTTATTTTGCTGATTTCATATTTCAATGTTATGTCTGGCAGTGAGTCTTGTAATATGCTATTATTTAATTTCAGGTTATGCATCTCAATATAATGACTATAAGTGTTATCGTCTAGCTTTTTCCGACACTGACGGAGTTTGCTTATTAGTAGACTGCGCTCTTTCATTAATTTCACATTTTGTTGAACACTGTTTTTAGATTAGGTCATTCTGTCTTCCTAGTACGATTGATAAATTTATTTATTTACTTAATATACTTCTTAAGCTTTTTGCTACTTGCAAAATTATATATTATTGATGAGTCATCCTTGGTCAAGTCTATGATAGGGTTGCAACCAGTCACTCCCGCTGAGCTGTTGCACCCATCAACTCTTTAAATCACGGAGTATAAAGTTTGAGTGACAGCTGCCTGATATGAATAAAGTTTACCACGTCACTAATTTGATGATTTGCTTAATTTAGCTCACTCTCTAGGTCAGTTATACGCCTTAGGGTACTTTCATAATTAAGAGTAAAAGCACAGTCATTAAAGGAGTCTACTACACACCGCTGTAGCATGAAATAGCTATGTTACCATCTAGAACTCAGGTAAAAGTATCATTCACTTAAAAAAGTTAGTTGAAATTATCAATATTTTGTCATAATATGAAAAAAAAATTATAAGATCTCTTAATATTCAGTTTTGAATGACACTTCATTCATCATTATTATATGTCTTTTCAGAATGAAGCAGAGAGACTACTCGCCTGTCAGAAATAACACCCCAACCCGCCAGACCACATGACTCCGACGCCTGCTGTTGTTCTTCAGTTATTGTTTAGAAATTAAAACACACTTTAGATGGGTATACATTTATTAAAAATCACTTTTTGAAATTCGCATTTCATTATGCCGTCCTTTTCAACGTAAAAGGTTCTAATCGGCTAAAATAACAATACATCAATTAGAATATTATGCCTTGATTTTGTTGCCGTCTAGCGTGCACTTTCCAATGTTTTTATCAATGTTTGGAAATAATAAAGTTCCATAAATGCAAGGATAATATACCCAATTAATGGTCAACCTATTCGAGTGACGTGAAGTCAGGCGAAAGTCATTCGTCGACGATTTCGGATTGGTTTGTTCCGGTCGCTGATTGGTCGGTTGTATGACATTACAGATAATGGCTGGTTATTTGTAAAGCACTTCACGACACTCGCTTATTTACTTTGAACGTTTATTAAATTACAAACCGCTGGAAAGTCAGGTTCTTTGCATTTTAAGGTGAGCCATTTGCGTTCATTTTTATATGTGCTTTTCGCACGTTGTTTAACACAATTCCACAGATTATATTACCTCAATATTACTTTATTAACTTGAAATAATGTTTAATTATTGTATTAAGCGAATTACACTCACGTGAAATTGTCAGGAAATAATGTTATACTTAAGTAACTTGTTAACATTGTTTTCGCCAAATGTTTAAAGTTAAAATACAAAGAACACAGACTTATAAATTACTAATTAAACTGAAGTTTTATTAAGTTGTTCGTCTCCTGGCATTTGTTTGTGATTCGTAGTTTTAAATATTTGCATATTAAATATCTACTTATGTCGCGGTATTTCATTCATAGCCCTCCTGTATTTATTTAGTGGTTAGTTTTATTTTTAATTCTATTGCCATTTTCAAAATTTGCAGCATCGATATGTTGATGTTTTTTTTTTCAAAACGATAATTGACTTAACGGATAAATTCAAATTGGTATCAAAACATTTGTCACCAGCTCATAAAATCATATTTAGGCTATACCTTTGAAGACTTTGTAAGATGCCATCACAGCCGAAGAATATCTAATAAGGGACATATCTAAGTAAATAAGAATACACGCTAGGTTACCAAGTATTTGCTACTTACCTCAACTAGTATATGTTACAACCAAATTTCAAGACCCGTGGAAATAAAAAGGGACGGAAATAGAAAGATGAGCAAATAGTATATTTATTCTGCAATTCGATTTATGTAAAATGGATACGAAGCGACTGGTATGCGAAATAATTTTCGATGCGTTCTCGAGATGAGAGCGAACACAGCTTCAGTAATATTCTTACATTCCTGTGAGAGGGTGTTCAAATACTTTAAACGTGAAGAAGTGTATTTAAAACATCGATACGTAGGAAACATTGAGTAGACTCGCTAATGTAGCCTAAATTATTTACAGTGACACGAAGTACAGATGATTATAAATTAATATCGAAACATCTTAACATATTTAATAATTTAATAAACATCTTAGATAACAGAGTTCTGTACACTGAGCGACACAGGTGTAGAAATTTGTAGGCCCAACTATTTACACCTTACCTCTTACATTTCTCATTAAAACTAAAAGCTGGCGACCCCAAATCGTGATATTTTTGGTGATAGTCCTTCGAGCCGGATTTAAGTTTTGTTGAGAAACGCACGACCCTTATGTATCTACGCCCTATATTATAATGATTAAATTGTTTTATAAATTCCTTTTTGTCTTACAGACGAGAGCTTAGCATAGATTATGAATGGAACCTACCAATACTAGGCCTTCTTACAATATGTTCACCGACTACCCCCAAGACATGAATATTTGGCTCTACACTATAAGAGATAGAGTAGAGTTCATATCGTAGTTGAACCGGCTATAAATTTAAGTTAATATTATGACCCTTAATATACTCCTACATTCACGCACTCATACACGCTTTAATAGTGTGATTACCAAAACCGACACGATTTTGAACCATATTTTTAAATATAATATAAGGTTCCAAACATCGTGTCGTAGCGGTGATCCGAGCATATATCCTACTTACGTCTGTAAGTCTCCGTACATGGAGCGTTGGTAAAATTATCGAAAACTTTTCTGAAACGAAAATGTTTTGTCCTATACTTAAGTCTGGCGACACCTCTAGCCACGAACGCCGTATCGAAGGCAACCTACGCTTCCTCATTGCTTTTGATTAATCTATGATGCTATCTACATATATCTTATTTATACATAATATTATAAATGTATAGGGACCTACTTCTAATAAGGTGAATTGAAATTATAATTTGGAGGTTATGCTTTTAGGCTAGTAACTTCCCGCGCCTAACGCCTGCCGTGGTTTACACTTGTCTGTCATATTTACTTATAACCGGATGTAAAACCCAATAGACACCACAGATAATACTTGCATTTCGTAAACTCATTAATGAACAAAAAATATGGTTGTGAAGATGTAACCAATATTTAATACAATCGAACCATAGACTTTTCATACATAAAAGTGTACAAAAGGTTTTTGGTGTCGTTTGGTAATAATAATTACCTATCACAACAAATAACTCAGTTATAATCTATGATTTGCATAGATCAGCTAAGCTTAGAGCATTATAGTTATAGTTAGAGGCAGTGCAGCGAATTAGTTCTATCATCAGTTGTTCCAGAATGCACCCAAGTATAGTATTTAAGTATTTTTATCTACACACATATCATTAGTGCTCTAACATGCGTTCAGAAATCGTAGGAAATGGCCAGCATTATTACAACCAATTATACTATGAGATTTTTTTTGTCTGTGGTAGTAGGTAAAATCTGTACTGTAATGTTATTACAGTACCGATTTTTGTAAGGTTACGAGTTTAAATTAGGAACAGCTGTCAAAACACAAGTTGGTCTCTATTCTAGTATCCATAGATATTAATATTGTTATCGATACGAAACGTCAATTCAGTATGTTTTTTGTTATAAAAACCGCACGACATTTGATCTCGAGTGACATGAGAATATACATTCGTTTGTATATGATTTAGAAAAAAAAAACATTCGTCTTGACGGAGGTTCGAATTGCCGCCATTATTGTTGTCATTTGTTTGTTGGTTCTTTGCTGTTACGAAAGTAGAATTGTGAAAAATGTATTGTTATTCACATTTTAGTTGAAAATATTGTTTCAATGTAAATGTAAATTACAACTATTACAATAAATAATCTGTTTATGTATTTGTTCAGATTTATTTCTTACTGCATTAGTATATGTGTTAGATATTTTACAGGTAGCACTAGTGGTGCCGGTCATTTCCTTATGGCTTCTGAACCCATCTTAGAGTACTTATGATATGTGTGTAGATAAAGTAGTGTATACAACTGTACATAATTAGGCCTTAAAACACTCGTGTGATCCTATTATGAAACTCGCTGACGCTCGTTTCATAAAACCACACTCGTATTTTAAGGCCTCTCATTATGTATCAGTTGCATAAACTACTATTTTAAGCTTAAGGCTCACATCATGTTGACACTTCATCCGATGTAATTAAATTTGATAATAATACTGTCAGCAGATAGTCCATTGGCATGTACTTTCATAGTATGTCAGAATAATGTGACTATACACGTCCTTGTACGTGAAATCGGACACGACCTCAACTGATAAAGCATTTATCACGGATCAGCGGACCTATGATCATAATATGATGGTTGCGTTTATCACGCGATAAATATATGACATAGTATCTGTCACTCTCTCACTCACATACTTAGTTGTCCAAATGTGACTGGACTATCCTCTTTAGGCTGATGATGCTTCGAGAATTTGTTGAAGAATAATCTGACTCGTTTAATGGCGCAGTAAAGTTAACGTTTTACCACTACCATCCCTCTTCGGCTAATGTGTCGTGGTTGCGCGTCAGCATGCAGCAAATCATGGATTATGGTTCCGCGATACTGACTCGGCTCGTGAAAGCCCCGGCTAGGAGTTCGCGTGGTCGGCGGAGTGCGCGCGCACGGTGAGCGTGAAGCCGGCGGAGTCGGCGCGCGCGCGGCGCGGGCAGCAGTCGGCCAGCGGGCGCGGGCGCGGGCGCAGGAACAGCGCGTAGGCGAGCGCGAACAGCGCGTACGGCGCCAGCACGGCGGCCGCCAGCCGCGCGTGCTGCGGCGCCGCGGAGGCGTCGCGCGCGAATCAGTTCTCCTCGTCCTCGTCGCGGAATAGGTACGTCGACCTGGAACGAACACGAAACACCTTCTTGTTATCTGTCCGTTTGGTCGTGAAAAAGGAACTGTCAAGATTCTTAAAGTGGCGCCCAACGTGGGACTACATTTTTGCTGAGCTTTAAGCGCTGAATTCGACCGAGATACACTATTTACCATTAACGGGTATTCAATCAAAACTGTCTTCGTAGCGATAAACTGCCATTTCTTGGAAAATATACTCTAGTAAAAAGTTCAAAGAAATCTAATAAACTCGAAATATTCAACTACGAACTGCAAAAAAAACCCTCATACTTGTAAAATGGATTGGTATCTTGGTCGGTCAAGTGAGTCCGGCAAAAAAACATCAGACTCCATGCTGGGCGCCACAAGTAAAAAAGTAAGTAATTGTAGAGTAGAACCCCTATTTATGAAAATTGATAGGAAGACGCGACTACTTTTTCAATCCATCGTCAATTTTTTTATTGGGTAGTTCCCTTCAGCCAAGAATAATTCGAACTGTCAAATTGTCAATTTAAAAAAAAAATTTTAGAAAACCCATATTTGTAGATCCCTACAACAAGGACCATCGAAAAAATTTTATTCTTATATACCATAACACCTATTTTTAAATGAATATTTGACTATACTTAAATAATATACAAGTAACTCACCAGTAGGCCAGATTGAAGAGCGCGAAGACCAGCGGGAAGGTGATCCTGGAGATGACGTCTATCCTCTTGGAGCGGGTGGGGAACTTTGACATCCACAGGCGGCAGCAGTTCTTGCGCGTGGGGTTCATGTGCACCTCGCACTGCCGCATCTTGGGTTCGCCACCGCGCAGCGGTTTCTGCAGTTGCAGACCAGTCAGGGAGGACGGTAGAGGTGCATTTTGTACCATTATGTTGGGAGCTACTTAGACTTATTTTATGTGGGCTTTCTTTTACATTTTTTTTCATATTTGAGGATAGGCCATATATCAAGTCCATAGGGGTCCAACATAATGTTACAATCGAAGAGTTAATCAGACATAAATGAAAGGGTGGTTTTAAATGCACTCAATAAGTTTATATGCCTGTGATGTACTCGAATAGGTAACGGTTGTTTTTTTTATTATTAGCTTTGTCGTAGTGGAGTAAGGATACTATTGTCTAAACTGAAGTACTATAAAATAATGAATATAAGTATTCTAAGTACAACAAAATATTACAAAATATATATATTTAACTTACACGTAAACAGAAAAATCAAAATTGAAATAAGGAATCGTAAATACCAATTAAGAAGTAATACAGCTTAAATCGACCAACGTTTCCAAGTGTACAGTTTACCCTTAGACTGCAATGTCAATTTCTATCTCAAAGTAGTACTACGCCCAGTGTAACACGTTGGTCGAATTGAACCAGAGTAACTAATACGAGTATATCTACCAAAAAACTCAAAGGTATAATATTCAAATCAAATGCGATCTCACCATCGCGAAGGTGGCGTTGCTGTCGGTGTCCAGCAGGTCCGACGCCGCATCCAGGTTGGCCGTGGCCGCCTCCATCTCCCGTCGCGTCTTCTTCATGTTCTCCCTGCACATTCATCACATGTGGGGGCTCGCTAAGGAACGAGTGCCCCTAACCCCAAGTCTGACGCGTCAGTGTGAACTTCGAAATAGCTAGCACTGAGATGATAGCGACAGACCGCGATACATGCACGCTAAAGGGAAGAATTGTGACTAATATTCGCCTTAACCTGTTCTTGCGACTCTAATTCTACCTGCGGGCCAAATCTTGGTGTTATCGAGATTCGTTCTCTGAAGTTTCAGGGAGGATTGGTGTTCTTTGGATTTCAAACCTTTAAAAACATGAAATTACAGTATTCTAATACCCCAGAATGTGTGCCCAGTGATTTGAATCTTTACAGTATCTCCCGTCCCGTCGCATGATTCTCGACGACATCAAGATTATGGCAGATGAGGATGAGTCACTACGATAAAGCTTTTTGTTCAAAATTTACAAGTATGTTCGTACACGACAAGTAAACTGCACGTAATTTCATCTAGCATTGCGAGTTACACTTAAAAGCTCACTGCGCGTCGTGGATGGTTTCACTAGTTAAAACATAAGACTTACTTTAACTTTTATTGACTGGAAACACTCCAGCTTCGGAGGTATAAATTATTCCATATTATCTCCAGATCAACCCTGACCTCCGGAAAACGTCTGACGTTAAAAATATATATTTTTTTCATTTTAGTAGTCTGTTGCAGTGTCCCACTATTAGGAAAAGCCAGTCCCTCTGGAGTGCCACTCGTCTCTGTCCCTAGCTGTCTCTGGCCAATCACCCTTATTTTTCAATTTGATAAATACTTTTACTTTTATCAATTTGATAAGTAGCTGGATGTTCAAATTTACGATTTTTATATCTATTTCATACTTACGTTTTTTTTTTCATTTATATTGGAATGGAACGGAATTCATCAGACATACCGGATTAAACGGTTTAACTTGGCTTGATCCCGTATATTTCTTTTTATGTTTCACTGTATAGGTACGGTAACGATTATCATTGGTAACATTGAGTCTTCTAAATGTGCTTGTATTATGTTTTTTTTCGATAGTAAAAATTATGTGGACTCAAAATCAACAGATTCCAATTTTTGTGCCGAGATTATTTTTTGTGTCGTATTGTTTTTCTTTCAAACATTTACGGACACAGGACCTGCATGCTGCGGCACAGTCATACAAAAAAGTTGTAGCCAAAATCGGTACAAGGCATATGCCTATTATAATATATAAAAAACTATGAAAAATGTCCAGCTGTAGACGGAGTGGCAGTTTTGCGAAGATAAAAGTCGCCGTCCACAGACGGGGTGCCGTGTCACGAGGGTACGTGAAAGTGACGTGGGATCCACTAAGATCACCTGACTCGATCATCCAGGTGATCGTATTGGACGAATATGTCTTATGAGATCATATCCAGATGATCCTATTGAACGCGATTTCCAGCACAATCCCCTGGGTGCTTTTATTGGACAGAATTATATCCAGTACGATACCCCAGAAAGTAATATTACTATGCAATGCAAGTGATTCTAGTGGACCAACTTATCCAGTAAGATCACCTTGCAGAGTAATATTACTTTCTGGGGTATCCTACTGGATATAATTTTGTCCACTAAAATCAGGGGATTGAGGTGATCCCATTGGACGCTATAAGACATATTCGTCCAATACGATTACCTGAATGATCGGGTCAGGTGATCTTAGTGGATGCCGTGGAAAGTGATGAATATTATTTATAAAATCCTCGATTATGATTTGTATAGATTGAACGACGTCGACGGTCTTTGGTTTAAATTGCTTAGTACTTAAGAATAACCCTTCCTTTTGGCTTTGCCGTAGTCGGGTAGTTACTAATCCGTAATAAAGTAGAATCATAACCCAAATAACGTACAAGATAGAGAAACAATATAACATAATATGCACACCTCTGGGAAATTTTTATGGTCCTAATGACTTAGCTAGCGAAAATTTTTGGAGTCATAGCAAAATTCTAAATGATCGTATGATTATGAAACATCCGCACTTCGCTTTAATGAATGCCATGTTTACAATCCAAGTTTTATATTGCATTAGTTATCTAATAAAAAACCAGTAGAAAAGGCACGCGAGTCTAATTCTAATAGTTCTACTCTTCTAAATCTATAAATGGCATTACTATCATGCATGATTGATCTTTGGCAAAAGTAATGAAACCTGATTCGCGCTTTATTTTAAATGTAAGAGCTCTCTGCCTGATAAAGGGATCACTGAAGACAAAAACTTCTAAAGTATCACTACGCATGGAAAAATGGTTCAAACTTTTTGCTTTTTGAAAAACCAGAATTTAGTATTTGGCCGATTTGCTTCTTTCAAGCTCATCCCTTTTTCATGCTTCTTGCTTATTGATTCGAAAAGTTTTAATTTATCGATAGACGCCAGTCTAGACTAATGAATATTGTTGCCTCATTTGTTATTGCGGACCATATCACCTGTGGATTTATCGCGGGTGTTCCTTTAATACCCCCAAAAAATTGACTACGGCACTGGATGAAATTGTACATTAGTCCAGACGTCGGTGGTCATCGTGGTGGAAAGGCAGGGGCGCTAATACCGTCTAAATGAATCGCTATCGCTAGCTAGGAACGCTGTCGCTCATATTTTGTATAATATGTCATTTCGTATACAAGCGATACCTGTGCTTGTTGGAGCGAGACGCATAGTTGACCAGAGCGAACTCCAGTAAGGCCCCGAAGACGAATGTGAGACAGACACCGGTCCAGACGTCGATGGCTTTGGTGTAGGAGACGGGCGGCAGGGAGGCGTTGATGCCGGAGGTCTGGGTCGCCATCGTCAGGAGCGTCGTTACTCCTGTTTGTACAATATATTTTCATTTTATATCCAAACCATACCTGTGCATATCGGAGCGGGACGCATAGTTCACTAGAGCGAATTCTAGCAACGCTCCGAAGACGAAGGTGAGACAGACGCCGGTCCAGACGTCGATGGCCTTGGTGTAGGAGACAGGAGGCAGGGAGGCGTTGATGCCGGACGACTGGGTCGCCATCGTCAGGAGCGTTGTTACTCCTTATAGGTTAAATATTGATATAATTAAATATGAAACTCCAATTTGCAAACGCGATTTTTTTTTAGCCATACGGGAAAGGGATTAATAGCGTGGGGAAATCACAAGAGTCAGTAGATTCAGAATTAAAAAAAACCGTGTGATGTGCGTTAGTTCGTTGAAGTATTGGTACATCATAATGAACGGGAGCTCCACTCGCTGCACCTTCGTGGAGGGTGGAATGTTAGGCAAACATCGAAGAAGAAACGCGGAGTTAGTGGCCTGATCTGACTCTGACGCGACTTACCTAGCGACACCCTGGCAGGGACCGCTCCCTGGTCCAGCCAAAAGGATACCCAGGACACGATGACCAGCATACAGCAGGGGATATAGATCTGGATCAGGTAGTAACTGAACTCCCGCTTGAACAGGAGATCTACCTTCAGGCAACTGTATTCACCTGGAATTGTCAACCAACACATGAAGAAGTATCGTACGTTTACAAATTTCCTTAATAGCTAACAGGGTCATGGGAAAACGTAGTCGGGAATCTGTAAATCTACATTTATCATCTAAATCTTAATCTATCAAAAGACTAGATAGGTAAAGCGAGCCTCTAAATACAGATGGTAATCTACGATTCGAAGATGGTATTTTAAATAAATCAAACCTTAACAAGATGTTTTCGGAGGTCCTGAAAAGTCTCCACTAAATCATTATAGAATAAAACAGTAAATCGGTTTTAATAGGAGAATTGGATGTTTTCAGTCATATACAGCCAAGACTTACCAGTATTGGTCTTGCTGTTGCAATAATCAGTGAGGAACTTCTCGAGGGTGAAGCGTGGTAGGTGTAAGTTCTTCACTACCTGCACAGGGTCGCCCTCTTTCCAGAGGAACACCAGGTCATCGGTTGTCCAGCCATCTGGAAGAAACACAACGGAGGAGTTACGCATAATGTGGTACATCGGGTTTCAGTTCAAAATAAGAATGTACATATAATAAATAATAATAATAATAAATAAATATCAGACAACCTCACACAAATCAACCTAGTCCCAAATTAAGCTCAAGAAGGCTTGTGTTATGGGTACTTAGGCAACGATATTCATACTTATATAGATAAATAAATACTTAAATACATAGAACATCCATGACCCAGGCACAAATATTCGTATTCATCACACAAATATTTGCCCTTGCCGGGATTCGAACCCGAGACCGTCAGCTCAGTAGGCAGTTGCTTAACCACTGCGCCAACCGCGTCGTCGAACATTATACAAGGTGGTATAATACTACTTGGCTTCCCCATGTCTCTTCGACAAAGTATCTATGGAGATAAAACCATATCAAGTTATCAACATCGAAATAAAATAATGCTTTCGGTTCCACAAGGTGTAACGTTTTGTTTAACATTTCGATGTTACATCATTATTAAAAATACGGAGAATATATAATACGTACAAGCTTAGAATAACTTTTAAGACAATAAATTTGTTAGCACTTGTTTAAATGTGTTTAGGATTCCGTGTTAACCTTGTCATACCTATGAAGATGTATTTTTTGGAGTAGTATTTACATAAATCAATATTCTGTTGTCAACGTATTGTTTGGTATTGTCATACTCGTAATAACAATATTGGGTGAAATGCTTGTTGATATTTATTTAGAGTGACAGTTTATTAGGTGAACTTCTCTTTGGGTCACAATATAGTAAACCGAGTAGAAGTCTGGCAACACATAAGTAATTAAATCCATCAATTCACAATTATTTGACTCGCCTGATGTATGTTCTGCGTTACAGTAGTTTACGATTGTACAATTTATAAGTTTACCTACTGGGTTTATTACCGCTGGGCGCAAAACTCGTAAATCATATAAACAATGACCGGCACCATCTGCCACAGCATCATCGTAAACCTTTTATTTTGAAATACGGCCGCTAAAATTGACAAATTAATTCCTAGTAAATCATGCCGTCTTGAGGAGAATACGAAGAAGTATATCAGTTTTATGCCATTTAAGAATGAAGGAGTATAGCACTTCTGGATTACGACTTTTTATAGTGCTCACTTATAAGTGTTTCGTATTTTTATGGAGTAGACATTATTTCCTTTTTCTTTACAAGGCACCTACTTTTTTGGTCATGTGAGGGTAAGTAGGTAATTAAGAGAATAGTAGTGATCGACCTCTCTATCGTAAATCAATTTTAATATTCACCTTTCAACTTCGAATCGATGTTTATTATTATTCTATATTTATCTTCTAGCTGAAAACCAGTGTTCAGTTTTTGAATTTTTACTAGGATGTGCTCCCGGCTCGACTCTTTTTTTATCTACTACAGATCCAGTACCGTTCTCGCCATACAAAACCAGATCCGGGAGCATTCCTTAGTAGTTCATCTGTCATCATTCCGTAAAGACAAGCTAATTGATCGTGTTCAATGGAATCCTTGTAACTATCTACTTATATGAGAGTATCACAGTATAAATAATAATGATGGTATACGTACAACTGGCCATCCTCAGCGAGCACGTCTGTTTGTCGAGCGGGTACAGTTTCAGGTTCATGGGGCACGAGAGCGTCAGGGAGATTCGGATGCTGTACAGCACGTTGCCGTTGGGGAAGATACGGATGTAGACGTTCGGCATGATGATGTTGTGGAAGTGGCCCTCTTTTTCGTTGGAGAAGAAGAGATCCGGCATCCAGACACGGTTGGCTTCTGTCAGCGTTAGGTATTTTAGACGGCCTGTGGAATTGGAGACGTAGATTAGTTAACCATCGCTTGAGGTGTCAGATGTGAAGTGAACAGAGTATCAAGAAGTTTAAGCTTATTATTTTTAAGAACTTTTCCTACGGCGAAAAGAATGTCCCACAAAACCAATGCCTGGTTTGGCTGTGGGGTCTCTTTAGGGAATTTTATTTAAGGTTAAGTATACTTCTTATTTTAGGTACATAGGTATACGGTAGTAGTTTAAGAAACTGATTTTTTTTAATTCTTGTAAATAATCATAACATTATTTTCCTTTTATATGGCATGTTTGTTATTGTGTATGTTTACTGATGTAATAAGGCTCTACCTCTGAGGTACTGTATAATAAATGTAGCTGTAAGACATTTTCAAACACACGTTTCTTCCCTATGTGAAGAGAAATACCTAATAATAAGTAGGTAATTATCTCTCAAAGAGGTTTTTTAACATAACTCACCTCCCAAGTTGTTGAATTTCAGCCGCTCGTCTAACCATTGCTCTCTGAATGTCAGCTGCACGGAGTATTCCTAAAAGATTACAACAGATATAGCCCATGCTCCGCCGTAAACCAAACAACGACCCATCATCAAGGTAATTAAATTTCAAAACATTCCTTGAAGATGTTTCGTCTATACTATGTCTAAATTGACCTACTTCTTTAACATCATTCTTCTTTACTAACCGCTATTATTTCTCAGCTTTAATGTGCAAATGTCTAGTTAAAGCTTTTATCTTTATATTCTGTTTTATTTATTCTTTATGCAGAAAGCTATTACATACCAAATGTATGTCTACTTTTGTACACTTTTCGCAAAGCTTCCACGGGTGATTGTATTTGTGCCAATAATATGCCTACTACAATGTGTTGCCAATGGACAGGCTAAGTTATCTAAGATGGATACTTAGGTGCAACTATTAGGCGCATTTTCACTTAATAATTTCGGATCATTCAAATCAATTAGAATTTTGAAATCTTCTTTGAAGTAATGTTAAAGAAGAGCAACGCGCCTAATAGCCCAGATGTACAAATTAGTGCGAGGCGTGTATTGACACAAATCTTACATAAACATATAGTTCCAGACATCTAGAATGGGAGGAAGGATGCCGGAGGTTATCTCAACAATTAGTCTGACGGCAAGGAACAGAAGATCCCTCAACGTCAGGAGCAAGTCAAATGAATTAGTTTTACAACAAAACAAAGCTTGCAAAATCAACGGCTACGGGCATGCGCTAGCCGCGGCTTGATTTACTTTTTAGACTCTCGTCTCGACGAGTCCGCCGAAAAGTCGCCCAAGCCACGTAAACAAATGGAGGTAGATGATTATGCTTTCATAGACGAAGGAGGAGGCTTCAACGGATATATCATCGACTTTGATGGATGCGCCGGCATCATGAATGTATTAGCCGATTGGCTTGCCGCCAAGCGAGGTTTTACGCAAGTCGCCTCTTCCTTCGATGTCTAATCTAAGGCTGGTCGAGGGCATTATACTATCGATACACACATGCTCGTACCGTGCACATTACGATGTTCTAGCGGCGGCCGCCACCAGACTAAATACGCTGGTGGCCGGCATGGCCGTCGGCTGCCAGAGCGCCAAAATGCAGGCTTGTGGTGTTCCTTTATTCTGATTATGCACTTGAAAAATATTGATTTCTTAAATCTGTTGACACATCACTGTTAAGGTATAAAAAATAACCTGTCAAAATCAAAATCAAGGATCACGAGAGAAGAGTCGAAACGTTAATGTTAAAATAGTTATTCAAGGTTAAAGTGTCATAAAATTTAGTTAACGTAGTTTCGAATCTTAGCCAAATGTTTAATTGATGTGGAAAGGCATTCTGTGGTGCCATTAGCGGAGCTACTGTTGCCACTTAGCAGTGAAAAGTAATTCTGTTAGGTGTGCATTGTGTTACGCAGTAATTGACGTCAGTGCCACTCCGGATCAATTAAAGCCGCCGTGCGGGCTCTTCGCACCCTGAACACACGGTTTAATTGCATTTCGTTCATACACACATACATATTTATAGCGCGTGTGAAACGAAAGGATTATACCGCATGTTCCGATGCAGGAGTGCACCCGATAGCACACTAAAAGGTAAGTATATCGCAGACATCAAGTATCTGTTCCTTTGTAATAAATTCGTACCGAAAGACTGATTTATATTAATCCAGTGACTAGAACTGAGGTTGAGGCATCGTGTAAGACTTTTCAGCGCTAAATTTGCACGAAAAAGTGATAACCGACACCACATGTACGCGGCACCTATGAATGCATTGGCCACTGGATCACAACCAGCCTTCAATGTTCAGAACAGATGCTGTACGCATGCAAAGGGGTAGTGTGCTAGTGGGTGCCAGTGCGACGAGAAGCGAAGCGCACCTACTCACCATCTCTCGGCACTCGTCGATGGAATGCTTGTCAATCGTGTTACCTGCATGCAGGTTATCTGCCAGCTTAACTAGAGCTACGATACGTCTAGCGGTCGTTGGGGTCGGGTCACATAGCGTCGGACGGTCGACACAAGCTGCCGAGTGCGGGCGCGGCGAACATCCCGATTTTTACACAACACAAATTCACATGAACAAGACAATAGTAACAACGGCACGTACATATTATACGACCAAAATAGTTTTTATATCCTCATCAAATGCATGACAACAGAAAGGTGTTAAATAAAGCATGATACAAAAGAAATGTAAGGGAAATAAAAGCATGAGATGAATGGTGCGGGCCGCGTCTCTCCCTTCCTACAAGCTGTGTATCGCTCCCGCCTGGCGCTGGCTCCGCCTGCTGGAGGGCGCTACGACGCGGCGGCGGGTGCGCTCGGTGCTCTTCCGACTGGTGAACGTGAACTACATACTTGGATTACTTTACTTCAGCCCTCGTGTGCGGTCCGGATTGGTCCTGCCAACCGGTAAGTGCGAACCTTAACTTACAATTTTAAGATTGTATTAATATCAATATAAAATTTAGTTTAGTGCTCACTACCTGTGCCAATTGTCCATCAGTTTGTGTTTTTTTTACAATTTGAAATTCATAAGTGATCTCGTTTTTGCCTAAGTGACTTGAAAATAAACAAAAATTAACCTAATGAAAAAAAAATGAAATAAAAATACTGGGTTAAAGCGAAGTTTGTTTCGAAAGCCGATTGTGAATTTAGAAAGAAATATTTGACGTCGAGAAGGTTATTTAAGTCAAACAAAAGGGTGAACGGCACCGCACCGTGAAATCAAAATAAAAAGTAGGTTATTTTATAGTTCACATCGAGAAGGGTAATAGTCGTGAAGAATAGTCGTGTCGGCAGAAAATGGTCCAATTCATCCCCATCGCTTCCAACTTTCGACAACGTTTATTTAATAGAAAACTGCAAGTGACAGTGACAAAGTGGTTCCTTTTCTCGCCGCCACGCGTATTTCTGCTACAGACAGGCATCTTGAACACGATCTACGACAATTAAATGGAACTGTTATTCGCAAGGAAAATGTTAGCGAGTTTAATCAGACAGAAATCGTGGACAACCTTCCTTATACAAAATACGGACAGTATGACGGTTCCGAAACCAAAAGAGACAGTGCAAAACTCAAAACATCCATGAAAACAAAAATAAAAAACGAAAATTAGTAAATAAATTAATAAAACACAATCACATATCCAAACACGGTAGCTTGATAATGTTCAGCAAAGTGCAATTGCCAAATAACAATTGGAACAGTTTTATTATAAACAAAGTTACATCACCGTCGCTCATGTCCCTACCACCGTACCATCAAGACAACAGACAACCTATAGGTATTCCAGGCCAGCTCATGAGATCATTTGCTGTATAGTGTCTGATTTAAAGGTTAAGTCCCAGACGATGTGTTTGTGTCGACTTTGTTTCATAATAAAAGTGTCGCTGTGTTAATATCGTTTGGTTATGTGCAGTCACTCACCATTTTATAATCATCTATTTTGCTGATGGATCGTAGATACAGGTTGACTCGCACTAACGTGGGAGCGTCGCCTTTTGTGACAAAAAATATCAAATCTTAGACTTTTATTAGGATTGTGTTATCCTAACTGCATGAGAAATGCCCCTAGTCGCCTACGATACCGGTCAAGTCGGGAAATTTCAATTTTGACGAGGGGTGATGGGTTAATGTCAGATGCTAAAAAATAATGGTGCAATCTTACCAGGTGGTTTCAGACAAAGTTTTGTAATGCGCTCGGCTTTTTAGTCTTATAATCCAATGTAATTTGGTAATTAGTTTTGAGAAGTAGGTTTAATAAAACCAGCTGTTACATTACACCTTTATAAAATGGACCCAATGTATTCTTCTAAGGTCGAACATATTCAGTCCATTTCATCAATGCTAAATGCCCCTTGAGATGAAACCATAAGGACAACCAGCCAATCTAAAATAAACAAAAAAATCTATGTTCTAGAAGACAAAATCCCTTCCAATGCTCTCAAAGATAATAAAGCGGACCGATCGATCGAGACCTCGGAGCCGAGCATAGAAACAGTTTAACGCGTGTCAAAAAACGATTTTGGTCGTTAACACCAAACGGGATTCATTAGAAGAATAAAAATAATAAATATAAAATGAACATTACACATAACGGGGGTAAGCCTCTCCAGGGAGAGAGTTGCCCATTCATTTGACTTGTTAACCTCGCGACCCGGTCTCTCATGTATGTACTTAGGCTAAATACGAGTACGGTCCTGTCGGGTGCACTTACCATGGTGACGTCATCGATCTTTGATATACTTCTGACAAATATATTCACGCTCACAACCGCAGGCCCATCTAAGTACCAAGCAAAATATATCGGTTGATAAATAATTATCGACTAATGGAGCTAGCCCTACACATAACGATTATGAGTTTGCGCCCTGCGTGATGTCGCTCTTAAAGTAACAGTTAGCACCGACTCACCTGCGACCCGCAGCGACCTGCGCAGTCCGTGAACGAACTGATGATAAATAAACATCGAAATGGAACACAATCTGTGAATTCAAACAAAACAGGACGTGGATGGATGGACACCGGGATTAAAGATCGATCAGCGGACTTTGCTTGTTTAAGGAATTTGTGTTAGTGTATAAATAGAGCAGAAATTTAATCTTAAAAATTGAAAAGAAAACTTCATTTAGCTGAGCGATGTTGGAGGCATATTTACACAAGTTCAGTGCGCGCGGGTCTCGGACTGAAAAATGTAGGGCTGTCTGTAGAAAATTTACAACATCACGAAAAGCTTTTAGGGAATTAAGCGTACACGCTAACGCTAACCAAATCAATTTTACTGTAATCCTACTAATTCTGATGGTACAATCAATCCATAAACCGCTATCAGGTAAAACATCAGGCAACAGGGAAGCGGTGAATTCAATATGATTTTATCGAATACATTTCTGTCCAGGCTCCATTTCGAAAACAAATACGTTCCTGAAAATTGGCTGTTGCATTTTACGTTTCTAAAATGTCTGCTCCGTGTCAAGAAAACTCTTCCACGAAATCCGGATATGACCTAGATTGACATGGAACGGAAATTACTGTTCCCGTACCGTGAAAGTACGAATAACACGCTCTGAGGGAGGATTAACCGGCATTTTCCACGACTTAAGGGCAGAACCTCTGAATATTAATATCAAACTCCGTGACATGACAGGTACGTAAAAATGAATAGATTGAACTCGATAAAAGTATTCTGAATCGCGTGTTTCAAATCTGACATCGATTTTTTAATAGCACTGCATTTTTAGCGTCTAAATTGAAGCAGATTGTGTTTGGACATGGACATTTAATTGCATAATAATTTTCAGCTTGCATGAAAATAAAAACGTATTTCATAATAATAGACTATAAGATAAATGAACACAATGAACGGCCCGACGTTGATGCATTAGAATACTGTGTATGTATATTTATTTAAATAATACTTATTTAAATAAAACTATTTACACGGCTTTGATCGCGTTAATCATTTAATCGTTATCCTGGCGTTTGGGCTCTTTTGCAGCACTCATGTTCACGGGAACGTGAAAGTTACTTAATTTTGACTGGTACTGAAAAAAGGCTTATATTTCACAAAGTGGATAATACACAGGCTAGAAGGGCTCGTAATAATTATATTTGCAATTTGGAGAGGGGCTCGGATGAGTATGATGATATTGTAAGAAAACCTAATCTATTCACCGATCTCAAGCGCTGCAAAGGAAACAAAACCTCTGGAAATAAAATTAAACAATATAAGCGATATAATCCGTTCAAACAAATTTATTCAAATTATGAATAATCGCGAGAACCTATTAATACAACAATTTTGCTCTTTGGTTTTTCGGAGCTCGCCCGCACTCGAGCGGTTCTTAGCAACAAAATATATAAAAATACCTATTTATTTCTAATTACAAGTAACAAGAGTTCTCACAAACAGACGCTTTTTTTGCAATTCGACACTATATATGTGAAAACTAATGTTAATAATATCTGAAAAAAAAAACATTATGTAGCCAGACGCTCAAGATGATCTATTTTCAGGGCTAAGTCAAACTAAAATCATCTTGAAGGTCGGCGTTACCTAACACACAAAGAATAGTTTAAAACACAGAAAATCGTAACCCGTACTACAAAACCCAGTTGTGTTTGACGCTTCAGCGGCAACTACAACCGACTATCACGGCACGATGAATGTTCGAGTGGTTCAACTGCGACCTAAATCCGCTCAATATTGACGAAAATTGTTCCCATTTTTGATGCAACCTTTTTTGAAAAAAAAAAAAACCTTTTTTACTATTAAATGATTTAAAATTGCGTCTATCAATCCCACTAAGTGACTTTCAGCTTTCCGGAGTCTGGCTGAATTGGCCTGTCATTTCGTCAATATTTATCGAATATTGCTCATCTGGTTGAATCACCCTGACATTCACGGACTGGTGCGGAACTAAGGCACGAAAAACTCGAAAAATTTGTTAAAACATCACCTAAATATTAAATTTTCCTCACAAATCCTTTCCGAATATATCACGTTTCGGTGATAATTTATCGAGTTCTCGTGAAGCTCTACCGACTACGAACAACAATTATGTCGTCGTACTAACCATCTTTATGTCGCTTATGGTAGTTATTGTTCGAACGAAGATATTTATGTTAACGATAGCGGGTCCATCTGTCGATAAACATAGTACAACAGCAAAATGTATTTTAGAAGATCACACATTATATTGCCAATAATGACGTCGGCCGATCGGTCGACGATGGAGAGAGATTTGAATTAAAAGTCAGTATGGCCTGTAGTGCAGCTCCTACATCAACGTTTGAAGCATCCGATACAAATTTAATCTGTTATACGTATTTGCCAAATTTTCTCGAAACGAATTGTTACAGTAAATTGAGATATGAATCTCTATTGCTGGCTTAAGTGACAAGTGGCTTACCCTCTTCGGTATGTCATTCTCATTAAAGTACCTATACTAAATGCGTGTGGAAATTTACCTTTCGTTAATGTTCCAGGAATCATCATTAAGAAGACGCTATATCAATTATTTTAGCAAAACTAGGTTAATGTTTAAACAAAATAATGAATAATATTAGGTAGACATATAGGTACTGGCAGGCGGTGACACGGACATACCATTGCAAATACAAAAATAATTATACGACTAATTACCACTAATAAATATGATTTATAATTGTCAATTTCTTTAGTAGGTAGAAAAAATGTATGGACATCTAATCGATACGCATTGGCGCGGCCATTATGAAGACATGGCCGTGACTAATGGTTCCAAACTGGAATAGTGAATGCCTGGGCCCAAATCAATTTAACATAAACCCATTTGGGATTAAAAGGGTAGAACATAAATTTAACCGATATTCCCGACTATTGTATTGTCGAAAATGCGTGATGTATAACTGCAATTAATTATAACTTATTCGGTAATAGAAGCACGAATTCTCTAAATCCGCGATATCGGTTACAGCAAATGTTCCTTAAGAATCGTATCGTAAGAGAGAGAACTCAAATATTTGAAAATCAATTTGATCCTGTCATCCTCCATTCAAGTAAAGAGCAGGATTTCCTCTAATACTTTCATATTAATCTAAAAATAACCAGCCGGGGTGACTGGCGCTTTCGGCTAAAGAGCCTTGCTTAAAGAAATGCTTCTTTGTCGGTACATGACGCGGCTGAAACCAAGTACTAAGTTATGAAAAGCGTTTCAGCCGAGACCCATTTCTTAGCCTTAGTTAGGATCCGTTTATATGAAATTTCACACGATATTATAGAAAGTGACAAATTATCGTTATATTTGATTTAATTTAGCTTTTTGTCGTTGAGTGAATTTCTTAAAGAGTTTTAGAAATATTCTCTCTCGAATAACGTAAATATCTATTCTATGTTAATATGCAAAATTACGTGCAAATCGCTTGGATCTTGAATAATTTGTACCTACTAGTATACGAATACATATATTACATAAAAACTACTTTATCGCGTAGTAATAATAAATCGTGATTAATAATGTCGTGCGTGTGATTAAAATCTACACAACAACAGAGCCTAGTTCAAAATTAATCAGATTTTAAATTTTTAAGAGGCTCACTTCATAATTTTTATTTTTACACGACTGCCATTCCATGACAGACCAGCTGCGCCGCACGGTGGTACTGCTCATCCCACGGGAACGCAATTTTTTTTTTCGGGATAAACAGTAGCCTATGAATTAATCCGGGGTGTCAGCTACCTTCAAAATTGGTCCAGCCGTTTGATTGTGAAGAAGTAACAAACATACACATAAACACACTCACAAACTTCCGCCTTTATAATATTAGTGTGTATGTGTTTATGACAGATGTATATCATAAAACAAAATTTCTATCCAAAACCTCACATTTTTTTAAGTTTACCGTTGCCCATATTATTTGCCTGCAGTACATAAAACCACTATAATACTAATACCCCGCCTGCAAAATATAGGAACACAAGGAAGGCATTTTCACCGGCTTGCACTAATGCCCGACATCCCGACATGACTTCACACGTCAATGCCACATGTCAGCCTAAAAGGCTCCTGCGGAAGACGCCCCTCAGATTTAGTTCTGGATATGTTGACATCGAGGTCGCCGTAAGAATTACTATTGAGCTAGTAGTGTGTAGTATTGCAAACATCTAAGAAACATTTTGTGATCATAAGAAATATCAGTATTTCGCAGTGCTCTTGGGCACTTATCTTCTAATCCTGCAAAAATATTGAATTACAAAATAGCTATCATAAGTATATATTATATCGTATAAATATATTGATTTTGATAAAACACGTTGAACGTGTTTTGTTTTGGCAAAAATAGCGACATTTAATAATTCCGCTATTCACGCCAAGTTTTCGTCGATATTTTAAAGCGATCAAAGACTCGGGTAACTGTGGTTGTTTCATCTCAGTTGGTGAGCTAGTAATAGATATTGATAAATATGCCCAATAGGTTTCAAGGTAAACGAAGGAACTGAAACGTTCCAGTACCAGTACATTATTATGTGCTTTTAATTATCCGTTTGATTTTAAATATTACTCTCAATAATAAGATAGGTATTAAAAATAATTGTGTTAAATCAACTAACTTTCCAGTAATTATAAGAACAGATTGAAAAAGAGTGTCATAGTATTAAAAAGGTCTTCAGTAGGAAGAACTTCTATGTTAAGTTACTTTGTTAGTTCAAGAGCTTCAAGTACTTAAGGCAGCGATACACAAAGCAATCTGAAAGAGACATGTAAAAGAGCCCTTAAGAATATATTTTTAAAATCTTAGTACCAAATTGAAGAGTGAAGGAAGAAGATAGTATTGAAGACAGTCAAGGGTCCAGAAGTTGGAGACACCTACCAGTGCCGTTGATGCCGGACGGGCGGATGCGGGCGTCGTACCGGCCCGGACCCAGGATCTGGTCGAGGATCTGTTTCTCCCTCTCCCTGAAGTTTATCTTCGCGTTCACGCATCTAAGGGACAAAAATATTACCAGTTGTATGTTGTGTGATAATTATTACGCTAATCTATTCAAGTCAATTACTGAGCCTAATTTCGCACATACATACTAGAGATCTCACACTAGGCGCAACTATCAAAGGCTTTGAAAATGTATTTTAGAAATAATTTGTTTTCTGAGCTCGTGCGTAATGGACCCGCTACGTCTACATTTTTTGTCCGCCCGCCTCCTAAGAGGGCTCAAACTGTAGATCAATTCAATCTCAATATTAAATTATGCCCGTTTCTTGAACTCGCGAGCTCAAAAAATAGTTGTTGGGAAATTCACGATGCAAGTCAGCGAAAAAATATTGAAATTTTGATAAATTTTACTAAATCTTGAAAAGTTACCTACAAATTTTGGATATTAAAATTGCACTTTGAAGGCCTCTAGCTGACGCACATTTTGGCATACCTATTACCCATCCACGTACCTCTCATATCTACGAAACTATGACGAAACTACAGGCAAATGTTACAATTTCATAAATCGGGGCACTATACTCGATCAACATAAACATTTTCAATGTTAACCTCTTCGCTCGCTTATGAATACGTCATATCTATCTACAATGCTGCCTTGGAGTGTACCTACTTTCGACATGGTCTTTGTTCCTTTACCTACCTATTTCTATAAAGTAATCTCTCAAATTCAATAAGAAACTACGTGCTCGTTCTTACTTATTAGTTCTTCTTAGTTATACGCCATGTTTAAAAAATATATTCTTCAGCGTGTTTATTGTTTCGAAGAGCCTATGCAAAAATATTCGAACCCGCCAACAAAAAGGTAGCTACTAGAAATAGTTCTGTTCGGAGAGTTGGTGGTGGGCGGCCCGGCGACTGCTTAATGACTACACACATATTTACGTCTACTTTACTTCTCATTCAATATCTCATGTCGTCGTTGCGTCTAACAAGCCGAGATATTTAATGCGACGAGTCTACGCACGCATTTTTAGGGTTCCGTAGTCAACTAGGAACCCTTATAGTTTCGCCATGTCCGTCTGTCTGTCTGTCTTTCTGTCTGTCCGTCCGCGGCTCAGCTCCGTGATGATTAGTACTAGAAAGCTGAAATTTGGTATGAGTATGTGTATGTATCACGCCGACAAAACGGTAAAATAAAAACAAAAAAAAAAAATTTTTTCGGTTTCCTCCCGTACACCTAAAGTGGGGGTGATTTTTTTTTCGTTCTTAAACTGGTGTGTGGGGTGTCGTTGAATAGGTCTTATAAAAATAAAAGGGGTCTCCGAACATTATTTTTTGATAAAGTCAGCAGTTTTGAAAATATTCGCTCCGAAACTAAAAAAATTGCCGTGGGGTGACCCGCCTTAGAATTGTCCCCCACCATATCGTCCCGTGGTTGCAGTAGAAGCCTGCTAAGGGAATAATAATAATAATATACCGGGAGATGGGCAGCAGCGTCTTCCAGAGACATTAAAAAAAAAAAAAAAAAAACTGCGCGCGCCAACCCGCCTGCCAAGCGTGGCGCGTATGGCAAAACCCCCTTAATGATAAGTCACATTAATACCAGGCCCCCAGTCTCCGGCAGCTCCGCTATCCCTGGCGGCCAAGGTAATGGCGGAGCAGGGGGTGCTAATAATCCCCGGACGAAATCCGGCTACCCATCCCCACGACGACTGGCCCTGGTAACACACAACATACGCACAATGAGGACTGACGAAAAGATTTGCGAGTTGGAAGAGGAACTGAGCAGGTTACACTGGGACATTGTAGGATTATGCGAAGTCCGTAGAGAGGGGGAGGAGTGTCGGGTTTCTCGTTCACAGGTCCCTCGTTAACAACGTTAACTACAATCGACAGTGTGTCGAACAGGGTGGTATACCTAATACTCAGAATATCCAAAAGATATTCGTTGAAGGTCATTCAGGTATACGCACCGACCTCGTCACATTCTGATGAGGAAGTAGAGGCTATGTATGAGGACGTAAGTAGGGCCATACATACTTCCAAAACCTACTTCACTGTTGTTATGGGGGACTTCAATGCAAAGTCAGGCAAGAACAGCGGTGATGAGTTGAGAGTGGGGCAATTTGGATACGGGCAACGGAACCCTAGGGGACAGAGGCTGGCAGACTTTCTGGAGAAAGAGGAACTCTTCATGATGAACTCTTTCTTCTAGAAACCGCCTCACAGGAAATGGACCTGGATAAGTCCCGATGGTTCCACGAGAAACGAGATTGACTTCATCATGACCGACAGGAAACGGATTGTCAGTGATGTGTCTGTGATCAATAGGGTAAAGACCGGCAGTGATCATCGAATCGTAAGAGGCACACTGAATATCAATGTCAAACTGGAAAGGTCCAGTCTGATGAAGTCTACGCTCCGACCTACTCGGGCCCATATTCAAAACCCCGAGAGCTTTCAACTCGAGCTCTCCAACCGCTTCGCTTGTCTGGAGAACTTTGTCTCAGTGGACGAGATCAACGACGGGCTAGTGGAAACTGTCCACACGGTAGGGTCTAAGTTTTTCAGACCCCGCCGTAAAGATAGACCTCAGAAATTGTCTGATCGAACCTTAAAACTCATGGCTGAACGACGCTCGCTACAGTTGCAGTCTCCCGATGACGCGAGGTCATATAGGCAGCTTAATAGACGTATATCGAAGTCCTTGCGACATGATCTGCGGCTCTTTAATACGAACCGTGTTAAAGAGACTATTGAGCAGAACAAAGGCTCCAAAGTGTTCGCAAAGGACAAGTCTATTGGACAAAGCCAGCTGACTAAGCTGAAACGGGAAGATGGCAGCATAGCGTCGACCAAAGCAGAGGTTCTAGGCGAGATCGAGAGGTTCTATGGTCAGTTATACACTTCAGTCGCAAAGCCCGTTGACAGCTTGGTAGGCGATCCAAGAGCCAAGCTGTCCCGACATTATACCGAAGACATCCCGGACATCAGTCTGTACGAGATTAGGATGGCCCTGAAGCAGCTTAAGAACAACAAGGCGCCGGGCGAAGACGGAATCACCGCAGAGCTTCTGAGAGCGGGTGGAACACCGGTACTTAAGGTCCTCCAGAAGCTCTTTAATTCCGTCTTGTCCGAGGACAAAACGCCTGAAGCATGGAATAGAGGCGAGGTGGTACTGTTCTTCAAGAAAGGTGATAACAGCCTATTGAAGAACTACAGGCCCATCACACTTCTAAGCCATGTTTATAAGTTGTTTTCGAGGGTCATCACGAACCGTCTCGAACATAGACTTGATGACTTCCAGCCTCCCGAACAAGCCGGTTTCCGAAGAAGCTATAGTACCATAGACCACATACATACGCTGCGGCAAGTTATACAGAAGACTGAAGAGTATAACTTGCCATTATGCTTAGCGTTTGTGGACTATGAGAAAGCCTTCGATTCGGTGGAAACATGGGCGGTGCTTGAGTCACTTCAGCGATGCCATATTGACTATCGGTACATTGAAGGGTTGAAGTGTTTGTATAGTAACGCCACCATGTCGGTCCGAGTTCAGGAGCAGAGCACAAAGGCCATTCCATTGAGAAGAGGCGTAAGACAGGGGGACGTTGTGTCCCCGAAACTGTTTACGGCCGTTATGGAAGACGCCTTCAAGCTCCTGGAATGGCAAGGACTTGGCATCAACATCAATGGCGAATACATCATTCACCTTCGGTTTGCCGACGACATCGTAGTCATGGCAAAGTCGATGGAGGAACTCAGCATGATGCTCGATGACCTCAATCGAGTTTCTCAACGGGTGGGCTTAAAAATGAACATGGACAAGACGAAACTCATGTCAAATGCCAAGGTTGTGCCCATCCCAGTTTCTGTTGAAAACTCGGTACTCGAAGTTGTTGACTCATACATCTACCTAGGACAAGTGGTCCAATTAGGTAGGTCCAACTTCGAGAAAGAGGTCAACCGCCGAATCCAACTCGGCTGGGCAGCGTTCGGGAAACTACGCAATGTCTTTTCGTCCGACATACCTCAGTGCCTCAAGACGAAAGTCTTCAACCAATGTGTGTTACCAGTGATGACTTACGGCACCGAAACGTGGTCTTTCACTATCGGCCTCATCTCAAAGCTCAAAGTCGCTCAACGAGCAATGGAGAGAGCTATGCTCGGGGTGTCTCTACGTGATCGAATCAAAAATGAGGAAATCCGTAGACGAACTAAAGTGACCGATATAGCTCACCGGATTAGCAAGTTGAAGTGGCAATGGGCAGGCCACATAGCACGCAGAGCAGATGGCCGATGAGGCCGAAAAGTGCTCGAGTGGAGACCTCGGACCAGCAAGCGCAGCGTGGGACGTCCACCTACAAGATGGACAGATGACCTTATAAAGGTCGCCGGAAGGCGCTGGATGCAGGTCGCTTCCAACCGGTATATATGGAAGTCCAAAGGGGAGGCCTATGTTCAGCAGTGGACGTCCTGTGGCTGAGATGATGATGATGATGAAAATAAAAAAAATTGTGCCCCCCCCTCTAACTTTTTAACCACGGGTCAAAAAATTATGGAAAAATTCATGAAAATGAGGCCTTATAAGTACTTTCAATGAAAACTATATTGAACAAAATCGGTCTAGCCGTTTTTGAGTTATCGCAAAAATTCATAATTTTCTTCAAAATGACGTAAGTGCCGCGCGGTGTCCCTACACTTCGAACGTTACACATATTGGGGGTCATCCATAAATTACGTCACACGTTAAGGGGGAGGGGGGGGTCATACCAAACGTGACAGTACATGTTAAAGGTACCTATAGCAAAAAAGCGTGACATGGGGGGGGGTTCAAAAAGTCGACATTTTGCGTGACGTAATATGTGGATGACCCCTTGGTTAAGTGCCATACTATATTAAAACATTTCGCTTAATCTGACGCGTATAATCGATAACTTCCAGAAGGTAATAAGTAATTACTGTTACTTTGGCGTTTACGACCTTTTTATAGAGCTTGAAATCTTTCTCGCAATTTAAGTCTTCCTCGTAATTGTCGTCTATTGTGAAGGATGGGCAACTACGGAACCCTACACTGAGCGTGGCCCGACATGCTCTTGGCCGGTTTTTATTTTACTCTATCTTTCTAGTCTGAAATTGATTGTGGATCGACTTCAGCCGCATTCTTATTTTCCACCGACATATATTTTTTAAGACGTTACCACAGAACTCCGTTATTTGTGAACTGATTTTAAAAACTCATTTTTTTTAAACCTTCTAAATGTGATTTGATCCAGAGCTGGAGAAAGATTTCAATTATTTCCCATCCTTCATGTTCATTGTGTTACTAAAGGCTTGATTTAACCAAATTAGAATTAATGTCAAGTTTATCTCGTAATCTCCGAGTAAGTCTTATTCCAGTTTGGTTGATTCCAGCCTTAGTAGTCCGTTTTCTATTGGGAATGCTTGTATGGAGAGGTATACAATTTTGAGTACAGCAATGCCATTTGGCACGGGTATTATACACGTCTACCTGAGCCCAAAACACCCGGTAGCCGCACTGAACACCGCGTCAGAAGGGGGGAGGGAGGGGTTCAAAATACAGTGCTCCCGTCGTTCAGAAAAAAAAATCTGGCGGATTAGTTTGGACCTTTAAGTCAAGTTTGGTGGCGTTATCCGGTAATTAGATGATGCCCGATTGATTACATGTGCCAGTTTTTTAGGGTCCCGTAGCAAAATATGACGCAATCCTTAAAATAACAAACTTTCAGTAATAACAAAATGTAAACAAACCCTTACATTTTCATATTTTTTGTATTAAACTTGGTATATAAAAAATACTATCCAAAAGCCAATTTAATAAAAATTCTAAAAACATTTACAATAAATATAAATTTGTCTATTTTCAATGAAAAATAAAATATTGAAAGTACTGCAACGTTCGTCAGCGCAGCGTAGGGAACGGCAAAAAGACCCGAATACTAAAGTAAAATAAGTATTACTAACAAAAAAAAACAGTCAAGTGCGAGTCGAACTCGCGCAACGAGCGTTCCCTGCAAATTTTAACCTTTCTCATCCCATCTTAACTGGTAGGACCCAGTTAAGTTAAGTTTGCACCTGGTACGTATGGCCCCGCGCATACAAATGAGGTGTAAACTTAATCCAAACGGGTAGTCCTCATATAACTTTTGAAAGCACATTTTTTTATGTTTTAATTAGAAATGTATAGTTTTCAGATAATTACCTGTACTGGTGGTATAAGACGACATTAGTTGCTAAATTTCATAGTTCTAGGTCAACGGAAAGTACCCTATATACTTTGATTCTCTTGAGAGTGGCGAAATATAAATATACGGCCGTATCTTTTTTTTTATTAATTTAGAAAATTGATTTTTTCATGACTTCAAGGGATTGTAGACTTGAGTATATGGTTTAAATTTCAACTTGATATCTCCAAGCGTTCCCGAGATAAGGATTTTGACACACATACGGACCGAAGGAAAACAACGTAATTATATAAGGTTTCCGTTTTATTAAATTGGCTTTTGGATAGTATATTTTATATACCAAGTTTAATTCAAATTCAAATTCAAATTCAAATTATTTATTTCGGAAAAAGATCCATATATTTTTAGTAAATACAGCTTAACATAAGGTTAGTACACACACAATGAAATATTGACATAATAAATAATGAACTATAATAAACAGCACTACACTTTGCTCACACTAGCTTTTTCTAGATGCACCATTTCTCGACATCTGTTGCTGCCACATGTAGGCTGTTCCAATGCTTTAGCAATGGTGCATCTAGCTTACCAGCCAACGTTCTCAGGATGCCATTGCCACTGTCAGTCATTCTCCGCATGAGCGACGCCGAAATATACAAAAAATATGAAAATATAAGGGTTTGTTTACATTTTGTTAGTACTGAAAGTTTGTTATTTTAAGGATTGCGTCATATTTTGCTACGGGACCCTAAAAAACTGGCACAGGTAATGAATCGGGCATCACCTAATTACCGGATAACGCCACCAAACTTGACTTAAAGGTCCAAACTAGTCCGCCAGATTTTTTTTTCTGAACGACGGGAGCACTGTATTTTGAACCCCCCCTCCCCCCTTCTGACGCGGTGTCCAGTCCGGCTACCGGGTGTTTTGGGCTCAGGTAGACGTGTATAATACCCGTGCCAAATGGCATTGCTGTACTCCAAAATGTCATACTGTTTCCCAATAGAAAACGAACTATAGTGAAACTTTATAATATTATTCATTCAAATTTCGAACTTCTCTGAACAACAAAGAAATTTGATTTGACCTTTATTCTAATATCAGTCGAGATGACGTTTAGTTCGAAATGAATTGTCAATTTGCATAATGTCGCACGTAAGTAAGATATCGAACGATATGATAGTTGGTGCCGACTCTAGTTTGTCTCTGAATTAAAAAAAAAACTATGACAGCTGCCTGAAAACTTCATTACCGCCATTACCGGGTAATATTTGTCATAATGTGCGACTCCTGAATGCAACATGGAGGGTTATGATATGTGGCTAGATAAAGTAGTGTATGTAACTGTACATAATTAGACATTAAAAAACTCGTGTGATGTTATTATGAAACTTGCCTTCGGCTCGTTTCATAAACCCACACTCGTGTTTAATGCCCTTCATTATGTACAGTCACATAAACTACTATTACAAAATACTGGCTAAAACAATTATTTTCTGTACAAAGCTATAATTAAATTACAATTCAATTAAACTAAACGGTGAAATAATAAATTATTCGCAATGTTGTTGGATTTGTTTTGGCATGCCGTCTAGTTCGGCTCGACGGACCGAATGAGATGAAAGCGGACAGAAATAACAAACTCTAACGTAATTACTGGTCAAACAAGCAAATAACTGAATCAGAAACGATTCCAAGAATTGGAACTCTGAATGTGCTTAAGAAAACATGCAGTACCTGAAGTGGTCTCACGGGTTATAAGAGTGTCCCTAATAGTAATTATAGGAAAATAGGAAATTAAATCGTTCATTTACATATTTGTATAACAATTGATACTTTTCAGAAAGGACAGACTGTTGCTCAGTACCTACTCATACATTATGAATTTATATTTTTTTTCTATTTTGTAAATTTGCATGTTTGAATTTTATATACCTATAGATATATAAAAATCCCAAACAAAATTTTATTCAGTTTCTTCAAATAAAATGTATAACATAATTTTTTACAAGTTTATGATTTATTACTTTATGCAAAGGAATCTGAGTTTATGTGTTAGGATAAAATACAATTTTCTTTTTCATTACAAATTCAGAAATAACACAATATATCCGGCGTTTAGTGGGCGAATTCCTCCGCGTCCTCACGCGACATTCTCTGTGGTTCGTTTTTGGCGCCAAACCCATGTTCCCGCCATTTGTCTATGCCCGCGATAATTTCCCGCGCATACTCACCCACATTTTTCACATTTATGACATGAGCGTGTTCGTCTGATGATAAACGTGGAATTTACCATGTGATTTATTTGACTGTTTGTCCGAGTTTTTTATTTATTGTTTAATCAATGTTACCAACCAACAAAAAAGTTAATATTCATTGTATTAAATTATTTAACAAGACAAGAACTTAAAAACGTGACACGAATAAAAAAAAATACTCCAAAAGTGTAATTCATTTGACGGTGAAACCCCCTAAAAACTATTTTTTTTTTTACATTTTTGATTGTTAACATATATTTTTGCTAGGAATTTTGGTATTTATGGATTAGCCATTATCAGAAAATTGAAGTACTTATTGTTCAAAAAGCACAAATATTTATATTAAGCGCTTGTACAATATTTGCGAGACATTTTTATTTATTTATCCCAGCTCCATTTATTAGTTCCGGCTCTGCCAAATGCCTTTGCCCAGTATGGGTGGGACAGTTTACAGTAAACTGACGGTAGAGATCAGGATTCCAGGAATCAAGTCCGGTACCACTGTATTACTGGTCCACCGTGTCAATCACTCCACCACCCCAACGCCAGGAGGCTTAACAGATTTTTGAAAAAAAATAAAATAAAACACAAAACACAAGGAAAACAGGTTCGATTCCCGACTTATTACTTAAAATAGGTACTACATACTTATACGTAGATCAATTAAAACAACAATGAAATGGCGTGCTTACGATATGGCCATCCAAGGTGAATTCTCTAACCTCCCTAATTGTATTACGAACTACAAAATAATCCGACAACAATTCTTTACGGGTTGGAGTCATCAAGGAAAGGAAATACCTTGCGATTGTGAGCCCGACATGAAACTAAAATGAGCGGGCGATTGTGTCCCGAACGACGAACTGCCCGTATCGGATAATTGTTGATTGTATCCAGCCTGCCATTTTGTATTTACCTTGGGAACTAGGGAAATATTAATGTGTCTGCAAACTTTTATGATGAAAGCGAATTTTTAGGGTTCCGTAGCCAAATGGCAAAAAACGGAACCCTTATAGATTCGTCATGTCTGTCTGTCCGTCTGTCCGTCTGTCTGTCCGTCCGTATGTCACAGCCATTTTTTTCCGTAACTATAAGAGCTATACTGTTGAAACTTGGTAGGTAGATGTACTCTGTGAACCGCATTAAGATTTTGATGCAAAAATAAAAAAAAAATAATAAATATTGGGGGCTCCCCATACTTAGAACTGAAACTCAATTTTTTTTTTCATCATACACATACGCGTGGGGTATCTATGGATAGGTCTTTAAAAATGATATCGAGGTTTCTAAAATATTTTTTTTCTAAACCGAATAGTTTGCGTGACAGACGCTTCCAAAGTGGAAAAAAGTTGGTCCCCCCCCCTCTAACTTCTAAAATAAGAAAATGAAAAATCTAAAAAAAACATATGATACATTACTATAAAAGCTACCAACGAAAATTGTTTTGAACGAGATCTAGTAAGTAGTTTTTTTAATACCTAACTTTGCACCTAATTTATATGGGGCGCTATACATACCAGGTGCAAACTTAACTTAACCACCTAGGGATGGAAAGTGTTTGTACGGAACCCTCGGTGCGCGAGTCCGACTCGCACTTGGCCGGTTTTTTTGGTTGGAGGTTTCTGCGAAATTTTCGGTATATTCTGCACATTAGGTATATGTAGCGTAAGCTTTAAAAACTCTTTCTCTGTAGAGGTAGGTACTGGTAGGTATTTTGTGTATATTTTCTCAATGGGACCTCTTGTGACAGCTACCTACGCTTGTTTAAATAACGTCTTGAGAATACTATAAATTGACACCCCATTGTAAAAAAAACAGTAATTCTTGAAAGTGTAGTGCACACCACAGAGGAAGCCCTAATAAATCGAAAAACGACCACATTAACTCATTTATTTTATAATAATATTAATGCGCCTAAACACAAACATTATAAATTATAATATTATGTATTACTTTGATTGCACCTATTACTCGAATAACATATGAAATACCATCAAATTACCATGATAGGTTTTATTTCCTATGTTATTTTATTTGTTTGTTACAACGTGTTGACGCGTCACACATTTACAAACGCTTGTAGTAGAGTTGCTAAGCCGCGAAATTGTGCGCATCGGGTTACAAGCATGAAATTTCTACCACACATGGAACGTTCTACGGTGATTATTTTCAGATGTGGAGGGAAGTCAGATTCGTCCCCTGTGTGGTGGGAGAGCGGAGTGAAGAGGACCAAGTACTGTTCTTTTTCTTTTTTTTATTACAGATCAGTTAAGGCTATTAGGGCTTGCGCGACATCGTTTTCGTGTAAAATAGATATCAGCTATTAATTTTTCATGTTATTTAAGAATAGTTTCATATAAAAATTTGGGTTTATTGCCGAAAAGGTAAAAATCACAACAAGTTTTTTTTATTCAGGACGATAAATTAGTTATCTATCCTGAATATTTTCAATTTAAAAAAATATTACTAAACAGCAAAACTAATCTTGTTTTTAAAAATGTATACATATTGGGCACATCTGATACAAAAAGTACCTTGAAAAATTTTTTGATGTTAAGCTTAGCCTGCGTGTTCTAGTACATTTTGCTAAGTCGCGAAATTGTGTACATCGGGATACAACCACGAAATTTCTACCACAGATAGAGTATTTTGCGGTGATTATTTTCAGATGTAGAGGAAAGTCAGATTCATCCCCTGTGCGGCGGGAAAGTGGAGTGAAGAGGACAAAGGAGTCCTCTTTTTCTTTTTATATTACTGATCAGGTAACGCTAGTAGGACTTGTGTCGTGTCGTTTTCGTATAAAACAGATATCAAAAATTAATTTTTCATCTTATTTATTTATATTACCGTATAAAAATATGGTTGTATTTCCGAAATTGTAAAAATCACAACAAGTTTTTTTTATTCAGGGAGATAAATTAGTTATATTTCCTGAATATTTACAACTAACAAAAATATTGCAAAATAGCAAATTTAATCTAGTTTTTAAAAATATATAAATATTGGGAACTCTTCATACAAACAGTAACTTAAATAAATTGTTGATATTGAAATTAGCCCGTGTGCTCGTGATACATTAGCAAAAAAATATTTTGTTTTAATTACATTAATTTGTTTTCTTAGGACGTATATAGTAAATATTACATGTAAAGCATGTTAAAAATCATTATTTAATGTATTTAATGAAGCGAAATAGGATGCGTTCGGAGATTTACGTTGGTTACGCCGACTTAAAGATATATTTTAAGCTACTGTTTGTATGAGAAGTGCCCAACATGCATATATTTTTAGAAACCAGATTAAATGAACTTTTTGAAATAATAATAATAATTAGAAAATGTTCACGAAATTGAACTAATTTACCTCATTGAATAAAAAAACTTGTTGTGATTTTTACCTTTTCGGCCATTACACCCATATTTTTAAAAATAACTATACAAAAATAACATAAAAAATGAATTTCTGATATTTGTTTTACACGGAAACGATACCAAACACGTCCTGGTAGACTTAACTGACCAGCAATAAAGAAATAAAAGAGGGATACTTGGCCGTATTCACTCCGCTCTCCCGCCTGACAGGGGACGAATCTGACTTCCCTCCACATCTGAAAATAATCACCGTGGAACACTCTATCTGTGGTAGAAATTTCATGCTTGTAACCCGATGCGCACAATTATGTTAGAAAACAGCGGACTAACAACTCTACTATTGTATCTGTAAGCAACCTGGAGAAATAAGCAGTAAGTGCCCTGCACTAGTGTCATATGGAGTTACTGCCTACCTTTTTCACTGGAATTTGGGCGAAATACGAGATTTTTTTAAGTTGATTTTACTTTTCATATATTTTATCATAAAATAAAGTAATTTAAAATATTCAACACAGAAGCTGAGGAAGAACCTAAATGAATAACTCAATGTTTTTCGTGTCAAGTTATATTGTTACTTTTCAAAAGGCTGTGATTTTTCATCCCGTTGTCATTTATCTATCACGCACCTCTGATGTTACTGCTAGATTGGTAGTATTGTTATGTACTCACTCTGAAAGTTGTATGAAGCAGAGGACCAGCAGGCAGAAAAAGGCGGCGCATGATGGCCGCGAGACGTCCATCCTACGTCTGGAACAAGCCACGGAATAAATATTAAATAAATTACGTACAATAGGGGATCCTCTTCTTTTATAGAAAAGGACTTCAGCGAATGACAATTTTTTCCGCGGAAGTCATATATTTTTTTGACATCTTGAAAATGGTAACCTATTAGGTTAGATTTGGTTTGTGTTACAACACTCCGAAATAGTTTGTGTGTTTCAGAAAAAAAATATGAACTGGAAATTCGATGGAACGTTTGTCGTATAAAACAAAAGTAAACCGTACAACAGACATACATATAAGTATACGACTATCATTATGATAATCACTGTTATCCAGATTTAGGTGGTATCCCCGCGCTACATTCAGACGATAAGGGAATCTGGTTTTATCTAACTGATGCAATATAAAGAAGGGCTAAGGGAGAACGGGCTCGGGCGCAGTCCGTGGTGATTTCACTAATTCAATTGTCTGTAAAATCTGACAGTACCTACTGTCAGATTTTACAAATGTGACTTAGTCAGTTTTTCCCCTTAGCCCTCTATTGTACAAGCGAAGTCGGCAATCGAACGGCACTTGTCCGCGACAGCTCTAGTGTTTATTTACTTACTAGTAAGTACGGCCTAGGCCGTCTGGAATGGAGAGAGAAGTGTGTATTTAAAATAGAACAAACAACTTTATTCTTCTTCATTAGAACTAGAAGAAAATAATTGCTTTTAGGTAAGCCATACGCGCTATGCGCAGGCTGCGTAGCCTGCTTTTCAATCATCAAGTGATTGCCAGTCAAAGTAAGCCTTTTTTTGAGAACTAGCTCGAAAGCAAGCAAACGACAGTATCTATTAGAGCGTGTTTCGGGATTCCTTCGAAGAAAAAAATTACAAATAATTTTTCAGAAGCTATGATGCCCATCCGGTGGTTCCCAAACTTTTGTAGTCCGCGGTGCCCGGTTTGTATTTTGTCTCGGCGCCCTAGCCGGGAATAGGGTACCATGATACCTAAATGGACTCTACATCTACATTCCGAAGAAGAGTAAGTAAAGATGGGCGCCGCGGCGCAGTGTTCGGAAAACCCCGCACTAACCTCGTCCTGCCCAGTGTTCTCAATAAAGAACACATTGGACTTAGTGGTTCCTGCCCAAGGTTTTTTATTTATACTTCAGGATTCTGCCCAACGTTCTCAATTAATCACATATTCAAATTTGGCGCCTGGAGTCTAAAATTTTCGTGATTTGCGGTTTTATTTGCTTGTTTCTGATTGGTAAGAGTATTGGCCAATACTTGGTCAAGGCCTTGCATCGAAGTTCTTTGAACTCCACGATCAGTGTCACGCCAAGCGTCCAGGATGCCACATCTTCGCTAAAGAGGTAAGTTTGATCCATAGTTATCTTAGTAATCGTGCATGTTTTTTCAACAAATACCAGATTAATTTAAGCCGGAATAGTTCTAATTTATAATTAATAGTTTATTTTTGTAATTTAGGTTATTTTCGATTTTTCAAGTCCATTTTTCGAAATGTGTGATTTATTGAGAACATTGGGCAGAACTGACTACTGTTTTTTGTTATAGCACTGATTGATCGAGTCGAAGGATTGAAGGTGTGTTAAGTCAGATAATCAGAAATGTTATGCCAATAGCAATTAAAGATGATGAAGATCACTAACGACGGCGAAGAAGATACACATTATACGCCGCCGCGTCGTCCCCCGATAAACCCTAGTGAGACCAGTACAGATACAGCAGCTGAGACTGATGAAGGACCTATACCATTTTCGCTGAGGTCAATCTATGAAGCAGGTAGATGTGACAGTGGTGGACGCGGTCGCAGACGTGGTGGTTGACGTGGGGATACGTAGTGGACAAAGTGGTGGCAGATGCAGTGAAGGCAGAGGACTCCAAGCTCAACTAACCCGTGCGTCATTAAGTTTTTAAGTTTATTTGTTAAAAAAGGGACCTTATATGATGTTTTGTTAGAAATTATGCCCATTAGATGCCATTAACAAGTCGTCAGTTGTTATTTTCAGTGATCTCAACCCTTTTTTTACTATTAAAATACTATAAAAAGTAAATTTGCTTTATTTATTATCTCGCAACTGCTAATTAAAGAGTACGTTATAATCAATTCTTAAAAAAGAACAAAAGATATATACTCCTAAACTGGCTCAGTCTATCAAATACATACCCATTATGACCTAAAACATAATGAAAAAATCTGGCTTACCTTTAACACAACAATTTCAATAAAAAAGGTGTTGGGCAGAACCCATATAAATAAGAATTACTTAATTAAGAACATTGGGCAGAAACGGGATGACTATCGAAAAATGCTTGGGCAGGACGAGGCTAAAGCCCAACAGTTAATATCTTATAAACAGGCATTTTTTCATCGAAGGCTAAAAATAGAGGAAAGTAAACGCGTGCCCTAATTGTTTGCTTAGCAATAATTAAATAAGTACGGGAACCTTTCACCCCCTTATTGCTACCGTTCACCCCAATTCCCGTAGACTCGTTAGCAAGTGGGTCGAAGCTCGGCGCTGCATTATAAATAAAGTGCAGCGGACGTCGACGTTGGACGCGCGCCATCGTGTCTGTGCCGGGAGGAAACCCACCTTTTCTGCTATGCATCTATTCATTTCCGCATTCAATATAGATGTTTATTTTGCGAGGTGAAGCAAGGAAAGTAGGCAATTGCTGGCTGAGTATAAATTTTAAACGGACTACCTAGGGAGTCCGTTTAATACGAAGCCAGCAATTGCCAATGAGACAAATATAGTGATTTTCTGAAAAATAATGGAAGAAAAAAACTAAGTACCTACAGATAAGTTATTAGCCACTATGTGTCAAAACTCTTCCGAAAACGCTATAAGCTATTTGATACAACTAAAAACTAAGTCGTAGCTACTGATCTTCGGTTTTGGCTGTTTAGGACCTACGCCTTTTATTATATGGCCGTTTTTAATTTTTAATAAATTTGTACCTCGATAAATACAGGAATTTCATACAACGTTATTGTTGAGCAAACCGAGCCAGCTATAGATTTTTTTTTTGAGTGACCATAAACTAAGCATCTCGTATCTTGATTTTATATCAATAAAGTCAACATTCCCGACAATTTTTTTTGGAAAAACTTTTTACACATCTGTGATGTGTGTAAGTATAGTCGTGTTTCGCGCATAGATAAATGATAATGATAAGGCACCCGTCACTTCTTGTCAATTATGTTAGCGCTTGAGTCATTATGATTATTTTAGAATATTTGAGCAAATTTCTCTATTGCTCTTAATTAAAAAGTAAGTCAGTTGTGCCGTGGCTTCCCCGGGCATTTCTTTGACGGTATGTAAATATTTCATATGTAATAAATAATATACAACAAAACTACAAAAAAACTACAGAGATAAACTACGCTAGTTTAATTTTTTTGTAGAAACAGAAATTCTTCAGCGTTTGCTTCTCATATCTCAGTTATTTACTGCATCTTTTCATCACTGTATTCTTAAATTAAATCTTTGCTTTAGAATGTGAGTTTAGTAATGTTTTGCCAAGAACATTTGCGAGGAACAGGTGGTAAAAGTTTTTTTTTTCTATTTTTTTTTTAAATGGCAACCGGTCACTGTTAAGCGACCATTACTGCCAATGTCTCGTTGCCAATCGCACTAGGCGACTAGATAGAGGATTGATACCACGTTGTACGGTGAGTTGAAAAAATCGTGCTTTTTGTAAAGTGATAGCGCTCACATAAAAAGCTTATCATAAACTCATTAAATTTTAAAACCTATTTCAGATGTTAATTTGTCATAAAATATAAATGAAGCTTTTAAGTAGGTACATTTCTGCTACCTTTTTCAACTGCCAGGATATATAATCATATCATTAGGGTATTGTGAATAAAATGAGCTCGGAATAATATTGTAAATGAGCAGGCAGGTGGCGAAACCGTGAGTAATGACCGGCGTGACATATAGATGTCGCTTTAATTACTCTTGGTAGACTTGTCTAATTGTTTTGGACGGGCAGTCTGTCATGCGTAAAACTCGCTCTAGGTGAAGCTTTTAATTATAATTGTTTTGGATAACAGTGACAACCATCACTAATCCTTTAACTCCTTTAACTATGATTTTTCTGTCACTGTTTTGTTTTTCGTTAGATTTTTTTTTATCACAGCACATACAATTTTCTTAGAATTTTTATATGCGTTAATAATGCTACGTTAGCTTACTATATGTAATTTTTTAACCGAATCCAAAAGAGAAAAGGTCCTCAATTGTTTGTTACATTCAGAACTTCGACATTTATGAACCGATTCGGAAAATTCTTTGGATAGAAAAGATTTGGTGTAGATCCAATGACGAGATCCATATTCCTCAAAGACTATAGACACATCTATTTCGGTGTTTTTTTAGTAAGTAACTCGTTCAGTAATTGTCTTTGGAAATACGATTTCTTCTCGTTAAAGTCGGTATATTTCTATTTTTAAGAGTTATGGTATAAATCCGCTTAGTTCACTTCAGGCTACCCAAATAGTTACTTTTCTTACTTTTATCCTACAATGAGTTGCGCTGGTAATAAATCCTGCACGCGTTTGATCTAAACGAGGTTATTAAAAAAACATGAAGCAAGTCTATGATGGTTGCTTTGATCACGCGATAAATAAGTGAGAAAGCATCCATCACGTTTTGGCAAAATGCAACAGTGTGAATGACAGATGACGGATGCTTTAACACGTGATAAACACAACCATCATAATAATTATAGTCTGTACTTTTAGGTATTTAAAAATATGTAAACAAACCGGAGCTGTCAAATTGACAGCAAGCAATGGCGAATGTCAAAAAAAACACGTAAGGTAGGTGTTGTACTTTAAACCTTTGACTTTCTATTTTAGTCGTGTTATTTCCAGCCGTGCATGCAGCCTTGCGTTTTAAACCTCTGCAAATTTAGGTACTTTTTATTGACGATTTAATGAGAAAAAAAAACTTATTTAATGTGATAAAAATAAGTTTGTATTCGTGAATTTGTATATATTATATATATAATATATTCGGTAAAATTAAGCGATAACACAAACATATTATTTAAATTGAACGGACTGCAGTAGTGACGTCAATCATTATATAATATAAAACAGGAACCAAACGTTATCTTGTAAAAAACCCTTTTACAATCTTTTACATAGGCCCGCAGAGATAGGTACACTCTCCGAATTTTTTTTTCATTCTTCATAAACATATTCGCTAAAATGTGGTATAGTGAGCCGTGCACTGAAACAATTAGGTACCCACCACTTCACTTGGGATTAATCGTGGTCATTACATGACACGACACGTCGAAAAAGATCGCATGAACAACTGCCATTTGAAGCGAAGTTGCGCTGAAACTTTGCTAATTGTTACCTCGCCTGTTTTTATATTATTAGTTTGTTAATAAAGATTCGACGTGTTTGCGTCAGAAAAAAATTAAAACAAGTGCTAAAATATGAATGCCAAAAATAAGTACATGCAACACCTATCAACAATCATATTTTATATCCAAGTAACAAAAATTGGTACTATAAAAGTCCTGGGAACGTTTTTGGACGTGCTAAATGATTTGATTTTCTTGGTTATAACATTTCATTTTTCAAATATAACGCCATTTTGACATCATGACCCCGCCTGAGAGAGATAGGTCATTGACCGTGATCTGGAAAGTAAATATTGCAGCAGTCACGTATCTTCTTATAAAACATCAGTGTCTATCGATAGAAAAAAATAAGACAAAGGCAAAAATGTTACAAAAGAAGTTAAGGGTTCGTTTTATTTTCTATTTTCGTAATCGTAAACAATGTTTGCTATTTAATACATCAATACATTAGGTAACTATCTATTCAATATGTACAAAATGTTAATAAATATTAATATTACACATATTCTAATTTATTTATAGAAGTACTTAAATATGTTTTCCTAAATAGGCGTGGTTTTTGTGGCAATGAACTGCTAAGGCTCCGTCCACACTTGTATCATTTCGCCGATCCGATCCCCGTCGCGTATCTTCACCGCGTATCATGAACGGTAAGTGTGGACGTCGCGCCGTCGCGATCATGCAACGCTCGCGCGAAATCCATGTTGATACGCGTATCTTCAGTACCCCACACACTCGCGATCACGAAAGCATTGCATGATCGCGACGGCGTGACGTCCACACTTTCGTTCATGATACGCGGTGAGGATACGGGGTGAGGATCGGCCGTGATCCATCTCGAGTGGGTTTTTGCCCGATCATCAAAGGCGCTATTTGAGTCATCGATCCACGCTGCGGTCATTGGTTCTTAATCCTTAATCTTTACGATAGTTAAAAAATACCATACCACTGATGGACTGTCTACTTTGTTAGGCCTTTCCATGCGGCGTCTTCCGGCACGCGGTTTCCACTCGAGAACCTTTCTGCCGCACGCCATAAAACAAACACAGTCATACGAAGGCCATGTCTCCGTGAGCGGGTGCCTTAATCGAAGGCCTCCCCACGCGGCGTCTTCCAGCACGCGGTTTCCACTCGAGAATCTTTCTGCCGCATTATGTATTATAAAACGAGCACAGTCATGTGCTAAATCTCCATGAGCAGATGACAAAAATGAAGGCCTTCCTCGCTGCGACTTCCGGTACACGGCCCCCACTCAAGAATATTTCTGTCCCAAGGTTCAGTGAGCGATCTCAGCGGGCGACATTTTTAAATGGGACGCAACTCCGCACAGAACAACGATCACAAACGAAATGAAATGTTCGGCGAAAACGAAATGCCAAAATGATCGGGGCGGTGATACGGTGCTACGATACGGATAGCGTCCAAACTACTGCACGCCGAAATGATCGGTGCGGCGATACGGTGCTACGATACGGATAGCGTCCAAACTACTGCACGCCGAAATGATCGGTGCGGCGATACGCAACGAGGATACGATACGGCAAGTGTGGACGCGTTTCTTCGCGCGACGGCGCAAATGATACGGAGTGCCCGCAGTGAGCGTCCAAACAGCACGATACGCGGTGGAGATACGCAACGGGGATCGGATCGGCGAAATGATACAAGTGTGGACGGAGCCTAAGGCGGCTAGATTTCTTGACAGCCTTTTGTTTTTGAACCCCTGCTGACTTCTTTAATCGCACGAACGAAACGCACGCCGTTTAGTTGTGATGAAGTTGCACAAATTAGAGCCCGCCCGCGGCGCCCGAACACGCGATACGGCTGTATGACACATACCTGTGCCGTATTTTACTTTTAAAAAGTTACTTTAGTCTATGGTTGACGATAATTTTCTTCGGCGCCGTTTCCAAAGGCATAATATATGGCATGCCATGAAGGGCGAAAATGAAGAATGAACGAATAGGAATACAACAAAATTATCTTTACGTATTGCAGTTTTACAATAAATTATTTTTTTATTTTCATTATTAATTCATAGTCTTTAATAATTACGAAAAGCTGATTCAACCAAAAAAATGTATTTTTATCGAACCTACTCACAAACGAGAATCAGCTGAGCACCTGTAGGCGAGAACAGCCGGAAATCGTAACAAACAAACACTAAGTTTTTTTTTTGGCGAAGCTGAAGCGTTCCCGTTCACTCACTCAACTCGGCCAATATACTGAATTGAATTTGATGATATTCTCGACCATTATTATTGTTACATAATTTGTAAATGATGATGAATAATTTATGGTTACACGTAAGCTTTTATTGTACACTAGCTGTGCCCCGCGGTGTTACCCGCTCATCCCACGGGAACACTAAATTTATTCGGGATGAAAAGTATCCTATGTCCTTCCCCGGGACTGAAACTATCTATATACCAAATTTCATCTAAATCGGTTCAGCGGTTTAAGCGTGAAGAGGTAACAGACAGACAGACAGACAGACAGACAGACACACTTTCGCATTTATAATATTAGTATGGATAGTGTACTTCTGAACCTCTGCCAAATGAATCAGATCCATGTATATCTCAATATCCACCAAAAATTGTTTATAATAGTTCCATACCCATCAATATTGAAATAAAATATTGCACTGCAATGCTAATGGATTAATTCTCTTTATTAATATTTATCTCGCCGTGTGCCAAAAACTGGCTATAAGTTTCCATTTCAATATTTAAAGAAAAAACATGGCACTGCAAATTTGCTAATGGATTAATTCGCTTTATGAAGTGCCAACTGCCAAGTGCCAACTGTCTAGTAGCATCATGTCAGTCAAGCAAGCGCCACTAGGTACATATACTACGTACTGCGAGTACAGTATAATATTAGATTCTTGACTATCGATCTTTGATGATTAGATTAGATTGATTTATTTCACAATATAAAATGTCAGTATAAATTACGCTAAGACAATTTATATGCATTAAGTAATACGATCGCCATAAAAATAAAAATGAGATATAATAATAGGTAGTAAAAAACATAACAATTAATTGGAACAACATTCATAATTCAGTTACATCTGGTTGAAATATAAGAATATCTCCTTAAGGGATTGTCAACATTCTTAAAATCGATGTTGTTTAGTAATTCATTATACTATAATATAGAACCCTCGGTGCACGAATGCGGCTCGCACTTGACAGTTTTTCTTTTTCAACTGAAGCGCCCCACTATTATTCTTTATCTACACTATTTATTATTCACTATCTACATATTTGCCACCTTATATATTTCTTGTATTTGAAATAGGTATACGAAAAGATAACATCGGTACTTAACAAATTCATAATGACATAAGCAATTAGGCCAGTAGGCTTGTAGAAAATGTAGAGTTGTTTGCGTTATGGTGGCTATTTCATACCCGTAATTAAGGAATAAAATTGCCTTCAGCGGTATTTACCTATCGCAAAGGCCGGGGAATAAAAGTGATGATGAACTTTCAATACATTTTCATGTTAGTTAGCTAGTAAGTTTACTACATAGATAATTTAAGGAAACTTTATTTTCCTATATATATATGTGTGTGTTAAGATAAAAAAGATGTTCAAGTGCGAGACGGGTTCGCGCACCGAGGGTTCCGTATGAACTCTAAAAGGACTGCATATTGCTGTAACGAAAATATAAACTGTACTGAGCGACAAACTTTGTCTGTTGGAAAACTGATTTACTTACGTACTTGAAATAAAAACTATATATTTTTTTATTTAATTACAAATGTGCAATTAAATAAACCAATTTAAACGGATTATATCGCGTATATTAATTATTTGAGCCTCCCTGACGTTTCAGTACCTTTACAGATACCGTTGTCAAAGGTTGACTGAGAAAAACACAATTTTTCTCTGTCAAAGTTACATTTGTGCAAAGTACCCATTTTGTAAATATTAATTTAAAATAAAAGTGTTCATACATGCCAGATGGGCCTAATGGGTAAAGACAGTTACACATGTGCCAGAAGGGCATTTATTATTTTATTTGAAATATCTACCAGCGGTTCACTAAAGGCTTACTGAGGAGAAAGAACCGCCAAAGAAAACTCCCAGATTGCCTTATTTATTACTATGAAATACTTTTAAACAAAAACTCTATATGTACTACTTTTAACACTAATTTGTTTTACACCGTTCGAGGCCCAAGGTTTCCAGTCTTGTGTCTGCAAATGTGCAATTTTCAGATCTTTATATATCTATTCTATTCTGTTTATGTATGCGGATATTTACCTATATGCGTACTTGTTTTCTGTTGGTATCTAATTATGTGTTCCCTTCGCCTTCTGCTGCATGTACTGTAAGTATATAAGTTTAAGTTTCATCAATTTCACTACCCAAAGGTTGTCTGGAAGAGATCGCCTTTAGCGATAACCGCCTGTTATCTACCGTTATTTATAAATCGAATTTGATTCATTTTGTTTTTGTAAACTTTATTGGTGTGCAATAAAGTATCGTTGTATTGTATTGTATATATTTTAGAAGCCGTACCTAGTGAGTAAATAGAGAATAATAGATATAAAGTAATAATGCTGTTTTGCCAGGTATATCCTCACGTTGGGTATGATTTAACCACGATTCGAGTGGCGTATATAATTTTCCATTGTGTTTTCTCGGTACAGGCCCGAGTGAAGTTAATGATCCCCAGTACAGGCCGGTGAGTTATTGATCAGACCGGCGGGTTAGAGAACTTTCATTTATTGCGAGTACTATCAAATGCAGAGACTGGATTTAAGAGGGTCGTAAGATATTGAAAACGGGTACATTATGTTTGTGTAGGTAAAATATTACGATTTGTTTTGTTTTCGTTTCAATTTCTTGTGTACTTTTTTCTTTGCCCTTATATTGACTGTATGCCTCATGGCTAAGTCCACCTTTTGTACGATAAGTTTTCCCTTGTGCAATAAGGATTAAATAAATATCTGTTCACTCGTACATAGGTACGCGTACGACGATATATTATTATATATCTAGATAATATCAATCGCTTTAGAGTCATAATAATGTGACTTGTGTATTTAAAAAAATATCCTAAATTAAAAATCTAAAACACCCCCGACGCAAGTAGCTGGTCATCATGAGACCCTCATTCAATGAGTGACATAGAAAATGCTACTAAAACTGAACATAACTACAAAATTGCTGAGCAATATTGGCTGAGATCTTGTCACTTGTTCCAATTAAAGCTAAATATCTTGGAAACTATTGGTTCTATTTCCACCAAACTTAGCTAAGAACTATCTGGACAGATTATTTCGATAAAAAAACGCACTCAAATTGGTTCATCCGTTAGGGAGCTGCGATGCCACAGACAGACACAGATACACAAATACACAAATTAAAGTTATACCGCTTTTTCGTCGGGGGTAAAAAAATCTGCAGGCGTTTTTGGATCGCGAATACTAAATCGGGCATATTTTAAATACAGTTATTAGTCGTCATGATTAAGGTTACCTCATGAGGATTCAGAGGAAGCGAGAAAGACCCATTAGGCTCGGGGGTTATGACCTCCCTGGGCTGGGTCTAGGGGGGTCATGACCTTCGGGTGTAGATAACTTTTCAGCTATGGAACTCCTGGCACAAATACTGCCCTGTGACCTTTCCTACTGACCCGAAGATCGGATCCGCAGAATTCTCTTCACTGGCCCTTGGTCAACATTATCATTTCCCCCCCATTTCTAAACAAGCACTAAATACACTAAATAACGACCAACACGTAAATATTTGTACCACTAAGTCTTAAAGGCACGCGAAAATTGAATCAAGGCGGCCATGTCACCGGAAATAGCGCCGGAAGCGAGCACATTAGCGCCGCCTGGCGGGAAACTGCGCAAACAACTTGGAGCTTTTAAAAAGTTTCCACGGTAACTGTATTGTTTGCTATTTGGTACCTTTGAGGGCGTTGAAACGTTAGTTTAGGGGAAATGAGGAGGTGAAAACTTGAATCATAGTGCGGGAGAAATACAATATTATTATTAACACGCTTTTAGTATGTAGGCATGCTAAGTAATTATGGAATCGAATTTTTGGAGTCAAATTTCATCGACTTTTGACTGTCTTAAAGAAAATCAAATAATATCTTGTATTGCTATGTAAAATATATACAAAGATCAACACGCATACAAAACTTTCATCGTGCTCGTACGTGGTTCACACCAGGACTCGAACCAACAGAAACACGCTTACCCTTTCAATTTCCACATCAGTCTCGATCGCTGTACCTACTTTAATTTTCAAAGGTATTTAAGCTTAGCGCCATCTATGAAATTGAGAACATATATTAGGTACACATGTTCACATTTCATTGCGCTCCTTTTACAGCCGGGTCAAATTAACGAAGAGATGACGCTGTTGTTACTAATATCACAGAATAAAGACACTACAGAAGCCGCACTCTTTTGTTAATTGCCGCTTTTGCAAAAGCATTAGCCTACTCGTATCTGATTGGCCATTTTTAATGACGTACGACGCTGTTGGTTCTAGCTTCTTTGGGGCGTGTCATACTCCTAGGGTTGCCTACATTAGGAAAAGGGAAACTACTTCTCTGTGTCTGTAATTATTTTAAAAGCTACTTTTAACAAAATACGTTCAAAATAAGAGGGACCTAGCGCGATCTTTATAATGATGGGCTCTAAGAGTGCCTTCTGGATCTTTGGATCATTAACAACGTTAAACCATTAACGTAAACATGTGCGGTTTTTTGTTTTTCGAACCATTTTGATTAGCATTAAGATCCAGTATTATAAAATTGACCGGATTTTGTATCCTTGAAGTGCTTACTAGATCTCAGGACTGGTTCAACGCAGACACGTGCAGTTTTCGTATTCTGATTCACTTTGATGAGCAAGTAGAGAATGTGTTTATATTATTTAAATGCATTTTTCAAATTTTTATTTTAGCTTTTGGAAGTTAGTAGAATGAAACATTTTTATTTATTTTATTATTGGTTTTACACCCGTTTTACATCAGTGATTGATTCAATCGACGACGATCAATGACAATAGGTATGGTTTAATATTTGTATACATAGAAATAAGCCCGTTTCTAGGGGCCTTTTATGTTCTGGGATTATTACATTTTGTTTGTTCGATATTTTTCGAAGTTGAGCGAATTTTGAAAATCCAATTTCATATTCTGACTCGGATAGCCCAAAAGCCCCCCGATACCGAGTTTTAACCCCCTAGGAGTAATTTGAAAATTACAAAAAAAAAATGTCACAATTTTGTTTTTTTTTTCACGACTGTACTCGTGTGGGGGTCCCCTATGACATTTGTTTGAGCCCTCCTACCCATTTTCAGCCGTTTACGAGATACGGCACCCTTAAAAAAAATCTCCATACAAATCTTGTTGTTTCGATATTTTCCGACTTTGACTGAATTTTCGGACACCGATTTCAGATTCATATTTGTGAGCCTCAAATGCCCGCCGATGCCGAGTTTCAGCCCCCTAGCACCAAATTGAAATTTTGAAAAAAAAAACCATTCGCCATTTTGAATTTAATTTGGTTCGCTAATTTTCACATTCATAAGCGAAGTCGAACAAGACACAGCGCGCATCCTGTGCGCTAAACGCAGCAATGTGGTCTAAATCTGTTTGTTCGTGAACGTGATGTGGAGTTTGTGGACACGTCCACACGCGCATTGCATTGTAGTAGTGTACCTATCGCAGCGCGGTTGTATGAAGCTTAGTCTCTGTTCCGTTTCTTTAGTCATGTGGAACCAGTCCTGAGATCCAGTAGGCACTTCCATGATCCATCATCGTCAATTTTATTATACTGAGTCTAAATGTTCATTGTAGTGCCGCACATGTCTGTGTTGAACCAATCTTTAGATCCAGTCCATATTTTCAGGGCACATCATGAAGTCTATTTTATGATACTGGATGTAAATGCTCATTAAAGTGAGTACAAAAACGAAAACCACACTAGTCTACGTTGAACCAGTCCTGAGATCCAGTAGGTACTTCCATGATCCATCATCAGGTCTATGATACTGAAGTCCAAAAGTTCATTGTGGTGAATCGAAATGTAAAAACCGCACATGTCTGCGTTAAACCAATCTTGAGATCCAGTCCCTATTTCCAGGGTCCATCATCAGGTCAATTTTATGATACTGCCACATACTGGCTGTAAAATGTTCAGTAAAGTGAGCAGAAAAACCTCACTTGTGTACGTTGAACTTGTCCCGAGATCTAGTAGGTAAATGTTCCATCATCAGATCATGACTGTCAATGGGAAAACCGTAGCAGTAACCGTATTCTCTTACTAATAAAAAAAATATATTTACACTTTACGGAGATAATTGGTGAACTTACGTTCAAAACGATTCAATATAGCGAACACTGAATCTCTTGAGGGACGATGGGCGGGCCGGGTCACAATTGTGACCCGAAATTAGTAGGTATAATTTTTGACACTTCACCGGAGTGAAACCCCCTTGCTAATATTTTATATCGTCTCGTTGTCAATAGTAGAACGTAGGAGTACCAGTTAATAAGAATCAAAGAAATAGGTTTCCGAAAAAAACTTAAAACCATAAACAATATTCTGCATTTTATAGATCCCACCATTCGAAATTTAAAAATTCAAAATGGCCAGCGCAAGACTTTCAATGTGGCCTACGTTCACTTGGTTGCCGGGCACTTAACCTATTCAACCAATTGGCTTTCGCCCACAGCACACAAGGCTAACGAGTCGCTTCCTAAACAGTATGATTTATGACTTATCGCACGCATAAACTACTATATGTATTCGACTCTAACCCAATAACCTATTTGAACTGATTTTGAAAAATGACAGGTATTTAGGATAGCGTTAATGAACCCCAAGAAAATGTACCCCTTTTCTGAATCTGAATAAACGTACCAAACATAATCTTATACTTAGTTACCCTTAAATATGCAAATAACGAAATACATTTCAGCAGCTCACAGAATGTAGTGTAACGTGTGGTTGCCCACATGTACTTTGTCCATTGTATCAGTGAGTCACGTTGATTCTTATTCGTCCTACGGTTTACTTGTTATTTAAGTACAATATATTAGAATATCATCTTTAACTTCTTAGGATTTTATACCTACCTCAAAATAAAATGAAACCACTGTTATCCAAAAATTTTAAAATCACTTTTTTTTTTTTAATGGTATCTAATAAAAACGATAATAAATATTACCCACGCTATACAAACACATTGTAAATTAGACAAATGGTTGGGCAAGCAAGGATGTGCGACTTACATCTGAAGGATTCCGTACCAACTTAAAAATGTAAAAGTAATCGTAATAAAATTATATATTGTCAAACAATGATGAAATTACGATGTAGGCAAACGACAATTCGACTAAAAATCTCAGATTTGTAAGTACCTATATCTTTTGGTAGTTTTAACGACGGACGAGAAAAGAGGGAAGTTATAAGCTTATCGTGTATCTCCCGTCTGTAAGTGGTCAGGTAGTAACTGCAACTAACTAACTAAACAAATGACTCGGTTTTTATTGACAGATTGTTATTATTACCGTACTTTAGAGCAATCCCATGATTTTATATTGCAAAGCAAATATAATATAGGGCAAATATTTGAGTGATGAACTCGAATGGGTTATGGATGTTTCTATGTATTTAAGTATATATTTATCTATATAAAATTATGTATACCGTCGTTTGGTACCCATAACACAAGCCTACTAGAGCATACTTTGGGACTAGTTCGATTTGTGTGTGGCTGCCAGATATTAATTTATTTATTGCCAGGTTACATGGGTTACGTTTTATTACTTCTAGCCGTGGAACCCTGAGAGAACACCTATATCATCTGGCCGATTCAGACGTTATTTACCGTTCACTTTGAAGTTTCAGAACATCAATAACGTCCGGGCTCATTTGTCATCCGTCGACGGGGCCGGACGTTACGGGTAATAGTGTTTTCGGTTACTGTTTTAGTTCACGAAAATAATATCTTAGGTAAATATTGTGTTATACGCCGAAGTAGAACAGCCTATTTTATATTATGTATGTATTTGTGTCCGACTAAAGTAGATGAGGTGTAAAATGTAGTCATTTTGTTACGTGTTATGGTTGGAGTTATGAAACGGCAATCTAGTGAGAAGATTCCAAGGAAATATTTTAAAAGTGCCGTTCATCGCATTAATATAATAAATGCGAAAGTTCGTGAGTGTGTTTGTGTGTTTGTTACTTCTTCACTCTCAAACGGCGGGGCCGATTCTGTTGAAATTCGGTATGGAGTTAGGGGACATCCTGGATTAATACGTTTGCTAACTTTTTATCTGATAAACCGCGGGCAACGCCGCGGCGCGCTGCTAGTTACAATATATATATATATATATATATATATAAGTAATCGACAACATTTCATAATTTTAATACTACAATTTTATTACTTTTCTGTGTTCCGCTTAAAAAGAGGACTTAATCACTGTTTTTATATTATTCCTGAAGTTACTAACTTTAATTTATTAGTAATTAATTAAAATATACTAATTCTAAAATGTTTTAACTCTAAAACTATTACACATTGTATAGGTTACTTTAGTATGGAGTCTAATTAAAAAAAACGAATGGCGCTCGTTTGAGCTCGACATTATTAATAGCTTATATTTTTTCGCGGTTAGATCGATTTTATTACTGTCTAGTACAAACAAACAGACCAAAGCTTCAAACACATCTGTTAACGTTTACGTCAGAGACTGTTTAAAAACGGTTTGAAAGTTTAACCTGTACCTAGGCGCCGGCAGCGGCAGAAAATTGGACAAACGTTAGGAATGTATACGAGACGATTGGAAAAACGCCAGAACAGATAATTAACGCTATAGTTAACTGTCGCGTGTCACCGCCCTGTCAATCGTGTTTTTTTTAATGTTGCTAAATAGTATTTTAAATATGCTATCGTATTTACTATGCCAGTTGGGTGGCACCAAGTTACTGGTTTGTACACCCAAAAATAACTATAAGTATAAAAAGGTTGATATAATCGGCTGTATTTCTCTATTGCTGAGGATTTCCTCTTGAAACCGATAGTCCTATGTTCATTACGTAAAAAAGTAGATGCCAACTATCTATTTCAAACATAACGCTCTATATGTTTGCTTTGGATATGAAATGAGATTATTTGGCACATAACAAAGCTCATAAAAGAATTTAATAGAAATTTTTAACAACAATGTTCAACTAATCTTAGCAAATCGTGTGCTAAACTCAAGATTTTCCTTCAAAAATACCTTAATAGTAGGTAAAATTAAGTACCGTACCTAATACCTTAATAAAATACATGTAGTCATGAAAATGGAAACAGCATAAGTATCCTCTGAAAATTACTAGGAATACAATCAATTGGTTAATACATATATACAAAAGGTAAAATTCAATGTATGTACTTGGCTTCAATAGGTACTTTATTTCTTTTTTTCGTAGTATCATTTCATAATAAAAGGTAGTAATAACTAAATTAATAAATAATATTTTCTTCGGTTTCCGCGACTGTCACACATTTAAATAAAACAATTTAAACGGATTATATCGCGTATATTAATTATTTGAGCCTTCCTGACGTTTCAATCAAAATAAATTAATCAAGGCAAATTGCGATTCGTTGAATAAATAATAAAATAGTGCTACTTTATTATTGATATGGCGTTTAACATAAAAAACCAATGGTTTTTTTAAGCCAAATATTTTTAAGTTTATTGTACAAAGTCTTGTGATATAAAATACGAGTGTGATATCACCAATTATATGAATAAGTTTTGTATAAGCTTACCTTTAAAATATTCCAAATCTAAAACAATCCTCACGTTAACTGATCTTCAAAACTGCACTAAACTGGACTACATTTATAAATAACTGGAATGCAAATGCTTGCCAAATGCATTTTTAAATATAGCTCAATTTAAAATTAACTCGAAATCTGCCGCGTTTGGAAAGAATTTATTTAAAATAACTGTCTATTGTTTCGTCTTTATCGTAAAGTTTGAACTTGGAACCGCTGCGACCTGACTCGGTGGCAGGCGCGCGGTAACTGGCCGGTTAGAGCGCCGGTGGCTGAATGGAACCAACCTTTGCCCGGTGTTGGAGAGAATTTCTCGCGCATCCGCAATGCAAATGTCAAGTTTGTAATTTTTTTATATTTTTATTGATGAATTATATATTTTATAACCATAATACAAAATTTCAAACTAGTTGATATGTGAGCTGTAGCGACATAATGTTTCGAAATGGTTGAAATATGACGTGTTTTTACTTTTTACAAGCTTTTATTTAACTTGCATTGTATGTTTAAAGTATGTTTGTTCGAGTGAAATCTTGCAACTCAATATTGAAGCAGATATCGTCAACCGATTGAGCTGAAATTTTGCATACTTACTTAACTTTGATGACAATACAATAATATGGTACCATGGAACTGATCTGATGATGGAGCCGGAAGGTGGCCATAGGAACTCTATAATAGAAAAAGCAATCCTACCGAGCTTGAGCTCTTTAGAATCGTCTCAGTGAGCATTTGATGGATATCCAAAGAAAAATACAGTCGGCTATAAAAGCTTGCCACTAAAATGACATTTTTGTCAGAAACTTATGCAAACTCCAGATCTCCGCCATTTTGAATAATTTCGAAAACCTGAATCGACACTTACTTATGGAACCTATTCACAAAATTTCACGAGAATCGGTTGAAAAATGTGGCCTCTAGGCGAGAACAGCTGTAAATCCGGGCATATGAAAGAAATGTTGGCGAAGCTGAAACAGACGCTTCGCTCGCTTCGATACCTGATACTTGATAGTCTTCAAACGGCTAAAACGATTATCATAATTTAGCGCTAACAACACTGCAAGAAATCTCAAATGAAACAAATTCGGTGTCCGGTTACTTTCACACGGTGTATGTTTAAAAACGGTATATATTTTTTACTTGGTGTAATAAAGTAAGTAGTTTTTAAATCATCTCTACCGCACCACGTAAAAACGTGACACGTCGCATCGTTCTACGTCACACCTGCTCGTCTAGCACAACTTGTATTTGCGACTCTTGTCGCGCGACATAGCACCGCCCGTCACTCTCTCACAGTACTGTGAAGAAAGAGACAGGTACTTGCGCGTGAAAAAGTCACAGTTATGTGAGGTGCTGGTCCTGGCCCATATTATGCAAAAATATAATATCAGTATAAAAAATACGGCGATCCATTTATTACGTGATCGGAGAACTGCCCAATAAGTACAGATTACATCATAAGGGGGAAACACAAACATGTTTATGTAACTAAGCGTTTGTATTTCATTCAACAATACATAGTGTTTCATAATAGAATCGTGAATTCATTCATAATACCTACATATTCATAATTCCTACATATTCAGTTGTATGTAGTTAAAATATAGTTTTGATAACGGAAGCAAGCCCAGCATTTAAGGAATATCGTAGCATTTCGTAGCGGCTACGGCGTAGCGTGCGCGTAGCAGCCTATCGAATTATATTGAACATGGAACATATTTTAGAACCATGCCCTTTCAGAATTTAAGCATACTTGTAATGTGTGGCTTTGTATTGTGTAATTAAATAATAAAAGAAAACCCGGCCAAGACCAAGAGCATGTAGGGCCATGCTCAGTGTAGGGTTCCGTAGTTGCTCATCCTTCACAACAGACGGGCTTAAAACAGCGGTTTTAAGCCAGAGGTTTAAGGTACGACTAAGATTTCAAGCTCTATAAAAAGGTCGTAAACGCCAATGTAATTGTAATTACTTATTACCTTCTGGAAGTCAACTTACGTCCTTTTAAAGAAAAATATGAAATTTTGCGATTCAAAAACGGCTCAACCGATTTTATTCAATATAGTTTTTATTGAAAGTACTTATAAGGCCTCATTTTCATGAACTATCCATAATTTTTTAATTTTAACCCGTGGTTGAAAAGTTCGGAGCGAATGTTTACAAAACTGCTGACTTTATCAAAAAATTATGTTTGGAGACCCCTATTATTTTTTAAAAGACATATTCAACGACACCCCACACACTAGTATTGAAACGAAAAAAAAAATCACCCACACTTAAGGTGTTCGAGAGGTACCCGAAAAAAATTTTTATCTTTTTATTTACCGTTTGGTCGGCGCAATACATACACATACTCATACCAAATTTCAGCTTTTAGTACTAATGATCACGGAGCTAAGGCGCGGACGGACAGACGGACAGACGGACATGGCGAAACTATAAGGGTTCCAAGTTGACACCGGAACCCTAAAAAGGCAAAAAAATAAGGACTTACCTACGCGCTACGGAGGTGTTTTTTGGTACAGGCATAGCTTAAACCCACAGATTTACTTTTAATCAACAAAGAAAAAATAGGGAAAATATTTTCCTTTCTACTTCTTGTTATTATATTAAGATGATTGTCACTAGCGTTACCACAAACCCCCGCCGCGGAATGAGTGATGCGGCGCGCCATTATGCGCTAAACGCTTCACTCTCTGAGCCTCAATATCCCGTCATTTTCAAGAACTAATACAGCGAATTTACTTGATATGATTTATACAGTTTGAACGACTGTATACAGTACAAATGTCACTAGCGTTACCACAAATCCCCACCGCGGAATGAGTGATGCGACGCGCCATCATGCGCTAAACGCTTCATTGTGAGCCGTTCTCTGAGCCTCAATATCCCGTCATTTTCAAGAACTAATACAGCGAATTTACTTGATATGATTTATACAGTTTGAACGACTGTATACAGTATAAATGTCACTAGCGATACCACAAATCCCCGCCGCGGAATGAGTGATGCGACGCGCCATCATGCGCTAAACGCTTCATTGTGAGCCGCTCTCTGAGCCACAATATCCCGTCATTTTCAAGAACTAATACAGCGAATTTACTTGATATGATTTATACAGTTTGAACGACTGTATACAGTATAAATGTCACTAGCGTTACCACAAATCCCCGCCGCGGAATGAGTGATGCGACGCGCCATCATGCGCTAAACGCTTCATTGTGAGCCGCTCTCTGAGCCACAATATCCCGTCATTTTCAAGAACTAATACAGCGAATTTACTTGATATGATTTATACAGTTTGAACGACTGTATACAGTATAAATGTCACTAGCGTTACCACAAATCCCCGCCGCGGAATGAGTGATGCGACGCGCCATCATGCGCTAAACGCTTCATTGTGAGCCGCTCTCTGAGCCACAATATCCCGTCATTTTCAGGAACTAATACAGCGAATTTACTTGATATGATTTATACAGTTTGAACGACTGAATACAGTATATGTAAATGTCACTAGCGTTACGACAAATCCCCGCCGCGGAATTAGTGATGTGACGCGCCATTATGCGCTAAACGCTTCATTGTGAGCCGTTCTCTGAGCCTCAATATCCCGTCATTTGAAGAACTAATATTAAGTATTCTAGGGAATTTCGAGCCAGGCACCTTCCGGAACTGTTCATAGTTCCCTTCTTGCTTAATAACTAGTTTTACTTATTATTTATTTTAGTTTTACAGTATTTTAGTTTTGGAATGTAATAAGATATATAAGTAGAACTAATACGGGAGAAGCACGGAGTATATGATTTATCTCCTTAACGGAATTTAAAGCTTTACTAAATTATTAAGAAAACTTCCGCAGTATGCACATTTGAAAGTATATTTATCACCTTGGAATTGGAATTTTCTATAAATCTTAAAAGGCTGTTTCCAAAGTATATTCAGCAAAATACATAAAATCGATTTGAGAATCTCTTATTTTTATAAAGCCAGTTATAACTTACATAATTGGGATATATAAACCAATTTATAACAAACCTATGTTATTTCAGAATCCGTTTCTGAAAATGGGGCTCTCATACCGCAATAAACGATTAGATTGTGATAAAGTGACACCTGTGAAAAGTTATTCAATGTCGAATTTTTCACTTGCCTGCCGTTTTGCAGTATATAGGGCCAAAACACAATTACAAGATACATCGCATCTTCGTACGACGCGACATCATGCCACGATGCGACGTCGTGTCGTGGACATGCATAAATCCAAAATGAACTTTATCTTCATGTGACAAGATGCAAAATTAAAATTCATTTTACAAGCTCACGACGTCGCATCGTGGCACGATGTCGCGTCGTACGACGATGCGATGTCGTGTCTTGTAATTGTGTTTTGGCCTTAAGTCAATAGTGGCGTCATCACAGGATACTAAAAAAGAAAAAGAATTAAACGTTCCTAATTGGCAAACGGGTGAAATGATTATCTGATGTCAATAAAAAATGGGGTAATTTTCGTATGCCAATTGCGGACGTCGAATTTATGACATTTTCATTGTAAACTTCTTCAATTATCTGAAAATATAATTGATATTTTCCGAGCCGAGCAGTCAATTACTTGTAGGTACTGCTGTGTTAATGAAAGATTATATTTATACATTAAAAAGGTACCTATGATTAAAACCTTACTCTAAAATAATAACCAATAACAATAAAAAAGGGTCATAAAAAGAATACCCCATCTAAAAGGTCCGCCTGCGACATGGTCCCCAGTATGCTGGCGGCGTTACCTCTTTGTATAGTCAGAGAGATTCTCTGGCAGAGGTAAAGCGCCAGCTCTGGGGTCTCCCCGTCGATCAGCCGTTTCAACAAGGCGTTATGTAGGTACTTAATTTTATCTCCACCTTGTTTTCCTTAGAAATTATAATCGCGTCGCGGTGCGGTGGTGCGGCAACCATCAATTGATGCACAATAACTGCACACCTCATTGCTTGCACCGCTCAAGCTGTCATCGCCGACGGGACGTGGATTGTGTGCATAATTTAACACAAATTATCGCATTTCTTGTTTACCTTCATAATCGAACATTTCGCGATAGATCCGTTATTTTATGAAGGTAAGGTATATTTCGAAGGGCCTAAATAATGTATTTTTTTTTTCGTTTTCAATAGATTGAACCTGCTCACTAAAATTACACGAGAATCGGTTGATAAATTCGAGTAGGTACAGGCGGAATTCTGGACAAACGGACATTCGAACATCCAAACATCTGGACATACGAAAGAATTTTTGGCCTTTTACGATCCCTGCTCGTTATGCAAATACTCGCCTTAGCTGGGATTTGAACCCAAGACTTCCAGCTTCTTTAGTTAATCTTGTCGTAATAAATTACATTTTGATTGCTAGAGCACAATACTTACTGGAGGATAGTTATTTTACTTTTACTTCACCCTAGGCCGTAAGTGGATTTTTCTGCCCAAGCCGGAGAAAATCTCACTTCCTGGCCTAGGCCAAGACGTAAAACTTTAAACAAACCACAGGCGATAATTCGTAAAGCCCAAGATCGCACATTTATGGCCCTCTCCTTCGGTTCGGGCCGCAAACACCTGCAATCTGGGTCATTCACGTTTACACTGCCCTAAGTATGTAATGTATTACCTACTGCATGAAGATATACGCAGTCGAACAGAACCTATTATCACAAAACGATATATTTTGATGATACTTATGTAGATCACATTAGCTATCTTTTTTGTGTTGTCAAAAACAATCCATTAGTACGAATTTTCTATGAAATGGCTGCGCTTCCTGGTGGAAGTATAAATTAAAGTTCAATTAAATGTCATTGATTTAATTAATTACTAAATGGGACACGTACACTTGTCCTAGCCGGCAAGGAAATACTGGCTTTACCAGCCAGCGTATCTAGACATGTCGCATACAGGCTGCATATCTAGCTACGCTAATGTGTGCACCACAAAGGGTTCCGTACCATAATCTATAACAAGTTTGTTGTATGGGAGCCCCCCTTAAATATTTATTTTATTCTATTTTTAGTATCTTTTGTTATAGCGGCAAAAGAAATCATCTGTGAAAATTTCAACTGTCTAGCTATCACCGTTCTTGAGATACAGCCTGGTGACAGACGGACGGACGGACAGAGAAGTCTCAGTAATAGGGTCCCGTTTTTACCCTTTGGCTACGGAACCCTAAAAATTAGCAGTCAAAACATACCGTCGTTTCTAGCTTTTGTTCAATGAAAAATAATATAATGTTAAAAATTTTGTAATGGTTCCTTTTACTATATTTTTTACTGTACTGTGCGACTAGTGATCTGGTTTAAGTGTGCGATAAATTACATTTTACATTACATTTCGCTACGATTAATTAGACGCTCTTTCGCAAAATATCAAGGTAACTATCATGCAGTAATAAAAATAGCAGCCCGCAATGAAAAGCTTGTCTGAGCATATATTTAACTACGGGTGTAGTCTTGCCGCTGATAAGAGGCCTTATTCCTTTAAAAAAAACATTTTATGACAAATCTATTGATAATTTCAACCAACTAATTTCAACCAACTTCTTGAAGTGAATAATACTTTTCCCCGAGTTCTAGGTAGTAACATTTTCCGCGTGAATTTTGTCAATTTCGAGTAGTTTTTGAAACAAAAATTATCAATGAAAAATTCAAACTGTAGGTTTTAAACATATATACCAATAAATTCCAATAGTCCTGTCCTAGGTAGTAACATCAATATTATATTAAGGAAAATGTTTTATCATAGAGAAAAATGTCTAAAACAATCAGTATTTTAAAAGGAATAAGGCCTCTTAAGGGTCGATTGCAAAAAATTTTTACATAGTTAAAAGCTTGGTTAACAAAAAATCACGATACATTTTGTATGACTAACTTTCGTCACACAAAGGAATCAATTAAGTTTTGTTTTAATTCAAGCCCATAAATATGTATTTTTTTTTGCAATCGACCCTTAAAGCGGTACTGAAGGCGCGGCGGCCGCGGTCGCTGCACGGCCGGGCGGAAGGGGGATCTGTGACAACCTGGGCGAACGTCGCTTCGCAGGTCTGGCAATCCAATCCCATCCCTATGCACATCACAGTTGGGGCGTTGTATAGATTTCTCACATTTACATTAAACTATTGCTAAAATGTCCAACTGCAACTTCGCATTTGATCACGTCACTAAATTTTATAAGAAAATTATTAAAACATTAAACGAAAAATAACTTGAAACGGAGCTCAAATTATCACGTATTAACTTTTCTTTAATTACACGAACAATAACAATAATCCGTTATTTGATTTATTGTTTAATTATTGAAGTTTTATTTGTATAAATATACGAAAAATATGAGATGGTTGAAAGTCACACAGCCAGCCCCCGTTTCTTAACATTTCACTTTAAAATGTGAAAACTTTAAAATTATTTTTCAATATTTATAATCAATTATTACTCCGCAATTTTCGCAAGTTAAATTCACAGTAAAAATAGATCAATTTTCAGGATAAATAAATCCTTTTTCTCTTCAGCCCGTTTATTCAACAATCGCAAGGACTCCGCGGATCCGATACCAAAAATCCACACTGCACATTCATATCAACGGTTATTTAAGTGATAAAAACATGATAAATAAGTATAGGGCTGGTTTTAATAGCTAGACTCACCTTAGCTGGATCCCATGCTCCCGTGCCGTGGTTCTCGGTCGGGCCCGGGCGCGGCACTGAGCGCGTATTGATCTGCGCAGCCTCCGAGTCTGGACCACTGCTATAAATAGACCAATCATCTGATAATATGGACGTTAAGGCTTTCATTATTTTGGTATTTTTATAAAGTAATTAATTAGAGATATTTTGGAATTTATAATATGTATAATTGTAGGTACGCGTCCCGCGCAGCCTTCCCGGACTCTAAATTGGTGCGGCTGCTTAAACAATAGATAATGTCGCTTTTTTGTTTTTTTTTTGACGTCGGTATGGCGATGGTTTAATTGAAAAAGTCATATGATATAATAATTGATATACCTATTTTGATTTGTATCGTTTATTTCAACGTCACGAGCGACGATACAATTTTGTTTTGGCACAAAGAGGAATACCTACTAAGACAATACACATCCCGGTAAAAAAGGACTCAAATATTCATATTATGAAAATATGAGTTCCTCAGTAAGATTGATGGTCTTTTACCAACCGGGTATTTATGGACGTAAAGTAAACGGCATTAAGAGGTCTTAGGTCTTATTCCTTTTAAAATTTATTTTTTCATATTATGACAAATATCAAGGAAAATAAATAGTGTATATGTATGTTATTACCTTGTAAATATATTGATAATTTAAACGAACTTTTTGAAGTGAATAATACTATTTCTGAATTCTAGATAGTAACATTGGTTTACTAATGTTTCGCCGAAAATTATTTAGCAAATTCTTAACTCGCCGAACTACGTAAGTATCCCATATTTTTATTTGGTCAAATTTTCATTTCCCAACTCAACGTTTCGCATTGATATCTTTTCCCAATTAATGATTTGATAAACTATTGTTAGACCAATTATTATCTGGGATTTTTATAAGATGTCAATTATGTTTTCGTCAAATGTATTGATTGGCATACCTTGATTTAGCAACATATTGAATGGCATTATGCAAATCGCAGTATAATTTTATTGCATTAAGCGGGTAGGGTGATGCACCATGCACCTAAATTTAGAGGGTACTTTTGTTTACATACTTTGTGGCTCAAAATAGCATTTCATTCTTGAGTTATCATCGCTGATAGTTAATGTGCGTGTGTGCATAAAAAAAAATAACCCTCACCTAGGTACCTATTTCTGGGAGCAGTTTCGTCCCGAAGACTGTAATCCCGAAGACTGTAATCCCGACGGCTAGAATTCCTACAGTTCACATACATACGTATCACAAGTACAACAAAAGGAGCGTTTTTTAGGGATATAAAAAAAAAACTAACCTAACCTAACCCGGCCGAGTCGGATCTGCTCACATACATACATATCACAAGTACAACAAAAGGAGCGTTTTTTAGGGATATAAAAAAAAACTAACCTAACCTAACCCGGCCGAGTCGGATCTGCTCACATACATACGTATCACAAGTACAACAAATTGATTTTGATAAAAAAATATTTTTTTCTGTTTATATTTGTGTTTTATTTTGCATTATCATCATACCGTAAGCAATGGTTGTAGGTAATTTGCCCAAATGGCTTTTGATGAATCGTTATTTGACTAAGCAAATGATTTGCTACACAATTATTTACCACATAATATTTGACGATATGTTATTTGCCTTAGCAAATCATTTCCTACACAATTATTTACCACATAAAATTTGACATAATAAAATTTTGGAATATAAAAATGTAGCGAAATAAAAAAATTACGAACTAAAATTATGCCAAGGATTGGTTTGCGTAATAAAACTTCGGCGAAAAGTTGGTTACCAAATGAAATTTGACGAAACATAATTCGGCGAAAAGGCAGTACACCAGTAACATTAGCTATTTCATAATTTCATTGCGTGCAGTCCACCAACCAGTTTTCTGCGTAAATTTTGTCTAGTTTTTGAAACAAAAATTATCAATGAAAAATTCAAACTGTAGGTTTCAAATATATACGAATAGATCACAATAGCCCTGTTCTAAATAGTAACATTAATAATGTGTTAATAAACATGTCTGATCAAGATCATGGAGGAAAATGTCTAAAACAATCAGCATTTTGAACGGATAAGGAGCCTAAAAACAAATAAAAAAGAAGGTAGACGTCACGTCGACTAGGGAAGTCAAGGAAGTGGCAGTGGACAGAGTTAGATAGAGACAACTACATACTTCATCAGCGACAGCGACAAGACTCTTAAATTTATGATGAAAACAAATGGCAGAAAACAGTATGTTACAAGTGATTTAGCCGGTACAAAAACACTGGCCGATACATTATAGACTGTTGTTTACCTCTATTGAATGTTACGTGTAATCTGAATCTGTTTGTATTTATTTTCTGTTGACGTGTGCAATAAAGAATATTCTATTCTATTCTATTCTATAGTACCGGGGCAATCTGTCGAATCCTGCGCCAGATCAGACGACGCAACGGAGCCACGCTGTTACGTCGCCTAAATCAAACTAGATTTAAGTTCTATTTTGTAATGTAATTTTGTAGTTCACAGTGCCTTGGTTTAATTACTGTAATGCTTTGTAACTAATTTAAATAAATAAATAATAAATAAATTATCAACCCCCGCGAAAAAGAGGGGTGTTATAAGTTTAACATGTGTATCTGTGTGTCAGTGCTGCTTTTTTAGATCGAAAGACTTGTCCGTTGCGATGGTTCATAGCTATGTTTGGTGGAATTAAGACCAGAAGACAAAGTAGTTTCTAAGATATTCTAGCTTTAATTGGAACACGTGACAAGATTTCAGCCATATAACTACAAAATTTGGAATTCTTAGCTTCAGAATTCCAAATTTTGTAGTTATATGTTTAGTTTTAGCAGCATTTTCTATATCTCTTATTGAATGAGGGACTCATGATGACTCGTGTCGGGGATGTTTTAAATTTTGAATTTAGGTTATAACTGGTGTACTGCCGTTTGGCAAATAATGTTTCCCAAATATGACTTCCCAAATAACTTATCGCAACAGTTTTATTTCCCAAATGCATCCCTAGCAAAGTTACATTTCCCATTGTATTCATTTGGTGAAATCATCTTTTCCCAAAATTTCACTTTGTCAAGATTTTATTTAGCAAATGCTTATAAAGCAAATGTTTGATTTTGTCATAAATTATTTTCCAAACAAAATTTTCCCAAATTAGTCACTTTGCAAGCTGAACTTATAGCAAAAATCTGGTAAATTGTAAGCCCTAAGTATTCCTAAATATTACCTAATAGTAGTACGTAAGGCAGGTCCGACTTGGCTTAGGTTAGGTACGACGACGAGCGTAGCGAGGAGGAGTGTTAGGTTGAGTTGCGACCCTAACGAGCGAGCGTAGCGAGCGAGCCACGCGGCCCTATAGTGATAGCGAGTGGGCGAAACATCATAATATCACTTATTTCACCTTAAGGGAAATCCGACTTGGCTCAGGTTAGGTACGACGACGAGCGTAGCGAGGAGGAGTGTTAGGTTGAGTTGCGACCTTAACGAGCGAGCGTAGCGAGCGAGCCACGCGGCCCTATAGTGAGTGGGCCAAACATCATAGTATTACTTATTTCACCTTATACTGGGATATAAATCCTATGCCATGCAATATTTTGGGATAAGAATGTTATGCCAAACGATATATTTGCAAAAAAAGAAATTGGGAAAGTAAAACTTGACAAGTAATTATTTGCTAAGCAACCACTTGCTAAACAAAATGTTTGCAAACTGTAAATTTGCGATACGTAGTTTTGCTAATTGCACTTTTTGCCAAATGAAAATTTGGGAAACAAAGTTTGCGATGTGATACTTTGGGGAAAGTTTTTTGCCAAACATTAGTAATCCGGGTATAACTACTTACTGTAGAACTCGCGTCTTTTTCCTCAAAATAGCTCAGTACTTTTTTTACGTTCTAAACCCCCATTTATCTTCACCAATTTTGAAAAATTTCGAGAAACTGACTGACAAAAAAAATTAAATAACTGTTGAATTTGCTGACAATACCCGGCCTGTAGGCGAGAATCGATACAAACGGGCTTCCGAACATACGAAAGATTTTTCGACGCTTCGTTGGCTCGCCTAATTAGGCCCGGCTCATTTATTTCGTTCGAAGCAATCACACAGAAACTGAATGCACAAAGGCTTTTTGCCAACTACGTACTATAGTTAATGTACCGCCATGTACGTCCGGCACAGTATGCCAATTAAGTACGTAGTGGAAGATAACGCAAAATCAATATTCGCGTTTCCGAATTTCCAATATTTGTAATGCCTGCATTAGATTGGCTCCATCAAGAGGTGACATTTGATGTCTTACTATTATAAAATTGTAAATTTGTATTGAAAATTAGTTTTCTTTGGAGAGAGGTCATGATTTCAGGCAAAATCGGCAAAATTATATGAGCGCGCGGCGCCATGCCAACCTGGCTGGTGTAAGGAATGCAAACGGTAAATCGATTTGTATAAAAAAAAAACCCGCAGTTACGGTTAAAAACAAGTTTTTTTAACACAAAAAATAACCGATTGCATTTCCTACGTTATGCACGCCGCTGCTGCTAATTACGGCTCAGCCATGACCTCGGTCTTACCGGTGAGAGCAGCGGGGCGCGGTACGTGTGTCCCGCTCACTCGTATTGCGCCCGCGCTCGGATCTCTCGCTCAACCGCTCGCCGCGAAAATCGTGGCCATCCATGTACGTTATAAAGCAAAATCAATATTCGCGTTCCCGATATTTGTAATTGCTGCGTGATACATGCTCCCTCCCTGCCTTTTGTTCTGGGTTCATTCAGCGTTGTCTATAATTATTTTTTCAATACTCCCGTAACTTATCGCACCGTTTTTATGACTGTGTTTCTCAATTTAGAACATGCGTGTTTGAAATTCCGTACCTAAAGGGTTAAAAAAACGGGACTCTATTACTGTCCGTCTCGTCTGTCTGACTGCCCGTCTGTCACCAGGCTGTATTTCATGAACCGTGATAGCTAGAGAGTTGAAAGTTTCACTGTTAATGTATTTCTGTTGCCGCTCCCATACAACAAACGTGATCGGTTGCGTTAACTTTGCACCTCACATGTACCGGGCGCCATACATACCAGGTCCAACTTAACTTAACCCGGCTAGTTCGGATGGGAAGTGTTTGCACGGAACCCTCGGTGCGCGAGTCCGACTCGCACTTGCCCGGTTTTTTACATATACGCACATTATTGTTTTTGGTAGACCCATATTTTATAACAATTTTAATATCATTCAAAAAAAATGTTCAACGAGGAACTGGGTCAAAATGAACTTGCTAAACGTGATTTATAAAGAATCCGCCGAGCGAACGAAAGCCGTAATCAAATAAATTGAATTTGGTGCGGCATAATAAGTCTCACTCAAAGCAGAAAGTCCGAAACGGGAAAAATCAAGTTAATTTCTGTGACTAAGGGGAGGTTTCTAGAAGAACCCTGCACTGCAGGCCTGCGATGGTTGCTTTATCGTGCGATAAATAATTGACATAGCATCCGTCACGTTTTGTCAAAACGCGAGTGTGAGTGACAGATGCTTTATCACTTATTTATCACGTGATAAACGCAAACATCATAGGCCCCCGATAACATGAAATGAAATGCGGTAACTTGTTTTTCAGTATCAACTAACCGGGAGAATAACGTCCACTGCTGGATAAAGGCCTCCCAAAGTTCCCACACAATGATCGGCCGTGCGCCCCCTCTCGTCCAATTGCTTCCCGCTATCTTTACCAGGTCATTGGTCTACCTAGTTATGCATGGTGGTACCCGGTCAGTTATCGTGAATGCATGACCGCTGATATCAGCAACTGGGATGTTACGGCTAATGCGCCCACGCGCAGGTGGCCAGTAGCGAGAACTTTGCCCACCGCACCGTGAGATAGTTTTAATTAATTTTAAGTTAGTTACAGTTTCAACTTCAATCTGTACACTCGTGTATCTTTTTAATTAATTAAAGTTAAGTAAAAACTTTATGAGTTTGCCTTCATACACGTCCTCACGCGCTCCCGAACATAACTGGCGCAGCCGTGACGGATATTCGCGAATCGTTCGAAAAGTTACGTTATAAAGGACACTACTATCGGTTCTCACGCGTAACTCGAATATCCTCGAACCAAATAAATAAGTTAAGTGGTGGACATTGAATGAACTTCAACGTGAGGTGCGTGATAATAGGCGTCATCAGCAGCGGAAGTCATGGCAATCGGCGGTTTGTGAGTAGACCTCTTTGCATTCCTTGCTTATTCCTGATTTTTCCTGAAAGCTAGTGTAAAACTCGTATAAGGGTTTCGGATAAACTTCACTGGAAACTCTAGCAAATACTTTTAAGTTAACGATCACTACACTAAATCGGTACAGTCGTTTTTAATTAATAAGAAATTGAAAAATTATACTTTTTACATTGAGCGATAATTGAATTGCTTTGTTTTGTTTTTGTGAATAAAATTTATAATTTTTACATTAGTTAAGAGAATTTTATCGGGATTATATTGAAACAAAATGGCTCAATTACATTTAATTCCCAGAGAGATGTTGGAAATTATCCCTAAATTTGATGGGGATGATAAACTATTAGATTTATTTATTCGTAAAGCGGAATATGTGATCGAAAGATTTCGAGGTTTAGATGAGGATGTTCAAATGCAAGATGAATATGTATTTCATACTGTAACAAGCAGGCTTGTTGGTAGGGCTGCGACCCTCATAAGTGAACGAGGGGATTTGGTGTCATGGAACCAATTAAAAACTGTATTACGTCAACATTTCGGTGATCCTCGCTCGGAGCAATGTATTGCTATCGAGTTAGAAAATTTAAAAATCAAGCCAGGTGAATCTTATACTGATTTTTGCAATAGAATTCAGCACGTGCGCAGCACTTTATTTGCCAAGGTCAATGAAATTAATAACGCGGAAATGCGGTCTGCTAAGACGATAATATATAATAATGTCGCGTTAAATTCCTTTTTGTATAATCTCCCGGAAAACATGTTAAGAATAGTGCGTCTTAAAGGTTGCTCTACTTTGGAAAATGCGTTAAGTGTGGTAATGGAAGAAATTAATTTCCAATTTCAATACAATTCTAAACACAACGTGCGTTCTGCACCACTGCAACAAAATCTACAGCCACGACCGACATTACAACCACCTCCACAAAATCGATTCGTTCGTTTTCCCCAAGAACACAATTTTAAATTTGGCATTCCGCAAAATCTGGCAATGAGGCCTTATAATTTCCAAAACACTCCAACGCCCAATCAAGGTTTCAGATTCGGCAACACGAATCAGCCAGGCTTTAGACCGGCTTTTAACCAAGGATTTAGGTATGGTGTACCTCAACAGTACAATCAATTTAAATTTGGTATTCCTGCTCAACAAGGCTTTAGGCCTTTTTGTCAAACCAAGGTTTCAACCAACAGACATCAGCCCCGACTTTTCGGCCAGGTATTCCACAAATTCGGCAAAACCCTAGGGCCCAGGACAATTCTGACGTTACTATGCGTACAGTCAGACAAAACAACTTGACAGTGCCATGCGAAAGCGAAAATCTTTTTTACGAAGAAAGCCCGCAGCTTTACAGTGACGAATATTATTACCAAGTAGAACCATTCGAACAGCCGCAAATCGAACAAATTTCCGAAGAAAATCCAAATGAACAAGAACTAGACGTACCTGAAACTGAAAATTTTCAGTTAACGGCCTTGAAAACACACACCGACCATAGACCACTTACGTGGTTAAAATCCATCGAAGAACCTAAAAGTAAACTAACAAGATCGAAGTTAAAACTGGTAGAGTTTGATTATGATATTACGAACGCGGATGCATTATCCCGTGTAGAAATTAATGCATTAGATTAGAACCTGATGGCGCTTACGACCAAATGTCAACGCGTGCAACTATCGACCCTAACGAACAACGGACTTTAACCGCTTCTGAAAACGAAAATAACTCCAGTACAAATACTGCACATTCTGCACAGATCGTGGATACTATTGGTATACCGATTCTTCACAAGGCCATTGACAAAAAGCCTAACCAAATACTAATATTTGATTGGAACATAAATAAAATAACTGTAAAAAAATTGTCGAGGAGCAAGCAAAAGGTGTTAGAAGTTCATTTACCCCGGGATAGACCTGACTTAGTAAGACGGTTCTTGAAGAAATACATTAGACCAAAGATAAAATACTTTATATATTTCGAAAATGATGTTCATAGAACCCAATTCGCTCAAGCAGTAATATCCCTTTTTAGGCAAGACTCCGTATGTATTTTTGAATGCACCGAAAGAGTAATATATATCGAAGACGAAAATCAACAGCGCGATATTATAAACAAGTATCATTTAGGTAAAACTAGCCATCGAGGCATTAGAGAAACCTTAATGCACCTGAAACGAACGTACTATTGGAATAATATGCTCGCTACCATAGCAAGTGTTATTAATTCTTGTGAAACATGCCAGGCTATGCTACAGTTGACGCAAACACAGGCAAAACCCTTTGAGGAAATCTTTATCGATCTCTTCTCTATTGAGGGGCAATACTTCCTCACCATAGTAGACGCTTTTAGCAAGCTGGGGCAGGCTTTCGAAATTCCAAATCACTCTACTCCAGGGGTAGTTAGGGCTCTCATTAAATATTTTTCACTCTATGGAATTCCTACAAAAGTAAGCTCAGATCCAGGGTCAGAGTTTAACAACGCACTATTGAAAGAAATGCTAGAATTTTATAAAGTGAAAATACAAATCGGCACACCGCATAATCCCAACTCCATGGGCATTGTCGAACGTTTTCATTCCACAATTTTAGAAGTTTACCGTTTAGTTAAACGCGAACATAAATTAACTGATGTAGTTTCTATTATGACCTATGCCATCATGTCATATAACTCGGCAATACACTCCACAACGGGCTTGACCCCATTCGAAATAGTATTAGGTCACACTGACTCCAATGAAGCTTTAGCCGTAGACTTTAACAAACAATATACTCAAAAATTGGTTAGAGACCATGTCGAAAAAACACACCATCTTTACAAATACTTAGCTGACAAAATAATCAAACAAAAGGATGATGTCAGGAAAAAACGGGGTGGAGATATGGAATTTGGTATTAAACAAGGGGATACAGTATTTATAAAGGGAGTCAATGTAAGACGTAGTAAAGATGCACCCCGCTATCAAAAAGAAGTTACTGGCGACATCGTTAGAAATACTATACCTATAAATATAAGAGGCAGAAAGACTAAAACTCCAATTAAGGATGTCAAACGTCTTTCGCAGGGTCGCCATCCTCCTGCTGATACACGGGACGCGGAGCCAGGCCCTTCTACAACCAATCGAGAATAATCGAGGAATACTTCCTATCAGACAAGGACAAGCTGTTATTAGTTTTGATAAGTGGATTATAGTTAAGATTTTAGATTTAGATTTGCTTTAGAATTCAACATTAATAGATACGCAAACTTCTGCAAACACGTTTTAAACTTTTATGCAAAAAGGACCTTCGACTCCGAGTTGAATAACGTTAAACTCCAGACAGATCACCTAAAAAATATAACGATAAGAAAACTTACTCAAATAATCCCAGCGCATAGATTTAAACGTGGAATTCTAAATCCTCTTGGCACTTTAGTTAAGGCTATTACCGGTAATTTAGATCACCAAGATGCCCTTAGGTATGATAGATTGATAAGGGAAATAAAGTCGAGTCAGGATGCCACAAGTAAAAGATTCACCTTAGTTACGAAAGTGGTAGATTCGTTCATAAACACCACCAATTCCACTCGGTCTAATTTCATTCAGCTGGACAAGGAAATATGGGAATTAAGAAAAATGTTTAATCAAACTCGAAGCAATCAGACTACAAACAGACTATTCTTACATTCAACTTATTTTTGCATAATTTTATGATGTTGTATATCCGCCTGGATGAAATAGAAACAGCCATAGCATTTAGTAAGTTAAAAAGTCTACACCAAACCATTGTGGATAGTAATGAATTGTTAACCATGCTGAAAGGAATTGAATCAAAAACCACTTTAATGTACCCAGTAAATTTTGAGAATCTATTAAAACTTGAACAATGTATAGATTTAAAAGCTTACGCAAAAGGCAGTAAAATAACGTTTTTGCTAGACATTCCAGTAATTCGAAAAGAAACTTACTCTTACTACAAAGTCTTACCCTTACCAACCATAAATGCCCACAACCAGATAACCTTGGTCATACCTGAACACCCGTATATCCTTGTAAAGGGGTCGAAATCTGAACCGGTTGCCACACCATGTGCTGAAATCGAAGAAGCTTTCTTCCTTTGTCAGGAAAATGAGATACTCGCCTTAACTCCTGACCGCTGTGTAACGGACATAATGAAGTTCAACACAAACATCAGCTCTTGTCATCCCGTGGTTGCTAACATCCAAGATCTGAAAATTGAAACCCTGCAACAAAACCAATGGCTAATTTTTACAAAGGATCCAATCATACTGAGGAGATTCTGCGAAACTGGTATCACTCAGCATACAATCCGAGGCACTTACATTCTTACCATAAATGACAGCTGCGAAGTAAGGATCAAAGACATAAATTTGAGCCGACGTTTAAAAAATGGAAAGGATGTAGCAGTTACAAAATTGCCAATTATTAACCTACCTGAAATCGAAATGCCGACACCATTACTGGAGAATAAGCCCTTGAATTTGGACGGAGTCAATCTGGAAGATTTGCAATTTCTACGACACCTGTTAACAAGAAGAGATAGTGAAATAGTGGAAAGTAGTAATGAAAGCATAGTGAAAGTGAAAAGCATTAGTGTTTGGACATTAGGGCTTTACTTAATCTTATTTTTAGGCACATGTATAATCGTTTATATTAGATATAAGAAACTTGTGTGTATTCAAAATCATCAGTCGCAACATGGTCCGGCTGAGGATTTTGAACTTGCGGAGGGAGGAGTTATGCATGGTGGTACCCGGTCAGTTATCGTGAATGCATGACCGCTGATATCAGCAACTGGGATGTTATGGCTAATGCGCCCACGCGCAGGTGGCCAGTAGCGAGAACTTTGCCCACCGCACCGTGAGATAGTTTTAATTAATTTTAAGTTAGTTACAGTTTCAACTTCAATCTGTACACTCGTGTATCTTTTTAATTAATTAAAGTTAAGTAAAAACTTTATGAGTTTGCCTTCATACACGTCCTCACGCGCTCCCGAACATAACTACCTTGATGGGGGCGTTGCCACGCGCGAGAATGGGAGAATAATAAACGAATTCTTTGTTTATTTTGTTTGTTTTTTTTTTACATTTAGTTTACGTTAGCAGACGTTACTGCTTTAATAAAAATAATTAATTCGGGTGTAGCACATCGTTACTATCGATTCTCAACAAATTTGAGACGATGGTACCGACGATAAAGTCTAAATCTTTACGGTAGATGGCGCTACGATGCCACCCTAAGGCATGTCGAAGCAACTGGTTGAAAAATTCAATGGCTCTGACATCTGATTCGGTGGTCCAATTGGGAGGACGCCAGTGTTGGCCCGGAAAGCCGTTGGAAACGCAGGTTCGAATCCTGTCCGAATCATTAAATTTTTCAATTTTCGCGTCATTTGTAAACATTTGTTTATGTTAACAGGGTATGGGAACTTATTGAAAGTATGGAAACCAAGTGATATACACATTAATGATTTTTAATCGGTGATCAGGTACCAACTTTTCTAATTTAGTAATTGACGGCGGTTACGTTGAAGTCGGTGTTTTCATGAAAATATTTTTTTATTTATGTATGATATTTTTTATTTTGCAACCAATTTTATCTTAAATTCCTTGTTACCCTACTAATCTGTATCCTGTGAGTTTACAACCTCTTTAATAATTTAATGGCAATGACAATTTATGAGTAATATCGTTAAATTTCCCGTCAAAGCGATGGCACTTGATATAGGTATCGTATTTCAAAAAATTATGTAGGATGACCACGTATCTAGTGGTGTTCGCGCCTCCTAGCGACATCTAGTGGCCACACGACGACATTACTCCGAGCGCCCCACTACTTCAAAATCTTCGGGTTTCATTCGCCTTACGATCGCCGTTACACGCGACACGACCCTTATTGCATATTTTATAATTTGATAGTTTTTAACGAAATAAACTACATTCGAAAGTTTAAGTAAACGCCTTCATTGAATGGACCCTGAGAAGCCACCAAATCCTGCACATAATTTGGTTCTTCGAACACGGATGCAGCGAGAGAAGTCATCTTCGTCAGGAAGTCGAGTTCCCTAACGAGAGAAGACACCAGCACCTCGTCATCGTCTACAGCAGCGAACGGTCAGGCCTATCTATCCCGTCTATTCCTCTCCTAATCGAATTGTGTTAAAACTCGTGATTTTGTGCATTCCAGTGTACTCGTTACGTAAGAGCCACGCGGCATCATTATCATCTACCGCGCGCAGTCATCATTTACACGTAAGTTATTCCATTTTCTCTTTAATCTTGCAAAATGAGTGAATCGAAAAAAGTTGGTACAAAATTGACTGTTCCTGGATCGCCTAGGAAAGATGACAGCCTTTCAGACCTCCGCAAACAAAGAGGTAACATGAAAGGCCGGTTAACTCAATTTAAAAAATACGTTGATTCTTTTCAAGCGGATTCTCCCTCTAAATTACAAATAGCAGAATTAAAATTACGAATGCAAGCAGCAACAGAGGTTTTTCAAAAATTTAACGTAATCGAAAGTGAAATTGAACTTTGTACCCCTGACTCGGAAATGTGTGCTAATTATGAATACATAGAATCAGTAGAATTATTATATTTCGGTACTATGGCTAGTGCTAATTGTTTAATCGAGAGTGTGGAGATAAGTAACGGTTCTGGAATCGCGAGTTGTGGTCATACTGTGAATAAATCAATGTCGAATTTGAAACTACCTCAAATTAAACTGCCTATTTTCGATGGTTCCTATGATCGTTGGCTAGAATTCAAAAATTCGTACGAAACCATGATTCACAACCATTCAGATCTTGATGCGATTCAAAAATTCCATTATTTGCGGTCATCACTCAGCGGCAGTGCATTACAAGTAATTAGTGCATTAGAGTTCACGGCGTCTAATTACACTGAAGCATGGGATTTACTCGAAATTCGGTTTCATAACCCTAGACTTTTAGTGCACAATCATGTAAAGTCATTGTTCAATCTTTCACCTCTGAAACAAGAATCGTCGACTCAAATACGAAAACTAATAGATACCATATTACGTAACCTACGCGCTTTGAAAACGTTAGCTGAACCAACCGATTCGTGGGATACATTAATAATTCATTTAATTGTATCAAAGTTGGATGCGCTTACGGAACGCAAATGGGAGTCGCACATAGGTTCTATTAGTAATCAATCGAACAGTAACGAGCCTAAAAAACTTAAATTAGAAGATCTCTTATCGTTTCTCCGAAACAGAGCTGACACGCTAGAAATGATAAATTCGAATCATTCTAAGTCACCTGCTACGACTAGTAGTAAACCTAATTACGCGTCTAATAAGCCTACTCAGGTAGTCAGCTGTGTTTCTAACGTCAATTCCGCTAAGGCGAAAACTTTTAATAATAAACGTTCTCGTAACTGTGTCATGTGTAACGAAAATCATGCGCTTTATACGTGTGTTAAGTTTTTGAATTTATCGATCCAAGATAGATTAAATTTAGTTCGTGACAAAAACTTATGCAATAATTGCTTACGCGAAGGACATTCCTTAAATGAATGTTTATTTGGCCCTTGCAAGCAGTGTCAACAAAAACATAATAGCTTGTTGCATATCGAGAGTAATCGCGATAACAATGTGTGCGTGAAGCCGTCGAATGCGCCTGCACATAGTGGATCGATACCGAGTACAAGTAGCTACTGCGCAACAGCTGATCGCGCGCCGACGGCTGAGTACAGCGACGGCGAACCGGAGGGAACGCGGTTCATTCCCCAGCCAGTTTTGCTGTCTACTGCATTAATAGAAGTAGCTGACGCGAATAATCGCTTCCATACGGCACGAGCTCTTCTTGATAATGGTAGTGAAAATTGCTTCATAACGGAAGAATTACGTAATCGATTAAACGTCACAAAATTACAGTCCACTATTCAGATTTCGGGTGTAGGGCAATCTGTCACCCAGTCGAATAACTCATGCGAAATTAATATACGTTCAAAAATAAACGATTATTTTACTTCAATAAAATGTTTTGTCTTGCCGCGCATAACTTTAAGTTTGCCCTCGACTAACATCGATTTCGATCTTATACGTATTCCTGATAACATTCAGTTAGCAGACCCGACGTTTAACGTGCCTTCTAAAATCGATATACTTATCGGTGCGGATAAATTTTGGGAACTTTTAGACGAGAATAGAATTCGATTATCAACGGGGCCATATTTACAAAATTCAAAATTCGGTTGGCTTTTATCTGGTCCAATAAATACACGGAATTTGCGCATTAATAATCAAATCCAGTGTAATTTTACTCAGACCATAGACGTTCAACTCCGAAAGTTCTGGGAACTTGAGGATATTTCTCCAGTAGGTAGTGTTCTCACAGCCGACGAACGTAAATGTGAGGATCTATTTATTAATACGACTAAACGCGAAGACGATGGTAGATTTTCCGTCCGTATGCCTCTAAAAGAATCAGCTGATTCACTCGGGGATTCTTACACGTTAGCAAAAAATCGATTTTTATCCTTAGAGCGTAAACTCGAACGCTTACCGGAATATAAACGTTTATATTGTGACTTCATGCGAGAATACGAAGAGATGGGTCACATGACTCGTGTAGACAAATATGGTGCACCGAATTACTTTCTCCCGCACCACGGAGTATTTAGACCTGATAGCAGTACTTCACCTTTACGCGTAGTGTTCAATGGAAGTGCTGTTACAAACTTAAATAAATCGTTAAACGACATTCAGCTGCCGGGACCAGCACTTCAAAACGACATTTTTTCGATTTTATTACGTTTTCGCCAATACAGGTACGTCGCGTGTGCTGATGTTGCGAAAATGTTTAGGCAGGTTTTGATTCAGCCAGATCAGAGATCCTTGCAAATGATACTCTGGCGTGAAAAACCTACGGACCCGTTACACGTGTATGAACTCAATACTGTCACGTATGGTACAGCGTCTGCACCATATTTGAGTATGCGGAGTATACGACAGTTAGCGTTGGAATGTAATGATGACGTCATCGCTCGCGTTATTAATGAAGATGTTTTCGTAGATGATTTAATTACGGGACATGACGATTTTCAAACGCTTCTTTCGATTTGTGATAAGACATATAAAGTTCTGCAGTCAGGATGCTTTCCTCTTCGCAAATGGACATTTAATTGCGACGTCACGCATGAGAAGTCTAAGGAGCATTTCATCGGCGAACACACGCAGAACAAAACACTCGGTTTAGGCTGGGATAATACGAGCGACGAATTGTATTATACCACGAAAATAAGTCCTATACCTAACTCGTCTCAATTAAATAAACGAACTATGTTATCGATTATATCGCAAATCCATGATCCCTTGGGTCTCGTCTCGCCCGCAGTAACAATTGCCAAAATATTACTACAACGACTTTGGCTATGTAAGATAGACTGGGATTCTCCCGTATCGGAAGATATCGCATGAATACGTTGAACTGCTTAAACGAATTAAGAATACCGCGTCACGTAAGGAGCGAACACACAGGATGTACGGAACTTCACATTTTTTCAGACGCTTCTTTACACGCTTATGGATCCTGTGCATATATACGGTCATACGAAGAAGGTTCAGTCGTTTCCGTCAAATTATTATGCGCTAAAGGTAAAGTAGCACCTTTAAAATCTCAATCAATTCCAAGGCTGGAACTTTGTGCCGCGCTAGTAGGTGCGCGACTTTATAAGAAAATAACCGAATCCTTAAGGCTAGTGTTCACTAACGTTTACTTCTGGACTGACTCGACAATAGTCATGGGTTGGATACGAATGTCTCCTCATTTATTAAAACCGTTTGTTCAGAATCGAGTGACCGAAATAAATGAACTCACGGGAGACGCGACTTGGTTACACGTAAAAAGCGAGGACAATCCAGCTGACTTACTGTCGAGAAGTCTAGGACTCGATCATTTAATAAATTGTAATTTATGGTGGAACGGACCATCATTTTTACATGACACGAATTCGAATTTTACTTTTGACAATTCCGATCAAAACACTACATTCGATAATTTGCCCGAGCTACGATCAAAAACTGTAAGTTTAGTTTGCAATCCGTGCAATGAACTCTTCGACTTCAACAGATGTTCATCATATATAAAACTAACTCGCATCGGCGCGTATGTACTCCGCTTTATACAAAACTCCCGTATAGATTCTGAGCGTAAACAACTTCGCCTAACTGGTTCCTTATCAGTAGATGAACTGAGCGCATCGCGGCGCATGTTAGTTAGATTCACACAAATGCAATCATTCCCGGACGTTTACGATACTTTATTAAACAATAAACCGATTAAGACAAAAACAAAACAGTATAATAGTATTTCTGGTCTTAACGTATTTTTAGACGAAAATAAGTTTCAAGTGATTAGAGTCGGTGGTAGACTGTGTAACTCGACTAGTTTCGATTATAATAAAAAACATCCAATGTTATTGTGCAGTAAACATAGTTTCACGGTGTTGTTATTCAAGTACGAACATAAACGACTGCTCCATGCCGGTCCGCAACTGTTGTTGTCAACAATGCGCGAGTGTTGGTGGCCGTTAGGTGGTCGGAATCTGGCAAGGAAAACTGTTCGGCAATGCGTTACATGCATTCGATTAAAAGGTAACGTACTTAGTCCTATAATGGGTAATCTTGTATCTGATCGGATTGAACCTGGTTTTCCGTTTTGTCGTACGGCTGTCGATTATTGTGGACCAATGTACATCTTAAATAGAAAAGGCAGGGGAGCTCAACTTGTTAAAGCGTATGTTTGTTTGTTCATATGTATGGTCACACGAGCTGTCCACTTAGAACTGGTTACAAGTCTCTCTACTGCTGATTATATTTTAGCACTTAAGCGTTTTATTAGTAGAAGAGGAAAACCTCGTACAATTATTTCGGATAATGGAAAAAACTTTGTGGGCGCGGAAAAAGAGTTTTCCGTCCTGTTAAAAAATAGTTCAAAGGAAATAGTCAATTTTACTGCCAATGCTGGTATTAAATTCAGTTTCGTTCCTCCCTATTCACCTCATTTTGCTGGATTTTGGGAGGCTGGAATAAAATCGTGCAAATATCACCTTAAACGAATAATAGGTAATGCGAGATTAACGTACGAGGAGTTTAGCACGGTTTTAACACAAGTCGAAGCTGTCCTAAACTCCCGTCCCATGTCACCGCTGTCCACAGACCCTAGCGACCTATGTCCTCTTACGCCTGCTCATTTCCTGATCAGCCGCCCGCTGACGAGCCCTGCGACCGAGGACCTGACAGATGAGCAGCCTTCCCGCCTGTCACGCTACGCCAGGATCGAGTCACTGCGTCAACACTTCTGGCAACGCTGGGCCAAGGAATACATCGCAGAGCTACAACTTAGAACAAAGTGGAAGACAAAGAAAGCTGACATAACCTTGGACAGTCTCGTCCTAATCAAAGACGATAACCTGCCTCCACTCAAATGGCGGTTAGGGCGCGTCACGCGTCTGTTCCCAGGCAACGACGGCGTATCCCGCGTCGCGGATATCCGCACGGCTACGGGCACTGTACGGTGTGCCTTTTCAAAAATCTGCCCGCTACTACCAGAGCGAGTGAAGGCCTGAACCGGCAGCCCTGAACGAGTGAAGGATGACGAAGGTTCCTGTTGGGAGTTGGTGCTCCCAAGGCCGGGGGCATGTTCGCGCCTCCTAGCGACATCTAGTGGCCACACGACGACATTACTCCGAGCGCCCCACTACTTCAAAATCTTCGGGTTTCATTCGCCTTACGATCGCCGTTACACGCGACACGACCCTTATTGCATATTTTATAATTTGATAGTTTTTAACGAAATAAACTACATTCGAAAGTTTAAGTAAACGCCTTCATTGAATGGACCTTGAGAAGCCACCAAATCCTGCACAAGTGGTTAGTAGTTTTAATTATGTTCTAACTTTTAATTAAACAGTGAGGTGACTGCGTGCAGAGACCTTGCCTATTAAGAATTGAATTTTATTGAAGTTTAGCTTACTTTACTTTAAATTGAATTTTAGCTGGATATTAATATTTTTCTGCTCCTGATCACTGATTAAGAATCATCGTGTATAACTAATTATTACATAGAATAAATACTGATCAAAATGACAAAATGCAGACTATTGCTGCCATTCGGCTAACCATAGACAACATTTCAAATTTCAAGTTTAAGCTATTTCATTTTTTTATTATCACATTTTTCATTTTTATTACTTTATCATCACAGATACTCCCATACTAAATCCGTCAAACTCAAACTTATCATTCTTAGTAGTGTATGATTTGTGCTGTGACCAATTAAGTACCTACTTGTCAGTGTCACCTACGCTCTTTTAGAATGAGTAACTTTTCAAATGGATTTTTTAATCATAAATTGGAATATTTTCGAAAATGTAAAAATATGCTAATATTAAATTTTTTATCCTTTATTTGATTATATCGGAAAAAGGCCTCGTTAAAAAAAATACAGCATTATTTGTACACATGTATTATCTTGTTTTAGCTATTTTCAGAGTTTCTTATTTGTGTCTGAGGTTACATCTCATTACTGTAACGTTTTACATACGCTTCATACGAAGTAATCAGACGCAGTCACAGATCCGGAAAATTGCTGGCTTCACCCTTTATAGAAAGTTGGACGGTCGGGTTTTTTATTATGTTTATAGCTGACTAGAGTGGCTGTCTCTCCATCTTTTCTGTTTTAACATCCTGACTTGATGTGGTTGGACCCTGGGATAGTGCTGGAATAAACAGCTTACATATGCTTACATATTAAAAGGTATGTATCGATTTGGAATTATAAGTTACCTAACTAAATAAATAAAAAAAATAATAACGGAAAGAAAGAAAGTGGATTTTTGCCTCCGCCGGTGACAACCGCGTCTAGCCGCGCAGACAGGGCGATCGGCTCTCCTTATGATGATTCGCGAACCGATTCGAAACATGTCAAGCGATGTTCGACTTATTCTACGACTTTAATATACGTCTCTGTTTTGTTTTTGTTTACACTTTACATTCAGTGATATTCATCACTGAAAAAAATAGCCAGTGGAGCCTACTGACATTACAGTAAGACTTACTGCAATAACAGTTAGGCCTACTGACATTTCAGTAAACCTAACTGCAATAACGGTTACGCTTACTGTAATGTCAGTAGGCTTCACTGGATATTTTTTTCAGTATGACTTTTAACGTCAGTGACCGAAGAGAATAATTAAAGTAGTCGGTAAAAGGAACACAGTAAAGTTAGTAACACTAATATCCGCAACGTGACGAGGATTCAAAAGTAATCTATCGGGCTATACAAACAAAAACATTTCCTTCCTCATGATGTAGGTACATTATAGTTGATTGTAGTACCTACTTACAGTCGGGTAAAAAAAAAATGTAGCTAGATACGAGCCCTGTAAACATATTTAATATAATTTCCGCTGGAACAATAAACAGGATCCGCATTGTGTCGTGACCTTTACGGTGTCAAATGCCAACCGTGCACGTGGAGATGGAGCTCCAAGTGTTTATGTGTTCCATCTGGAACATTCTCCAACTCACGACAAAAGCGTTCCTCGCTACCTGCCTACAGCTATTCCTAGTCTATTGCATTAAATATTTCTAGGGTTATAAATAAGCATCGATAAATAGTTCGTGATTTCCAGCTAACTCGAATTAGTATTTGTATATCCACGCCGGCGACCCAAGCTAATTACGGGCGTGCGCCCGAATGGGGCTAGCAAAGCCACTTACTTTTAAATAATTTTTCTCAAACATGCAATGAAATATCGTCATAACGATCGTTAAAACAAGCTCGAAGTGTCACGTTTCGGGCGGTACAATTCGAGAGAACGGTAAAGGAACTTCATACAAAATTGGAGGCCTAGGTCGGGAAATATATTTTTTTAATGGCATCTGTGTTTATCAGCGGGCTAAACATCTGAATTATGTTTTTTGAGTGAAGTTTTTATTTCATTGCATATGTTTGAGAAAAGCACTATACATGCCTTAGCCGTGAAAAAGACTTGCCGGCTTCGTATTATCCGGCCTCCCTACGGTCGGCCGTCTATACCTACTAAGCCGGCAAGCCCTTATTTCTCGGCGTCTGCAGTAATGTACTATTACTGCAGTAATATACAAAAACAAGTTATTGAATTTCTTGGCAGAAAAAGCGTACTAACAAAATAAGTGATTTTTGGTTAGACAATAATTAATGGAGCTCAACTTCCCTGTACTCTACTAATTACTTACAATATTTGTAAATTGTTACACCTGTATTATGTACATGCACCTATATGTTGAACAAATAAACGATTTGTATTTGTATTTAAATTTCCGATGACAAGCAGCACAGTGAAGCTCACTGGAATATTTGTACCTGGGTCATGGATGTTATTCTTATTTCGTATTTAAATATGTATGTATCTATATAAGTATGTTTATCGTCGTCTAGTGCCGATAACACAAGCCCACTAGATCTTACTGTGGGGCAAGATCGATTTGTGTGAGTTTGTCCGATATTTACATATTTACTACGTTTGCATTTTGAGCGCTCTGTAGGTATGTCGAGCAAACAATCATTTCTGTTTCTATTCTTAGAGCACTCTTATTTCCCATATGGACATTTGATCCCAACACAGAATACAATCGTTGATATCTTCAACATTAAACGGTGTAAGTTGTTTAAAATTTGCTTAATTTTGGTTACTTACGACTAAGCGCAATTTGGCTATTTCTCAAGTAGTTAAACTATTTCAACTATGAGTGCCTAGACTGCTGGGCTCTGTACCGAAACCGTACCTACCTCTGTACCCACTGTAAAATTACTGCAAAAGACATTGCATCGTAGCATCTGTGCGCGTTGCACCGTTCTCCATTAAAGTAATGCCGCCCTTAACGCTTAAATTGTGTAAGCATATCTCCGAACGTAGGTGCAATGTTGTTTTAACAATATAAGTCCACGTGTAGCTATCGATCGCATAAGAGATGACATCACCTATTTCTGTCGTTTACCAAGATAAAACATTCACTGCGTAGGTCCGTGGAATAAGATACCTAGTAGTAAAATAGATGTTAAATAAAATGACAAGAACTAAACGGCACGTGTAACTTTTAATGCCAAGTCGATACCTTTTAAACGTCAAGTTGCCACGTAAAGAACTTTATAGATGCTTTTACATCGAGTAAGTATGATAGAAGCCTCAGGACTGCCGAGTGGGATATTAAACTGAATATATCGAATTTCCGTCCAATTTGTGCCGAAAGGGTATATAGCAGGATAGCCTAAGAAAAAGTGCCCCCAGCGTTTTTGGGTCGAAACTATAATCAAACGATGCCTTTTAAGGAGGTAATATTCTGCACAAAGTTTCATCCCTGTGTTACCTCCTGGAGGTGAAAAACACCCGATTAACCCCAAAACTGTTTTATTTATTTTTTCCTAAAATATGAAAGTGACCAATTTAAAATTTTGTACAAATATTAATGAGACTAAAAGCTATATTTTAAAAAAATATGACCTTCCTAACCATTTAGTTTCTTGTAAAAAAAAGTAAAAAAAAAAATAATCACCCTGTAGGTATAACAAGTTCGGCTCTTTTTTTTTCCAAATATGAATCAATTTATATTCTACATCATACAAAAGTTTCATCGACCTAGCCCAGAAGGAACATTACGAAATTAATATGAATTGGCTCTTTGGTGGCTACTATTCATTTAACTCCTACTAAGAGCCTTGCATTATTTTTTGTTAATAAACAATGTCCTGCGATCAGACCGCTGTTTGTGTCCGATTAAAAAAAATTAAAATCGAACGCGGCCAGTAACGCGGCCGCGTGCAGTGATTTTAGGGTTCCGTAGTCAACTAGGAACCCTTATAGTTTCGCCATGTCCGTCTGTCTGTCTGTCTGTCTGTCTGTCTATCTGTCCGCGGCTTAGCTCCGTTATCATTACATTAAAGTACTAGAAAGCTCTAATTTGGTATGAGTATGTGTATGTAAAACGCCGACAAAACGGTAAAATAAAAATAAAAAGAAAAACTTTTTTTGGGGTACCGCTTTTACCCCTAAAGTGGGGGTGATTTTTTTTCGTTTAAACTAGTGTGTGAGGTTTCGTTGAATAGGTATTTTAAAAATAATAGGGGTCTTTGAACATTATTTTTTGATAAAGCCAGAAGTTGTGTAAATATTCGCTATAGAAATCCAAAAAATAGCGTCCGCCGTCTAACTTTTCAACCACGTTTCAAAAATTATGGAAACATTCGTAAAAATTTGACCTCATAAGCACTTCCAATGAAAACTATACTTATTGAATAAAATCGGTCGAGCCGTTTTTGAGTAATCGCAGAATATCATAATTTTCTTTAAAATGACGTAAGTGCCGCGCGGTGTCCTTATACTTCGAACGTTACACATGTTAGTTAAGTGCCATACTGTATTAAAATATTCGCTCAATCTGGCGCGTATAACCGATAACTTCAAGAAGGTAATAAGTAATTACAGTTACTTTGGCGTTTACGACCTTTTTATAGAGCTTGAAATCTTTCTCGTAATTTAAACCTCGGGCTTAAAACCGCTATTTTAAGCCCGTTCTATTGTGAAAGATGGGCAACTATACGGAACCTTACACTGAGCCGGCCCCGACATGGTCTTGGCCGGTTTTGTTTTAATTATATGGTTGCAGGACCGAGACGTTGCGCATTAAGCATAATATAATGAGTAGTGCCTACTAAATAGTACATTCATTGTATTTCCGCAATGTTTCTTCTGGGCTAGGTCGATGAAACTTTTGTATGATGTAGAATATAAACTGGTTCATACTTGGAAAAAAAATGGTGTGTGTACCAAGAGCCGAACTTGTTATACAGGTTGATTATTATTTTTTTTTACTTTTTTTACAATAATTTAAATGGTTAGGAGGGTCAAAAGAGGGGGTTTGTTCAAAAATTCAAATGGGTTTGACCACTTTGTAGTTTAGTCTTCACCATACAAACAAAGGTTAACATGTTAGGTGATGTATGCGTTGGTATTATGGGATTCACTTAACAGAGTTGCTTTCAATTTCGTAGCGAAGTGGTAATTTATACCGCGCAGAAATATGGCGAAACTATAAGGGTTCCTAGTTGACTACGGAACCCTAAAAAACACTGCCCGTGGCTGCGTTACTGCCCGCGTTCAATTTTCAAATTTTTAATCGGACACAAACAGCGGTCCGATCGCAGGCCATTGTTTATTAATAAAAAATAATGCAAGGCTCTTAGTAGGAGTTAAATGAATAGTAGCCACCAAAGAGCCGATTCATATTAATTTCGTAATGTTCCTTCTGGGCTAGGTCGATGAAACTTTTGTATGATGTAGAATATAAATTGAATCATATTTGAAAAAAAAATGGTGTGTGTACCAAGAGCCGAACTTGTTATACAGGGTGATTATTTTTTTTTTTTTACTTTTTTTTACAAGAAACTAAATGGTTAGGAGGGTCATATTTTTTAAAAATATAGCTTTTAGTTTCATTAATATTTGTACAAAATTTGAAATTCGTCACTTTCATAGTTTAGGAAAAAATAAATAAAACAGTTTTGGGGTTAATCGGGTGTTTTTCACCTCCAGGGGGTAACACAGGGATGAAACTTTGTGCAAAATATTACCTCCTGAAAAGGCATCGTTTGATTATAGTTTCGACCCAAAAACGCTGGGGGCACTTTTTCTTAGGTTATCCTGCTATACCCTTTGGTGAATAGCATGACAGTGTCTGTGGTGTGCCAATTTTTATAGGTGCACTTTGGCACCTTTGTTCAGTTTTGACGTAAGGTCGGGCAAAATAGTATATTGTTTTAAAAATTAAACCAATATGGGAGAGGGCTTGCAATTCCGGATTTGGTTACTAGCCAATTTTTGGCCAATATAAAAAAATGCCGTAATTTCCCATACTGCCTATACTAACCAATTCCGGAATTGCAAGCCCTAATGGGACAAAAACCTTCAAGTCGTTTTAGCGGGTTAATACATTTAAGCACATTATGTAAAACAAAAACTTGTGACTCTTGTTTCTAATATCGAATAAAATTACGAAAACGAAACGGCACGGGTAACTTTTAATTCCATATCGATATATTTCAAATGTCAGATGGCAACGTATACGGAACTTACTGCTGTTACACCGAGTAAATACGATAAAAGCCGTGACCTCCGCTATTTCGCGAAGTGGCCTCCACAAGTGGGATATCATGCTGGATATATTGAATTTCCTATTCTTTCATCCAATTTATGTCGACACTTTGCCGAATATCATGACGGTGTCGGCGGTAGGTATGCCAATTTTTATTGTGGAACTTTGGCACCTTATAATAAATACGCCTTGAAACCTAGTCAGCGCTTGAAACTCTTGAAAGTGAAGCCAGTTTCGGTTAGCCACGGATTAAGCTTCGTCCGTGTGCGCATCTGTCACAACGTCAGGCTCACAAGCAAACACGTCTCTATGATTGGTTCGTAGACATAAAATCAAAAATCATCTTCTCAAATCTGTTGTATGAAGAGTTTCGTTCTAAGGGTGTTTTTGTTTTATTTGCGTGAACTTCGACATAATGCTTGGTACGTTAAAATAAACTATCTTGTAAATAAGTTTTAATTAATTACGAAAACAAAAAAATCATTTTTTTTGTTTTCGTAATTAATTAACGATTGTAAAGGGCACTTTTGAGTTAGAGAAAGTAAGTGTCAATTAAATGTCAGTGTTAGAATTATCTTTGACACATTCCTGTTTTGAACTTCTTGTCATGCATGTGTAAGAACTGAAAACTCTTTACTTGAACGTTGATATTAAATAATATTTGGTTATGGATTAAGGAAGACTTTACACTGGTTTAACGTACTTAAGTGAGAAAATTAAGATCTTGAATATTTTAATAACGGTATGAGTTAAGACATTAGTTTCTTGGAGAAATTTACTTAATTCGATCTGAAGAATTTGCCCTCGAAGTTAACGCAAATAAAAAAAAACACGTATATTATTCTAACAATAAGTTTGGCACCTGTCCGTTATTAGCTATAGTCGTGCAAAATAGGAAATTCTTTCATAACTTGCAATGCACGGGGATGAAAAAGGTCATAACAGTGCCGTACCGTATAAAGTCGGTAGGTATAAGGCCCTTACAGGGGCAGCGTCCTCCTCAGTCGTTCACTCTTGACAGAGTGGTTGTGGCTGTATGATGAGACATCTATTATAGATAATGCGGCTCCACTTGCCACGGTCTTCAGCGTGACGGGAACATTGGACTATGGGTGGTTTGGTTTCGTGTAACGTGCCCGAAGTATTTGAGGATTCATATTGCAGCGAGATTCGGTGGTTAGTGTGGACGAGACCTTAGCAACTGACGTAGAGAGTGTTGTGTGCTACCCGACAATTGACATTGTGTGTGGTGATGAGGGTAGATTCTCGCCTCCGTCGGTGACGCCAGCACTGATCTCCTGATTATGAATCGCGTACCGATTCGAAACATGTCGAGCGAACTAATTATAAAAACGGTATAAACTCACGTAAAAATTGTCACCGTATACCGTTTTTATAATTAGTAAAGATGTCTCACGATAGTTTTAATAACATTATGTCGAGCGAAATTCGACTTTTACGACGTGAGTATTATAACGTCACCTGTAATATGAATTAATGTAACCGCCAAAATGACGAAATTGAGTTAAGTATACAGTTCGTCTGTAAATTTGACGATCTATCCATTGCTGTTATTAAAATTACGATATCATGAAAAAAATGTTGGTTACATTAAACAAAAATTTACCGTTTTTATTTAGTTTTCTGTATTTATTTTGGTGTATGGCACATTGTTTGTAAATTACTTAATATCAGATTAACGTAACCACAAGTATTGGCCAAAGTTGAACAAAAGTCATTAATGTAAGACTCACCGGTAAATAAATGACTCTTACATTACTCAATTTATAGCACTTTATTATCGATTGACGTTAGCTTCAAGCTAGATAAAAATTATAAAATGGTTCTTACATTGAATGGGTTATACTTTTAGGTTTTGAATCAAATCATGTAAATAATAAGGTACATAAATGATTTACATGCTCAGATTAGATAGGTAAAAAAAAAACAACGAGATTATAAGACAGCAACCATTTAAAGTCAATTATAGTCTAATCTTGTCACAAATTGTGCTTACTGCAAGCTGTGTGAATATATAATTTAGTCAGTAACATTAAAGTTTTCGTAGTTTTTAAAGCAATTAATGCCTCTTACATTATTATTTGTCTTCCCAAGGCTCGAGTGATGACGGTAACATTAAAATTATGTACTTAATTTAGACGGACCTGGTGCTTACGTTTTTTTGGTTACCAGGAAGTTTGCGACCATCTCTTTCCTTTGCAGTGTTAATGAGTAGATACCGGTGAGATGACCATACATTTGCCTGTAGGAAGCAATTACAAACACTACCGCGTGCGTCTGTTTACGATTTGGTGTTGTGATGGATATGATAGCCACTTTAGTTTGTACCGACCAGCGATCGGATGCCGGTTTTCGACTCCATACAAATACTGGTATAAAATTTCGGTATTTCGCTTATTATTACACATTTTTTTATTTTACTGAGCTAATTTCAAAGTTCTATACCAATACTTTAATTATATGTAATGGCATTTGAAATAAAGTCTGTAATATTTTTTTGTAATTTTTATGAATACCGGTAACGATCCCTGGTTCCAACAATTCGTGATAAGGACAGTATTGTGCCATTCCGTTGTTATACATCGATAAGAACAGTTAAAAATTACGAGTTAAGTACATTAATCGCTTTACATCAGGCGATCCGTTTGCTCGTTTGCCCTCTACGAGTCTACGACATAAAAAATAAATAAATAATGATATTACAAAAAAAAAACTTTTAAAAAATAAAGGGAAATTTGAAAAGGATAAGTACTAAGTAAGTATTATAGACATTGTTATCACCTCAAAAGGGCGGCTAAGGCGGAATGAAGTTCGTCGGGATTTCCAGTATCAAATAGAAATTGATGTTTTAAACTTTTAAAAGTTAAGTTATTTATTCATTAGCTATAGTGCCTATTTATATCATGTCTAATTTTTGAATTAGGGACTTTTAATTGAAACAATCTGGCTTAATGCATTTCGTTTTTAGGGAATCTCTTAAATGTCTGGTTAAACGGACTGTGAAAACTTTTTCTGTGAAAATCAGTCACTGCCACTACCATGTAGCCACATGTAGGCATAATAAAATGTATATACTTGTATATTATTTTTAGAAAACAAGAGACAGGAATGAATGATGGTAGTAATAGTGATATGGTGGAGGTTAGTGACATTGAGATACTCCCAATATTTTTTTTCAGTAGCCTACGTATCCAACGTAATGGCATTGTATTGATGCGATGATTCAATAAAATACGTTAACTATTTGCTAGCCCCTTGACCATTATTTTTTTCAGCCAGAGAAAGGCGTTGAGCTGGGCCATACTTTCTACTAATAACGGGACACCAATGATGCTTCAAATAAGTAATTCGCGAGAAAACAACAGCTTACAAGATATAAAAATTCTCTAAATCCGTTTCAGCTCTATAAGGAAGATGTCCAGCGCCCAATAGCGAAGGTATTCGAAGCATTTCAGTCGTAAATTTACCCCTTGACGTTCAAGTTCATAATAGTGATGTGAGAGTGAGTTACTAATTATGTGACGAAACATTTAGTCACCAGTTTGCCAGGAAATGGTCAAATTACTAATGAAGAATTAAATAAAGATCATTCGGCTAGTTTCAGACAGGGACAAGCCTTACACTGAAAATAGAACTTAGGCCTTGTAAAGACCAAATTGATTATTTAAACGAAATTATATAACGTTAAGCTGAATTTTAAACTTAAGTCACTAAAATCAAAAGGAGGGAGTTGATGAATGGAACAGAAAGAAGGGAATAAATACGAAGAAAACTATATAGTAAGAAATAAAAAAGAAAGAGAAAAAGGGAAAGCAGAATGTGCAGTAAAAGTCGTAGGTAAAAAAGGTACATAAATATTGTAGGAAAGGGAGAAAGAAAAGCAAAGTGAGGAAAAACAGTAAGGAAAAGTATCAGATTGGAAAGAAAATGAAGTGTTTTTTTAATACTCTTTAAATCTAAAGGTGCCTTTACCAATTTTGGTTTTTATAAACAAAAACGAAACTGTTTCCCGCTTATAAACCGGTTTTTATCACGACTTACTATCCTGCCACTAATTAACTGAAAAACAAGAAATAACTCTATGTTAAACCTTATTACAATTGGATAAGTTTAAAAATTCCATAGCTGAATTCCGCTAATGTAAGTCCACGTTTTGAAAATGTGTGTCCCTTACGTTAGATTTTTTTACGTTTTTGTGACTTACTTTCAATAAGTCTTCATTTTTTGAAATCAATGTTGTGCTGTGTTAACGTAACTCCTAATTTTTGGAAAAAAATTAACGTAAGAGCCACGCTATTTTCTAAACTATAATAGCAGCCTTTTTGAGACCATTATCAACTGAAAGATCTTACAAAATTAAGGTATAACTACTTTACATCATTTTAATCGGATTAGGAAATAAAATGTTACTGCACTTTTTTTAATTTGCATTTTCGTTTTTGGCCTCTCCTGAAAAATCGTCATTTGGCGGTTACCTTAATTCATATTACAAGTGACGATAAGTATTTACTATGTGTGAGACTCACGGTGGTTTTCTATTTTTGAAAATGTTTGTCCATTTCCCATCGAATTTCCATCAGTCATTACTTAGTCTTATTATTCTTATGAATGACTATGGAAAGTGAACAGGCGTCTTAAGAAAAGCCTCCATTTTAATATTAAGATCCGGTAAGTAAATACCTAAGCAATTTGAATAAAAATGCAAATCTGCGCTCCACTCAGATTGCCCGCTTCTCGCTCCAACCTTTCACATCCCGCATTCATATTTCGACGCCTACAAAAGATTGTAAGCAATGTGAGCCGAGCGGCACTATTGCTCGTATTAATTTTGCAGGCGCTTTGCGGATGAAACGTGATGGTGTTACAAACATTTACATCGTTCATGTAAATATCCAAATAGGGAACACGGTTTTCATGAATATATCATTCAAAGGTTTCATTTGTGTCTACTCATCATTTGTACAACATTGCGTGTTTAAATATTTTAAAATAACAATTTGATATGAAATAAACAAGACTTAAAAAAGCTCACATTTCTTAATCGATTCTCATTAAATTTTGTGAGTAGGTGGGATAAGCTAAGCTTTTTTTTAAATTTCAGCGATTTGAAACTAACTCGCGAGGTCTACTGCTCACAAAGCCACTAGTAATGTAGGTTTGTACTGTTTGTAGCCTAAAATTAAATCCCAGTTGTCTGTAGGTATGGGACATTTTAATCTCAAGAAATTGTGACTTGACTGATACCATTTTTTTTGTGTAGCACATAAATTTATAGAAACTTTACACATTTCTCTAGAAATATACAGCATGTAACATAATAACCCTGCTTCATGTACACACGCTGGCTCGCTTTGCAAACTTCCAATATTGTTGCGTTATCCCCGAACCGGAAGCTCGTACCTGACAGCACAAAGGCACCTTCCGGCACAGCGCCGCACAAAGCCTGCCCGGATGAATCCCATTATACCGGGTAATACTGAAAGTTCGCACGTCCAGCCCGCCTAGCACACCGTCACTCTCTCGCATTACTGTATAGATAAAGTCAAAGTCAAAGTCAAACTATTTATTTGCTGGAATTACGGTACATAATAGATCTTATAAATTAAACATAAGGATCAGCATAATGCACCAATTTAGTGGCATGCAAATATTTTATAAACACTAAAGATAGGTAATATATCTCGCGCGAGAAAGAGAGTGTCACAGTTGTGCCAGAGGTACAGTTATGAGTATATTTACATCCCGCGGCTTCGCCCGAGTGGAGAGTGAGTTCTTAATCGATTTGGAATACTATGAAACTTACTTATGATGTAACATCATCCCGGGACATAACAAGATATCCCTCGAAGCCTTCTAATCGCGGCAACCTCGAGCGGTCTTTAATCATATTTTAATCGGTGGTGTCAGGGGAGACCTCATTTCAACGCTAATTGAAAAAGTTACCCCAATATCTGGCTGACAATGACAAAATACTTTATTATAGCTTGCAAGTACTTACATATTGTATTAAGCGGTATACACTTCCGTGAAAGTATCAGGAACGGTTCGACATGTTTCGAACTCGTATGGAGCTCTTCATCAGCGACTTCTACCCGTACAGCGGCGCGGTAACTCCGTCACTTAGTTTTTTTTATTAAATAATTTACTTACATAAATTCCTTCGCATTACGATCAATTAACATAAAATGGGATGACTCTAAATTCGTTAAAATACAAACATGCGAAGCAATAACTTTGAAAAAACACCAAACTTTATTTGACATGATCTGTGTAAATTATAAATAATAAAATCTGTGTAAATTATAAATAATAAAATGATTAAGAGTCGCTAGTAATGAGAACTCGATTCGAAAAATAGTAACAATTATATGTTGTAATGATAGTCTAATTATGTATTCCCTTCGCCTTCTGCAGCACCTACTATACATAATATTAAGGTTGTCTGGAAGAGATCGCTTTTTAGCGAAAAGACCGCGTGTAGTCTACCGCTATTTAAAAATTGAATTTGTTTTGTTTCCTTTTGTAAAGTTTTATTGGTGTGCAATATTTTATTTATTTATAAGTTTACAATCAACACTTACAGTAGGTATATAACCAAGCATGCTGTTGTATTGGTAGGTAGGTATGTCATTTTGTTCACCATTATTTCGTGTAACGGTATTGGTAAATTAGACATGGTATAGCAAGTTCTGAAACGCGTCGCCGACATATGTTGTGTACACTGGAGGGCTGCGGTGAAGTGTTCGACCCAAACTTATACGGCAGGCCGGTCCGCGGCGCAAGACATCGGGGAACATCGGGCATATTACTATTAATATGTCACGTAGAGTTGTGCCGTGTTCAAGAGCGTTTCCCGATTTGTATGGGGAAACATTTCTTCTTCTTTCTTCTTCGCATCATGCGTGAATTATGATACTATTATTAATATACGCATGATGAATACAGACTTGAAGAAAAAACAATTTGAGGATGTCAATCGATTCTATTTTTATTGGGATCAAATGTCTATAACGGACTAACTACACTTAGACTGCTCTATAAAAGTCATAAATGACCATCAAAGTTTAACATTTTCACTGTTCACGAACGAACGACAAAGACACTCCATACAAATGGCCTGATCATTATATGTATGGGTACCAATATTTTTAGGGATCGATAAGTAATTCTATCGCGGCGTGTGGTGATTCCGGCGACTGACGCGTATAAGCCGGCGTGAATAAATAAGAACGCACGCCGATGTGCGTTAAAAAAAGTGGAATGCGTAGCCAAGCACCCAGGTGCGGGCCGGCGCAAAGACTATTATCACGACACTCAGCGCGTGCTGACCTAGCTAACTTGAGAAGTTAATAAACAAAATACATAATAGAATATTCTTTATTTCGCTCAAGTAGCATTTATTTATTAATTTATTTAAACTTTATTGCACGTTACAAATGCCGGACTTAATTCCATAAGGCATTCTCTACCAGTCATTCAGCTATGTTACTTCCACTGAAGTTAGTCACTCGGCCCAGTTCGCACGCCAGCCGCACGTAATTATAAAAAGTTGCCACGCGCCGGCAGGGGGCGCTCGCGTCGGCCAATTGAGTTGCCGAAGGCGAGATTAACGTTTAGCACGTTACACCGTACCCTTACTACGAGTTGACGTGACCGTGCTCGGTAGCGACGGCGTAAACGATTAATATCCCTTCCTCTGGCGGCCGCCATTTTGCACACTTCTTCTTATCTGGCAAACTCCCGCTGCTGCCAGACAAAAAAATGCCTCGTCTGGCAGTCTCTCGCTACTACTCTGTTTTGACGTGAATTTAAATACCTAAAACTGGTTCGCTGCGGGAATTTGCCACGAGAACGGATGTGGAGATTATGGAGAAATAGTATACAGCGCTCCTAGGGGTTACTTTGTAGAACTTCAATTCTCCGACCAACCTTTGACAACGGTAACTGTAAAGCTCAAATAATTAATATACGTGATATAATCCATTTAAATTGTTTTATTTAAATGTGTGACAGTCGCGGAAACCGATGAAAATATTAAAATTCTCCACACAAATCGTTTTCGCAGACGCTAGCGATTGTCATGGTAAGGGTACTGGAATTGGCACGAGTCGCGGTTATTTTCAGGATCTTACAGGCTTAGTGAACATGCATGCATAATTTTTATACACAGATACAAACCGGCACAAAAGATGCGAAAACAAACCCCAGAAACTTTGCATATGAGGTGATTACAAACTAGAATTTGCCCGCAAATTCCGTCCGTGAAAAGAATAGTCATAATCCTCTTTTTTGCTGCTCCGTAGTCGGGTAAAAGTATCATGTGATAATAATGGTAGGTACATACAGACATTGTAGTTTTTAGGGTTCCGTAGTCAACTAGGAACCCTTATAGTTTCGCCAATGCCGTCTGTCCGTCTGCGGCTTAGCTCCGTGATCATTAGTACTAGAAAGCTGAAATTTGGTATGAGTATGGGTATGTATTACGCCGACAAAGCGGTAAAATAAAAAATATTTTTTGGGTACCGCTGGAACACCTAAAGTGGGGGTGATTTTTTTTTTCGTTTCAACACTAGTTTGTGAAGTGTCGTTGAATAGGTCTTTTAAAAATAATAGGGGTCTCAAAACATTATTCTTTGATTAAGCAGCAGTTTTGTAAAATATTCGCTCCGAAAATAAAAAAAATTGTGTCCCCCCTCTAATTTTTCAACCACGGGTCAAAAAATTATGGAAAAATTCATGAAGACCAGGCCTTATAAGTACTTTCAATGAAAACTATATTGAACAAAATCGGTTGAGCCGTTTTTGAGTTATCGCACAATTTCATAATTTTCTTAAAAGGACGTAAGTTGACTTCCAGAAGGTAATAAGTAATTACAGTTTCTTTGGCGTTTACGACCTTTTTATAGAGCTTGAAATCTTTCTCGTAACTTTAGTCTATACTGAAGGATGAGCAACTACGGAAGCCTACACTGAGCGTGGCCCGACATGCTCTTGGCCGGTTTTTATTTTTTTATATTGACGCAGGAAGTTTTCAAAAACCTGTGATCGTTCCCAAGATGCGGATGGGTCATTGACAGTTCAAAAAATAAAAGTCGTTCGTCCGGTGATAAAAAGATAAGAGCTTGTATGAATCCAGGTTATGTTGCTATTACATAGGATTATAATCTGGATTCCTCTTCTATAGAAGAGGGTACGTTCTTTACTCGGACCTAAATCTGAAACTTAACAAGGAAAAGTGTCAGCAATTGGAATTTTGTCGTGTAAAGACAAAAGACACGTGATACATACACGCGTCGAAGTTAAAATATCTTGGCACACCTCGATCTGCCGCGCCGTTCAATATTGACTGTGCTATGACAGGCGATTCCGTAGATGAAGAAAACAATCGACAAACTCAACGCCTGTCGCGTTCGGATCACGTGCTAGCTCCGTCCAGTCTTTATCACACTCTATCGAAAGAAAAAAGACACAATACAAGTTAATAAAGATTAATAGTTGTTCGTTGGTATTTTCAGTGCGTTAATTTTATAAGGCTTATTATTTTCGCGGCGACAGAAAAATTAAAGAGCAGCAAACTATTTGCAACTAAAATAATAACTTGTCAGCGATTAAATATTTTGGCAATCATTTATATTAAATGAGCTTTAAACTAAGGATATTTTAAAATTCAAATAATGGCAGCTACTTTAAGGTAGCAGAAATAATAAACAAGATTACTGAAATCATAGGCGAAGTACTATAAATAATGACTTGGCGACTAATATTAGCAGAAATAAGACTTTCCTCAGAACCGAAGCTGTCAACCCCGATTCCACGTGGTCTTGTCTGCCCTACCCCTAGAGTGTATATAAAAAGCCGGAGGCGCGGAGGGAGAGCAGCCCTCGCCCGCCGTGACAAAGCTCGGGAGCCGTGCGGAGCGGAGTACGGGCGACCATGCTTTGCCACGCAAGGGCGGAAGGGCTGCACTTCCCGCAGCGCCGGAGCTAAGGCAGAGTCTGACACAATATCCAAAAAATTTGATTTATTTTATATGCAATCTCCATTGAACAATTAGAGTAGGCCATTTTCAACTTTTTATCCGCTGTCATGTTTCCGCTTAATTAGTTAATTCAGTCGCCAAAACAATAACTCGATGCTAGTTTATATTGAAACAAAGCCGAAAATTGATTACTTAGCTGCTGCTTTTTACTTTAAACTAGTCTCCGCAATTAGTCGCCAACTTATTATTTTTGCTACCCCCTTTAATTTTTTATAAATCCCTAAATCAGATTAATTTGTCGCCGCGTTAAATACATGCCATTTTATAATGGCCCTAAATGAATGAGTAAGTAATTCGCCACATGTTTTCAATAAAATAATGTCAAGGTACAGGGAAAATATGAGTTCATAGTATAACCATAATACCAGATGTAAAACCCGCGATTGCTTAAGTCCGTCCGTTTCTTGAAAACGTTACAAAACTATGGAGAGGGACGGTGCGGTAGAGGTTTCATAATTTTGGAGGCATATCCTCTGAATAACGTGAACATTGACACTGCAATCATATAGGATGGATCCGGCTTGAAATTAAAGAAGTATGATGTGTATTTGTAATATACAGGGTGAGTCATCACGTCATCAGTCAATCGGAAATTAGACAGGTGAACGAAGGGTACAGTCATTGAGGTAGGTACATTTGAAACCCAAGTTACGGTGACCTTCTAACTATGTACCTGAAACTATTGTACGGTCCATTAAATATGGATAGCCAAACCTTATCAATTAGTAGCTGCACCGCGTGGTGTTACCCGCTCAACCCACGGGAAAACTACATTTTTCGGAATAAAAACTAGCCTAAGTGTTAATTTCCCTGGATTAACACATAGGCTAGTTTTTTATGTCAGATTCAGGCCAAATTGGTCCATTTGAGCCAGGTTAATAAAACGATAACAGGAAAAAAAGGACCGATTTGCAAAAAACTGAAAATCCAAAAATAACCCGTTCATGTATAGCATTTAATCACTGTTTGAAGTCTCGTTGAATTATCCCCTAACTCCTAACCGTTAAGGAGTTATACCTTCCATCATCAGCACGGCATAGGAAGATGATATGACTACCATATTCAAATACTTAAATAGCTTTAGAAACTATATGAAAAACATAATGAGTGCCTATACAATTTGAGGTTTGCCCTCGATTTCCCTGGGATCAGATCCCAACTCGGTTATAATGGGACCACCTCAGGAGTATACTCAAATAAAAAAAGAATTCTTAAAATCGGTCCACAATTTGGCGGAGTAATCGGTGCACATACATAAAAAATATATTTACATACAGTCGAACCTCCTCCTTTTTTGGGAGTCCGTTAAAAAACCATAGACTTCGCAAGTCCAGGCTGTATGCGTGGTGCACCGCGTGCAGCTGTGCAGTGCGCTATGGACTTACGCTGATGGCCTTGTAGCCAAAGCTCTAAATAAATAAAAAAAAAAAACTATGGACTTTTTGGCGGGATAGCGATGACAGACGTCAGAGGGGGAATAATGGACGGAGAGTGATAATAGAGAATTGGATATTTTAAATGTTTTCATGCTTGTATTTGTGAAAGCTGTAATCTATTGGAGTAAAAACAAATGATATTGTTAATATGTGTTCTAGTTTCATTCTTGTCCTAAGGATAACTATACTATTTATTATCATCAAAATCTGGTACGTAAAATTGTTTTAGGTAAGTTAGCCCCGATCACGTTTGTAAACGTCAGTACACCACAGACTTTTAGAATAAAGGGTTAACCTGTAAAACGGCACACAACAAGCAGGATAAAGGACGCTGGCGCTTTATACTAATATGTACATGTATTTGTATGTACATACCTAAATGAAAACTTTGACCGCGACGCTAACAGAGCTGAAAAAAAGCTTTTTGAAGGCTCGTCATTCAAAAGCCTTGCTTAGAAAGTGTAACAGGTACTAAACGTTAGTATACATTTAGGGAGGCTTGCCTATATATATTTTTTATTTCCAACGACGTTTATGTATTAACAGATTAATTTACTGAGGAATAGTCTACTTATATACACAGTCTAGATATAATATTATTACGATTAAGATTTATATTTTGTACTTACATTGATATAAATATTAATAAATAAATAAATATTAGACAACCTCACACAAATAGATCTAGTCCCAAATTAAGCTCAAGAAGGCTGTTCATCACGCAAATATTTGCTCTGGTCGGGATTCGATCCTGGGACCGCCGGCTCAGTAGGCAGGTCTCTGAAACTGAACCAATCGCGTCAAATATGGATTATATCAGAAATAAAATATTTGAATTAGCAAAACAAGGCCTAGGAAAAGTTTTTTAAAGTGACAATAGATTACACGTTTACGCTGTGTAATCTTTTGTCACTTATAAGTATACTTTTGGGAAACACGTAAAACGAAGTATACTTTACACCCTTTACCGTACTATTATCTATTCTGTGCCATCAGGGACATGATTTATTGATGTCTGTCTTAATGAGACGGTTAAAAGAATACTTCGCTTGTCGCGCCAGTCAGCATCTCCTGTCTTGTCCGCACGGTATTGAAAGGAGAGTGATAGGTAGTATTTGTCGCGCGACAAAGAAGCGCGTGTCAAAGTTATGCTGGACGTATGAATATAAATGAGAATATCAGAGAGATATGCTGGCGAATACCTACTTATTATAGATCCGCTGTCGCTAGGAGGTCGCCGTCTTACGCTCACTCTAGCATCTACAATTTTGTATGCAACAGCTGTAGCATTGAACTTTTACCTGTCTCTAAAGCAAATAAGGAAGTAAAACAATGGTTATATACACTGTCGTACTGTGAAACTGAAGACATCATTAAATCAACCAAGATAAAATAACCGAAAACAGAAACAGTATCATGGGCTGTATATCACACACACACAATAATAGTTAATTAGATTAGTTTATTAGATGTTTATTTATTGCTTAATTCATTGCCTACTATTGTGTAAACCGCATATGTTAACCGGACTCGCAGATGGCCAAGATACAGGCTCAGCCTAGTTTGGTCACTGACGGACACATTTCTGTATGTTTCAACTAAATTTTGTTTAAATAAATCATTTTGTATTTTGTATTTGTATTTGTATTTTGACTATACAACTATCTCCTCCACTGCTATGCAGATCCAACAAAGTTGATGTACCGATCAAGTGAGTTGTCATCTGAAGTTGGCTGTCAACAGGGTGATCCCTTGGGGCCAGCAATTTTTAGTTTGGCCATCAACCCTATTATGCAAAATTTGGCTTCAAAATTTAATGTTTGGTACCTAGACGACGGGATTCTAGGGGGCGATGCAAACACTGTACTTTCCGATCTCCGCGAAATTAAAAAAAAAAACAAAACGATTGGCCTCGAGCTAAATTTCAACAAGTGTGAACTTTTCTTTCAAAATGCCTGCAATGACGTCATTAATATAAAACAAAAATTTAACGAGCTTTTGCCTGACATTAAGATTATTGACAAAAGTAATCTTTGCCTCTTAGGGTCCCCTATTTTTGAAGAATGCTTTTCTGACTATGTTCAAAATTCTATCTCGAAATTTCAAAATCATTCTCATCGGTTGCTTGAAATTAGCCCACATTTTGCTCTTCCAATTATTAAATATTGTCTTTTTGTTCCTAAACTTACCTATGTGCTTCGCTGCTGTCCACTTTGGAATCATCAACGTCTTTTGTTACAAATAGATAGTTTGATCAAAATGAATTTAGAATCCGTCCTCAATTCTCAGCTAAGCGAGCAGTCCTGGTCCCAAGGATCTCTTCCCATTCGGTACGGTGGGCTAGGGATCCGCAAAATTTCTAGTGTCGCTTTACCAGCTTTTTTGTCGTCAGTTCATAGCTCGTCTAATCTCATAGGTAAAATCCTAAGGGCGTTACCCACAAACTATGAGATTGCGGGCTTAGAAGACGCAAAAAAGGCTTGGTTAATTGCTTGCCCCGGCCAAAATTATCCGGAAAATTCAAAATCTCAACGGAGCTGGGACGACTTATTATGTAAATTGACCGTAGATTCTATCCTAAGCCAGTGCTCTACGGAAGACCGTGCCAGAATTTTGGCAGTAGGCACCAAAGAGGCCGGTTACTGGCTCCAAGCGCACCCTTCCGTGAGCACTGGAACTTTTCTAGAACCCAATACCGTCCGACTTTCAGTTTTTCTCCGTCTCGGGGTCCCGGTCTGCGCCCCACACCGATGCCCCTGCGGCAAAGACGTTGACAGGCTGGGTCACCACGGACTTTCCTGCCAGAGCAGTGCAGGCCGCTTCTCACGACATGCTGCTCTGAACGACATCATCCGCCGGTCTCTTGCATCAATCAATGTGCCGGCCCTTTTAGAGCCGACTGGCATCTCAAGAGACGATGGCAAGAGACCGGACGGAATGTCTTTGATTCCGTGGAGTAAGGGACGGGGGCTGGTGTGGGATGCAACCTGTGTAGACACACTGGCCCCGTCACATCTCCACCGATCCTCAATCAGGGCCGGAGCAGCGGCAGAGGCGGCCGAAGGCATAAAGCGGAATAAGTACAGTGGTCTTGGCGCTGAGTACAATTTCTTACCGTTTGGCGTCGAGACCCTGGGTCCGTGGGGCCCCAGCGCATTAAGCCTCTTCAAAGATATTTCGAAGAGGCTTATTGATGTTACTGGTGACCGGAGAGCTGGCGGTTTCCTCGCTCAAAGAATCAGTTTGGCTATTCAGCGAGGAAATACCGCCAGCATCTTTGGCACTATGCCGCAGGGGTCATTTTTAGATTTAGTTTAAGTTTATTATGTTCGAGTTTAGTTTAATTTTTAGTATAGTTTTATTGTAAGTATTTTAGTTGTATTCCGTAGACTTTATTTTGTACTAATAAATTTTAAAAAGTATAAATAAATGTCAGTGTCTTTTGACTATACATACATGGTTTAGCCGATTTTAAATATTCCCTAATTATTTTGTCAATTTTCGAGATCATAAGAAGATGTCGTATATCGTAGATTCCGCGTTTAGTTTACACTGTGTCTGTTACGCATTTAAAATTACCAGTGCGGATCATCGATCCTAATGGCAGATCTCAAGGGAGCTATTACACCAAATCCGTAATCCCCACTGGCTCAGGAAAGTAAAAGCATTTGGCAGAACGTCGCACGCTCACAACAGCCCACGAAAGTGAGCGCGCCACACGTATTTAAAAAAGTTAAATGTCAAAATCTCCCGCCAAAAACCCTTTACCATAGACAATTAAGTTTTTAAAAAGGTTTTTGATGTTTTCTTTTTAAATCGAGCGTTGAACCTTAATGTGGAGTGCAGCGTTTCATAATTGTGGGTGTTATAGTATGTTGTTGCGAGTGAAAGTGCTGTGATTGTGACGCAACGTTACGGTTAGAGCAGACATGACGGAAATCGGTTTTGGAACGCAGTGTCTTACTGTCATCGGTGAGTTTGCGGTTATTTTTATGTAATTTTATGGCTGAGATAATGATGATTGCGTAAGTTGAAGATGTATGTATACGTAGAATTATGTAAAAAAATGCAATTATTTAATTAAGTAGGTACCTACTCTTAGATAGAGTGTATTTAAAAATAACAGCAATTTACTTGCTCAAAATAAAATAAAATATAGCTACCTCGTTGATACTTAAATTACAATTTTGTTATGTAAATATATTTATATCTTCGTGTTGTACTGATAAGAACATTTTGGAAATATTGACAAACAAAGATTATGATGAACCATTGATACAAAGATCACAGCACAAAGAAAATTTGTATTGCGTAACCTGGTGGAAGAGACCGGGAATCGAACCCGGTACCTCTGGATTACCAGTCCAACGTTTAACCTCTCTACCACCCTAACGCGAGATAGTCATATCATAAACCAGGTTACGCATTACCATTTTTCTTTGTGAACTTTGATAAGTATTTGAATCCATAATCAAATATAAAAAATAATTGTGTATCCACATTAAAAATAATCAGACATTACCATTTTTCACAAATTTATAAGGATTGTGATACAAAGATTCCAAATATAAACAATAGATAAGATTATTTATATTACATAATACTTATGCTAAAAATAGTACACATACATCTATATCTCTGCGATTATTATTTATTAATATAAACACTGAAAAATGAGGCATTCAACTTAAATAGACTTATGTTATTGATATTAATTAATATTTTCAACAGACAGACCCGCTTTGTTTGAATAGGTGCACAACATTTTCAATCTCCCATCCAAAACCAAATTGTATGCCCGAAACCAAATACGTATATCGCGGAATACAATATTCATATATTCTAGCAGGCTTCCGACATTTGCATGTGGCCCACGTGGTTTTCAATCGGCATAAACGCTTCAATTTCGTCAGAATTTCTTTGCGCAAATTCAGCAAAACGAATACAGAAACTTTATTCATCATACTACCGAAAAAACTTATTTTGTTCCTCGTGTGTTCATAAGTTTTGAGACGTGAAAAAAACTCATATTTTAAATAACAGAAATAATTTATTTTAATAGAACAAACATAGGGCGGCGGGCTATCAATATGCATTGAATAAATAAATAAATAATAAAATTTACTCGAAATGACCGCCTCTTTTTTTCAGGCCTTTAAGCGCCACTCGTCAATAGCGGCACGCACTTTTTCTATAGGGATTAGCTTCGATTATCGCACTAGCTTGCATTTTAGGGACTGAAGGTTTGGAATTTGATGTGACTTTCGGCAAGCTTTTAGCTCCAATTCTGTCCACAAAGCATAATCCAACGGGCTTAACTTAGGGCTTGGCGAAGGTCATTCTTCAGTACTAATAAAGCTTGGTAAATTCCTTTTTAAAGTTTTTAGCCACTCTGTCCTGATTTCGCTTCCCGCTATCTCGGCAAATAATGGCAAATAATCATTTTTTTTTCAAACACCAATGTTCCATATTTTAAATTCAAAACACTCGAAGCAAGCTGAGGGCATGTTTTTATTTCAAATTCAACTTTTTGAATTCGTCTCAAAACTTATGAACACACGAGGTACATTTATTCAGTTATTTTCAGTCGATAGAGCTACATCGATTTTACGAAATGCATACGATTTTGGATATTTAAACTAATTAAAATACAAAACGGATCTACTCACGTCGTAGAAGTCGAATATTCTAATTTTCTAAGGTAACATAACAAAAAGTAAGCCTCGAGTCGCCAAACTCCTTTTGAGAACAGCCCATGATCACCAAGGATCGCAACAAGCGTCCTAAAAGTGTGAGCCATTTAAGATAATCTAACCAAATCTACTGGAACCACATAAGTGGCGAAACTCAGGCTCATAACTACCCGATAATAGGGACTTGCTCTTTAATTAGCAAAAGGACGCAAGGAGGCCGGCCGGCTAAACTAGATGGCCGCATTTATCGCGTAATTGATAAATGATAAAGTTTTGTCTCTCGCGGTCATAACGTCAAAAAAGTGACAGATGACATGCTTTGATTATTTATTTTTTGCGTACGCCGTCGGACATACGAGAGTTAAATCAATAAAATTCACTCGTGTTCGATACAATCATTTATAATTAAAGAAGATAAACCTTTATCATTTTTATTTTTTATTTTACGAAAAGTTTACTATCGTTTACAAAAAGACCCAAATATTTAATTATACATATTTCAGAGGAAACACAGGTAAATCATACTATATTTAGTGAATTAACATTACGATTAAATACAAAGAAACAAATGACAATATATAATACGTAGTACAGTCTGCAGAAATAATTTGAAAGCCGACACCGCACTATTGCGCGCGTACACTTTTTGCTCCACTGGTTGACTGGCAGAGATTGTCTTAGGTCGACTATCAATATTAGCGTTAACTACTTATGTATTTTGGATAGTAGATTTTGCGTTTTAGTCATTCTAAATTGCATATATCCTGACGGTAAAATATAGTTCGCTTAGAACTTAATTAAAAATCCATTTATTATTAAGAATTGAAGAATATATGTGACTAAAAATACTTATAATAAAACTAAACCTAAAAATAAGTCTTAACTAAAACAAAAGAAAGCTCAAAATCGTATTTTATGATGATATATCAATAGCAGACGGTACTGCTACTTAAGTACGACACTTTTTACCTCCGCGAACAAAGTCCTATGTAGAAATAGCATTTTTGACAATCATTATCGCCTTCGTATTTCCAAAACTGAGATGAGATATGTCACCTCAGCTGCAGCTCATCGCGTTTTAATGACAGTTCAAAGGCAAACCTGAGAGATGACTGATTATATCTAATGGCGAACTGACGTTTGGCGATTGACACTCTAATAACACCCCTAGTTTCATACAATGCGTAGGTAGGTATGTGAAAAGGTGAAAATTCAAAAAAGTGAAGTGTTAACTTTTATTATTATTTTCATACAAAAATATTTATAAAATGTTAGTATAGTTGCCGGCAAACTTTTAGAACAAAAATGGCGGATCTGCGCATGTACATTTGTACGTAATTCGGCTACTGCGCAGTCAAGGTTATGCTCTAAAAGTTTGCCGGCAGCTGTACTGAAATGATTTTTGAAAGACTGCTGAATGCAATAAATACTTGATGGGGATACTTCAAGAAAAGACCGTACTCCCACCTAAAATGCCACAACGCACTTGTAACTCCTCTGGTGTTATGAACGACGATAATCACTTACCACCATGCGGCCCGTCTGCTCTTTGCCTTCTATATCATTAAATCAGGGCCTTAGTTCAAATAATCTTGGGTGAGTGTACGCAGTGCGTGCTGCGTGCGCGCAGCGCATCGATCCGATTTATGTCATCGCGCCGGCCGTTGACCGGCGTTTTCTTGCGGGAAGCGATCATGTTTACGTTAGAGAGTGAACGATTACATCGGCAAACGTCGATACATCTGTAACTAGCGACCCGCCCCGGCTTGGCACGGGTGCAATGCTATATTATGTATGTATTATACATATAAATCCTCGAATCACTCTATCTATAAAAAAAAACCGCATCGAAATCCGTTGCGTAGTTTTAAAGATCTAAGCATACATAGCGACTTTTGTTTTATACTATGTAGTGATGCGTTGTGATCTCACATAACTATGTTACGATCGGGATTCGAACCCGTTTCTCGATCGACTCTCCGGGAAAATACAGGCGCTTTGACCATTAGGCTAATGGAAGCTAAGCTTTACTCGTCATGGAATTTTTCGACCAATCCTCCTATAGAGGCTCCAACCAATAGCCATAGGGTGACTGAGTAGGTACGTACCGGCACTTGCTTTCGAGTCCAATCTAGTGTGACACCACACGATTTTCCAACTGATAGAACATTCGGACAGGGGATGTACACTGACTTCTGACTTCGTCACCACACAGTGATCTCTGATTGTGTCTATAAATAAAACAACATTGTGTTTAAAAGGAAAAGTACACACGTAGGTGTGTACCTACCTACCTCTATTCCACATTACTACTGTGTTTTTTCTTTCTTTACTCCCGATATTAATTACAAGCTCTTATTTCTGACTGTACTTTTCTAAAGAGCCTGATCTCGGAAAACAGTATGACAGAGTTCATACGACCACTATTCGGACCAGTGAAAAATAGCAAATTATAAACCACAGTTTACTTTATATACTTACCAACTTTGGAAGTTAAAACAAAAGTTATAATAACGAAGCGAAAATGTCTAGTCACTACAAAGTGAAATTTTTATTCAATTATAATATGTTTCTAATCAGGAGAAAATAAGTTTTTTTGGCATTCGTGCGAGATGTAGACGTAAAGTTGTCGAGATTAGACAGATTATGTTAGTCGGAAAAACGTTGAAAGTTGCTCCTAAGTACCTAGCTTTAATTTAGACATCTTTAATCTTGGCGATGTTTATCTTAGATGCCGGATTCGTAATGGATATCTTTTCGTAATTGGCTAACGTATCATTTACCTACGACTAATTTACCAACCTACTTCAAAAACGAAGAGGTTTTCAATTCAGTTGTATTTTTATAAATTATTATTTTAAATATTCTACTTCACAACTCTGAACCGATTATTTTGTTTTTCGAGAGTATATAGGCATCTCCAATTTGGTCCCATAAATGGTGAAAATCGAGCGAGATGCGAGTTTCATTAGAAATCAAAGAAAATCTTAAATGTTATAGGTACGTAGTTATGTTATCTATGAAAATTTCAATGTTTTCTAAAGTGATATTATTAAAACTTTCGTGAGACATCTTTAATAAACGGGTTTTAAACGGAACTCACGGTTTTTAAAGTGGCTATCCACCTGGGCCTATGATATACAATAAAAGATCTGTAAACATTCCGAAACACTCGTGACAGTATATAAGGTCTAGTCGAGATGAATTCCGAGTGAGCTGAAGTAGTTATGCTTCCTGTAATTTCTCGTAACGGGTCGTGAAATATTTTTTCAATAATCAAGGCGTGAAAAACCCCTGTACTAATGCCTGCTGCCGCAAACTCCATGACAAGTTAATAACCCTATCAACTGTCAGTAATCGTACACCATAAAAGCAGTAAGCCTTGACAGCATCTTTTCACAAAGTTACACTTCAATTCGACGATTCTTTTATCACTTATATCCGAGATTCCACCCCACGTGTGTGGGATTCATTATACACGGTGTCTTGTATTTAATGGACAATTTTCTAACCCTAAGAATGGTCCAGAAAATAGGCTTATTTTTTAGCTTTATTAATAGTCCCATGGTTGTTGAGATAATTGGACGGATCTTATTTTCACTCTGATCGTCTAGACCACATATGAAGACATTTTTGTTCTGTTTTTAGTTAAATATTCTTTAATAGTGATGCTAATTAACGTGTATTAGAACTTTATGGAAGCCATGTATTTTTTTTACATAATTCACGTAAGTGTCCTGTATATGCTAGTGATCAAACCGTGATATTGCTGGATTAGTGATATAGCATCCTTCGTCGAATTCAAGCCCTGAACAGAATCAATAGAAACCCACTTACGTGCGACCTTTACTCGCAAATCAGTTTAGTTCCCGCGGCTGCGGCCATATTGGAATCCTGTAATTGCATTTTATGTATGTCATTTATTTATCTCAGAGCTTAGAATAAGTACGACTAGAACGAGAATCTTTATACGACAGATTTGCGAAAGATGAAGCTGCTTTTGGTTTTATGTGTGCGTGTCTACGAACCAATCACAGAGACGTGTTGCTTGTGACATTGCCGTTGTGACAGATGCGCACACGGACAGAACTTGGCCCGTGGCTGACCAAAACTGACTTCACTTTCAAGCGCTCGCTAGGTTTCAAGGCGTATGCATTCTAAGTCTCGGAGTATGTTTTTAAAAGTGCGTAGCATACAATTATATAATAACATAAAATAATCAATTTAGTCCTTTAAGGACTTAAATATAGCTTAAAGTAAAAAAACTATTAAAAACAGAAATTAAAAATTAGCGTTAAAATAGAACTTATTTTTGGTTTTATGCCATAGGTTGTATGGAAAAACCATTATAAATATCACAGCGACATCAACAAGAGTCTGTATACCTAATTAAAGGCTTCTACACTTAATTACTTACGTTACTAATAATCTTCTTGTATTTCTTTACATTTTTATACATATTATAAATTATAAAGTAGTTATGTGTTCTTATTGGACCTAACTGTATTATAAAAGATATTTGCATTGACATTTAATGCACGAATTTGTAAAGAATCTCCTATAATATGAAATTAAATGAAAACATTTATTTCGAGACACTAAAGTCGTATTTTCTAATTTCGCCGTTTCACAGAAAAGTTAAAAGATTGCTGCGGCACGTAGAATCAAACTTGTACAACCTGCGGGAAAAGCCCAGCATGCAGTCGGCTACAATGCACAGCACAGACGTTTCTTTAAATGGCAAGACACAGAACGCATTGTTAACATCGGTCGCACTAAAAGGTTTATTAAATTCCGTCCGCAGTGCGTTCGGAAACGCTTTCCTTCGCTTTGTTTACTCTCTGCCCATTGTCTATGGGGCGTGCCCGAGTGCGAGCGGAAATCTGATTACATATTTGCAAAATAAGCTGCTTGAGTATCAGTTTGCATTACCTATTTTTATACATCCAATAAAACGTCGCGTTGTTGAGAATAAGTAACCTATACGTATTAAATTAATGATACTTAATTGAAACTAAATTCTTTTAAGAACAGTTTACTTAAATCTCCGCTCCCTATCGTTTCTGGTCCAAAAATGCCCATAAAGCTCATTTCCACGCTAGATCGTAATGCCTTTGTACGAGAAACGACTCGGAGCGAGGGTCTTCTCCCTTTTGCCTGAGTCTACGGCCAAAGTTGCGCACAAAACTTACCATGAAAGTAAAGTCGAATGAACCGAAACACGATAAGCAAAAACGCCCTACCAGCTCCTAAAATTACTTGAATTCTCCTACGAATATTTTCCCACTTTAAACGTTAACTGAAAGAAATCCCTAATAGGGATAAGTTCGCCTTTGATAAAAAAATATAATTGTATTTATAACCAGATTTTGTGTAAAATAAGTGTTTACATACATACTTGAAATCGGTCTAGCCGTTTAAGCGTGATGAAACTGAAAATTGTACTTTCATAATATTCATAGTACCTATGTACTAAAAATCATATTTTTCTATTCAGCGATCTTCAAATAGTCTATTCCATATATTATTTCTAAAATATATTAGGTATTGTACCTTCTTACAGAAGAATATTTACTTATTTTATTTTATAATGGTGTTGAATTACCTATTTGTAGATAAATTAAAGGCATGAGAGAACTATTTACGCATTTCCCCGCTACAAGTGGCGCCGCGCCGTCGTGTTTTTGTCGCGCACGGTGAAACTTAATTGTAATTAAACATCAGGTTTCTACGAGAAAAATCCGAGGAAGGCCATTGTGACAGTGGTTAGGTAATTGCTGGACTTGTCACAGACGCACGGACTGGCGCGGTAGAATGGAGATAAGGGTATGGTCTCATAAAACGCACAACATATATGTTTTTAATGTCAAACGATCGTATTTTTTTATTGGGATCCAATGCCATGCCTATATGGGGATTATGGGGTAAACTACACAAAGAGTGCTAAGTCGGAAATAGGGGAATAAAAATTCTTATCATAATTTTGATTATCATAACTCATTTCCAAACGTCGGACTATAGGGGGCAGTTTGAGGGCAAGGTAAGGTTTACAAAAAAAAATCTTAACTTACGAGTATTATGTATGTAGGTATGTATTATCTAGGTACATTACCTAGTATTTGTAACATAACTATGCATAGTTAATTAAATGAATAAAAATATTAATAATATATTCTCTATACCTACAAATGTACCATGAATGTAAATTAAATCAAATATAACACAGACTATTCAATCTTATTTTTATTTCAAATTTAAAGAATATAAAAATATAAACACAAAACTAACGTACAGCCTTAGAGCCGTGTTCATAGAACTTGACATGCCCAGTTAACTCATTTGTGTTTTGTTCCTTTCTCACAGCTGCAATTGTCTGAGTGACGGATAAAGCCAAACGAACTTTTTCGCCATTTTGACTTATGTGTAGTCCAAGTACGTTTATAAATAACGCAGTTAGTTGCTATGATATTTGGAATTTCACATTATAAAACTAGGTACCAAATACTAAGTACAAATACTCGAAAGCGAATTGATTGATTTGCGAACCTTACCTTACATTCTGACATGCCACGAAAATGCCCGCTGGAGTCCGAACGTTTGCTCATTTCGTATATTAGGCTGATATGCACCAAAATTACGTATATGACATTCCTTACTTATGCGTTAAACATTACACCTAGTCAAAAACAATTAATGACTAACACACCTTATGCGCAAGGACTGTTCTCATCTGTGGGCTGGGGCGCCCAAGTACCAGCTTCTCCCTTTAGATCGTATTCAACGGAGAGCGACTCGTATCGTCGACTGCCAGCGAACATCAGATCGGCTTGACTCCTTGGCGCTACGTAGAGATGTAGCCTCTCTCTGCATCTTTTATCGCTTGTATAACGGGGAGTGCTCCGAGGAGTTGTTCGGATTGATTCCTGCCGCTTCTTTCCGCCATCGTTCTTCGCGACAATCCTTTCATCCTCACCACTTAGATAGTTGGCAGTCCACAACTGTGCGCTTTTCTAGAAATTTCCTGCCTCGCACGACTGCATTGTGGAATGAATTGTCGCTTGCGGTATTTCCGGACCGATACGACCTTCAAACCTTCAAGAAAAGAGCGTATTCCCACCTGAAAGGCCGGCAACGCACTTGTGACTCCTCTGGTGTTGCAGGTGTCTATGGGCGACGGTAATCGCTTTCCATCAGGCGATTCGTTTGCTCGTTTGCCCCCTATGACATAAAAAAAAAAGACTATTATGACAAAAGTGATTGATTATGCATACCGGCTGTAAAATGTATGAAAATCCAATATGGCCGTTATATAAATAGCCTTTAAAGTTCGACATTCCTACGGAACGCTGAAAACGCTCCATACAAATGGCTACAGAAGTACAGAGACGTGACGTCATAAGCACGGGAAAAAAGACGGGAAAATAAGCAATTTTCCATATTGGTCGTGAAAAGTAGGCTTTGTTGTTCAATTATTGTTTTGTTAAATACAGACGATTCTGAAAACAATTTGTAGTTTAGGTACTTTTTGATTAAAAAAAATCAAATTCAAGTAAGTTAACTTTTTAAGTTTCATATTTCAGAGTCTTTTTTGCTTTCTTTCATGACATACTGAGCTGTAAAACTAACTTATTTTTTCTTATCGTGGGATGTCTTAATTAATACAATCTCGGTATATATTGGTGACTTACTTAAAAGTTTATTTTTAGTTTATCTTTAAATAAACATTTCGGTTTGTAGTCAAATTACTTCACACTTAGCTTTCTAGCACAAATATTACGCTGATACACTCAAACCTGTGAAACCTGTTAACACATTCGCGGCAATGTTTACGGTCCTAGGTGGCCTAGATATTAATTAGTTATGTATCTGCGTCTCCTCAAATAAAACATAACATAAATAGGGGAGCAGGAGGCTGAAACAGGAGGTGAGCTGAAATAATGTCAATTTCTCGGATCTACATCTGTTAGCGAAGAATCGACGCACGCTCGAGGGCGGTGGGGTGCGTATCAAAATCGTAATAATCGATTCTCAATATAATTTGAGATGATGGTGCCGATCATGAAGTCTGAATATTTACGGTAGATGGCGCTACGATGCCACCCTAAGGTATGCAAGAAACAACTGGTTGAGAAATTAAATTGCTCTCGTATCGATTCAGTGGTCCAATGCGAAGGACGCCCGTGTTGGCTTGGTCGTTGAAAACGCGGCGAACCCCTCCTGAACCATATTTTTTTTTCTATGTTTTCTTGCAATGTAGGTACCTAAACATAAGGAAAATTAAAAATTCCAGTGGGTATAGCGTATGTCGCTCGTAGAACCGACGGCCGTTGAGGCAGAAAGGTTCTTGAGTGGCGACCCCGGACCGGAAAACGCAGTGTGGGAAGGCGAACTGCCAAGACAAGGTGGACCGCGACCTGGTTAGGATCGTAGGCAGAAATTAGAAGAGGGCGGCGGAAGATCGATCGTTGTGGAGAGCTTTGGGAAAGGCCGATGTCCAGCAGTGGACGTCTATCGGTTGATATGGGTGATGTGGGTGAAGTGAACGTTTTCCTCGCACGCAACTTAGCTACCTCGCACTTAGCTACTTAGGGATTAGCAAAACAAGCTGCAGATGCGCTTATACAGCCCTTATACTGCTAATTTGACCTGGATAAAGGCTGTTTTAAGCGCCTCTGCAGCTTGTTTGCTACTTGGGACGGCACTGGTGGATGTGCAGCTATAACTGCAGGCGTCGGATACATGATCACACTTAACGAAGCCCAAATATAAATCTCAGCCTAACCGTGAAACTCAATTGCACAAACAACTTTCCATTGACAATATTGCTAAGCCTTCCAAGTAAAAAGACTAGAGAACAGGGTTAAGACAATAAAAGACGCACAAACGTACGCTACTCACTTAAGCGTGGATTGGCTTTCGCTGGTATTAAATGGCAGAATGTCTTAAACGACACTATTCACAGTTGCGTTAATAATATTATTAAAACTATCGTGAGACATCTTTAATCATTTTAAAAACGGTTTAAACTCACGTACAAATTGTCAGGAACGACCCGGCATGTTTCGAACTCGTATAGAGCTCTTCATCAGGGACTGCTGCCCGTACAGCCCCGCGGTAACTTTGTCACAAAGAATTTTGCTTAATACAATATTTTTTTCAATTTCCTGATAATTTCGCGTGACTGTAAACCGCTTAACACAATAGTTTAAGATGTGCTTATGTTGTCTGTGTATGTCTGTGGCATCGTTGCTCACAAACGGATGGATCGATTTGAATGCGGTTTTCTTTGTTAATCGAAAGCCTCGTCTATCGCGATTGTTCATAGCTATGTTCAGTGAAAGTAACCGCAACCATTTCCAATATACTAAGATTGGTTGATTGAAACAAGGAATCCACTCATTTAATGAAGGCCTCATGGTGAGCCGCTTCTAGTGTCAGGGGTTTTGTGTTTTTAATTTAGGGCTTAGGTACAATGTTTATATTATAATAACATTCGTATTATTATTCGACCTGTAATAAAAACTTCGTTCATGTACCCTTACCATGAGTTTGAAGTGACTGTACTGTACTCGCTAGCATATGCGTAAACGATTTGTATGGAGAATTGTAGTTCTACAAAGTAACAGTTAGGGGCGCGCTGTATCTCCATGCAATTCGTTTACAGCTGCCGGCAAACTTTTAGAGCATAACCTTGACTGCGCAGTAGCCGATTTACGTACAAATGTACATGCGCAGATCCGCCATTTTTGTTCTAAAAGTTTGCCGGCAACTATACGCTGTCGCTAGCGAGTACGATCGAGTTAACTCACGGTAAGGGTACTGAGTCGCTTTCAACAGCTGTGCTCGACCGTGTAATAAAGCCTCGACCATTTAGGCCATTACTGTGCGCACCTACTTTGGCACATTAATAGGCTTTAAACGTTTACTTTAAGTTTGTGGCCCAAACAGGTACAATTATTACCATGAGTTAAGGTGACCGTATTCGCTAGCGACACAAGGCTACTTTACTAATGTAAAGCCTAACAAGTTGCGGTTTAGCCCATTATACAAATATACTCTATGGTTTAGCCAAGGGATAGTGGCACTACAAACAGCTTACATATGGCAATAACGTGCATACGTCATAGATATGTCATCGTTTATCAACCAAAATCAAAAGATTGTTAGCCGAAATGCTGCTCAATCCATCGGTATTCTTCTGAAATATATAAATACTGAATCGTACCTATGGACAAAAAAACTTGACTAATTTCATCACCGTGGATAATTTTGGCTTTATTATGCGGAAATTAGTTGAAATTTAGTTATTTGTGCAACAAGAGAGCAAAGTTGTTTTTTGTTACGAGTGCTGACTTTGAGTCCCGAGCAAGCGAAGGATACGCTCGTGATTCTATGTTAGAATCCTGAGTGTAGCGAGAGACTCAACAGCACGAGATGCAAAAAACTTTGCTCTCGTGTAGCACACACAACTTTTCACCTCATCAACGAGAACATAGACATTTTGTGCTTTTTCTTTTCTTCAACGTATGTTTATAGTCTTTGTCTTTGTTGCTGATTTCAATAATATGATTAATCAGAAAATATATAAGTGCTGCTTTAAATAGGAATAACAATATAATTTAATTGAAATTATAATCAATCAACCAACACGGTTATTGTCATTATTTGATCAATTTGGAAGATTTAGCAGATACATAACGTGTTTATTTATAAAAACATATTATATTACGAGATTTTGTTTAGAAATTGATATATTTTTACTCGTAAAACACCAAACAAAAAAAATGCAAAAGAAAATTACAATATGAACTAGATATTTTTTAAGGTACGTTTCGAATATGCATCTATAGTAGAGTTGTTAGTCCGCTGTTTTCTAACATAATTGTGCGCATCGGGTTACAAGCATGAAATTTCTACCACAGATAGAGTGTTCCACGGTGATTATTTTCAGATGTAGAGGGAAGTCAGATTCGTCGCGGGAGAGCGGAGTGAATACGGCCAAGTATCCCTCTTTTCTTTCTTTATTGCTGGTCAGTTAAGTCCACCAGGACGTGTTTGGTATCGTTTCCGTGTAAAACAAATATCAGAAATTCATTTTTTATGTTATTTTTGTATAGTTCTGTATAAAAATATGGGTGTAATGGCCGAAAAGGTAAAAATCACAACAAGTTTTTTTATTCAATGAGGTAAATTAGTTCAATTTCGTGCACATTTTCAAATTATTATTATTATTTAAAAAAGTTCATTTAATCTGGTTTCTAAAAATATATGCATGTTGGGCACTTCTCATACAAACAGTAGCTTAAAATATATCTACGTCGGCGTAACCCACGTAAATCTCCGAACGCATCCTATTTCGCTTCATTAAATACATTAAATAATGATTTTTAACATGCTTTTACATATCATATTTACTATTTACGTCCTAAAAAAACAAATTAATGTAATTAAAACAAAATATTTTTTTGCTAATGTATCACGAGCACGCGGGCTAATTTCAACATCAACAATTTATTTAAGTTACTGTTTGTATGAAGAGTTCCCAATATCTATATATTTTTAGAAACTAGATGAAATTTGCTATTTTGAAATATTTTTGTTAGTTGTAAACATTCAGGAAATATAACTAATTTATCTCCCTGAATAAAAAAAACTTGTTGTGATTTTTACAATTTCGGAAATACAACCATATTTTTATATGGTACTATAAATAAATAAGATGAAAAATGAATTTTTGATATCTGTTTTACACGAAAACGACACGACACAAGTCCTACTAGCGTTACCTGATCAGTAATATAAAGAGAAAAAGAGGACTCCTTTGTCCTCTTCAACCCACTTTCCCGCCGCACAGGGGATGAATCTGACTTCCCTCTACATCTGAAAATAATTACTACAAAATACTCTATCTGTGGTAGAAATTTCGTGGTTGTATCCCGATGTACACAATTTCGCGACTTAGCAAAATGTACTAGAACACGCAGGCTAAGCTTAACATCAACATTTTTTTCAAGGTACTTTTTGTATCAGATGTGCCCAATATGTATACATTTTTAAAAACAAGATTAAATTTGCTGTTTAGTAATATTTTTTTAAATTGTAAATATTCAGGAGAGATAACTAATTTATCGTTCTGAATAAAAAAAACTTGTTGTGATTTTTACCTTTTCGGCAATAAACCCAAATTTTTATAATGAAACTATTCTTAAATAACATAAAGAATTAATAGCTGATATCTATTTTGCACGAAAACGATGTCGCGCAAGCCCTAATAGCCTTAACTGATCTGTAATAAAAAAAAGAAAAAGAACAGTACTTAGTCCTCTTCACCCCGCTCTCCCACCACACAGGGGACGAATCTGACTTCCCCCTACATCTGAAAATAATCACCGTGGAACGCTCTATGTGTGGTAGAAATTTCATGCTTGTAACCCGATGCGCACAATTTCGCGGCTTAGCAACTCTACTACTATGATAAATGGTGAAATTATAAATTATTATTATATTTAATATAAAAATCTTATTTTATTTGAGCAATGATCTATTGTTTTATATAAAAGGCACAATAATTTTAATATTCGGTCGTTAAATAAAAATATAATAAAGAAAAAAAATACGTTGCGATTAAAACTTTTTCGGATGTTTTTAAAAATTTTTTGGTTTAACGCGTATCCGAACTGTTCTCAATCGAGGTCGGATTCGAAAATCGAATTTCAAATTGATAAGTTTCTATCCCTCTCTTTTATATACATATGAAAGAAACAGCGTGCATCGAGATTCAAATGATTAGAATTTTATAACTAACCTTAGGCTGAAGAATGACAATTCGTGGTCAGATATTGAAAAAATTAAAAAGCTACTTTCTACTCACGCTCGAAACAAAATCGCATTTTGTTCACTGTTATCTGACAGCAAAATCGCCATGTTTGAGCTGGTGAGGTGAAAAATATATTACACCTCTTACATTCACTGACTTTCAACGTCAGTTAGAAAAAAATGACGTTACCTATAAAATAAATTAGTACCACAAAATATCCGTAATATGGCGTAGGCTAAAACCAACTTGCTAGGCTATAGTTCTGTTATTATGTGATATGGTGATCAAATAGGATGCTAGTATTAGTATTTCAATTTATACGACTGTATGTATACCATCTAAGTTTCAAGTTCAGGGGGCCTATGATGGTTGCGTTTATCGCGTGATAAATAAGTGACAAAGTCTGTCACTCACACTCGCATTTTGTCAAAACGTGACGGATGCTTTGTCACTTATTTATTACGTGATAAAAGCAACCATCATTGGCCCTCAGTTAGTAGTACGGTCATCATCAAAAGTACCTGACAATTTTACTACTGCCGAATGTCAAACTGCATACTAAAACTTACGATGCTAACTGTACAGCACACCTCGGACACAATAACGTGCGCTTGCCCAAAACGCATAAAGCCGGTTTACGCGGTCGTCAAACCTGCGCCCGCGCCCGCATAACGCCGGCAATTAACCAAACGTTAGGGCCTTATTACACTTGCGGTTTGCGAGCGAGTTTTCTATACAAAAAAGCGTTCGCGGGAAACTCGCTGCGTGGTCGCCTTCATTCGTAATTCGCTCGCAATTCGCAAGTGTGATAAGGCCGTTAAGCCACTATCAACCATTGAATTTTAAAAATATCACATATATAAAACGTTTTCAGTATTAGATTTTGGTAAGTGTTTCACTTTTCAACTTTATGTAATGGTATCCTAATTTTTTATTGTTAGTCACTATTTATAATTAGTTTAGTTCCCGAATAAATGTTTTTCTTACTTTCTTTCCTTCTAAAGTGACGAACTGACGAACCTTTTAATTCTACGATTGACGGTATATCAATTAAGTATATTTTTTAGACTAAGCGGGTTGTCGTGTAAACATACTTAATTGAAGCTTGCTTGCACTAGTCTCATGAAGGTTCCTAGAAACGTTTCAACGAAATGATAGAAAATAGCAAATGTCACAGAAAATAAAAAGCTTTATAAATATAACGATATTAAGTCCCACTTTTCCTCTCACACAACCTAAATCAAACCCGAAATTTTATTAAAGGGCACATTATCGTGAGCTTACATAAGCAAATTTCGCGTTTTACAACATTAGTTTAGGACTAGCATAATTAAACCTGACAACATGAATGGCATCATAAAACCCTTGCACCCATAAAATTGTTGAGCACATCTACTTACAACGGTCGTTTTAAAGTGGAAGGCTTTGTTTGTATCGTTGACAGTGCCCACTTTATTGAGATGATATATATGCTAAATATAGTTAAATATATTTCATTCTATTCAAAAGTGTATATAGAACAAAATGCTTTTTTTTGATTTTTTTTTAAATATTTATGTAGAAGCGAAAATATTTTATGCTTTGAGCGGGATTTGAACCCACGTCCCCACGGCTTTCCGGGGCCAGATGGGTGCATTACCAATTATGCTATCTAAGCCAAAAGACAAAGTGGGGCACTGCAACAATTAATAAATATGTTTACAAATTTCAACACTAAGTATATAAATATATTACCTGCCTATCGTATTTACTATTTAAAAAGCATCTAAGTTATTAATATGTATTCTCTGTTTCTATACTAAACATTTCACTTAGGATTATTAGGCCCAAACAAAATAATCATAAATTCTAATAATATCACAAACATCAAAACTTATATTTCACCTTATCTACCTAATGTTTGACGAAATAAACGTACTTATTATTTGTATTGACAACAGTGTAACCACGGCCTAACGCCGCGAAGTCACCCAACACATTGTAAGTTATGTCCGCCGATGGATTTTATCGCAAATAAAATAAGACTAACCGACATCGCACGGCCGCGGAATTATGTTTAAACGCGGTGTTTGTAACCCCAGAAACACCGGCACTTCCCTGGAGACAATGACCCTTTCACACGGAATCAATCAATGTATAATTATTGTTTCGTTGAATTAAGAGTATTCTGAAACAATTTCAACATTGCTTTTGGATTTTACGTAGTTACCTAAAGTTACATATTTATTAAAGGACTTTTACTTCCTGGATTATTTTATTTATATCATGACATATTGAGCTTTTTTTATTAATATGATTAAAGTATGTTGTATAATTCAACATCAGTCGACAACCCTATAAACAGTTAATACAAATCCACGAGCAAGTGAGTGAGCTTAAAGAGTATAATATTACACTATTTATTTATTTATTTATTTATTTAAACTTTATTGCACAAAAGAAAAACTTTACGTACAAAGGGCGGACTTAATGCCATGAGGCATTCTCTACGAGTCAACCTTATGGCAAAGCAGAGAAATTGTAGGCGGTGCATCAAACAATATAGTAGAGTTGCTAAGCCGCGAAATTGTGCGCATCGGGTTACAAGCATGAAATTTCTACCACACATAGAACGTTCTACGGTGATTATTTTCAGATGTGGAGGGAAGTCAGATTCGTCCCCTGTGTGGTGGGAGAGCGGGGTGAAGAGGACCAAGTACTGCTCTTTTTCTTTTTTTTATTACTGATCAGTTAAGGCTATTAGGGCTTGCACGTGCACGACATCGTTTTCGTGTAAAATAGATATCAGCTATTAATTTTTCATGTTATTTAAGAATAGTTTCCTATTAAAATTTGGGTTTATTGCCGAAAAGGTAAAAATCACAACAAGTTTTTTTTTATTCTTAACGATAAATTAGTTATCTATCTTGAATATTTACAATTTATAAAAATATTACTAAACAGCAAATTTAATGATGTTTTTAAAAATGTATACATATTGGGCACATCTGATACAAAAAGTACCTTGAAAAAAATGTTGTTGTTGAGCTTAGCCTGCGTGTTCTAGTACATTTTGCTAAGTCGCGAAATTGTGTACATCGGGATACAACCACGAAATTTCTACCACAGATAGAGTATTCTGCGGTGATTCTTTTTAGATGTGGAAAAAAGTCAGATTCGTCCCCTGTGCGGCGGGAAAGGGGGGTGAATAAGACAAAAGAGGCCTCTATTTCTTTTTTATTACTGATCAGTTAACGCTACTAGGGCTTGTATGGTATCATTTTCGTGTATAACAGATATCACGAATTCATTTTTCATGTTATTTATTCATAGTACGATATAAAAATATGGTTGGATTTCCGAAATTGTAAATATCACAACTAGTTTTTTTATTCAGGGAGATAAATTAGTTATATTTCCTGAATATTTACAACTAAGAAAAATATTGCAAAATAGCAAATTTAATCTAGTTTCTAAAAATATATAAATATAGGGCACTCTTCATACAAACAGTAACTTAAATAAATTGTTGATTCTGAGATTAGCCCGTGTGCTCGTGATACATTAGCAAAAAAATTTTTTGTTTTAATTACATTAATTTGTTTTTCTAGGACGTATATAGTACATATTATATGTAAAAGCATGTTAATAATCATTATTTAATGTAGTTAATGAAGCGAAATAGGATGCGTTCGGAGATTTACGTTGGTTACGCCAACGTAAAGATATATTTTAAGCTACTGTTTGTATGAGAAGTGCCCAACATTCATATATTTTTAAAAACCAGATTAAATGAACTTTTTGAAATAATAATAATAATTTGAAAATGTTCACGAAATTGAACTAATTTACTTCACTGAATAAAAAAACTTGTTGTGATTTTTACCTTTTCGGCCATTACACCCATATTTTTATACAGAACTATACAAAAATAACATAAAAAATGAATTTCTGATATTTGTTTTACACGGAAACGATACCAAACACGTGCTGGTAGACTTAACTGACCAGCAATAAAGAAAGAAAAGAGGGATACTTGGCCGTATTCACTCCGCTCTCCCGCCTCACAGGGGATGAATCTGACTTCCCTCCACATCTGAAAATAATCACTTTGGAACACTCTATCTGTGGTAGAAATTTCATGCTTGTAACCCGATGCGCACAATTATGTTAGAAAACAGCGGACTAACAACTCTACTAATATAATTACATATGTATAAATAAAATGCTCATACTGGGTACATACATATAGATAATGAACATATATATAAATAGATACATACATAAATATATACGATGATGAAACAAACCAACCAGATATACTATGAGACTTCAGTTCTGCCAGCAAAGAAACTTAGCACGGCCCTTTTAAATGCCAACTTACTCGGAGCCTGTTTGATTGTGAGAGGAAGACCGTTCCAGAGGCGAGCCACTTGCAAGGAGAAAGAATTAGACATGAAACCAGTACGGTGAAGAGGAATAGAAAGGGCAAGATTACCGGAAGAGCGAAAATTACGGTTACGAGTGGATTCAACATAGCAGAAAAGGGTTTTCAGGTATTCAGGAGCTTTGAGTATTGAAAAGAGAGTGCAGAGCATACGAATATTGCGTCGTTGACGGATGGGAAACCAGCCAAGCTGAGAACGGTAAGAAGAAACGTGATTATATTTACGGAGACAGAAAATAAAGCGAATACAATTATTAAGAAGTCGATCCAACTTATCAAGAAGATCCTCATTTAAGTCCGGATAACAAACATTACCATAATCACCTTACTTACATGACTTAAATGAGGATCTTCTTGATAAGTTGGATCACTATCCTTAATTATTAGAATCAAAGAAAAAATAAAGACGAAAACAATCTGTTGAAACTAAACGCTAATTTCCGCTCTACCATGAAATGAAAACCGCAAGAAAACCCGAGCTTACGAAACTGCTCAAGCCTCAACAATGACATAAGTTACCTCATATAGGTTAATGTGATTCGGTCGTCACAGTGTGTCACAGTTGTCACGTGACATCCGCGTCTGCATCCTTCGTTGTGCAAGTTGTTTACAAACATACCATATTCAGGAATGTTATTCACATTAATAACGTTAGATGTTGCACCACGAGCAGCTAGGTCATAGTCAGATTTAGGCTCGAGTCTTTTCTGTGAACATAAGCGAAATTAAGGATTCCCGGGCATAATTTTCTGATAAAGCTCGTATTAGAATAAAGAAAGTTCCCTCTTCTATAATCCGAATAAATAATATAGTAATAATATAATAATAGCAATATAACTTGGATTCTTGAGCTTGTAGCTTTTAACTTTTAAGGGACGACTTGTTTTTTGAGCTTACTACCCAGCTACTGAGCCTCGTCTCATCAATGTTATAAAATTCTAGAATTGTATTGATAATCATACCCAAGGGTTTTTGTTGCATGAAATCCGACAGTAGGCGTTTATAATCAGTTCTAAGGAGAGGGATCCTTATTTTAAAACAATCTCAACAAAACGATCTTATAAACGCGCGGCGCTTGACGTCACACTATCTTTTGATAAAAAAAATCTCTTATCACGCCGAAACGGCTGCAGGACGGATTTTAACAAATTTTGGTACAGGGATAGCGGACATCCAAAGATGGTTACAGGATTCTTTTTGACCCGACTATTACAGACTAAAGATTTTCGTTGAAGGCCGTGACAGAGTGGTAAGCCAAAATATGGTCTCCGCTGAAAAGGACCACTTTGTCACGATATTTAAAAAAAATAAACTTTAATTACTCCTAATAAAAAAACAAATGCATTTTTTTATTGTACACTGAAACCACAATTATCGATACTTCAAAAACCCAAAAAACGGAAAAACTTAGATTTATTGTGGGTAAAATAGAAGAACGACCCAAGTGAAATTTTACAATCTGCTTATCTTATATTTCGAATTTTTGACCTTTGTTCTAGAACACGTTCCACTACATGATTCATGGTAATTATATATATCAAGGATCGCGGATGATTTTAGTTGCGGCTTACGGTGGCTCTGAATACTTACATCCTGCGAAAGATGTATTTTAAGGCTGCCTCGAAATTACTTTTACAGCGGCTCAAATTTACATTATGAGTCACTTATGATATGACTCGTCCGAAGCGGTACAAGTAATATTAACATGTGTTTAAGATTTGGACGAGCCGCATAGCTGCTTATTATTATAATGAAGCAGGATTTAAAAGCCATTATTACTGATTCGGAGCGTTGAAGTAAGTAAATTATTAAATCATGTACCTGGGTCATTGTCAGATTTAGGTGCGTGTCTTTCCAGTGCACATTTGCAAAATTAAGGATTCCCAGGGCCTAATTTTCTGATGCCTTTGAGAATAAAGAACGTTCCCTCTTCTATAATCCGATGTTATTGCAACATAACCTAGATTCATAAAAGCTCTTAACTTTTGACCACCGAAGGGACGAATTTTGTTTTTTGAACTGACAATGACCCACCTACATACATTCGAATTAGTTCCGTTGACATATCAATATCAATATTATGTAAATATGTAACAGCAAAAAACAAAGCTAAAGGATTTTTCTCTGAAATGTTCAGGTATATAGGTAAATATATTGATATCTGGTTAGCATTGGCGTATCTAAGGTTATTTTTCAGGCGGGGCCCTGGGTGGGGCCTGGCCATGGTCTATGAGATGAAGTCCTGAATTTCTATGGGTTACCCAAAATCCTGGGGTGGGCACTAGACCATAATTGGGGTGGGCACGGCCCCTAAATACGCCAATGCTGGTTACCTTTGTCTGTTAGTTATCTTGCGCATTTAAACAGTTTTTCAACTAATCTTATTAAAACTTTCGTAAAACATATTTTTAACAAAATAAATGTATAAAGCGGTTTAAGCACACGTGAAATTGACAGGAACGGCCCAGCTCTCATTACTTACTCAATTTGATCAACTTAAAATACTTTTTTCTACTCCAGTACTTTTTCTGTCATTTATATAGTTACTAACTCTAATATAAAGACATAAATTATGAAAGTCTGTAAAAGTCTATACTCTACTGCCCAAAAAAACACTGCTAAACGATGTTATAATGTCGCCAAAAAAGCATCACTTAGTACCACAGGTTACAAGATAAACAGCTGCATTCACACAATTTGCAATTTAAAAAAAAACTAATTGTACTAAGGCATTGCTGCCAACTTAAAAAAAAAGTTTTATCTTCAGTGCATGGATGTTTAGTATAGTGAACGTATACCTTTATGTATAAGTTCATATTTTATTGACAGATGTTTAGTATATTGAACGTATACCTTTATGTAAAAGTTCATATTTTTTTGACAGACGGACGTCAATAAAAAAAAAGTTTATCAGGGACTATTTTTTTTAATTTTGTTGATTCCGAGCGGGAACATGTAATTATTTTTTTTGTTGTTTATTTGCATTTTATTTATGAAATGTCGAGTCGTAGAAAAAGTATTGTATGCAACGTTGTATAAGTAGGTCAAAAAACGCTCGTGGCATCTTTCTTACGATGTTCGCTACGCTCACATCGTAACCCATGCCACTCGCGTTTTTTGCCCCCTCTTATACAACGGTTGCATAAAATACTATTTTAAGATACATACATGTTCATATGTATAACTAGTATAGTATAGTATGAGTTACCATTTCTGCTACGTACTTAGTGAAAATGTTGCAAGACATTTTATATACTTATAGTTTTATTTTTTGTTTATTGTTGTTTATTAATTAAAGTATAGAACTTAAATATATACAGTTCCCTGCAAAACTGTTTATACAGTTTGTCTGCAGGTGTGTCATCATAGGTCATACGGATTTCCACAACATACGAGTAAGTAATGTGACAACATACCTTGTAAGGAGACAATAACAACTTGTCTTGTAACGTGCCTGAGATTACTAGATAGGAAAACCTAATGATATTTCAACATAGGTTTTGTAAGCCTGATTCCGAACAATAACACATCCAAGTCTCAAAATATGGGTCACATCGCTACAAGTGATAACTTTGCTAGTACAACAATCATACCAAAAACCATATACAATGTACTAGTAGAACTGCATTTGTAAATATGTACAGTGCTTTAAATAAATAAAATAAATAAATAAATATTAAGGGACAATCTTACACAAATCGACCTAGTCCCAAACTAAGCAAAGCTTGTACTATGGGTACTAGACGACGATATACATAATATATAATAGTTATTTGTTATACAAGGGGGGAAAGTTGTATTTTACCCGCGAGTGTTTATTTGAAACACGAGCTAGCGAAAGGATCCTATGATTGACCACGAGCGAAGCGAGTGGTTCAAAATAGAATCCTGAGCGTAGCGAGTGTTTCAATACACGAGACGTAAAATAACTTTTCGCCCGAGTATAACACAAAACTTTTCACCTCACTACAGCGAGGAAAAAAGAATAAGGGTTTGTACTATAATACTGCAATAATCAACCAATTTTCCATTTATTGAAACTAAGGTCTAATTAGCTTTCATGTAGGTATTTTAAACGGGATTTTTCAGAAAATAAGCTCATGTCAAATTTTACTTTAGCTGCGTTGAAACGTCAAAACTCTTTCTCCACATGTGGATAAAAAGCGATTTTCTCAATAGATATCAAACAAACAAACTGGGCTTTCCGAGCTAGTGAGGTGAAAATACATATATAGATAACATCCATGACCCTAGAACAAATATTTGCCCCGGCCGGGATTCGAACCCGGGACCGCCGACTCAGTAGGCAGGTGTCTACAAACCGAGCCAAACGCGTCGTCAAAGCGCGTTTTAGAGTGAGTCAATAAAAATTAATGATTTCAACTAAGATGAATCCCAGATTATATTTTATTTCAAACGATAGATATATATTAAATTTATATTAAAATTTAAAATGATGTGTGTTATACTTGAGATATACCTAAATATGTATTATAATATTTCATTAATTAATTTTATGATATATACTTATACATGCCCATAAAAAATTAGTATTCTGATTAAATATGTATTTAATACTTGACATTTTTATTATTTTGATGACGTGGTTGGCGCAGTTTGTAGTGCGCATGCCTCCTGAGCGGGCGGTCCTGGGTTCGTATAAGTAAGATTGACCATTATAATTTTTTGTAAATAAAGTTTTTTCCTTCTGTTTATAAAACTGGACTATCTTTTGTATTATTTTGTACAATTTGTGCAATGAAACCACCTAATACACCTAAATAAAACAGAACCACGCCCAACTTTTCCGAAGACGCGCTCCAAACTGACGTCACAGATGTCAAGCCTTCAAACCGTGACATCTAAATCGGGGTTCTGACCGCCATCCGGCTGACTCATTGACCCCCATCCGGGGAAAGTGCTGACACGGCTGATGTCATGCTTATGTAACCGGTGAATGTCAGCTGTGACCTTACCATGAGTTTACGTGACGGTACTCGTAGCGAGTAGCGACTCGTAAACGATTTGCATGGAGAATTGTAGTTCTACAAAATAACCGCTAGCTGTACACCCTTACCAAGAATTTACAGTGACAGTAGTACTCGCTAGCGACACCGTAAACGATTGTGCAGGGCCTGTCAACTATCAACATTATACCAAAAGCGGAACTTCTTATATATCAGTAATATAATGAACACAAAAATATAATTCATACTCGAACATAATAAAGTTAAACTAAATCTAAAAATGCCCCCTGCGGCATAGTGCCGTAGATGCTAGCGGCATTTCCTCGCTGAATCGCCAAACTGATTCTTTGAGCGAGGAAACGGCCAGCTCTCCGGTCACCAGTAACATCAATAAGAGATATCTTTGAAGAGGCTTAATGCGCTGGGGCCCCACGGACCCAGGGTCTCGACGCCAAAAGGTATGAAATTGTACTCAGCGCCAAGACCATTGTACTTATTCCGTTTTATTATGAACACAATAAATAAACATACACAAAATATGCAATAAAATATACTTACATAAACATTATTTCTTGTAGCCAGTGCAAAATATTATAACTGACAATCAGTCTAGGAGCTTACTGGTGAGATGCTTGCGCAACATGTGCTTGGAGGTTTGTTTTGTTTGTGCTTGCCTGATGGAAAGTGGGAGATCGTTCCAAAGCCGTATTGCCTAAACAGTGAAAGAATTTGACATAACACCGGTGCGATGAGGAGGGACAATGAGCATAAGGTTACGAGAAGTGCGAAGCACGCAACCGGGTCGAGCAGATACAAATTGTAATTTAGATCTAAGATAGGTAGGTACTCGGGCGCAGCTGGATCAAATAAAATGGAATAAAAAGTGGATAAGACTCGTAATGACCTCTGTGTTGTGTGTGAAGTTTACAGTGACAGTACTCGCTAGCGACTGCGTAAACGATTTGTTTGGAAAACTGTAGTTTTACAAAGTAACAACTAGGGGCGCTGTGCTGTTCTCCATCAAATCGTTTACGCGGTCGCTATCGAGTGCGGTCACGTTGACTCATGGTAAGAGTACTGATGCTTATTGTTTCAGATCCTGGCTTTCTCGCTGTTCCTTGATAATTATTACGTGTAGTTTAAAGGTCAGACGTTTCAACATGACTATAGTGTTGCTTTTGTTATGAGTTTGTGGGTCTCCGGAAATGGCTCAGAAGCGGTGTTGAAGTTGCGATTAGACTGATAGAGCCTATATTATTTGTCATTCCATCATTCCAAAATAGTCTTCCTTTGGAATATTTGGTGTTCTACATTTAAATTCGATATTTTTTGTTCGTTTTTTTTTCACAGCCTAGCTACGGACTAAAACCTTTGTTTGTGGATCAGACATTACGCGCTTCGGTTTACACTTCGTGTCCGACATTGACTCAATTATTATTTTCCTCCATTTTGTATTTTCTATGATCAGAAACGGTTGCAAAGTTAACGATAATGTTATCGACAGAAGTATTTGAGATGTTTAATGTGGCAATACCTTAAATTGCTTCGAAAAATTCATTATATTATAGCATGAAATTAATGGAAGTAAATAGATATATCATAAAGATTATAGTCATAAATAACTACAAAATCAGCACTAAGTATTTAGCTAAAACTTCTTCGAATATGAAACCGCGCCTAACGGTATTTTACAATATTTATTACATACATATTTAACAACACGTACAATTGTAAAATACTTTAGCGATTCCTTTTCTACTTCTGTCCCAGTTTTCCGTACAAACACGACAAAAACTTTCATGCTTGGAAGTGGGGCATTATTATGCATATGGCGGTGCCCATATCTGGATTTGCTTAGTTTAAATGCAATATGCATGGGTGTATGTATGAAATGCATTTTAATGAGCGCACAGCTCCCTGTATTTACGGAGAATCTGTGTAATCTATTTCAAATTCAATTTCAATTTGAACGATGATCAGGGGGAATTATCGATTTCCATTGAAATTAGGTAATTTACACTGTAGGTACCATGAAACCGTCTTAATTTTGCCATTGCGGGCTATTTTTCTTTCTGACCTTATAGTCGTAATCGTAAGCTTAAACAAAAACAAACTAACTACCTTTAAAGCTATTTACAATACAATACAATACCTACAACAATTCTTTATAGCACACCAACAAGTTTTTTTTTACAATTGAGACCTTAATTTGAAAATGGTAGACAATGGACGGTCATATCGCTAAAGAGCGATCTCTACCAGACAACCTTTGCGTAGAGGAATGAGAAAAAAAACAACAAAAAAAAATATTTTTCATAATTGTATTTGTTTTCTTTCCTTTGGTAAACTGTTATTGGTGTGCAATGAAGTGTTGTTGTATTGTATATCATATAAGTATGTAATAGTGGCTCAGTGTGAGTTGTAGACCTCACGAGGTTTTTTCGAAATGGCTGAAGTTTTGCTAATTTATTATTACATTTTCAGTTTGTGTCGTTTTCGTATATCCCTCATGCAAATCATTATTGTTTTTCCCATGTTTAGCTCGACGAAATTATGATGTGACTGAAATAATTTTCCTCTCAAACAGTTCAGAAGTTTTTAACCTGTCGGATGCTATTTGAAAAATCTTGATACCTTGACCTATCGGTTCCAATTCTGACCAAGGCAATCCAAAGAAAAAAAAATAGTAAACATTATCTACAAATAAAATTACAATAAATACATTTTCATAATATTCCTCGTAGACGATGATATGTAATGTTTAGATAACAGAAAATGCGGTCATGAAAAACCTTTAACAAGTTTAAGCATCATCAAACCACACACTGATTAACGATTACCTACTGACCGCCCCTGAATCAGTAATGAGGCGTGTTTTCCGAAGAAATCCAGGTCACCTAGCGATAGCGCTTACGCAACGCGCGATGATACGAAATCACTGGAGCGTGAACCTCGATTTGAATATTGACAACTAAAAGTTGCCCGCTACTTCGTACGCGTACTTCTTTTAGCCACTAGATTGCTTTTGGTAACTACGGCTACCTGTCACCGCTCTTATTTTGTTATATAAATAGAGTCCAACTCAAAATTCGAAGCAATTGAGTGGATATGGTAGTCGGGTGAAAAGTATCCTATAACCATCTTTGGCCAGCTATCCCTGTACCGAAATTCGCTACAGCCGTTTTCGTACAGCGTCCTTTACTAACGCGATACAAATAGCTTCACTTGTAACCATGTACTTAAATAAGTTTGTAACAATAACAAACAAAACAAATACATCTAGAATGTCCATGTTAGCCTACTTCTAAATGTAGTGTCGAAATTAAACTTTCCATGTACCTATATAGTTTACGTGACAATACAATAATAATAGTATATTGGATCTGGTGAATGGAGACGGAAGGAGGCCGTAGGAACTCCTGAACTGAACAGCACAGGATAATCCTGGTGCTTGTAATTGGTCTTGGCGAGCAATTAACGTTTGTGTAATAAACACAGTCGGCAATAAAAACGTGTCTCGAAAAACGGACTTTCTTATTTAATACTTGAATGAGTTTGCTCTTGACTAACATCAGGATGGTAAGCATAAGCATTGATGAAGACAACGATGAAAGCGCACCCAGAAGATGCCTATGCATCTGATGATGATGGTAAAGATGTTTGAGTCATAATTATAAGTAGTCGGTAATAGCAGGCAGACCAACACTTTTACGACATATATGGCTACCTCTTTAACCTGTAATGTTGTATCTAAATAATAATCACACTAAATATTATATGGTGAAAGACTGTGTGTTTATGTGTATGTTTGTTGTGTATGGATGTTATCTATGTGTGTATTTATATATTATGTATATCGTCGTCTAGTACCCATAGTACAAGCTTTGCTTAGTTTGGGACTAGGTCGATTTGTGTATGATTGTCCCATAATATTTATTTATTTTATTTAATTCTACACGCTCAAACGACTAGACCAATTTTGATAAATTTTGGTATGAAGGTAGCTGACACTGGATTAACACATAGGCTACTTTTTAACCCGATAACATGTCAAGTTCCCGTGGGATAAGCGGGTAACACCGGGCGGCACAACTAGTGTCAAATAAACGTATGTATGTATGTAAACACTTTATTAATGTACCTACACAAAAACAAGAAATACATTTTAAAACAATAAACATGTACATACGTATACAAAGGCGAGCGTAGTGTAGACAACCAAAGCAACATTATAATAAGGTCCATGAAAAAAATCCCTAAAGTTTCCGAACGGAAGCCTCAAATAAATCCGCAACGACATCGCATTAATTAACCGCATTTTATTCGATCTCGAATCGCATTTTTTCGCGTTTTATCAGATTACTCACGCTGCGAACCCATTTGAGTTTGACACACAATCCCCAATACAATGGCATCGAAGATGAAACAATTGGAAAGCACGTAATAGTGGTAACCGCTGATTCACAGTGAGAGCGATGGGTCTTACGCAACGGATTACGGCGGAGTAGCCGGACCTTGGTGTTACTTCACTACGATGAACCGCGGAATGTTGTTGTTGCTATTTTCGTCTTTTTGTGGTGTTTAGAGTTAACCTAATGGACCATTTCATCATCGAAGTGTAGTCGAACTATTAAAAAACCGGCCAGGTGCGAATCGTACTCGCGCACCGAGGGTTCCGTACAATTACAAACCCCCCCCTTAACTGGCCGGGTTAAATAAAGTTTGCACCTGGTATGTATGGCAAATTCGAGCTTGGTAAGACGCGACCTTCGCAGCTGGAACACTCGCCTAGTACATGAGGCGATCGAGCGAAATCGGGGGTCGAAGGTCTTTACCAAAGACACTGGGGAGGAGTCATCTGACAAAGTTAGCTACCTCGAATGGTGAAACCGTCACATCAGTCCCGGGGATACTGGCTGAAATTGAGGACTTCTACGGACATCTGTATGCTTCGCATGCACCGAAGCCTACACCTGACGCGAGAGACCCTAGAGCCCCACTTACCCGCCACTTCACTGAAGATCTCCCAGACGTAGATGTCGACGAAATCGAGGCGGCTCTCAAACAGCTTAGTAATGGGAAGGCTCCCGGTGAAGATGGAGTAGCCTCTGAGCTCCTCAAGGCTGGGGGTAAACCTGTTCTTGGGGAGTTGAAGAGGCTCTTCAACTCTGTAATAACCAATGGGACTACCCCGAAGGCGTGGAGCTGAGGTGTAGTGGCATTGTTTTTCAAGAAAGGAGACAAAACGCTCCTTAAAAACTATAGGCCGATCACGCTTCTGAGCCACGTCTATAAGCTGTTCTCGAGAGTCGTCACGAATCGTCTGGCATCAAGATTTGACGCCTTTCAGCCACCGGAACAGGCTGGGTTTCGTAAAGGCTATAGCACCGTGGACCACATCCATACTGTTCGGCAGGTAATACAGAAGTCCGAGGAGTATAACCAACCGCTGTGTATGGCGTTTGTGGACTACGAGAAGGCCTTCGACTCCATCGAGACCTGGGCCGTTCTGGAGTCTTTGCAGCGATGCCAAGTCGACTGGCGGTACGTGGAGGTGTTGAGAAGTCTCTACCAAATGGCGACTATGTCCGTCCAAGTGCAGAACCACCAAACAAGACCCATCCAGTTGCTCAGAGGTGTAAGACAGGGTGACGTTATTTCCCCGAAACTCTTCACCAATGCTCTGGAGGATGTCTTCAAGACCCTGCGGTGGAATGGAATGGGCATCAATGTCAATGGTGAATATCTCACACACCTCCGCTTTGCTGACGACATAGTTATAATGGCAGAATCGCTGCAAGACCTGCAGGAAATGCTGACCGGTCTTAATGCTGCCTCGAGACGCGTTGGGCTAGGGATGAACTTGGACAAGACTAAGGTCATTCAACGAGCACATCGTCCCTGTGCCCGTTTCCGTCGAAGGTGTAGCCATTGAAGTTGTCCAGGAGTACGTCTACCTAGGACAAAAGTTACAGCTGGGTAGAGACAACTTTGAAAGTGAAATCACCAGAAGAGTGCAGCTTGGCTGGGCAGCATTTGGAAAGCTGCGTCACATCTTCGAGTCACCCTTGCCACAATGCCTGAAGACCAAGGTATTCAATCAGTGCGTCCTGCCGGTCATGACATACGGAGCCGAGACGTGGAACCTGACAGTGAAACTAGCCCACCGACTACACGTCACACAGCGAGCTATGGAAAGGGGTATGCTCGGAATCTCGTTAAGGGACAAAGTCCGGAACGAGATTATTCGACAAAAAACCAAAGTCACTGACGTAGTTCAGAAGTGTAGCAGACTGAAGTGGCAGTGGGCTGGTCACATCTGTCGCAGAACCGATGATCGGTGGAGTAGACGGGTTCTCGAGTGGAGACCACGACTCGGCAAGCGTAGTGTAGGACGCCCTCCGGCCAGATGGACCGACGACCTGAAAAAAGTGGCTGGTGGTGACTGGATGGCGAAAACGGGAGATCGGGCCATGTGGCGAACCCTGGGGGAGGCTTACGTCCAGCAGTGGACTGCAATAGGCTGAAATGATGATGATGATGATATAATGGTTCGCCCGGGGAATGTTATTGTTGTGTTATATTTATAATTATATTTGGCCTTTTTGTGGTGTTTCAACTTAGTATTTACAATGCAAGTTTTGTTGTGAACTATTAATTTCGTTTTGACTTCGGGTTCCATTGAGTTCAATGAAGAATAAAAAAAGAATCCGCGTGCGTGATAAAAAGACCCTCCAGCAAATCCGACTCGCGCATACCCAGCTTTTTAGGGTTCCGTACCCACACGATAAAAAAGGGACCCTATTACTAAGACTCCGCTGTCCGTCTGTCCGTCAGTCACCAGGCTGTATCTCATGAACCGTGATAGACAGTTGAAATATTCACACATGATGTATTTCTGTTGCCGCTATACAAACAAATACTGAAAACAGAATAAAATAAATATTTAAGTGGGGCTCCCATACAACAAACGTGAACATTTGTATGCGGCGCCATACAGGTGCAAACTCAACTTAACCCGGCCAGAAAGTTTGTACGGAACCCTCGGTGCGCGAGTCCGACTCGCACTTGGCCGGTTTTCTGTTTACGCTCACGACTCACAAGAAACATGTTTTAGGTATAATAAAGATGCGTGTGGGTGAATCGTGACTCGGGGTTTCTAATTTCGGCAACGATCTCCTGATAAGGGAAGATTTCACTTCGAGGATTTTTATGGGATCCATGTCGAAATAAAGTGCACGAGTTGATGGAGAATTTGGGATGAGTCATCGATATTAGTTTCTCTTTTATGTAAAACGTTCCCTTTTTAGGGTTCCGGATATAGGTAAAGTAGTTCGTACAAATTGTTTTGGCAACATTCATATATTAGATGTATACTAATTTTAATACAGCAACACTTGACCTCTTCCTTTAATGCCTCCCACGCGTTAACATTGTATATCGTATTATTTATTCCAAAGAAATGTTAATTCACATAGTCTCGACCTTTAAATCATAACAAAAGACCCAACACAATTAAATGAGTACGAAATAGAATAAAAATAGTTTGACTTGCATAATCCATAGAACTAAAATTATAAATGCGATGCGGTCTGTCTGTTACCTCTTCACGCTTAAACCGCTAAACCGAATTACATGAAATTTGATATGGAGATCGTTTGAGTCCCGGGGAAGGACATAGTAGTTTCCCCGTAGGATAAGCGGGTAATACCGCGGGGCACAGCTAGTTTATAATCTTAATGTAACTGCAGCGGGTGCGTAACGATGCGGATAAATTTATTTGTAATAATTTTAGTCGGTATAAGGCTCATTTGATATAATTCCCAATTAATATATATATATATATTTTTTTTTAGCCTGTACTGTCCCACTGCAGGGCAAAGGCCTCCCTCCCTTTCTTCCAGTCGTCTCTGATCAAGGCAGCAACGGACCAATCCTTTCGGAATGTGTCTAGGTCGTCCCGCCATCTTCGGCGTGGTCTGCCGCGACGTCGTACATTAGGTGGGATCCAGTCAGTGGGATCCAGTATTCTTAGCCCACAGTTCGGTCGACATGCGGCAAACGTGTCCAGCCCAGTCCCACTTAAGCTTAGCGGCTGTCAGGGCGACGTCGGCTATTTGGGTTTTGGAGCGCAAGATGGTATTTCTGATTTGATCGAATCAGAAATTAATATAATAACACTTAATATATTTACATATGTTATAATAGTCATTTTATATAGGGATCATTTGATCGAATAACATTTAATATAAGTAACATACATTTAGTATACTTAATGCATATTTCTTATAATGAACATATGATATAATATAACGTTAATTTTATCTAATGTACAGTTAGCATAATAATAGGTAAGGGCGGAAGGGCTGCTCTCCCTTTCACTAGATAAAATAGGCGATATCCTAACTTGTCGCTTTCCTGAAATCAGAATCATTACCTAATCTACCTTAAGGCAGGTCCGACTTGGCTTAGGTTAGGTACGACGACGAGCGAAGCGAGGATGAGTGTTAGGTAGAACTGCGACCTTAACGAGTGAGCGAAGCGAGTTACCGAATCGCCAGAACCGAGTTTTTTCCGAATCATTATTTATGGCTATAATAATAAGGAATCAATTAGGTATACCTAAGTTATAAAATATGCTTGATCATCTGCACATTACAAGGTATTAAATTTCCCGCACTAGTAGTGTGACCACAAGTCTCATGTTTTGGTAACTTACTAATGGTCAATATATGATGATTATAATAAATAAGCCTTATACCAAAACATTATTATAATAAATAAAAATATATATTTTGAAATTATATTAAATGTCCATTATATAAAAGTTATTATACCTATCCATTGAAAATAAATTAAATGTACTCAATGAAATTATATTATTTATTTTTATACCAATCATTACACACACACCGACTGCAGCATCAAGGATAGTATTGCTTGAGAGCTTTTAGAAACCATTTCTAAATCTGTCGAGGTTTTGTTTTTTTTTAGTTGACACTTGTGTTTTATATTAACCACAAATAGTGAATAGTTTCGGTCAAAAACATGCTACATAATAATTTGGATATCAAACATTATCTTCGCCATTATATAGGTACGCGAACCACATCATCCCGTTACATTTATTATGGTTTTGTGGTTTATAAGTTTAGTAAAATTAGATAAAATTAAAAGGTTAAAATGATATATATTTTTAATCCGATGTATAGTAATTGTTTTTCTCTTTTCTGTTCCAGGTTTCCTCGTCGTAACGCAAATAAGATGCCAGTACCCAGCTCTTCACCCGGGTAGGTATGCATCAATGCCTCCACACCCTACAATTCTGTACAAATTATAAAATGCGGCATAACTCAAGAACAACCCACGCAGTTACTAACTAAATCTTTGAAGGTATCTGACAACGCATAATCTCAGCAGGCGATGCATTTTGTATAGGGAGCGTTCACGCACTAAAGGTGGCAGCACTTTACAGTGTTTACTTCTTACTGGCTTTACTGCTTGTCACCTTGAGGGTGCGTCTGCCACTGAAGAGTAAGTGGAGCGGAGATGTGCGGGATCGACCAATCACAAAAGCGACGCGGAGCTGAGATACAGATTTCAACTCAGGTGATTGGTCTATTCCGCATTTCTCCGCTCCGCCCCTACCCTTAGGTAGGTACACATCAGTTTCAAGTAATGATAAGGTGAAAGATTCAGCTTAGCTCTACTCTACCTTGCCTTTATCTTACTTTACTGCTGTAGAAGAAAAACTATTCCCAACGGTATGTTTGACGCCACATACCTTTTTTAAACATGATTTGAGCTGTATCAGATCAGGGCTGTTTAGCCCTCACTACGCACTAATGAGTCGGACTTTGTGTGGGAGTATAACCCGCTAATGGGTTTATCTCCGATACACACACATGGCCACAGGAGTGATTTGGGGAGGGTGACGCGGGCGCACTGTGCGCACGGACTGCGTCGTGAATACGGTGAATAGACTAACCGAGTCAGTCTCACTTAGGGCGGGAGGAGAGGGGAAAGAGAGTCGGGCTATGATGCAGAGAAAACGCGAAATAGGGCCCCGCCGGCGGGGATTACGCTAAGGCCACATACCTGATAGGAGTACCTCAAATAGATAACCTTCTATAATAAGGTAGACGAACAGTTGAACGGGCTGGCGCAAACTTTTTGCCTACCGAAAAGTATTAGGCGCTACGCGTTCCTATAACCAACATACTTTCTTTGGCCGGTTAACAGACGTTCGGTTATTAACCCTCGACGAAAAAAGAGGGGCATGATAAGATTAACATCTGTGTCTGTCTGTGGCATCATAGCTCCAAAACGGATGGACCAATTTGAGGCGTTTTTTTTTAAATCGAACGACATCCGTTGAGATGGTTCTTAGCTATGTTTGGTGGAAATATTTAGAAGCAGTAGTTTCCAAGATACCTACTCAGCTTTAATTAGAACAAGTGACAAAATCTCTGCCAATATTGCTATAAGTATTCTAAATTTTGTAGTTGGGTCACTTTTAGTAGCATTTTCTATATCACCCATTGAATGATATAGAAAATCTCATGATTACGAGCTACTTTTTATTTAGGTATGTTGTGGGGGCTATTTATTTATTAGGAAATTATCATATTTACATATAAGTCAATTCAGCACTATTGGCTATCGCCAGAACTAACGGAAGCTGTGCCTACAGCGCGCTATCAAATGGTGTTTCATATAGATTTCACGATATAAGATCGTTAATCAATATCTCCACTGTCTTCGTTACCATTCATTATTGTAACAAATAGCTTTATTGTACGTAAAAATAATGACGTAGCCGGGATTCTTGATTTACGCTTGTACAAATCTAAACCAATCAGTGGTGTCAATCTTGTTACGCAGTATAAATGAAAAATGACTCCTTCACAACAAGTTTGACAGCGCTCTTTTTATATGGGATGACTACCTAACCTTACTATAAATAATTATCTTCTTTCAGTGTCCTTCGCGCAGACCCCGGCTGAATGGCACAACCCACACCAACCCAGAAATCCACCCTGGCAATTTTCAGCACCAAGAAAAAGGTCGCCAGACTCCATGCAGATATATCACAACACACAGACGACTCAAAACCAAGGCCCTTTTGGCAACAGACCGAGATTTCAGCCAAACTACGAAAGCTACCAAAACTACCAAGGTCACCAAAACTATCAGAGCAGAAGTTCCGTTGATCTGATCAATTCTGAAACCAGAGGCGCGCCTAGCGATGGACGTTTACTCTCAGATTCCGCTTTCACCAGGATATCAGAAACATTAGGTGCCATAAACACAGTAGGACATTACCTCGTTGACATGGTCAACGATGAAGAGAAAGACGAAACAGATCCCAATTTAAAGCAGCTTCCACAAGCCCTGTACACAATCAGCAAGAACGTTCTCGGGAGAAATGTGACGGACAAAATAGCCCCTATAGTGAAGAAGGCTTTACCAAGAGTTTTACCAGATGCGCCAATCACCAAAATAGCTACTGGAGACTCGCAGGACTCCAAATTTTGCACGACTCCAGAGGGCGAAGCAGGGATATGCGAAGACTTGAGCAACTGTCCTCAGCTGCTTCTCAATTTAATAAGTCTTCGGGAATCTCTCTGCTTCAAAGACCTTTTCGTCCCTGGCGTCTGCTGTCCGAAGAATGCCATAGTAACATCGACGCCAGCTGTTGAAAAACCTGTGCTGGCTACGACCAGCAAACCGACTTATTTAGTGCCAGTGACTACTCCCAGGCCATCGAAAGCGACGACTACTAAGAAGCCAACAGCGATACTCGTGTTGACGACCAAGAGACCACGGCCCGCGACCACTAACAGACCTACGCCTAGTGTGGCAGTGACTACGCCTCGGCCGCCACCGTCGACCACGTTTGCAACAGTGCCTCCTCCTGTCATAGCTAACTTCTCTAATATTGTAGACATAAGCGGTAAGCTATTTTCACTTGTAGTTTAGACTTCGTAAAACTTAATGAATGATACTGTGTGGTGCTAATCTGACATAGTAGATAAATCTGAATCAGCCCTAAATAAATCAAGGTAAGTGAGATATCTACCATCACCATATTGCATCATAACCGCTGATGTGATCCTCTACTATGACGCAAGCATAACATCGTGTTGATACGTTGAAAAACAAAGGAAGGTATAATCTGGCATTAATGTTCAATCCGTGAAAGTATAACAAACTTTGTGGCATTTAATCCGCCACTTGTACTGTTGAATTTGTGCAATAAATTTTAATTAAAAAGAATAAATAAAACCTTAACTAACCTCTTGTAAACGTCCGTTTCAGAGTGCGGCCAACGGGAAGACGAAGGCGGGCGCATAGTGGGCGGTACAGAGTCCAAGCCCGGCGCCTGGCCTTGGATGGTAGCCATCTACCTGCACGGCAACAAGCGCCGCGAGTTCTGGTGCGGGGGCACGTTGGTGGGGACGAGGCATGTCCTCACAGCAGCACATTGCACTAGGGACTCTAAGCAAAGGCCGTAAGTATTGCCTCTAATAAACTATTCTGACAGACCGAATCGGTTACTTTTGAAATGTCAAAACATTAACCTATGAAGGTTTGAAGCAAAATTCTTGACAACACGTCACCACAGTTTTTACTGAGACTCAATTTTCTTTCTAGCTATGAACCGGTTAGCTCAATTAAAGTTTAATACGTACCTATCGGTTTCGGACACATCAACATCAAGCTACTTTCCAATATGTATATACGAAACGGCTTTTCTTAGAAGCCAAATGTTGCTTGACACGTATCGAATCGGTACGCGATACATCATCAGGAGCTAAAATCAGTCGCGGCGACAGCCAATCAAAAACTACTGATACGTTTTTACAAAATTTTCAGATTCCCACCACGCCAGTTCAGCGTGCGACTCGGGGACGTGGACTTGGCGCGGGAAGACGAGCCTTCCCGGCCGGCCACGCTGCGAGTAGTGGCGGTGCGAGCCCATGAGCAGTTCTCCAGGGTGGGGTACTACAATGACATCGCTGTGCTGGTGCTTGGTGGTGAGTCTCTATTTGTATGTCATAGAGAGCAAACGGATCGCCAGATGGAAAGCGATTACCTTCGCCCATTGACACCTGCAACACCAGAGGTGTCACAAATGCGTTGCCGGCCTTTCAGATGGGAGTACGCTCTTTTCTTGAAGGTTTTAAGGTCTTATCAGTCCGAAAATACCGCAAGCGACAATTCATTCCACAATACAGTCGTGCGAGGCATGAAAATCAAAGTCCAAAGTTGTGTGTAGGACAAGAGCTGGAATTTCTATAAATTGTAACTTTCAAGCGTACTTATTTTCGCTTTCCAGAAAACGTCCAAAAATCAAAATACGTGATCCCCATCTGCCTCCCGAGCGGGGACCTCTACCGGCGGCAGTTCGACGGCTCCGTGGCCACCGTGGTGGGCTGGGGCACCACGCGTTACGGCGGCACGGAGAGCAGCCGACAGCTGGAGGCGCGGCTGCCGGTGTGGAGGAACGAGGACTGCGACAAGGCGTACTTCCAGCCCATCACTGAGGCGTTCCTGTGCGCCGGGTACACGAGAGGCGGCGTGGACGCGTGTCAGGTAACGTGCATTGCTATTATACTCTTTTAAGCTTAAAGCATAGCTCAAATCATCCATCTGTTTGATTGCGCGCCTTTGGCTTCACTAGAGCAGCGCAATAGGTATGATGACTGATGTTGAATTCTACAGCATACCTAAGTCCCGTAGTTAAGTCCCGATGCATAAAAAATCTATGAAAATGATTGGTTGAGGGACCAAGTACCTACTTATGAGTGCGGCAAATTACTTATTTTCCCCTAAATTTCCTGATGTAATTCATATGGAATTGAATCATTATGGAATGAATTATTTTCATTTCATTTCATTCCATAAATACCAAACCTAACATAAAAATTACTCACGTCTCTGTTTGTATGGAGCATTTTCAATATGAATCTAATATGAATTTTAGACATAACGTGACTTAGTCCCTCGGCGCATTAGGTGCACCAATTTGGAAGGAATTTATTTATGTATGTTATCTATTACAGGGCGACTCGGGCGGGCCGCTGATGCTGCATGTAAACGGTCGCTGGACACAAATCGGGGTGGTGTCGTTCGGAAACAAATGCGGTGAGCCCGGATACCCGGGCGTCTACACCCGGCTTACGCACTACGCAAGTTGGCTCAACCAACATCTAGTTTAACCAGTAGTGTTTACAAACCCGCTGCACATAAATATCGCATTAGCTGATAATTATAGTGAAAAATCCCATATTTTTGTATCGATCTTGAAAAAGGCGGGAATTTCATACAATCCAGTTACCAACTTACAGAAAATATAGTCACTAAGATAATTTTGCCATAGAAAAGAAAATGTGTGGCATTCATATTTATTCTAAACTTCTGGCTTTCTATTTATTGTGCTTTTTATATTGGTACTGGTTAACATGTGATAAAATTAAATTGACTGTTAATTATAGGACTTTAGTTTTAAGCAATAAATAATATAAGTAATTATTGTAATGCATAAAACGTTATGTAAATAAAACCGTAGTCGTTTTATTGTTTTTTTAAGCCCTAGGGAAAAAAGGGGTGGTATAAGCTTAACATGTGTATTTTATGTGTATTTGTGTATACACAGATACACACTCACACAGATATCTACTTGTGTATACAGATATACACACAGGTGTCAGTCTGTGGCATCGTATTTCCCAAACGGATGAACCAATTTGAGTGTGTTTTATTAATTGAAAAACTTATCTTATCCGTCGAGATGGCTGTTAGCTATGTTTGGTGGAAATAGGACCAGTAGTTTCCTAGATATTCAGCTTTAATGGGAACTAGTGACAAGATCTCAGCTAATTTTGAAAACACGCCAGGAGTACCTCGTGAGTAAAGGCTCTAGTAAAATTCTGCCCTGGCAACCCTTTCTACCTGCCATTTGTCAAATTATCACACGTCAACTGTCATAATTTACGTCAGTTCCCTGTGACTAATCCCTCTTACAAATCCAATGAAAATAAACAAGTAATTTAATAAATAAAGCGACCAATGTGTCCGCAAACAGCCCTCTTTACTGTTGACTGACACACCAATCAAGTGCACCAATTTCTTTCGGCTTAGTTAAGGAATTAAGTGTTAAAAATGAAGTACGCGACATCACCAATCCCGAGTACTAGCTCATCGTTTAATTACCCTCGTAGTACGTCTCCTTTGCCTGCACCGGCGAATTACCAGCCTACGACAGCCAGCGCAGCAGTCAAGCGCTACAAATACCTTCGGAGACTGTTCAAATTCAATCAGATGGACTTCGAGTTCGCGGCGTGGCAAATGGTATATCTGTTCGTGTCGCCACAGAAAGTATTCAGGAATTTTAATTATAGGAATCGTGAGTATAGTTGCATATTGACTAATAGTACTTTCACGGTGATTGTGAATTATTACTACATTAAATTAACAACATCCAATGTTCACTTGAGTCATGAAACTGTGTATCAAAAATATTGCATCACATGCTGCTTTTTTGTGCGTAAATACAGGGCAAATATCACCTATTTGTAACTATGCTTCGCTTACCACACAACTCAGCATCACCTGTTTTGCTTGCACATTATTGAAAAGAAAGTGACACGTAGTATTTATTGCATGACAAAGCGTTGCATGTAGCAGTTATGCTAGACATACTGATCTTGATTAAAATGAAACTTCTATATTTGTACATTCTTCCCGGTTACTTATTAAGTCATTAAGTTGGGTTAGGTTTGTTTCACAACAATACTAGAAGTTAACTGTTTGAGAGGAAGATAAAAATCAAAGATAAGCTATCTGGTGGGCCTGGAATTCTTATACTAACCTGCGTTTTTTTCAAGCTGGTAAGCAATACACAGTTCAATAATATCAATGTACAGTTCCCCTGACGACATAGCAAAAAAATAAGGAACTGTTCCAAAATCAATAGTAATTGAAAAATACTTCTAGCAGTTTGAATCACAAAGTTTTTGATCATTAACACTTAAAATAATCATGAAATTGCATGCAAATTATTTGTTCAAAGCAAAGAAATTTTTATATAGTCATGAATAATTAATGTTTCAGACACCAGATCACAATTTGCCAGAGATGACCCAGCATTCCTTGTGTTACTTAGCATTTGGTTATTTCGTAAGTACTTTTTGTAAATTCATTACTTATAATCTCAACTTTAAATAAAGGCATCTCTTTGATATAATTTATATCCTGTTACAACTGTTAAAACTTATGAACAGATAATATTTATATGAGAAGCCCGATTTCTTGGTAATTTCCAGAGACATTTTAAGTAACGAGAGACACTCAAAAGTGTCTGTCAAAAAGTTGAACTGGTACCATTTGTGACCAATTAAAATGACATTTCTGTGCATACCTATCTTTATTATGCACTTCTCTGTGTTTACGCAACCCAACTCATGACTGTATTACATTTTTTAAATACTGACATAAAGGATTTTTTTACAATGTATGTAACAATGTTTGCTTGGTGGAATCTTGCAACTGAATTTTGAAACCGATATCTTCAACCGAATTGAGCTGAAATTTAGCATACCTACTGAACTTTAATATGGTACCATGGTGCTGCTCTGGCATAAGGTAGGAACTCTATAATAGATTAACTCTTACCCAGTTTGGGCTCTATAGAATCTTATCAGTGAGCAATTGATGGATTTTCAAAGAAACATATAGTCTAAAAATATAGTAAAAGCTTGTGACAAAAATGATTTTTTTGACAGAAACTTATTTAATTTAATACTCAAAGAGTTATAAAAAAATACGTGTTCCCAATTGCATAACAGATCTGTGAACCTTTGAATCATAACATAACCCTAATTAGCAACATACAGAAAAATAATTAACACTAATTATAACGGGTCTATCGCGATATTCGGTGGTGGTGGTGGCGGTGGCGATGGTCGATCGGATGGTGGTCTCAGATGTACCCCGCCGAAACGTTAGATTATGAAGGTAAATAAAGAATATCGCGATACACCCGTTATAATTTGTGTTAATTATGTGCACAAACCGCGAGAGTATAAAGTGTCATATGCAGAAAACTAATGCCCTATAAACACGTGAACGATGTGCCCTCCAGTGTCGTCGATCTGCTTCGCGCTGGGCATGGGGCTGGGCTGGGGCCAGCTCGTGCTGTTCATCATCTTCGTGGTCTTTGTGGACTTCATCGGGGCCGGCTTGCTTGTGTCCACATTTTTCTGGTAACTATACTTAAGTAACTGTACTTTTCTTAAGTGCTTTTAATGAAATTTAAAAAAAAACTTATAAAGCACCATAGTGTCGTCACATCTGTATTTATTTATTTATTTATAAAAAAATCTTATGGGCTTACAGTTGGGCCAAAATGCCCAGAAAATAATATGGAATACATATTCTTAACTAAAAATATATTTATAAATTGCACTAGAGCTGTATATAATAATAACAGTTGAAAATCTTAACTTCTTGTTAGGCAATTGGTTACAGTTGTTTGCTAACATTATAGGGTGCTCCACGTAACGGGAAAGCGCACAGACACAATTTAATATGAACTTTGTATGAAGCAAACTATGCTATGCGGTTTCCCGCCGCGGTTCACAGGCGGGACAACGTCAAATCGTGAATCGATGGCGGATCCATGTCCAGTAATGAACGACAGACAGCGGTACACCGCTCTCCGTGTAGTTTGATGGTCTGCGAGCTGTTGCCCGCGGCGGGAGAACCGCTAGTGGAGCATGGGGCCGTTAATTAGTATTGTTGTACGTTTGCTAACACTACTCAGTAGCGGCGTTAGGGTAGGACGCGGTAGGGCGACTGCCCAGGCGCTCATTGAGCGAGGCCTTCTTACACGTCAATTGTAATAAAATAATGTATATTTTACAGTTACTGATAACTTATATTGGAACAATAGGTAACTTATATTGGAACAATAGGTTATAAGCTCTAATCACAGCTAAATATAATACTATGTCTGTCCGGTTTTACCGTCCGACCAAGATTGCCCCTGCGCGGCAATCCACCCCTCACTATAACCGCCGTCGGTCATGACGTCACCAGAATAGTCAGTACAGCTATTTTTAATTTAAAATGTATGTCAAATATAACATAACCTTACACAACACACGTAATATCCCAAAATGTTTAGGGGCGCCGTAGAAATCTCGCCCAGGGCGCTGGTAGTGCTAAAATCGGCACTGACTGTACTGTGCGAGTGCTAACACTGTAGGTCGCTTTCCGTCAGGCTATACGTTTGCTCGTTTGCCCCCAATTACATAAAAAAAAGTTAGGTTTCTAATATTCTAACCGAATACGTAACTGGTTCGCTGGCTCAGCCTTGACTCTCAAACCTAAGACATAACATTAAGAATTCTTAAATATAGTTTTTCTCCAACTTGCTTGGAAATGTTCCCATTAATGTAGTAAAACTGGACCGCGAAATCGTTCGTTATATTTAGAAGGCGTTAATGAAAATTAAAAAAAATATATATTATTGGCCTTAGCCGGGAAATCAATATTATTTAAATAAGACGATTAAGTAAAAAACACACCTTCCGTTTATAACGTCTCATACAAATGAGGGTAATCTTAATTTGGCCGGTTACTGCATTTTTACTTTTAATTTTTTCAAAGACTGATAATTCACCATACAGCCAATTGTCCACTAAATTTAAAAAATAAAAACTATTATAAACTTTTTAATTGTTCTCTGCGTTTAGTTCTTGCACTGAACATTTTTTTGCTCTGCTACTGTTAATGTATTTGAAATATCGACAAATTTCGAATAATGGACAAACAATTTAAATAATAATCTTATATGCGGTTAATTTATTTTCATGATTCTTAGTTATTTATTAGAGATTTCTCACGAAAGTTTTAGTTTTAATAATATGATGATATTTAATGAGTAAGTTGAAAATTAATAAGTGTACCAAACGTAAACAAATTAAAAATAAAACAGAAATGATTGTGTCCAAATCAATATAAAAGTTATTTTGAACTTATGATCTTCTCCAAATGATAAATATGGTATGGTTTCTAAAAAAAAACAGTGTGTTTAGAAGTTGTTAATTTAACTAAAATTTATAATTACCTATGTGCATATTTTTTGTTATTGTGTTTTCATATATATTTAATTCTTATTCATATATTTTGTTTTAAATCAAACATATGATTCGGACCCCAAATTTTATTCCTATTCCTAAAAAAATAAGTACCAAATGAACTTCATGGTACTGATATATTAAATTAAACTGTAGATTGGTGATTATTTCCAAGCATATTTGGAGAAAAGGACTATACAAGCCTCGGCGGGAATGTCAGTTCGCAGATTCGTATTATTGAAGGACTCGGCTACGCCTCGTCCTTCAAAATCATACTCATCCACGAACTGACTTTTCCCGGCCTCGGCAGTAATATACTATTATTGACATGTAAAATGTTAAACCATGAATACAATATAATGTTGTGGTGTACCCACATTAAAAAAATGAGACATTATATGTTTCATAAATTTATAAAAAAAAATGTAAAATGTTATTTTATGTATAAACGATTGAATTGAATTGTGCAGGTACGTGAGCAACCGCTACCTGCGGCGCGACGCGGCGGCGCCCGACGTGGAGTGGGGCTACGCCTTCGACGTGCACATCAACGCGTTCTTCCCGCCGCTGTCGCTGCTGCACTGTCTGCAGATCGTGCTGTTCAACAGTAAGGGCTCACGTTATACTACTGAGCCGACGGTCCCGGGTTCGAATTCCGGCAAGGGCAAATATTTGTGTGATGAACACGAATATTTGTGCCTGGGTCATGGACGTTTCTATGTATTTAAGTATGTATATCGTCACCTAGTACCCGTAATACGAGCCTTCTTGAGCTTAATTTGGGACTAGGTTGATTTGTGTGAGGTTGTCTGATATTTATTTATTATTATAACGTAATCTAAAGGACCCCGCAGCAAACTTAGGGACAAAGTGGTTTCAGTCAAAACTCACTACATTTTCGTATGATGTAGATTCAACTCTCCTGATTATTTTTTATAAGGGCACAACTCTCTCAGATGTATACTTACTGGAGCGTGTGTGTGTATCTCGCGCTGCACTAGGAAGGGAACTAACATAATGTGACACGACTGTGGCCAGGTCTGCTGAGCCACGAGGGTATCCTGCCCTGCTTCGTGTCCAACACGTTCTGGCTCGCGTCCATCGTCTACTACCTCTACATCACCTTCCTGGGATACAGCAGTAAGTCACTCAACCCTGACCACAAGTATATGAGGATGCGCCATATTGCGGAACTTCACTGGAGCTAATTTCATACACTGGTAATGATTTTATGATGGTTGTCAACAATGTCAATTCGTGGTGGTTTGTTTAAAAGACAAATATTTTAAAATATCCAAAGAAAATGCCGAAAACCATTCACAGTCTTGAACGCAATATAATAAATAAAGTGTACACGTGTTGACTACACAAAAAACAGCCAGAAAAGGGTGTATTCCATTAAATGATATTACGAGGTTGACGAACTGACAGACGTATTGAACATATTGGTAGTGCGGTTGCGATAGGCTGCAAAATAATTGTTGCATTTGACATTCCTCATATATTTCTGGTCCGGCTTTAACTTGTAATACGATTAATAGGGTCAAGACTTTCGGAACCATACCGTGGTGCTTAAATGCTCGGAATCGCTAATTGTTAAAAAAAATACCACGGTTTGCTACCAAAAATCCTAATACAGCTATTATAAACTTTCCTAAATAGGCTAGTAGACCCAGTTTTGAAATATATTTCAAATTGTTAATAATGATCTTACTAGCTCTAAAAAAATGTCTTGTATTTATGTAAAAGCTAGAAAGCTAAATTTTATCAATTGAAAATTAGAAATTTCATGATCAGTCAAAAACGCCGTCCGCCATTTTTGCCTTTTGCTAATCTGTGGCGTGACGTAGCATTACCTGTAAATATTTGAAATTCGACCGTCGTATAGTGCCATTCCGCTCACTCCAATATGCTTTGACAGGATATCGAGAGGGACGGCACTATTCGAAGTCGTCAAAGTAGGCTTTCAGTTTTGTTTACATGACCGATGACGTCACTATCATAAGCGAAAATGGCGGACGGAGCGTTTTAAGCATTTCAAAATACAGATTAAAAACCATATTTTCAAATTCAATTTTTTGAGCCATCTTTCACTTTTATGAATTGTAAAATATATATTTAGGTTTCCTTTGCTAAATACTATACGGAATAAACATTCGTTTATTACAATTTGAGATGAGTCAACTAGCCTATTAGTTACCGACAAGAAGGATGCATCAATACGAAGGAGTGACATGGAGTTATCTCCATACGTAACTCACATATTGCTGCGTAAATACCATAAATGTATTGTTTTATCGCTCGCACAAAGTAATCTGAAAGTCTAATGTCCTTATTTACTACACTTTGTTAGATATGTTAGTTATTTATCATATCAACGGTCAATTACGCTTGTTAATGTCGATCATTTGGCACTGACAGGGAATTAAGGCTGACATGGGGAAAAAAATGGGTCGGATGATAACTACGTTCTTTGATTAACAATACATTAAATAACTTTCAGATTACGGCAAAGTAGTTGACAGTGGTAAGTTTATAGGCAAAATTCGGCGTGTTCAGTTTTATACTTTATTTTGGCCTTCTGTATTTTAATTTGCGACTAACAATGGTTTTACAATACAGTAGCGTTTTCAAAAAAAAGGGACTCGTGTTTTTTCTTTGAAAATTATTTAATTTTGACTTACCTTAACACAAAATCACAGTAGGTAGGTACTCGCAGCACCTACTTTCGGACCTAAAACAAGAAAAAAAAAAACCAAAATATTTACTCCAGATCATCACGTTTAAAATGTTTTTAAATTTCTTCATACAAAACTTTGGAACACTTTTTATTGTATGAGGCTCAAATGTACAGACAGGCTCAAAGGTATGAAGCTTTTAAATCATTATAATTATTGTCTGAAAAAAGGTATCAGCTTTATTCGTCCCATTCGATTTTCTTTCAATTCTTATTTCGTCTCATCCTGCATTCGTAACTCATTCTTGTTTCGTCGTGTTCGCTATCTGTCCCTATCTTTCTAAATCCATATCAGTAACTTGTCTCATTCTTATTAAGTCTTATTCGTTGTTCGTCACCGTCTTCCTTGGACTCATTCTTCATTCTTCCTTTTAAATTTTCGTCTCATTCACTTATTTGCCTCATTTTTTCCGGAACGTTCGACGCTAGTCACATTTGTTATTAGTCTCTTTCGTTTTTAGTCCAATTCTAAGTTCGTTACTTTCGTTTTTCGTCACCATCGATATTTTCTATCTTAGCGAATAAAACGTGTATCTTACGAGACGAGTAGCGAACGTACCCAAGAAAGAACAAGACGATTTTCCAGTAACGCCAAAATAAGAGAGAGACGATTAACGAATGTGACTGAAGATAAAGTGTGAATGATACTAAAAACGTAAGGGACAGACAAAAACATAGTCCTAGGAAGATCGTGACGAAAAACGAATAAGACTTAATAAGAATGAGATAAGTTATAGAATTGGACTTAGGAAGATAGGACCAGATGGCGAACACGACGAATAAAGAATGAGTGATGAATGCAGAATGAGACGAAAAAAGAGTTGAACGAAAAGCGAAGGGGACGAATAAAGCTGATACCTGAAAAAAAAAGTTCGCCTCTTTTTGAAAACCGCTATTTACTACTGTCAATTTTCATAATGTTGGGAGTACCTTTATATTAACTAATTTTCTATGAGGGTCACTTGAATAAGTTAGTCGCCAGTTGGAGTCATTGACTTGTTCACCAGACTGAAAAAAAAAACATTGAACTCATGTTAGAAGATATATCAACGCGTTTCTCGCCTTTTCTTCTTCCAAAAAACGACTCCTATTAGTCTGTACTCTAAACGCCATACAAGTTGTACGAAAGAAGCAAATGAATCCACATTACATTTTACTATGGCAAAGTCTATTTTAACTCTCACTTAATAGTAAATAGACGTGCCGATACAACGCCGCCTATTTAACCGATTTAACGCGCCCGTGTATTTGTTCAAATGTTCATTGTATTTAATATGTATCATAGTTTTAATTGTTTGATATGAATCAAACTTTTCGCAGATACCTGCACTCGCCATGAATTTAATTTGCCATAAACAGTTTTATTTCATAAACCATTTCGGTTTCAATGAACTAAACCTCTTGCCCGCTCAGCTCGTCGGCGGAAAACTGTGAACCACACCACACGCCAAGCTGACAGCGGTTGGTATGACGTTGTATAGCGGCAAATGACGTGGCGTCTGGGGCACAGCTTTCCGTCGACGTGAGTTGCCGTCTTTGGCGCTCAAAAGGTCTCGTGTCCTTGTCTCCAGACCTCCCGATGCTGAGCAACACGCGGCTGTTCCTGCTGCCACTGCCCGCGCTCTGCGTCGCGTACGTCGCGTCGCTGCTGATGGGGTTCAACTTCAGCCACATGCTCAAAGACTTCTACTTGTACAGAGTCCTGTAATCCTGGTTAGGTCGGCGGGAATTACACTATGCTGTAACAACATTGAGAGGAATATCAGGCGCTCGTTTCCTTAATACCTGGGCAGGGTGTGTATCGATAATAAAATAACTATATCGTCTGTTGACAATCAAAACTGACTAAGTAACATATATCTACGTAAAGCTCGTAACTCAGTATCAATCTACAAACTAGATACGAGGCTTTGAAGAGTTGTGACAGAAACTGAGTTTTTGGCTGTCACTTGTCACCAAGCGATATCCCCTATGTCGTAGGTATACGAAGACCTATATTATTCTCAGAAATGTAAAGAATCAGATACAAGTTTTAGAATTGTTAGGAAAATATTGTCTTAACTATTATATATACACTATATACCAGTTGTCCAAACCGTAAGAGCTTGTAGGAGATGAAACATTAGTTTATTTCGTGTGCGTGTGGATTGAGTGAGCACCCTTCAAAAATGAAAAAAAATGTGCTGATCATTTAGTAAAAGTTCTAAAATAAAATAAAAAAATAACCCGTTCAAGTACAGATTACATTTGACTCACCCTTTGAAATCGATCCCAAACCACTCAGTTATTATATTTATATAGTAAAGTTTACGTGAGGTTTGGCACCGACTTCAAAGGGTGAGTCAAATGTAATCTGTACTTGAACGGGTTATTTTCGGCTTTTTAGTTTTACTGAAGTCGGTTCTTTTTTTTGTTAAAAATTTTTTTTTTCGCTTTTTAGTGATTCATATAAAATACTTATGGCGGGGTGATCAGGGAGGTCTTGAAGGCATGCATCTCGTTTGAAATATCTCCTAACTCCTAACTGTTAAGGAGTTGTACCTTCCATCATCAGTTCAGCATGAGAAGATGATGACTGCCATATGCAAATACTTAAATAGTTTTAGAAAATACATGAAAAATATTATGAGTGCCTATAAAATTTCAGGAATTCCTTCGATTCCTCATGGATCTCGTCATCCGATCTTCACCAAAATTTTATGGGACCAACCTTGAGATGTCTATTCATGAACCTAAAAAGAATTTTCCAAATCGACTCATAAATGACGGAGTTATGAGGTAACAAACATTAAAAAAAAAAAAAAAAAAAAAAACATACAACCGAACTGAGAACCCCCTCCTTTTTTTGAAGTCGGTTAAAAATAGAAAAAGCTTCACAATTTTGTGGAATATGGTTTAGAACAATAAAATGTAAGATATTTTCTACATATACACCGGGGATAAAAGTAGAAACGAGATTAGTGTATTTTTGGTCCTTCACCGAATATTGTTTTATAAAATACACAGTCGTTAAATCAAAATTCGGGTCACTACAAAGTGTTAAGCATAGACCATACTACAATATATATTAAATAGGACATTATAACTCTATAATCCACAAACTAGATACGATGTAAAAATCATCAAATTGGCTGATTTCTGTAGGGAGCCTCTTAAGAAGTGGAGTGTGATCTAAATGTGGACTGTATGTTAGATTGTATTTTAAAATGAAATTTGAATATCTTTAAAAGCGGACAACGAATATGACATTTTAGATGGTGGATATTTAGTAATTTTTTTTTACTAAAAGTTGAACTACTTTGTAGTTTCCTAGATACTACAAATCTTAAGATATTTACATTTTTAACTTACGAATAATGTGTGGACTGAATGAGCACTTACAAACATGTATTATCCAAAAATCTGCCACGTTAGCGGTTTGTTTTGTATTTTACAAATTCCCATATGAGTTTAACTAAATTATATACATATATAGAAGTTTAAATCTGCAGTATTTTCATCAGAAATCGGGTTTTCGAAAGTGTGCGGATTGAGTGAGCATACGAAATTATTTGTAAAACTTTAAATACGTAACCAGGTGATCTACAAATTGTTTCAAATTAAGCATAAGTTTTACTAAAAATTAGGATACAAATATTATATGTTAAATAAACACATTCACAGATTTCGTTAGTTGTTTGTGAGAACTGAGTGAGCATACGTTAATGAATGTATTCTTTTTATTTATCGTTTTACAAATTTATCAATTAGTTTTACAATTGTTTTAGGACTTTTACTAAATGATCAGCACATTTTTTTTCATTTTTGAAGGGTGCTCACTCAATCCACACGCACACATTTATTTCTATACCTACTATTTATAAAATTGTACTGGTAATCGGTTGTCCTATATTTATTTATTTAAACTTTATTGCACAAAATACATAAGTAAAAGTACAAATGGCGGACTTAATGCCTTTAGGCATTCTCTACCAGTCGACCACTGGGTTAAGCAGAAATATGTTGTCGGTGCAGGATCAAAGGTTACAGACAAACGGTAATGCAACACAAATCAATTACCTAAAGATATATATAAGAATGAATATATAATTAAACAATTACCATAAACTTAAACGAATACTTTATATGATATACTTACATACATATATTATGTACCAAAAGTAAAATATTTCGAAGAGAGCTATATGGAGAGCGAGACATTAATTTAGGAAAAATCTTTACAGCACGGATTTGTCTGTTGGGGCTTGTGCACAAATCACGTGAGGGTTTTTCGGCTGCTTTTTGACCCCCCTCCCTCCTGGTGATATTTGGTGAGGTTCTATGTTACTCCTCCCTCCCCCTCACAACCTCACGTGTATTTTTTTTTCGCCAGAATTTCGTAAAATAGGCTCGGTATTTTGAGGTAGCTCGCTATTCAACAAGTGAAGATTTATTTTTAACGAAGCCGAGAAAAAGTATCAACTGATGTTGTAGATTTTTTCTGCTTTCATTGCAGAAAAATATACGTGAGGTCACCTTATACCCCTCCCTCCCCCAACGTGATCTTTTCGTGACCCCCTCTCCCCCCTATCTAACCTCACGTTATTTGTACACAAGCCCTTGGTTTCATCCAAACCATGATCACATCAGATTATGGCTTCATAGCCGATTGCTGATAAAGGAAAAAAAAAAAAAAAAAACAAGCCCTTGGTAATAAAATACATATTTATCCGCTCATCACGCCGAAATAAGTGATTGGTACTGGACATCCAAAGATGGTTATAGGATACTTTTTACTCGACTGCGGTAAAGAGAAGTTTTGCGCATGCGAAGTTGCGGGCATACCAGAAGGTATTTAAATTTAGGTTATAATCTAATCCTAGAATTTGATTATGAGTGTAGGTTCTGGGAATTGTATGAATCAAGGCTGATGTTATCTGATTATGGTATGTTAAAGATGAGCTTCCTCAGAAAGTATTTTTTGGATTCTTTGTGCTTGATATTTGTTTGAATGTTGCAATAACAATCGTGGTGTTGCCACGTAAAAGAATAGTAACAAAGTAACATGTTTCATGAAAATTATAATATCAATATTTCCTATTATTTGTAGGCCTTGCTAGAATGCCAGTGAAGTCTAAATGAGGGATGATTATTAGGTAAGAAAATAATGGGATGCATTTTTGTAATGAACGAAAATTGTTGCATGGGACTGCGTTTATAAGTTAATTAATAAAATATCATTGTACATAGTCAATAATTATGTTTTTGTTTCAATTAATACATTTGTAAATATAATATTGTTTGTATTATTGTGTTTCCTTCCATTTTTGTACCCAAAATTATTATACTGTAGAATTAATGAAACGAATAAGTTTTTCGTAATACCTGTACTTGAGATTATATACCAATACATTTGATCATATGATTCACAATTAAATGTTAACTAGATTCTATCGCATAATTTTAGTCGTCATCCAAAACGATGACTTCGTCTGAGGATATAGTCGGTTTAGGCCTAGCCTCAGTTTCATTAAATGACAGCGACTTTTTGGCCTCTTGCTTTTTCCCTTGAATCACCGTCGGTTTCGATACGGAGGTCTTAGTTATTGTCAAAGACGAAGGCAATCTGCTAATAGAAGCATTGATTTCCTGTGAGCTCTTGTTCATAGTGGGTAGATTTTTCTGTCGCTCTGCAAGCTTCTCTTGAAGTGTTTTTCCGGGACTCACTTGCTGGTGTGGCAATGGCGGTTTGGTGTGAATCGCAGCGTTCACCGTGGAGGCGGCGGACATGTGGGCTTGCGTGGGCATTGAGTGCGACGCAGGGGGAGGCTTGTAGTTAGTGAGACCAGCCGTCATGGACGCGGGAAGACTTGCCAGCACTGTCCCCATGCTTGGAGCTAGAGAGGCCGTATTAGATTTTTGTAAACTGCTTGATGAAGGTTTCGGCAAATTACTTGGAGCTTTCTGTAAACTACTTGATGATTTCGCCAAATTACTTGACGGTTTCTGCATACTAGTTGACGCAGATTTCTGCAAATTACTCGTAGTGTTAGTACTAACTGATTTAGGCGTTGTTGATGTCCCGCTGAAGGACTTTGAAGTTTTTAACTGCGAAGTGCTCAGAAAATTTGGTCTGGTCGCTTGCTTTGGACCACGCTTCTGCTTCTTTGCGGGTGGCGGCAAGTTGTATGAAGAGAAACTCTGTCCGAGGAACTGTCGGTAGAACTCCGCTTGGAAGGAATTCTGTAACGACGATTGAAGCGAATTCTGCAGGCTATTTTGTAAGGAGGTGTAACCGGCCAAGGCATTGCTTATGTACGAGAGTGACAGCGCCGCCGCCGTCTGCTGGGAGAGCACTGGATCGTTCAACATAGGTAAGTAATTTTGGAACGCAGCAGCCATTTCGTGTTGCGACATCTTCGGGGGGCCCGTCGCTGTGGACGTTGTCGATGCTGATGTAGAAGCAGAACTATGAGCTACTTTAGGATCAGATTTACTTTGAGTAGTTGTGGGCTTTGAAGTCTCAGCCGCAGCTGCCATTTTGGCGGCCTGTTTCTTTTGCGCGTTTTGAGTTTTCTCTAAGTTGTCGAGATTGTTTAACTGTTTTAATGAAGAGCGAGCGATGGATTGGCAGTATCTGAGACTAATATCACCGAGATTCATGTTTTCTGTCATAGGTGTGATCGTGATAAGTTTATAAGAGTCTATGAGTAAGTTAAGGAATTGTTTTGAATTTGTTTGTTTCTGAACCCTTTGGTAGCATTTATGAATGTCAAGCATAAGGCTTTTAAGCGCTTGTTGCTCGATATCGTTACTCTTTAAGTCTGGTTGCTGACTAAACTTCAACACCTGCCCTTTCAGAGATTGTACAGACAAAGAGAACGCCTGCTGAGCCAGCTCTTTCCTGTCAGCATCGCGCAAGTATTTCTTGCCTGGTTCAGGGATTCTTTGTAGTTGCAAACTCAGGTCAAGTAAGGTTTTATGATCGTCTATCTCTTTTAGTATTTCCATTGTGAGCAGGACGCATCGATTCATATGGAATGCAAAACTTCCAGCTCTCTCGACTTCCAAATTTGGAGTTTTCCATATGTTGTTAAAAAAATTCGTAATTTTTCTCTCGCTAAATAGCCCTCCTATAGATAATCCAAAACTTGAAGTAAAATTTGATAACATCAAATCTCGACATCGCTCTATATTTTTACCTTTTTTGAAATAGAAATGATAATGTGCCAGTCTGTAAATGGCTTTATAGTGCGGAGGAAATCTGCTCGCACAGTCTTCCAAAGCGTATAAACAAGCTTTTATAATTTTCATAATTTCTTCTTCTGATAATGGCTTAGAATCGTTGGCAGATTTACTGGAGGATTCACTATCCCGACTTGAATCAGAGCTGCTATCTGACGAAGAGTCACTCGAACTGGAATCAGATGATGAAGATGATGAACTGCTAGTTTCTTCCTTCCTTTCAGCATCTATTTTTTCTTTCTCTTTTTCTGTATTTTCCTTAACGTCTAGTTTTTCTTGTGGTTTGTATGTTTCATTTGTTGTTTCTTGTTCTTTAGTTTCATTCACTTCGTCTTTCTTTTCTGTAATTTGCATAGGTTCTTCGTTGGCCTTCTTTACTTCAGCTGGTATTTCCGGTGTTGGTTCACCACTCTGTGCTATCGCAGTCGATTCCTTAATAACTGTTAGTCTCTCAGTGTCATAAGAAGCCGATCGTCTGACTTTAGCCGCTGCGGCTTCCATCTTGAGCCGTTTAGCTTCTATGTTATCTTCTTCACCAGCGTCACTCACGGAACGTTTAAGTATGTTAGCTGCTTGTACTGGTTCATTTTGTTTTGCTTCAGCTTTTTCTGATTCCAATGCTGCATCCTCCCGATCCTTTGCAGATTTTCTCGAAAACGGCCCCCTCTTCCATTCGTCTATACAAGTTAGAAATACTTTTCCCACTGATGTCGGAATTGGTTTATTTTCGTGTTGTTCTATATATTTCAAAATAGAAGCGTGTATTCTATAATGCAATTCTAAAACTTCGATGGATAGATGCACGGGCGCGTTGTAACTGATTTTGAGCGGGTAAATAGCATCTGTCTTTTGCAAAATTTTTACGGCTTTGGAATAATGATCCAGGTACACTGCCGGCGGCTTGTTGCGCTTCTCGGCTACTTTACCTAGCATGTAAAAGTAGAGCCATGTTTCGTCATCTGATTTATCAACCTGGTTATTATTGAGATCATCCAAAGTCATGAAACATTTTTGCGTTGTATCCAACATGTCTTCTTTTTGTTTTTCAAGCGACGCAAAGTCCTCCATGCTGAGAGACTCGCTGGCTTGCTTCAAAGCGCGGGAACAAAATGAGTGCACCATGTACACGAACATCCCGTATTCAATCCAAATGATGCAGTGCTCGGGATCTAGTTGCAAGGAGCGCTGGAAACATCTTATTATTGACCGAGCGGGATTCAGGAACTCCTTTTCATTGTTAAGATTTTTGCAGGAATTTAATAGCCTCTCCAGGGTCATACCCTTAGCCAAAGCTATTTCCGCCCAAGACTCTAGTCGATCGTTATTGACGATAACGTCGAGTATGTTGAATTTAACAGCCATTTTGGCTTCTTCCCGCTTAAAATAGTAGTCGCCTACTAAAAAGTAAATATCTTTCATCTTGTATGGCAAGAGCTTGGGTATTGTCGGAAGCTTCGATTCAATACCTTTTATGTATTTTTCGATTTCAGGGACGTACTTTTGCGGATCACATTCTAAAGGCAGCAACGCAAGGATGCGTTGGAATAGCTGCTCTGTATCAGCCGTAATGGCCGACACCTTACCCTCTAGTTCAGGGAGTGTGGGAGGTCTAAATATTTCATATATCTGTTGAGCTCTATGCCAATCTAAAGAATGTGATGTTACATTATGGTCTACCAAATATTTAACTTTATTCTTTTTGCTTGGATGACCGAATAAGCAATAGACACACTGTTCCATATATTGCGCAAGTTGTTCCGACGACTTTGCTAAGGCTGGCGATCTAATCCTTGGTACTACCGTGTCTAAGATAAAGTACAACAACTTCCCTTCAGAACTGCAGCACCAGCCTCTGCTACCAAGCTGTTGATGACCAATAAATAGTACCATTAAGGGGTTAGGAACTTCGTCATTGTCGCCTTTGTCAGCGTCAGGGAGCAAAGCAATGCGTCCTTGATCTTCTTCTCTTTGCAGGATATAATGTAGTACAATCCAAGGTATAATCGTGCCAAAAGGTATCTCAGTCGCATTTGTTTCAACTTGGTGGCCAATTATTCTAATAAGATCTTCCAATCCTTGGGTAATATCTTTTTGACTGATCTCATCCAGACAGACCAAACCTTCTGTAGTCAGAATGTGTTCCATACAACAAAGTATTTTGACAACAGCAAGTGTCCACTTATTGTAATCTTCGGAACCAGATGTGTAACGAAAGTAGTGTTTTAAGGCCTCATGCAAGCATGTTAAAGACCATTTGAAGCATTCATTGACTTTTTGCAGTGCCCAATAAGTGTCCAAAATGAGAGATAGTTGAACAGCGAAGTCTAGAGACATCTCTTCCTCCTGTTTTCTGGCTATAGTCTTACAATGTTCAAAAGAATCAATAATAATGGATAGAACTTCCTCATACTGTCCTTGGTCATACAGATCCATGACTGTAGATAATTTCTTATTTCGCTCCAAGAATTTGATATAGCTGGCAATTTCTTCAGTGTTTACCACTGGTTTGAAGGTAAAATTAATGATCTGTAAGCTGTACATCTCATTATGCTCCCCCATGGCTTCAAATTCAAAGGATAGTTGATAAAGGGAATCTAGGGCTAATTCATCACACTTATTTAACATATTAATGTGAACTTTAAGACAAAGATAACGCAACATACTTTCTAAACAATCTATGCCTGAAAATATATGTGGTTTCATAATAAGAATCATGCCAATAGACTCAACTATGTCTAAATCATGTGTCTGTTTGTCATCATTTGTATTTAAAATATCATTGACCAGAAATTCTTGAACTAATATATTAACTGCAGTGTAGTGTCTCAGTTCATCATGATTGTCTCCAGTACATGATGGTACATCAATATGATTGTTGTAGCATTTGTTACATTCAATGAATATTGTTGAAAGACCTTCTGGCCACATCTCCCTCCATTTCCCAGCTAGTATACTTAGATAATTATTTAAAATATCTATTATATCTTTTTTATTTTCCATGTACTTTTTAATAAAATGCTGCACATCATTATTTTCCAATTCAGTGCCAAAGTAACCATTGTCTTTTTTGTCAGGTTGTCCATTTTCTTCAAACAGTTTGTCTAGATCTGTAACATCTGGAGATGGTTCCCTGCTGTGTGCCTCCTTTTTCTCAGCATTTTCAGAAGTCAAACAAGGAGGAACCATTCTTCTTAAAGTATCATAAATATTATCACTGAGTCGGTCCGCTTTACCGGTTGGTTTCTTTCTGGCGGAGCGTCTCTTGGTGCACCACTCCCATTGTTGCAAGAAGCTAAGAGCGCTGCCTCTTCTTCTAACAGGCTGTTTCTTCTCAGTTTTAGTTTCAGGTTGTGTTTCAGTAGGTGGATCCATAGCAGCAGTCTCAATATCACTCTCAACTTTCTCTGTGTCTGTTGCAGCCTTATCTTTATCTGAAATATCATTGTCATTTTCAGAAACAATGTCATTATTTTTTTCACTCTCTGCTACCTCTTCTGCTTTCTCTGTAACATCAACCTTCTTGGGCTCCTCACATACTTCCATTGGTTCCTGTTTGTCCTCCTTTTCAAATATAATATCTATGAAACAAGCATGACTGTAAGAATTATCTGTAATGTAGTGATGCATGTGAACCAGAGACTCACCAACTGAGTTCCAAGTTAGATTGCTAATTGGTTTTTGTAATTTTAAATGAGGTAATACATATTTGAGCTTTTGTGCTCTTTGTTGCTCTATAAATTGTTCATGGATCTCTTCAGCTTCTTTTATTAGTTTGTTCGCTTCATCTTCATCTATGGGGTCATCATCTTTTTCGTTCCATTTGTACATAGGGTTGAGATATTCCATAAACTCTCTAATATATGGGAATGTTGTGTAAATATGTTTCCGGTATGCCACGCCTCTCAGATAACCCGGATCAAGTTGTAACGTGTCATAGATGGTAGAGATACATTCTTCTTTACAGTCTAGTCCAAGTAGTATGGTTACAATTTTGTCCAAACACGGCCAGTGGCGCGGGTTGCGGTCGGCGCCGCGCTGGAAGGCGTGGAGCGCCATTTCATAACGTTTTCCGCGCATGCAGAGCTGTCCGAGTCGATGCCACAACGTTACATCTGTGTCGTCAAGTTCCGAAGCCGCACAAAAGCAGTCTATGGCAGCATCAACATCTGAACTACTCAAAATCGTCGCAAGATTTTTATAGCATAAATACTTCAGATTAAGCAAGGGTCCTGATATTTTCTCACCTTGCGCTGGTTTTTTAATATCGTAAAGGAGCTCCGTATCAAGGAGATCCTTGAGAAGCTGTGTGGCATCCTTCAAATTTCCCTTTCGCTGTAACTCGAGTGCTTTTGCGTACTGTTGCAACGCTATTTGTTCTAAGGCTTCTTTAGTAACTTCTTCTTCTGAACCACTTTCTTCCTCGGACTCATTATTTAATGCTGCTATTTTAATCATGATTTAGGTTTTTATTTGCATTATTTCGATTTAATAAACGCACCCGGCATATACAGAAATAATACGACAATAGTATAGTATAATAATAGTCACAGACAAGATAGAGACGCTACTGTCAAAAATATAAAGGGAATGAGGGACGTATTGTTGCATGAGCAACGTTTTTATAATTACCTCAAATAATGTACATCTAAAAAAAAAGGTTGTTTATGATCACGGACAACTGTCAAGTAGGCAAATTCCGTCGCTTGTGTCATCCTCATCCGTGACCGACAAGTCAAGAGAACAATCATCAGACGGACCATATTCGTATTAAAACACTTGTTTTCTACAATTTTATAAAATGTCCCGGCCAGGAGATAGACCCAATCAAGCGCAGACGTACAAATTAGTCGTCGTGGGGGGCGGCGGTGTCGGCAAAAGTGCTATTACTATACAATTTATTCAGGTAAAAACCATAATAGGTTAATCAAGGCCTCCAAACAAGATATTTACTATTCTTAGAATCTGGACTATAACTTTGACTCATCAAGCTTAGATCAAGTGTTCGAGAGTTCCACATTTGCTCCAATTCTCTTAGTTGGATACAAAGTGTGTGTCAAGGTCTATTCTCAAAGACGCCGCCCACTGTTACGAGTGGTCTTAAAGTGCCCTGTTTTTTTTCTAGAGCTATTTTGTGACAGACTACGACCCTACGATCGAGGACAGCTACACGAAGCAATGCGTTATAGACGATATTCCCGCGAAATTGGACAGTGAGTTTTTTTTTGTATGTTTATGGCATATTTATTTTACTACTTCACGTAGTTTATGTTTGGGCGGGATCGACAGTGTGTCATGGCTGTTGACAATCGTATGCAGGTATTTTGTGGGTAGAACCCAAGTACATTTTTATGACATTGTTTCCTTGTGTTTTATGCCCACCATATCATCAGCCATTTATGAAGCAAGCTGATTATAATTTGAAAGTTATCTTAAATATTGTAATGTTTGTATAGATCAACTTTGCAATAACTGCAATAATTATTTACAACTGAGCTTGCTTTACAAATTTTAGTAATACCAATGTGAATTTAAATAATTTATTTTAAATTATTAATCAATTGTAGCAAAGCTCACTTATTCAGTTCTATAAAATATCGCTAATTGAGTGAGTGAATTATCACTTATTTAGTCAATAGCAAACAATCTGAAAAGACTATGTAGATTTTATTACATGAAAAATCATTATGTGCCAGTAGTACATTATATATCTAGGGCAGTGAATTTGTGAAAGGTATAACATAGCCAGAATTTAATTGTCTGAATGAATTACTTATACTTCATAACTAGGCCCACAGGCGCTTTTATAAGTCTGACTATCAGTGTTTTTCAAGTGGATATAAACTAGAGGAGGTTTATTTTTATTTTAAGTCTGCATACTTTTTCCATATGTTTCGTTCAGCATTGCTCCTCAACAGTGGTCTCTTGTAAAGGGCTGGTATACTCAGACATTTAAAAGAGCCCTTGTAACCTACTTACTTTGTGATTAATTTTATCATGCTACTGAAGGTGAGTGTACAAATAACATTTATATCCGTGATGTAACAGGTGCTCATTGTATGTTGTACAATCGAGTAACAGAATATTTATAGATACTGTTATCTTGGTGCATTAGACATGATAAGCTGAACACTGGAGATGACATGATAACTGCTATCTGAAACAGACATTTATTGGTTTGTTTAAAAGTTTTCCATTTATAGTTTAGGATTCTTTATGAGTATCATCAGAATTTCTATGAAGTGGTTCAGTTACAATGTAATAAATATTGATTATATATACTATCAGATACTATTCTAGATTAATATTGATTATTCAAAACATAATCAGTAATGAATATAAATAAATACTTGAAATTATGAAAGAATAGTCCTCTCACAAACAAATGCTGCTGATTACTACATTATTATTATTATTTTATTATTATTTAAGCTTTCTATCGGACATTTTTTTAAATATATCCCCAATGATTATTTCCATTTATTTTTTCTGTTTCATTATTTTTCTTTTTATTCGTATATATCCCTTTTTTTTAATTTTTGCATGTCCGTTTGCCAGGTGGCAAAGGCCTCCTCCAATCTTCTCCATTCTGGCCTTTCTATGGCCACTCTACCCCATGATATTCCCGCTACCTGTCTTATGTCGTCATCCCACCATCGCAGTGGTCTACCTCTCTTCCTTTTTCCATTCCTTGGGTACCATTGCGTGACTACTTTGCTCCATTTGTCTTTTCCTCTATACTATTACTACATACAGATAGTATTTAAAAGAGAAGAAGAGAGAACTCTCTTCCTATGCACTTTTTTCCTGAAAAATAACTTGGATCTCTTCAAGTCATTAATGAATAGGCATCTTCTAGGCAAGCATGCTCCATCTTAGTCCTTCTTGTCACTTTACATCAGGTGCAATCAAGATCAAATTCTTGGTTATATAGGATAAAAAAAATTGTAATCACATTTATTCACATTCACATTTTTATTTATTTATTATTTATGAGAATGAGAATGAGAATATGAGAGAATGAGAATGAATGAGAATGACCTCCCCCATTCTTCTCCACTCCTCCCTGTCATCATTCACATACTTTTATTTAATGTTTACATTGAAGCAATAATTTGGTTTAGGCTAGCAGACGTTTCTGTTTTAATAAATAATAATTCCTTTTTTAGATTTAAAATACCAAAGAGAATCAAGTGTTGATCAATGACGACGCGTTTGGCTCGGTTTGTAGACACCTGCCTACTGAGTCGGCGGTCCCGGGTTCGAATCCCGGCCGGGGCAAATATTTGTTCTTGGGTCATGGATGTTATCTATATATGTATTTATATATTATGTATATCGTCGTCTAGTACCCATAGTACAAGCTTTGCTTAGTTTGGGACTAGGTCGATTTGTGTATGATTGTCGCTTAATATTTATTTATATTTAATATTTATTATTTATTAAGTTCCAAATAACATTGTCAACAAGGGATGCAAGTGAAATCTAACAGTTTATTTACCATATGATTTTATTCCCAATGTCCCGCCCATCTCCATAGATGTACGTAATATTCTCCTTTGAGCTACATAAAGTTTTGCTCCACAGTCCTGGACACAGCGGGGCAGGAGGAGTTCTCCGCGATGCGCGAGCAGTACATGCGGTCCGGTGAAGGCTTCCTCCTGGTGTTCTCCGTGGCTGAGCACGCCAGCTTCGACGAGCTGTACAAGTTCCACAAGCAAATCCTTCGGGTGAAGGACCGGGACGAGTTCCCCATGCTGATGGTGGGCAACAAGGCTGACCTGGAGATACAGCGAGTGGTGAGTTGTTTTTGGTGAATTCGTAGTGAATATTGGGATAAGGTCAGGTGGGGAAGGGAAATATGTGGGATATGATATCATAATTAAATAAAGGATAAAAAATTTAATATATCCTCGTTTTACATTCTAAAGCTATTCTAAAGAGTGTAGGCGATAAGTGATTGGTCATAGCGCAGTCAATTTGATTCTTAGATGACGCTGCTTTTAATGAAGTAATGAAATTAGTTTAAATTTACCACTATAAAAAAAAAGTCAATTTAAAGAGATATATTGGTGGTCGATTGCAAAAAAATTGTACATAGTTAAATTAAAAGCTTAGTTAACAAAAAATCACGATCGCTTCCTTCTTGTGACGAAAGGTAGTCATACAAAACGTAGGTATGGGTAATTTAACTTAACTATGTAAAATTTTTTTGGAATCAATCCATACGCGATACAATCCGTTTAAATTGTTTTAATTAAATGTAGAACAATAGTATTATGGTTGCTTGTTCTACATTTATTTGTTTGTTGTATGGAAAATCACCGATAACACCATCCAACCCGCTACAGCTATTTCAATGAACACATAAATCATCTTAAACAATGTCACTCTATTACTCTCTAGTAATAATCATGTAACCGTAAATGCAACGGTAAATATTGCTCAATATGATGGGAATACCCAAAAGATATATGTAGTTCGGGATTTCCCGCTCTCATACAAACATAACATGACTGAACAAGGCTAGGTTGCACAGCTTCTACGTTTAGATCGGGGTAAGTAATAGAACATATATAAACAATGGATATAACAATCATTAAACATAGGCTCAATTGGAATAAATTTAATTGGTATAATATTCAATTTGTATACTGAATGGAACATATAACAATAAAATGCATATTTTCATAGTATATAATAAACTGTAGGTATAATGACATTGTGTATAATCATCTAGTGGTATAACATTTAAAACACTTAATTATTATTACATATAATATACCTTTACTCGAAACATCGAAGCAATCGAAGCATCGAACTCATCGAAGTAATGTTAGAAATCGTAAGCCAGGTTGGACCTGCGCGGCTCGCTCGCTTCGCTCGCTCGTAACGTAAGAGTCACAGATCAACCTAACACTCCTCCTCGCTTCGCTCGTCGTCGTACCTAACTTGAGCCAAGTCAGACCTGCTTTACCCGCCTTGCCTGCGCTCGTTTCGCTCTTACAGATATAGGTAAGTACTGCGATTTTTTTTATTTCGATTTTGCTTATTCCGATTTTCAAAAATCCGAAATTTAGTTTTAAAAGTGAAAATTGCGATGATTGAAAATACGTAAGTTTATATTACCGAATGTTAAAATTCCGAAAAGCTATGAAATTTCGGAAAGTTCTAAATCGGCATTCTGTTTTTTGGGCTAGAGCCACGTCGGGCTTTTAACTCTTCGATGTTATAATTCTAGGAATTATAAAGCTCGTAAGCTTAATCGGAATAAAATATTTCGGAGTTTTTGGGTGTTTCCTATAAAATGGTACTAGGTATGTCATATAATATTATTTTATATGATAGAGATATTATACGTCATAATTGTTATACAAAATACAAATTATATCTAAAATTATTAGACAAAATAACCATTATAACATATGATATTATATGAATTGAATGTTATACTTATCAAGCCTTATATTTCATGAAAATATGGTATTTCTTATTATATATATCGTGCATTATATCTTTTGTATGTTTATAAATTGAAATTATACCAAAAGTTTGTATATAATATGGGACGCACCCTTTAGATCGGCTTAGCCGCTCCCGCAGTTTATATCCTTAAGTGTCACAAGTAATCTCTGTAGAAGACACGACACAACTAGAAAATGGCTGTTGATTTTGAAACATCTGAACGTTATTAAAATACACATGAAACTCGCGTAAAAGTCGAATATTAATTGTCGAACATTAAAGTAGTAACAGACGATGGAACAACAGTCCGGCGCACCGAGAGCTGACGCTGCTATCTATTAGAATGAGAGATGTATATTATCTCATTCTAACTGATAGCAGCGCCCCTCTATTTATTTATTTATTTATTTATTTCGGGATATCGCTTGCTTCAGAGCGAGTCCGATTGACGCGCCATGATAGATATCCCATGGGGTTTTATGTGGTTTCGACACATTTGACTAATAAAACTACATACGGTACAATTAAGGAAAACTCTTACATTATAATTCATGGAACTGGGCCATTAAATTTTTTGTTGTACACCTCACTTCTATTTTAAGATTTTGGATATTTTAGGTATTTTCACATTACATTCTGTAATTCATTAGTACATTCTGACAAAAAAGAGTAGAAATTAAAAAGTGGCAATACTGTAGTGTCGTCCCCGTTTTCTTAGATTGATTAGAAAGGGATGACAATACAGTATTGTCGCTGTTTAATTTCTACTGTTTTTTGTCAAACTGTGGCTTAATTTCTTCTGTGGCGTCATCAATTCATCATACCTAGACCGCTATCTTTGATGACGCAGACGCAGTTAGAGCAGGACTGAGCCGGCGGTCGGTCCTGGGTTCTAATCCCGGCCGGGGCAAATATCTTTGTGATGTACTCTAATATTTGTGTCATGGATGTTATCTGTATATGTATTTGTCGGAGACGGTCATGAGTATGGACGCTCAACGAAACCGGCGCGCCATTGGAAGGCGACAGTAGCGCCCCCTTGAACCTGTTTTGGCGCGCTAGACAGAGTCTTGGCGGTTCACTCAGCTAACGCCCACCACACTTCACTCTGGGTCACCATCGAGTGCACTACTGCCTTGGAACTGTCCCGTTTCCTTGTGCTATACCAAGTCGATTAGTCAGTGAACAGTGTTAATTTAATAAAGACTATTGTGAGACTTTGATAACCTAGCTTACAGATGTCTGTGCCAGGAAATGTTATTTTGTGCTTCATTGTATAAGGAATAAATCAAGTTAATTGCATCCGTAGTGTTTCATCTTGCTCACAACTACCTCCTCGTCCACAACTATGTCGGATAGCCCAGCTGATGTGCCACACACCGCACCGGCCATCCTACCCGTCCCCGACACATTTATATATTACTAGGTGGTGCCCGCAACATCGTCTGCGTGTTTTTTTTCTATATCACAGACGGATAAAAGCATTCTACAACCATCTTTGGATGTCCAGCCACCCCTGTACCAAAATTGGTCAAAATTTGTCCAACCATTTCGGCGTGATGCGAGGACAAAGGAAATTATGAAAACAGATGGCGCCGGGTTCGCATGGCGCCGAGCGCCCATACAATAGTTATTTACGATACAAGTGTGGAAGGTAGGTGATTTCAGACGAGTGTGATTTTTAGTCACGAGCGAGTGATTAAACAAACACGAGTCGGAAATCATCTTACACACGAGTTCCGTACAAAACTTTACTAATAGTAAATTACTATGCATGTACGAGAAAATAGAAAATACTTTAATACTCACAAAGACTGTTTACATTGGAAAAAAAGTGTTTTGATTTGATTTATCCAACAAGAAGCCGTCGTTGACATTTTTTACTTCTTCAATAACATTTTACGGGTTTAAATTCATGATTCGTCCCTTTATCTCGCCATTATTTCAGCAGATTTGTACAAAACAACTTCAAAATAAACTAGACATCAATAAAAAACTGCGGAGTTATTTGTAAACCGCGGTCGACATATCTACTACTGCGCATGTGCAAAAGTATTTTAAATTCTTCTTCTTGGAGTAGTAGGGCCTCGTGCAGGGTCCGTCCGGATTGTTACTACCGTCTTGCCTGCTAACCCACCGCCAAACAGCAATGTTCGCATTGTTGTGTTCCGGTGTGGGGGTAAGATAGCCGGTGACATTACTAGCATAGAGGCATTCTATCTTCGTCCTCCGGGTAGGCAAGCACTTGTGACTCCTCTGGTATTGCAGGTGTTTATGGGCGACGGTAATCGCTTTCCATCAGGCGATACGTTTGCTCGTTTGCCTCCTATGATATAAAAAAAAAATATATATATTCATCTTATGTCAAAATGGCACAAGCGCGTGTACATTCAGCCCTGAAGTATTGGTTTTATTGTACTTTTATATGAAAGAATAATCGGTATTTGACTAATTTATCATACTTTTTGTAAATAATAAAACCTCTTTGTGTGAGGCTGTCAGAAACAGCTAGAAAAAAAAAAAGAAAGTAAAAAGCACTAGTGTGGAAAAGTAGTACTTTCTGCACAGTTTGAATGCCTAGAATACGCTCTTTTCGAGCACATGCATTGTAAAATAAATAACGATCCTGCATCACGCTATTATTAAGATTTTTCCTGAAACCATGACCCATCTCAACAGAAAACTGATTTTCAATACAAATATTGAATTTTATAATAGTATAGATGTATATCGTCGTCTAGTGTCATAGTAAAGACTTTGCTTAGTTTGTTAAACTTTGCTTAGTTGTGTAAAATTGTCCCTTAATATTTATTTATTTATTCATTTTATTATTTCATTCAACTCCTTGTTCCAGGTATCCCTAGAAGAGGCGCAAGCCCTCTCCCGCCAGCTCAAAGTCCCGTACATCGAGTGCAGCGCGAAGGCGCGCATGAACGTGGACCAGGCGTTCCACGAGCTCGTGCGGCTCGTGCGCCGGTTCCAGGAGGCCGAGCGGGTGCACGTGAAGGCGGACAGCGCCAGGAGGAAAACCAAGTGCGCTATTTTGTAACCGAGGTAGGGCATGTGTTTCAGTCTTTGCCAATTGAATAATATAGAAGCCAAGTCAGCAACATCCAATATGGTTGAAAACCGTACAAGTTATTTTGAACTATACCAGACTACAATTCTAGGTTGCTACATTAAAAAAAACGGATGTTGCTAACTTTGGTTCTATATGACTCAATTTGAACCAATTACCCAAAAAATAATATAACAAACTGGAATGAGGTTTTTGAAGGTTCAGTGATATGGGAATTTCACGTTAATTCTAAGAATCAATCTTGTTCTACATTGAATGTATTGAACCCAAGGCACGTAGTGTGGAGAGCATGTAATTTAGCATTTTTAATTTTTACTTCTATATCATTTATTTTTATTTCTAAATCAAGGCATTGTTATATACTTTTATACAGTAGTTTAAGTTTAAGAAAGATTTAAAAGCAATATTAAATACTTTTTAAATTTTAATTCAAGACATAGCAATCCGGTATAATTTATTCGCCTCCGGATCGTGGACACCCGGAAATAGATCTCCTCTCTTCGACAGTATTAACATGACAGCAATTTTGAAAGAAGCTAACTTTAGCGAGAGACTACCGGAGGGTGCCGGTTCCGGCGCACCGGATTGCAACTTAATCGGAATTTAGGGAAATTCAATGAATAAGTGTAACTGCAAACTATGTGCCTTGGAGCCTAAAAGAACGTGGTTAGTGGTTATTTATAATCAATTACCACTTTCTTAGTTTAACTTAGAAAACTACTGAGTCTCAGACATTAAAATTCATATGGAACGGGTTTACTCACGTCGTTAAAGTCGAATAACACTCGACACGTTGCGAATCGGTTCGCGACTCATCTTCGAGCCCTCATCGGTCGTGACGCCGTTTCATATTATATATTTTAATACACGTTGTGTTCACCGTTAGCTACAAACTTGTAATGTAATTGGTATATTTGGCAAAGACTTAAGTAGATCTTGGTGGTTTTAGTTTGGTCTGTTTAGCTAGAAACAGTAGCTCCGCTCCTTGACCTTTTTTGGATGCATCTGTATGTATACTATGTATGGTGAAAGACCTGACTGATTTAGTGTTCGCTGGTACATAGTTATATTGTCATCAGGGTATGTTTTGTGTTAAATCATTCGGGGGTACGGTCATTGTACGTCCCTCGCTGTAAATTTTTGAGGGTCTAAGTAATGTCTAGATTTATATCACTCATGAAATTGGTGACAATGTGACTACATTCAAAATCGTTTAATCCAACGACAGCTATATTTGGCCGGTTAATTAAATTGGTCGTTACATCATATGTTATTTTAGTAATTTTCTTGTAGTGTGTTCCAATGTTGCGGCATCTTTGTATCCTCAAACCCAATTGTTAGAAGTGTATTTTCGTGGGCTATTTTATACTGTATCTAGCTAAACAGCCAAGGGCAAACACTGTTGTCTGTGTCTCGGATTCTGAACGCGCAAAAAAATATTTTTATATCACAATATTTAATATTTATTTTATGTTCAGTGAGATTCTTTTTTCTACTTTACCTTTATATTATTTTATACATAGGCTGTTCTAGTTTGTGTCTGTAAGGTATTTATTCTTATTTTTTTAGGTTGTTCTTAAGCTTTATTATTGGTTAGTTATGTTTTATTACTTTAGAAGCGAATAAAAAATAACGAAAATATGTTTTTTTAATATATGAAATAGCATTCGCTTTTTAAGCTGTTATTTTTCACACATATTTTTGCTGGTGCTATTTTCTTTTACTAGTGCCATACTTCATTTTTTCTACTGAGAGAAAAAGAACACCAAATATCGCTTTAAATTTAAGGCTTTAATTTTCAGTTCTTATGCTGTAATCGTATGTACGAGGGGCGTCTGAAAAGTTCTAAGCCTAAGGTATTTCGAGGTTATATATGCGTTTATGATACTGGCCACTAGAAAGGCCATTTAAAAACAAATTATTAAAAAATAACATGTCACGTTTTTATTATTCTGTTTCGAGATATTCAACGGAAAAGTACATCATGTGTGAATTACCAACGAATATTAGGAAAATTGAGCACCGTGCTGTAATTAAATTCCTTACAAAAAGTGACAAATCACCGCAGTGTATTTTTGAGGAAATGGCTATTATTTACGGTGATTCTGGGCCTTCTTATGCCACAGTCAAAAAGTGGAGTCGCTTATTTAAACTCGGACGGGAATCGATCGAAGACGACCCCCGCTCAGGGCGGCCAATATCGGTAGTGACCGAAGAAAACGTAGCAAAAGTCAAAAAGCTGGTATTAGAAGATAGAAGAATTAAGGTTTGGCAAATAGCTGAGGTCTTAGGTATTAGTAAAGAAAGAGTCGGAGAAATTTTACATGAACATTTGTACATGAGTAAAGTCAGTGCTCGTTGGGTACCGAAAATGCTAACGGCCTTCGATAAAGTACGTCGTGTGGAAACTTCTCGGGCGTTTTTAGAATTGTGCGAAGATGATTTAGATGAAGTTTGTTCCCGAATAGTAACTGTTGATGAAACATGGATCAGACAGTATGATCCGGAGTGTAAGTCTGAGTCGATGCAGTGGATTGAAAAGGGTGAAAGGCCGCCGAAGAAATTTAAAGTGCAAAAGTCGGCCTCTAAGTTAATGGCTACGGTATTTTGGGATTGTGATGGCATTCTTTTAATCGATTATTTAGAAAAAGGCTCTACGATAAACGGAACTTATTATGCAAATCTAATAAGACAGGTGCGACAAGCCATAGTTGAGAAAAGGCGGGGTAAACTAAGGAAAGGCATTTTGTTTTTGCAAGACAACGCACCCGTTCACACCGCTAATGTTGCGAGGCGTGCTCTGAAGGAAGTTGGTTTTGACGAAATTGACCACCCACCCTACAGCCCAGATAGCCCCAAGCGATTATTTTCTATTCAATAATTTGAAGAAAGAGTTGAGGGGAAAGCGATTTAGAAGTGACGAAGAGATGAAGGCGGCTGTACAGGAGCATTTTGAAGGGCAAAATGAAGATTATTTTTTTAATGGCCTAAAAGCACTGTATAAAAAATGTAAAAAATGCATTGATTTAGGAGGAGACTATATTGAAAAATAAACACGAGTTCATTTGTGTAAATTGTTTTTTTCTATCTTAGGCTTAGAACTTTTCAGACGCCCCTCGTATACGGCCATTTTATAAATATTAAACACTTACATTACATATTATACACATATATCCTATGTATTTCCTTATATCGTATGTGTATTTGAATATATCCAGAAAAAAAAAAATGATTTTACCAACATAGTTCATTATTTTTTCTAAAATGTTATAAAATAAATCTAAAAGATAATGGCCGTATACAATACATGAGGTCACAGATATCATAAACATCTGTAAATTGTAAAAGTAGGGTTTATATTCTGTCGCATTTAATAAAAGTTAATCCCTCCCTATTTTTACATCAAGAACCTACCTTAAGCGTAACATCAAGACAAATCATATTTATTTGTGAAGTAATTGGGTTTGATGTTTAATTTTAATCAAAAATTACGCATCTTTCCCAATTTTTTTAAATATGTATGGTATCTGTGGCACATAGCGCAATAATGAGACGGTGCTAACAGTATCAACTTAGCTTAGCAGTATACGCGTTTATAGATTTTTGAGTCATTTTGTCTATGGGATTCGATCCCAAGGAGAAAAATATAATAAAAAAAGGATGTTACTACAATAAAGAGTGATCTAAGGATGGAATAATTATTGAATCATGTTCCCCCCTTGGTCACGTGAAGTAGAAATACTGTAACAAACTCTAGAGGACGTTGTCCGAACGTTTGGAAACCAAATACAAATTTTATATATATTTTGTTATTAACAGTTTTTCGGTATTTAATATTAGTTAGCTGTAGACTTGTAATTCGGTGTCCGTTGGATGGAGAGTGACACTGTTATTGAAACCTAGTCTTATTTTACACGTATACTTCCATAAAACGTATGATAATTGCAATATGTATGTTTTATTCTTTTCTATATACAGTCCTCTCTGTTTAAGAGATAACTATATTTCAAATCAGTATACTTATTCGGATTTCTTTTACATATACTTAATACGGTGTTCATTACTTTGGTAGAACTCAAAATAGTTAAGTCTTATATAAATAATATATAATCTACTTTCAAATTTAATATTGTAAAATGTAATATGAATAATTCTTTTAGATATATATTTTCGTTTTTAGCTAATTTATATTTTAAGTACTTTAAAAAACAGTGTCACTTTTGTCCAGCACACACAGTACGTAATAGGAAGCACATTTTGTAGTGTATGTTATTTTATAAAGAGATATACAATACATATATTTTTGTATCGGTGTATCGGTTCGGCTTTTGCTACGACATTTGTGGTGCACAGGTTTTATACGGTTTTACAATCATTTTGATGTATTTAGGTAGTTACGTATAGTGACTGTCTGTCTAATGTATCTTGTTGATATATGTATTTGTAAAATCGTGTTGATTTTAATGCGATTCAGAGATCAGCGACTATTGTGTATGGTAGGGATATTGTTTTCAATGCGGGCCTAAACCCCCATTTGCTTTGTCAATTATATCCCTACGCATTTTTTACCGATGGTTGCTTTATCGTGGATGGAATTTGCGAGTTTCAGATACATTTTTTTACTCCTGAAATATCACAAATTTAACATACCTACATTAGATTTTTGTAAAAATGTATACAAAGGTAAATTATGAAAGAAACATGTAATGTGATCCACTACAGTGTAAGCAGGACTTGAACTTGTGACTCTACGTTTCCGGCGTGATGCTCTCCCAACTGAGCTATCATATCGTTACGTCAATCACACCAAATATGATTTCATAATTCAACGGTACTAGAGCCCTCTGCGTCATATATTCTTACATGTGTATCAGATTATATTATTCAAAATACCTACTCCTAAGAACTAAGTTCGTAACAAAGCTACCTAAGAATTCCTGTTAAGTAAAATGTCTTCGTTTTTTATGAACGTGGAACGGCTGTATTGGTAATCTGCAAAAATATGAATGTGGTATTTTGGGCGGCGGCAAAAATGTATCTTAATTAACAAAATACCTTTTTGTACATAATATACAGAGAGCGGAAGGATGGGCGCCGTTATACACGGTATCCTGTGTTTAATAGACAAAAGTCGTACCCACCTTAGAATGGTCTGGTAAATAGGCTTCTTCTTTAAAAATCTCATAGTTTTGAGATAGTGAAGAAGTCAACCGGGATAAACGACTTTATTGTGACACCTTCATGCCATTTGGTCCTTCGAACCGGATGTACACGGGGGTTATAAGGTCGTCAATTAAATACAGGTCACCGTGTATAATACTGTCCATTCGTCCGATCTCTGATAATAAAAAAGATAACAGGAAACGATTGTAAGTGTAACTAAGTGTGTGGATTATCTAAACTGGTTGTATTTATAGAACATAGTTAAATTATGTAATGAGCTATAACACTGCCAAGATGAAGCCGAAGTATATAGCAAATGAGGGTAGGATTTGTCGTCACCAGCAGGGCTAAAACATATTGCGCTTACTTCGTATGACCTGCGACTCGACGTCACCCTTCTCGATATATTGTAAACAAACAGACAGCCAATATTTATCGAGCGACAAAAAGAATACAACCATACGCCATCTGGTGGCAATTCTACCCTCAAATATCTGTAATAGTTTCTCTAACCTATAAAAGATGAGAATTAACATTATCATAGAAAAGTGTTTTACATATTGGTTAACTATACTATACTTAATGTATAAAAATAAGATTTTTCGATAATTTTACTACGCAATAATTAAAAATTAAATATGGAAAAAATAGTGCAGTCTCGTTTTTAAACGTACGACAGTAACGCCATCTAACTTTCTCCGACAGTGACATTCAATAAATCATTGATCTATCTTAGAATAAATACGCCTAGAACGAGACTTCATACAACAGGTTTGCGAAAGATGAAGCCGCTTTTGGTTTTATGTGTGCGTGTCTGCGAACCAATCACAGAGACGTGTTGCTTGTGAGCTTGACGTTGTGACAGATGCACACACGGACGAAACTTAGCCCGTGGCTAACCAAAACTGGCTTCACTATCAAGCGCTGACTAGAAACATATATGGCAAAAGCAATTTCGAGCTGAGATTTGATATATTTTTTTCGTGGATGCCTGTTAATAAACCAGTATTTTTGTTATGTTGTAATTTACTCAATAATATTATATTCCTTAAGTACAATAAGCAATATCCGCATTTCTGTGTCAGTTCAAACATAACTTAGAATCCGTCAAATTAATCCTATTAGGTATACTTACCTGAGTTGGTCACACTGAAAGTTTCGTTTATGGCTTCTTTAAAATATTTGAATTTGAAAAAATAAACAGGATTTGTTTACGTGATCTATTTTTGTTACTTAATTAAAATGGAATTGAGATGAAAAAATTGCTAGACGTGAATCGTAATAAGATCGTTCACCGACATACGGTAATAAAAGCAACTTAATTTTATTTTCATTATTGAATTAAGCTGTTTTCACTCTTGTGAAATTGTCAGGAGAGGCCCGACAAGTTTCGAACTGGTATGAAGTTCGTCATCAGGGACTACTACCGAAACATGTCGGGCCGTTCCTGACAATTTCACGTGAGTTTAAAACGCGTAATACTATGATTAAATATGTTTTAATATGATTAATTTTATTTTGACTTGTGAATCCAGCTTAATATATTTGTAAATGTATTGTACAATAAATAAAATACGGCTTATTCTCGGAATGAGTTTCTGTAAAATAAGTATACTTAATGATAATAATTAAATCGTTTTCGTGGTAATTGTCGCACTCGCAAGCTCGTAGAACTAGCTCAAAGTTTAACTGGAACCGATCCTTTTTAGGGATAAATTGGCTATCGTATCGTCTTCCTTGACAATATGAATTTGAACCGGCTATTGTGTACCTACAATTGAGTGTTTTTAAGAAGTAATCTTAGAACAATTGAATAATATTCATCACATCATTCATCACCACAAACCGCTTATTTGAATGAGATACGAGCTCGCGACAGTTACTGCAACGGTAATGATTAAACATCTGTAACTTTTGTGCACTTCACGGCAAATTCGAAGAATGTTAGTACAGTCGACAGTTGAAGTGGTTACAAATGACACAAAGAACAACTTACAAGTGTAACAAAGAACATAATCCTTTTTTGAAGTCTGTTAATGAATATGAATCTGTACACGACTAAGGTAACCTGTCCAAAAAATATAAGAGCCATAACTTTTGACGCCGATTTTAAACTCCTAAAGTATAGTCCGACAACAAAGGGAAGAGTAGAAGTTAAAAGTGGCAATACTGTAGGGTCGTCCCTTTCTAATCAATCTAAGAAAATTGGACGACACTACAGTATTGCCACTTTTAATTTCTACACTTTCTTGTCGGACCATGATGAAGAGTTTTTAGGTTATTTTTTATATTGACTGGTGTTTAAAGGTTTGTACCTATTATAGAGATCACAACTTTTTGAAAAAAGTGTGTATTATTCAAGCGGCCTTTAAGTTCCTTTGAGCAGTATACATATATGTATATCTACTACTACTAGATAGATAATGGATTATCAAGAGAATGACTTTATACAGATTATTGTGAGCATGTTCTGCGTACTTTTTCCACTGTGCTTTTTGAAGCTACAATAGCGAACTATATATTCATACGCGGTAATTATAGGGATTTCGACATGATTCTCTTCACTTCGCCTCGATTTCACTGTAAGTTACAGATGTTTAAAAATTACGAATGTAAGCTCTGGTCGAGTGAGCGAAGAAGCTTTAACAGCGGCCTCGGCGACTAAATCGTTAATGTTGTCCAGCTAATGTATTGTACCCAATAAACACGGTAATAACATACAGTTGTATCATTTCTCATATCCCCGTAGGTACTCCTTGAAGTTCTTTAACCTTTCTAGCTCCCAGCCCTCTGGCAAAAAATTGTGCCAGCCAACAAATCTGACCCTAACTTTAGTTTAGCTCGCGAAGTTGGCCGAAGTGTGGGTTTCTGCAACGAAGTGCCTCTCCAGCTCTCCACACTATTATATTCGCTCAACTACGTGAGTAGTGTAGGCTAGGGTATAGTGCTGACCTTCTCGATCTTCGGTCAAAATATATTTGGGCGAACGGGACGGCAATATATGACATAGCGGTCGAATTTCGAACAATTTGTAACACCTCTGACGTCCTGCACTGTAGATAGAAAACAAACGGATTAACCAATTTGAGTGCGGTTTGAAAGACGTCTGTCGAGATGGTTCTTTTCTTAGCCATGACTGATGGTAATCGGACCAGTAGTCTCCTAGATATTCAGCTTTAAAGGCAACGAGTGATAAGATCTCGGCCAATATAGACGCTAATTTTTTTTTTTTTAGTTACGTTCACTTTTAGTGGCATCTTTTACATCAGTCATTAACACGTTGAATGCGGGAACTGGATTTTATAATTTACATTCAGTGCTATACATATCATTTTTGAATTGTAGCATAGGTTTTCACTGGTGCGGTACAAGACTATTTTGACTTGTGACTAGAGGTCTAAAATTTGGCAAATATATCTTTGTTGATTTAGCAAATTCATGATTTACTGACAACAATAGCAAGTTAAACAATTGAGTGATCTAAATCTAAGTTCGTTACAGACTATCGACCTTGGTTTAGGAATTATAAGACAATTAATTAACGATACGAAACTGACTTGTAACGCATCATGGACACAGGGCTGGTGCTCTCAAGTCGATGTTTTGGTAGGGAGGGGAAATATAATGAAACCAAACATCGATATCGATTGTTGTAATTATAAAAAAAGTAACTAAATTTACATATTTGAATGAGACTTATTGAAACATTCTAAACGTATTTTGTTCACATTCTTGGCAGTAGGTATTAAAATAAATATTTTAGAACCGGTTTTCTCCTTTAATTGTGAATATACTACCGCCGCACTTCTCCATTTAATTATTTTTCGGTTCACTACTCTCAATTTCTTCAAATATATTTTGTAACAATTTTGTTGATATTTTCTTGGTGCATTCATGAGAAAAAAAAAGATAAACAAATGATACGTAAGGATCGACCCCCGCACTGGCCTGTACTGACCTGTACCCGTGGTGCGATACAAGGCGGTAGGATACAAGACAATTTTGGCTGGTACCGCACTGGTTGATTATTTTTTTCACCTAGTGCGAAACGAGTCAAATTTGTCTTGTACAGTTTAATGTACCCATAGGATAAAATTTGTAGAAAGAAGCATAAATGTATACTTGACTCTTTCTAGTCCGTAGGATTTCATAGTCAAATTGCCCCCGCACCAGACAGAGACAAGCTACTTCCTTGCGCCGCACCAAAAGAAGGTCCAGTACAAGTCAAAATTGGTATGTACCGCATTCAACGTGTTAACCCTTTGACCGCCAAAGACGGCAAATCACCTCATCGGGAAGTCGTGCCACTGACGCCATCGACGCCTATTGACGTCAAAAATTTCAATGGTCAAAAACATGCTAATTCAAACCACTATCTGTGTTTTTCAATCTCTGTTGATTTTGGAGCACTTTTTTTTTTGGTTTGGCGTCAGTGGCACGGTGAATTGCTTTGCCGCTTGGCGCTCGAAAGGTTAAATAAGGGTCTCGGTGACTGGTCAGGGTGATGACCAGCTACTTGTGTCAAGGGTGTTTTAAATTTCTAAATTAAGGTTATTCAAGTTACAGTTGTTGAGATGAAATAAAACCCAGTGTAAATAACTGATCTCTTTACTCATACATTTCCTTGATTAAATTACTATACAACGATAAGTCTACTGCTTGGCGGCCAAGGCGGACAGGTCTGCGATGCAGCGGTCCAGGGTCTGCTTCTCCTGGTCGGGGGTGATGGCCTTGGTGACGCTGGACACGATCCAGTCCACCATGTGCTTCTGTTCCAGGCGCCGCTCCAGGTTCGTCTTCTCCAGCTGGTAGTCCAGGCGACGCTTCACCTGGTCACCAAACATTATGTGTTAGCTTCTATTTGAAATAATGATTAAGGGTGCTCCATCACCCGCCGTTATATAGTAAAATACAGATTAGATTTTCGTATATTTTGGGGAATAAACAAAAAAGTTTAAAAAAGCGGAATACGAAGGCATTATTTCATGCTATTCGCAAACCGGTCTCAGTGGTGAGCGCACTACCAGTAAGCAAATCTTTGGTACGATTCCAACGTGTACTTCATTCAGTGGATTACGTAAGGCTTCTTATTTATCCTTTGTATCTATATATATATATATATATATATATACACGTATCACCACAAACATAGGATCACCATTGATTCTGTTTAATAATTTCTCCCATGTTTGCATAGTGCTAGCAGCATCGAAACATATAAGAGCATTCTTCTTCGTCGGTTTCACTCTTGACAGAGTTGGCGTGGTCATCATTTGAGATGTTGGTGGCAAGCTGCACAACACGCACCTTTAGTTGATCTATCCATCAAATAAACAAATGCAACAAATGCGAGCATTATTGTACCTCAGTGTACACGTTCATGAGCCGCTCCCTGTAGGCGGGCTCGCGCTGCAGCAGCCCGTCCCCTGCTTACTGTACCTCAGTGTACACGTTCATGAGCCGCTCCCTGTAGGCGGGCTCGAGCTGACGCAGCCCGTCCCCTGCTTACTGTACCTCAGTGTACACGTTCATGAGCCGCTCCCTGTAGGCGGGCTCGCGCTGCAGCAGCCCGTCCCCTGCTTACTGTACCTCAGTGTACACGTTCATGAGCCGCTCCCTGTAGGCGGGCTCGCGCTGCAGCAGCCCGTCCCCTGCTTACTGTACCTCAGTGTACACGTTCATGAGCCGCTCCCTGTAGGCGGCCTCGAGCTGACGCAGCCCGTCCCCTGCTTACTGTACCTCAGTGTACACGTTCATGAGCCGCTCCCTGTAGGCGGGCTCGCGCTGCAGCAGCCCGTCCCCTGCTTACTGTACCTCAGTGTACACGTTCATGAGCCGCTCCCTGCAGGCGGGCTCGAGCTGACGCAGCCCGTCCCCTGCTTACTGTACCTCAGTGTACACGTTCATGAGCCGCTCCCTGTAGGCGGGCTCGAGCTGCAGCAGCCCGTCCCCTGCTTACTGTACCTCAGTGTACACGTTCATGAGCCGCTCCCTGCAGGCGGCCTCGAGCTGACGCAGCCCGTCCCCTGCTTACTGTACCTCAGTGTACACGTTCATGAGCCGCTCCCTGTAGGCGGGCTCGCGCTGCAGCAGCCCGTCCCCTGCTTACTGTACCTCAGTGTACACGTTCATGAGCCGCTCCCTGCAGGCGGGCTCGAGCTGCAGCAGCCCGTCCCCTGCTTACTGTACCTCAGTGTACACGTTCATGAGCCGCTCCCTGTAGGCGGCCTCGAGCTGCAGCAGCCCGTCCCCTGCTTACTGTACCTCAGTGTACACGTTCATGAGCCGCTCCCTGCAGGCGGGCTCGAGCTGCAGCAGCCCGTCCCCTGCTTACTGTACCTCAGTGTACACGTTCATGAGCCGCTCCCTGTAGGCGGCCTCGAGCTGTAGCAGCCCGTCCCCTGCTTACTGTACCTCAGTGTACACGTTCATGAGCCGCTCCCTGTAGGCGGCCTCGAGCTGCAGCAGCCCGTCCCCTGCTTACTGTACCTCAGTGTACACGTTCATGAGCCGCTCCCTGTAGGCGGCCTCGAGCTGACGCAGCCCGTCCCCTGCTTACTGTACCTCAGTGTACACGTTCATGAGCCGCTCCCTGTAGGCGGCCTCGAGCTGTAGCAGCACGTTCTCCTTCTTGGCCTGCACGAGCAGCTCCTGCCCCTCGGCGCGCCACTGCGCCTTCTTCTCCTCCGAGATGGCGTCCTCGAGGTCCTTGATGGTCTGGTTGCGGCCCTCGTTCCAGCTAGATTCGACTGCCTGGAAAATAACAACATTGAAATTACCTACACGTTTTTCTGTCCATAGGTCTATGGTCAATCTTACACAAATTGACCTAGTCCCATACTAAGCAGTACTATGGGTACTTAGACGACGAAATACATAATATATAACTTAACTACATATACACAGAGTGGAATGAATTGTCGCTTTTGTGGCACTTTCGGACCAATACAATCTTTTAAGGTTGTATTGGTCCGAAAGTGCCAAGAAAACCTTCCAGCACCTTCAAGAAAAGAGCATACTCCCTGAAAGGCCGGCAACTCACGTGTGACTCCTCTGGTGTTGCAGGTGTCTATGGGCGACGGTAATCGCGCACCATCATCAACTTCAAAACATCAGCACGTTTGATCAACTGTTGAACTAGTATGGTCCACTCACATCGACTTCCTTGTCCAAGTAAGCAGCACAGCAATTCAGCAGAGGTTCTGAACTTCTTAGCGACCACATAGACCATGATGAGCAGCGAAAGACAGCTGTAACACCCGCACTCCCTCCATCTCCTTGCTACACAGGTACGTGGTCAGACCCGCGTTAGTAGCCCACATCAAGACACAAACCGGATAGAAAAGCCGGAACAAACTTACCCCACATTATAATTCCATATCGGAACCATTATGAACATATGCATAGTAGTTCTAGTTTCTACTGCAGTGAAGCTTCATTACCGGATTTTCCATGCTTTCCTTGGAATTGCTTAGATCTCCATATCTTAAATTCTATGTATGTATTAGACAAACAAAACTGTTGAACTAGTATGGTCTACTTACGTCGACTTCCTTGTCCAAGTAAGCAGCCATAGAGGGTCCGAACTTCTTAGCGGCGACGTAGACCATGACGAACAGAGACAGACCGCTGTAGTACTCGTGCTCCATGACGTAGATCTCCTTGCTGCACAGGTACGTGGCCAGACCCACGCCGAACGTGTAAGGGCCGGTTACACCAGTCTTCGAGTGGAAGAACTGGAACCTGGAAACAAGGACATTGTTGATAAGTCATGGCTGAATCATTTTACATTGTACAAAACAAAGTCGGTTCCTGCTGTCTATCTGTCCCTATGTACATATGCTTAGATCTTTAAAACTACGCAATGGATTTTGATTGGGTTTTTTTAATAGATAGATTGAAGAGATAGGTTTATATGTATCATTTGGTATAATACATGCATAATATAGCTTCGCACCTGTGCGAAGCTGGGGTGGCTCGCTAGTTCAGCATAATATAAGTTGACTTGTTAATTTGAAAGAGTAAAAGACAAATATTACAAGCTTAGTTTGCTTGTAATAAAAAAAAAAATGAATGTAATAGGCTAAAAATTAAATAAAAATATAATTTATTTATTTATTTTATTTATTTTATTTATTTTATTTATTTTATTTATTTTATTTATTTTATTTATTTTATTTATTTTATTTATTTTATTTATTTTATTTATTTTATTTATTTTATTTATTTTATTTATTTTATTTATTTTATTTATTTTATTTATTTATTTAGGAGAACCAACAGCTTTAACAATTTTGAGTAAACTTAAATATAATAGAAAGCAGGGAAGCCAATTACAGGATCTCACGGATAGAAACAGTTTAACTAATCTTAAATTAAAGTGCGACACTCATCACTTCACATCATCTCATCTTGTATAGAAAAAGTATAAAAAAAGAGAAGAAAATGGTAAACAAAACAATACACTACACTACACGAGCTCTAAAAATGGCAAAGTATATTTTAAACCCAGGCGGGTGAACGACTATGTAACACACCTAGTTAAAGCACCTTGTCACCAAACTTTGTCTCACAGAAGGAATTTTACAGTTAAATATGTCGATATCCAGTTCCTTCGTTAAATTGTTCACGCTACGACTTGCACGCGTCAGAAAACTATTTTGTCTGTAATTGGATGATGCAGATTTAAGAGATATGGGAGGAAAATGCCGTTTAGAACGAAGGGGAGTATTGAATGAGAGGTTCTCAAGCAACTCAGGGCAATCAGTGACGCCGCTGGTAATGTTAAGAATAAAGGTTATATCAGCTATCTCACGTCGTTTTTGTAGAGGAATTAGATGATGTTTCTTACATATATCAGTGTAGCTAAATGTACTATAATTAGATTTAAGTTTAAAACACAAGTACTTTAGAATTTTTTGCTGGACACGCTCTATTCTGTCGATGTATTTGCTATAACAAGGATTCCATACTTGCGAAGCGTATTCCAGTTTACTTCTCACATAGGAGCAGTAGAGAACTTTTAACGTTTTCGCTTGAGTAAAGTGAGTCGAGTTACGCATTATGAAGCCTAGCGCCTTAAAAGCACCGCCGACGATACTGTCTATATGCCTGTCAAAAATGAGTTTAGAATCATGTACAACACCGAGGTCTCTCATTTGCGTGACCTTTTCTAGCGGCTGGCCTTTCAATGCGTAAGAAGTAGGAATTAAGTTGTGCTTGCGAGAAAAAGTCATTGCATAGCATTTAGATGGGTTCAATTCCAACTTATTAAGCCGGCAATACTCATCGAGGCGACTGAGGTCTGCCTGCAGTAACAGTGCGTCATGGTTAGATTTTATCCTTAAATAAATTTTCATGTCATCAGCGAAGCAAAGAAGTTTAGAGTGAATAAAACATTTATAATTAAGGGGTTATTCTGAAAAACCTGTTCAGAGTGACATCTTCAGGGCTTCAGGGACCTCCTAAATATACATTTCAAGACAAAGTATTTTCGCGAATGCCAAACAGGCAAAAAATGGGTAGCCACATTAAATGTTTGCTTCAGTTGAGAAAAAAATACCAGGGTACTGACCATTCCTCGGGGACGAAGCCGAGCCTGACCTTCCCCGGCTCGCCACGCACGGGTCTGGGGAAGTTCTTCTCATCGCGCACTCCGGAGACATCAGAGGCGGCGCTGCGCGCGATGATCGCCGTCGACGCGGACTGTCGGGCCGCAGCTGGAATCAGCAAGATTAGTTTTTACTTTTTCAAATTGCATTAGAAATAAATAAATGTTATACTTTATGAACTGAGCAAATATACTGCGATCTGGGCGACTTACTGGTAGAATGTAAGACATTTATTGAGCAGTGTTACAAAATGTAAAGTAATGTAGAGTTATGATTATGAAATATATATGTAAAAAATGACTAAGTGTAGTATAGTTCATATTATGCTTTCTAATTATTTCATTTTGGGCTAAAATCTGTAATGATCTGTAATTATTATTAAATTTACTTATTAAAGACCTTGCAGATTTTAAAGACTCTAAATACATATGATGGTAGGTACCTATAGTTTTTACTTTTGGGGTTCCCAAAGTGATACATGTTGATACTGAAGCAAATCAGGGGCTATCATTCCCTTGGACATTATTAGGAAGAAAGAGAGGAAAACTGTTCTCGAGAAAATTGACTGAAAAGTATTGTGAGTTTTTACATATAATATTTATTAGACAACTTTCTCTGGTTTCTTTGAGAAAAAAATTCAGTGAATCACCGAAGCAAATTACTGAAGAACATTACTCGTAGAAACAATACCCAGAATTAATAGTAAAGGCCCGACTGTAGTTATGATAAAGTTTTAGTTCTATTAAAAACTAATTACAGCCTATTACAATTAGACATAAACATTATGGCCATCATCATTCGTTTAAATATGTGATTTCTGAGTGAATATTTCTTATTGATAGTATTTTCCTATCCCTATGCACTGACTGAACCTGTGGAAAATTATGTTTACATGAGACATAATAGTACTAAAGAGAGTATGATTATGATGTAAACATAATTATACAGCTTTTAATATATTCAGCTCAGGGTACGGTAAATGTTAGAAGCCCAGATAAGTACATCCAAGTAAGTTCTTAACACTTCAGTTCAGTATTAGTAAGGTTAGAATTAAGACTTAATGTGAATACGCCCAAAACATAGTCAAAAGTCGAACTACGATCAAATACAAAGTAAACTGAGAAAATCTCCTTAGATATAATAATTTTAACAAAAATAAGCAGGTAAAACCGATCGTCAATTGTCAAATCGGTGATTACATAAACCTCGTAACTGAGGGTTAAGGTTAAATTTATATTTTAATCAATATCAGAAGAATTGTATATTAATGTATTGAATTATTCGTACGTACCTGAACGCAAAGCTACGCGTGATAGCATATTTAATAGCGTATTTATAAATTAATTTCTAAATTTCGACAGTCCACTAAGAAAATGTACTTCGCGCTAGTGTTGAGAATTCATCGACAACAAGACGTTTCATTTCGCAGTCGAAAAGTGAGATCGATAAAAAATAATTAAGAATCGAAGATAAGAGAAGAAATATAAATAAAATTGTATTCCTTGAGATGCATAATTGCATAAATGCTATGTTTGTATTATTAACATACTTATATCAAAAACTCGTTTTATTAACAATACATCGAAATAAATGATACCTTACGTTTCCCAACGATTTCATAATCGAGTCGATAAAATCGGTTAACACTGACATCAGATTTTAGGGTCTTCTCTATTTTGAATTATATCTCTTGATATTAAATTTGTCAAGTTTGAAATTACTTTAATGATTAACAGAGCAATTAATAATTTTAGATGTTTACTAGCAAATTATATTTGTATCCAAGTATGAGAAATTAAGTAAATGTGATTAGCAACACAGTGACCTACTTTTAATATTTTGATCGTTGGTCATCATTTCCTATTATTGATCTATTAGTTTGCTTATCAAATCGTATGTTCGCAATTTGCTTGCAGTGCGAATTACTAATTTCTAACAAAACATAGGCTTAGTCGCGTTCATTTCGAGATAATAAGTAAATTTGCATATCAGTGACAATGGCTAATGTTCAGTCTATTTGGAAAAAGATGGTTAGTTTAGAGTTAACAAGTTTTGAAGAATGAGGCATTTAAAAATAATAATAAGTGTTTGTTATCACTTATCAGTCTGTTATACTTAATACAAATAATAATTTATTGTTATCACTTGCTTAGAGCTCTATATTTTATTGGATTTCATTAATTTCATCTTTTGTTTTTGTTACCGCGCTAATCACGGACGGTTTCAAGTTTCCGAACGCAAGGATACATTATAATAATAATATCTAAGGATTAAATTTCCGAACGCATTAAGAAACGTCAAGATTTGTTGACGTTCTCTGATAAGGGAAATTTGATTACCTTTCTGCGATTATTGAAATAATAAATGTAGAAGTTTTATCCTGAAAATGGGAATATTTACGTCCTGCTGTAAGCCTTCAGCGTCAGAGGTGTTAACTCCGGACGCAGTAAGTTAACGCGTCACATATTCCTTAAAATACTTCTATACTCGACGATGCAATCGATTGCAAAACATTGGGTCAATAACATTGGCTAAACATTCCAAAGCTAAATCTTTGCTGTTATTTTAGAACATAGATTAATGCGGACGATCGATACGTAACCACAATTTTGTAGTTTAGTCTATTTTTGTTACGGATAACTAACAATAAAAGTAAATAGTATTGGTCATTCTATAACTAAGTCGCAATAAATTTAGCTACCCTCTCTGGGTGTTTCTAATGTATTGTTAACATGTTACCTTTTTGAAGAACTGGAATATTCCGCGTCGTGTGATCGAGGGTTGATTAGAAAAAAATAGTTTCCTACTAAGTACCGTAAAACTACCGAACTGTAGTCCAATCACCCAATTATTCATAACTCATTAATCACCATCCTTTGCATATTTTATCAGGTGATTACTAGGGTGGTCCTTATTTTTAGATTTTTGCAAAAGTGAAAGGGGCACCTCATCAAATCGTTATTTAGTATAAGTTATTTCCACATTATTTTTATTTAATTTTTTTATCAAGTTTTAGAGGTCGCTACCGAAGGTCAAAGTTTTGAAAAAATGGCAATTTTATGAATCGAGCCAACTGTTTATTCCTGCGTTTTTATTATTAATTTTGGACTGTTTAAATGTAATCAAGTGCTATTGCCTAATATTGATGCACTATCGCGACTTCCACCCCCTTCTCGCACCTCCGCGACGCGACCGCGTGGAACGATCCTCAAGCCATCTTCGTTACTCTGAGAGTGTGCACGTCATACTCAGGCGTATCGTTGTGAAGTGTCGGAATGGTGTCTACAAGCATTGGCATGAGCGTGTCAACGAGAAATACAATTCACATCTTCAAAATGGAGCAGCTATTATAACCACAGTCAACAAAAAAACTTACAGAGAGAGGCTCAGAATTTAAAGAATGAAGAAAACTTCAAAAAACGCAGTAACGCGAAGTGAAAAGGAGACTGACAACTGTCACGCATTTAAATAAAATAATTTAAGCAGATTATATCGCGTATATGAATTATTTGTGCCTCTCTGACGTTTTGGTAGCTTTCCAGTAACCGTTGTCAAAGGTTGACTGAGAAACACACAATTTTTCTCAAACAAAGTTACATTTGTGCATGCTATCCATTTTATAAATATGAATTAAAAATAAAGGTGTACATACTTGCCCGATAGGCCTAATATGTTAAGACAGTTACACTTGTGCAAGATATTTATTACCTAACTAAAATAATTAATGCCCTTCTGCATTAATTATTTTATTTAATAAATATCTACCAGCGGTTCACTATAAGGCTTACTGAGGAGAAATAACCGCCGAAAGAAAACTCCTAGATCGCCTTATTACTATGATATACTTTCAAACAAATACTCTACATATACTACTTTTATCCCTAATTTGTTTACACCGTTCGAGGCCCAGGGTTTCCATTCTTGTGCCTTGCTTGATCCATGATAAGATGTACAACAGGATCCCAAGGCGGCGGTAATGACCTACCATCTTCTCTATTGAAATTGGGATATTGTTTGATTTGAATAGCCTCACACAACAATCTGGGAAAATATCGTTTCTCTCTGGCAAAGATTGAAGTATTATCAAACTTTATTGAATGGTTTGGTTTGTCCATGCCATGCTCGCAGACTGCAGACCTGTTGCGACAATGGTGTTTGACATCTGCTACATGCTCCATAACCCGTGTAGCTATACTACGTTTCGTTTGGCCAATGTATGACAGACCACACTCACAGTCCAGCTTGTAAACACCAGCCTTCTGCAGAGGGATGCTGCTCTTCACGGGCCTCAGGTATTGAGACATCTTCTTCATCGGCTTGAAATATGTTTTAATGGAAGCTAGTTTCAAGATGTTTCCAATCCTATCCTATCTAAGTTGTCATCTACATCTAACAGTGAAAATACCATTCCAACACCTGACATGAACCAGGAAGCAGGGCCTTCAACACTTGCAGTCTCACTTTTAAACAGAAACAGTATTTGCTTTTAATAGTAAAACAATTCGGAAAAAGTACCCCAACACCCAAAAATCCACCCTTTTATCATAATTGGGTAATTTTATTATGTATTGTAATGGATACCTTATTGTGTAGTTGATAATAATATCTGTTTTAGGGAATACAACTGCAATTATTACCACTTGAAGAAGTTTTTTTTCCAATTAATCTGATTTTTTATGTATTATGTTTGTTTAGTTTTTTTTTACAAAGTTTAAGCTGTGGTAGCGACTCCTAATTTTTGTCCAAAAATTATGAAAAAAATACTGTTACCGATTCTTATGTTAAATAATCAATAGAAAAGGTGCCCCGTTCAAATATCGAAAAAAAATTTTTTTTTGCCATATAAGGACCACCCTAGTGATTACATCCTTTTTTATTTAAATTCGTTTAATTAACCTCATAATCATCAAAAATTTGGCAATGAAATTGAAGCTTCATAAAATTTTAACATAGGCTTTAAATGCTTTGCTCTGATCAGTGCATCACCATACTAAAGGTTAAGTCGTTCATGATGTTCAACTTGGATTTTATCTGTAATAACTGTCATAAATATTAACAAATAACCAAACAAACTAATATGGACCATAGTTGTGTAGACTGGAGTTCGGTACTTTTACAGTTAATAAATAATAGTACATGGAAATCGTGCTTTAAAAGTGGGGTTGCCTTGCATTAAATCGGGTAGTTCTGATTTTTGTATATGTTGCCTACAGTGAAATGGTAATGATAAATCCAATTTTTCGACCTCGAAGACCAGCCGGATCATTGTGAAATTCTTGAAAAACCATGAATTTTTCGGTGTTATTTCATTTTTTGTTAGTTATTTCCACCAAACGCTTTTGTTACAGTAAAAATCACTATGAACACTTTTAAGTACACTAAATTAGCAACAAAATAAATGTAATTTGGTTACATTAGACCCAATAGTTTCTAAAATACAGCTATTCAAATGTTAACAAATTTAGCTAAAAATTTTTTTTCAAATTAGTGGTGTATTTAGAGGAAATCGGTTGCAGTCATGTCCAATACTTGCAAAGTCGCTACGGCTCCCATATAACTGTGGTTTTCGATGGGTATCCATCTGACGCTTTAGAAAAAAACACCAAGAGCACGTCTTCGTAGAGTTGGAACAAAGTCCTCATCTGACGTTATCTTCTTCTTACCTACTCGACGGATTCCTTCATCCACCAAGCACAACCCGTAATGGCACTGTTCTTTCACGCTTGCAGTGGTTGTGATACAACTTCAGCACTTGTTGGCCAAGGAAAAATGAAGTTTCTGTCGACACTGAAAAAACAGCCGCGCCTCAAACAAAACGCTGCGGTTTTCCTTATTCCTCTCACTCACATCTGAGGAATGAGGCCTCGCACTCGAGGCTTCATTCCTCAGCTGATGACGAAGCCATCAGCTCCTCAACCCCTGCTTAAAATGATTTCCTGCAACTGCAAAAAAAGTTGGTTATACAACTTGTAGTTGCAGAAAATCTGGCCTCAAATGCTCGGCTGTTTGCAACCACTGCAGCGATCAATCTTGCTAAAACAAGCCTGATATGTGACGACATTGACGACATTGACGATCCATCATTGGATGGCGGTTTCGAGCGGCCTGAGCCGGTCGATGAAGAAATGCTAACGGAGTAAGCCCTCCACAAAAGAAATGATGTAGATCTGGAAGATCAGCCTGGTCCATCAAAGATGTACAAAAAAGACTAATAATTGTTATTATTACTGTGTTTCTGTAAATTATAATGCTTATTTCATACGTCGCATTTCATTTTACAAACCCTTCTATTATTTTGTTTACTCACCTCAGCAACTTCACACAGCTGTATCTAAAGAACTATCGAGTCTTAATAGACCAAATTGGTCTCATTTAGTCGCGGATGGTGTGTACTTTAATAAAATATATGGACTTATAACGTAAAATGGGTCCTTAGTTGACCTCGTTGCTGAAAACTTAAAAAAACTTATAAAAATATATATTTTTCGAAGTTTGGCTAATTTTTGAACGCTTGCATCTTACAAACTGTTTGGTTTATCGCCCTCTCACTTTAACATAATTTGTTGAAAATTTAGTCTTCTTTAAAGTTTACATAGTGATATTTGCGGTAAAATAGGTCTCTCATGGTAAAAATTGGTGGAAACTGAAAAAACACCGAAAAATTCATGGTTTTTCAAGAATTTCACAATGATCCGGAGGGTTCCCGAGGTCGAAAACTTGGATTTTCCATAACCACTTCATCATATAGAACATATAAAAAAATCAGAACTACCCGATTTAATGCAAGGCAAAATGTACCATTTCCATGGACTATAAATTAATTAATATTATGGGACAATCAGTTTATTGTTAAAAACAAAAAGTGAGATCAAGTAAGTTTGATATGATCTTTCCATATTATTAATGCCTTTTACTAGATAAGCTGGTGGAAACTGGCTTTCATTAATTCCTCACAACACAAGATACATCTATCTACAGTTTATGGTTGTATATGAAATACATACATTTATTATTATTTAAGCCTATTGTCAGACAATTTTTAACCTATTTTTCCAATGTTATTATTTGTATTATTATCATTATTTTCTTTTTAATCATATATATCTCTTTTTTTTTCATTTTTGTATGTCCGCTTGCCAGGTAGCGAAAACTCCTCCAATCTTCTTCATTCTGGCCTTACTATGGCCACTCCACCCCATGTTATTCCTGCGACCTGTCTTATGTCGGTTTCCCACCATCTCAGTGGTCTACCTTTTTTTGTTATTGTTCCTTTTTCCATGCCTTTGGTACGTACCATTGCGTGACTATTGTACTCCATTTGTCTTTTCCTCTAACCATGTGGCCAGCCCTTTTCCATTTTTGTCTTGTTATTTTCCTATTGTGTCTGATGCTACTATTCTTTACTTTGTCTATTTTTCTGATTCTTACCATACCCCTTTCCATCGCATTCTGGCATATCGAAAGTTTAGTTAGAGCCCATGTTCCACTTCCATACCCCAATACTGGCAAGATGCATGAAATACAATACAATACAATACAATACAACATTTCTTTATTGCACACCAACAAGAGAAATGTTACAATTGAAACTTTAATTTATAAATGGTAGACAATACATACATAGGTCTGGATATTTGTTAATTGTAAAAACTAGAAGCGTTTCAATCACACTTAGTCTTTTAATTGTTATTAGTACAATGTCTTCTTTTTTAATAAGTTGTAAACTGCCAAAAGTTTTGCAACTTGCTGTGCCCTCACATTCATTTCATCACATTAATTTACAAGGGAGTTCCAAACTTATTGTCACGGAAATACACAAAAAAAGAAAGCCATATGATGACTGTAACAATGATCAGGTTAAAACCGTAATCAATGTACCAGGACACCAGACGCCGCCAGCTGGTGGAAGCGGCTGAGAAGCGCCGTGCTGAAGAGGCGGCTCGCGGGGTCAAGGACCCTGAAAAAGTGAGGCGCATGCAGGAAAGGGCTGAGGAGATTGAGCGTCGAGAGCGGGAGCTGACCAAGGAGGGCGGGCCGACACTTAAGGTATTTTGTTTATGGACATTTGGCAAGCATTATGCATTCGGTCTTACCTGATGTAAGTATCGATGAAGCCTAAGATGATGCATGATTGTCTATTGAATGTCTAGTATTCATTCTCTTCTTGAACGTATATCCAGGCACAGGTAGGACTGAGAAGTCCAATTGGGTCAAACATCTATGTCAGTCGTACCAAAACCTATATTTATCCATGTTTTTTAGTTTTGGGCTGTCCTATACTTGGATTGAGTTAGTCAACTTGTAAGCATTTTAGCCTATCAAGGAACTTGAAATAGAAGTAAGGTAGCTTAATTCAAGGTCTACTGTGCCATGGAAATCAGCACTTCGATCAGGAGCTGACCAAGAAGGATGTTGTATACTTGATTGTTTATGTCACGCGCGGTATTTATTTTGAAAGATTCTGTACCTCAGTCAGCAAAAACGATACCCTTATAGGATCACTTTGTTGTCTGTCTGTCTATCAGTCAAGACCCAAAGGAATCAAAACGTTGGCCTAGAATATCTAAATTTAGCACAAGTAAAGTCCGTAAACTGTACATTTGTAGCTACATTACAGTATTCTTTTGTTATTACACACTTATGTCGCGAAACTAACGCTTACCTGTGTCGATATTCGGGACAATATTTAGGTACTCATGACATAGTTAAGTTTGTCCCTAAATCCAGTTCATCCTTTCGGAATGTAAGAATATGAGGGAAGAAAGAATAGGCGAATGGTTGAATGCTCAAGCAGGTATCGAGCAAGGACAGGATAAAATAGTTTACCTGTTTATTGCAGTGGACGGCCGGGTGAGATCCGGAGCAGGGCGGGAGCAGCCAGGCCGGTCAGCCACCACAGCCCGTGTCCAAAGATGAGAGATACAAATACAAAAACTGAGCGCACCCTTATTTAAGTACTCTGCGGATCGCTGACCATTCCTTACAGATAAGTGTGATATTTTAATGTTGGTAGACCTTGCTGTACCTAAAATTAACAATCCAAACTTCTACAGTATGTCACAAGTTTCAGACTTTTTGTAAATGTTACCATCTTGTTACCAGCTTCATTTACTTACTTTTATGTAATTATAGAATAAAAATATTGTGACTATAGTAATGTCCTATTTAAATGTCACATACATATAGATTATTAAATGTGTTAGTTAATATATTTGTGAATTTATTGTATAATTGTTATCACTGAAGAGCAACATTCAATGACTATTTTCCCCCAATAAAGTATTTCAAATATTATTTATTGCATAGAAAACAATACTTAATAACCCAGCAATGGGATGCTTAACATTGTTAATTATTAAACGAAATATGATAATCGACGCCAGATAATCCTGATTTCTTCAAAAACGTCCTCTTCGAAATTGACCCGTTAATTAATATGGGACCACCTCCGAGCCAGAGTTCTATTTTCAGAACATTGCATTCAATAACCTACATAGAAAAATATTTCAATAATTCTCATTCCAATGAATTGCTTAATATTTAGATTGTTTGACAAGTCACTGTAACACGAAGTGATGACATATATTATACTCTGTGTGTCACAATTTCTTTTAGCCACGTATTAAACACTCTGCTTTACACTTCGACTGCGAGAAAAAATCTACCTATCTATATCCAATTATTATCTCTGTTTTGACATACTGAAATGTTTTCAATTAATTGAAACATCATCGAAGAGCTTATGACGTCATCAATAATGTTCGTACTTGTAGTTGTATACAATTGTTATCGCTTTTTGTGTATTTGTTTTGCGTGCAGCGATATCGTTTATATTGTAAGGTAAAATAAAGTATTGTAATTTAAATGTGTTATTTAATGATTGTTGTATATCTTTGTATATGAATGTATTTTTGTAATCCACTTACATAATAATTATAATAAATACTTAAACTTGGATATGAAGTAGTATCATTGCCGTGCTAAAACGGTAGCCGCCTAAGGGCCAGTGCCCCCCATCTGTACCGTGGGAACCCAGAACGATACCTACACGTCGCCTGTCGTGGCCGACACGCTTAGCCAGTCGGTTGCCACACGCGCTCACGGCCGGACGCCGCCGGTCGCGCTATAAAATCACCAAAAAATGGCTTCGTCGCGAATGAGACCAACGCGCTGCAGTGTTGCGGGGTGTAAAAACATAAAAGCAACAGACATTTATCCTTTTTTTCTTTGCCGACAGACGATGAAATGTTACTAAAAATTCTTAGAACTTAATAAGCACCTACCTAGAAACGCATTGCATACACTGTTATAATAGATACATGTAATGTTGAATAAATAAACCTACCTACTTAATATACTTAAATTCATAAAAAAAACTCCACTACCTACATCAACAAGTGACAATAATTTACTCACTAAGATTTACCAAATCAGTTCAGTGTGGCGGGAGAGTGCATTGCACGGCCTAAAAAGGGCGTAAACGTCGGCTTTGTTCTTGACACTTAAGACCTTTTGCAAGGAATGCATTCGCAAAGATAAAACGCGTGATCAGATTATTATTAAACAACTTGTACCTAGTGACTGTTTCGAAGCTTGTAATGCTAGTATTATACAATATGTAACACATTATATATAGGCACCTACCAAACTTTATTTAGTAAGTACCTACTGTCATCGGGATATATTTAGGTTACTTAGGTACTTACCTCTACACAGAGAGTTGTTTTTGTTTCAGGTTTCTGGTATGTTCAGATAGAATAGGTAGGTAAGATTCCGATATACCTACTCGGAAATTTAAACGATTTTGATGGTGTGCCGCAGCGCATGTGAATTCCCTATTTCTAGTAGGTACCTAATGATAATTAAATTTGACTAATAAATTTAAATAAATCGATCGTATTTTCATGAATCTTGACTTTTTTATAAAATCGTTTCTAAGCGGTGTCAACCCTAGCCTCGTTTTGCCGGCACGTGCGGCCAACGACCCGCGCGTTCAAGGTCGCTCCATTGTTAAATTGAGTAGGCATGAAAAGCGGTAGGTATTTGCCTTTTTATTCAGACATGGGTATCTGTTCGAAGAACTATTATATTAATCTGTGCTAAGGGTGCTTCTCAGCGCGATGCGATCGCCTGTTATGTACAGTCAACCAATTTTATTTCTAGGCCACTATAGAACCTTGTCGCAATGACAATGATGTGAGATTTCAAGCGGCTTTCATATTGACGTTCACTGTGACAAGGTACGAAATGGCCTAGGGATCAAATTGGTTGACTGTAGGTACCTACAGCACCTCTAGCACAACTTGACACGCGACTCTTTCTCGAGCGAGATATGCTCACTATCCCTTTCTGTATAGTATCGTGAGAGAGTGACGGGTGATGGTTTGTCGCGGGACATGAGTTGCGAACCATAGTTGTACTAGACAGACAGGATACGTAAAATGCCAGCAAAATTAATTGTGCTAGGGACGTCCCTGGTTGTAATACGTTTTTTTATCGATTATGCTCGCATTATACGATCCCTAGATGTAACAGTATTCTATGATACTTATTTTTACACTTAGAATAATACGCCTAGAACGAGAGTACATTTAGCCGCAGAGTCACAGATTAATATAATAGTTCTTCGAACAGATACCCATGTCTGAATAAAAAGGCAAATACCTACCGCTTTTCATGCCTACTCAATTTAACAATGGAGCGACCTTGAACGCGCGGGTCGTTGGCCGCACGTGCCGGCAAAACGAGGCTAGGGTTGACACCGCTTAGAAACGATTTTATAAAAAAGTCAAGATTCATGAAAATACGATCGATTTATTTAAATTTATTAGTCAAATTTAATTATCATTAGGTACCTACTAGAAATAGGGAATTCACATGCGCTGCGGCACACCATCAAAATCGTTTAAATTTCCGAGTAGGTATATCGGAATCTTACCTACCTATTCTATCTGAACATACCAGAAACCTGAAACAAAAACAACTCTCTGTGTAGGTAAGTACCTAAGTAACCTAAATATATCCCGATGACAGTAGGTACTTACTAAATAAAGTTTGGTAGGTGCCTATATATAATGTGTTACATATTGTATAATACTAGCATTACAAGCTTCGAAACAGTCACTAGGTACAAGTTGTTTAATAATAATCTGATCACGCGTTTTATCTTTGCGAATGCATTCCTTGCAAAAGGTCTTAAGTGTCAAGAACAAAGCCGACGTTTACGCCCTTTTTAGGCCGTGCAATGCACTCTCCCGCCACACTGAACTGATTTGGTAAATCTTAGTGAGTAAATTATTGTCACTTGTTGATGTAGGTAGTGGAGTTTTTTTTATGAATTTAAGTATATTAAGTAGGTAGGTTTATTTATTCAACATTACATGTATCTATTATAACAGTGTATGCAATGCGTTTCTAGGTAGGTGCTTATTAAGTTCTAAGAATTTTTAGTAACATTTCATCGTCTGTCGGCAAAGAAAAAAAGGATAAATGTCTGTTGCTTTTATGTTTTTACACCCCGCAACACTGCAGCGCGTTGGTCTCATTCGCGACGAAGCCATTTTTTGGTGATTTTATAGCGCGACCGGCGGCGTCCGGCCGTGAGCGCGTGTGGCAACCGACTGGCTAAGCGTGTCGGCCACGACAGGCGACGTGTAGGTATCGTTCTGGGTTCCCACGGTACAGATGGGGGGCACTGGCACAGTCAAAGATTACGCCGCTTTTGGTTTTATGTGTGCGTGTCTCCAATCATAGAGACGTTTTGCTTGTGACAGATGTGCACCAAACAACAAGCGCAACAAATAAATAACCAAAAGTGGCTTCACTTTCAAGCGCTGACTAGGTTTATTTTACGTTACAGGCGAATGCTGGCGTGAGGGACATATTTTTCTCACCCGGCACCCTGAAATATATTTTTCTCAAACATGCAATGAAATATCGTCATAACGTGCGTTAAAACAGGCTTCTAAGTGACACGTTTCGGGCGGAGAATCCGAGAGAACTGTAAAGGAACTTCTTACAAAATCGAAGGCCTAGGCCGGAAAGTATTTTTTTTAAACATGGCGTCTGTGTTCATGAATGGGCTAAACAGCTGAATAAGGTTTTTTTAAGTGGTGTATTTTTTTATTTCATTGCAGATGTTTGAGAAAAGCACTATACATGCCTTAGCCTTGAAAAGGGCTTGCCGGCTTCGTATCACTATTCGGCCCTTATTTCCCGGCGTCTGCAGTAATGTACTATATATGAAAATACTTAAACGGGTTTACTCACGTCGTAGAAGTCGAATAACGCTCGACATGTTTCGAATCGGTACGCGATTCATCATCAGGAGAGACGATCAGTCGCGGCGGCGGCCAACCGAACACTGCACTAATATACCTACGAGTAATAGGTGGATATGTAAGGATTTTGATAAGTAACTATCTTATTGACATTGTTATTTATTATTAAGTTTATTCATATTTTGTATAAAAAAAGTATTCTTATGATTATGACACTATAATCGGATAACAGGACATTATGGTACCAATTAAGTGATTTCAAAACGAAATTTCTAACTATGTACCTACTTAGAGTTACATATGAACTATTTTCTTATATACATTTTTACATTTACTATTAAATGTATGCACTGAAGTATAAAATTGTACAGTACAGCATACCTATACCTATACTCGTAGATACGTATTGTCTACTTGAGGTTAATAAATAATTTCATGTAATGGCATTTTCTGTTTCATTGTGATAATGAAGTCACACGAATTCATTATCATCATCATCATATCAGGCGATAGACGTCCACTGCTGGACAAAGGCCTCCCCCAAAGTTCTCCACAACGATCGGTCTTCCGCCGCCCTCATCCAATGCTATGATGCAGAGATAAACGCGAACTAAGGACCCCGCCGGCGGGGATTATGCTGAGGCACCGTTTGAAGAGTTCGCGGCGACCATCGCTTAGATGGTTTGCGTCATCTCATCGTCCAGGTCAGATAGTACATGCCTCGGACGTCGGGTAAACCGACCTCTTTCCAAAAACAGCCTTAGGAAGGTGTAGTGTTGAGTTCATAAGAAACACACTGCGGAGCACACACAGTGCGGTACCCACGGAGTCAAAGATAATGCCTTCTAGATGCACGTCGTGACCAACTAATTTAGGTACAATCTAGTCGGCCGTGGAAAGAGGCCCTTTTTTTTTTTCTCTTTATTTAAGGAGTTTTTTTGCTAGTGCGAATATGCCACTCCATAAAACAACAACATAATACATTTCAGTCTTAATCTAAACATACAAACATTAAATAGTGAGGTAATATGGAGGTCTACCTATCTTTAATGACACATTTAACTAGGGCTAGAATCTTTCCGACTTCGTCGGACAGTGGGTTGCACAGGTATGTATTACATAATCCAATGGAACTGTCGCCGAATATCAGTTGCCTAGGCTTGAAAAAAGGTCTCCAAAGGTTAGATTATATAGGAATTGACACCATTGGATTGTTTTTTTAAATGTTGGCGGTACGTAAATCTTAAGTTTTTTTTATCTATTAAAAATAAGAAGAATGAAAGTTTGCAGTAGAAAAACCGGGAACACGAGATTAAATATAAATACCGTGTCTTTAATTGATTATTTGTTAAAAATGACATGGACATTAAAAACTCACTCATGACATATTGCCATTTTTAGACTTAGTTTAGATTTAGTTTTAGTTTTAGATAGACTTTTTTTAATTGTTTGTTTATTTTGTTTTGTTATATTTTGAAAGAGATTGTACTTCTGAATAAATCACAGCATGCAATTGTTGTTGCAACATATGTATATATTTACCTAATTTTACAATAGAACTCATGACATATTGTGCGTGTAGTATTTTATTTTCCTCGCAGTCGAAATGAAAAGTAGAGTGTTTAACTCGGGTGAAATTACCCATTTCACCCTCGAAGTATTGGCGCTCTCACTTCGTTCGAGCGCCAGAAATATCTCGGCTGCAATGGGTCAATTTCTACCCTCGGTTAACAATCTACTATTTCACCTCTCCTGTTCGGAAAGTGTAATTTTCATGAGTAGATATAGCCGGGTGGAAAATAGATTTTCCATCCCTAGGGTGGAAAGTATTTTTTTTTAATTGCCATGGAGTCAAAGATGCCAGCCATCTAGATGCAAGTCGTGACCAACTCAATTAGGTACAAATAGGTACAATCGGCCGTGGTAAGTGGCCATTGAAAAATGACTCCAAAAGTTAGATACTTATAGGTAGGCAAGCTTAATTTATTTATCTAATTATTAAATATAGATATGCATTATATTCATAATACATACATATAATTCTGTCCCTCATTTATTGATAGAATCGTACATTTAGATAAAAAAACTAAATTGAAACCATTGGATTTGTTTTTTTTTTTAATGTTGGCGGTACGTATATTTTAATTTTTTTTCTATAAAAAATAATAATAATGAAAGATTGCAATAGAAAAAGCGGGAACACGAGATTAACACGTTCAGTGCCAGTGACACAACATCTGTGATCAAAAAGTTTTAACTCCTATGCCAGTGACACGCTTACGTGATTTTGAGTGTGGTCCTTTTCTCGGCGAATTCGTTGTACTATCTGTACAGTATTATTTGTGCAATATAATTATACAAATATGAATTCAGTTTCACCTTGGTAAATTTTTGAAATGTTACTAAAAATGACTCCTCTACAGTGCCGATGACACGCAACCGTGTCATTTTTTGAAACACTTCAGAGATTCTCAACCTTTGATTTACTTTAACACTAGGAAATAAAATTTTTGCCTTTTTTAGGGTTCCGTAGTAAACTAGGAACCCTTATAGTTTCGCCATGTCCGTCTGTCCGTCCGCGGCTTATAGCTCCGTGATCATTAGTACTAGAAAGCTGAAATTCGGTATGTACGTAGTCAGGTCATAAGTTCTGTCACACTGTTCGAATTTCAAAATTTGAACCCTGGCTGGAAAAATAAGCATTACATTTGAAATCCGAATATCTCATCAATAAAAAAAAATAGACATTGCCGCCATTTTCAAACATGGAGTGGACGCAGACAGAAGACCGTGTCGCTGTTATTGCATTACACCGCTGTGGTTACGCGCCAAAACAAATTTTTAAACTTCTAGAAAATTTGAAAATTACGCTTAGGTTCGTATATCGTACCATTAATCGATACCGGGAAGTCTCTTCTTTCGTGGATAAAAAGAGAAGTGGGCGTCCACGCTCGGTTCGGACTAAAGCCGTCATCAAAGCTGTGAAGGAGCGAATACGAAGAAATCCCGTGCGCAAGCAAAAACTTTTAAGTCTTCAGATGGGCATAAGTAGGCAGACAATTAAAAGAGTGATAAATGAAGACTAAGAACTTCGGGCTTATCGGAAAAAAACCGGTCATCTTCTTAATGCTCGCCTAAAAAAAATTAGGCTTCTAAGATCGCGAGCACTGTTAAAGCGGTACGCAGGTAAAAAATACCGCGAGATCCTATTTTCGGACGAAAAGATTTTTACTGTGGAGGAAGCCTTCAATAAACAAAATGATAAAATATACGCAACTAACAGTGAAGAAGCGAGCAAGCGTATCCCCCGTGTCCAACGTGGCCACCACCCGTCATCAGTCATGGTTTGGCTCGGAGTGTCATATTCAGGCCTAGCTCAAGTGTTTTTCTGCGAAAAAGGTGTAAAAATTAGTGCTGCTGTATACCAAAATACCATCCTAGCAAACGTTGTAGAACCTCTTTCACGTACAATGTTCAAGAACAGACAATGGGTGTTCCAGCAAGATTCAGCATCGGCTCATAAAGCAAGGAGTACGCAAGCCTGGTTCACTAGCCGTAAAATTGACTTCATCCAGCCCAGACCTGAACCCCCTCGATTACAAAATATGTCAACATCTAGAGCAGGAAGCATGCTCTAAACCTCACCGCAATTTGGAGTCGCTGAAAGCATCTATCGTCAAAGCAGCGGCACAAATCGACATGGAAGTGAAGGCATGTATTGAAAATCACGGTGGCCATTTTGAATAAATATTTAGCTGTTAGAAAGACAAATTCATCACCTTTCAATTAATGTATATATTATAAACATGATTATAAACTAGTTGTTTTTGTATAATGTTTAACCTGTGACAAAACTTATGACCCGACTACGTATATGTATCACGCCGACAAAACGGTAAAATAAAAACTAAAAATCTTTTTTTTCGGGTACTTACCTATCGAAAACCTAAAGTGGGGGTGATTTATTTTTTCGTTTCAACACTAGTGTGTGGTGTGTCGTTGAATAGGTTTTTTTAAAAATAATAGGGGTACCCAAACTTTTTTTTTATAACGTCAGCAGTTTTGTAAATATTCTTCTAACTTTTCAACCACGGGCAACTATTATATTAATCTGTGCCACGGGTCAAAAAATATGGCAAAATTCATGAAAATGAGGCCTTATAATTACTTTTAATGAAAACTATATTGAACAAAATCGGTTGAGCCGTTTTTGAGTTATGCCAAAATTTCATAATTTTCTTAAAAGGACGTGAGTTGACTTCCAGAAGGTAAAAAGTAATTACAGTTACTTTGGCGTTTACGACCTTTTTATAGAGCTTGAAATCTTTCTCGTAACTTAAGTCTATTGTGAAGGATGAGCAACTACGGAACCCTACACTGAGCGTGGCCCGGCATGCTCTTGGCCGGTTTTTGATCAATCAAAATACAAATTAATAACATCATCGTATCAGCCGTTAGACGTCTACTGCTGGACACAGGCCTCCCCCAAAGTTCTCCACGACGATCGATCTTGCGCCGACATCATCCAATTTCTACCCGCGATCTTAACCAGGTCGTCGGTTCACCTTGTTGGAGGCCTTCCAACGCTGCGTCTTCCGGTCCGCGGTCGCCACTCAAGAACCTTTCTGCCCCAACGGCCATCGATTCTTCGAGCAATGTGTCCCGCCCACTGCCACTTAAGTTTGGCAACTGTCTGAGCTATATCTACAACCTTGGTTCTCTTGCGTATCTCATCATTTTGAATTCGATCCCGCAAGGAAATTCCGAGCATAGCTCGCTCCATTGCCCTTTGAGTAATTGTGCGCCTTCTTATGAGGCCCATTGTAAGCGACCACGTTTCAGTACCATATGTCATCACTGGCAACACACATTGGTGAAAAACCTTCGTCTTAAGACACTGCGGTATTTGAGACGAGAAGACATTCCGCAGCTTCCCGAAAGCTGCCCATCCGAGTTGGATTCGACGAGTGACCTCTTTTTCAAAATTCGACCTACCCAACTAGATCGTTTGTCCAAGGTAGATATAGTCGTCTACAGTTTCGAGCGCAGACTCCAACTTTAAGTGGAGTGGGTGCCCCATGGGAGTTAAACATAATTTTAGTTTTCTCCATGTTCATTTTAAGACCCACTTGTTGAGAGACCCTACTGAGGTCGTTGAGCATTTTGCCGAGGTCTTCCAGGGTCTCAGCCATGACCACGATATCATCGGCAAAGCGGAGGTTGGTGATGTATTCGCCGTTTATGTTGATGCCAAGTCCATCCCAATCCAGAAGCTTGAATACGTCTTCCAATGCAGCTGTGAACAATTTAGGAGATATGACATCTCCTTGCCTCACACCGCGCTGCAATTGGATAGGTGTCGAGTCTTGGTTTTGGACGCGGACTGACATAGTGGCACTCTCATACAAACACCTTAGTACCTCGATATACCTGTAGTCAATTTGGCACCGCTGGAGAGACTGCAGCACTGCCCAGGGCTCGACTGAATCGAAAGCCTTCTCATAGTCCACAAACGCAAAGCATAATGGCTGGTTATACTCTTCGGTCTTCTGTATAATGACAGGTGTCCGCGTTGTCGTATATAACTGTCCGTAGAACGCCTCGACCTCCCCCAGGAGCTCGGGCCTAGATAACACGATTCTACCATCCCCTATCTTCAGCTTTGTCAGCTGGTTCTGTTCCATTGACAAATCTCGTGAGAACACTTTGGAGCCTTTGTTCCGCTCAATAGCCTCTTCAATACAATTTGTATTGAATTGGCGCAGGTCGCGAGTCAGAGACTTTGAGATCTGTTTGTTGAGCCTTCTACCGAGAAGCGTCATCAGGGGAATGCAGAACCATACCGCGCCTCTCCTTCATGAGCTCGAGAGTGCGATCAGAGATCTTTTTGATTCTCTTTGAACGGTGGGTCTTAAAGAACTTAAATCCCACCGTTAGGACAATTTCCACAACCTTGTCGTTAAATTCGTCCACGTCTTCGCAATCACCCAGGCATTCGAAGCGATTCTGCAATTCTAGCTGAAAGGGTTCGGGGTTTTGGATTTGTACCGGTGTTGGCCGGAGCATAGACTTCATAAGCCGATAACGTTCAAGCTGAACATTAATGTCTAATGTCTAATGTGCCTCTTACCATCCGGTGGTCGCTCCCGGTTTAAACGGCATTGATCACAGAGACATCATTAAACACTTCCCTCCTAGTCGACATTATGAAGTCTATCTCGTTCTTTGTGACACCATCGGGACTAATCCAGGTCCATTTGCGGTGAAGGCGCTTCTTGAAGAAGGAGTTCATCATATAGAGTCCTTCCTTCTCCATGAAGTCCGCAAGCATTTGACCCCGTGCGTTCCGATTCCCAAATCCAAAAGGTCCAACTTTCAGCTCACCATCGCTTCGTCTGCCCAGTTTTGCGTTGAAGTCCCCCATCACAACGCTGTAGTGAGTTTTGAAGGTATGTAGGGCTTTAGAGATATCCTCATACACAACCTTCACCTCATCATCAGGGTGTGTCGACGCACCAAGCGTATGCCTGTATGACCTTCAGCGAATACCGTTTGGTGATTCTGAGTATCAGGTACGCTACCCTTGTGGACACACTCTCGATCTTGACAACGTTGTTCACGAGGGACCTGTGGACGATAAACCCGACACCACCTTGGGACTGCTGGTCGCCCTCCCGGAAATAAAGTAGGTTACCGGATTTCAAGATTATTGAGTCCTCTCCCTCTCTTCGGACTTCGGATAATCCGACGATATGCCACCGCAACCTACTTAATTCTTCCTCGAGTGCAGTGATCTTCTCGTCAGTACGCAGCGCAGTGTACGCGTATTGTATGTTGCCAGGGCCAGAGGTCTTCGGTAGGAATTAATAACATAATCACTTAATACTTTCAATTCTCGGAATTTAAATATCACTTTTTACTTATTGCGTAATTGCACAGAAAATTCGCTGACAATGCTGATGACATTTTGTTCCACAGAGGAAACGTCACTCTATCGTTTGAGCAAAGAGCGTAGTCATTATATTTCGAGTAAAAAACATTGATATAACGGCGTACCAACATGACGTCAAAAATGATCCAACCCACAAAAAACTTTTTTCTTCAACCATTCGTATTAGCAACCAAGTTCTAATTTTTTAATGTTATTTTGCACGGATTTTATCCTTTTCGCTAATCTACGTCCAAGTAATTGCCATGTTGTTAATATTAGCACCAAAGGTTGAGAACCACTGAATGATTAATAAATTACTCACTGCTTTTTTCGATTTTATGAAGCTTCAAATATTTCGTGGTAAATTTTGAGCACTAGCACCACTCCACAACACTTCGGACACAGAACTGACGCCGTAAAACAAAAACAAAAGCATTTTTTTATTTTACCTATAAACAATGCCAGATGACACGTATATGTGTCCACGAAATTCGTAGTCCTATGCCAGTGACACTCCTTCGTGATTGGGATAATTCCAGCCGGCATAGCGTACGTACGTTAGTGAAACGTTGCCGGCGCCGAACGTGTTAAAATATAAATACCGTGTCTTTTATTAATTTTGGTTAAAAATGACATGGACATTAATTTAACACACTCATGACATGTGCGTGTAGTATTTTATATTCCTCGCAGTCGAAATGAAAAGTAGAATGTTTAACTCGGATGAAATTACCCATTTCACCCTCGAACTATTGGCGCTCGAACGAATGCAATGGGTCACTTTCTACCCTTGGTTAACAATCTACTAATTGTACATTCGAACCGCATACAAGAAAAATGTGTCCCAATTTTTGTTTCTAAGCCGTTTCGTCAGCAATACAATTAATCAGAAGCAATTCAAAACAGCTTTTTTGTCAAAAGGTATTTTTGGAATGGCTCCAAAAATATTTTAATAAATTGTCTATTTTAAATTTTAAAATTATAAAGCATGACTGAATTTAAGAATGCATTGTTTAAGTTTTTAGCGACTAAAGCTTACTACACCGCATTCAGGAATATTTAAATGACACTCCTATATAGTACAGAACTAATTTATGCATATGCTGCACACATATACCTAGTGCATGTCTCTGTGACAAAACATGTTGTTCTGTAAATAGATTTAAGACCACCTGTATAGTTATACCATGTTTAAGCAAATAAATGATGTCTGACTGACTGATTAAGTAGGTATATGACGCGCACTGGAAAAATATGTTGTCATAAAAAAATGGGATTATTTTCTCTTGCATAAGGTTCGAATGTACTATTCGGTTGTGAGTAATTAAGATCTGAACAAAAGTTCATGTACACTTTTTTTGAAAAACGCTTTTATAGGGTTTACTAAAAAAGTATCGTGTATTTTTTTTTTTTTTCTTAGAAGAAGTTAGCCCTGTTGAATTGAAACTCGTCCTCCCAGAACACCAACTCCACGGTGGATTGCCAGGACATGATCCAATTAAATCATTCTCAGAGGGGTCTTATGAAGTCAAAAGGTAATGTGGTGGTGTTCCAGGTCTGGCACTAGTGTGGCAAGGCACGGTGATGGTGGAGGCGGTGGACAGCAGGGACGTGGCGGTGGCAGCGGGGCTGGCGTGGGGGGTGGTGTCGCTGGTCGCCTTCGTGGCCGCGCATGGGTTCTATCTAGGGATCAGCTGTTAGTATTCAGTGAGACACCGTTTTCATGAATTACAAACCATCCCCCAACTAGCAAAAATATGTTGTACAAGTGTTCTACAAACATTTTTGATAAAACTTAATGGTATGCAATTTAAGGTATATAAACGTTTATAAAATGCGATTTTGGCGCAGTTTTTAAGACAAAATAGTCGTACAGTGATCACACAATGGTCATAAGCAAACACATTTAGTCACACGGCTGTCATAAAATAGATATTAAAGAACTATTTCGTCAGAAAAGTATCGTAAGTTCTCGCTTCCTAAGAGCAATTGGTTGTAGAGTTATCATAACGCAGACGTTTGTATGACAAATAAGTCTGTTAAATGCAACAGCGAAGCGGTTTTAATTATAACAACATGCAACGTTTGTGAGTGATATTATTATCGTGCAAATAATATCTGAAAACAGTAAGTATTTTACACTTTAATATATTTACTTTACCATTTTAAGTAACAGTTTCGACATCAGATCTACAAGTGTGAATGAAATGCGAACATTACTTTATCGATCAATTTGCAAGGTTATTGAGTATATTTTAAAAGCCCCCTTTAAATATTGTTGATTTCATTATATTTTAATAAATTAAAATAATTTAGGTTTTAGTCTCTGTGTAAATATGACTTGTTAAAACTTATTGTACTTAAAAACGCTGCCTTATGACTTAGAATAACACTTTGCCGACGCCATCACTACCTAGTTAGGGTTCCCTACTGCTGGGGCCTAAACCTTGTGGGACGCAGTCATGTACTTGTGATATTATGTACTTGAATAATAGTAATAAGACATTTTGACTTTGACGCTGCCATATTAATTACCTCTGTGGTGACATAATTTATTATTCATTATTTATTATTAATTTAAGTTGCTGAAAAAAATTGTGCTTTTAATTTTCAAACACGTAATTCGTATTTTTTTGTAGATCGTATGATACAAATATGGCCTTTTTGGATGTGGACACTTTTCTTAAGAAAGGTGATTTCGAATTGCTGTCACACCGATTTTCTATAAAAAAAATATCTACGGAACCTTCCCTCTCTGGCATGTTTATTTCTCTTGGCTGTTTTCCGTTCGTTCACTGTCCGAGTTGAAGATGTTATGAAACATTTAAGTCGTAAGATCTATCTTTTTATCATAAGACGGCTGTGTATATGACTGTCATATGTCATTTTAACAGTATTAAAGTTGTAAAAAGTTAAAATTATGATTAGTCGTACAGTAGTCACTCTAAAAGCTTTTATATGAACAATCTGCTGTAAAATGTCATATTAATGTTGTAAAACCGGGGAAATGTCACGGCTAAAACTTTTGTACGACAAAGATTAAAATTGCTGTAGTACTATGTCATAAAACGTGTGTACAACTGTGTTTTATGAACAAATTGCTTTTAAACTAAAATGCTGTATAAATGACAGTTACATAACGTCACGTTTTAAAACTTGCTTATTTACGACGTATCTACGATGAAATAGTCATATAATGTTGAGATTTTATAACCATTTTGTTCCATCATAGAAAAGGCCCCATTTTGCACTGGATACTATGGGCACGTGCTCGGAATCTTACATGAGATTCCAACAACTCCCAAAAAACATCTTACACGTTTTGCTTTTTTATTGTTCAAAGAGGCCCCTTATTTTATAGGGCATGCTTTAAGACGCTTTAACTTCTCTGCCGTAAATGACGACTACTTAGGACGAGTTATTTGGATAGCGAGTGTTTCTCAATTACTTTGGCACTGATCGCTCTTGTAAGCGGCAAAGAAAAGTGATGAACACCGTATCATCCCGGGATGGGGCGCAAGTCACCAGGAAAACGCTGTTGACATCCATATGCGGGTCTGGTGATTCAGAACGACTCTTAAAAAACCTTTAAAAAAAAATTAAGCTGTTAAATCCAAAATAGCTCCTCTCCGATCCGAGGATCGTTATCGAAATGAAAAGCTTGGTGATGGTGGGGTAAAACAAGCATTTTCTCTTACTTTTCAGACTACACTTACGCTTTCGAACGCGGGTCAAAGTGTCTTCTCCAGAATAAGCACTTCGAGCCATGGGTGGGCTACTCCAGCGCGGCCCTCGCCGGCCTCTCTGCGATCGTCAGCTTTATATATCGTGGTCAAGCGCCCGAAGGAACGCCCCTCCGAAGACGTGACGTTGAGTTAGTTTAGAGACACGCCGATTGATGGCGCTGATTTTAATTATTGGATTATTAGCGTAGACATGATTTCATAGATTCACACCCAAGTAGCATTCGGGGTTCTATATAAGATGTCTAGTCGTTCATGTACTCCACAAGCTGTGTAAGTCAGCTGTATAAAAGCTGTATAGCTTGCTATAACGCTCTTATAGAACCGGTTTGGGCACAAATTAGACAGCCTTAAGTTCACTATGGCTGTACATTAGCAGTATAATAGCATTATCATAGCAGTTTAAGTAGTAACATCGGACGTAAGGCTGACTTGCGGCACTATATGGGACGCAGTGTGATCCATACAATGTACATGAGCGTAATAAAGAGTAACAAGTGGCTAAATACACAGCCTTCACAGTTATAAAATCCGACAAAAGTACTCCAGTGCTACCTAAAATTCACGTGTGTCCTAAATTATTTCTTCATTTTATAATTATTCACAATTGATTTTGGTTTTGTGTGTGCCATCCAGAAAACATTAACTCCGGCGGATATTTGGATAAAAATGTATGATAACACGCGGTAAAGTACCTGTTTCAAAGACTTAATAATGTTAATGCCATGGGAATGCAACTTTATCGTGAAATGTATACATATTTACAGCTAAAATATTCACGCGCCTCTGTAAAAACGCGATATTCATTTAAAAATATTTAAAACTGGCTGAGAGGAAATCTACAATTTTCAGTTTTTGATATTATATTGGCTTTATAATTATACTACGGTAATTAATTATAACATGAAACTAAAACTCAATCGCTCTATCTGCGTATTTTGTGATAAATATGCATGATAATTTTTGAGATTTATTATTTGGTAAATATTTTAGGTTAGAACAAAATGGTGGAAATGAAATACCGCTATGTGAACTGTTATAACTCCAATTTAATGCGGTTGAGCGTATATAGGTTCACATGTGTTCTGTAAACTGCTATTGATGTTAATGGACAACACATATAGTCCTTTTAACAGCCTACAGTGCACATGCGAACCATTTAAACACTTCTGTACAGATAGTAAAAAAAGGTTATTTTAATTATCACAAACAAGTGCTACTACAGCTACTAGCTGTATAACAGTCTAAAACAAGTAAACATAACAGCCTTTGGCTTTATAAATGACCACGTGTGTTCTATTAAAATGCTAGCTCTATAACATCGTACAAGTAGGCCGTTAAACAGCGGTTGCCGTATCTCTACCCTCCTATAATGCTCTTAGTCAGACGGCTGACTAAAGGATAATTGTTAGAGTATTATAACACTAACAAACGTATAAAAGTATAACTCTACACTCCTATAAGTCCCTTAGACAGGTGTAGGTGTAATTTATCGCAATAATGCAGCTTATACATCACGAGTGAACTGTAATAATGCTTCAAGTACACCTGGGAACTAAATGTGTACTCTTAAATGGAGTAATATGCTACTTGGGCAGTCAGTCTGAAAAATGCTCCCCTTAAAATCGCATATTGTGGCTCTTTTGCGATTAGTCTCATTTTAACCACTGAAGCTGACGGTTATCAATGAATATAGCAGTAGCGCAGCCATGTAGGTAACAGAATGTGGAATGAAAGCTTCATAAAGCTGCAATATTAGAGGATTTCAATCGATTCTATTTTTTATTGGGATCAAATGTCGATGTGGGACTAATTACACTTTGACTGCTCTAAAAGTCTGAAATGAAAATGACCGTCAAAGTTCAAGATTACGAGCGAGCTACAAACTTAACGCTCCATACAAGTGGCCACCTAATCGTGAGGTCATTATAATTACCTATGTTATGTTATGGATAACAATATGTTGTATGGAGACAGTAAGTAATTTGCTATTTTCACCGTGAAAGAGTGCTTTTAAGTTCTGGTTGTCATACAATTATTGTTTTGTTATACTATGAGGATGCTGTAAATAACTTCAACATTTATATTGGATTAAAAAAGTTGAAGTCACATTAAAAAAACCTTTTTTTTTTATAAATTTATGAAACATATAATGTCTCATTTTTTATGTGGGTAGGTACACCACAATTTTTATTTAAGCATTACATACAAAGAAAAAAGCTTAAAGAAAAATTGAAAAAGGAGCATAAGGAAAAAATCTTCAGATCTTCCTGGAGCTAGGGTGGCGAAATGGTTAACGCGCTGGACCGGCAATCCAGGGTTCGATTCCCGGTCTCTTCCCCCAGGTAGCTCCTTATTCAATTTTTCTTTAAGCTTTGTTCTTTGTATGTAATGCTTACCTTTTTTTTCTGTTTCATGACATATTGACCTAATTTTATTCATAAAACTACAGGATGCAATATTTAACACCACGATCATCAGTCGTCATCCTTATGTTTATATTTATCACCTTTTAATCTTGATTTCATAAACTGATATCGGTTAAAATCCAGTAAGGTGGAAAATTTGTCATTGTGATCGATTTATGACGATAATGGGAGTAAACAACATGTGCTTCATAATAAAAAAATCTTGACTATATAATCATATTGTATGCCATATTATGTATGCCTATCCAAACTAAAAGTAAGTTATAAATCGAACACACTTTGTAAATTATCTTCAGTGTGTTTTAGGCCTCCAAAGTGTAACTATCTATTGTTTGCAAAGAGTTTATCATTTCGTTTACTTTCCAACACAATTGTACTAACTTTACGGAAAAAGTAGTTTGCAGTTAGGAAGTTGGTGCACAACTCTATGTGGTTTAATTTTCATTGGCAAAATAATTGTAATTAGTACGAGTGTGAACTAAGGTTAATTTAAGAATTCAGTTTTTTACGTATTGTGGAATTTGTGGACTTATTTTCCAATGGGTATACCAGATTCAGGTATGTAAAACTATTTGGCTGGTTGTACATATTCTACAATGTCGGTCTTTATACTATTTATGTAGGATAATAATTGAAGTGCACTACTAGTAATATTTTTTTGTATACATACTTTATTTAAATATTTTTTGTGTTTCATTTTGTACCTACGGAATTTTATTTTTTGTGTATTTTTCGATGACTTTGCTTGGCGCTTCGGCTTTCTCTGTTTCTCTAATATTTTGTGCCAAATTTCAAGAAAACCGGAGGATATTTATACACAATAATTACACACAATAATGTCTCTGTTTGACCTTGTGGTTGACTGGTGGAGAATGCCTCATGGCATTAAGTCCGCCATTTGTACTTTTACTTATGTATTTTGTGCAATAAAGTATAAATAAATAAATATTTTATAGGTTGCTCAGATTTTTAATACTTAGTACTTACTCAAGTAATCACTTCAAGCCGTGTTTTTATGGGGCATCAGCCCCAAAAGCCAAATCGATTGCCGTTTTGCTAATATACATAATGTAACTTAGGTATACTTACACATTATGTAAGTAATAAAGATGTATTATTATAAAAATAAATGGATTTCCAAATATCCTTATAAGTAGGTAGTGCAGTAATTTCAGGGTGTTTTTTTTGCCCATACAAACACGGCTATACTCTTTCAGCCAATTTTATCGATATCTACTTATATTTTTTGCATTTTTTACAGCCTTGTTTTAGTGAGGCCTGTGGGCAATATTGGCCAAAATTACTATCCCAGGATAGACAGGGTATATAAAACGTGAGGTAGACAGGCGCGGACAGTACAAAAGCCTGATCTCAGTAGTTCATGTATCGACAGGTGATGCGCTAATTGGAAGAAGGAAGTAAATCCCTCCATCAGAAAGTCGATATATATCGGCAATAATGTCTGTGGTAAATTGCTGGTCAAATTATTATATTATGTCAACACACAACGTGAATTGAATCGAGTCCTATATCAATTCGCTAAATGCGTTCGTATCGAACTAAGAGGTTAAAGAGGGCACAGACAATATCGAGATCATGCCCTACTGACAATTAAACAACATATATAGTTATGTGCTGTTAAATACATATAGGAATATAATATGTATACGAGACTGATTTGCTCATGCGAGGGTGAAAGAAATTATGACATTATAAATAGATAAAGTATAGTTTTTGCTTCAACGCTTACATCGTTATTTTAACCTTACTTGAACATTTAACCACTTAAAGTCGTTCCGCGTTGCGGTAAAATAATATATCGTCTTGTTTAAATTAAAAAAACATCTATTTCCTAATATATTTGTTTATTTATTTTAAATTTATCGCACAAAATACAAAAGTAAAAGTACCTACAAATGGCGGACTTAATGCCATTAGGCATTCTCTACCAGTCAACCATAAGGCCAAACAGAAACTAGCAGTTGGTGCAGGATCATAAAAAGCCGTGTCTAAAAACATAAAACGAGACAAAAGTCAATAAGTTTGATATATACAATGTTAACAATATACACACACACATACAATACACATGCATAAATACAAAAAATATATATAGTTATGTGTTATGTTACCCCTGTAAAACATCATATAGACAATCGAAAATCTTTGGCGAGATGTTTGCGCACCATGCGCTAGAAGAAGGAGAATGTTGAGGGTGATCGCTCAACACTGCCTCTTCGGTAGCTCACGAGTGAGCACAGTGGACTGTATTGTCGGTTCTCGGAATTCGTGGTTCCGGTTCGGTCGCCGTGGCTAACCCAGTCGTAGGCACGGCGGTTCAGACGCGGCACGTAGATACCACGTAGATTGCTACGTCACACGTAGCAATGCCGTACGTTCGTTGGCTCGTAGTGCGGTTCGGTTCTGCGGCTCCGGATCCGATGCGTAGCTGCACGACGTGAATGTCACGTAGATATCACGTAGGGCACGTAGACCGAAGTTTGGAGATCAACCAAACGAATGGGACCTCGGACAAACTTGGTTACGGCAGCAGGTCGATGCAGGTTCGAATTCGAGATATAAAGACACTAGTTGACTTGTTGGTTCTTTAATTTTCTTCGGCAGTATGGTGATTAACAAAAAACAATAATTCCTTATATGCTTTTCCCTTACAATCTAATAAGACTCAGGATCTGTGAGCGTAATAATGGCTCGCAGGCCAATAGGCGGCGTCGAACCGTACATTCTACGGCCGGCACGCCCCTTTCGTCAATTGCATTATTTTCTAAGCGTCGTTGTATGAGAAAGTGAACTAGCTACGTGATTGGACGTTCATTTTCCCATTTTTCAGCCCTAACGGCTTTTCTGGTCTACGGGATGGGCGGTTCGGGAAGGATCGTATCTACGTTTACGGTTCGATTTCTACGTGAGATGTCTCATTCTGTAGCTTTCATTGCATCGCATTAAATAGCCTTACGTTTTATAAGATAAGAGTTACGGTTCATTAATTATTAAGTCGGATCGATCGATGAAGTTAAATTTACGGTGTGCTAGCAAGTCGCGGAAGGCTATAAAAGGTAAGTACAATGAGTCCAGATGCATCTACAAGTGTATTCCAAATGATTAGGTCATAATAAAGTTAATTCGAATTGTTAAAACGAAATTCCGATACGATTTCGTACTGAAAATGGGCTCTAATTGGACGGTTCATAATTCACGTTAATTTTACGTTAACGTGAATTGCGGCTGACCTAATTACTTTAGAAACATTATAAAAACGGATAATGAATATCTTATGTAATATTCATCGCTATCGAATCGTGATTTTCGGATCGGGATCGGTTTGGGATTAGACCAGTTACATATATATGTCTCTTTTATGGACTTTTATATACATTATGTACATAATAACTCGACTTATAGCGTCTTTTATGCGCACTAAATAACTTAAATAAATTAACGTTATACAAGTTAAATTTCGCTTACAAACTAACAGTTTTCGGCTTGTGTCCGTAACAATTCTCCCCCCGATCGCGAAGTCGATCCCTCGGTGATGGGCAGGACCACAAGCCGGCTCGTAGCTCGCCTGAAGACTCCTCCTCTTGTCCTGACGTCCACGTTCCGTACTGCGCCGTCAGGGCCGGGGTAGGTCGCCTCCACGATGCCGCGCGGCCACACGTTGCGGGGCGCGCTGTTGTCCGTGATGAGCACGTAGTCGCCTACGGCGACCGTAGGCTCCCGTGACATTGATGATTGTCGTGGGGCTAAGGTCGGCAGGTATTCCCGGATCCATCGGCTCCACCAGTGGTCGGCGAGAGCTTGACTTGTCTTCCAGGATTTGCGATCTGCCTCGTCGCAGGGGCCGGTTAGTGGGACCCCCGCCGGGCCGCCCAATAAAAAGTGATTGGGCGTTATCGCTTCGCTCTCGTTCGGATCAACGCTCACGTGTGTTAGGGGACGTGAGTTGACCGAATATTCAACTTCGGCTAGAAGTGTAATCAGGATCTCTTCCTTCGGGCTTCGTGTGTTTAGTGTAGCGGCGAGTGCAGTCTTCTTCGTATGAGGCGCTCCCAGGCGCCGCCCATGTTCGGTGCGCCGGGTGCGATGAAACGCCAACTCATTCGGTGTTGCACGCCGTGTTCTTGTAGCGCCGGTATCCAGTCGTGGTAGGCGGCGCGTAGCTCAGCATCCGCGCCCCTCAGGTTCGTGCCGTTATCACTCCACATAACGACGGGCCATCCTCTGCGGGCGGCAAGACGGCGTAGCGACATGACGGCGCTGCTCGTAGACAGGGAGTACACGAGCTCCATGTGTACAGCTCGGGTTGTGAGGCACGTGTATAGCGCTACCCAGCGCTTCTCGTGCCGGCGGCCCACAGTGACTGTGAGCGGGCCGAACAGGTCCACCGCACAGTAAGTGAAGGGCCGTGCGTGCGGCTGCAGGCGATCAGAGGGCAGATCGCCCAAGGGCGGCACGCGTGGGCGCGTGCGGCGGAGCACGCGTGGGCGCGTGCGGCGGAGCACGCAATGCATGCACGCTCGGGCCACACTGCGAACGGTCGGTCGCAGGTGCAGGATCCACAGTTGCTGCCTTAAATCATTCACAACTGTTTCGTTAGAACAATGATGCGCTCGCTTATGAGCGCGCAAAATAAAAAGTTTCGTAAACGGGTTTCGCCCGTCCAATATGACGGGTTGCTTGTTTGTAGTTATGGGCGCGGCGTCGATACGCCCGCGCATGTGTATGAGGCCGTCGTTTTGCAGCTGCGGGTCTAGCTTGTACAGCCGGCTGCTACGGGCAATGGCCTCCCCCCGTGAGAGAGCTCGGAGTTCCTCGGGAAAATCACGCCGCTGGGCCCACTGCATCCACAGGTTTTCAGCTATAAGATAGTGACGTGTTTCTAACGGTACCTGTGTTTTTCTTTTCAGTCGCTCTATGAAAAGGAGTGCTCGGGCCGTCGCGCCGATCAAGCGATCGTAGTTGCTGAAACGCTCGATTTTCGGCAGCGGCGGATCTACGTGATTCGTCACGTAACACCGTTCTGTCGGTACCTGCTCGGTTATCTCGATCGGCAGCTCTGCTTGCGGTGCTCGAGTTTCTTGCGGCCATTCGGGTTCGGGTTGTCGCAGGAAATCAGGACCCACGTACCATCTATCGGTGCTCCTTACCACGCGATAGGGGTCCGGTCGAGTACCGTCGTCGGACGGATTCAATTTTGTCGGGACCCAGCGCCATTGTTCGGGTTCGGTGAGCTCCGCTATCTCGCCTAAGCGGTGGCTCACAAACGCGCTGTATCGGCGCGCGTTCTCGCGTACCCAGTGCAGTACGGTTCGGCTGTCGGTCCAGTAGACGATCTGCACGGTATTCACGCGATGCTCGTTCTGCAATGTCTGCGCTAATCGGGCTCCTATTAAAGCGGCTTGAAGTTCGGCTCGCGGTATGGACAAGCGACGAACGGGAGTTACCTTAGATTTCGCTGCGGCTAAGTGTACTCGCGGCTCGTTTTCGCCCGTCTCCCCTTCCGTCCTCCAGTACGCGGTGGCGGCGAACGCTTGCTCTGACGCGTCCACAAACACGTGCAGTTGATGCCGCACGCCTGTATTTAGCTGGATACAGCGTCGCGGTAACCGCAGCTCGGCTACGTGTTTGATATGCTCCAACCACGTAACGAAAGCGTTGTTTAACTCGCCTGGCAGCGGCGAGTCCCAGCTCGTTCTTAGGGCCCACACGTTCTGTAGCAGGACCTTTCCCGTCACGGTGTACTGCGCTAAGTACCCAAGCGGGTCGAACAGGCTCATCAAAGCGCTGAGGGCTTCGCGCTTCGTGGGGCCTCGTTGTAGCTCTCGTACCTCGGGCGGCACGCGAATCAGCGATGTGTTGAAGCTCAACTCGTCGGTCCGAGCGTTCCAATACAATCCCAATACCTTTTGCTCTTTGTTGCCTAAGCTTGTGAGATCGTCGGCGGCTCGTTGCTCGGGCGGGATCTGCTCCATCAACCTCGTCGAATTCGAGGCCCAGCTTCGCAGGACGAAACCTCCCATAGCGTGTGAGGCTGCTACTTGCCTAGCGGCGTCGATCGCCTGCTGCTCCGTCTCGTATCCCGCCAAGAAATCATCCATATAATGATTCGTCTGAATATCGTAAACGGCGTCCGGATACAGCTCGGCGTTGTCCTGGGCGTTCCTGTTTCGCACGCTATGTGCTAAGTATGGAGAAGATGTATTCCCGAATATCATTGATTTCATACGATATACTTGCGGCGGTCGCTCCCGGTTCATTCCCCTCCACAGGAATAGCTGCGCCATTTGATCGTCAGGTCTCATCTGGATCCGCAGAAACATCTCCTGTATGTCGGCGCTAACTGCAAACTCACCTTCGCGGAATCTACACAGGATACCCGGGAGTGACTGCAGTAAATCCGGGCCCTCTAGCAGCTTGTCGTTCAGACTGACGTTCTGCGAGGTCGCCCTGGAATCGAATACCAGCCTGATTTTGTTGCCCTTGTTTACGTTGCGTACAGCAAAATGCGGCAAAAACCAGGTTTTATGACCGTCGTAATCGCCTATGTGTCGCACGGCGTATTCCTTGGTCAGCAAGTTATCTATTTGCGCGGTGTACTCCGCTGCAAATGTCGGATCTCTATCCATGCGTCGTTCGATGCTGCGCAACCTTTTATACGCCATAGTATAACTGGGCGGCAAGCAGGGTTCGTCGTCGCGCCACAGTTGTCCAACCTCGTAACGCGGGCCGTCGATGCGTTTAACTGTCGCGTTAAATATGTCGATAGCGCGTTGATCCTGCGGGCTCCTTTTGTCGATTAATTTCACGCCTAGCGCTTCGACGTCGAAGTACCTTTTCAACGCCGTGTTTATTTCTCGGTCTTCGTCTGAGAAAGCGTGCATGACCACCTCTCGATCGCTCTGGTTTCGTAAGTAGCGTGGGGCCATACCGTAAATTGTCCATCCGATTTTCGAACGGATCGCCACTGGGTCGCACTGCCTTCCCGTTCTCGTTTCTAGCGGGATCGTCAGGTGCCAGTGGTCCGCGCCCAATAGTATTTTAGGCGCGGCATGTTCGTAGCAGGCTTCGTTCAAGTCGGCTAAGTGTTCGAAGTTGAGTACCGCCCTACGCGGCATGTACTGCTCACGTAGTCCAAGTTGCGGTACAGTGCGCAGCGTAAGCGAGTGTGACGGGCCTCCGCTCGTAGCCCGGACGCTTACCTCTACGCGTTGACTCGGTTGCGTTAGGCATATCGAGCCTACGCCTTGTATGACGAGAGGCTTTTCGGGTCCCGTTGCTCCTAGTTGATCCGCCAGTCCCTGATCGATGAGAGATATCGTGCTCCCCTCATCAATCATGCAGAATGTTTCGATATTTCCGTTCGGTCCGCTTACAACGATAGGCATTATCTTAAGCATTACCTTCGTGTTTGCGTCTACGGTATTGGCGGTTAGCTCCGCCGTAGTGTGCGCGTGCTCGTTCTGCACGGGCGTCTTGTCTCTACGCGCGGGGCCGGGCGCCGCCTGCGCTGTGCTACGCGTCGGGCGGGATGGGCGGTCGAGTGCTACGTCGGGTGCTACGTTGGGCGGCGCCCTACTCGTGGGCGGCGTCAAATCGTGTAGCAGTTTGTGGTGCGAGTGTGGGCAGTTGGGCACGCCGCAACCTTTCGCCGTGCAGTTCTCGCGGCGGTGTCTTTTGTCGAGACACTTGTAGCAGATGCGTGCGTCTCGAGCCCACTCCCATCTCGCTCCTATCGTCATACCTAATAATTTGCGGCAGTCCGTGGTTCGGTGTGTGTTGCCGCAACACAGACAGGCGTCCACTCGTTCCGTGGCGTATGTCTGGGCTCTTACGGTTGCGGGGCATCGTATCGCGGCTCCGCTGTTCACGGGGTTCGGGCGTCGGGACGGCAGCGGCTGGTGATTCACGTTCGTAGCGGCTGGGCGTCGCGACGCTGGGGCTCGTGCGTGCGAGAATTGTAATTCGGCGTCGGATTCATCGAGTAGGAATTCCGCTAACATTACGATCTCGCACTCACCTGTTCGCATGTGTTCACGTGCGTGTGTGCACCATCTCGATCTCAGGTGCGGGCTCAGGCGGTCGGTAATCTCTCGGATCAGTAGTGGGTTACCTGCGTAGTGTGACTTGTCTAAGTCCATGAGCTTCGCGACGACGTTCATAACTTTTATGGAGAAAGTGTTGAGGTCAGTCGCGCTCGGTCCTAGGGCGGGCAGTCGTTTCAGGTCCTCCAGCGCCCTGTCGACGAGAATGTCGGTCCTACCGAAATTCTTTTTTAATATTCAGACGATTAAGTCCGGACTCGATCCCGACGCCAGCATGTGTTGGACGCATTCTCGCGCCTCACCTTTCAGCGCCACGCGGAGTCGAGCCATGTTCTCGAAATTCGAGAACTTATACCGCTGCGTGCTCTCGGTGTACGAGTGGTAGAACGTCAACCACTCGTTCGGCAGTCCGGTATAGATCGGGAGTTCGTATACCTGTTTCGGTGGTGGACGAGTTATACTCTCGATGCGATCGGCGAGTCGGTCGATGTCTTCGTTGCGACTCGCGGTTCGGCTTCGGCTCGGACGTAAGAGTTCGCCTCGTTCAGGCGTGACCGTGCGCTGCCTCATCGGCGTCGGTTTAGCAGGCACGATGTTTGCTCCGTCACTCACCTCGGTTCGTTGAAACCACGCATCGATACGCTGCGTGGCTTCTTGGTCGGTCGGCGTCAGTCGTCCTGCCTGTGAGCCGCCAGCCTGGGACCCCTCTGCCTCGATCTGTTGCAGCTCGGTCTCGAGTCGCTTCTTCACGAGGTCCTCTTCGACGCGGAGTTGTTGGCGGCGCAGCTCTGCGATGCGTTCGGCTGCGGCGAGTTCGGCTTGCTTCCTGCGGGCCTCGGTGGTGCTGCTCGTGGCGGACGTGACCGTAGGCGCGCGGGTGTTGCCGATGTCGAAGCGTACTTGGTCGAAAGCACGTTCGCGTTCGGCTCGTTCTCGGGAACGATCGGCGGTGCGGGTCGCGGTGTGAGTCGCAGGCGCGCGGGCCGCGGATGATTTGATCTGCGCATGCGCGGCGAGGGGCGCTTGCGACGCGCGGTGGCGGACAGCGCGAGAGCCTCGGGGCCCTTGCGGTCGCGGTCGTAGCCGGGCGCTCGTAGTGCGGGGTGCGCCGGCAGGTGAGTCGTCGGCGTCGAAAAGCCGGCTGCGGGGTCGTCGCGTTGCTCCCGTAGACTGGCTCGACGCAGGTGCTCGTCCAGCTTCTGCCGCCATTGGGTTGTGTCCGTGGGCGGCGATTCCGGGTTCGATCTGCGGCTCGGTTCGTCCAGGGCGGCATGTTGTGGCTCCCTGGTGTCCGACCGTCGTCGACGCGCTTCGTGCATCTCCGCAGACGTGGATTCCCCTCGGTTCGGTTCGCTGGGGGCTCGGCCGTCTCGTGATGCCTGGCGTCTCGTATAGACCATCGTTGTCGGTTGGTTCGGCGGTTCTTCCAATCCGGTTCTCGATGGCCAATGGTCCGGTTCTGTGGTTCAGTTATCCGGCGCTCGAATGACCACAATGTTGAGGGTGATCGCTCAACACTGCCTCTTCGGTAGCTCACGAGTGAGCACAGTGGACTGTATTGTCGGTTCTCGGAATTCGTGGTTCCGGTTCGGTCGCCGTGGCTAACCCAGTCGTAGGCACGGCGGTACAGACGCGGCACGTAGATACCACGTAGATTGCTACGTCACACGTAGCAATGCCGTACGTTCGTTGGCTCGTAGTGCGGTTCGGTTCTGCGGCTCCGGATCCGATGCGTAGCTGCACGACGTGAATGTCACGTAGATATCACGTAGGGCACGTAGACCGAAGTTTGGAGATCAACCAAACGAATGGGACCTCGGACAAACTTGGTTACGGCAGCAGGTCGATGCAGGTCGAGATATAAAGACACTAGTTGACTTGTTGGTTCTTTAATTTTCTTCGGCAGTATGGTGATTAACAAAAAACAATAATTCCTTATATGCTTTTCCCTTACAATCTAATAAGACTCAGGATCTGTGAGCGTAATAATGGCTCGCAGGCCAATAGGCGGCGTCGAACCGTACATTCTACGGCCGGCACGCCCCTTTCGTCAAGTGCGTTCTTTTCTAAGCGTCGTTGTATGAGAAAGTGAACTAGCTACGTGATTGGACGTTCATTTTCCCATTTTTCAGCCCTAACGGCTTTTCTGGTCTACGGGATAGGCGGTTCGGGAAGGATCGTATCTACGTTTACGGTTCGATTTCTACGTGAGATGTCTCATCCTGTAGCTTTCATTGCATCGCATTAAATAGCCTTACGTTTTATAAGATAAGAGTTACGGTTCATTAATTATTAAGTCGGATCGATCGATGAAGTTAAATTTACGGTGTGCTAGCAAGTCGCGGAAGGCTATAAAAGGTAAGTACAATGAGTCCAGATGCATCTACAAGTGTATTCCAAGTGATTAGGTCATAATAAAGTTAATTCGAATTGTTAAAACGAAATTCCGATACGATTTCGTACTGAAAATGGGCTCTAATTGGACGGTTCATAATTCACGTTAATTTTACGTTAACGTGAATTGCGGCTGACCTAATTACTTTAGAAACATTATAAAAACGGATTCCTGATGGGATTTTCCGTAGCTATCGCCTGACACTATTGTGTAAGCGATAGCAGGTGATGTGATATTATCATAACATTGCCACGTGGTTCGGCACCACGTGAATATCTTATGTAATATTCATCGCTATCGAATCGTGATTTTCGGATCGGGATCGGTTTGGGATTAGACCAGTTACATATATATGTCTCTTTTATGGACTTTTTTATACATTATGTACATAATAACTCGACTTATAGCGTCTTTTATGCGCACTAAATAAATTAAATAAATTAACGTTATACAAGTTAAATTTCGCTTACAAACTAACAGTTTTCGGCTTGTGTCCGTAACAGAGAATTTGCTCTGAGCTTTCCTAATGAAGAGAGGTAGATCGTTCCATAAACGAATTGCTTGAATCGCGAAGGAATATAATATTATAACGTGAATTTTTGTTTTCATTTGATATTGAATTTGTCTTCGACCGTTGTTATGTATCCCTCTTCTCTATCAATGTACGCACTTAAAGCAACAGCTGCGCGCGTGTAACCTCTGATATGTCCCCTCCCGAAGAACTTTGCGATGAACCATTTTAAAATAGCCACTGCACTGCGGTTTAGGTTTGCTAAACCTCTAAAAGACTAGGTACTGATCGAAATTTTAACTTATCCTTTATTGGAATTAACACAGCATACATTTTGCTGTACAGGCCTACCTGAAAATAAAATAACACCAAAACCTTCATGTAATTACAAAGTTCAGTTCGTTAGCTCTCAAATTACGATTTGGGTTTCAGTGAAAACTGAATCGCGTAAGAGCGAGTGAGACAGGTGTAAAACGCGAATCACATACTGACAGCTTCACTGTACACAAAGTATTTCACGCAAAGGGCCAGCTGATTATTTTATTAAAAACAAAAAAAAAGTATTTGCATGAAATATTCAACTTATTTTATTACACTAGCTTTTCGACGTATTCCTTAATTCTATTTTACTGCGAACGTCGCGTGTCTCATTCACTATTATTATCCTATTACGTTATTATCATACATTATCCATATCTTCAGTTCGCAGGATATCATGATTAGTTTAATACAAAAAATGCCCCGCATTACGTTGCAAATTGTGCTTTGTTCATCAAAAACAAAGTTAAATTTTGATATCAGTGAAAAGGGTCATGAATCCTTCTCATATCTGCTGATTAAAACGTAGCGACAGACGAAGTGCCAAATGAATTTTATTGCTGTATCAGTTTAGTTCGGTATCACTCGATTATCACCCTATGAGTGTACAAGCTAGTAGTTTTGATAAATAAACAGATCTATCGTAAAATCTATAGTATTAAATTCAGTTTAAACTCCGTTATGGAAGGCACCAGGTTGCTATCGAGCCTCCGAGACATTTCAGGTAAAAGCTATGTACACTGAAAAAAATAAGTAGCTCAACTAGTTGAGTGCTTAAGTAGTAGCCAAAATTATGCAAATTTAACATAACTTATTTTGTCATAGTAGCCCTCAGTTTGTCAGCCCTCCGATTATTAGAAGCTGGGCTACTGTAATTTTTTTGTATGTATTTTGTATAGAAGAAGATATAAATATATATTTATTATGCAAACCAATTATAATAACCATTTTACATTTAAATAAATGAATTACATTTTATAAATGTTTAACTTAAACTCTATAATAAAGTTAATGACGCGGTTGGCGTATAATATACATTACTTTACTTCTGTGTGGGCAGAAAATTTCATTGTTCCGAAGATGTTGATTATCCAGGTGCAGTGACGTCTATAGTAATAAATATATAATAGGTATATGTATATATTTTAATAAATATCAGACAACCTCATTCAAATCGATCTAGTCCCAAAATTAAGCTCAAGAAGGCTTGTGTTATGGGTACCAGACATATAGATAAATATATACTTAAATACATAGAACAACCATGACCCAAGCACAAATATTCGAGTTCATCACACAAATATTTGCCCTGGCCCGGATTGGAACCCGGGACATAGGCAAGCGCTTACAAACTGAGCCAACCGCGTCGTCATAGTAGTTTAGTACTTGATGTTTTCTAGATCGGTTAGGGGGCTTAATTCATTTGTGACAGTGACATTGTTACAGCGCAACCGACACGATTAAACCATTCAATGGAAGACAGTAACTCTATACCACGTACAAGTTTCCATACTGCTTTAGCGTATAAATAAATAAAATAAAAAATAAAACGGTCGAAACTGCGCCCACACAGGCGCAGGCGTTTACGAGGCCCCGAAGCCACCCGAAGCGCACTTCGCAGTGCTGTTAGTCGCGATCGCGAGTGCAGCTTCGAGACGAGCGGTCACTGTTTGCTGTTTGTGTTTATTGCGTGCGCTGTCCGCGATTTTTTTATATGGCACGAAACGCGTGTAATGCGTTGTATACAACTTCTTCTTCAAATCTTTTATAGGGTTCCGTACCCAAAGGGTAAAAACGGGACCCTATTACTGAGACTTCGCTGTCCGTCTGTCCGTCCGTCCGTCTGTCACCAGGCTGTATCTCAAGAACGTTGATAGCTAGACAGTTGAAATTTTTACAGATGATGTATTTCTATTGCCGCTATAACAACAAATACTAAAAATAAAATAAAATAAATATTTAAGGGGGGCTCCCATACAACAAACTTACTGATAATGGTACGGAATACGGAACCCTTCGTGCGCGAGTCCCACTCGCACTAGGCCGGTATATTTATTCCTTTGGGTACGTAACCCTAAAAAATCAAACAGGTGCAACAAGATGTTTCGCAAAATATTCAGGCATTTGAAGTGCCGGCCCGGCCAGAAAACACATAAGTATGAGATCAAGGAGTGGCAATTAGGTACACGGCCTAAAGATAATTAAGTCTGCAATTCCGCATTTGTCTTACAAACTATACTGTTAGACAATATTTGTATTCACAGATAACGTAAAGTGGACCAAATATTAAAGTATACCTACTTAAGAGATAACGTTAAACTGAAAAATATGTAGTTACAATATAGTTACTCTCACGGACATTTTGTAATCAACAATGACCTTGTCCATATTATTTTTTTCCTTTCTGTAGGTCGTGTCCGTTTTTAAATATTTTGGTAATGTTTCCCGTTGTCCGTCTCCATCCTATCCTGTGTTTGTCCTATTTATAGCGGTCGAACCTAGTTCGTCCAGGATCGACTTGAAAAACTAGACAGCTTGTCTTCCACTTTTCCAATAATGTGCATCCTTCCACAGGACGCTCTGGAACCAGGCCCGGTTCGAGGGCCTTAGCCCCTAGGCACTTGGCATTTGATGCCCCCTCCCCTATTTCAAAACGCTTTTCAGCAAATTAAATAGTAGGTAGTAATATTGTAAGTGATAATAATAAGGAGGGCGTAAGTAGGTATGGTATAAGTCCTACTTCTGGGACTGGGGCCCCTAGACTAGCTGGCTGCCTTGTGGGCCTAGGGGTAAATACGGCACAGTCTGGAACTGCACCGACTGGAACTGGATTGGATTCCGGTTCTCTGCAATCGATAAATCTCGAACTGACGCCATTCTATCATTTGACCAAAATTGATCACAGTCATAGTGCTGCATTTTCCATGATACTTACAGTCTGGTGTCAGTGAGACTGGACACCAACGAAGTATTCGATCTTAAAAAACCTATATTTATATTTATTTTGTGACTAGCGCTAGTTTTGTTACATATTATTTAATAGTAGACTATTAAATTAAAATTAAACCTTAAGTATATTATAAAACTAAAATCTAGAACAAAATAAATACAGCTAAAATAACTCTAACAAACTGTGTCCCGCGGCATGGTCCCGAAGGCGCTGGCAGCATTTCCTCGCTCAATCGCAAAGCTGGTGCGTTGTGCGAGGAAGCTGCCTGCTCTTCGGTCACCTGCAGTGGGCTAACATATATAAAGTTATAAACCTTTATTAGGATAGCAGGTGAACGAAATTTCGAAATGGAAATAAGGCTGGAGAATTAAGACCTGCCTTTACAATCAGTAATAGAATCACCAGTTGAATCAATACTTGTTGTATTGTTGTTTTCAGTCCGCGACCATGTGCGGAGATACTTCAACCCTTCGGGCTTCGACTCGAAGGGCTTCCGAAACACGGTCTCGCTGGGGCTGATGGCGGTTCTGCTGGGCGAGCTGGTGGTCTACATCCTGCTGAAGGAGAGCGCTGACCTGGGAGAGCTGCCTTACTACATCCCGGGTAAGCTCCTTCTAGAAATTGTTCCCTTCATTTATGATGTTTGAAAAGATGTCATTTTTCCAAATTATGTAAATAACCAACAATGGCATCGAATAATCCACTTAAATTAGCATTAAGTACCTACCACACAAAGCTACGAGTATTTTCAAACATTATTTCATTATCTTGCATTGGTTACCATTTATCTATCTGCTGGAATACCTATTTTTATTTGCATTACATTAATTAAAGATACAAATTTGAATTCTAAAAATCATTACACTATACATATGTATAGTAACTGATATGTAGATAATGTAGATACGAGTAAAATGCATGTTATTTCAAAGTATTTAATTTCGTAAATTGGTAACGATGAAAAAATACAGTCATCACTATAATAGTTGCAAAGTACGCAGTATCTACAATTTTTACGAATCTTTATGAAAATATTTGCTATCGTGTAATGTACCTAACCTATTTGTGCTCCAAACTGGTTTTACCTTAATTGCATGGTATCTCGGTTAACATTTTTGTTACTAACGTAATGAATCTCTAACAAGCGACATCATAAAAACCGACACACCTATCAAAAAACTGATGGTCTTCAAACTATTCTCTAAGGTTTTGAGCTACAGATAGGCACTTTAAGTTTGCCTGGATTCTAGACCTAGTTTGTATTCATATTTTTGTGGAGGGTCCGAAATGAAATGGTCGTTGGAGATGGATAGAAATGTGGAACTTTTAGCGCTGTTTAAATACTCAAAAGATTCACTGACTTTTGACTTTTTTCTGACTCCGTTCTGGCCACGCAGTCAGGAAGAGACAGCAAGGATTACTTAATGAGCTTACAAACCTCTTATTCTATTTTAGATATAAATAGAAGGACTCGCTAAAAACCGGAGTTAGGTATGTAATGTAGCAGAAATTTATAACAAAACGGTTTAAATTAATTCATTTTCGAACTGCTAAATATATTTTGAATTTTCAATTTCATTGATCGTGAGAGATATGATATTTTATTTTTTACGTTGAAAATATGCTTGATGAAATTGATGAAATTTAATGTTTGTGTCTACTGTCTTAAAAACATTTTCACGAGTAATAAAAAAAAATTGGGCAAGTGCGAGCCTGACTCGCGCATGAACGGTTCCGTACCTATACATATATATATAATCTATAACAAGTTTGTTGTATGGGAGCCCCCCTTAAATATTTATTTTACTTTATATTTAGTATTCGTTGTTATAGTGGCAATAGAAATACATCATCTGTGAAAATTTCAACTGTCTAGCTATCACCGTTGTTGAGATACAGCCTGGTGACAGACGGACGAACGGACGGACGGACGGACGGACAGCGAAGTCTCAGTAATAGGGTCCCGTTTTTACCCTTTGGGTACGGAACCCTAAAAAACTCGGGATATATGGTGTTTGGCACAGCCTCATAATCCCTTACGCCTTCCAGATGCCCTGATAATCGGCATATCATCGCTGGAGTTCCTGCTGGGCCCGCTCATCGGCTGGATGGGCTCCAAGAAGCGGCGGACGGTCCTGGTGATGTGGATGGCTTTGGCCCTGGCAGCCACGGTCTCTATATTCGGCCTGCCAAGCCCAGAAACCACACGAGATCCTGGTGAGGCTCAAATATTTAGCTTATTGAGACCACTTATTAGTAAACAATAGCTGGAGTGCCTGCTGGGCCCGCTGATGGTCTCCGAGAAGCGGCGAAGGGTGGTGATGTGGGTGTCGCTGGCCATGGTAACATTAAGCGTTGTATTAAGCAGATTACATTCACGTGTTTTTTTTTTGTCAGGAACGGCCCGACGTATTTTGAACTCGTCTCGTCTCCGTCACAAAGTTGCTGCACCGGGCTACGGGCAGCAGTCCCTGATGAACAGCTCCATACGAGTTCAAAACATGTCGAGCCGTTCCTGACAATTTCACGTGTCATAATATTCTTATTGTTATCGTTAAATTCTTTATTAACTTCCAACTAACCCTTTTTAACTGGTCATTAGTCTAAGAGTCATTTAGAGAGATTCCAATTAATCACACGTCTTCACTAAATTAGTTTTAAGGGACACAGTTCTAATAAGAAAGCATAACAAACGTACATAAATTGTGATAAACCGTCATATTTTCTTATAATTTCTATTTTATTACCACGTATAGGTATACGCCTAAATGTTTAAGATAGGTAACACAAATTAGGTTAAGTTCATATTACAATAATAGTTAAGTATCATTTCTGAAAAAAAATATTGACTGTTGAGTTTCTTTCGGCGTTCCTTCTCAACAAATAAAAAATAGCCTTTTGTGAAATGCCGGTAGACGCAGACATGTACCTAAAAGTGCCCTTGAGGCCTTCTTGCAGGTTAAAGTTCATTATTTTATCATTTATATATCATTCATATATATATATATATATTTTATCATATAGTCGCGTCCGATGCGCGCAGCGAAGTAGACGCATCGATGACTAATTAATTATTTAATTGTGAAATTAGCGCGGCTCGACCGCTGCCTGTAGTTAAACAATGGGCGACCCTAAAAGTGGGCCCATTGTCAACGGGATCCTCGCCTTTCTGCAACAGAAGCTGCTGCGGGAAGGTCAGATGGATGCGGTGACTGCAGTTCAGCTTTGTTCGTCGCGTTTTAGTGTCGACGAAATCTGCGCTGCGAAGAAGGTGCTGTTCCAGTCTCTCGGGATTGTCGGCACATTTGTACCTCATCGCAGAGAAGATAAAGCCGGAAAGAAGACCCTCGATGACATCATTGAAGTCCTGAGGGAGAACGAACGCGACATGCCTGAGTTCGTGGCGACGGAGGGCTCCAGATTGCCATCCAATACGCCAGACCATGTCGACGTGAGCTGTCTGCTGAAAGAAAGTGTGGCTCTTAAAGCAGGCATGGCAGAAATTGTAAAGAAATTTGACAAATCACAGGCCGTTATTGACGTATTGCGCAAAGAAATCATCCGTTTGCGCGACGGTGCCCCACAAACGCGGTCACTGACGGCGTCAAATTTCAAGAATAATGACCGGGCGTCAAATGCCAACTCGGTCAATTCGCGTGTAGCTGACACTGCGCAAAGCGATGTCACCGTGCATGCCGATCCGCGGCCCCCCTGCCTCCTCCTCGCGGGGCCTCCCGTCAACGCTTCATCGAAACCACGTCGTCGTTTTGCTGACGTCGTTTCTGCTGGTGAGCCTGTTCCAGCCCGCCGGAAAGCCGCGCCCTCAAAAGCGCGTGAAGTTCGGGATCCTCCAAAAGAGGAAACCCCTCGCACCAGTGTGGACAAGGAGGGTTTCACAACGGTGTCAAGAAAGCGTAAGACACGCAAGAGTCAGTGTGGTACTGCAGAACCAGTTGGTTGTGGTCTGCGGGTCTCCACACCGAGCAAGTCGCTATACGTGTCGCGCCTGCATCACACTGCCACCGCTGAAGAAGTGACGCAGTATGTTCGCCAGAAAACCGGCTACTCGCTGAGGGACCTGAGGGTGTTCCAGTTGCATTCGCGCCACTACGTGCACTTCAGCTCGTTTGTGGTGCGCGTGCCGCGGCCGCTCCAGGACACCATCGCGTGTGCTGATTTCTGGCCGAAAGGTGTCGTGTTTCGTCGGTTCCGGGGCAACCTACCAACATTGGCGTAACTAAGATTATTTTCCAGACGGGGCCTGGGGGGGGCCTGCCCGGGGCCTGACCATGGCTTTTGAGATGAAGCCATGAATTTCTATGGGTAACCCAAAATCCTGGGGTGGGCACTAGACCATACTGGGGTGGGCACGGCCCACCCGGCCACCCCCCTATATACGCCAATGCCTACCAAATCCAACACCCGAGATGTCGGAACAACGGGGCCACGCCGTTTCGCCGTTAAAATAAACATTGTTCGGTTCATGACGCATTGGTGTAAACTGTAATGTTATGAAACCTGTTTTCAATAAATAAATAAATAAATAAATAAATAAACTTAATTAGTACTTATGTTAATTAAAAATATATAATTATCAATGGTAAATACAAACCAAACCCTCTTCCCTGTGTTTTCAGGTGTTTGCACGTCGGTGAGACCTCTGAGCTTCGCCGTCGGGATCTCGTGGAGGGCGGCGGTGCGGTTGACATTGCTGCTCTTCTTCGCTCTCATCTGCGCTTTAACAAGACTGGCCATTCTGGCGCATAGTCTTGCTTACTTGAACGAGTTCAACCCTTCGGAGAACCTGCATATGCATGTTGGTAAGGATAGCGAATTGGCAGAAGTTAGAAGAGACACTATTTCAACTGGGAGAAATTTTAATTACCCGTTTGATTTTATTGTCCTGCATACAATCGTGCAGTCATAATTATATCGTGAGACCTACTTTCTGTACTCACAATGTTGCAATAAATATATGATTTATGTGCGTATTCCGTGGGGTTTAATACTATTTGACCTTAGGTATTTTTCTTCTGGATGAAACAGAAAACTCACTCTAATATAAATGTTATTTATGCTTATGCTTAATAAAAAAAAATACTTCTCTTTATTCAGGTATTTTTCTCCTGAAGAATATCCTGATCTTGCTGATAGGCAACATCATGTTGAAAAGCATGACGCTGAGCATGCCGTGGCTGCAGGTGCTGGCGATCTCCATCAAGCTCCTCATCATCCTGCTGCGGTTGCACAGGTACCCGGTGGCGGCGCCGACGGACAAACAACGCGAACGAGAGACAAGTTAGTATGTTTTCACACTAATATTGTAAACGCGAAAGTTGGTGAGTGTGTTTGTTACTTCTTCACGCTTAAACGGCTGGACCAATTTTGATGAAATTTGGTATGGAGGTAGCTGACGCTCCGGATTTACACATAGGTTATTTTTTATCCCGATAAAATTTAGTGTTCCTCTGGGATGAACGGGTAACAAGCGGGGCGCAGCTTGTAGGAAATAAGGGGAACCGTAATATTCTGTTAGTGTGAACTGTAGTAATGTATAATCATACAGGCGGAAATAAACATACAAGTAAATGCTGATGAAAGGAATCGATGATACGACGAGTATGCACGTTAGGAATTTCTTTATTATTTAGCATGTGTATGACAGGAGAGTCAGGCATGGCATGGTATGAGTTCTTTGGAATATTTATTGTTGATTTGTTACCATTTTATATTCCACCCGACTAGCACAACTACCCTTGCGACTCTCGTCGGGCGACGTAGCATCGACCGTCCCTCACTCACAGTACAGCGAAGAAAGAGATAGGTAATGTACGCGTGGGAAAGAGTCGTGTCATAGTTGTGCTGGAGGTGCAGCTCGACCAATGTTAATCTTATCAGTAGTTGATAATATTAACTTACTTAGATTACGAGTCATTACACCACTTTCAGAGGCTTGTTTTGCCTTACAGATTGTTTGGGTAGTGAATCCTATTGTTTCTTCTTTAGGGCAATGTGTTACTCTTTGTATTTATTTGCCCTAGAAAGTCTTTGTTATGCTACCAATAACTAACAACCTTCCGATCTTCGTTCTACGATCACGTTTATGTTCAAAGATGAAAAATGCTTCTCAAACGTCAAGAAGTCACACGGCGCCTGTAACAGCCCCCGTTGGAACACGAACGCGTGACATTTTCAGTTGATGGATGTAAATAATACCATTAAAAATATAATCCTTTAATAATCGAAGGACTATGCCTAAGATAAGATAAGATCAGAAATCATTTAATCAAGTAGGATTCGTTGAATCACCTTTGCATCGTCATAATCTAGGTACAACATTTAAATAAGTAATTTCCAATTTACGAACATTATAAAAAACAATAAATAAATCGGTTAAGCACTTACAATCATATTACAATAATTAATTAATCAGCCGTATGCTTCGTCCTAAGTGCTTTTGAATAGAGTGGAGGAAAAAAATCCCACTAATATTATAAAGGCGAAAGTTTGTGAGTGTGTTTATGTGTATGTTTGATACTTTTTCACGCTCAAACGGCTAGACCAATTTTGATAAATTTTGGTATGAAGGTAGGTAGCTGATACCCTGAATTAACAAGCTACTTACTTTCAATCTCGAAAAAAATTGTGTTCCCGTGGGATCAGCGGGTAACACCGCGAGGCGCAGCTAATAGGTATATATGTACATAATAATATAACAGATTGAAAGGTTAAGATGTGAACTAAAAATCTAACTAAACTTTACAGGTCTTTTCCGTAGCATCGGCCGTGTGCTGGGCAGCGGTGTTGCCATGTTGCAGATCTTCGCCATGGGTCTGCTGGCGAGCTCCTTCTGGGGCTTCGGAAGCAATGAAGAAGCATTTGTCAAGGTAGGATACTAAGGCATGTCGTGGTAAAATGTTCGTTATCCCATGGCACCCCCCTTAACGGCAGCGAGAGATGCGCCGGTGATGGTTTTAGTGGGTATGCCCCTCCATTGAGGGGAGAGTCCGACTTAACCCCCACAATGGCTTCCTTAGGCCCGGGGGTGCCGTAACGAGTTTCATCTCCGTAAAAAAAATGGCTATTTGGCTTGTTAGTGTTTGACAAAATATTACCACAGAAGGGAATAATGGCTCACTTTTTCGATCTTGGCAGAGCGATGAGAATAATTTAAGTAACGCGGCGATTGAAGGTGAATGTTCGTAGATTACATTTGATGCCCATCAGTATTGGCCATCTACTTGGGTGCCAAGTTAGAGGAGAGAAGATAGAGGAGAGAAGAGAGTTATCATGGTGTAATAAAAATTTAAACTTTTTTATTACAGGCAAAATACCGCATAGTCTCCAATTACGAAGGACAAATGGCTATTATGAACGTGAATCTGCTATATCTACCCGTTATATTAGGAGTTATTGTAAGTACCTTAAGTAATAAAGGCATATCAAAAAGTTCTATCGAGAAACCTTCAAACGACGAATTAACAAGAAAACGTACTTAGAGAATATTTTTGATATGAGTATATACACTGTTCTTACTTTTCTAACTGTTCTTTTATTTGCTAGAATTTGATTGCTGTTTATTCGTTCCGGAATTAGATCTAAACTCAATACTCTTCTTCATAGCCAGATATTTAAAGGGGAGAAATGAAGACCGAGTTAGTATCAGATTGGAATAATTAGGGTCAATTTCCCAAGCAGTATTTTTTGATGGCAAGACTGAAAACGCAGGTGCAGAAAGGTTGAATAATAAAGTACCATTTTTTTTCGGAAACAGCCCGTCATTGTCTACCTCGGGCAACAGCTAAAATTAAAATATTAATATATATAATAAATTAAAAAAATATATTTAGACCAAATTTCTCATCAAGGTGGGTTGTCCCCAAGCCGGTTTTGTTTGTAAAATGCCGGGTAAGTCAAATACTACGCATGACAAAGAAAATCTGTTACCATTATTTTATTACCATACTAGCTGACCCGGCGAACTTCGTACCGCCTGAAAGTCGATAAATGTGGGTAGAGATAGCTAAATTCAGACTACCACCACTGATAATGTACAACATTTTATATTTTGATGACTATAATTTTATTATTTTTCTGAATTCTGCATCGAAAGATGTAATGTCTGTTTTTATAGCTAAGATAAGCGATTTCAGTGCATGAAATTAAGTTTATAAGTTTATATATTTTTTCTGAGATAACTATACTTATTTTATTATTAATTTATAAAAACTTACTCATTATAAAATGTGGCAACACCAAAACCACAGTACCTATACTTTATAGTACTACATACAGAATGGACCCGCACACCCCCGCCCCTTATTCGAGTTACCTCACCCCGCAAGGGCACCGAGTAGGAATCGAGTTTGCTGCGTAGAAAATTTTGAAAGGGTTGTGTATCTAACTGTGTATATGGGTTATAGGTGGGCATTGACTCGTGAAATAGTGATGGTGTTGGTGATGGTAATAATGATGATGGTGGAGACTGGTGGTGATGATGATGAAGGTGGCGACTGGTGGTGGTGTTGATGATGAATATGGTGGTGACAGGTGATGATGATCATGATGAATATGGTGGTGACTGGTGATGATGATGAATATGGTGGTGACTGGATCATCAGATGATGATGATGATTAGGTATGATGATGGCGGTGTTGATTCTGATGATGATGGTCATGGTGGTGATGATGATGACGATGATGACGATGATGATTGTAATGACGGTGCCGATGGTGATGGCTAATGATATAAATGACCCCAAAATCACCATCATCACCACAATCATCATCAACATCATCATTCTCGCCACTATTACCACCGACACCATCCCCACCACCATCACCATCATCACTTCCACCACATTCACCATCACCACCACCACTATCACCACCATCATCATCACCACTATCACCACCACCACCACCACATTCACCATCACCACCAGCATGACCACCACGGACTACCACCATCACCACCATCATCATCACCACTATCACCATCAAGACCACTACCGTTGTCGTGTGGTGGTGATAATTTTCTAGCTTATGTCATATTTATGTGCAATTAAAGTTGTTGCAATGCGTCTGAGGCAGCCCTGTGCGTCTTACACGCACACATTGACACTGACATTCAAGTTCAGTTTTTAGTAGGCAGTGTCCGCCCTGCGCCAAAACTCTGACTCAATGGAACGGTTACTTTAGTCCGATTTAGTAATAAAATAAACGGAATGTCGTTGAGGTTGACATGACATTATCAAAATTCAAAATTGTCGGTTTGGTTTGATTCATATTACTGATCCATTACTGATTCTGGAAACAGTAACTATTGAACTTACATCAAGATGGTCTTCGCAGATTAATAATGGTATCTTTGGCAGAACCAATTTCCCCACTGCTAGACACCAATCTCCTTTATTCTTATGTGGCACATGAAAGAAACGTTTATCGGGGGTTTTCGTCGAATCGTTCTTCCAATCGGGCACAAAAACATTACTTGGTGTATTTTGGAGGAGTATATTCCTCATCACACGTGCGAATCTATCCATTTTTAGGGTTCCGTACCTCAAAAGGAAAAAACGGAACCCTTATAGGATCACTTTGTTGTCCGTCTGTCCGTCCGTCCGTCCGTCTGTCAAGACCCTTTTTCTCAGGAACGCGTGGAGGTATGAAGCTGAAATTTATATCAATTACTCAGGTCTACTGTCCCTTGAAGCTGTGAAAAAATCAAACTTCTAAGCCAACGCAATCAAAAGATACAGCCGTTTATGCCGCAAATTTTCGACACTTGCAAGGGAATCAAAACCTACAGGGTGCTTCCCGTGAACTCAGAATCTTGAAATTTGGTACGAAGCAACGTCTTATAGCATAGATAAAGGAATAATTACGAAATCCATAAAAAAAAATTTTAATACCTAACTTTGCACCTAATTTATATGGGGCGCTATACATACCAGGTGCAAACTTAACTTAACCACTTAGGGATGGAAAGTGTTTGTACGGAACCCTCGGTGCGCGAGTCCGACTCGCACTTGGCCGGTTTTTTTTTGTAAATTAATCCCAGCAAATACGTAATTAATTAAGTAACACGGTTAGATTTTATTATTAATCCGTAAATGGCGGCTCGAAGCTTGTGCCAGTATCAGTTTTTTTGGTTTATAACCAATGCATGACTTCCGTGTTAAAAAACTTATCAAAAAAATAAAAAATAAATTATTAAAACATGAGATGAAATGAACATGAACAAAGATGGCCGATGAATCCCACCACAAATCGGTTAGATTTTCATTTGATCTCGTTAGTAAAATTCGGTATGCATCTGTCATCAGACAACGTCAAATTAAAAAAATATATTTTTTTTCGCTGTTTGGTCTAAAACGACAACCCTAAATCTCTCAGCACTAAATTGTCTTAGATTGCGGTAATTTTATAGCCTAGCAAGCGTCAGTCCCGCCCAGGGATAGTGACGCTACAAACAGCTTTCCTATGGCAATAATCTGCATACGTCATATTTTCATTATTAAACGTCAATCAAGGATTTGTCATTATCAAATTTCAAAACATCGTTTACCGGAATGCTGCTCAATCATTCGTTCTCCTTGCGAAATAAATACTGAATCCTATTGAAAAAACTTGCGTTTCCAACGGCTTTCCGGGCCAACACTGGCGTCCTCCCAATTGGACCACCGAATCAGATGTCAGAGTCATTGAATTTTTCAACCAGTTGCTTCGACATGCCACCCTAAGGTGGCATCGTAGCGCCATCTACCGTAAAGATTTAGACTTTATCGCAGGTTCGAATCCTGTCCGAATCATTAAAATTTTCAATTTTCGCTTCATTTCATAATGTTGGCCGCATTGGACAATGGCGGACTATTTAACTCGTAATTTAAAAATTGCAATTGTGGGGTCTTTTTTGTGTATCTTTTCCTTTTTTTGGCATATTATTAAATTTTTGGCCGAGACGATCACAACAAACCCGAAATCGTGCAAATCGGTTCAGCCGTTCTCGAGTTATAAGTGCCGGAACTAACTCAACTTTATTTTATTGATATAGATCTCGGCACAATAAGCTAATAGAAACTCGAAACAAACACATCAACCGGTCAACTTCAATTAACTATAGACTACATAACGTTTAGCTGTAATTAGCGTTTTGTTTTGTTATACCATTTTTAACACAATATAACAAACACATCAACCGGTCAACTACAAAATTCTACTATAATTAACCATAGACTACATTACGTTTAGCTGTCAGTTGCGTTTTGTTTTGTTATACCCTTTTTAACAAATGAACGGGTAGACTGTTTTTTTTACTGATAAATTGCTTTCAGTTGCGTTTTGTTATTCCATATCAGTTGCGTTTTGTCCCGTTTATGAGGTTTTATGTCACGTCCCACGGGAACGTGATAAAAAGTATCCTATGTCCTTCTCCTGGTTCTAAGCTACCTCCCCATCAATTTTCAGCCAAATCAGATCAGCCGTTCTTGAGTTATAAATAGTGTAACTAACACGACTTTCTTTTATATATATAGATAAATAGGTAACAAAAAAAAACACATTACCCGTTTTATTTCTCCTTTGTATACCCTTGAATAAGTGCATATACGTTTGTCCCGACAAAACTTCTCATTACCGCCGACAATGTTTCGAACCGACTTATTTCCCAAATTTGTACAAGTATGCCCCCCGTCTCCCGCGCACTTTAAAGAATTAGTCAAGCTGTGTATAGTGGCAATACGTTGGCTTGTATAAACGTGAATATATCATCGCGGTGGACCGGGGACAAAAAAAGTGTCATTCCGGAGTTTGTTATAATTTCTTTATTTTTTAACTGCGTGGTTTGGAATTTATATATATCAGGTAAAGTATACTCGTGATTTCAAGAGTTGAATTGGTTTTAGAATATAGGCCTTACTTTTTTTTAAGAAATAAAAATATGTCGTGTTTCTCATTCCACCATTCTCATTCCGGTGTTTCCGGTGTAGTAAAATAACTTTAAACCCCACTAAAATGAGGAAAACACCGGAATGACATCAAAAGTAGCTTCACTTTTCATAGATATTGTTGAAATAATAATATTTTTTTATTTTGTTTTTAATACCAGACTAAGATATATGTTTATATTATTATGTAATGCCAATACAATATATATTACGAATATAAAACGTAAAATTACTTTCATAATATGCCACTTTTCTTTCATTCCGGTCATTGACGTAATAATTACGTGGACACACAATCAGACGGAAAAAATGGCACCCTCCCAACTAATGCAAAATCACAAATCGCATTAGTTGGGCGATCAGTCTCGTTTAGACCATGACACGTGACGAGTCTCAAAAGTGACTTAATTTTCAGTGAAAAATTACAGAAATAACAACTATAAAATAAAGGAACAGGACGGAATATTCTTTTTTACTTAAGTTCTATTGATTAATTAACGAATCCTATGTAAAATCATAATTTTTGTATTAGAATTATTAACTTTGTCCCTACAAAATGCACCTCATCACAGAACAAAAATCGAAGGAGTCGCTATAGTTTTATATTTTATTAATAAATTGTAGTATAGTTTTATATTTTATTAATAAGTGTAATAAATAATTATCCTATTTTTTTATTCAAGATTCCCATTCTCAACAACGTAAAAATGGAGATCACATTTAGCAAGAGACAAACGCGAAGAATAATTGAAGCCAAATAATTCGTCTCTCGTGTGTTCGGCATAATCATGTTTTTTTTTTTATGTTAATCAACAGAAGCGTAAAATGGTGACAAATGAGATCAAACTTTAAAGGGTTAATAATGTCAATATTTTGCACTTGTCTTACTCTCATTTCACATACTGGAACAAGGAGAAATAATGTCATTATTACTGATACTTGAAGCCAAATAATTCGTCTCTCGTGTGTTCGGCATAATCATGTTTTTTTTATGTTAATCAACAGAAGCGTAAAATGGTGACATTCATAAATTACTAAAAAATTGCTCTGTTGTTATTGTTTTATTTTGTCACAGAGTCTAGACACTGTCAGTTTAAAACTTTGAACGCCAAGAGCACATAAAGGCGACGGCGACGTGTGCTGCCGTGCATACCACGCCACCGACAAATAAGATCAAACTTTAAAGGGTTAATAATGTCAATATTTTGCACTTGTCTTACTCTCATTTCACATACTGGAACAAGGAGAAATAATGTCATTATTACTGATACTTGAAGCCAAATAATTCGTCTCTCGTGTGTTCGGCATAATCATGTTTTTTTTTTATGTTAATCAACAGAAGCGTAAAATGGTGACATTCATAAATTACTAAAAAAATGCTCTGTTGTTATTGTTTTATTTTGTCACAGAGTCTAGACACTGTCAGTTTAAAACTTTGAACGCCAAGAGCACATAAAGGCGACGGCGACGTGTGCTGCCGTGCATACCACGCCACCGACAAATAAGATCAAACTTTAAAGGGTTAATAATGTCAATATTTTGCACTTGTCTTACTCTCATTTCACATACTGGAACAAGGAGAAATAATGTCATTATTACTGATACTTGAAGCCAAATAATTCGTCTCTCGTGTGTTCGGCATAATCATGTTTTTTTTTTATGTTAATCAACAGAAGCGTAAACTGGTGACATTCATAAATTACAAAAAAAATGCTCTGTTGTTATTGTTTTATTTTGTCACAGAGTCTAGACACTGTCAGTTTAAAACTTTGAACGCCAAGAGCACATAAAGGCGACGGCGACGTGTGCTGCCGTGCATACCACGCCACCGACAAATAAGATCAAACTTTAAAGGGTTAATAATGTCAATATTTTGCACTTGTCTTACTCTCATTTCACATATACTGGAACAAGGAGAAATAATGACATTATTACTGATCCCTTCTATCGGAAACTTTTTATGCAGTTGTTAAATAAAAACTTAACTAATTTTTTTATAAACAATTTACAATAAAAACGTAACTTAATTAGTTATTAACAATTTACGAGTTTATTTAGTTCAAACAAAAAATATATTTAAATACCTAAATAAAATAATAGTGAAAATATTTTTAGTATGTAAAAATATTAAAATCTGATCCATTCGTGCCATGTTCCAAGTTTGACAAGAGACTTCAGTCAGAATACGCTAAAAAAGTTAATTTACACGTAAAATATTTGTGGTAATAAGTAATTAAGTCAATTTTACACTTAAACGTTTAAACAAAGAGTTCTTTTGTACGAAGTCAATATGTTGCTGCAAATTATAAATAAGCGTTATCGGCATCTACTTGAACATGACAACGGTGCCACTTTATTTGACACTTTTGTTCGCGTCTGTGGCTCTATAATAAATAATACCTCAATGATTCCGGTGTATGAAATTTCATTGCGGTGCTCTTATTTTATCATCCTGGTGTACCTACATTTATCATTCCGTTGTGTGTTTCATATTCGATCTCGAATATCTCGAAAACTATTTCAGATTTCAGGGTCCCTTTTACATATGTTTAATAATATAGTCTAAAGTATCTCTTCACATTTAAAAAACTCAAAAATAATCAAAAATAAAGAATCACACCGAAATGATACAAAAAATGCGTCTTGTTGAAATTGACCCAATAACACCTTTGGGGAGGATTTGTTCGAAGATACTTTACTCGTATCCCATTTTATCTAAAGTAGATGTACCTATGATTATGATAGCTGCACCGCGCGGTGTTACTCGTCCATCCCACTTTTAGGGATAAAAAGTAGCCTATAATAAGTTAATTCAGAGTGTCAGCTACCTCCATACCAAAATTTATCAAAATTGGTCCCGCCGTTTGAGCGTGAAGCAAGCAAACACATAAACTTTCGCATTTATATTAGTGTGATTATTTTGCACCTTTCCAGCTAGCCGGCTACATGTACACAGGCCCCGTGATGCCGAAATACGACCGTAAGGCGGCCGTCCGCAATGCAGTCACCATGAGTCTACTCGCCGCTGTTGTGTACATTCTGATGACGGCGTGGTTGAAGTGTAATGGCGAGATGGCCGGCCTGGGCACGAGCTTATATAACCAGCCGGCCTGTGGACAGAATTGCAGGTAAGACTATAGGACGCATTTCAACTAGAGATGGGCGTAAATACCCAATCTACTATGACCACTGCCCGGTAGATTAGGTATTTACCCGGTATTTACCCTTGAGCGCCCATCTCTAATTTCCACATGTAACATGTACCCACATTTAAAGACGCCTGTAAACTTTGTTAGAATCAAATAACAGAGAACAATTGTATCCTGTACTGGTAAGATTATTGAAACACAAAACAATAAACCTGCGTTTTAACTTTTACGCTGAATGACGACATAGGTACATAGTTAACGGTTAGTTGGAGTCGCTCTATTAGAATTTTGTTACTTTATTACAAAATTTGCTTTGAAAACTTGACTCGTGATCCAAGGATCGAAGTTTTATTAGAGTTTTCAAAATGAACATACATTAGATGCAATTACAGCATACAATGCGTAACGTAGCCATGTGATGGTTTGCCTATTGGATTAGATAATTACTATCAGTACTTCTGTACTCAGTTGTTGAAAAAGTTGCCGGGCATGACTGGAAACGACACGCATCATCATGACTATACTCAGCCAACTCACCGAGCGCTTGCAATCAACCCTGCACAGGTGGCTCCGCCTAGATTAGGACCATTTTAAGCATCGGGGCAATAAAACCAGCTGTCAGTATGTAGCATCAGCATCAGCTGGAACATCAATTATCCTCCCCATAGGTCAATGCGAGCGAGAGAGGCGGCATTGGATGAGTGAGAGCTCCGATGCTTAGACGCTATTGGCTTTAGGTACGATATGAAATAGGATATCGCTCTTGTTCCTTGTTACCATTGATGCTAAACACAATATTTATTCCTTTTCAGCTGCGACCGTCCATGGATAGAGTTGAGTCCAGTGTGTGTTCCTGAACAGATGACGACGTACTTCTCCCCGTGCCACGCCGGCTGCGCTTCTCCTGACACCCTCGGGGGCGTTAAGTAAACTTTTCTTCCATTCAAAAAATACTAACATTATATCTGTTAATGTTTTTAATAGAATCTTTTTGTGGATTCTGTTTTAATGTGACCTTCCACATTTTTTTTTTATAAATATAAATAAATTGTGAACGAAAAATGTTATGTGATCCACTGCAATGTAAGCAGGAATCGAACCTGGGGCTCTATGTTTCCAGCGTTGTGCTTTCCCAACTGAGCTTTCACATTGTTACGTCAATCACACCAAATCTTTGATTCCATAATTCTACGCTACTGGAGCGCCCTCTGCGTTATATGTGTTTAAAATGATTATGCGCATTAGCCATACCCTAGTATGTGACGATCCCCAGTCCCCATTGCTTTACAGCAAGTGCAAGGACCGCGAGAGAGATGGCGCTTTTCTCAATGTTTGCAGTGGATCACATTTCATTTTTCTTTCATAATTTACGTATCTCCAAAAAAGGCATTTATTTTTTTTATCAATCTTTCCCGATGCATTCAAACAGAAAGTTTAAAGTGATACCAAAGTAGAAAACTAGTTCGCGCTCCGTCTCAGAAGCTATGCGCACCACTTATCCTCTATCGAACTGTCCTAACACGAATACAAAACTTCAAACTTTCAGTCAAGGTTTGAATGCCCTCAATTACAGCAAATCTTGAATCTACTTTTATTAAGTATCTATCTGGTGTATTTCAGAGTGTACTCTAACTGCACATGCGCGCCGGGCGGGTTTGTCACCATCGGCGCCTGCGATGACGGTTCGTGCGCAGAGACGCACTCCTTCCATCAGATGTTGTTTGTGGCCGCATCGCTGACCAGCAGTGAGTTCCCACATGAACTTGACTTGCTTGGTGCATAGACTAGGGGACGCTTATATACGGACCCTGCGTACGCGAGTTTAACAATGTCCCAGATTGACATGTGAACCTTATGTTTCTGTAATAGAGGCTTGCCGTGACCCCACATATGGGACACGGACAGTGAACGTGTTAACTCGAAAATAGTCTATAGTTTAGATAATAGCTGATTGTTTGCTACAAAATCACTAATATCAGTGAACATAAATTTCTGAGCTTCCAACTTTCCTAACACCGGTTCTCCACTATCGTGAAGTTGACTGAATGAGGTGCAGTTGGCCGAAGTATAAGTTCGCCCTACCTCGGTCAACTTTCCGAATGAAGGCCGGGACAAGGTTCCCAAAATCATCAATCATTTTTTTTTAACATGACTTGGACTTTATCAGGTCTGTTTAGCCCTCACTACCAGTGAGTCGGACTTTGTGTGGGAGTATGACCCACTAACGGGATTATCTCCGCGCCACAGGAGTGATTGAGGGCAGCAATCTAGTTTCCTTTTTTCTTTACACTACAATTCATCTCAACTTTTCTCTACACTACATTATTACGACTGACCTTCAGTGATGACACATTAGGGCTGACATTGGTGTCTGTTTGTGTTCCAGCTCTGGCGCTGGTGTGGCAAAGCACGGTGGTGATAGAGTCGGTGGACAGACGGGATGTATCGGTGGCAGTCGGTCTTGCCTCGGGTGTGGTCTCTCTGTTCGCTTTTGTAGGCGCGCATGGGTTTTACTTGGGCATCCGCTGTAAGTACCTAGGATAAAGCTAGAGTGGGAGGGCACAAAAACTAATAATATAGGTCATTTAGTAAATTCCTAGGTCATAATCGACGACGCGGTTGGCTCAGTTTGTAAGCACTTGCCTACTGAGCCGGCGGTCCCGGGTTTGAATCCTGGCCAGGGCAAATATTTGTGTGATGAAGTCGAATATTTGTGCTTGGGTCATATATGGTTGTTCTATGTATTTAAGTATATATTTATCTATATAAGTATATATATATCGTCGTCTAATAACTATAACACAAGCCTTCTTGAGCTTCATTTGGGACTAGATCGATTTGTGTGAGGTTGTCTGATATTTATTATTTTATAATCATACAGAATGTGACTACGAATGGGCTGATTATGTTTCGTAGGCGGCTCCTTTTCGCTACTTATTAGGATTTTTATTAGGTTTGTTTCTAAAACTGTCAAGTTCTATAAATGTTATAGAAGACTTAACATAACTTGGCTACTAGTTATACAGAACGATAAAAATAAAATACCGGACAAGTATTTTGGTTCTCTAGATTTGGTAAATGACACAGGGGAAATAGGTAGTTATACCAAACAGACAAGAACAACCCTACACCATAATAATAAAAAATAAAAAACAAAAAATGTGGGGAGCCTTTTGACTCCTAGAAACTTATATCGTCGAATGTTTCATTCCCCTAAAAATTCCTCTTTAGTCATACATTTTTCATAATTCTTGCAAATATAATCCTTTTGATTAGGTTAGGTTAGGTTTTATAACAATCTCAAATAGTTGACGGTTGTAAAGAAAAATGATTTTTACGAAATGATTCTTCGGCAAAATGAAACTTTCGAAATGACAGACCTAAACTTATTTTTCGCCGAAAAATAATTTCGTATACGTATAAAGTATTTTTCTTTGCAACTGCACCCGTAAGCTATTTGAGATACTCGTAATAGACCTGTAAACGTGTTTATCTTTCATTACAGCCTACACGTGTGCTTTCTCCCGAGGAAGCAAGTGCCTGTTCCAAAATGAGCAGTTCGTGCCGTGGGTGGGCTACACCAGCGCGACCCTCGCTGGCCTCTCCATGCTCTTCAGCCTCGTTGCCTTCATCATTCTCAAATGCCAGAAGGAACAGAATGATTCCTCAGAAGACTTGAGACTGAGTTAGTGTAGAAAACACTAGATAATGCTGATATTAACGAGTTCGTTTCCGTAATTATATAACTTTTATCGGAGTTCAGTGACAATGGAACAAACTTCGTAGTATTTTCGTCAAAACGGATGCGCCTAATTATGACATAATTAATGATGTTCCATTTTTAACCAACATTTTCATGTTAAGTACTTAGTAACAAAGTGAAATGTTGTTAGGTAATAATATATGGCTTATTTTTTATAAAAATATGTCATACTTGATTCTGTCTATTACGTACTATGTCTATTCTGTCCATCTTGTACTACCTTTTTCATATTAGTGTCTTAGAAATAGTAACAAAGTGTAATGTTTAACATTACGTTTTGAATTATGTCACAGTTAAAAAGTGCATCCCTTCTCACGAAAATGCCCAAGGAAAATTACTACGAAGTTAGTTCCATTATCACTGTACACCAATAAAGATTATACAATTATTACATGATTTACTCAGTAGAACTTGTTTAGTTGATGGTCCAGAAAAGATGAAACCGATTCTAAACTTCAATTAAGAACATCTAGAAGTTAGCATAGCATATCTTTAGTCAAGTTAGTAGAGTTATGAATAATGCCAAAGATACTGAAAGAAGGCACATTTTTAATTTAAGAATTTCCGATCACGAATAAGGTAGAAGTTGTCTTTCCGATTCACAGTGAAATTTGTGATAAGACTGATAAGTATTTTTTGTAATGTAAAAACAAAATTTAGTTGCAAAAATTGGTTAATTTAGTGAGGATGTTCAGTGTTTGATGATCGAAATCATGTTGTTTAATAAAAATATTTTTTGCATTTGAATTTTTTGGTTTTCATTCTAGCTTTCAAGCAACCAATCTTAAGTAAATGATTAATGTTTAATTAAAACAATTTAAACGAATTAGTTATATCGCGTATATTAATTATTTGAGCCTCCCTGACGTTTCACTAGCTTTACAGATACCGTTATCAAAGGTTTACTTCTTTGGGGAAACTACCGATGTAAACAGATTATATGTAAGCCAAAAAAGAGGCATTCGTGCCATTTGTAATGTTAGCTCATCGAACCTCATGTAAACCTCTTTTCAAGAGCCTCAACTTGCTAACACTACCGTCTCTGTATATTTTGGAAACTTGTACATTTGTTAAATTACACCCAGAACTATTTACAACACGAAAAGATACATGTAAATTCAACACAAGGTACCCAAACAAACTTGTGTGTACTAATGACTATCACACAAAAATTTGCAGTAGAAATTGTTACCTAAAAAATATTTAATAAGTTACCTGTGAATATTCAAGAACTACCTTTTAAAATATTCTTAAAAAACTGCAATACTGGCTAGTCGAACATAGTTTTTACTCCATGCAGGAATATTTTGAGATGTAAGTAAACGGATATACTACAATGACTGAATAATCAAACTAATATTTATATAGCTCTTAATTAATACTAAATAATTGAATGTAATGTTATACATAATTTCCGATTGACATATTCATGAATAATTTAATATAATGTGATTAGATAACAAGTAAAGACATTTGCATGCCAGATATTTTTGGCGAGATAGGTTTACTCTTGTAAAATTTTATACCATCTTATGTCATATCATGTCTCAAGCAAATAAATTTCATTTCATTTCAAAAAAAAAGGTTGATAACGTTTTATTTAAATGTGTGACTGAAGAAAATTATTATTTACTTAAATGCTTAATTTACATATCTTAGCGTGTTTAAAAAAGGAAAAGGAATTTACTATTGTAAAAATATTTTATTGTAGTAGCAACCTTGTGGTAGTTTTTTTGGTCTTGAATTAGAAATCGTAGTATAATAAATTTTAAATTTATTTAAAAAAAAAAAAAAACATATTACAGCTGTGATGACTACGGACTAAACAGACTTATAACTAGACGATAATACTACGCGCCTGAACTAGGATAATCCTGTGTTTCAGGCTGAGAAAAGGACAAAACAATGACAACTTATTCATATGCAAAAATTTAAACACTATTGAATGCTTATGTTAATAAAATAGTATAGTGTGTGGCATATCGTTGAATAGGTCTTTTAAAAATAATAGGGGTCTCGCAGCATTATTTTTTGATAAAGTCAGCAGTTTTGTAAATATTAGCTCCGAAAATAAAAAAAATAGTGTCCCCCCTCTAACTTTTCAACCACGGGTCAAAAAATTATGGAAAAATTCAGGAAAATGAGGCCTTATAAGTACTTTCAATGAAAACTATATTGAATAAAATAAGTCGAGCCGTTTTTGAGTTATCGCAAAAATTCATAATTTTCTTTAAAATGACGTAAGTGCCGCGCGGTTTCCTTACACTTCGAACGTTATACATATTGGTTAAGTGCCATACTGTATTAAAACATTTCGCTCAATCTGGTGCGTATAATCGATAACTTCCAGAAGGTAATAAGTAATTACTGTTACTTTGGCGTTTACGACCTTTTTATATAGCTTGAAATCTTTCTCTTAATTTAAATGTTTCTCGTAATTTTCTACACCATTTCACTGCACAAGAAGGCATTTTGAATAAAATTCAGATATTATGTTAATTTTATACAACCTGACATTTCTGCCATCGACAGGCGCCATCGTATTAAAACTGTCAATTTGGCCTTGGTACAAATGAATCGTTCTAGGTACACTTTACGTGGGGTCATTTTTGAGCTCTTAACTTCTATGTTTATATTATGCGTTCACTAACTAATCCTGACTACAGTTATTTGTGAGTCACTTTTTCTTCCACCACTTATTTATGACTTGAATGAAATGAAGCCTGCAGGAGTTATACGAATAAGCACTTTCGCAGTAAACCCATTATTGTAGTGTGAGTAGCAGAACACACGATTATCAACACTTGATGGTACTTCTATAGGAATCTCCGTACAGTCCATAATTACTCGAGTGTTATGAGGGTGGAAACATCCTGGCATTGTTTTCTGCACAACATTTTTATCTGGCCAAAAAACCGTATAATGAAGGTAAAATTTACAGTCGCTATTCTTTTTGGTGTTATTACAGTTCACAATAACACATCTTACTAGGACCACTGGACCATATTAAATTTATCTCAATTCAATTCAATTTTTATAAATAAATGGCTACTGTCCATTGGGACAATTCTGCCAGTGTCAAGGTTGTAGGAACGTTGTACGGTGAGTTGAGCTTTTTGTAAAGTGATAGCGATTTACAAAAAACCACACGGACTATCGGGCCTTGACCTAGGAAGGGCTATGAACGCTTCAAGTTGAATTCTTCATTAGCTATTCACTCATACGTTAGATCACTGCACAATACGCTATCAATACTACACATTGAACAACAAAAATGAATAAATAATGAACAACGAAACTTAAACGCATGCGGCCATCTTAACCCTTAACCACCTACCTCCCGTCTCACAGACTCATTCAAACTTAAAATTGTTAATATACCTATGTGCAAGCATCCTAAAAAGTCTGTGTCCATGGTATAATAGCAGTGTTTTACCAAACAATAAAACACTTATTAAGCTTCAGTACCGTTATTCGAAGCCTAAATTAATATTTGAGATCTGTCTGTTATCGCCTGGTGGCCAGACGCCAATGTGATTGTGTTTGCAATGATAATTAGTTATCATTTGAATGAAAGGAAATAGAGAGAAATAGGTAGTGAAGGTGAACAAAAGGGAGATCAAATCAAAATAAAATGAACACCATTACAACCATTTATTTATTGTTTCAAAACCAGGTATGGTGGTAATGTACTTATGCTAAGGTATTTCTAATACCTACACTTTAACAATAATTCTCCCGATTAATAAAGAAACACACCGACGTTTTATTGTTATCTAACATGATAAATCAAGTATTATAGATGACTACATACAATCTGGTAAGTAATAACATTAGATCAGTTAGTGCCTTATCATTTAAGTTGTAATGAGATAATAATAAACTTTCTACGAATACAAAATTGTGTTTTAATAACCTTTCTTCTTAATAACTGGGCATATCTGATTACTATATTATACATAGTGTAAGAATCAATAAAAAATAAACAAATAAATGTGCATTCATATTCCTAATTAGGCATCTATTGGAGTAAAGCTTTTAGACGACATTTGAAGGGGGTGCTAATTTTTAATTTCTCTACAATAATAATAATTAGCAAACGTATTTTGTGAGCGCCAGTTGCCGCGAGCTAGAATTTCGTCCAAGGGGAAGTCTTGCACCCAATTTTTCGAAGCTTCTGCCGGGCACACGCTGTACGGGCTTGCCCGGATGCCTGCCTCCAGCAGCACCTTCTTAACCCAGTTCGCGACAACTGTTCGTGATGCGGCCTATGGGGGCCCGCATGCAGTTACAAATAAGTTATTACATTTACATATGCTACGTCTCTCTGAAACTTTATTTATCCAAAATACAGAATCTAAATTATTATTATTATTAATTATGGAACGCGTTGCCGGTATCCGTGAGGCAGTCACAATCCGTGGCATCGCTTAAGGAGAACTTAAAAAAGTTATGGCTTTTAGATACCTGATCTCGTCGAGGTTAATTGATTAGAGTGATTACTTCATATATATGATATTTATTTATTTTATGATATATATGTAATTATATCTATATGTATTATATTTTGGAATTACACATATTTTATTATAATAAGACATTAGTCCTTAGTTTATCTGTGCATACTAACTTGTTCGTTTGTCTATCTTCTTGGATATCCCATTATTTTCTCATTTGCTCAAAGGTTAACTGGAAGAGATCCCTTATAGGGATAAGTTCGCCTTTGTACATGTTTTATTTTTATTTTTTTTTGAAGTTTTGTGAATTGTTTTTGTGTACAATAAAGTGATTACATACATACACAAATTCTTACAATCTTTATTTTGGAATAAACGCCATCCCGACTGTCTAATTGTAGCAGAATCTGTCTTATATCCAAAGATCGGCCAAAGTGTGATGGAATTTTCAGAGATGATACATTCGTTGTGATCGATAGAAAGCAAAGTAAGGTCGTGGACCCTACGGCCCGAACATAGTAGAAGCAAAATAGAGGCTCGTTTTGAAGAATCATAAAGACTATTTTCATTAACAGCGTTGGTTCGTAACCAACCTATTAAATATCGGTGTCCCATATGGGAACTTTGTTTAGTTTAGGGGTTTTATTGACAATAGCCTTTAATGCATGCTTAACCAGAGTGTGAGAACTCAGACTAGTTTGCCTGTCGGGGTCTGTTAGGGGGACAATCGCAGACTTGTACACCAATATGGTGAAATATGAAAGACCTGACTTCTGATGCAAATCTATTAGGAATTTGGCTAACTGAGTAGGAGGCTGGTTTATAAGTTTTGAGCGAGGATTCACGCCAACTGGAGCGTTAATAAACTTTTTTGTTCCTGAGACCAATTATTTACGCTCTCCGTCCACCCCCACAAATCCATACTTCCAAAGTCATGTCTTGAATTTGGGGAGGTGGTTGACCCGTTAACTGTGTATATCAGGACTTGGTCCAGGGCAAGTATCGTGAACGGGGGGGGGGGGGGGGGCTAGGGCTCTGTTTTTGAGGTCGGGCCTCCAAAACACCTTCGGCCACCTTGGGGCTACATTCATATATACGTCCCTATTGCTGTATTCATGTGAGATAGAAATCCAGGCACAAGAAACGGGGGCGGGAATTAGTGGATAGCGCCATGTCCGACTGAAAGCGCCGTGATATTGAGCCTGGCGATCTGTCACTTTTAGGGACACGTAATTCTGAACCACATGCGCGGTCGCCGATGCAAACAGGTCCACTATTGGGATGCCCCATTTCGAGAATATTTTCTCTGTTATTGTGGGCAGGAGATGCCATTCCGGGTTGGCGGAAGTAGACGAGAGAGTCGATCTGCTTCGCAATTGAACTTCCCGGGGATATAATGAATTTGGAAATGTATGTTGTGAAGGTCTTAACTGTACGCGAGCGAGATAGATAACACGCACGTATACGACGGTCGCTAGAGAATATTAAATTGCAGAAGAAATAGTGAAAAGTGCCCCATTATTGACTCATAAAGTAAAAGTGTAGCTTCAAAATATTAATCTAAGTGCTTTGGATTTTAAAAAACTGTGCTCTTTGTGCCTAAAATTAGTGATAAAAGTGACCAACGGGTGTGATATCTTCGAAAAGAAAAACGAAGTCCAACATCGCTGCTGTTATTGGTCAACGCAGACTGCTATCCCGCTCTAACAACAACAAGACGTATAGGCTGACTCACTCCTTCGCTTCGCTACTATTGGCCGATCACAAACGGTACCAATCGATATTGAATTGTATTATAAATCTAAATACAAATAAAACTAGAAAATGGACTCCATAGAGTGCCCAGCATGCAACAACACCATCAAATACATAAGCGAACTGATTAAATTTACAGCATGCTCAAGTTGCTATCACTATGCATGCGTAAACATGACTAGCGCTACATATGTACAAAAACAGCACGAATTAAAAACGACCTGGCAGTGCCCGTCGTGCCTCAATATCACCCGTCGCCCAAAAACCGATAGTACACCGATTCGCAACTCATATCAAATGAGCCTAAATGACACCACTATGTCAGTCGAAGAAGCGCATGACCAACCCAGGAGCCCCCAAGGAACAACAGAAACACCGCAATATGAGCAATCCGGCTATGTCAATATCAGCTTCGAGAGCTTCAGTAAACTACTAGATCAAAAGCTAGCCCAAAATAATCATGCAATACTCATAGAAATACATAAAGTTGTTACTGATCTAAGAAACGACATTACACTCAATAATGCCAGGATAACTAACGAACAAACCAATATTAAGCAGAGTATAATATCTAGCATCGATACTAAAATTAAACATCTGGAAGAAGAGAACAGGAAACTAACACAAGAACTGAACCAATTAAAAAATAAAACAACCTCTACGTTGCCAAATAATTATGAAGATAACAGTAAAACAATCGTGATACACGGATTACTCGAATATCAAGAAGAAACCGAAAGTGAACTACATAACCGCGTCATCTACCTGTTCCAGGATATCCTTGATATAGACTTAACGGGATACATCGAGGAACTGTCCAGAATAGGAAAAAGCCCTAAACCTAGACCTAACCACCATCCATCTAAAAGGCCGCTAAGAATCGAGCTTATCAGCAAACGTATGACTAAATATTTATTACAAAATAGCCAGTGTTTCAGAGGAACCGGCCTATCTGTTTCTGAATACCTAAATGACCAGGCGTTAAAAGAAAGGAAAGATTTAACTGCGCAGTTAAGGCTTGCTAGACAAAACGGACACCACGCTGTGATACGCCGAAACAAATTAATTGTAAACGGTAAAATCGTCACCCCGCGCGCCGCTTGAACATGCCCCCGAGCGAAACCTAAGCCTAAGCCTGGACACCAGCTATCCCTCCGGCGGCGAAAACGAAACATGCCCGAACATGAGTACTGCGCACACACGGGATACGACAGCCGACACAATAAGTTCGCGATCAGGATCACAATCTTCTAACTTTCGAAACAACCGCAACTGACGCGTCCCTAAACGTTTTGTATCAAAATATGCAAAGCTTATGCAACAAAGTACCGCTATTGGAAACACACCTATCGAACTCACACAACAAAAACCAATATCACGCACTATGCATATCAGAGTCCTGGCTCACAGAAGAAAAAATAGATATCATTAATGTCAACGGCTACGTGCTCGCATCATCATACTGCAGGACGAACTGCGCGGGAGGCGGCGCGTGCATACTGCTGCGCGACGAGAGGCGACGAGGTGGAGTCAGCGGGTGGAGTTGGAGTACGAGGAGCGAAAGGACATTGTGGATCATTCTGTTGAATATGTTATAGAAATCGCTGCTGTCGAACTGACTAAATTGAAAATAATCTTAATTGTAATTTATTGGAATAACCGTGAAACTGATGTCTTTTACACGCAATTAAAACTTGTTCTAAAACATCTCAGTAAAAAATATAGTAAGAAAAATATTATCATAGGTGGTGATTTCAACACCAATATTTTATGCAATGATAAAGACACCTCAACCCTATTGAACTGTATGTTGCAAAACAATTATCTTCAACATATATAAGAACCAACGCGCGTAACAAGTACGTCATCTACTTGCCTAGACTTGATATTCACAAATTATACTGATAAAGATCTAAACATACAAGTGCACGATTTTGGTTTTTCAGATCACAAAGGAACTATCATATCCACGAGTAAGCCACATATACCTAACGTTTTCTGGAAATTACGCAAAAGATTATTCACTAAAGAAAATATTTCCAATTTTAAATTTATGAGGGGTATCTCAGGGGTTTGAAACACAAGATAGGTTGATAAAAAGTCTAATTCGTTAAGTTACACAGTTTACACAGAAAGTCATTAAATGTAAAAAAACACAGGTGGGACGTAGGCCCTAATCTTAGGAAGATCTAGTAACAATTTAGGTATAGTGCGATGGCCGCTCGGTACGAGGCTCCCAAAGCAACTAGCTAGGCCGTTCGGGCGCGAGCGAGACAGCAAGCGCTGAAAGCGCTACGTTGTATATCGTGTTGGTACACGGCCGCGAGTCGCCCGCGGAGGTAAAACAGATGTTGTACGGGAATCTTCGATAACTACTATGAGCGAGGACAAAAACACAGCAGCTAGACACAAGAATATATTGACAACTGGTAAAACAATGGTACTTCAAAAAATAGATAAATAAAACATAGACAATATAAAAAGTAATATAAAGACTCCTTAACATTATCCCCCCCGTGTAGCGTAGCTACACAGCTTCTTGTTGGAGCACAGCCAGCTTCCTGGTGGGCCTCCTCAGTATGCCGCCTTTGGTAGCAACATCAGCCACTCGGACAATTCCGTCTCTGCCCGGATGCACTGCCAGAATCCTGCCCATTGGCCAAACTCCTCTCGGCATGTCTGGGTCAACAACTAGTACCACGTCGTCTACCTTTACGTTTTCGTACTGGGTTACGTGACGCTTCTTAGGTTTGAGACTGGGCAGGTACTCTTTTAACCATCTGCTCCAGAAATGCTCTGAAAGCCGGAGAACTTTCTGCCATTCTTTCTTCAGTGAGAATACTCCGTCATCCAGGTGAACTGGTAACTGCTGATTCGAGGAAGCTCCAATTAAGAAATGAAATGGTGTAAGAGCTTGGCACTCCTGATTTTCAGTGACGTACGTCAGGGGCCTCGAGTTCACTAGGGCCTCTGCCTCTAGCAGCAGGGTGTGAAGCAGCTCTTCTCTAGGTGCTCTTTCCTTTAAAGTCGCTTGAAGGGCAGTCTTTACCGTCTTCACGAGCCGTTCCCAACAACCTCCCATGAACGGTGACGCAGGTGGTATAAAGCACCATTCAATTTTCTTGCTCGCAGCATATTCTTGTACCGTGCTGTTATGAAACTCACATAAATGGCGGTTAGCTCCAACAAACGACGTGCCATGGTCGGACAGAATCTTAAGCGGCAGTCCGCGACGTGCAGCAAAACGACGTATACTCATTATGGCAGAATCCGCTGAGAGACTAGTGACGATCTCAAGGTGTACTGCTCGCGTCGTCATGCAAGTGAAAAGAGCAATCCATCGCTTTTCTCTCCGGCGGCCGACTGACACTTCGACGGGGCCAAAATAATCTAGGCCGGTGTTCGTAAAAGGGCGTGTATAGTGATCAAGGCGCACGTCCGGCAAGTCACCAGTAGGTGGGATTTGAGGTGATGCTTTTCGTTTAATACAATAGGAGCATCTTCTTGCAATCATGCGTACTTCACTACGGCATCGAAAAATCCAGTAATGCTGTTTAAGTTCGTTAATCACCAATTCGTTAAACGCATGTGCAGCTCTCACGTGGTAGTGACATATAAGAAGACTTACGGCAGGATGACGGCCATCCAAGATGATAGGGGACGTGGTGGCATAATCAACGTTCTTCATGTGCTTTATACGGCTGTCCAATCTGAGCAGGCCATCCTTGTCGAATATCGGACAGAGCGGGTGCAGTTTGCTAAACCTGGGCAAAGGCTTGGCGTCGTGGAGTAATGCGATCTCTTCACCAAAGCTGTCAATCTGTGCTCTTTGCAAAATGGCCACTTCAGCCTTTCGGACCTCTTCAGCGGACAGTGGTAAGAGCTGGTTGGAAGAAGCGTTAGTAGCATTTTTGGAATTTGGAGTGTTATGTGCCAAAAGAGACCGAAACTTGTGCGCGCACTGGAAGACGCGCGCGGTCGTGTGAATCAGACGTAGCCACTCACTAAAGCGTGAGGGGTCGGGCACAACCGATAAAGGTTTATGCAGAATAGTTAAACCTACATGTAATGTACCTTGGACTCCTTGGAGGGTTTTAGTTCTTCCAAGGTAGATGTAGTTTCAGACGAGCGCAATGGTTCTTTAGGCCAATCACAAGATGGCAGTAATAAAAAATCTGGTCCAGAGAGCCACCGCGTCAAGTCAATGTCAGAATCTTTCAATCTTGTCGCATCGTCTGCGACATTCAAGCCACCTGGGACGTATTTCCAGTCATTGACGTTTGATATTTCCGTGATTTCTTCAACGCGATTCGCTACAAATGGCTTAAATGTTCGCGCATCGCTCCGAATCCAACTCAGAACTGTAGTTGAGTCTGACCAAAAGTGAATTGAATTCGGTTGGATATCATGTCCGGTACACAAAGTATTGGCAAATCGAGCAGCAATAAGGGCCGCTTGGAGCTCTAAACGTGGTATAGAAGCGGGTTTCAATGGGCTGAGGCGTGCTTTTCCACCAATGAGAGACAACTTCACAGGCCCGTTCGAAAATGTGAAACGCCAGTATGCAACACACGAGTATGCTTCTTCACTTGCGTCTGCAAAAACGTGAAGCTGCCTATCACTAATGCCCTCACCCTGGAATCCGCACCTGTACCAGCGAGGAATTTTGAGGTTTGATATCATAGCCAGTTGTCGAGACCAAGTCAACCATTTTTGAATTGCATCTGGGTGCAGCTCGGTATCCCAATCAATACCAGTTCTCCATGTTTGCTGGAATAAAATCCGACCTTGAATTACCAGCGGAGTTAGGAGGCCAAGAGGATCGTAAACACACATTAAATACGACAATACCTTACGTTTAGTTAGTTTCTGGTTTTCAGAAATTGGGGAACCATTGCGGAAACTAAACGTGTCGCTTTGAGGATGCCAAATAAGTCCTAAAGTCCTGACAAAGGTTTCAGGCCCTACGTGAATATTATCGGGTGGAGGAGCGCGCAAATCTTCAGGAACATCGGTAAGTGCGGATGGTACGTTGGATACCCAACCTCGCATTTCCATTCCTGCAGCTTTGTGCACTGTCACTATATCAGCTGCGAGTTGTGAGGCTTCTTGTGCGTCATCCAAACTACCCAGGAAATCGTCCATATAATGGTCATGGATGACAGCTTTGGATGCCGCGGGGTATGACTTCTGCAATTCTTGAGCGTTCCGATTCTTGATATATAAAGCTGTGCACGGAGTACAGGCGGCGCCAAAAATTACAGAAGTCATCCTGTATTCCGTCAACTCACAGCTGGGAGTCTCTCTCCAAATGAACCGTAATGCATCGCGGTCTACCTCCCTTATCCTGATTTGAGGAAACATTTCCTGCACGTCAGCTGTCAAAGCGATGTAACCTTCACGAAAACGGAATAAAATATGCAGTGATGGTTGCAAAAGATCAGGTCCGGGCAGCAGAAGCGAGTTTAAGCTGACACCCGAAGTCTTCGCAGCTGCATCGTGTACTACACGAAGTTTTTTCTTTTGTGGATGTACAACAGGAAAATGTGGTAAATACCAACGAGAAGTTTTCTGTATATCGTTTAAATTTATAGTGTCTCGGTAGGTGTCGCTAGGGCACTCCTCAGCGTAACCTTTTCCTATCATGTTGTTTATAAAATCACAATAACCTTTTTTGAAGTCTGGGTCGCGAGTCATGCGCCTTTCTAGGCCCAGAAATCTCGATAAAGCATGAGGATAGCTGTCAGGTATGTTTGACGTATCCTTGCGCCACAAAACGCCGACTTCAAACCTACCTGACGGCAGACGCCTGGCTGTAGTGTCTAAAATGCCTAAAGCGTATTTATCTTCATCGGAAACGGTAGTTTCAGGCTTAGATATACCTATAGAATCAAGGCTAAAATAATCCTTGACAAGTTCGTTCATGGCGGAATCGCCACCGTCGTCAACAGAAACGTGGTTTATGAAATGCACAGGTTTTGTCCAGCTGCTGGACCTTCCGTGGACAGCCCAACCTAAGGCGGTGCGTGTACCTATTGGCTGACTTCTGGAACCTTCACGTACCTCACGGCTAACTGTCAAATACCCGTGCTCAGCACCGAGCAAAATCTTAGGCGTTGCATCAGTAAATGTAAGTTCATCGATTAAGTCAGTTAGATGCGAATATTTAGACAAGTCATTTCGAGTGACAGTTTGTGTAAACAATGAGAGTGAGTCCATAGCCTTAGCATTATTTACCAAAAATGTCTCGGAACAATGTTTTTGTTCAATACTATAAAATATATTAATAAATCTATACTATCTGAGGCAAAGACAATATTATAATACCCACGTTCATTTCATCTGGTATTAAAATGGTTGAACAATATTAGAATAATATATTAATGATGTTTTTCATACCTAAATAACTAGGTGGTATGCCTTAAAGAAAAGAGTAGCAAAGCGACGCACTTGCGTTTTGGTATAATTAATGACTAGGCGTTTATTTTTTTCTCTAAAAACGAGACAAAAATGTTTACCTGTTTGTTTTGGTGCAACTCAATATATAGTGCTCGTATAATAATCAAAACAAAACGTACCTATTGTGACGTAATTAATTTTTGTCAAAAAAAAATGGTGCGAAAATAGTGATAGAACGGCGGCGGCGGCGGCAGAAATAAAAAAAAAACAATTCTCATAAATTTTAAGCTGTAGTTGCTTTACTAATAATATACACGGCATGAGAACTTTACTGTTTATGGAAATGTGTGGAAACATCCCAAAATTGATGCCGAAATTATACGTGTTGCGTTTCGTTTTCCTATTTTGACATTTTTGACAATCACCTGATTGTCAATTTGTATTTGTCACTGTCAAAAACGTCGAGGTACTTTCGCTCGGTTATACCGACCGACTATTTCGCACTTATTTACTGATAAAACCCGTTCACAATCGAGTTTTATAATACCCAGTGATAATGGCTGAAACAGGAGATTTAAATAAGAAGGTAACTATATATATTCGTGCGTACGTTCGCTGATAAGGCTTGTATTTATCTATTGTAACCTTGCCGCCGCGTAGAGGTCAACACATTACGATTACACTCTCAAAACAGACGCGGATGATCTTATAACGTAAATAAATAACCAAGCCATAATTGCTTCAATGATATATTATTATTGCGCTACAATTACTTGAATGATATAGCATTCATGGATGGTCTCATGAAAATGTAAATCACCTGTATAGATAGCGGATGTAAATAAATATTAATGATTTTATTGTATTCACGTGCGTAATGACACTTGATAAGAAACAGGTATTTTAATCGTTACATAATTTCGATTGATGTTTTGACCATAAAGTAGGTAGTGTTGTCAATATATTTTAATTCTATAGAAGATTGTTCAAGACTGTTATAACCAACAACAGAATTTTAAACTAGATTATCATTTAGCTATTTCCACGTTAGTACTTCTTTACACACTAAAGGTACTTCTAACCTCACACCAAAATTTATCAGTTAAAATATAAATTACCTAAAGCTGTCTCCATTTCAATGGAGCTGTGAATAATGGACCAATCACGTCCCTCAGATTTAAATGTACTTTTTTGGGCTTCACAAAGACTTAGCCTGAATGGTTTATTTCCTCCGCTTCTCGACAGTGGACATGCAGATTGCAGCCTAATGCTGATCTACAAATTCCCTTCTACAAATTTATATAATGAGCGTACATGGGGTTTTCAGTGCACAAATGATCTGACAGGAGACGTCAAATCATTCATGCACCGAAAACCCTGAGGTATGATGCTGAGGCATAGCAATCTATTAACACTATCAATACTAAGCTTCTATATATATCCTTATTTCACTCAGTAATTGCATCTTCCAGGCAAATGACAACCGGCTGAAACCTGCGGTAAGACTTAACTGGCTTTTAGGCATGCCGGTAGACTAACAATATCATTTTTACTAGAACACTACTCTGAGACTAATATACTATATATACATATATATTGAGATTACAAAATTATTATTACGTGAATCTGAAAGGGCTCATAATTATAAATCTTTAGATAAGAAAGATTTTATCAATAGTTGGTTTTGACTTTGTGAGAAATGGTTTTGTAATCTAAACGTTTTCATTATGGTACCCTGGGGTTATCGGCGCACAATTATTTATTATTTACGAAAAAATGACTTACTGTTGAGTTTCTTTCGGTTTTCTTCTCAACAGCGGTCTCCTCTTGCGAAATGCCGGTAGATTCACAATCTGACTTGTAAAAGTGCCCCTGTGGCCTACTTACTGAATAAATTATTTCATTTCATTTCATTTCACAAATAATTTAACACTAAGTTGACAGTATAGTATTAAGGAACGATCGAATGGTCTGGTGGATAGAGAGGGACACTGCTATCTGTTAGAATGATGAGATGTATCGGACCGTTCGATCGTCTGTTAATACTAGTAGATGTCTAATCTTTCGGGCACCGAAAACCCTGGGGTATGCTCATTATATGTACTAATTCAGTGCATGAAACATTTAAGGCTCTTTTTGCCCTTCTGTTTTCTTTAAAAGTACTTCTATCCACAATCATATTTACTGTATTCACCAAACATTTTCATAGTGAAATTTAGGGCAAACATTTGGAGCATAACTGGCAGCAGCATCCTAGGGGGTTGCATATAATCCTTATACATCCCTAGAGTTTGTTGTGAATAGCACAATATTTGTCAATTGCACAATGAGGATGATAATTATCAGTTGCACAATACTCACATCACTTATCAATTTGACGATAAATGAAATATAAAGAATACAAAGGAATAAGGATAATAAGTGTAGTTAGTCCGATATAGACATTTGATCAGAATAAAAAATAGTATCAATCGACATCCTCAAAAAAAAAAGTCTAGACGCCTATTGTAATCTATCCTATCTTACAGTTCTTGATACTTGGGAAATCTTCTCTGTGTAGATCAGTAGATGCATGAGTATAGAATAGCTGATACGGCAACAATAACAAAAAAAAACCTATTCTTGTCGGATATTTTTGGTGATCTTAAAGTACAATTTGTGAGCTCTCTGATTGCGATTCGGCTTTGAGTGAAAATTGAGAGGTTCATATCTGGATTGTGTAATAGCGAGCGAGACAGGTATAAAACTCGAATGGCATTCTGACAGCTCCCTGTAGTTCTTTACATTTGTATACCTTTTATTTCCATTTATATTTTCATCAATATTAGGTGGTAGTTTGACTATTATATGCTTTATTTATATACAACACTATATTGCATGAAATATCATGCCATTGTCAATTACGAGTCCAAGGAATTGTAAAATGTCCGAATTCAATCAGAAGAGTTATTATTATTTCTTAGTATAATATTAGTATGTGTAAAAATCTTAGACAGCACACAGATGGCAGCCTAAATCTCATAAGATATTTACAGTACGTTAATAGGGAACACTTAAACAACATTGAGAAAATATTAATGAAAAGAAAATATGATTAAGTGTAATATTAAGCATTTTTTTTTATAATTTTCGTAAATTAGACGTAGGTAGGCTATCAATAGCAAATCAACAAAGTAAACATATATGTGTAAAATGATGTGAAGTGTGATTTACTATGAGTGATTTAAGAAGGCACCTTCTGCAACTTCGACCGCGGAAAACTGTTTTTTTACCGTAATCGGATAAAAAGTAGGTATCCTATAACATAACCATCTTTTACCAAAATTGGATACAATCCGTTTAGCGATTTCGGCGTGATGTGATGAGAGATATTCAGCTCAGGCTGTGTTTTTTTCAACACTCACGATTGTTCAAAAACCCTTTCCACCCAGGCCGGTCAAGTACTTCTCGTTTTAATTCCCGACTTATCCGTGGTGTCGGTATCGTGTTTATCGACGATATCTTTTAAAACTAGGGAAAAGGTAATACGGACAAGGGTCGCGGTGCAATATCGTATCATAATGGCTTGTTGGACGACGTTATTCACTTTGAATTGAATGTACGTATTTATTTTATTTTGAATCGGTTCGCGCTTGAACTATCACTTTATAATGACGACGACGCGGTTGGCGCAGTGGTTAAGCAACTGCCTACTGAGCTGACGGTCCCGGGTTCGAATCCCGGCAAGGGCAAATATTTGTGTGATGAACACGAATATTTGTGCCTGGGTCATGGATGTTCTATGTATTTAAGAATTTATTTATCTATATAAGTATGTATATCGTCGCCTAGTACCCATAACACAAGTCTTCTTGAGCTTAATTTGGGACTAGATTGATTTGTGTGAGGTTGTCCGATATTTATTTATTTTATTTATTTATTATTATTATAATGGCATCAACCACTCGTAGAAGGTACGAAAATTGCAGTATATCTGTTTATCCACTTAGCATCGAGAGTAATAGGTGTTTATATTATAACGATAACGGCGTTCATTATTTTGGTCTTAAGAGACACGTATAGGGCATTAAATATTATTGTACCATTAAATTAAGGGTCAATCTTACACAAATTAACCTAGCCCCCAAACTAAGCAATGACTGTAATATGGTGGGTACTACTTAAATACATATATAGATAATATCCATGACCCAGGAACAAATATTCGAGTTCATCACACAAATATTTGCCCTTACCGGGATTCGAACCGCCAGTTCAGTAGGCAACTAGGCAGGCGTACTACAAATTGCGTCAACCGTGTCGTCAAATATCGGTCAACCTCACACTAAAGGACCTAGTCCCGCAGCTTCCCGCAGAAAGCTCTAGTAGGCTTTTTTTTTTAAATATCGGTCAACCTCACAAATCGATCTAGTCCCAAATTAAGCTCAAGAAGGCTTGTGTTATGGGCATTAGACGATGATATACGTACTTATAGAGATAAATATATACTTAAATACATAGAACAACCATGACCCAGGCATAAATATTCGAGTTCATCACACAAATATTGCCTTGGCCGGGATTCGAACCCGGGACCGCCGGCTTAGTAGGCAGGTGTATACAAACTGCGCCACACGCGTCGTACACGTGTAAAAACATACAAATATTAGTTTAACACACAAACATTTTGCTTTCGCCGGGATTCGCACTTCGCCGACCGGGTCGTACATTTTTATGTAGGTGAGAATTATTATTATTATATTAGTGTCGTCTAAGTTATTATTAATCTCTTAACTACCGCTGGCACAGACCTACGATAGCTTATCAGAGCTGTCTATCGCTCGTTCTCTAATAGCGAGCGAGGAATATGGTCGCAGAGAGCGCCATTTTGCTCGGCAGTGTCACCCGGCGAGCGCATAGACAACACGTCTCCCGCCAAAACTTGAACAGTGCGTTTAGTTCCTGCTTGTGATATGGATATACTCAATAAGGTGCGTTTTAGTCCCCAGGTTTTAACATAATTTTTAATAGATAATTTTGCCAAGATATGCTTATATAAATGCTATAACAATGCAATAATAAAACACAGTCACAGGAAATGTTGTTTTAAACAGTAAAAGAAAAAAAAATTGTTAAGATTATCTAATTACCTTTATAGAAAAATATGTATGATAATGATATCCAATTTATATTAATAGTTTTACCGTATATTGCGGTTAATTCAATCTTATAACTTTCATGTATTTTTACTTCATAGGTATTTTTTGAAAGTTAGCTCCAACATCCTCAACTCGATTAAAATTGTTCAGAAACGCAAATGCATGTGGCGCGAATTGTACTCGGAAATCATATTTATGGAAATCGCGTACTTAGAGTTAACAATTATCATCACATAAGCATGTTGCATATCAGTAACACCTACTCGTATTTAACAACACGACGCTGAATGCTGCTATTATACAACTGAAGACAGAGAAAATGTTTAAAAAAATCAGTTCAATAATGTCTATAGGACATTTTTTATCCTAGAATTTAGCACCTAAAGAGAGATTATTAATTTTCATCCCTGTGTAGATGCATGACCGGGCCATTTTTATCACCAAGGGGCGCCAAAACTACAGAATACCTTCTTAAATAGTCAAGCAACATCTGGCGAGCTTTTTGATTTCTTTCTGTCTTTATCTAGTCGCCTTGACTTTGAGTGGAATTTGTAAGCTACTCAGTGTTTCTTTGGACCCGGCGTACAGGAAAGTAGAAGTCAATTTTGTAGCGTAGATACTAGGTCAATAGCCCACTAGGAAAATATTTTCCTCAAAGCTTCGAATAAACGTGAAAACCATTGACTAACTTGCTATAAAGGGTATTTCCCGATGGTTTCCTTACAGGACAAAACAGAATTCAGTCATTGAGATCAAAAGAGTAAGTCCATTGGCTCGTACCTTTATCTATCGTTAACCCCCGATAAAAAAGAAGGGAGTTATAAGTTTATCATGTGTATATGTATCTGTGTCTGTGGCCACATAGCTTCCAAACGGATGTACCAATTTGAGTGCTGTTTTTTAAATCGAAAGACTTGTCCGTCGTGATGGTTCTTAGCTATGTTTATTGTTATATAATCGGAACAAGTGACGAGATCTCAGCCAATATTGAAGCTAAAAATTCAATGTAGCTACCTATGTTCAGTTTTAGTAGCATTTTTTATGTCACTCATATGATGTCGGGAGTGTTAAATTTTTTTAATTTAGGTTTTGTGCCAATGTTTAGTGAAGGAGTTCAATTATTTTTAAAGTGCCTTAATTCCATCCCAATTCTTAAAATTTTCTCTCAGTCCAGTCATTACTCTATCTATTAAAAAAACCGCATCAAAATCCGTTGCGGAGTTTTAAAGATCTAAGCATACATAGGGACAGACAGACGGAAACGACTTTTGTTCATACTATGTAGTGATATTATTACAGAACCAATAGGTTTAGGTTAGCTTCTTTTAGAAAAGTTAAACGTCTGCGCTTTCAGAAAAATATCTGGAAATAAAATATCATACTAATATTATAAAGGTGAAAGTGAGTGTGTTTGTGTATGTTTGTTACTTCTTCATGCTCAAACGGCTGGGCCAATTTCGATGATTATTGGTATGAAGGTAGCTGATACCCTGGATATGCTACTTTATATCCCGAAAATATGTAGTGTTCCCGTGGGATGAGCGAGTAACACCACGTGGCGCAGCTCGTTTGAAATAATTTGAAACGAATCAGTCTAGGGAACATTTGCCAATTAATTATTAAACCGTCGTGGCATCAGATGAACTTTGCTCCGGACATAGTCGTATCAGCTGTTTAGTAGTATCTGCTGTCCCAGTCCGATTGCACAGGTTTCGGCCTTCGTATCAATCAAAACAAATGGTTGTCCGGTCTGCGTGTACACTCCATCCGCTGCCCCATTCTGTGCTCTATGTACTTACCATAAGATTCAGTTGTCGTGATGGGTGAGGATGTACAAATATGACGGGTCAGGCAATGTCATTGGCACGTTCGCAGTAAACGATTCTGGAGCAATGAAAATTGGAGAATTGTCTTACGACAAGATCGTTCGAGAACCGAGAGTCCCTTATGTGAAAGTAGGACAGGACCTCCCGTTAACCTTTTGACCGCCACAGTCGGCTGTGGCCGTCAACAAAAAATCGTGCCCCTGACGCCACGTCGGCCACAGCCGTCCAAATTTCAATGATCAAAAACTTTGTAATTCTAACCGCTACTAGTATTTTTCAATCCCTGTTGATTGTGGGGCACATCTTTTTTTTTTTACTCTGGCGTCAGTGGCACGGTAAATTGCTAGACCGCTTGGCGGTCAATAGGTTAATCACTCTTTCTGACATACGATACGGCAGTCCAAATTAAACAAACAAAGGAATAGAAAACAGACGTATATATTTTGTTTCATACAATATGTATACGTACATTACGTACGTACTTCTCTTCTAGGACCACTGAGACTCATTGATATTTTCTTTCGGTAAAATATTTAAATAAATTACTTACATCTTACAATGACTTCCTGAAAATGTTGACTAAGCGACTTATTGTTAGTGCCAATGAGTTTAGTAATCTGTACTATTATAAAGTTGTATTGAAAGTCAGTTTTCTATTCTTAAATGTAAAGCTTAACGCATTCACTGCCAGCAACGCATATATGCGTTCACCTGCATACAAGTTTGTTCCTAATAGGCCACGCCCCCTGGCAGTGAATGCGTTAACAGCGTGATGCTGGATTTATATGGGTGCACAATTGCCAACTATGCAGCGGCATCTGTTGGAGAAAATTTTGACATTTCAGAGTAGCTGATTTACCGTAATCATCTAGGCGACGCGCGGGTAATGCCAAACTAGCGCAACTTCAGATTTTTTCTTATATCTTCTAAATCAGGTTAATTTTCAGTAATCTCAAGAGTCTAGGAGCTGGGAAAACAACTTTAATATTTATTAAATCATTCTACACGTTTTGCCGTTCTGTAGTTGTTACCAAAAAGCCCATTATTGTGGCCGCTTTTGAAGTGAACGAGTTGCTCTTCTTTCATAAAGAAATATTTCAGCGAATGCTTCATTTCATCTTTTTCCATTTCATAGACAATTTTTTCCCGATAATCATATGTACATTTTTAAAAAATCTTGAAAATGTCAACCTCAAAGAATATAATATATAACTTATAAATGGTAGCCAATCACTTGCTAAACAACGTTTCATAAATATTCATTTCACAAACAACGTTAGACAAATGAACGATTCCCAAATTAGACGTTGCATAAAATATAGTTTTACCAAGTTTTACAAATAGATCATGATACAAATTATTTATTGGACAAAACATCATAATCACAAAACATTATTTCGCAAATTATTCATTTATTATTCTAGTCAAATAACAAAATAACGAATGATAAAACAACGTTAATTAAATGCATTGTTTGGTAAACATTTCGTTTAATAAATCATCATGGTGTGAACGCCATTCATATGTGTACTTTCTACGAGTACAAATATTAACACTTAATTTTTAACAAAGTATAATTGTTCTGATGAGCATACAGAGGTCTTAGTGTTCAGGTTATTGAGGTTTTTTAGGTAACATGGCTCGAAAACCGAAAACTGTAGGTTAGGTTAGGTTTGTTTTATGACCATGTATAGCGGAGCGAGCGAAGCGAGCGGAGCGTCAAAATGCTTGCTTAAAAAATGGAACATCACTTTATCTACCAAAGCCCGGTCCCCGGGCAAAATATTTTTTTGAAGCCCAATATCTCGGTAAATATCGCTCTGAGAGAAAAAGTTTAAAGAACAAAGCATGCTTATTTTAGTGTAATCTACAAGATTAAATAAATAATAAATAATAAATATTAAGGGACAATACACAAATCAACCTAGTCCCAAAACTAAGCAAAGCTTGTACTATGGGTACTAGACGACGATATACATAATATATAAATACATATATAGATAACATCCATGACCCAAGAACAAATATTTGCACAAATATTTGCCCCGGCCGGGATTCGAACCCGGGACCGCCGACTCAGTAGGCAGGTGTCTACAAACCGAGCCAAACGCGTCGTCGAAGATTCAATCTAATTTAAGTCCAAAACAGCAAAAAAAAAGTGTAAAAAAATTTAAGTCCCAGAAACGGCTCGTCTTTTGTATACAATCTGACCGAAATAAGTATTTGCCTGTTTCATATTTGGCCCAAGTGTTTCGAGTATTAAACTTCATACCGTCCTGCGTTTCGTTACATAGAGTTATTTTTAATATTTTTATGAAACAATAGTTTATCAAATAATGTTTTGCAAAATAACTGATTTTTAAAACGATTTATTCGTGAAGTGAAGATTTTTTAAATGAAACTTTGTCATTCAATATTTTTATAAAGCGTCTAAGTTATTAAATGTTTATATGTCGAGTAATTATTGGTAAAATGAGCATTTTAAGGAATGATAGGTTTATGAAATGAATAGTTTGTAAATCGTTGTTTCCTAAGTGATTATTTGTAAAAATTTGTTTAGCAAATGATGACAAACCCTTATAAATACTGTCAACCTATAGTTTAGGTTAGGTTTGTCTAATCACATTCCAAATTATTTTATGGTTACAGAAAAGAAAAATACTTTCGATGAAATTATATTTATATGAAATGACAACAATTCGATGACACGTTTGTTTATTAAAACAGGTTTCTGAAAAAAAAAATCTGATTATAAAGGTATAAGAAAAAAATCGGTAGTGTCGCCTAAACTCGTTTTAAGATTACCTACCTAAAAGAAAATTCTTCACACGCCTTACAACTCCTTACAACTTTTATCAATGTACCAATTAACATCAACATACTCGCGTTATCGTCGAATGCCATTCGAAATTCTACTCTTATTCCACCTAATATGATTGGAAACGAATCGGGACGTCAAGTCACTACCAGTCATTAGCTAGGGTTGGCTTCTGCGCAGTTGGCTCATTATAATATAACTCCGTTTGTTGTAATGTTATGTCACCACTTGAGTTGTCAACAAGCTCTACGATTTACATATATGAAATATGAGTATAGTATACACAATATAGATTACTAGGGAGTTATAGTTGGGGATTTTGGAATTCGATGGAGTTACGTACAATACGTACCCCTATGTACGTATATAAATAAATAAAGACAACCTCACACAAATCAATCTAGTCCCAAATTAAGCTCAAGAAGGCTTGTGTTATGGGAACTAGACGACGATATAGATACTTATATAGAAAAATATATACTTAAATACATATAACAACCATGACCCAAGCACAAATATTTGAGTTCATCACACAAATATTTGCCCTGGCCGGGATTCGAACCCGTACTCCCGTACCCGTATTTATTTTGTAAAGTATTATAAAACTAAAATATTCATTTTTTGAAATTTCATAAAGCGTTTTTAGGAAGCCCTAACATCATTTGGTAAACATTTTTTTTTTATAAAATCTGTTTGTTTTTTAACTACCTGTTTTTTCTGAAAATATATCTAACCTCTTCCATGGGCACTCTTGAAAATTTACAATTAGTTAAATTTATGAAACACTAGCTGTGCCCCGCGGTGTTACCCGCTCATCCCACGGGAACACTACATTTATTCGGGATGAAAAGTATCCTATGTCCTTCCCCGGGACTGAAACTATCTATATACCAAATTTCATCTAAATCGGTTCAGCGGTTTAAGCGTGAAGAGGTAACAGACAGACAGACAGACAGACAGACAGACACACTTTCGCATTTATAATATTAGTATGGATATATATATATATATATATATATATATATATATATATATAATAGCTGTGCCCCGCGGTGTTACCCGCTCATCCCACGGGAACACTAAATTTATTCGGGATGAAAAGTATCCTATGTCCTTTCCCGGGTCTCAAACTATCTCCATACCAAATTTCATCTAAATCGGTTCAGCGGTTTAAGCGTGAAGAGGTAACAGACAGACAGACAGACAGACACACTTTCGCATTTATAATATTAGTATGGATGTAATATCTCATTATTTTTAATGTAGGTACACCACATTTTTTTTATATTGTACTATTGATACAAAGAGGAAAGCACAAAAAAAAATCACAAGTCATTAGTTTCCAACTAGTATTTAGTTTTATCAACGTTTCGTAACAATGATTCTTGATTTGATTAAACAAATTAGGTACCATCTATCGTAGTTGGAAGGATTTATCATGTCATCGTGACTATCAGGTATTTATATCCAGGTATTTCACAATGTTTCCTCAGTTATTTTGACTATATTATCAGTTTTTTATCGAGGCTTAGATCAGAGATGCACCAGTCACGCCAATTATCTGCGGCAGAAGCAGGGTGACACAGCTAGTTTATTTAAATCAGAGTCCAAGGCTACCCGGGCAATTGACGCCGCTTCATTTGCACCGTGCCGTAACGACCAACCCCAGCACAACTGTGATACGTGACTGTCACGCGCGAGATATCTATCTCTTTCTTTGCAGTGCTGTGGGAAAGTGACAGGTGACGTTATGCCGCGTGACATGAGTCGCGATGCATATTTGTGCTATACGGGCAGGTGACTCCAATGTTGGAAATTTGAATTTCGTATCGTGCTATCTCGATCATTAAAATTTTGTTTGACGTGAGATCGAGAGGGATGGTATGGTACGGTACAAACTTTTAATTTCGATCTTCGGAGTAGCCCTTCAGTCTCAAGGCGCTTATTAGGGTGCGTTTTTACTTCTGAATGAACACTAAGGGTTGTGGTTTTTGACAAAGATCGTTCGTGCAGAACTGTACAGAACGCTAATTGAAAGAACACCTTTAGACGCTCAAATACTTTTGTGAGTATCACAACTGTGACACGCGATTCTTTCTCGAGGGTAACATATCTATCTCTTTCTTCGCTGTACTGTGCGAGAGTGACTGGTGATGCTATGTCGCGCGACAAGAGTCGCGAAGCATAGTTGTGCTAGACGGGTAAATCGTAGATAGACAAAGACAACATCATACATTTCATAAGACTCAACGATTGGGTTGCAGGTTTTGTTTCACCTTCAGGCATTAAATATACTAATTTATTATTTATTATTAAAACAGTAAGCCTGATGACCAAAAGTTTAAAATCCAATGTTTTATGAACAGGGTTCGCGAAATACGAGCAAAATTCATTGAATTCGTCGACACTGGTTTATCATGCGTCATTTTAATCATTTTTGCTCGCATTTTACGTGCTTATGAACGTGCTGGGTCACATGGCATCTGCTCTAAGATAACCCGACGTGTCAAATCTTGCATCACGGTCATGATAAAAGACTTGGTTAGGTTTCATAAACTCTTACTTTTTTCTTAATCGTAGGTTTCGCTAGTACCCGCAGCTAATTACCATTACTCTGTGTCATCCAAGCTTTTCGTAGACTTGCCACTTGTTCAACCCTCCTCAAATATTAATTCATTCAAACCCATTAATGGAATTATTTTCATTCAAACCCATTAACATATCGCAATGGCTTCCCACTAAACAATATAATTATTTGAACACTGACCAAAACTACCACAATGCATTTAAACAGTCAAGTTGATTAACAGTTTTAGGGAGCGCCTCACCGCGAGAGGAATGACATGACACTACAGGCAAATGAACGCGGTGAGCGCGCTCTCTTAGAGAAAAATCAATTCAATTTTTATAAATAAATGGCTACTGTCCATTGGGACAATTCTGCCAGTGTCAAGGTTGTAAATAAGAACGTTGTACGGTGAGTTGAGCTTTTTGTAAAGTGATAGCGATTTACAAAAAACCACACGGACTATCGACCCAGGAAGGGCTATGAACGCTTCAAGTTGAATTCTTCATTAGCTATTCACTCTTACGTTAGATTACTGCACAATACGCTATCAATACTACACATTGAACAACAAAAATGAATAAATAATGAACAACGAAACTTAAACGCATGCGGCCATCTTGGGTCACGAACCGGAAGCCTTAGAGAAAAAACAAATGTAACGCCAACAGCCTATGTCAGTATGACACAACATTTTTTCCCTAATGTTCGAATTACACTTGAAATCTTCCTTAAATTTCACATTAGTTACAGTTATTTACATTCGTATTTGCAGATCATACTTTAGGCCCCTACAAATACAACTATAAACAATAGTCGATTAAAATTACATCACATCAATGGCTAGGTCAATAAACACAGGTGCGCTACGGTGTGACAGCGGCCTGATAACAAACATCTCACAAATCAGGCCGACACCTGAGGAAACTCTTATAGTGTTGGCATAGAGGTTGTATTTGTAGTTTTATGCTACTATAATGTAGTGGTCGAGCCGCTATCAAGCTATCAAGCATCGTTCCACGTTTAGTTGTCTGGCGCGTGTAAAGTGGCGCGCATGTTTAATAAGTTTTTTTTTTTAATTTCGGTGATTTGTGTTGACTGTTGACACAATGCCGGCGGAAACTGAGTTTCATAGATCGTGGGTTTGTAGTTTTTTATTTTTGTGGAACTGTACGTATTAAGTGCAATTTACTAACATTCGGAGCAGAATATTTTAACTAATATAAATGAGATGAATCGCAAATAGTGTCAACAACCGCAAAACTCAAACCAATTTTTGTGTAGGTTACCTTGAAGTTCCAGGAAAACATTTACGAAGAGAAAATTAAAAAAAAAAATGCTGTTGAAAAAAAAACATTTCACTGTTTTCTTTTTCTTTTGGCAGAACGATGTCTGTCTTTACTTTAACACGATCGTTATTTGTTCCTCCGTTCAACGTTTTGCTACGATTTTTTGGAACAACCTGTTATTTAACTATTTGGAAATTAAATATATTAACCTAAAAGCTAAAACTCATCTTGACAGATAAGGCTTTCGATATAAAATAATACTTGTACCTACCAATTAATATTTGTACCAAAGTTACAGTTGTGCGACCTTCGAATAACCTTAAGGTTCTATATTTTAAGGTACCTTATCGTTAATTTTTGTCGCGCAACGGAACTTATTCCAATAGCTGTTATTTCCTCGTTATGTATGGCGAACTACGCCTTAATTTCATCCAACTTTGGTCTTAACCAAAAGGAAATCGTTTCTGTTTTAATCGAGATGCCAGGCTTTATTAGACGCTGCTTAACTCATCTGTTATAGATGTAAAAGGCGAATGATGATGATGATGTGTTAAAAACGTGCAGACAGTAACTATTAAAAAAGTTTATGTATCTGTCAGAAATAAAAGTTTTAATTTGAAATAACAACGAGGAAGACACGATTAAGTATTTAATCTTATGCAAGAAACAGGAAATGTGTGTTTACCCATTCATGGGTTAACTTACCTATCTATTCTATTTATACGTTTTATACTATTGGTTCAAGGTTTCTTTACGTATATGCTTGTTAATGTTGAGGTACCTGCACCTCTAGGTAAATTTTCTCGCGCGCGAAATATGATCTACCTATCTCTTTCTGCACTGTACTGTGAGAGAGTGACGGGTGATGCTATGTCGCGCGACAAGAGTCGCGAAGCGTAGTTGTGCTAGACGGGCTGATCTATATATCGACGGCAAAAAGCGAAAACGCTGTAACCGCCAACGGATTCCCTAGGCGTTTGCAGCGTTTATGTTATCTAGACTTTATAGAACAAATTTTTGCGCATATCTGATAGTACGGAAAGGTTTAAGGGAAAGGACATAGTAAGAAACCGTCTTCATATTATAAAAAAAAATAGGTTTTAAAATACTAGATTTCATTACGACGATTTTATTTCATAAAAACTGGACATTATATTAGTAAGCCAGCGTTAAAAAAGTCAGTCGCTTCGATACAAAACGATTTGAAATTAGTTGTTTGTTTGCCATCCAAATAAGACTAGTGACATCGAATGCAACTTTACCCGCTAAAGGCAATTTCCATTTAAATAAAGCTTGTTTGATAACGCTTAATCTTATCCTTGGGTAAGCCGAAGCACTATTGTGTTACTGCTAATCCATGCCGCGTCCGCACGTTTGCCAAGCCTCGGCAAGCCTACAGGACGCAGACGGAACTACATCGTGCTCACGTTAACATAAAACTTCTCTCGGCTAGAAAAAGGAAAAAGATAAGCTTTAAGATAGCAGGGCGTGCTATTAGCCAGTATGCCACTAAAAGGCATGCTTAATAGTAGCATGTTCTATACACACATGCTAGTACGCTAGTATGTGCTCAATAGTAGCATGCTTTCGTGCCAGTAATCAGCATGTGTCAGTACTCTGGGTGCATAGTTTCCTCAACCATGATGTACTTAGGTACAAACGACTCGTATTTAGTTGGTCCGTTCTATGAACGACCTTCGTCTATTTTATTATTCATTCTGCCCGCCGTATTGTAAACACGCCATCGTTATGTGCGAGTCAATAATGTAGGTAATAAAAGTTTATATGTAGGTTGCTTAGGGCATATGTATTAAACTACTAGGTACAGCAGATACTTCAGATAAATAAATATGCATGCGTAGAAGCCGTAGTCGTCGAGTACCTATTTTAAATAAAAAATTAAGTTAATACATAAATATCAGACAACCTCACAGAAATCTCTGTCTCATCTCTGGCCAGCATGGCAGTAGTTACTGACAACGCATGGTTTCTTGTCAGTTGCCATTGCGACTTGGGCTCCGGTTTTTGCTTACCATCAGGCGTAGTGGAGCCACTATGTTGTGCCAAGAAAAAGAAAATTGCCTTAATTTTCCGGATACTCGCTTTTCCTCGACACTATGAGGATTGTCAGTCGCTGCCTCTTTGCAGCCATTGAATATCATAAAAGTGATAATTTGTGACTAAAGTTGAAAATTTGTATAGTCAAATTTCGGCGCGAGCGAATCCGCGGGAAAGTGTAAATATGTTTGTTTTAGTGTAAATATGTTAGTTAAAATAATATTGCTGCTGCCGATTGTACAGATGTAGCCATTCCGGGGTTATCTGTCCCCGCTCGATTAACGTTTATATTCGTTGATAAGCGTGGCTTTATCGACTAAAATAATGACCGACACCCTTGCCTCTATTAATGACTATTTTCAGAATAATTCAGTAGAAAAATAACGAGCTGAACTACGTCCTAAATTCAAAATGCAAAAATGTTTCTAAACTTATTGAGTTATTGCACAAGACACATTAGCACAAATAGTAGATTTCATGCATCAATATTTATAAACGTAAAATCTTGCATTAAAATCTCGTAAACAACTACGATACATACGAGAATATGCACACTTCATAAGCTCATGAGAAAGTTGCGAGTGTTTCTTTACAAACTAACTTTTGTCTAAAACTATAACATGAATCACCAGCACCATCGTTATCATCTTGCGGAAGTGCGTTTTCCTTTAAATTCAGTTAATGACCTTATTCCACTCATAGATTATGTACCTAAATACTCGGTAAAAATCGAAGACCAAGGCCCAATTTCAGTTGTAATTGTAACCGTTATTAGTTCACGTATTCTACTTTCCAAGTTTGAAAAAAAAAAACGATTTGGTTGGAAAAAGGCTTTGTTTTAGAAGATTTCCGTCAGCTCGCGCCAAAAAAAATATTGTAAACAAACCCTTTTGGAAAAAGAGGGTGTTATAATATAAGTTTAACAAGTTTGTCTGCCTGTGGCATCGTAGTTCCCAAACAGATGCACCAATTTGCGCGTGTCTTTTTTTTATCGATAGACTTGACCATCGAGATGGTTTTTAGTAATATTTGGTGGAAATAGGACCAGTAGTTTCCAAGATGTTCAGCTTTAATTGGAACAAGTGACAAGATCTCAGCCAACATTGAAGCTAAGAATCCCAAATTTTGTAGTTATGTTCAGTTTTAGTAGCATTTTCTATATCACTCATTGCATGAAGATCTCATGATGACCAACTACTTGTGTCGGGGGTTTTTATATGTTTAATTTAGGGTATATAACTTTCTAGATCCGCAGCCACCAGCGTACCCCCTCCGGCTCTCGGGACTTCAAGGAGGCGACCAAACGTGATGCGCTCGCGCGGGTCGAGGTAGAGCTCGAGAGGTTGCTCACAACTGTCCCTGAGGCCCGGCGCCCGCTCGTCATCAAGGAGTTCCAGGGATTCAAGAACCTCTTTAGCAGATTCCTCGCTGAACGTGAGTATCCTCAACCGAGGAAGATTTCAGAAGTCATGAGCTAGTACAGGTGGAAGTGGTGGTCAAGAGGCCGTCCACGACCATCCCCGAGATCTGGCGCCCGCTCCTCATCGAGGAATTTCAGGGATTCCAGAACCTCTTCAGCAGATTCCTAGCTGAACGTGAGTATCCTCAACCGAGGTAGATTCTAAACGTGATAAGCTAGTGCGGGTGGACGTGATCAAGAGGCTGTCCACGACCATCCCTAAGATCTGGTGTCCGTTGGTTATCAAGGCATTCCTGGGGTTCAAGAACTTCTTCTGCAGGTTCGTTGCTGAACGTTAGGGAATGCTGAGATTCAGGCTTGAAGCATTACGAATAGTAACTTTGTCAAAATAAAGCGACTGTTCCTCAAGCAGTTGAGATGTTGAAGAAATTCCGTCGGGTGTTAAAGTTACCTAAAAATCTGAACTTGATGAAGATCCCAACAAAATAGTTTGCTATAGTATATTACATAGCTAGGGCGGTGTATTTCTGAATGTACCAGATGGCAAGTGTTTGAAAATCCCACTTACTAGCTAGGGTGACGTAGAACATTCACAGTTAACGTTATTTTACATAGAAAACTACTGTCGAATCGCGTACCGATTCGAAACGTGAGTAAACCCGTTTATGTATTTTAATACAGTTAACGTTCAAACTTTGATTTCCAGAGGGTCCATCGGTAACATGGGAGAAGATCCAGAAGCTGCCCGAAGGCGCGGTGATCGACTACGGGTCCCTGCCGACGCCCACCACGGAACACGTGCACCATATGCTGGACAAGCTGGTGGTGGTCAAGCTGAACGGCGGCCTCGGCACCTCCATGGGCTGCAAGGGGCCCAAGTCCGTCATCCAAGTGAGGAACGAGCTCACGTTCCTGGATCTGACTGTGCAGCAGATTGAGGTTGGTATTTTTATAGTAGATACATTACTGCATACGCCGGCAAAGAAGGGCTTGCCGGGTACGGTCGGCCGGATAGTGATACGAAGCCGGCAAGCTTTTTTCACGGCTAAGGCGTATAAATAGTGCTTTTCTCAAATATGCAATGAAATAAAAAATACACCACTCAAAAATATATAATTCAGCTGTTTAGCCTGTTAATGAACACAGACGTCATTTTGAAAAAATATTACTTCCCGGCCTAGGCCTTCAGTTTTGTATGAAATTCCTTTACAGTTCTCTCAAGTGGTTCCGCCCGAAACGTGATACTTCGAAGCCTGTTATAACGCACGTTATATCGACATTTCATTGCATGTTTGAAAAAAATCCGTTACTATGCGATAGGCGTCATATTTGGAAATTGTGTATCCTCGTGAGGCCCAAACCCAAATCCATACTAATATTATAAATGCGAAAGTGTGTCTGTCTGTCTGTCTGTCTGTCTGTCTGTTACCTCTTCACGCTTAAACCGCTGAACCGATTTAGATGAAATTTGGTATATAGATAGTTTCAGTCCCGGGGAAGGACATAGGATACTTTTGATCCCGAATAAATTGAGTGTTCCCGTGGGATGAGCGGGTAACACCGCGGGGCACAGCTAGTAAAACCATAAGACCTAAACGCCCAATGCACAGTTTCTTTATTATGTACCTGCGCTCCAAGTTTGTTTTTCTTTCGTGAAGATCTCATCTCATTGCTTTTTTTTTTCAAGATGCTCTATGGTCTAGACGAATAGAATGCACCGAATGAATCGAGTACTGACAGTGGGCGTTTACGCGTGCGTATACCTAGTACAAACTGTCTGGGTCCGAGTTATAAGTGTTACTTTATGCATTGAGAGGTATACATTGGGCCTCACGAGAGTATGTTGATTAAGGCTCTTGACAAAATATCGCATTATGCGCACAAACGGGCTTGAAGTCAGTCGCTTACTATGCTGAGTAGACTAATGAAAGATAAAAGAACGTGTAATCAAATAGGATTACATTACTTAAGTATCACTTTTGCATCGTTAAAAGATAACACAATCAAACTTAGTATTAAAAACGTTTGTATTGACTAAATAAAGCTTACGTAAAAAATCTAATAAGATAACATTCATAATATTAGTATTACCTATTTAAAATAGTACACATTCAATTAGTTACTAGCTTATTATTTAATACTTTCTTCTTGCATGTTTTACTGGTAGGTACTAGATAGAATCCAACGGAGGTGAATCATAAACTGCCGGCTTAGATAAGCTATGAACGTATCACAATGGCACGAGCTACGCCGGCAAAGAAGGGCTTGCCGGGTACGGTCGGCCGGATAGTGATACGAAGCCGGCAAGCTTTTTTCACGGCTAAGGCGTATAAATAGTGCTTTTCTCAAATATGCAATGAAATAAAAAATACACCACTCAAAAATATATAATTCAGCTGTTTAGCCTGTTAATGAACACAGACGTCATTTTGAAAAAATATTACTTCCCGGCCTAGGCCTTCAGTTTTGTATGAAATTCCTTTACAGTTCTCTCAAGTGGTTCCGCCCGAAACGTGATACTTCGAAGCCTGTTATAACGCACGTTATATCGACATTTCATTGCATGTTTGAAAAAAATCCGTTACTATGCGATAGGCGTCATATTTGGAAATTGTGTATCCTCGTGAGGCCCAAACCCAAATCCATACTAATATTATAAATGCGAAAGTGTGTCTGTCTGTCTGTCTGTCTGTCTGTCTGTTACCTCTTCACGCTTAAACCGCTGAACCGATTTAGATGAAATTTGGTATATAGATAGTTTCAGTCCCGGGGAAGGACATAGGATACTTTTGATCCCGAATAAATTGAGTGTTCCCGTGGGATGAGCGGGTAACACCGCGGGGCACAGCTAGTAAAACCATAAGACCTAAACGCCCAATGCACAGTTTCTTTATTATGTACCTGCGCTCCAAGTTTGTTTTTCTTTCGTGAAGATCTCATCTCATTGCTTTTTTTTTTCAAGATGCTCTATGGTCTAGACGAATAGAATGCACCGAATGAATCGAGTACTGACAGTGGGCGTTTACGCGTGCGTATACCTAGTACAAACTGTCTGGGTCCGAGTTATAAGTGTTACTTTATGCATTGAGAGGTATACATTGGGCCTCACGAGAGTATGTTGATTAAGGCTCTTGACAAAATATCGCATTATGCGCACAAACGGGCTTGAAGTCAGTCGCTTACTATGCTGAGTAGACTAATGAAAGATAAAAGAACGTGTAATCAAATAGGATTACATTACTTAAGTATCACTTTTGCATCGTTAAAAGATAACACAATCAAACTTAGTATTAAAAACGTTTGTATTGACTAAATAAAGCTTACGTAAAAAATCTAATAAGATAACATTCATAATATTAGTATTACCTATTTAAAATAGTACACATTCAATTAGTTACTAGCTTATTATTTAATACTTTCTTCTTGCATGTTTTACTGGTAGGTACTAGATAGAATCCAACGGAGGTGAATCATAAACTGCCGGCTTAGATAAGCTATGAACGTATCACAATGGCACGAGCTATCAAACTAAATCAATGGTATTACGAAAAGAAACTGTAATTCTGCATTTAAATAGGTATGATTTGTGGTATATCGAGGGTTGCGAAAAAAAATCCGATAACTCGAAAAAAAAAACTTTGAACTAATAATTATGTGTGTATCGGCTTTGACCACTCAGCCCTCGATATAACCTATTTAGTCGTGTTAACGGCACTCCAGCTTTTCGCACCAGCGAATAGGAACTGAAATTTTATTCTATATACTTATTTGACTTTCAGCACCTGAACAAAATCTACAAATGCAACGTGCCTCTGGTGCTCATGAACTCGTTCAACACGGACGACGACACGCAGAAAGTGATCCGCAAGTACAAGGGGCTCAAGCTGGACATCCACACCTTCAACCAATCCTGCCACCCTCGCATCAACCGGGAATCGCTGCTGCCTGTCGCCAAGGACGGGCATGTTCACAACGATATTGACGCGTAAGTGTAACAGGGTTTAGTACAAGGGGCTCAAGCTGGACATCCACACCTTCAACCAGTCCTGCCACCCTCGCATCAACCGGGAATCGCTGCTGCCTGTCGCCAAGGACGGGCATGTTCACAAAGATATTGACGCGTAAGTGTAACAGGGTTTAGTACAAGGGGCTCAAGCTGGACATCCACACCTTCAACCAGTCCTGCCACCCTCGAATCAACCGGGAATCGCTGATGCCTGTCGCTAAGGACGCGCATGTTCACAACGATATTGACGCGTAAGTGTAACAGGGTTTAGTACAAGAGGCTCAAGCTGGACATCCACACCTTCAGCCAATCCTGCCACCCTCGCATCAACCGGGAATCGCTGCTGCCTGTCGCCAAGGAAGGGCATGTTCACAACGATATTGACGCGTAAGTGTAACAGGGTTTAGTACAAGAGGCTCAAGCTGGACATCCACACCTTCAGCCAATCCTGCCACCCTCGCATCAACCGGGAATCGCTGCTGCCTGTCGCTAAGGACGGGCATGTTCACAACGATATTGACACGTAAGTGTAACAGGGTTTAGTACAAGAGGTTCAAGCTGGACATCCACACCTTCAGCCAATCCTGCCACCCTCGCATCAACCGGGAATCGCTGCTGCCTGTCACCAAGGACGGGCATGTTCACAACGATATTGACGCGTAAGTGTAACAGGGTTTAGTACAAGGGGCTCTAGCTGGACATCCACACCTTCAACCAGTCCTGCCACCCTTGCATCAACCGGGAATCGCTGCTGCCTGTCGCTAAGGACGGGCATGTTCACAACGATATTGACGCGTAAGTGTAACAGGGTTTAGTACAAGAGGCTCAAGCTGGACATCCACACCTTCAGCCAATCCTGCCACCCTCGCATCAACCGGGAATCGCTGCTGCCTGTCGCCAAGGACGGGCATGTTCACAACGATATTGACGCGTAAGTGTAACAGGGTTTAGTACAAGAGGCTCAAGCTGGACATCCACACCTTCAACCAGTCCTGCCATCCTCGCATCAACCGGGAATCGCTGCTGCCTGTCGCTAAGGACGGGCATGTTCACAACGATATTGACGCGTAAGTGTAACAGGGTTTAGTACAAGAGGCTCAAGCTGGACATCCACACCTTCAGCCAATCCTGCCACCCTCGCATCAACCGGGAATCGCTGCTGCCTGTCGCCAAGGACGGACATGTTCACAACGATATTGAGGCGTAAGTGTATTGTCATTGTATATACCTAAATACACATAGGCGTAGCTACCGAAGAGCTAGACTATGGTACGCAGTGGGGTTCTCAAGCGCTTAGGAGCTCTTGATCCATCATCATATCAGCCCATACACGTTCACTGCTGGACAAAGGCATCTCCCAAAGTTCTCCACAACGATCGGTATTATGCCGCCCTCATCCAATTTCTGCCCGCGATCCTAACCAGGTCGTCAGTCCACCTTGTGGGGGGCCTTCCCACGTTGCGTCTTCCGGTCCGCGGTCGCCACTCTAGAACCTTTCAGCCCAGCGGCCATCGGTTCTACGACACTTAAGTTTGGCGACTGTCTGATAACACCTAGCAAATCTTGAAGTGACAATAGATCCTAATACATATTTTCTTTTACACCAGGGTTAGCTAGTTGTGTCACTGAATCTGAACAAATGCGACGCCAAGAACATGACATTTAATTGGATAACGTTTCGCTTCAAATCTCTGTTTAATCGTTTTCCTTAATCTCCATTAGGTAAGTTATATGAGAAACTCGGTCGCGAATCTCTCGGTTCTAAACCTTGAATTAAGTAATTATAAATATATGAAACTTGTCTCATTTTTTTAATGTGGGTACACATCGCAATTTTAGTATTAAATCACCTTATCTTTACGTTAGGATGGTCGAAAGGTTACGCTGGACCGCTAATCCAGAGGTACTGGGTTCGATTCCCGATATCTTCCACCAGGTTACGCATTTAAATTATCCTTTAAGCTTTGTTTTTTGTATCAATGGTTTAAGTAAATGATTGTCTTTTTCAGCTGGTACCCACCCGGACACGGCGACTTCTACGAGTCATTCCACAACTCCGGCCTCCTCCAGAAGTTCATCAAGGAGGGCAGGACCTACTGCTTCATCAGCAACATCGACAACCTGGGCGCCACCGTCGACCTGAACATCCTCAACCTGCTCCTCAACCCTGACCCTCAGCGCATCGTCTCCGAGTTCGTCATGGAAGTCACCGATAAGACCAGGTACTTACATTTGAGGGTCTTCTATTCTCAAGTACCTACTGCTTCATGAGAATCATGAGACTTCACGGAATCGGAGCCGAGATTTTTGTCCACAGCCACCTGCTATCTGGAGTCAATTAGCAGGCCCACCACAGTACGACAGTAGATAAGTGTGACAAAAAATGTATTATAATTACAACAATGTTTATTCTTGTTATTTCTAATTTAATTCTAATTTATTACTAATTTTTATTACTTTATTATTTTGTAATGTGACCTATAACTTTCATGTGTGGCAATTTGCTGTAAGTGTAAGTTGGTTAATAATAATAAATAAATAAATAAATAAATGAGTCACCGACAAGATTAAGTACTGATAAAACCCGACTTAATTTTTTTTCATATTATGACAAATATATGGATAATTTCAACCAACTTTTTGAAGAGAATAATACTCTTCCCTGAGTTCTAGAAAGTAACATAGCTATTTCATGCTTTCATTGCGTGCAGTCGAAAAAAAAAACAGTTTTCTGCGTGAATTTTCTCAAATTTGAGTAGTTTTTGAAACAGAAACTATCAATGAAAAATTCAAAGGGTAGGTTTTAAATATATACTTACCAATATATCGCAACGCCCCTGGTCTAGGTAGTAACATTGATGCTATTTTAAGAAACATGTTTGAACATAGAGAAAAATGTCTAAAACGATCGGCATTTTGAACGGATAAGGAGCCTTAATTAGCGCGCACAGTTACATTTCGTGCTTTATTATTGAATAATAGTTTATTTGCATGTTAACAAGCTTATGTTAAAAGGTGTTTATCGCCAACATCGACCATTATTGACATGTTGTAGATAACAACCGGAAAAAGTATAGTTGTTACGATCTTACTCGAGTTCTAGGCTATAATGGACCAAAACCTGTAAAAATATTATTGAATAGCTAAATGTGCCTATTATTGTAATGATCCTAATGTAAAAAAAATACTGTTATTTATATTGAACTAGCGACCCGCCCCGGATTCGCATGGGTGCAATGCTATATTATGCATGTATTATACATATAAACCTTCCTCTTGAATCACTCTATCTATTAAAAAAAAACCGTATCAAAATCCGTTGAGTAGTTTTAAAGATTAAGCATACAAAGGGACAAACAGCAGGAAGCGACTTTGTTTTATACTATGTAGTGATTGATACTTGTAGGCTCTGATCGCGTAAGTATGCTAGGTCTTGTTTGATTATCACCAGGTAATCATCAAAAACAATCCCATTTGTTTTTTTGACCAATCAAAACTTTCAATTTAATTTCAGGGCCGACGTAAAGGGTGGCACCCTCATCCAGTACGAAGACAAACTCCGACTGCTCGAAATCGCCCAAGTCCCCAAAGAGCACGTCGACGACTTCAAGTCCGTCAGCCAGTTCAAGTTCTTCAACACCAACAACTTGTGGGCGAAACTCGACGCCATCCAGCGAGTGGTGGAACAGGGCTCTTACAACATGGAGATCATAGTCAACAACAAGCATCTAGGAGACGGTATAAACGTAATCCAACTTGAAACCGCTGTGGGTGCGGCTATGAAGTGCTTCGAAGGAGGAATAGGCGTCAACGTCCCTAGGTCTAGATTCTTGCCTGTGAAGAAGACTTCAGACTTGTTGCTGGTCATGTCGAACCTGTACAGCCTGTCGCACGGGTCCCTGGTGATGTCTCCGCAGAGGATGTTCCCGTCCACGCCGCTGGTGAAGCTAGGGGACAACCACTTCGCGAAGGTCAAGGAGTTCCTGAATCGGTTCGCGACCATTCCCGATCTGATCGAGTTGGATCATCTGACGGTGTCCGGGGACGTCACGTTCGGAAGAGGAGTGTCGTTGAAGGTGGGTTTAAAGTGTAGTTATTTCGAAGTGATTCGTTCACATTCATGTCTTCTGATACAAGGACATTGTCCATTAAGACTCTCTAAGTCTTTGATACTACAAGTTAGCTAAAACCATAAGCAAGCATCGTAAAATGCGAGCAAAACCGATTGAAATTACGTAGGACAACCAGTGACGACCAGTAGATCAATGAATGTTGCTCGTATTTTAAGAACCCTGGCAATAAGTCTGACACTATTTTTGGTGGCATCTTCTCGGTTGAATTTAACACATAGCCGTAAATTCACTATATATGATTCTAAATCTAGTGTGAAGTGTACAAGTTTATCATTCTGTAAGAGTTTTCATGATCGAATTATATGACTTGCAACTTGAAAGAACTAATCAAACAAGGAGGTACCGTTCTTTAATTACTAAATATTTTCCTCTTTCCAGGGCACGGTGATCATAATCGCGAACCACGGCGACCGTATCGACATCCCGTCCGGAGCTGTGTTGGAGAACAAGATCGTCTCCGGCAACCTTCGCATCCTCGACCACTAATTCGTTGGTAACCTGCAGCCTATGGTTGCTTTTATCGCGCGATAAATAAGTGACAGATGCTTTGTCACTTATTTATCACGTGATAAACGCAACCAGCATTCCCCCTTAGCATCCTAGACGACTAACAAGGTTGTGCCTCCACTCTCGTGTGTCCACTTACATGGACGGGTGGATCTCTCACTGTGGTCGTGTCTCCACTCTTGTGTGTCCACTTACATGGACGGGTGGATCTCTCACTGTGGTCGTGTCTCCACTCTCGTGTGTCCACTTACATGGACGGGTGGATCTCTCACTGTGGTCGTGTCTCCACTCTCGTGTGTCCACTTACATGGACGGGTGGATCTCTCACTGTGGTCGTGTCTCCACTCTCGTGTGTCCACTTACATGGACGGGTGGATCTCTCACTGTGGTCGTGTCTCCACTCTCGTGTGTCCACTTACATGGACGGGTGGATCTCTCACTGTGGTCGTGTCTCCACTCTCGTGTGTCCACTTACATGGACGGGTGGATCTCTCACTGTGGTCGTGTCTCCACTCTCGTGTGTCCACTTACATGGACGGGTGGATCTCTCACTGTGGTCGCAACAGAAGATCGCAGAAGTCACAAACTATAAGAAATATGAAAATCTGTTCTTAGGAAGCATGGCGTTGATTTTAGATTTAATAATAACTGCACTATTATTTAATTACCCGGTCAAAACCGCTGTAAAGAATGTTACAATGTGACATGCGATTACTTGCAGAATTTAAACCAGGATTCCCGGTTGTGTATGAGATTTATAAAAAGAAATTGAATGCAGATTCTTTTAAATCTAAAATCGACGTGATGGTTCTTAACAACAGATTTCCCTTCCTCTTATAGTTTTCGTTGTAACAGAAATAATAGTTTTAAGCACAAGGGCTGGCCGCCAATAGGGTTTGTAACCGTTAACGACTAACCGGTTAGAGATTTCGGTTACTCGTAATTAACCTCGATTTTTTTTGTCGAAGATTTTCATTGTATAAAATTGGATCAATAAATACAGACCACAAAGTAAAAACTGCAATTTGTTTGTATTTAACGAGCTATTTCAAATATAAGACTAACCGGTTGTAAGCCCTGCAATAACCTAATTATAAAATAGACAAATGGTACAAGAAAAGACTACTACTAACTATTTATTCTTAGCAAATTATTGTAACCAATGCGGTGTTAAAATTTAAACGTTCGTAGATTACGCATGATTAAAAATCAAACAATTATCAGCACAAATAAGCGATACTGTGAGCGAGAACTAGTCACGGACAAATGACAACTGCCAGCACATCTTAATGTTTGTCTTGAAAAAAAAAAAAGAATACTTAGAGCACAAATTGATGGATTCTATCAAAATTAATCAAAAATTAAGAAAGAAAATCATGCAAAAAAACTTACGTTTTTCCAACTATTCTTAAAGACGTGCTGATAGCTCTATTGTATGAAATCACTGTACTTTTTATTAGGTATATTTCTAGTGGATTAAGTATAATTTTGAAACAGGAACTGTCAATTATTTGCATGAATTGTTTAAATGTAGTCTTTTGTTTTTTTAAATGTCAACTTTGCTCATTAATAAGCAGGGATCGTAAAATGCGAGAAAAATCGATTGAAACGACGTATGACAACCACTAGCACTTCAATTAATTTTGCTCGCGATACGAATTCTGGTAATAAGTTATAAATAAGTTAATCGTGGAATGTCGAATCCTGGTATCATTTAGGAGTAAGGTTAACTTTGGCTAAGATCGGTTAATGAAGGTTACATTTTTACTCCCAAGGGAGTAAAGTACCTTCTTTTTGTGTCTATATTACGGCGGTTTCCTTATCGTTAATCGATCTAAACACATTTGTATGCTTGAAAAATAATCATTTTTAATTAAAGCAGTAACATCTGCTAGCGTAAACTAAATGTTTATATAGAAGCGAAAATATAAAAAAGTCGAAAGCCGTAGGGACAAATTCCACTGAAAGCATTAAAAAAACAATCAATTATTCGCTTCTGTATAAAAATATTGTAAATTACCAAAAAAATAGTTTATTTCGCTTGTTATTTCTTTTGAAACTTTGTTATTTATAAGTTTTTATCACAATTTATAGTTTTTAATGGATGATACTGTATTTACATAAGTCCCGCAGAACGAGTCAGTAAAGTTATTATGTTATTTTATTTTTGTACTTATTGTATAGAGTTGTATTGGATGTTAGGATTGTGCCATCGGTCGTTCGATTGTTGTAATAAATTGTTGAAGAAAAGTCTAGTTTTCATTTTACTTCCTAACGGGTCTCCTTTGAAATCCCTAACAACGTTTGTCCTAAAATCATTTGCCCTAACATCTTTGTCCTTATAACTTGTGATCTAACGATTCTAACGCTTATTTGCCATAATGCTCTTGTACCATAATAATGCTAATCATTAGGACAAAATATATTAGGTAAAACTTGGTAAAACAAAAATATACGATACGATTAAAATCAGTTAACGATTCGGCTTTTCTCGGGTATCATCGCCTCAATCCGGAGACGGAAATGACACGAAATACATTACCGCGATTTCTTTTAGGTAGCATTCAATTTGAAGTATCATAAACGCAATGTATAGCACTTGCCAAGATGACATTACTGACCGGTAGACCTAAGAAATGTATTATGCAGAAGCGACATGAATTTTAACATTCATTATTTATTAACCCTTTGACCGCCAAAGACGGCAAATCACGTCATCGGGAATTCGTGCCACTGACGCCAACGACGTCTATTGACGTCAAAAATTTCAATGGTCAAAAACATGCTAATTCAAACCACTATCTGTGTTTTTCAACCTCTGTTGATTTTGGAGCACTTTTTTTTTTGGTTTGGCGTCAGTGGCACGGTGAATTGCTTTGGCGCTCGGCGCTCAAAGGGTTAAAGCTATACTTGCTTGTAGGTATACAATATATAAAAAAACACATATAAGTCAATATTTTACTGTTTGATGTAAGAAACAGTACCTACGATATTACGTCGGATTAATAGTTAATAATAATCACCAAATAAAAAAAATAAAAACCGATTTCAACCGATATTTGATGATCTGCTTGACCGATTTTGATAAAATTTACATGGGACCATCGAAAGTATACCCTATCAAATACAAAAAGAATTTTGTTAATCGGTCATATCTGTAAATTTATAACTCTATGTGAGAGATGAGGGATTCACGACAATTACCGAGGTTGTCCGAATCGTTAACTGATTTTAATCGTACTGTAAATATTGTTTGTTTCTCGCTTAAGCGATTTGTAATCTTAGCGAAATAAATAATTATATCTGAACTGAAAATAGGACAAATAGTTTTAGGGATTCCAATATAGATCCTTCCTAACGAGATATGTTTTCTAACTTTTCGAGCCTATGTCTAAGAGCTCTCCTATAAGAGCCTCTTTATAAAGAAAAATACTATAACTTTTGATTTAGCCCAGATTCTCTGTGAGTATTATTTTAACGGTTCAGGCATGGGCGTTTTCAAAATAAATAATAACCGGTTAAAAATATAAATAAACATTTATTTACAATTAATAATCTTAAATTAATATTATTTACTGTACATAATGAAAAGACGTTTCTTCTATAGCAATATTATTCTTCTGAAATCTAATAATTTTGAGCCAATTAATTTATTAAATATGTAAGGTCAGTAGGGAACAGTACAGATTGTGATGTGGAGAGTAAAAGATGTGTTCGTTGCTTGAGTATAAGGTTTATTGTGTCTCCAATTAACATACAATGCATTTATATAGCATCTACATAAAGAGAGTGTGTGTGTGTTACATATACGCACACTACACCTCCCATCTTGAAGAAAAAAAATAGATTAACTGTAGTTGATCTAATTTTTTTACATATTAGTTACAATAACATATTAGTTTTGCCACCCAACTGTTAGTAGAGGATCCCGATATAGAACGACCTTCACCGAGATGTTTATTTGATGAAATGTATTTTATATTTAATTTAATATGTCAATAAATATATTGCATATGGGTTGCCTAACAAATTTTAGTGCAGGGTATGTTTTGTTTTTGAAGCCGTGGTAGCCTGGTGGTTAGGGCATGCGACTTTCAATCCGGAGGTCGCGGGTTCGAACCCGGCCCGTACCAATGAGTTTTTCGGAACTTATGTACGGAATGTCATTTGATATTTACCACTCGCTCGCTTTTCGGTGAAGGAAAACATCGTGAGGAAACCACCTAAGCCCAATAAGGCCTAGTTTCCCCTCTGGGTTGGAAGGTCCGATGGCAGTCGCTTTCGTAAAACTAGTGCCTATACGCCACATCTTGGGATTTAGGTAGCCGGCCCCGAATGAGAATTCATTCTCAAAAAATGGGAGAGGAGATGGGGCTTAGGTGGTTTCCTCACGATGTATTCCTTCACCGAAAAGCGAGTGGTACATATTAAATGACAATTTTCAGGTTTTTATAAACATCGTTTTAAAGCACCCATTTGGTTAGGTTAGCTTTGTTTTATAACTATTTACATAGTTTTGGAATAAAATGGCTTTCGAAGAAATGAAAATTCGGCGAAACGTTATACAGGTGGGAAACAAAAATTGTGATTTACGATAGGTAAACAAGTGATACATTATGGTATATGAAATTCGGGCAAACGATAGAGAACTCTTATGTAACATTAAACTAATACGTATATTTTCTTAAAAATCTAACAGAAAATTCGCTCAGTGGAAAATGACTGATACCTATAATATTGCTTTTGGAGTTACGACTTCTCAGAATTACTGAGCTTGTGCTATAAATGTGCTGTCGGCTGCAGACAAATATGGCCCCTTGCATGCTAAAGGGCAAGGGGAGCACGTTTTTCCGCAACTGAATGTACATTAAGATAAGACTGTGTGAAAGAAAGTCTTCGCCGCGAGTGTCTGAATTGACATCGGAATAGAATGCTATGGCCTCCCTCCAAACTGGAAACCCCATCACTGTCACTGCTGAGTAACGTGCAATATGTTTTAAACAGCTTAAAACACAGATAAGGCCGCACTAAGCACCGCCATGGTCATGGTCCAAGCGAATGGTAGTAAAGGAGGCATCCGCAGTCAGACCTAACCTAACCTCACCTTTTTTTTGTAGACGGAGAAGAAACTCGTTACGAGTACCCCCAGGCCTAGGGAACCCATTGTGGGGGTTATGTTGGGACTCTCCCCTCAGAAGAGGGGCAACATACCTACTAAAACCATCTCCGGCGCATCCCTCGCTGCCGATGCCGTTAAGGTGCCATTGGGTCGCGAACATTCTGCCACGACACCCCCCGGAACCTAACCTGACCTAAATTAACTATGGTACCGGGCCTCTTGCCACGCGACTGGCGACCAAACTGAGGACCCCGGAGACCGCAGATAAGGCCGCACTTAACACCGCCATTATCCAGAGTGTTGGGTTGTGCAGGAGGCATCCGTTGTTGTGGCTATAGGCGCAGCTAAACCCTGGAATATAAATAAGTTTCCGTTAGAAACTACTTTTGACACAAGATTTTAGTATATAGATACAAAGAGAGAGAAGCCAAAATTTTATGCGATCCACTCCAATCCAAGTGGAACTCGAACCCACGACCTCTGTTTAACCGGAACATTGCTCTTCCAACTGAGCAACAGGACCGCTATGCAGACCTTATGAAATAATGCCTTCTCATTCCGATTTTTTACTGCGCCCTCTGTATTTTTATGTTTAAAATGCTAAGCGCATTCACCAAGCTCCAACACGCTTTTCAACGACGTATTCGAAGTTTAGTGTTAGAACAGCGAGAGAGATGGCGCTATTTTCAATATTGAACATAGTCAATATTGATCCTATTTTTGTGGTGATTTTAGATTTTAGTAACCGACTGTGCTTTTTTAACAGCTATTAACTGCACATCGTCGTCAAAGATTCAAAGCACAATACTGAATAATGCGAAAGCTATCATTATAAAATGTCCACTCACGACTGATCAACATGTACACAATAAGACCGATGTGCGACAGCAGCGCTATGATCGCGTAGGAGCCGCCGATGGACACCGCCTTGTCGACTGTAAGCACTGATCGCAGCAGCACCATACCCTGCATCATCAGAGCACCTCCTGGAATAAAGATGTTATTATTAGGAGACGTTTAAACTCAAAGGCTTGATATATAAGAGCATAATAAGACCGGTTCTTATGTATGGTAGCGAGACGTGTGCTGAAACGCAGAGGCACGTGCATACCATCCAAGTTGCCGAAATGAAATGATGAGGGGATGTGCGGCGTCTCCAGGCTAGATAACATCCTCAACAAGTACGTGCTAGGAAGCCTGAGTGTACGTGACATCGCCGATAAGCTGCAGGAGAATAGGCTGCGATGGTATAATCGCGTAAAACAGCGACCATCCGACCACGCGGGGAACTTGGCACTACAACTTCCCATCCGCGGTCGAACATCCAGAGGCTGACCCAGAAGGTGGAGAGATGGAGTGCAAAAGGATAAAAGTGAGTGTCAAGTCTCCGAAAACCGTGTTGAAGACAGGGCGAAGGGGAGAAGAAAAATAAGGAAAGCTGACCCCAGCACCATGTGGGATAATAGCTAGGAAGAGAGAGAGAGAGATATTATTAAGAGACGTTTCTGATGGTACATGCTTCTTATTGCTGATAGCTTGTTCCACTACCAGATTGACTAGGACTTTTCTCGTTTATGAATATTGCAATATTATGCCAGTACCCACCAGCTAGTGCAAGCACCAGTGCAAACAATATTTGGTACACGTTGAACACGAATCCGCAGCCTGCTAGTGAGCAGGCGCCGCGCGCTGCCCGCCCGCCGCCGCACGAGCATTCTTCGAATAACCTGAAAGTTAGGGTGAATTGTAACCGGATCTGGAGTCATGGCAGTGGGAAGAAAAATACAAGTGTATTTAAGACTAAGGATTGATTAGCTTCATTATAATTATGCTCCAGGGCTTAGGCATTGAAAATAAGAGGGTGTATATTAGATGCGTTTATCATGCGATAAATGAATGACAAAGCATCTGTCACTTATTAACGGGTATCGTCAGTGCGAGAGTGACGGACGCTCTATCATTTATCGCGTCGTGTTTAGAATAGAAAATGTTAGTTTTCGTTCATTAAAAACCACAAAAACATCAGCATTAATTGCTTTGGATTATGATGGTCAAGTATTACATCGGAGGCTGCATAAAAAATACTCAATGCTCGCAAAACGCAGTAAGGCTTGCGTTACTTCTACCGGACGCGGTATTTATTACTCTTGTTTGTTTCTGAAATTTGGAATGAATGAAAACTTACAGGAACCCATTGAGGTCCTCGTAGCTCCTGCAGCCAGCATGGCACGGAGAGAAATACGTCGTGGACGTGTTCAGTGCACACACCGGACTGAACCCGTAACTCTCTGAGGCGCATCTGTAAAGAAAAAATATTATGATCTAAAATTCGTCTGCTATCAATTGCTTGGGGTTGTACTGAGGCTCACGAACATGGTTGATTTATCCTCCCGCACTGAGGTGGATAAGGAGGGATTCACATTAGTGGAAAGGCCCAAGCCGGTTAATTCTGCATGGTCTTCGGATCGCGTCACCGAGTGATGCACTCTATGTGTCGCGCTTGCATCACTACGCCGTGGCTGACGATGTGGTGGAATACGTCCGCTGGAAGACTGGCTTCTCGTTGAGGATGCACGAGCTACAGTCCCGCCACTACAGGCACTTCAGGTCGTTTGTGGTGCGCGTGCCGCGGCCGCTGCAGGACGCCGGCGCATTCGAACAGATTTATGGCCGAAGGGTGTTGTGTTTTGGCGGTTCCGGGACAATCTGCCAAATCCTACGCCAGATCAGACGACGCAACGCAGCCACGCAGTTAAGTTGCCTAAATCAAACTAGTTTTAAGTTTCTTCTGTGTACTTTTGTTTTGTAGTTCACAGTGTCTTGGTTTAATAATAAATAATAATCCTTACCCACACTGCATACTGCAAATCGGCTGCGCATAGTCCAGGCTACTGCCCGCGATCTCGCCAATGTTACACCGTAACAGAGCGAGGAGGGCGAAGGGCACTGCGAGGGAGAGGGCCACCACGCCGCCGACGCGTGCCGCTGTCGTCGCCTTCACGCCGTCGCTCCGCCGGGCGGAGAAACGGGTGCGGAACACCTGGTAATGGGAACAAAGCCGGTGTAGATAGAACAACAACCAAGTTTGCCGAATGGATGTAAATGGATGGGTATGGAAGGATAGATAAGTACAAAACTTCTACGATCTTAATCGAACTTCTCATGATCTTAACGCAACCGAAGTGAAGTTATGTAGAAGTTTCTCCCTTTGTTTGATCGAACATAAATATAAAGAAGAATAAAGAAGGCTTTAGACTCTTCGGAGTCCAATTAAACTTTGAGACGCTGTATAAAATTTGACATTGTTTACAATTATCTAAACTTACCATGACGAAGAAGATGATGACGAGAGACCTGAACAAGTCGGTGACGCCACGGGAAGCTCGTGGATCCTCTCGCTCGGTCTCAATGTGGAATTGGGCCTGAAATTTTTTTTTACCAATTAACCTAATTGGCATGAGCAATAAAGCGAGAACGTACTTACATGTATTCCTGGAATTACTACAGCTCCAAGAAAAGTTGATTATAAAGATACTCAAACGTCTTAAAATATGCTACGATGTTCCTACACTAGTTAACTACGTGCACACGTACATATATAAAGATCAACCAACCTGAACAAAGTTGTCATCGAATCGAACGAAGCTGAAGACAGCAGCAGATAGGAATGCGAGGGCGAACGTCTGCAGCCAAATGGTCTTGTTGCGGACCACGCGGCCCAGGGTGGACACGAAACCTGGAACATAGCAACTCGTTTATTTCCAGAATTTTACAGTATCTACAGTTATATTTGCTCTTAGCGGCACACTAGATTAACTTTGCAATATATAAATATATACCTCACACAAATAGAAGAATGTGTTATGGGTGCTAGACGACGAAATACATACTTATATAGATAAATATATTATGTATATCGTCGTCTAGTACCTACCTACCTACTTAATACATAGAACAACCATGACCCAAGTACATATATGCGAGTCCATCACAAAAATATTTGCCCTGGCCGAGATTCGAACCCGAAGCAGATGGTGGATGTTTTATAGTTATAAAAGATTTCTTAATTCGTGTAGAAAATCTAAATTTCCAAGATTAGGTATGGTTCAATGACAGTCAATTATTCTGACCCGCCATTCTTCCGTAATTTTTGAATTACGACATTCTACTGATTTTTTGGTTTTTATGTACATACCCAATTATTTTTTGTGTGACGTGTATCAGATTTCCTATGACTGATAGGAACAGTTAGCTGCGCATCATCTGGGAGAGAGTGTTCCGAGAAAATGACCACGACCCTCAGCAATGAGTCAACTGGCTGATATGTAGCTTTATCACCTGTATTAACCAGCTCGTTGTCCACCAGCTTCGGATGGCGCATGCTCTTAGGGAACAGCGTGAAGAGGATCCCAAACATGAGCGTGAGCATGCACAGCGAGATGTGGGAGTGCCACCACACGTCCGTGGTGGAGGGCGGCGTGAGCCAGCTGACGCCGTTGAGGCCCAAAGACAGCCGAATTGTGATCAGTATTCCTGAAGGATAAGAGTATAGGATTAGCTTTTTTGGTGGAATTTATATGAACTAATCACACTCTAATTTTCCTTCTGCTGCACCTACTCTATATTAAGTTTGTCATTAATTTCACTACCCAAAGGTTGTCTGGAAGAGATCGCTTTTAGCGATAAGACCGCCTGTTGTCCACCGTTATTTATAAATTGTATTTGTCTTGTTTTCTTTTGTAAACTTATATTGATGCGCTATAAAATACTGTTGTATTGTATTGTAATTTCATCTCAACAGTCGCAAGAGGTTTACTATACTATGTGACAAAGTATCCTCAAGTATCTTCAATAGATATGTCGCGCGCTTCCCTCATACAATGACTTTTTACGTTCTTGACAAGATCACTGGTTACCTTCGCACACTGCACCCTCACCCTGTGGAGTGGGAGTAGAAAACTAAGGAGTATGGTAAAATAGAATTTACCATAAAAATAAACCCCGTTTTCTGGCTCGTGGTCGTCCAGATACACGAGCCCGTGCGACCAGATGCTGAGCCGCGCAAGCGCACAGAACGCCGCGGCGAGGAATAGCATGGCGATCCGGGGAGCCACCCAGCGATCTGGCTCATCATATGTTCGAGGGGTTCGGGGGTAGCTGGATATTGCATCGCCGCCACACAGCTCTGTAAAAGATATGTTTTTTATTTACAAACTGACCGGCGATTATTACCTGCTACCTTGAAAAGACACAAATTATAGTTTTCTGGAAATACCATACGACAGGAGCGAGTTCCATTCCTTAGCGGTTCACATTAGAAATGATGAAGCAAATCGCTTCGTGCGAAAAAGTGGTAAACTGACAACATAAGGATGAAATCGCTCCCTTCGCCTGGTTGTCCGATTGTGAAACGTTGTGATAAACCTGATTTGCTTTATTGCGCTATGTGCTAATACAAATGTAACAAAATAACACTTTTAATTAAACTTGTAGTAAATTGAGAAACTTGAGTGGAACTTCCTATGTTTCAGCTTCACCAAAAATGTATTTCATATATCCCGATCCCGATACAGGCCACATTTTCTCAACAGATTCTCATGAAATTCTGTGAGAATAAGTATATAAAATTTTTAGTCAAACAGTTATTCGAAATTAAAAAAAAATGGCTATAGGGCGAGGTCTACAGCTCAAAGAGCCACTAGTACATTTTATTGTTTATTTATTATTTAATCAGCAGTCTACACGCAATGCTTGTAATCTTGAGACGCTGACATGGGATGGACATATTATTAACCTACCCACAGAAGACTCGAAGCTCTGGTCGTACGGGAACGCCAGCACGAGTAAGCCGGCGGCGGCGGCGGCCGTCAGCCACAAGGAGAGCGCCATCTGTTTCCTGGCCCGTCCCCACCACGCGACCAACGCGCCGAACAGAAACTCCACCAGAGCCGCGCCGATGGTCACCCAGTCTGAAAGCACGAAGAATTTACGTATGCAAAACATTTTATGAAATCTTTCACATGAATTATTTTGAACTAGCTGCGCCGCGCGGTTTTAACCACTCATCCCAAGGGAAAACTAAATGTTTTCGGGATAAAAAGTATAGCCTATGTGGTTCATCCTGTGTCAGCTATCTTCATACCCAAATTTTTCAAAATTGCTCCAGCCGTTTGAGCGTGAAGAAGTAACAAACATAAAAACATTCACAAACTTTCGCCTTTATAATTTTAGTGTGATAAGGATCAGACACTTTTTTCTACGTTGTCCCCTCATCGATTAATATCTCGGCCGAATGAAAGATTCTACTGTAACGTCTCACTCTTTATTTATTTAGTCTGGTACATTTAACGCTTTGTGCAAAAGAAAACTTATCGGCTGAGATTTTATCACTTGTTTCAATTAAAGCGGAATATCTTGGAAACTACTGGTCCTATTTCCACCAAACATAGATAAGAATTAAGAACCATTTCGATAGACAAATCTTTTTTATTTAAAAAAACCACTCTCAAATTTGGTCCATCCGTTTGGAAGGTACGATAACCCAGACAGATAGACACACGGATATTTATAACACCTCTCTTTTTACAAGCTTTTATTTACTTTCACCTTTCCCGTTGTAATGGAATTTTGCATGTTAAATTTGACCCACTTTCCGGTTTCCGATTGATCTGAAATTTTGCACGAATATGTAAATCGCGTGAAAATGCAATATTATGATGACGTACAGCTGATCTGATGATGGAGCTGGAAGGTAGCCATAGGAACTCCGTAATAAATAAAGCAATCATATCGAGTTTGGGCTCTTTAGAATCGTCTCTGTGAGCAATTGATGGATGTTCAAAGAAAAGTAGATACGGCTATAAAAGCTTGTCACAAAAATGAAATTTTTGACAGAATATATTTTCGTCGGGAGTTCAAAAGACAGATTCAATACAATAAACCAATCTTGCTTGTCATTATTAGGTGAGTATGAACATTTCGTTAAACACTATAGCTGCGTGTTCCTGTTCCTGGATATGTCCTGATGTGCTCCATGACCGTGAACCGTGGCTGCGTTCTTCTTATACTAAAGTTTACGTCAGAGTTCAGAAGTATTTTATCCCATAGTCAGTTCTTCCAATCCTCTTATGGGTGCACCGAAGAAGATTTTTAGTGGCATGCAAGGACTCGTCTTCCGAGATTGTGAAGATGGCATAAGGATCTCAAGATATTACGTTTTCAACTTATCTTCCAGTATTTTTTTCGGTTTCCGCGACTATCACATATTTAAATAAAACAATTTAAACGGACGTATAGTTTGACAACGCGGTAAATGTAAAGCTACCAAAACGTCAGAGAGTCTCAAATAATTAACATACGCGATACAATCCGTTTAAATTGTTTCAGTTGTCTTCCAGTGTTATCTCCTTACCGTGAGTATTCCCGGGAACGTGTCCCATGGCGGCATCCCTTTTCAGTAGCAGGGTTATGTTAGAGTCCAGCAGCACCACAATGAAGAGCGCGCCCTGCAGGAACAGCCCGAAGGTGCCCAGCTTCAGCACGCGCGTGCGCAGCAGATGCCATAGCTTGAGCAGCGGGGGCGGGACACCTGGAACACGAATATCCGGTTCGAAAGACCAAAACGGGCCTAACTCACGGGCCATTGAAGTTCCCCTACATTTAATTTATCTGGAACCAGCCCGCGATTGGTTTCAGTATAATTTGATGGCAATAGCTATGATAACTATATTTAGCTCGCTCGGTGGTTCAGTAATTATTTATTATTCATTAAATTCGTTACTAGGAAAATACAGATGCGATTGGTTATCTTGACTTATTAATAGAAATTTCCGCTTGTACCTCATAGTTGCTTTATATTATGCGTCATAGATAACAAACAAAACAAACACCTAGTAATCAATAAAATAGGATTCATAGATTGTGATTAATTAAAAATAACGAGAAACCATGACTACCGTAACAGAAAATTAAATTAAAATATTTTCGCGCAAGATGAATGAATAACTTATACTGTGACTTGGTGGTCCAGTGTAATAATATCAATATAATAGATAATCTATGGCGATGCAATAATTGACAGTGACGGAATTGCGGCAAAAGTACAGTCGAGTTCATTTACATCTACACACTTACGAGAACAAAAATATCTGAACACGATTTTATGCTCCTGACAATAGGGTCGTGTTCAGATATTTTTGCTCTCGTAAGTGTGTACTTAGATGTAAATGAACTCGACTGTACGGGTCCTATCACAACTGTGAAACATGCATTGTTCCCCACCTGTTACGTTTCGCCAAATTTTCATTTGTCCGAAATTAGTGTTTTCCTGAAACCCGTATACTTTCAATGGGTTGAAAATATAACGTTAGGTTAGGTTTGTTTTATAATTATTCTGAAAAATAACAGTTATGGAACACAATGGATTTCGGACAAATGAAAACTTGACGAAACGTTAAAGATGGGAAGCAAAAATTTGTGTTTCAGATTGGTACCTAACCAAAAATACGACCACTGAAATAGGTACATTGACTTCAATGGCTCGGTGCAGATATTAAGTTAATAATACAACTCTTCTTAATAATAGGTAATTATCTAGGTATTTAGAATCATACAGAAACTTGGTTAATTAAGGTATTTTTTGTATAAATAAGTATTTAATTCGTTTTAGTTATTCGTTTTGTTGCTATCTTTTTCTTATTTTTATGCCTTTCGAACTTTTATCCGAAAGGAAAATTTATCGATTAATCAATTATTTTAGTGAGGAAGAAAAGACACCTGATGCTAATGATATGACTTAATTATTGACAAATTACGCCAACGCAAATTCAGGTACACGTTTTGATAATCGGATTATGAATAGAAATGAAGCTTACCCCGCAATCGTACTACGGGGGTATATATCACGTGTTTCGTTAATTACCTAATGGTTTTTTATTACCTACTTAATATAATAGCATATGCCTTAACCCGAATAAGGTATATGCCCTTCTATCCTAAATAAAATAAAATCAGATAAAATCCAAAATCAGATTATATAGGAATCATTTGCTGAAACTTTTACAGAATTGCGGATTATAGCACGTAACTAAAGTCAGCCCATCTACTATTTGTATCTACTAACAATAAGTAAAATCAGTCTACATAACTATATACAGTTTTTTTAAACATATATTTTAGTTTAATCACTAATTTAAAGCGTTTCTTTCTGTAAAGTGTATTTTTAAGTTAAGCACCGACGTAAAGCGTTACTACTTATATTTGGCAAATAGGTATGTAGTAACGCTTGTACCGCCCCACCTGTACCGTTTTAATATTTGCATATGTCAACTTTTAATATTTTTCATTATTTAATCTTACTGTATGTGTTAGACAACACATACGGTAAGATTAAGTAACCTTAAAATATGATTGTGCATTCTTGCGGTGACAACAACCAAGTAAATACATGTACTTTGTGTTAATAACCATGTTCTCATGGAAGTGGTGTTTATCCTATATGAGAATAAATGTCTTTAAACCTAATATTGCAACTAACGGAAGACAAACGTTTTCTCTTCTCTTGCTCTAATACCTAGTATCTTATGCATAAGTTGTATAAGAGGGGGCAAAAAACTCGAGTGGCATAGGTTAGGTTAGGCAAGTGGTATAGGGCAACATCGTAAGAAAGATGCCACGAGCGTTTTTGACCTACTTATACAATACTATACTTTTTCTGCGACTCGAGATTTTAATAAAAAAAAAATAGTCTGGTAAACTTTGTTTTTGTTGACGTCCATCTATCAAAAAAAAAATGAACTTATACCCAAAGGTTCACTATACTATACATCCATGCACAGAGGATATTTTTTAAATTTTTTTTTATGTTGGCAGCAATGCCTTAGTACAATAAGTTTTTTTTTAATTGCAAATTGTGTGAATGCAGCAGCTGTTTATTTTGTAATCTGTGGTACTAAGTAATGCTTTTTTGGCGACATTATGACATCGTTTAGCAGTGTTTTTTGGGCAGTAGAGTATAGACTTTTACAGACTTTCATAATGTATGTCTTTATATTAAAGTTAGTAACTATTTATAATTGACAGAAAAAAATACTGGAGTAGAAAAAAGTAGGTATAAGTTATATTATTAGCTCGAAGAACTGAGACTAATAAAGTGGTGAGGGTAGGTTTATAGGGATGTAAACAATATAATTATTTAGATTGTTTTCATTTAAATGATGACATCTATATATAAATATTCGACATATAAAATATCGGCCTTGTGGTAAAGTAATAAAGTTTCATTTCCTAGGATTTCGGCAGCAACTTATTTTTAACTCACAAACTGACCAGCGATTGACCTCAGTATCACCTGATGGAAAGAACTACGGGGTCGAGGATGTAGCTCGCTGGTTCAGCAAAAGACTATTCACTCTTGCCTTGAAGACAACCAAATTATAATATTCTGGGAATACAGACGATGGGAACGAGTTCCATTCCGGTTCGCAATAGAACTGAAGAAAAAAGAAAAAAGAACTGAAGAAGAAAGAAGTTTTAATACAATTAGAACCGAAGAAGCCAATCGCTTCGTGCGAATAAGCGGTAAACTCACACGATAAGGATGAAGCGCTCCCCTCGCCTGATTACCCGATTATGAAACGGAGATTAAATCGTGCAATTCCTGCGCAAATTCTCCAAAATAGATCCGATAGAAAAAATACAAGCTGGCTACTTTGCGGCGATGTTCGAGGCTCTGGAAGATGCCCCCAGCCGGCAAAGTATTCCCTTGGGACTTGCCCACTTGCACCACGCTGGGTTAGCAAAATTAACTCGGAGTTAAATGCTACTCTAGGGTTAAGTAATTAGTACGTCTTGCACCACCGAGAGTTAGAAGTAAACCTTGAGTTAAAAATTTATTTTTTTAACCCGCCGATGTGTAAGGGTTAAAGTCATTAACCCTGGGTTAGTAGTGTCAAACAAGTATCAAAATCGACTTGACGTATAGCTTAGGTTATGTTATGTTGTTATGTTTTGTCCAGGATAATGATAATTGAATAGTTGTTGTCTGATGATGATTTATTTATTGAAAAACAGGTTACATAACATTACAGTTTACACCAATGCGTCATGAACCGAACAATGTTTATTTTGACGGCGAAACGGCGTGGCCCCGTTGTTCCGACATCTCGGGTGTTGGATTTGGTAGGTTGCCCCGGAACCGACGAAACACGACACCTTTCGGCCAGAAATCAGCACACGCGATGGTCTCCTGGAGCGGCCGCGGCACGCGCACTGCAAACGAGCTGAAGTGCACGTAGTGGCGCGAATGCAACTGGAACACCCTCAGCGAGTAGCCGGTTTTCTGGCGAACATACTGCGTCACTTCTTCAGCGGTGGCAGTGTGATGCAGGCGCGACACGTACAGCGCCTTGCTCGGTGTGGAGACCCGCAGACCACAACCAACCGGTTCTGCAGTACCCTGACTCTTGCGTGTCTTACGCTTTCTTGACACCGTTGTGAAACCCATGATGAAGAGATCATCAAATACATTAGTTCGGACTTTTACAATAGAAAAATTGCAGAAAAGGATCATTTTTACTCGCAAAGAGACAATGCTTTTTCGACTGGTTTTTTGTTTCCAAGTTTATGCTTAAACTTCGCTGCTAAATCACAAAGCAGTAATCTGTCGCTATTTGTAAAATATGGGGCACGTAAACGAGATTTGTTTTCCATTTTTAGCAGTTTAAAACAAAATAATAAAATATAGAAAGCAGATACTCGCGCAAATACAATAATGACGCCTGACTGACATTTAATACAGATATATGATACGCTAAAAAACGAAATGTCATTCCAAATCTGACATAGTGGAATAGACTTATGCAAAGTACTGTAGAGTGACAGAGAGCACAACACTTAAATCATTCATCATTTATTCTATCACATTTGGTCGGATATGAATAGAGCGAATGAATGTTACATTAACCTCGGGCTAGTTAACTCGGACTTAATTTCTATTGATGCAACGAAAACTATGAGTTAAAAATTTAACATATTAACCCTGAGTTAGTAAACCCTGAGTTATATATTTAACTCGGAGTTTAGTGCAAGTGGGCCTAAGGGCTTATTGGTGATACTTTGTCTACTGAATCAGGGGCAGCTAACTGGTACTTGGCAGAGCCGTTCCAAAGATGGCGGCAGTACTCCATGTACTTGAGCTTGGTAAAGAGTGAGAAGCTCTTCCGGCGTGAAATACCGCTTCACCTTATAAAAAACACCAAGTTTTCTTGCAGCAGTTTTTGCATTGGCCTCGATAGAGGAGCCAAAGTTCAGATTGCATTTTGAGATCCAAACCAAGAAGCTCTAGGTGATCGGAAGTTGTTACGGATACATATGGGAAAGTGGGAGTTAAGGTGACCGGACTCCGCTTTGAGGTGAATAAACACGCATGCGTTTTGGAAGCGTTGAACCTGACCGAGTTGACATTGCCCCATTCGGACACAGCCTTGAGGGTCATGTTTATTCGCTCAACCATAGCTTAGTTTTGAGTCTCGTCACTGGTAGCTCATGCGCTAGTGATGTATCACTATGTAACGGTGCTGTCGTCTGCACTACTCAAGCATGCCTGGCTTGATCAGATCGTTCATGAGCAGCTTTGTATTGTTTATTTTGAAAAATAAATAAATGAATGTTTTTTTAAGTGAATTGAGCTAAATTAATGCAGTTTTCTGCATTATAAGATTGCTTGTCGAAGTGCAAAGTTGGCCTGTATCCGGGAAATTTCCTTTTATTTTAAAACCACATTGCCTGACTTTTATCTCTTCACTTCAGATTGGGGCTCCTTTTTTTAATGATTTTGTTTTTACAATTGGATTATTATATTCCCTCCGGACTTTAAGCTTAGTTAAATAAATAAAACACCAATTTTATTAAGTGTCTAAAAACGTCATAGTTCTGCTATAAAACAATCTGGTCTGATCTCGCCACTTTTTATGACTGACTACCAATTCGTCATTGCAACTAATCCACAAACAAACATTCACACAAGTATATACACATTGTTCTAAATACCTTTAACAGTTGTCATTGTGACCTAAATTAACACTTGACACCACTTCTGACATTAAAATGCACTAGACCGATTCACTTATCAGCCTTCACTGCCTTCACTTTCATATAGTGTTCATTTTTGCTAGTTGTCTTTAGCGTTTTTCGTAAATTATTTGTTAGTAATACAAAATACGTCTACATCTATTGACCTGTGATGTTGTATTGAATCGTTATCAGTTTCTTATCAGCGTATCGTTAGATATCCGATGCACGGTTCAGTAATGCCAAATTTCCAGCAATTGACTCCGCCACTTATACCAAATAGGTAATTAGAGTGAATCATCATCCCGAGGCGTAGATTAACATACATTGTGGTAATCTTCGTAGCGTCGCGATAGTTGCATTTGCTCATGGCTTGCAACGTTCCCCTGAATGGCATATTTAGGATAACTCCGTACCTCAGTTGGTAAAAACGCAACATTTGCCTAAGATCACTTTGTTGTCTGACAAAGCTACAATAAAGGGATTTTCTCACGATAAGATCAGTTGTATCAGTTAGAGAACTACTGTGCTGTGTATATTAATAGTGAAAACCACACCGTGATAGGCCACACATTCAACATAAAAAGCGAAAGAAACTACAGAGTGGTACCTAATAAAAAATCTTCATCCCTCCACTCCATTAAATATAATTAAGGAAGAAATTGAATCTACAGGTGTTACAGGAGAAATTATAAATGCAAGATATGGACCGGAAAAAATACCTACTTCAACCTTTTTCGTTAATGTACCTACTACCAGGAGCAAACAATAAAAAGATTTTTGATATGAGATATATTTATCACCAGTCTGTGGTCATAGAAGAACCTAAAAAGAAAAAAACAATCATACAATGTCATAGGTGCCAGGAATATGGTCACTCTAAGAACTATTGCATGCGCCCCCCTCGCTGTGTCAAGTGTGGACAGCCTCACTTAAACTTCGGCATGTAAGAAAAAAGATCGTAATACACCTGCCGAATGTGCTTTATGTGGTGGGCCTCACCCTGCCAACCACAACGGCTGCGAAGTCTACAAGGAATTGCTAGCTAGAAGAACTAACAACCAAAAACATAAAGAATAAATATCATATAAATATCAATCATAATTCAAATAAGGAATTTAATCGTAATATCAATCACAGCTCGTCTAATGAAACAGTAAAAAAGTCATATGCGCAAACTGTTCAATCCACTAGAGAGGAACTCACTTCAGCAACACCAACCCATACTACTCTAGGATCTACCCTTGAGGAAATGCTTTTAAAACAAAATGAGAAATTTGACCTCATACTACAACAAATTCATAACTAAACTGGTAGATAAAATTTCAAAATGACTGCATTCAGATTAGCTGCTTGGACCATAAACGGACTAACTATTGGTTATGGGATATTAACATAAACAATAGATTCAATTAAAATAATATTTATTTTAATAATATACTGTTAGGAATCGTGTACTACTAATACTAACTAAACAGCGTGATCAATAATAAAGCAAAACCAATGCATACCTCTTCAGGATAGAGGTACTTATAAAAACAACGAACACTTGACAGTGATGTAGACTAGTCTCCATGTGAGTAACAGAGAAAGTCATATAGCACACAAGTTAGAGTAGGACGGATTTGTTTTTGAGAATTCCAACACGCCCCTTCAAAAATAAATCTACTTTCTTTTAAATAATTAATACTTATAATCTATTTACAATAATAGATCACACGCTCTCCTTTATCTGGGGTACAATTTTATCATGGTCCAACATTTGTTGCATAGGATTAGGGAAAACCCAGAAAACCCTAACCAGACCATTTCCTATAAATATTTATATATTTACATTATCTAACTTTAATATAAGCTTTTTACTGTTTATCTATCTATATTATTCCAAGTTTCTCTCTCATGAGAGAGAAACGCACTGTGGGCAATGGTTTTGTAAGAATGTCAGCCAGCTGATTACCTGTGGAAATATAATTCACTTTAATAACATTGTTCTCCACCTGTTCTCTAAAAAAATGATATTTTATATCAATATGTTTCGATCTTTTGTGACTCGTTGGATTGTTTGCAATGCTCATACAACCATTATTTTATTATTCATAGATCGGTATGAGACTAGTTGTTTTAGTGTTTATACTGGTTATTAAAAGACTTTAGCCAAAGAGCTTCCCTAACAGCTTCGAACAAAGCCATGTATTCAGCTTCAGTAGATGAATCTGCCACTTTTGTTGTCTTTTTGTTTGCCAGCGTAATGTGCATTATTCAAATAATTGAAATAAATAACCGGTTGTATTTTTTCTGTCCAATTCATTACCACCCCAGTCAGCGTCAACAAACCCACACAAAAAGTTTTGACTGTTATTTCGGACATATGTTAACACGTTCACTGCGAAACAGGTCATTTTGACCCTGTTCTGAACTTTCGCCTGGTGCGGCGGCCGAAATACGCGACTTTGCACTGGTGCGAAGGCCATAAAGCTGTGATATTTTTTTTTTTTTACATAGTCAAGTATACATTTAGATTCGTCATTTTACAATCTACCCGACAACATATAAATTAATTAACAGGTCACATATGACCTGTTCGCACCAGATTAAAACTTTTGTTATTCAGTGCGGAACAGGGCATATATGACCTGTTGTGTAGGGCCCTGTACAGCACTCACTGCACGTAAGTGCAGAGTGCATTAGTGTTGTGACCCTACTATTAGTACGCACGTTTGTTTCTGTTTATACGTAAACATGAATGGGTCTAAAATGCGGTCTCGTAGAATGTTGGACAAAATTTTTAAGAAGCTGGAACAAAGACGAAGTTCGCATATTGGAACATGATTCGGTTAGAACCTCCACGTCCCCGAGTGGCAGTCAACCATCGTCGGCGGTTCATCTAAGTACGGAGAACGAAATTAAAATACCCTCAAACGCATCACACAAATGACGTATTTAGGTACATGAGCCCATCATCTGGTTGCACATGTAACAAATGTAAAAAAAAAAGTAATACATTGTTTCGATATATTTATTTGGTTCATCTTTCCCATCACTACTAAATCATCGATATTTTTATCTGTGCCAGTCCTGGCTGTGCGTTATAAGTCAATTTTGACCTGTTAATTAATTCGTCTATAAAATCTCAACGAACAGTCATCAACTTCGGCGAAGGCAGTATAAGGTAGACTAAACATTGTTCTAATTAAATTTCATATATATGTATTTATTAAAGACATTTTAGGTAAAATATAGAACCCTTCTTACAGGCTGTAATTGACTTGTACCGTACAGCCAGGAAGTTCAATACAGGACTCTCATGGGTTGTAACGCACTGAGAGTGAGTTCACATAATGAAGCTTCGCATTGAACGTGTTAACTTCAGGTCCATAGATCCTTTCAAGCACCGTAATAACCTTTTTAAGTATGACCATAGTTTAGAGTTGTTTTTGTTCGTAAATCTGCTCAATAAGTTGACAAAAAAAGTTAAGTCAGGTCGAGTGCAGACCATAAGATACATTAAACAACTGATAAGGTTTTTACATGGGGCTTCAGTTATTTCACAGGAATTTAACTCGTTGTAATCAATTTTACTTTCTAAAGGTGTGCTGATAGGTTTACAGTCAGTCAGTCACTCATGTTAAACTTTTCTAAAATAGTTTTTATGTACGAGTACAGTTCCTGATCTAAAGTGATTTTATTATCGGTCCTTTCGATTCGAATTCCCAAGAAACACTTAATTTAGTTTAAGTCTACCATTTTAAACTGGTTCAATAAATAACTTTTGAAACTATTCATGGTATTTAAATCTGCAGTTAAGATAACGAGATCATCGACATATAGTACTACGTAAATGTTTTTTATTATAAATATCACCCGCATCTAAAATGTAAATGCATCTATCAGCTGATGAGTACCGAAAACCCTTATTTATCAAAGCTTGTTCGAAGATTTGAAACCAACAACGTGCGTATTGTTTTAATCCATATAACGACTTATTTAATTTGCAAACCTGATTATCTGCACATGGGATTCCTTCAGGAACTTTCATATATATTTCTTCCTGTAACTTCCCATTTAAAAATGCCGTTTTAACATCCATATGACGAAGAAGCAAATTAAATTGATTCGCAAAGGCTAACATAAATCTGAAACTTGTAATTCTTGCGACTGGTGCAAATGTTTCACTATAGTCAACTAAATATTCTTGACTAAAACCGCAAGCCACTAAACGTGCTTTATATTTCAAAGGTTTTCCAAACTCATCATTTTTAATCGTAAATATCCATTTACAATCGACAATATTTCTATTTACGGGTTTTTCTACAAGTGTCCAGGTCTCATTTTCAGTGAGAGAATTTATTTCCTCTTTAATTGCATTTTCCCATGAATACCTATCATCTCTAGATTCAATTTCATTATAGGTAACACGTTGGTATTTTACAAAGTAAAGAATTTGCACACAATAAATAATTAAAGGTACTGTATTCATTTTCATTATACGACAAATCTAATCCTTTCACTCCTTCTTAAACTATTTTCTTTTACCGATTCATTTTGAGATTTTGTCAAGTTATTATCAAATTGGCTACGGCTTGGATATACATCTGTTTCACTTACAAATTTATTATTATTAGTAGGTCGATTATCAAATAAACTACAGTTAGGTTACGCATCTGTTTCACTTACAGATTTATTAGGTCGTTGACCTGATGGTGCAGAAGAACTGCCAGTTTGTTTAATTTCATCTGATTTTGTCTTATCAGATTTTATGCACAACCTCTTATACGAGTGCTTGTCAGATTTACCATAATTATCTAAAATAATTTGGTCAGGCAACAACGGCCTACTAGATAAGGAATTAATCTCATCAACTACATATAACATCTCTGACTTACAAACTTTTGATCTACCATATCCCACACGTTATAGCCATTCGGTTCATAACCAACTAATATATGTACTTTTTGTAACTTTTCATCAAACTTGGTTTTCCTTGTTTTATTCAGAAAATAAGCAGTTGAACCGAAAACCTTCAAATATTTCTATCTTCAAGCATTTTACTATGCCACATTTCAAAAGGTGTTTTATCGGTTTTCAGTGCTTTTTATGGGCTTATATTAATTAAATAAGTGGCTGTTAATACTGATTCGCCCCAGAACCTTTTATCAAGCTTAGCACCTGACATCATAGCTCGACTTCGTTCTGTTATTGTACGGATCATACGCTCAGCAACACCGTTTAATGCTGGCGTATGCGGCACTGTTAAATGGTAGCTAATACCATTTTGCACACAATACTGTTTCATTTCATTTGACAAATACTCACCGCCATTATCAGAGAATACAAATTGACTATTCTCAAATTAAAATGCACTTCAGACTTAGCCACGAAATCTTGAAACGCAGCAAAAACGTCTGATTTATGGGCTATTAAGTACGTCACAGTGTAGTGCGTAAATTCGTCTACAAAAACAACAAAATAGTTTTTGCCGTCTACGGTTGAAGGAGTGATGGGACCACATACGTCTGTATGCACATTGAATAGAGGTCGTTTTATGACTTTAGATTTTGATTTATTAAATAGCAAACATGCTTGTTTCCCATTGATGGGTGAATATCACAACAGCATTTTTTACGCGTCCAAGCTGAGAATCCCAGTGTAAAATGCATATTTTTTCCTAAAATTTTTATGGTTAATTATTTTGATAACAAAATAGTTAGCTACAAGTTTAGATTGCAGTAAACATATATCTTTATTAAAATAAAAAATAAAAAGTAAATTATTTAAGAACAAGGTGGCTTGTCCTCAACGTACTTCTTATGAAACAAGCGCTCAGCATGGCTATGTTTTATTTTATGTTTTTATAAGTATAAAGCCTCATTTTCATGAATATTCCATAATTTTTTGACCCGTGGTTAAAAAGTTAGAGGGGGGGGACGCTATTTTTTTTATTTTCGGAGCGATTATTTTCAAAACTGCTGACTTCATTAAAAAATAATGTTTGAAGACCCCTATTATTTTTAAAAGACCTATTCGACGACACCCCACACACTAGTGCTGGAACGAAAAACAAAATTCAACCCCACTTTAGGTGTTAAAATTTTTTTTACCACCTAAAGTGGGGTTTAAATTTTTTTTTTTAGTTTTTGTTGTATCGTTTTGTCGGCGTCATACATACACATACTCACACCAAATTTCAGCTTGCTAGTTCTAATGATCACGGAGCTAAGCCGCGGACGGACAGACGGACATGACGAAACTATAAGGGTTCCTAGTTGACTACGGAACCCTAAAAAACGCGAAACGATTATTTTCGCCATGGATCATGTTACATACTATAATTAGGTTAGGTTAGGGTTCTATGATATCCCAAAAAATATCTAAATATTTTATCAGAACATGATTTTCGGTATTATGACGCATTCGGACCAATGAAACGTCGGAGTATTGTAGTGTACCCTTCAATGTTTAATTCGATTATATTTGTAGATTAACAGTTAATTTTTTAATGAGATTTAGAGGGTTTATATCAAATTAATAGTCGTCTTCATTGGCTGGGTCGTGTCGCTCGTAGACCAAAAAACCAGCCAAGAGCATGTCGGGCCACGCTCAGTGTAGGGTTCCGTAGTTGCCCATCCTTCACAATAGACGAAAATTACGAGAAAGATTTAAACCCGTTCCAGACCTTCCAATCCGATCCGATTTATCGGATGAAATCGAATAATATGTGTAGTGTAATTGTTAGGAAATCGGATAATGTGTTAGGATCTTTCTTCTGATAAATCGGATCGCATCGAAAGGTCTGGAAGTGGTTTTAAATTACGAGAAAGATTTCAAGCTCTATAAAAAGGCCGTAAACGCCAAAGTAACTGTAATTACTTATTACCTTCTGGAAGTTATCGATGATACGCGCCAGATTGAGCGGAATGTTTTAATGCAGTATGTCACTTAACTAATATGTGTAACATTCGAAGTACATAAGGACACCGCGTGGCACTTACGTAATTTTAAGGAGAATTATGAAATTTAGCAATAACTCAAAAACGGTTCTACCGATTTTGATCAATATAGTTTTCATTGAAAGTGCTTATAAAGCCTCATTTTCATGAATTTTTCCATAATTTTTTGACACATGGTTGAAAAGTTAGAGAGGGGGACGCTATTTTTTTTATTTTCGGAACGAATACTCGTATTTACAAAACTGCTGACTTTATCGAAAAGTAACGTTTGGAGACCCCTATTATTTTTAAAAGACTAGTGTTGGAATAAAAAAATATCACCCCCACTTTAGGTGTACGGGAGGTAGGTACCCGAAAAAAAGTTTTTTTTTTAGTTTTTATTTTACCTTTATGTCGGCGTGATACATACACATACTCATACCAAATTTCAGCTTTCTAGTACTAATGATGACGGACAGACAGACAGACAGACGGACATGGCGAAACTATAAGGGTTCCTAGTTGACTACGGAACCCTAAAAAAAGTATGTTGGGAACAAATGTCTTGACTTGCTCCTGGAGTAAAATCTCGCGGAAGACTGACAGAGCGTTAGCCTTATGTCGTTAATGAAGACATGAGTGCCAATGATTGAGGATGCAAAAGACCGGGCAAAAGATGTGTTCGTTGCTTGAGTATAAGGTTTATTGTGTCTCGAATTTACATACAATGCATTTATACATACATCTACATAAAGAGAGTGTGTGCGCTACATATACGCAAACTACACCTCCCATCTTGAAGAAAAAAAAATAGATTAACTGTAGTTGATCTAATTTTTTTACATATTAGTTACAATAACATATAAGTTTTGCTACCCAACTGTAGTTGCGTGGTTTGTAAGATGGCATAAGTACCTACCTACTATAACATCTGGTACCTTCACTTGCCCGAATTTCATTTTCCATAAACTTTTTCACGAACCGTAAAGCTATGTCCACACTGTGCCCTTTGCACGTTCAACTTGCGCTTTCGTCTATTGCTATCTTGCTCATTTTTGTACGATGCGAGCAAGATAGCAATAGGCGCAAGTTGAACGTGAAAAGGGCACAGTGTGGACAAAGCTTATAACCTTCGGGATTTTTATAACATACGGCCGGGACTTATAGCAAATTAATATTATGGCAAGTGATACAGTGTCCAATCATAACGCCGAAATAATGTTTCCCATCTGTACCGTTTCTCCAAACATTAATTTGTCCGAAAAAATTTTTTTCCTGAAATCATTATAATTTTCAGGGTTTTATAAACATCGTTTTAAAGAACCCATTTGGTTAGGTTAGCTTTGTTTTATAACTATTTAAACATAGTTTTGGAATAAAATGGCTTTCGAAGAAATGAAAATTCGGCAAAACGTTATACAGGTAGAAAACAAAAATTCTGATTTACGATAGGTAAACAAGTGATACATTATGGCATATGAAATTCGGGCAAACGATAGATAACTCTTATGTAACATTAAACTAATACCGGGTGTTTCCTGTAATAGGAGCAATAAATTAAAATATAGATTCTACTCTTCAAATTGAACAACATTTGTTCAACAACTTTATAAAAAAGTCAGTTTTCAGAATTTTATTATATCAAACAAATTAAATAGTATTTTCAATGTACGTCGTCCAACATTGACATTCCCTGAGCATTGACATAGCTGTCACTCTACTAATATCGGACATTTCGCGATACATTGCTTCTTTGTCTAAACATTATTCTACAAAATATCATTTAATACTACGTTATTTTCAGAAGTTGCTTAACAAATGTTGTCCAGTTTCAAGCGAAGAATCTATGTTTTAATTTATCGCTCCTATTACAGGAAACACCCGGTATACGTATATTTTCTTAAAAATCTAACAGAAAATTCGCTCAGTGGGAATACTGATACCTAATATTGCTTTTGGAGTTACGACTTCTCAGAATCACTGAGCTTGTGCTATAAATGTGCCGTCAGCTGTAGACAAATATGGCCCCTTGTATGCTAAAGGGCAAGGCGACCACGTTTTTCTGCAACTGAATGTACATTAAGATAAGACTGTGTGAAAGAAAGTCTTCGCCGCGAGTGTCTTGACAAATTGACATCGGAAGAGAATGCTATGGCCTCCCTCCAAACTGGAAACCCCGTCACTGTCACTGCTGAGTAACGTACCTACAATATGTTTCAAACAGCTTAAAACACAGATTAAGGCCGCACTAAGCACAGCCACGGTCATGATCCAGAGCGAATGGTAGTAAAGGAGGCATCCGCAGTCAGACCTAACCTAACCAGACCTTTTTTTTTGTAGATGGAGAGGAAACTCGTTACAAGTACCCCCAGGCTTAGGGAACCCATTGTGGGGGTTATGTGGGACTCTCCCCTCAGAAGAGGGGCATACCCAGTAAAACCATCTCCGGCGCATCCCTCGCTGCCGATGCCGTTTTTGCCGATTCTTATTATACGATGATTATTTGATTGCCGTCGGAGGTGCCATTGGGTCGCGAACATTCTGCCACGACACCCCCCGGAACCTAACATGACCTAAATTAACTTTGGTACCGGGCCTCTTGCCACGCGGCTGACGACCAAACTGAGGACCCCGGAAACCGCCGACAAGCCTGCACTTAACACCGCCATTATCCAGAGTGATGGGTTGTGCAGGAGACATCCATCGTTGTGACTATAGGCGCAGCTAAACCCTGGAATGTAAATAAGTTTCTGTTAGAAACTATTTTTGTCACAAGATTTTAGTATATAGATACAAAGAGAGCGAAGCCAAAATTTTATGCGATCCACTCCAATCCAAGTGGAACTCGAATCCACGAACTCTGTTCAACCGGAACATTGCTCTTCCAACTGAGCTACAGGACCGCTATGCAGACTTTATGAAATAATGCCTTCTCATTCCGCTTTTTTACTGCGCCCTCTGTATTTTTATGTTTAAAATGCTAAGCGCATTCACTAAGCTCCAACACGCCTTTCAACGACGTATACTGTCGCACCGCTTTCCAGCAAGTTTAGTGTCAGAACAGCGAGAGAGATGGCGTTATTTTTAATATTGAACAGAATCATTGTTGATCCATTTATTGTGGTGATTTTCGATTTTAGTAACCGACTGTGCTTTTTCAACAGCTATTAACTGCACATCGACGTCAAAGATTCAAAGCACAATACTGAATAATGCGAAAGCTATCACTATAAAATGTCCACTCACGACTGATCAACATGTACACAATAAGACCGATGTGCGACAGCAGCGCTATGATCGCGTGGGAACCGCCGATGGACACCGCCTTGTCGACTGTAAGCACTGATCGCAGCAGCACCATACCCTGCATCATCAGAGCACCTCCTGCAATAAAGATGTTATTATTAAGAGACGTTTAAACTCAAAGGCTTGATATATAGGAGCATAATAAGACCGGTTCTTATGTATGGTAGCGAGACGTGTGCTGAAACGCAGAGGCACGTGCATACCATCCGAGGTGCCGAAATGAAATGATCGTGCCAGGAAGCCTGAGCGTACGTGAAATCGCCGATAAGCTGCAGGAGAATAGGCTGCGATGGTATGATCGCGTAAAACAGTGACCATCCGACCACGCGGGGAACTTGGCACTACAATTTTCTCACCCAGAAGGTGTTGTGATGAGAGTGCAAAAGGATATAAGTGAGTGTAAAGTCTCCGAAGACCGTGTCGAAGACAGGGCGAAGTGAAGAAGAAAAATAAGGAAAGCTGACCCCAGCACCATGTGGGATAATAACTAGGAAGAGAGAGAGAGAGAGAGAGAGAGACATTGTTAAGAGACGTTTCTAATAAATATTGCAATATTATGACAGTACGCACCAGCTAGTGCAAGCACCAGTGCAAACAATATTTGGTACACGTTGAACACGAATCCGCAGCCCGCTAGTGAGCAGGCGCCGCGCGCCGCACGCCCGCCGCCGCACGAGCATTCTTCGAATAACCTGAAAGTTAGGGTCAATTTGTAACCGGATCTGGAGTCATGGCAGTGGGAAGAAAATACAAGTGTATTTAAGACTAAGGATTGATTAGCTTCATTACCATTATGCTCCAGGGTTTAGGCATTGAAAATAAGAGGGTGTATATTAGATGCGTTTATCATGCGATAAATAAATAACAAAGCATCCGTCACTTATTAACGACCCGTTAATAAGTAACGGATGCTAACGAATCGTTATCGGTAATAACTAAGTGAACGATACTCGTTAATAACGAGTATTGTTAGTGCGATTGTGACGGACGCTCTATCATTTATCGCGTCGTGTTTAAATTTTAGTTTTCGTACATTAAAAACCACCAAAACAGCCGCATTAATTGCTTTAGATTAGATGGTCAAGTACCTATTATACCAAAGGTTGCTTAAAAATTACTTTTTACTCGCGAAAGTCATTAACGCAAGTCTCTAATATCTACCTGACGAGGTACATTTGTTTCGTTCTACAATTCGGAATGAATGAGTACTTACAGGAACCCATTGAGGTCCTCGTAGCTCCTGCAGCCAGCATGGCATGGAGAGAAATACGTCGTGGACGTGTTCAGCGCACACACCGGACTGAAACCGTAACTCTCTGAGGCGCATCTGTAAAGAAAAAATATTGTGCTCTAAAATTAGTCTGGTATCAATAAAGGTTGGGGTTATACTGAGGCCCACGGACATGGTTGATCCTTACCCACACTGCATACTGCAGACCGGCTGCGCATAGTCCAGGCTACTGCCCGCGATCTCGCCAATGTTACACCGTAACAGAGCGAGGACGGCGAAAGTTACGGCGATGCAGAGGGCCATCACGCCGCCGACGCGTGCTGCTGTCGTCGCTTTCACGCTGTCGCTCCGCCGGGCGGAGAAACGGGTGCGGAACACCTGGTAGTGGGAACAAAGCCGAGTGTAGATATCACCAACCAAGTTGCCGAATGAATGGAAGTGGATGGGAAAGGAAGGATAGATAAGTACAAAACTTCTACGTCTCATGATCTTAACGTAACTACGTGTTAAGCGAGTGATCAACCCGCGAAATTATGTATAAACTTTTAGTCGCTCTAGAATTTGTCAAGCATTCAAATATCTAAACTTACCATAACGAAGGAGATGATGATGAGAGACCTGAACAGGTCAGTGACTCCGCGGGAAGCCCGCGGATCCTGTCGCTCGGTCTCAATGTGGTACTGGGACTGGAAAAAAAATTATACCAAATAACCAAATCGGCATGAGCGAGTACGTAGTACGATGTATTCTTGGAATTACTATAGCTAATTATAAAGATACTCAAATAAATGTACCTAAATTTGGTACATTGGCACTAGTTAACTATGTGCACATGTACATATAAAAAGATCAACCAACCTGAACAAAGTTGTCGTCGAATCTAACGAAGCTGAAGACAGCAGCCGATAGGAATGCGAGGGCGAACGTCTGCAGCCAAATGGTCTTGTTGCGGACCACGCGGCCCAGGGTGGACACGAAACCTGGAACATTGGCAACTCGTTTATTTCCTGAATCTTACAGTACTTACAGCATATGGTGGATGTTTTATCGTTATTGAAGATTTTCTTATTCGTAGAATAAGTATCTGAAGTTCTAAGAGTAGGTAGGCATGGTTCAATGAACAGTCAATTATCCGAATCCGGAATTCTTCGGTAATTTTTCTGAATACGAAATTCCCCTGAAAGTTTTTATTTCGTTCAAAGATACTTATGAAACAAATCCAATTCTTCTAAGTAAGATATCCTCCATTATATTATGTAGATGATATTATCATCTACATTGATATTATTCTTTAGTGGTAAATAAGTTTTGGTCAATATTAGGAACGTTTTTGGGTTATTCTCTACACATTTTTTTTTGTGTGACGTGTATCAGATTTCCAATGACTGATAGGAACAGATGGCGGCGCGTCATCCGGGACCGGGAGAGACTGTTCCGAGAAAGTAGCCTCAGCAATGAGGCAACCGACGCAATCAGATTTCTATTATTTTTTCCGACTGAAATGTAGCTTTATCACCTGTATTGACCAGCTCGTTATCCACCAGCTTCGGATGGCGCATGCTCTTAGGGAACAGCGTGAAGAGGATCCCAAACATGAGCGTGAGCATGCACAGCGAGATGTGGGAGTGCCACCACACGTCCGTGGTGGAGGGCGGCGTGAGCCAGTTGACACCGTTGAGGCCCAAAGACAGCCGAATTGTGATCAGTATTCCTGAAGGATAAGAGTATAGGATTAGCTTTTTTGGTCGAATTTATATGAAATAATCGCATTCTAATTCTCTTTCTGCTGTCACCTATTCTATATTGTTTTTCATCAATTTCACTACCCAAAGGTTGTCTGGAAGAGATCGCTTTTTAGCGATAAGACCGCCTGTTATTTATTAACAAATCGGGGCGCACGGCAGTGCCCCCACCAAGTCGAGCGCGAAGCAAACACTGCCGTACCATCCTTTACTGGAACCATTTCGCCGCATTTTCAGGTCCATATCCCTTCCAGTGGCAGAAACCGGGAGCCGGACCCCACGTCAAGTGGCAGGCATCCGGGAGCCGGACCTGACAAAACAAGCCGTTGAGTGGCAAGGTTTCTGATTGCATGACAGGAGAAGTGGCACAGCCATCTTGGCAAAATATACCGTTAAGTGGCGGGCCTCCCACGGGTGGTCATCGCGAATTTCCACATGTTACAAAAAATATCTTTTCTCAATAAAAAATGTACAGATGTTGTATATAAACTATATATCGTTGGATTCATCATAAAATGCCATATTTATTGTATAGAAATTAATGCCATTCCATTTATAGAAATTTTGCTAGTCTTGATCAATCGTCGAATGACTAAATTTTAACCACTTTATGTATAAAAATAACTATAATTAGAAAAAAAAACAGTGATCCGTAGAAAAAAACTAATTTAATGGCAAATCTATATATTTATTTACACCTATAACCCTTTTTATTACACCTCACTATACAATATTTTCTAACCACAAGGTTTTTAAAATGCTCACGGCTCGACGGTCGACGCGTAATGGTCGGGGGGGATCGGGAAGATGACGCAATTTATGACGAACTTTGCTTTGCGCGTCAATTCGACCGTTAGTGAATACCGTCCTTGCTTATTGACGAATGCATCTTACAAGTGTGAGCAAGCGAAATATAGTTTTGACGGTTTTATTTCGGGTGCGAAATAAGACATCGCACAGGGTCCGGGAGCCGGATCCTGCCACCCAACGGCTTGTTTTGTCCGATCCGGCTCCCGGATCTCTGCCACTTGACGTTGGGTCCGGCTCCCGGTTCCTGCCACTTAACGGTAAATTTTGTAAAATAGACGCGCCACTTCTCCTGCCATGCAACTGGTGGCGCTGCCACCTGAAGGGCTATTTGAGCACCTCTGGATAAGACCAGAACGCAGAAATTTTCGTCATCCAGTAAGCTATAATCACATACTTAAAATCCAAAATTTCAAGTCTGTAGGTCATTTAGTTCCGAAGTTAGGCGAAAGCAAAGTTTCCCATTTACGACACTCATTCATTCACTCACTCACTCACTCACTCACTCATGATCATCAGTAAAGAAGTAGTACTTCCCATAAATTCAGAGCTGAAATTTGGTACAGAGTTAGGGTTTAATGGCCACATAAAGCGAAAACTATAAAAACTAGGATAATCGAAGATCTGGAGTACCTGGTGACCCTGATTAGAAAACACAAGAGCCCCACCAAACTATTAGAGATCGACATATACCGCCTTTACAAAAAAATATTCAAATATTCAACTTGGTGGGCCGCTTCATTTGATGTCAAAAGTCGAAGGTCTGAAGTACTTATCTGATGAAGAACCCTAAGCTGGTCTCAGCTGTATTAGGGATATGGTAATGTCCCCTTCTACTACAGTCTAAATCCCTGAATCATCTTAGAGTACTGCACTATAAAAACCTTCTTGTATTACTGTATAACAAGAGGGAAGAGGGAAGAGGGAAGAGGGAAGAGGGAAGAGGGAAGAGGGAAGAGGGAAGAGGGAAGAGGGAAGAGGGAAGAGGGAAGAGGGAAGAGGGAAGAGGGAAGAGGGAAGAGGGAAGAGGGAAGAGGGAAGAGGGAAGAGGGAAGAGGGAAGAGGGAAGAGGGAAGAGGGAAGAGGGAAGAGGGAAGAGGGAAGAGGGAAGAGGGAAGAGGGAAGAGGGAAGAGGGAAGAGGGAAGAGGGAAGAGGGAAGAGGGAAGAGGGAAGAGGGAAGAGGGAAGAGGGAAGAGGGAAGAGGGAAGAGGGAAGAGGGAAGAGGGAAGAGGGAAGAGGGAAGAGGGAAGAGGGAAGAGGGAAGAGGGAAGAGGGAAGAGGGAAGAGGGAAGAGGGAAGAGGGAAGAGGGAAGAGGGAAGAGGGAAGAGGGAAGAGGGAAGAGGGAAGAGGGAAGAGGGAAGAGGGAAGAGGGAAGAGGGAAGAGGGAAGAGGGAAGAGGGAAGAGGGAAGAGGGAAGAGGGAAGAGGGAAGAGGGAAGAGGGAAGAGGGAAGAGGGAAGAGGGAAGAGGGAAGAGGGAAGAGGGAAGAGGGAAGAGGGAAGAGGGAAGAGGGAAGAGGGAAGAGGGAAGAGGGAAGAGGGAAGAGGGAAGAGGGAAGAGGGAAGAGGGAAGAGGGAAGAGGGAAGAGGGAAGAGGGAAGAGGGAAGAGGGAAGAGGGAAGAGGGAAGAGGGAAGAGGGAAGAGGGAAGAGGGAAGAGGGAAGAGGGAAGAGGGAAGAGGGAAGAGGGAAGAGGGAAGAGGGAAGAGGGAAGAGGGAAGAGGGAAGAGGGAAGAGGGAAGAGGGAAGAGGGAAGAGGGAAGAGGGAAGAGGGAAGAGGGAAGAGGGAAGAGGGAAGAGGGAAGAGGGAAGAGGGAAGAGGGAAGAGGGAAGAGGGAAGAGGGAAGAGGGAAGAGGGAAGAGGGAAGAGGGAAGAGGGAAGAGGGAAGAGGGAAGAGGGAAGAGGGAAGAGGGAAGAGGGAAGAGGGAAGAGGGAAGAGGGAAGAGGGAAGAGGGAAGAGGGAAGAGGGAAGAGGGAAGAGGGAAGAGGGAAGAGGGAAGAGGGAAGAGGGAAGAGGGAAGAGGGAAGAGGGAAGAGGGAAGAGGGAAGAGGGAAGAGGGAAGAGGGAAGAGGGAAGAGGGAAGAGGGAAGAGGGAAGAGGGAAGAGGGAAGAGGGAAGAGGGAAGAGGGAAGAGGGAAGAGGGAAGAGGGAAGAGGGAAGAGGGAAGAGGGAAGAGGGAAGAGGGAAGAGGGAAGAGGGAAGAGGGAAGAGGGAAGAGGGAAGAGGGAAGAGGGAAGAGGGAAGAGGGAAGAGGGAAGAGGGAAGAGGGAAGAGGGAAGAGGGAAGAGGGAAGAGGGAAGAGGGAAGAGGGAAGAGGGAAGAGGGAAGAGGGAAGAGGGAAGAGGGAAGAGGGAAGAGGGAAGAGGGAAGAGGGAAGAGGGAAGAGGGAAGAGGGAAGAGGGAAGAGGGAAGAGGGAAGAGGGAAGAGGGAAGAGGGAAGAGGGAAGAGGGAAGAGGGAAGAGGGAAGAGGGAAGAGGGAAGAGGGAAGAGGGAAGAGGGAAGAGGGAAGAGGGAAGAGGGAAGAGGGAAGAGGGAAGAGGGAAGAGGGAAGAGGGAAGAGGGAAGAGGGAAGAGGGAAGAGGGAAGAGGGAAGAGGGAAGAGGGAAGAGGGAAGAGGGAAGAGGGAAGAGGGAAGAGGGAAGAGGGAAGAGGGAAGAGGGAAGAGGGAAGAGGGAAGAGGGAAGAGGGAAGAGGGAAGAGGGAAGAGGGAAGAGGGAAGAGGGAAGAGGGAAGAGGGAAGAGGGAAGAGGGAAGAGGGAAGAGGGAAGAGGGAAGAGGGAAGAGGGAAGAGGGAAGAGGGAAGAGGGAAGAGGGAAGAGGGAAGAGGGAAGAGGGAAGAGGGAAGAGGGAAGAGGGAAGAGGGAAGAGGGAAGAGGGAAGAGGGAAGAGGGAAGAGGGAAGAGGGAAGAGGGAAGAGGGAAGAGGGAAGAGGGAAGAGGGAAGAGGGAAGAGGGAAGAGGGAAGAGGGAAGAGGGAAGAGGGAAGAGGGAAGAGGAAAAGGTCGGATACAAAGATATCCAAACCAAAACAATTTCTAAATGACAATTTTCAGTCCCTGGATAAGACATGTACTTTATTTTTAGTTTAAATCCCATAAATTTGTTATTTTATATGTTTTATTTTTGACCCATGATAAATGTTTTTGTATTGTACTTTATTGTATTTTCGTAAAAAGCACAAATGAGCGTGTTCCAACTTTTAATCGAGAATTAATCGTGAAATTGAATGGATTAAAATGACGAAGTTAATCTACGTAGATTAAATTAATCGCGATTAATTTTGACGATTAACTTTTTAATCGATTAATGCCCATCTCTGCCTATAGCGTCCCACTGCTGGGTGAATCCATCACCAGGTGCTCCATGACACCATTGCACCAATCTGTCGCCAGAACCGCTACAAGTCAATTTTGTTTACACGTAATGTTATATCTGTTGTAATTGTAAATACCTATGTTTGTTAAGCGAGATAATAGCCCATACTGGTATTGGTAATTTGCACCTGGTTTTGTACGCTTGTGTACCCTTCAACGGCCAAGTCACACAACATTAACTATAATAATAAAGAAATCGCAGTAAGGACTTGGTACGACTTTGTCTAGATTTCATTACTTTTTAGAGATAAACAAGCAGCTCCATCGAGACTTGGCTGTTTTTTACAGAATGTTTTTGGTGGGATTGTATTGGTCTTGTTTCCTTTTGTAAACTTTTATTGGTGTGCAATAAAATATTGTTTTATTGTATTGTATTTAATTTCATCTTAACAAAATGTTTACAAATGAAGCGAAAATTGAAAAATTTAATGATTCGGACAGGATTCGAACCTGCGTTTCCAACGGCTTTCCGGGCCAACACTGGCGTCCTCCCAATTGGACCACCGAATCAGATGTCAGAGTCAATGTCATCTTAACAGTCGCAAGAGGCTATTAGGTATGTGACAAAGTATCCTCAAGGATCTTCAATATGTCGCGCGCTCCTCATACAATGACTTTCTACTTTCTTGACAAGATCACTGGTTACCTTCGCACATTGCACCCTCTCGCCCTGTGGAGTGGGAGTAGAAAACTAAGGAGTATGTTAAGTAAAATTTACCATAAAAATAAACCCCGTTTTCCGGCTCGTGGTCGTCCAGATACACGAGCCCGTGCGACCAGATGCTGAGCCGCGCAAGCGCACAGAACGCCGCGGCGAGGAATAGCATGGCGATCCGGGGAGCCACCCAGCGATCTGGCTCATCATATGTCCGAGGGGTTCGGGAGTAGCTGGATATGGTATCGCCGCCACACAGCTCTGTAAAAGATATGTTTTTTATTCACAAATTGACCGACGATTGACCTCAGTATCACCTGATGGTAAGTGACTACGGGGTCAAGAATGTAGATCGCTGGTTCAATAATAGTCTATTTACTCTTACTGTAGGTTTGATGATTTGGCTTACCATGCTCAGAATAAGCAACTTTACTAATTCACCAAAAATTTAAAACTGAGAAATGGAAATCGACAACAAAATAAAAATGGGCCATTAACCTACCCACAGAAGACTCGTAGCTCTGGTCGTACGGGAACGCCAGCACGAGTAGGCCGGCGGCGGCGGCGGCCGTCAGCCACAAGGAGAGCGCCATCTGCTTCCTAGCCTGTCCCCACCACGCGACCAGCGCGCCGAACAGAAACTCCAACAGGGCCGCGCCGATGGTCACCCAGTCTGCAAGCACAAAGATAATGTTCATTTTGAACAGGGATAAGAACTTAAACCCTAAACCTACATTTTCTACGTTGTCCGTTTGATTAATATCACGACCAAATGCAAGTATCTACTGTGACGTCCCACTCTTATCACGCCAAGTCGAGTAAACTTGCGCGCCGGCACGCCGTACCATCCATTTCTCGAAGCCCTTCAGAACATTTCCGAATTTATTTAGTCTGGCACATTAACGGCTTTGTGCAAAAGAAAACTTATCGTACAAAAGACAGATTTAGTGACAGGTAAACCAATATTGCTTGTTATTACAAACTCTATAGCTGCTTGTCACTGGATATGTCCAGTTGTCCACATGTGCTCCATGAACGTGAACGGTGGCTGCGTACCTGTCTTTAAAATTATGTCTAAGTTCAGAAGTATTTCATCGCGTCGTCATTTCTTCCAATCCTCTTAGCATGCAAGAACCCGTCTTCTGAGATAGTGAAGATGGCTGGCATGGGATAAGGACCTCAAAATATTACTTTTTCACTTATCTTCCAGTATTTTTTCCGGTTTCCGCGACTGTCACATATTTAAATAAAACAATTTAAATGGACGTATATCTATTAACTTTGACAACGCGGTAACTGTAAAGCTATCAAAACGTCAGAGGGTCACATAAATAATTTACGCGATATAATCCGTTTAAATTGTTTCATTTATCTTCCAGTGTTATCTCCTTACCGTGAGTATTCCCGGGAACGTGTCCCATGGCGGCATCCCTTTTCAGTAGCAGGGTTATGTTAGAGTCCAGCAGCACCACAATGAAGAGCGCGCACTGCAGGAACAGCCCGAAGGTGCCCAGCTTCAGCACGCGCGTGCGCAGCAGATGCCATAGCTTGAGCAGCGGGGGCGGGACACCTGGAACACGACATCCGGTTCGAAGGACCAAATTTAGGGGCCTAACCCTTGAAGTTCCCGTAAATTTTATTGAATCAGAAACCTTGGTTTCAGTATAATTTGTGGTACAGTCACTATTCATTCTTTAAATAACCTGAATTAGTTACTAGGAAAATACCTACTGATGCGATTGGTTATCTTGACTTATTAAAATCAATTTCCGCTTGTTATTACCACCTAGTAGTCATAGATATCAAACAAATATTTACCGATCAATACATTAAGATTAAGCATAGATTGTGATTAATTAAACAAAAATAACGAGTGACTAATATCGTAACTGAAATACTTATATAATAAACTTCTACTAGGAGCAGTGTAATATATCAATAGAATACATATACTAATATTATAAATGCGAAAGTGTGTCTGTCTGTCTGTTACCTTACCTTAAACCGCTGAACCGACTTAGATGAAATTTGGTATGGAGATAGTTTGAGACCCGGGGAAGGACATAGAATACTTTCATCCCAAATAAATGTAGTCTTCCCGCGGGATGAGCGGGTAACACCGCGGGGCACAGCTAGTAGAATATATAGGGGAAGCAAAAATATGACGTAACCAAAAATACGACCACTGAAATAGGTACATTGACTTCAATGGCTCGATGCAGATATATTAAGTTAATAATACAACTTTTCTTAATAATAGGCAATTATCTAGGTATTTAGATTCATACGTAAACTACTGTAATACTATTTGTTTATTAAGGTATATATTTTTCTATTAAATAACGGCATGTATTGAAATCGATATCTGTATATTCTCTTTTTTCGATCAAAATATTTGAAAGTTTCACCAAAAATACTGACTTGCACACATTATTAATGCGAATTAAAGTGCTATTTAAAAGTATTTGCAAAAAATTTTACTGGATATAAAAAAAACTAACCTAACCTAACCCGGCCGAGTCGGATCTTAGTGTGCAGTGCGAGGATAATTAGTGTGCAAGTCAGTATTTTTGGTGAAACTTTCAAATATATCCGATGTACGAACCATATTTTGGTGTGAATTTGGTTAAAAAAGGTCATCTCGTTTTGTATGATGTTTAAGTTTTTTTTGTAGGACATGTTCAGTTAATCAATTGTTTTTTTTTGCACAGCATTAGTTTTTCTGCTATGCATTCAGTTAATTAGTGGAGTTACCTAGTGTGCTGAAAAAATATACAGATGTGCACTACTTATTTAATTCGTTTTATTGATACCTTTATCTATCCAAATATCATAAACCCTCCATGATGCGTTCAAGAACCGCACATTATGACCACCATAAAAACAGATTGTTTTGTTACAACAAATTTCTTATCTGTAAAAATGTTATTATTGCTAAATAATAACATCGATTTCGATAATATATTAATTCAAATTTCGAACATCTCTGAAAAACAAAGCAAATTTGATTTGAACTCTATTCTAATATCAGTCGAGATGACATTTAGTTCGAAATGAATTGTCAATTTGCAATAAAATTTGACAAATGTCGCACGTAAGTAAGATATCGAACGATATGATAGTTGGGGCCGACTCTAGTTTGTCTATGAATAAAAAAAAAACTATGACAGCTGCCAGAAAACTCCATTACCGCCATTACCGGGTAATATTTGTCATAATGTGCGACTCCTGAATGCATCATGGAGGCTTATGATATGTGGCTAGATAAAGTAGTGTATGTAACTGTACATAATTAGGCATTAAAACACTCGTGTGATGTTATTATGAAACTTGCCTTCGGCTCGATTCATAAACCCACACTCGTGTTTAATACCCTTCATTATGTACAGTCACATAAACTACTATTTCTTACTTTTATCTTTTGAACAAACTTTATCGCAAAGGAAATTTATTTATCGATTAATTAAATATTAAAATGACGAAGAAAGACATCTGATGATAATTATATGATTATTGACAAATTACCTACGCCAACGCAAATTCAGGTACACGTGATGATAATCGGATTATGAATAGAAATGAATCATATCCCGCAATCTTACTACGGGGGTAATTATCACGTGTTTCGTTAATCACCTAATGGTTATAAATAATGACACAAAGGTAAATTAAGAAAGAAAAATTGAATGCGATCTACTACAATCTAAGCGGGATTTTAACCCGCGACCTCTGCGTTTCCGGCGCATTGCTCTTCCAACTGAGATCAGATCGCTACGTCAATCACACCAAATCTTTCATCCCTTAATTCTTTACGCTACTGGAGCGCCCTCTGCGTCATATATGTTTTTGAAATGCTTATGCGCATTAGCCATACCCTAGGATGTACGCTTTACACGCACGATCCCCAATCCCCACTGATTTACAGCAAGTGTGAAGACTGCGAGAGAGATGGCGATGTTCTAAATATTTGTATAGAATCTTTTTATCGATTCATATTTTTTATGTGGTAATACCACATTTTTATTTTTATAAATAATGACACAAAGGTAAAATAAGAAAGAAAAATTGAATGCGATCTACTACAATCTAAGCGGGATTTGAACCCTCAACCTCTGCGTTTCCGGCGAGGATTAGGAGCATGATCGAGGAGCAGCGCCGCCTGCGCAGAAGATGGCAGGCTACAAGATGCCCGACGATCAAGGCAGAGCTCAACGCCATGATCATAAAGACCAAGAAGGCGCTCACAGAACACAGGGCGAGATTTGGGAGAGCCACCTAGAGTCTGAAGAGGGTGATGTCCCCTTCATTCACCGTCTCTGCAGACAGCTAGCGACAAAACCTGAGGCAATAAGACCACTCTACGACCCTGTAGACAACACTCCGCGCTACAAGGCTGAGGATCGCGCAGAGATCTTCGCCGTCTGCCTGGAGGGTCATTTAGGCCTAACCGGATGCGCAATGCAGAACACCAGCAGAGCATCACAGAACACCTGGAGAGGTACTTCGGAGCACGAGCAAGAGCAGAGGAAGACGCGGTCTTCTTCTCTCCCAGCCAGATGCAGCGAGCCCTCCAACGTTGCGACCCCAAGAAAGCCCCGGGCGCCGATTCGATCCCCAACGCGGCACTTGCCACAGCACACCATTGTGTCAGTGACGCGCCTGTTCAACGGGATCATACGCTCGGGTCACTTTTCCCAAACTTGGAAGACTGGGAGGGTAGTTATGCTGCCTAAACCTGGCAAAGACCGCCGAAGACCGGAGAGATATAGGCCAATAACTCTGCTCAGCACCCTCTCCAAGGTGTTCGAGAGGCTCCTGTTGGGGAAACTTCTCCCCCACGTCGAGCCCCGTTCGGAACAGTTCGGATTCAGGCAACGCTACAGCTCACTGGCGTGCTTCACTTTATGGCCGATGCAAGCAACAAGAAGGAGCATGTGGTGGCCGTCATGCTCGATATGGAAAAAGCATCCGACAGGGTATGCTGCACGAGGGGCTGCTGTACAAACTGTCGAACACCACGGCCCCACGCAGCATCATAACGGTGATAAAGTCCTTCCTGAGCGGACGCAACTTCCAAGTGGCAGTGGAACAGGCACTGTCCTCGGAGCGCCCAATCCTAGCAGGAGTCCCTCAGGGAAGCTGCCTTTTGCCAGCATGCTACGCAACCTTCACCGATGACATCCCAGTGGTCAAGCTGGGGCTGTTCGCGGATGATGTGGCCTTTTACACCGCATCCGTCAGCCCCGCCCATGCCGGCAGGAAGATGCAGACCCAGTTAGACGCCCTACCAAGATGGCTTGAGGACTGGAGGCTTACTGTCAACGTCACCAAGACTCAGGCCTTCATGACCGGAAGAAAACAGACACCACCTCCACTCCGCATGTTTGGTCAAGACGCGGAATGGAAGCACACGGTGAGATATCTGGGTGTCACCATAGACCGGGGCCTCACCATGAAGCAGCACGTGGCGGAAGTGGTTTCAAGAACCAGACCAGCGTGAACTACGCTGAGACCAGTCCTAAGGAGCAACCTGCCGATCCGCACGAAGCCGGGGATCTACAAACGTAGGCTCACATACGCGGCGCCGGCGTGGTACGGACTAGTGGCTACCAAAAAACGAAACAAAATGAGAGCCCAAGAAAACCTGGCACTGAGTCATATTACAGATTCCCCACGCTTCGTGCGGAATGACCATATTCAGAGGGCACTGAACTGGGAACCCTTAGACGCCTACATCAGCAGACTGGCCAGCACAATGTTCCGGAAAGCTGATGAATCCTGCCACCAGCTGCTACGAGGGATCGCGCCACTTCATGCTCGACCCCCTGATGCTAGCTCGCGGCCCATTCCCAGGGAGCTGCTGCCAACAAACACCTAGCAATCAAGACACCGACACACACACAAAACTGAAGTCGATCGCTGCGGATGCACCACCACCACCACCAACAATGGGAAATAAGAAGAGGAGCTAACCCACCCGGCTCCACCCGGGCCTCGAGGAGTCATGAAACACCACGAAGGCCCAACCAACTAAGAAACAACCGTCGCAACCACGCGACACCAAAAAGACCGGCCCGTAGTGACGGGCCGCGACAGAAGTAGCCTAAGTGTACATAGTACACATAAGGCCCCCCCACACTTCCAAGAAATGGGAGCGTGAGAGACGAGCAAGGATACTCCTAATGATCAATAATTATCCTCTGATACGCGCCGACAAGTACCGACACGTCTCTCAAACCGATACCGAGCGCACAGAAAGCATACAAGAGGGGCACCGACAATAAGGTCCCTTTTTCACTAAACTTTAAGGGCTGTTCTACTCGTAAGTCTTAAAAAATCGAGTCTTACTAAACGTTACTTACGTTAAAAACTTGTGTATTTGTCAGATTAAATTTTAGACCCTGCTTATTAGAGTAAAAAAAGTAATAAAATATTTTTTTCGACATTTTACTTTAAACGCGATTATCTCTTGAACTAAATAGAACCGACAATATAAGGTCCCTTTCCCCAGATAACGCCACATTTAACTTTATGTCATTATTTATAAAAATAAAAATGTGGTATTACCTCATAAAAAATATGAATCGTTAAAAAGATTCTATAAAAATACCTAATGGTTTTTTATTACCTACTTAATATTATAGCATATGCCTTAACCCGAATAAGATATATGCAAAATCCAAAATCAGATAATGGGGATAATTTTCTGAAACTTATACAGAATTGCGGATTACAGCATTTAACTATAAACAGCCCATCTACTATTTCTATCAAGGTACTAACTAAAGTCTTCATCTTCTTCACTTCATCACTAATTTTAATCGTTCCTATCTGTAAAATGCATTTTTATGTTAAGCACCGAAGTAAAACGTTACTAATATATTTGATATTACAACTAACAGTAGACAATCTTTTTCTCTTCTCTTGCTCTAAAAGTACTTTATATTATTAGCTTAAAGAACTGAGACTAAAGTGGTGAGGGTAGGGTTTATAGGGAAGTAAAAACAATATAATTATTTAGATTGTTTTCATTTAAATACTGACACTCAGTTTATATTGTACTCGATCACTTCGCTTGCCGGTCGAAACAATCATTTCGGGTCGCAATGGCCTAGTTATATTAGGCATTGACAAAAAAACTTCTATTGCATTCAATAAATAGCACAGTATCCCTACTAAAATAAGTATGAGTTCATAAATATAGATAAATATTTGACAGTAAAGTAATAAAGTATCATTTCATATGCTTTCGGCAGCAACTTTTTTTTTACTCACTAACTGACCAGCGATTGACCTCAGTATCACCTGATGGAAAGATCTACAGTGTCGAGGGTGTAGCTCGCTGGTTCAGCAATAGACTATTTACTCTTGCCTTAAAGACACCCAAATTATAATATTCTGGAAATACACAAGATGAAAGCGAGTTTCATTCCTACCGGTTCGCATTAGAAATGAAGCCAATCGCTTCGAGCAAATAAGCCATAAACGGACAACATAACATGAAATCGATCCACTCGCCTGGTTGTCCAATTGTAAAACGGGGATAAAATCATGCAGTTCTTACTCACTCTCCAAATTAATTAAATAGTAGACAAGCTGGCCACTTTGCGGCGATGCTCGAGACTCTGGAAGATGCCCCCAGCCGGCAAAGCAGCACCAATGAGTCTTAGGTCTCGATGCTCTACTGAATCCAAGGAAGCCAACTGGTACTTGGCAGACCCGTCCCAAAGATGGCAGCAGTAGGTACTCCGTACATGAAAGGACTTGAGCTTGGTAAAGAGTGAGAAGCTCTTCCAGCGTGAACATGAAATACCGCTTTTCCTTATATATATAAAACACTAAGTTTTCCTGCAGCTGTTTTTGCCTTGGCTTCAATAGAGGAGCCAAAGTTCAGATTGCATTTTGAGATACAAACCAAGAAGCTCTAGGTGATCACTATATGGCATGGATACAAAATGGAAACTGGGAGTCAAGTTGAACGGACTGCGCTTAGAGGTGAATATATAGTTGCCGAGAAACTTCTTGACCCAAAATGGCGGATCTGCGCATGCATATTTGTACGTAAATCGGCTACTGCGCAGTCAAGGTTAGGCTCAAGAAGTTTCTCGGCAACTGTACACGCCTGCGTTTTGGAAGCGTTGAACCTGACCAAGTTGACATCGCCCTATTCGGAGTGTTCGGACACGGGCTTCAAGGTCATGTTTGTTCGTTCAACTATAACTTAGTTTTGAGTCTCGCCACAGGTAGCTCGTGTGCTAGAAAAGTATCTCTCCGTAACTGCTGTCGTCTCAATACCGAAACATGCCAGACCTGAGCAGATTGTTTATATTAAGCAGCTTGGTTTTGTTTCTATTTAAACATAAATTATTGTTTCCTTTAAGTGAATTGAGCTAACTTAAGGATGATTAAATGCTCTGTATTAAAAGATTGCTTAACGAAGTGAAAAGTTGTCCTGTATCCGGGAAATTATACTTTATGTTAAAACTACATTGCCTGACTTTTATTTCTTCAGATCGGAGTTCCTTTTTTTAATGATTTTGTTTTTACAATTGGATTATTATAATCCCTCCAGAACTTTAAGCTTCTAAAATGAATAAAACACCAATTTTATAAGTGTATAAAAAAAACATCATAGTTCTGCTATAAAACAATCTGACCCGATCTCGCCACTTTTTATGACTGACTACCAATTCGTCATTGCAACCTAATCCACAAACAAACAATCACACAAGAATATACACATTGTTCTAAATACCTTTAACAGTTGTCATTGTGACCTAAATTCTTCCCTTGACCTTCACACCACTTCTGACAAGTAAAATGCAGTAGACCGATTCACTTATCAGCCTTCACTACCTTAACTTTCATATACATTGATTCATATAGTGTTCTTTTTGCTATTTTTCTTTAGCGTTTTTCATAAATTATTTGTTAGTAATACGAAATACGTCTACATCTATTGACCTGTGATGTTGTATTGAATCGTTGTCAGTATCTTATCAGCGTATCGTTGCATATCCGATGCACGGTTCAGTAATGCCAAATTTCCAGCAATTGACTCCGCCACTTATAACAAATAATTAGAGTGAATCACCCCGAGGCGTAGATTAACATACATTGTGGTAATCTTCGTAGCGTCGCGATAGTTGCATTTGCTCATGGCTGCAACGTTCCCTTGAACGGCATATTTAGGATAACTCCGTACCTCAGTTAGTAAAAACGGAACATTTACTTAAGATTACTTTGTTGTCTGTCAAGGACTTTCTCACGATCGGATTGAGGTATCAACTCGTTTTGCTCGATGGATGACAACCCGTTTAAGTATGAAATGCATCAGCACAAATTGTCATCTAAAGTCAGGACTTTCCACCTGGAAATATAATGGTCTTAAAAGCGCAACTAATGCAATACGCTTTTTTAAATGCCTCCTTGAGCTTTTACGTTATAGTAGATCTTGTTGCCGGTACACCTAGCTTACCTATGACCCTCGAATATGTATCGCACGATAAATATTGCATGTCTCTTTCCTATCATAACCGTGCGATCAAAATGGACGGATGATATGACGCGTGAGAAGCGAAATCTTCATGTGTACAACGTTTTAAATAAGTAATGCTAATGATAATGTTCATGGTTGGTTTTATAAGCGGGATAACATGTCTAATAATAAACAATAATAACTAAGGTTAGGTTAGGTTAGTGCATCATTTTAGTGGGTTTTCTATAGATTCCATGATTACTTTTGCATCGCCTACTCATTTCATTTTTATTTAATTTCTTTCCCCAAAGCTTGTCTGAAAGAGGTCACTCTTTAACGATAAGACCGCCCGTTTTTTACCTCTTTTGAATGTTACGTGTAAAATGTATGTGTTTGTACTTATTTCCCGTTGAGGTGTGTTGTAAGGAATATTCTATTCTAAGTGATACTGGGAAAAATAGCGTTTTCGAGGAAATAAGTCAATACAAAATGAATTAGCAAACTGAGTAAGTATATTTTAGCCGAGATTATAGTGAGTAAGTCCATTATGAACTACGCATCGGTATGTGAGCAGATAAGATAGTAGGAGTACCAAAGACAATAGATATGTATATTAGGTATTAATTAAGCACGTTTTTATTTATATTATAAACTTTATTCTCACTGAGTGCGTAAACAAATAAATGTGTCTCTAAAAAGTTCATTAAAGCTTAATTCAATACACCTACCTACTTTAGATAAATTATTATATTTAATGTAAATAAATATAAATAATACAAATATCTTGTCAATAATGAGAGCATTTCGCATTTACAGTCTCAGACAGTAGGATCTAGGATTAATTTGAGTAAAAAGTATCGGGTTTAGTACTGTTCATCCAGAGTAAAATACCATTAAAGCAACATTTTCTAAATGCTTCAAGAATACCCTGATACATGAGTAATAATGTGCCATGACCGGGTATCTCCAATGGACATACTCGTAGTTATGCAAAAACGTTCCAAACCACAAGTCGCTGATAACATAATAAAAACTTACTACCCATATGTCAATAAGTTCAAAATTCAATTTTAAGGGACATGTGGATTGGATCGTTCTTGCATAACTACGTCCCAATGATCTTTATAGGAAATTATAGCCAAAAGTTTCTCCATTTAGGGATACGCTTTGGAACGTCAAGTTTCCCGTTCGCATCGAACAGCTGATAGGTTAGTGCTTGGCCACAGTCTCCTCTATCCAGGGCACGAAGTCGGTGACCCTCGTGTAGACGCCCGGGAAGCCTGGTTCAGCGCACTTCCTGCCGTAGGACACCACGCCGATCTGGTACAAGTACGTTTTTCTGGTTTCGGTGTTTTGCTGGAAAAGAAAGTTCATCTTTGAAGACATGTTTATGTTTTTCCTATTCGCCATGCTGTTTTATATGAGATTTAAATCAAGCCGAAGTTACGAGATTTAGAGGGTTTATATCAAATTAATGGTCGTAATAACCAAAAAAGTATGTTGGGTGGGAATAAATGCCTTGACTTGTTCCTGGAGTAAAATATCGCGGAAGACCGACAAAGTGTTGGCGTTATGTCGTTAACGAAGACATGAGTCCCAATGATTGAGGATGCAAAAGACCGGGCAAAGTGGAAGGTAAAGATACGGAAGGTAGACCCTGACCTGGCCGGGACTTAACGCCAGGATGATGATAATGACGATGATCAATCAATAGCATGGAGGTTACAGTGCGGTAGTATCATCAGGTTCAATAAATTATTAAAATAATTAAAATGAAAAATTCTACACAGGAGATTCTCAGAAAGAACTATAATCTTTTTCGTGGGTTTGAAAATCCATGAAAATCAGCAAATAAAGAGTTGACCTTGATTGGACAACGTAATTTTAATGATGCCTCCTTGCCCATTAGCATGGTGCAGTCTGTAGGATCTGAACCTGATATACTTTTATTTACGGAACCCTTGACATTCACAATGACAAATATCATTATTCTTTCTCAGGAATTACACAATTTAATCGGTTTACCGGTTAGTCGCACGAAGCGATTTGCTTCATCATTTCTTCTGCGAACCGGAAGGAATGGTACTCGCTCCCATCGTGTGTATTTCGAGAAAATTATAATTAGGGTATCTTCAAGGCAACGACAAGGTCTTCTTTGACGACGCGGTCGGCGCAGTGGTAGATAGAACAGCTGCTCACTGAGCCGGCGGTCCCGGGTTCGAATCCCGGCGAGGACAGATATTTTTGTGATGAATTCGAATATTTGTGCCTGGGTCATGGTTGTTCTATGTATTTAGGTATATATTTATCAATATAAGTATGTATATCGTCGTCTAGTAGCCCCCTTGAGCTTAATTTGGGACTAGGTTAGGTTAGGTTCGTGTGAGGTTATCGGATATTTATTTCTAAATGAGGTAACTATGCAGATCCACTTACAACAGGTTGCATGAGAGGTCCCCCGCTGTCCCCCTGGCAGGCGTCCTTCACGCCCTGCTTGAAGCCGGCGCAGAGCACCCGCTGGTCGATCACCTGCGCCTTGTACGCGGAGTACGCCTGCGCGCAGTACGCGTTGCTGACGACGGGCAGCTGGAGGACCTGGAGATGCGTCGCGGAGGGACCACCTGGAAACGAAAATGGTGTAAGATCGGTATTTAGTCAGTGCAGTCAAGTTTAGAAAATATTTCAAATATTTGCTGAAATATTTTCTGGTGGAAGACACCGGGAGTCGAACCCGGAAAGGTTAAAGCGCTGGACCGGCAATCCAGAGGTAGGTAGGCCAAGGTTCGACTCCCGGACTCTCCGGTCTCTTGCACCAGGTTACGCAATTCATTTTTTTTTTTAGTTTTGATCTTTGTATTAATGGTTTAAGTTTAGTTTAGTCAATCATCATCTCCATACGTAACACAGTAGAAGACGTAATACCACATTATAATGGAATGTGTCCGGAATGAAGATGTGAGAAGGGAAGTTTTGAATGAGACGTTTTTTGAGTGAGGGGGTGCTACCGAATTTTGGCACTTCCCTTGTCACATGAGGCTAATCTTTTGTACGCAATTGTAAAAATAGGAGATAAAATAATAACAATTGCTTAACAGTGTCATGTTCGCCTTAAGTGACTAAGCTCTTAAAACGGAGAAACAAAGCTTCATTCACGGAGCGAATGGATGATTCCGAAGACCTTCAAATAATGATGCTGCCGCGTATGGTAGTGGCGGTAATTTATGAGACTCCTTCGATCAAATTTATTGAATATCAAGAGGTTAGGACGAATACGATTTCATTAAAAACATGAAGGAAGTTTTTTATCAGGTAATTCAGTGCAAGATGGATCAAAGCCACAAGGCAAGACGAATGTTAAATAAAATATTGTCAATAGTGAAGCGACCTAATATGTACGAGTATGAAAGACAATAACCATAAAAGAAAAACTAGAAACAGGCCTACAGAATGTTGTAAGGTGTAGAAGATAGACAAACAATAATGGCGTTTATGCACGAGAAGTAATACTCACGGAATTCAGTGTCACCCCAGCCAGCAATGAGCGGCTGGTAGTTCTCGAAGCTGCGCGCGCGCAATTCACTGGTGCGCGGGACGCAGATGGGCTTGATCAGATCTGAAAATGAATGAACACAAATATAGACACGTAATACAAAATTAATATACTTAACGACCGACACAGAACATTTTCTTCCCATTTAGTAGGAACTTCCAGTTTCTTCAATTTCGTAAATATTAGTTTTTGAAGTAGGGAACAGAGAGAACGAAAACTCCTTTAAATCACCCGATTACGTTAAGTTTGGACTTCATTTGTATCCGACGCCATAGTTACCAGGAACATACTTAACGTAAACTGATAGTATAGGCAAAAGGAGTGGAGGAAAAGAGAAGGAAGGAGGAGAATTCCTCTGGAGTGATATATCTTCTTAAGCCTCACCGGTGTATTGCACGTTGCGCTCCAGGACCAGGATGCCGATGTCGTTGGTGAAGGACTTGGGGCTGTACTCCTCGTGCTTCACGAGGGTCTTGATCAAGATGTCCACGGGGGTCGCGCCTTCGTCGTCGCGCGCTATGTCCAGCTCACCCAGGCGGACGAGGTAGCTGGAAATTTTAACAATGTAAGTAAAGTCAATAAATTGTTTTAAAGAATGAAAAAACCGGCCAAGTCTGACTCGCGCACCGAGGGTTCCGTACAAACTTTCACTTATCCCATCTTAATTGGCCTGGTTGAGTTAAGGGAATCAACATGATAGGGTAGGTACTTCCCGATGACCTAGAACTATGAAATTTGGCAAGTAATATCGTGATAAACTACAAATACTTATACAAATCTAAAAACTATACATTTGTAATAAAATCATAAAAAATATAGTCCTTTTCAAACATCATATTTGGAGAACTCGGTTGCGATAATTTTGCACGTCGTTTGTATGCAGGGCCATACATTTCAGTTCAGGTGCAAACTTAACTCAACCAGGCCAATTGAGATGGGATAAGTGACAGCTTTGTACGGAACCCTCGGTGTGCGAGTCAGACTCTCACTTGGCCGGTTTTTTTTTATCTTCATGGGCATCGTGTTTGGGGCTTTATAATTACCGGCGATACACGAGTCGGGTCTGTTACGTAAGTAACAATTCAACAGAGACACAAATATGGCCATCTGCAGCATGCATTTACATATAAACTCATAAACCGGTCGGGATCCGCCGGCGAGCCTTGATAAGGCTATAAAAGATAATTTTATACGTTAGTGGTTTTAAAATAAAGGTGAAGAATGTTATTTTTTTGAATTTTCGACGGTCTTAATTTCTTACTACTTGAACGAACGTAGCCAAATCTATGTTCAAGTTATGGGCGTTTTTTTAAAGTTGTGTGATCTTTCTTAAGAGCAGACTTCGACAAAAATTCTCAATATTCAAATAATTTCAAGAATTTGCGTAGATTAGTGCTTGTATCGTTAATTATTGTATAAATTAGATTCTTAATTCATTGTATATGTAAGCATAGAAGATAAACATGACATGTCGATATCGACGTAAGTATTTTTCTCATTCATCGCGCGACACACATTACAATTTATAATGTAACGGAACTGGGAATTTTCCGGTTCTTATATTCCGTTTAAGTTTAATAGATATCATTTCGCTTCCGGTCGCCCTTCGGAAGAAGCAATTTGTAATACAATATGTTATCTGACAGTCAGCAGGAAAATTGCCGTTATTGCATACGAAATCGTTATATAATTATTTGTTATGCAGTGCTTAAGTAATTACAGCAGGTTTATTTTTATGTAAACCAGGGTTAAGTACACTTAATGGTTACGGAATAAGTCTACATAGAACAATTGACCAAAACTGTATTTTTTAAACCTTAAATTTTTGCACAGCTAGCTAATGCATACAAAAAAGTCATTGGGGTCACATGATTTTACAAAAGTAACAAAAAATCACAAACTGGACTAAAAATAGAATAATATCAAATTTATAAATCGTAAGTAATATTGATTAGAAATTCAGAGATTTAGGATCGGAGCGCCATGACAAGAATATCAAAAGTTAAAAAGTAGTATTTTTAATTCTTATAATTATTATGACGAATTTATATTTTTTGTCTGTCTATCTGTTTATCTATTCATCTGTTTGTCTGTTTAATTGATCACGTGAAAACGGCTGAACGGATTGTGATGAAAAACTTCATTAATCTGTCGAAAATATTCCTGGCCACATTATAGACTATAAAAAATTACCAATAAAAGGGGGGGTAGCCATTACACTCGATTGAGTTAAGTTTGCACCTGAATCTTATGACGCTACTTAGGAAGGAGGTGTTAACTTTATTCAAACATGTGCTAAGACTATCGAGTACCTTGATACATTAATAGATGGCGCTGAAATTAATATGTTGTGACATGAGTAAGCTGTAAGTAGGGATTTCTAAGTTAGACTGATTTGACTGGAGGACCGTTTTGGATGATATTTGCCATAGACAAGATTTGGATAGGTATATCAAGGACGTAAAAATACAAAAAAGATTAGTACTGTATTGTCCGATATACAGCTAGTGCCGTTTAAATCACGTTAAACAATTTAATAAGGGCGAAAAACGTATTGATATTGGAGTGTAGTTTTATTTAGTGGTAATTGTAAAATATTTAATCTAGACAACAGTCATCTATCGTATTCACTTTACTTTTAAATTAGGGGCTAATTAGTCGTTTACTGACACAGACCGATTTCCACGGGTGCGGAGCCGCGGGCACAGGTATATACCAATAAATCGTATTAGCCCTGTTCTAAGTAGTATTAACGCTGCTGGATTTCAGTAATGCGTTCAATACAGTTGATCACGACATCTTACTTGGCATATTAAGTTCTCTTAACATATCTCCTGCAGTAATTGATTGGTTTCGTAGTTACTTAAGTGATCGTCGGCAGCGAATAAAGGTGGATGACTCCTTTTCTTCTTGGTGCAGCACGCTGGCTGGGGTTCCTCAGGGTGGAGTGCTGTCGCCTTTGTTACTGTCTATCTTTATAAATTCCATTACACATAATCTATCTTCACATTATCACCTTTATGCCGATGATCTTCAAATTTATTCGCAGGGTGTTCTCGGTGACCTCGAATCTGTTATTAGCGACGTAAATGGTGATTTGGAGCGCATTTTAAATTGGAGTCATAGGTTTGGTCTCAAAGTCAATCCTGCTAAAACTCAAGCTATCGTAATTGGCAGTTCTAAGCTGATCTCCAGAGTTGACTTTGATAATGTCCGACCTGTATTATTTGACGGAGTTCATATACCTTTTTCGCACTGTGTAAAAAACCTCGGTGTCATTCTTGATCGCACTTTATCTTGGGTGCCACAGGATAATGAAGTAAGCACAAAGATGTTTGCGGCAGTCGGTTCTCTCAGAAGGCTCAGTAATTTTCTGCCTATTGCCATCAAAATTGCGCTCTCTCAAACTCTACTTCTTCCTATATTGGACTATGCTGACATAGCTTACCTTGACCTCACGGAGGAGCAGCTTAATAAGCTTGAGCGTATCCAAAACATCTGCATTCGGTTCATATTTGGGTTACGCAAGACCATGTATCCGACTTCCGGTTTCAGTTCAAGTGGCTCTCAATCCGTTCTCATCGTCACTCCCATATTCTGTCTCTTCTTTATAATGTACTATTTAACCCCACAACTCCCCGCTACCTCAAGGAGCGCTTCAGTTATTTGCGTTCTGTTCGCTCTGCACAAAACTTAGTTCTACTGTTTCCCCTTCATCTTCTAAATTTTATAATGGTTCTTTCACATTCTGGGCTACTTTACTGTGGAATTCGCTTCCTCTGGATATAAGGCGTGCCCAATCTCTTGCAACATTTAAAACCCTCGTCAAAAAACACTATTTGTCTCTCCCTTAGTACACTGCAATAATAATCGCTCCTTTAAGTTTGTGGCTCATACTGTTTTTGTTTTATTTATTACTTTACAATATATTTATTTATTATGTCTTAGTATTTATGTAAGTATATCTGTATATTTTTATTTATGTATGTTTATTACTTTTGTCTTTTATGGTAGTCGTTCATTTAGTCCTATTATTATTATTATGCACCACCTACTAATTTCAAACATTAATTCTCAACTACTCCGCTACCTAAAGGTTGTCTGGAAGAGATCGCTATTTAGCGATAAGATCGCCTGTGTTGTTTACCTCTGCCTGTTATTTTAATGTATCTCATGTTGTGTTGTATATTCCTTGATGTTGGAGGTGTGCAATAAAGAGTATTTGTATTTGTAAGTAGCAACATTGATAATATGTTAAGAAAAATGTTTGATCATAGAGAAAAGTGTCTAAAAGAATCAGCATTTTTGAATGGGTAAGGAGCTTTAATGTAAACCTGCTTCCCGAACTGATGAAATATGCTGTACCTAATAAATAAAAACTGAACAAAACATATTTTTTTACGTTTCGACTCATTGTCCGCAAACAGACACAATGGCTCGTTTTGCATAATGACGCTTATTGCGAAATCGCAGATTTTGTTGCCATTTGCGTATTTTATCACTTCTTGTATCTATCGCAGTAACCACAGATACAAAAAGCAATCATAAACAGACTCGTTTAACGTTCATATTCGAAAAAGGAATAGCATGTATGCTTACAAATATAAACGTGGAAAAATACCACCAATGATCTAAAATGGCAGTTAATTCGTTTTGTAAAACACAAATTGTGTGTAAGTACCTAGATAAATATGTGGTTGTCATAAAAATTGGTAGTTTGCAGTGATTCATGCTATTTATGTATTCATAGAAACTTATATCAATATGCGTTATGCTTAAAATAAGCAACAAGGTGATATATATATAGCTATATTTAAATATATTGTGTTCTATGATTTCTTACCACCGATTAAATGTTTAAGCTGTTTAAGTCATTAAAAGACGGATATAATACTCATAAAAGAGGTAAAAGTAAATGAGCGACAACTCCAGCATGTTTTCGTTGTTGTCACTTGTAATGTATGTTTTTGTATGTTTAACAACTAATTGTTCCCCATTGATTGGCTACATATGAACATTGGGACTTTTATAATAATAGGCAAGTTGGAATTCTTTTTTGAGGATGTCATTTGATTTTATTTTTTATTGGGATCAAAATGTCTATATGGGACTTAAACCGTCAAAGTTCAATATTCCTAAGGAGCGCTAAAAACACTTTATTCAAAATGGCCACCTAATCATGTCTTTATATTGGTACCCATATATTTTTAAAAAATATACGTATTTTTTTCTTTATTTAATGACATATTGACGAACTTACAGGTCGTTCTCCCTAGTATGTATGCAGTGCGCCGCAGTGAGCACGTGGCGGGAGGAGATCAAGGACCCTCCGCAGAGCCAGCGTGCGCCCGCGCCGGCGCGCCTCTCCTTATAGCCCAGCAGCGCCATCCAGGGGAAGTCACCTGAAACAAGCACAGCGTTTCATCAGTTTCATTGTCATCAGAGGACTAAACTATACACTAATCAGTAGTCAACTACACACCAGTCAGTAGTCAACTACACACCAGTCAGTAGTCACCTACACACTAGTCAGTAGTCAAATACACACCAGTCAGTAGTCAACTACACACTAGTCATTAGTCAAATACACACTAGTCAGTAGTCAACTACACACCAGTCAGTAGTCAACTACACACCAGTCAGTAGTCAACTACACACTAGTCAGTGGTCAACTACACACCAGTCAGTAGTCAACTACACACCAGTCAGTAGTCAACTACACGCCAGTCAGCAGTCAACTACACACCAGTCAGTAGTCAACAACACACCAGTCAGCAGTCAACTACAAGCCCGTCAGTAGTCAACTACACACCAGTCAGGAGCCAACTACACGCCAGTAAGTAGTCAACTACACACCAGCAAGTAGTCAACTACACACCAGTCAGTAGTCAACTACAAGCCAGTCAGTAGTCAACTACACACCAGTCAGTAGTCAACTACACGCCAGTCAGTAGTCAACTACACACCAGTCAGTAGTCAACTACAAGCCAGTCAGTAGTCAACTTCACGCCAGTCTGTAGTCAACTACAAGCCAGTCAGTAGTCAACTACACACCAGTCAGTAGTTAACTACACGCCAGTCAGTAGTCAACTACACACACACACCAGTCAGTAAGAGACTTATAACCCTTGCAATTTGCGAGCGAATTTTGTATGAAGGTGGTCACGCAGCGAGTTCGCCGCGACTCATATTTGTATAAAGCCCTCGCAAGTGTGATAAGCTCTAAGTACTTACACGTATGGCGGGACTGACAAGGCATCTATAGACCCGATTGCCCCGAGCTTAACTGAACATGCAGGGACTTTTAAAATAATAAATATAATATATAAAATAAACCGCTGGCTTAGTGGGAAGCTGCACTTCCACTGTGCCATCTAACTAAGCGTGACTCAAGAAAAAGCCTGGAAAACAGCTAAACGCAGACAAAGACTAAACTCTCACGACGTCATTTTATCGACCATAAGTGACAGCATCTGTCACTCACACTCACATCTTGTCAAAACGTGACGGATGCTTTGTCACTTAATTATCACGTGATAAAAGCAACCATCATAGGCCCGCTGGAGGCCACTGAGAACGATATGGATCCACTGCGATATTTACACATAAATAATGTATTGTACCTATTTGAAAACCTGGAAAAGCTCTTAGTGACAGGGAAGATTCAAGGAAGAAGACCAAGAGGAGGGAGTCCCATGCGCTGGACCGATCAGATTCGGGACACAACGGTCAAGTTTACCGACGCCATGCAGTCTGCAGGAGATCGAGATAAGTGGAAAGCGATCGTCCGAAGATCGATAAACAGAGGTCACGACCCTCAGCATTGATGAAAACGACACAAGAAGAAGAAGATCTATTTTACCAATCAATAAACTTACCAAGTTTAGCATCCATGCCCCCGACAACCCTGGTGAAAGACGCATTGGAGGCTCCACAGAACGGAGGGTCGGGCAGAGCTACGGACCCTGGCTGCGGGTTGGTTTTGGGCTCCTCACTCGGCTCAGGATCTACTGGCTCTACTGGCATGACGATGGGTTGCTCTGAGGACGGGGGAGTCGGTGGCGCGGTGGGGATGCCGGGGCGAGGACAGCAAACCTGGACACCAACATTTATTTAAGGATACATGAAGAATACTGTTTCAATTTTCGCTTCATTTGTAAACATTTTAATTTACGTTAGCAGACGTTACTGCTTTAATAAAAATAAGTAATTCGGGTGTAGCACATCGTTACTATCAATTCTCAACAAATTTGAGACGATGGTGCCGACTATAAAGTCTAAATCTTTACGGTAGATGGCGCTACGATGCCACCCTAAGGCATGTCGAAGCAACTGGTTGAAAAATTCAATGACTCTGACATCTGATTCGGTGGTCCAATTGGGAGGACGCCAGTGTTGGCCCGGAAAGCCGTTGGAAACGCAGGTTCGAATCCTGTCCGAATCATTAAATTTTTCAATTTTCGCTTCATTTGTAAACATTTTAATTTACGTTAGCAGACGTTACTGCTTTAATAAAAATAAGTAATTCGGGTGTAGCACATCGTTACTATCGATTCTCAACAAAGAGACGATGGTGCCGACTATAAAGTCTAAATCTTTACGGTAGATGGCGCTACGATGCCACCCTAAGGCATGTCGAAGCAACTGGTTGAAAAATTCAATGACTCTGACATCTGATTCGGTGGTCCAATTGGGAGGACGCCAGTGTTGGCCCGGAAAGCCGTTGGAAACGCAGGTTCGAATCCTGTCCGAATCATTAAATTTTTCAATTTTCGCTTCATTTGTAAACATTTTAATACTGTTTAATATAGAATAGCCTTCGGCTAAAATCAGAAGGGTTGAAATCTTGTTCACATACGTGTGGGTATAGAGCAGGAGATCATTTATCTAAAGTATTTAATAGGTACCCTGAAATAAATCTGTTATTTCAGTTAGGCTTACTGAAATATCAGTAGAATTCACTATTTTTTTTTTTCAGTGAACGATACCAATAGCAACTATAGTTGAATATTTAATTAGCCAAAGTGATTCGACAGATGTCTGAGTTATATTTTCGTTATTCAGAAAATATATCTTAAATAATGAATGAGAAAAAACGTAATTGCTGATATTAAATTGACTTTTATTGATAAAAAGTGATTCTATGTTGAAACCAAATTAAACTTAATCAATAGCGCTCGTAAAAAATTGCATCAGTTTACTCCATCCAATTAAAAATTCCACTTTACCTAATCAGAAACTGGACATTCAATTCAGTTAAGAACTTTATGCCCAATTTAACCATGCGCGTGCTTTGTCTGTCATTCCTTCCTTAATTTCTTCCTTTCTCCTCTTTCTTCCAGCTACTGCTACGATATCATCAATAATCAAACATGGGGTCGAGGCTGTAGCTCTCAAATCGGGCTATCCAGTCACGTTCGTAAGTGCCGCACTTTTATGGACGCTGCTTATATCATCTATTAGGTATAGATGCAAGAGGCCGATTATGATCATTAATCGGACACTCGAGCTTTAGACCAAGTTTGATATTGCCAACCATATGGCTTGTACATGGTCATAAGATTACCTTGGGATTGGTTCCCTGGAACCCGCAGTGCGCGCGCCTCAGCAGCTGCAAGGCGTTAGGATTGCTCCGCGACTCCTGGATCATCTTCAGGTACGGAGGACACTCCGTGACCTGCAGACAGCTCCCCACTTCATTGTCTACGGTTGTGCAGGTCTCCTCTGCAAACAAAATAGCAAGTAGATATAACTAGTTAATATATCTCTTAGCAATTATATGAAAATGGCATGGCGAATTATAAGCGAATGCTTACAGTGAAGGTGCTTCATTAGGTAGATAATGAAAATAAGACGGATAGCTAGATTCGTTTAAAAATATAATACTTTAATTTAATCTCGTATTATTTTATAAATTTATGAAACATGTAATGTCTAATTTTTTAATGTGGGTACACCACAATTTTTATTTAAACCATGAATACAAAGATCAAAGCTTAAAGAAAAATTGAAAAAGGAGCTACCTGGTGGAAGGGACCGGGAATCGAACCCGGTACCTCTGGATTACCGGTTCAGCGCGTTAGCCACTTCGCTACCCTCGCTCCACGTAGACCTGACGAATTTTTCCTTATGCTTTGTGTGTCGATCTTTGCATTGTTTATTTGAAAGGTTTGAAAGGTCTCGTATTATTTTGTCAGAAGTTAATGCAACATTTCTTACGAAATTTAGGAAGCATGGGCCTCTAAAATTAAATTATTAATGACGTGTTTGGACGGTAGAGAATACATTAAGGCATTTATAATTTCCGTGATTCGTTCATACGTTGTCTAAATAAATTATATGCCCGAATGCACGCCAATAATTCGTTATATACTTACATATAATTATACTTAGTAACTGAGATAGCCACAACCTCCATCACCTTGAGTATTTATATTATGTAATAACTAGGTTAGTATATAAATGTTTTTAGTTATTGTTATTTATCTATATATATATATCGACGGCAAAAAGCGGAAACGTAGTAAACGCCACTGAATTCCCTTGGCGTTTACTACGTTTCCGCTTTTTTCCGTCTTACGCTTCCGTCGTATACACACTTTATTGTAAACATACACAATATTTTTAATCTGTATATGAGGTATTACAAGTTTGTTAAATCAGAAATCACTATTGGAATCGACAATAAAATTAAAAGCCCCTGAATCCAAAGGTTTTGTTTTATTTACATATTAATATGTTTGTTTTTGCGTGATGGTTTAAATGCAATTTGGATTTTAAAGTATGTAAGTAAATTATAGCTATTTAAATTTAATTTACATCGATTAAAAATTATCTCAATTATTTGCCTAAAAGATAAAAAAAATAATTGATGTGTTTACATGTTTGGTTTTGATAGGCTACATCTTTTTAGTTTATAGTTTCTTTATAGTTTCGCCATGTCCGTCTGTCCGTCCATCCGCGGCTTAGCTCCGTGACCATTAGTACTAAAAAGCTGAAATTTGGTATGAGTATGTGTATGTATGACGCCGACAAAACGGTAGGATAAAATATATAAAAAAAAAAACTTTTTTCGGGTACCTCTCGGACACCTAAAGTGGGGGTGAATTTTTTTTTCGTTTCAACACTAGTGTGTGGGGTGTCGTTGAATAGTTCTTTTAAAAATAATAGGGGTCTTCTAACATAAGTTTTTGATAAAGTCAGCAGTTTTATAAATATTCGCTCTGAAAATAAAAAACATAGCGTCCCCCCCCCCCCTCTAACTTTTAAACCACGGGTCAAAAAATTATGGAAAAATTCATATAAAAGAGGCCTATAAGTACTTTCAATGAAAACTATATTGAATAAAATCGGTCAAGCAGTTTTTGAGTTACTTATCGCATAATTTAATAATACGTTAAGCGCGACGAGTTGAAGACCCGACCACCTGTGGTCATCAATTATAATTTCGTCGGAGGGGTGCTGACTTGCAGCATTTGTGGCCGTACATTTGCAGCAAAAATTGGCTATGTCAGTCACATGAGAGCACACGAACGACGCTCTGACTAGCTAGTATGTCCAGTCGCCGTGGCCGAAATCGGCTAGGATTAGATGATGATGATGAATTTAATAATTTTCTTTAAAATGACGTGAGTGCCGCGCGGTATCCTTATACTTCGAACGTTACACATATTGGTTAACTGCCATACTGCATTAAAATATTCCGCTCAATCTGGCGCGTATATGTAATCGATAACTTCCAGTTACTTTTACAACTATTTTTTTACAACAATTACAGTTACTTTGGCGTTTACGACCTTTTTTATAGAGCTTGAAATCTTTCTCGTACCTAATTTAAGCCCATCTATTGTGAAGGATGGGCAACTACGGAACCCTACTCTGAGCGTGTTGCCCGACATGCTCTTGGCCGGTTTTTTGTCTTTGACTACGCAATACTTTAGTAATAACCCGTCTAGCACAACTAGGTTTCGCGACTGTTGTCGCGCGACATAGCAACGCCTGTCACTCTCTCACAGTACTGCGAAGAAAGAGATAGCTAGATATTCTCGCGCGAGAAAGAGTCACGTGTTACAGTTGTGTTAGTTGTGCTGGTCCGTATGTCGTTCGTATAGTTAGGTAATAGACAAAAAAATAATCAACACTCAATAAACCGACTTGCTACAGCAGCATTCGCTTCGGGATCTTTGCCGATGTTTTACACTATAAACATAACCGATGATAATTGTTTTCAACGTATTTTGACTGTGGATATATTTGGATTGGGTTTGCCATAAAGCGATATATTAGCTCAGAAGGTCGTTCGAGTCATTAGAAGACAAAACAAGTGAAAAATATTGTTTTGTTGTCTGGCCAACCGCTTGGCAATTAGCAAATTATCGGTAGGTTCTTGATAAGCTTCTCTGGGAATCCCTGGGGATCATCATTCATCGATCGGGGTACTCGTATAGTGTACCACACATTTTCAGACACACGTTGATACATTTTGGAACAGACATTGTACGGTTCCTAACGAAGTGAGACAGACATAGATTGGTAAAGATACGCTAATAATTTAGCTTGCATTATTGAAAATTTGAGTCGTGGTTTCCGTGGGCGCGGGAGGTAGTTACCTACTAAAGGTGCCCTTTTCAGAGCCATCTATATTTTTAATTGCGTGATTTTGCTTTATAAAATGCTTTTTTCTTTGTTTATTATAATCACCAACAATTTGAACAATTGAACATACATTGTCCCAAAATTCCCTAGTATTTATTACATTTTGGATATAGTCCTGCCGCGCAAACGCACCAAACCGGTCCGTCGGAGATACGACATTATAGTCACGTTTGCACATAAACACTTGATAAGCCATTGAGTAACGAAACAACCTTGACCACAACTCGGGAGGTCGTTCAAGCTGTCGTGCCAATGTCAAGTCGCATCCAACATACACGACACACTGTACGATGAATTAACATGTGTGCAACCTCTAGGATAGACATATGGTCTGTTTACACACTGATTTGTAATGAGTGCGAGTTATAAAGCAACTAGGAATTGTATGAACTAGCGCCAATCAATAATCAATATGTAAACAGGTTATTAGAGTGATAAGTCTAAACGTGGGGCACACATTATCAAATCAAAGATTACGTGATCAAATCTGGGTGGTTTATCATTTATCACCCTTAATAATATATACGTTAATCTTTTACACTTTCTTCGCATATAACTATGGATTATTGCGTGTACTTAAATGTGTTACTGATATGCCATTTTTTCTATCTCTTCTCAAGATCATGGGAAAGGATTAATTACACACCATCAAACACTTTCAAAAGTTAGTCACATCACATTTAACTATCTATGTATAAATGAATGACATAATAAGAATGAATGATATAAATGAATGACGTTAACTCGTAGATTAAGAAATGTTAAATCTATAACCATAACGAGTATGAATTCATTAACACGATAAGTTAACACTTTCACGGACAGTATGTCGAGAGACATTAATTAGGACCCTCGTGACACGGCACCACGTCTGTGGACGGCCACTTTTATCTTCATAAAAGTGCAACAAGTCTACAGCAGAACATTTCTCATATAGTTTTTATATAAAGATAAGATAGATAATTGTTAAAATGGGCCTGTATCCGTAAAATGTGTTAATAGTTCAAATTCGTTTCTTTATTGAATAAAAACTACTAGGTTTGTGTAATTAACAATCAACGAGTACTCTAGAAAGCTACTCTAGAAATTAATTTACATCCACCTCGTGTTAGTTTCCCAGTCCAAATAAAATAAATCATTACGGAATATTCCACTAGGTCCGAAGTTGAAATTATTCCTCGAGTCTGTAGACACCGGCGTCAAAGGCGGATACTCTGGAGTAGCTGCCGCAGTAGTAAGTTCAGTTTTAGTGGATTCGGTAACTTTAGACGTTTCAGCAGGTGCAGGCTCTTCCGTAGGAAATGCGACGTTAGTCGGCCCTCCAAAGACTATTCCATCTTCTTTTATTCCCGTGTTACCAGGGATCACAATAAGAGTGTCTTCATTTTCTTTATTTTCCTCTGGTGCGTTTGAATTTGCGAATGGATTCTCGTTTCCCCCAGTATCTCCAGGGATCACAATTAGAGTACCTTCATTTGGCTTATCTTTTTTGGATGCATTTGGATTAGTGAAAGGGTTTTCATTTATTCCTGTATCATTAGGGATGACAATAAGAGTATCTCCATTTTGTTTTTCCTCTTTAGATGCGCTTGGACTGCTGTCAGTGTTAGGTGCAACATCAAAGCCGTTTCCACTGGTATTTGGAAATTCGTTTGGTGTTGGTGAACTAGGGAACCCGACTTGACCAAGTATTTCTTCTAATCCATCTTGTCTTGGAGTTTCAGGATTTTCGAAAGCATTACCATTATTGTTTGGAAATTCATTTTGTGACGGTGCATTAGGGAAGTTTACTTGGTTGGGTGCTGTCTGAAAACCATTTTGGCTTGGCTGATATTCGAATCCATTTTGAGTTGGTGTATTCTGGAAGCCATTTTGTTCTGGAAAATTTTTTCGGTTTGGCACGCTAAATTGATTTTGGTTTGGTATCATATTGGTATTAGAAATGCCTGGTCGATAATATTCATGATTCGGTCGACGTTGTTCATAATTTGGTGTGCCGTACTGGTAAATAGGTCTGCCATATTCGTCAGTAGGTCTATTGCCGAAGGGATAGATGTAGGCTGGATTGGTGTAGGGAGTCTGAGGCTGCAGATGAAGTTTGCCCTGGAGCCTCTCCCTTAGGCTCTGCCTGAAACCTCTGTTCTCGCGCGGTGGGAAGAATCCTAGACAATATTAGGTATTTTAGATAAGTATATGTAAGTATGAGTTAGAAGTAATTTATTGTAGTAATGTGTATAAAGATGTTATTTTTTTTAGTTAAGATAAAAAGACAAAAAACTATAGATGATTAAAATATTGAAGACTTGATAGCAAAAAGAAACTACTAGCGAATTGTTATAAAAAGTTCTAAAATTAACCAGATATACTTAATAAATGAAAAAGCATAACAACGAAAAAGGTATTGTATATTCGTTGATGATGTACCTAAGTACCCACCTACATCCTAAGTTATTGTTCAAAGTATAAAATAATTGTATGGAAATGTTAAACTAAAGAGCGAAATAATTTTGGGAACTTCTTTCAATGTAATGTGTTAATGTGTGTCGCTCACGGGGATGCCCCTTATGATATCAATTGACCTTGCAGTTCGTTAACAACATATGGAATTTATAGGAAGTGGTTTAATAAATCGTTGACAAGTAACAAAAAATACTATGTACGAGTACATATGGATCAATAACTTGTCACAAAATTAAATTCCAGTTTTCCAGTAGGAATTTGGCATATTTTTAATAAGATCCTCGGAAGAAGGTTAATGTTCTTTTTTTACAGAATTGGCCACTGTGCAAGGTATGTATTTAACCTAAGCTAATATAACTTAAAAGCATTATTATTTAAGTTTACCTAAGCGCTAAAATAATACTGATTTTGATTGATTCAGTAGGTATTTTGATTCTTCGTGCCATGTTTCTCTCGTGATTAAGTTACTTTGAGTAGTTGTTGCGGTTACGAAATAGCCAGTAGGAATTTGCGGTCTTCATTTTACATACCTAGGTAAAGATATATTATTTTGCACCATGACACACTAGAGGCTAGCATTGATTCCGAAGTTTTCACATTAAATCAAAGTGATATTTCAAATAAAAACCCCTTCCTTTTAGTATTGCTCCAGGAAACAAATGAAATAGGAAAAATGAAATTCTAGAAATCAACTTTACACTACTAATAACTATGAGTGGCTTTTTTGTTACGAAGTTTTTTGCTCTGTGTGTGCTGCCATATTGTAATTGCACAGTCGTATTCAAACAGATACCGGTATTTTCCTCAAACAATCCGTTGTTTACTGTACCGCGGATGTTGGGTTTGGGTTTGATTTATGAAGTTCAAATTAGAGAATTTCGGAAGATGTGTATTTTAGAGTAGAACCAATAGGCATAGAAATTTAAGCTTTAGTGTGTACTTAAGTTGGTTCTAGTAAACCTAGAAAAAAAATGCGGTTAATATGCTTATCCAGAAATGCATATGAAATGATGGATTGATACAAATAAAGAAGAATTATTATTAATTGACCCATACAACTGCAATCTTTATTGGGAAAAAATTACAGCAAGCAAGACCCATTGCCCATATAGTAGACCATAATTTTAAAGACTGATAACAAAAACATTATTTTATGAGTAACAAATTCTCCTCTTTTTTGTAGACAAACACTACACCGGATGCTTCATTCATTTTTTTCCCCCGAAAGTCATACATTTGTCTGAAATCTTGAAAATGTAAACCTATAGATTAGGTTAGTTTAGGTTTGTGTTATCACATTCAAAAATATGTTATGGTTCAGAAAAAAATGTTTTCGATAAAATTATATTTCTATGAAATGAAAATTCGATGAAAAGTTTATCTATCTATAAAAAAAGGGTCTGACCAAGAAGAGTAGAAATTAAAAAGTGGCAATACTATAATTACTGTAGTGTCGTCCTTTTCTAATCAATCTAAGATAACAGGGACGACACTACAGTATTGCCACTTTTTAATTTCTACTTTTTTTGGTCAGACTGTAGTAAACCTAGGAACACGGGTTGTTCATTATGTGCTTTGTAAAACAATCACACCAATGGAATTATTTTTTCCTTACGTTGTGTTAGCTTTATCATATTTGCAATTATGTTGTGTATTCATGTTATCCTTCCACTAATGATCTAAACAAACTGTAGAACTTCTTGAGTGTTATTAAATGTCAAACAAGAAGCCATCTTCATTAAATACAATAATCCTGTTGCCATGAGGATGCCTCTAAGTCACGAGGTTGAAATAGCAATAGCATCCCTTTCGAATAGGATACTGTAACATGGGAAGCGGAACCCAGATAAATATTGTCATCAGTGTCATAGTTTCATATTCCAATGAGTTAAGATATTTCAATTTTAACCAGAACAGACAGAGTTGTGACTTAGAAAAGATGATAAGTATTTTGTTTGAATTTTTTTATTGCTTGTTTTCTGTTGTTCTAAAATGAGCACCTCTACACGATTTAAATATTTAAGCTCTTAAGTGGAATCCGGACTGCTTAAAAAAAGTCCACTATACATAAAATAAAATATTTTTAAATGTCAACGCATTGATATTAATTTACATATAGTACAGGTAGAATATTTAATACAAAGCCGTTGAGGAATAAGAAATATCTAAAGTGAGTAACGTCCACCTGATTGTTTTATTCAATAAGTATTATTAAATTCAATTGTTATTTGATTCACGATTTTATTTCTTTTGTGTGAATATATTTCCCCTATTCGGGTACAGTTTTGACCAACAAGCAACATTAAATTTCTACTTATGCACAATATCAGAATATCACTTCTTCCTTTTTTATTTCTTAATTGGTAATTGGTATTTTTCATGTTTCATTTTCATCATACTCGCAATTTTGTTTTAAATATACTTAATATAATAAATTAAACTGACTTGAAATTACTTTAATATTCATCAAGCTATCATTTTTCTATCAAGGTTTCGTTTTATACATGTATAACATTGAGGTATTATTTATGTATAATGATAATTATTGTGTACTTTTGAGGGTAGACTAATGTGTTAACATTTGTTTGTAAACAAAGTTGGCCGTCTTACATATGCATATGAATATGATATATTGAAGAAAGAAGAACATGTTTTGGTTTTATTCAAAGAACCTTTAAAAAATTACATTTATGATTTCGAAGAAGACTGTACAGTCAGCGTCAACGGTACTACTACTGAGACATCTGCAGTGCCTAATCACGCATATCTATAAGCTTACTAGGTTTAGTGTAATGACGTTACCTACTGTGTTAGCTTTATATTGGGCACTTTATATTGTGATTTTCGTCACCCTAGGCCGTACCTAAGTGGAATTTCCTGCCGGCTTCGCGGGGAGAAAATCTCACTGCCAGGCCAAGGCAAAACATACAACTGTAAACAAACCACGGGCGGTAATTCGTTAAGCCATTTCGCATATTTATCGGCCAGGTTCGGGCCACGAACACCTGTGATCAGGGAGATTGACGAATTCACCGTCCTAGGATTGTATTACGCATCCTAACCTAATTGTAAATGTTTTTAGCCAAAATTGAAACAAGGCATTTATTTAGTTTTCTACTATTTTCTTGTGTTTTTAGGGTTCCGCAGTCAACTAGGAACCCTTATAGTTTCGCCATGTCCGTCTGTCCGTCCGTCCGCGGCTTAGCTCCGTGATCATTAGTACTAGAAAACTGAAATTTGGTAGGAGTATGTGTATGTATAACGCCGACAGAACGGTAAAATAAAAATTTAAAAAAGAAATTTTTCGGGTACCTCTTGGACACCTGGAAAGTGGGGGTGTTTTTTTTTTTTCAACACTAGTGTGTGAGGTGTCGTTGAATAAGTCTTGTAAAAATAATAGGGGTCTTTAAACATTATTTTTTGATAAAGTCAGCAGTTTTGTAAATATTCGCTCCGAAAACAAAAAAAAATAGTGCCCCCCCTTTAACTTTTCAACCACGGGTCAAAAAAAATCGGAAAAATTCATGTAAATGGGGCCTTATAAGTTATTTCAATGAAAACTATATTGAACAAAATCGGTTGAGCCGTTTTTGAGTTATCGCCAAATTTCATATTTTTTTCTTTTAAAGGACTAAAGTTGACTTCCAGAATGAAATAAGTGAATACAGTTTCTAGGGCGTTTACGATCTTTTTATAGAGCTTAAAATCTTTCTTAACTTAAAACTCGGGCTTAAAGCAGCAGTTTATTGTGAAGGATGAGCAACTACGGAACCCTACACTGAGCGTGGCCCGACATGCTCTTGGCCGGTTTTGTAAGCTAACGGGACTTACGCGTTCAAAAAGTGTTTATGTTTGGTATAATGTGTGAGAATCGTGTATGTTTATTTAGAAATAGGATCAAGATAATAAAACCAACACCTATGAACAAACAAAAATCCACCACATGCTTCGTCAATTAAAAATAATGCATGCAATTCACAAAGTATATCCGCAACAAGCTTCGTCAGAATCAAATGACATGAAATAAATCCGCAACACGCCTCGTCAAGGAAAACTTAATCTCTTAAATCCCCTCTCAAGGCCATATTTGGTCCAAAAGTCCCCATTATGCTAGCAGCATTGCCCCGCTGAATGGCAATGGAGACTTGCTGAACCAACCATGACCCAGAGCGAGGATCGTTGCCCCTCTCTCTCAATCGCCGCCCTAAATCCCTAAAAAGTTCGCGAGCCTCACTACCCCAAGGTCCAGCCGTTTCCACAGCGACGGGTACGAAATCGTACATCGACTCTAAGGCTGCGTACTTGGCGTGTTTCATCTTAGCGGCTGTTTCCGCCGCTGAACCCGCCAACCTCGCGGTTTGCCTCAAATGGGACGGAGCAAAAGTGCTAACGCACGTTGCGTCCCATAAAAGACAACGCCCTCGCTGCCATGGAACCAACGTAAGTCCGTCCGGTCTTTTGCCATCCGTTCGAGATAAACCAGGGGGCTCCAACACACAGGGGATGTTAACGGACACCATGGCTCGGCGGACAATTTCGTTAATAGAATGATGGCGCGAAAAACGCCCTGCACATCTCTGGCAACTTAAGCCATGGTGTCCATTTTCCTCCACCATAACTCCACAAATGCAGCGATGCGGCTCACACACCTTGGTTCCCAGTCTTAGGGCCACTGCTATTCTTAGCGAGTCGTTATCAAGCAGTGTACCCAACTGAGGAGACGGCAAAGCATGGAGCCATGCACCAGATTCTGGCTTAGCAACCGCATTGAGACGAGCTAAATCTGCTCCTGAAGCGTCATCCAATAAACGCGAGTAGGATAGTTTGCAGAGGATATCGTCCCACCCTCTCTGTGCCACCAAGTTGTCTGGCCGGTCATCCGTCGGACAGGACATTCCCCACTTCTCAAAGGCCTCAGATACAAAAGGCAAGCGGATATTGCTGCCATTAAGTGATAATATGCGAGTAACAAGATCCGCTGAGCCATGTACAGAAGCCAAAAAAGCTACCAGGCCGATGTCCTGAACCCGACGAACTCCAAGACCACCGAAACGGATAGGTAAAACCGCTTGGCGCCACTGAACCTCATCCAAACTTACATTGAGCACCGACTCTAAAATTAACTTGAGTGTAGCATCGATTGCTTCCAGCTCTGATACGAACATCCATGTAGGTGACGTTCGCAAGACATATACCATCCGGGGCAAAGCAAAACAATTCCGAAGTAAAGTAAGTGAAACATGTCCCGAGAGATGCTCTAGATGTTCCTGTACTGAAGAGAGTGCCTGCCTTTTGAGTTCAAGAGTAGAGCGGACACCCTCGAGAAAAATCGGAGCCCCCAGTAAATTAAATGAGGACTTGTCGGTCTGCGTAATTCCCGGTAAAAGGGTTTGCAAATCTCCGAGATAGTTGGTGACCAAATCACTGCAGCTATAGAGTTCACATTTAGCTGGATTGATTTCCAAACCCATCGCTTTTAAAGCCGGTATCAAGGCCTTTAAATCTTGAAGGACTACCTCCGGACTCCCCCCCAAAATACCATCATCCAGGTACCAAATATTCAAGGGGGCTTTTAATTCAGAAATAACCTTTTGAATGCCCAAACAGAATAACAAAGGTCCCAAAGGATCTCCCTGCTGAGCCCCAACTTGTGACTGTATAAGATTCTCCGAGTAAAATAAATTACTCGGAGAAGCATAGCACTGGTAAATGAATGGATACAATGAGGGGGTTTGCTCCAGGACTTCGTTAAGAAGGGTGCCTCTGTCTATACTATTAAAAGCATTTTTTATATCAATTTTAACCAAAATTTTATTTGATCCCATATGTTCTTTAGCAAATAACCGTGTGGAGTGTATTGCCGCCTCACACCCCAGTGCAGTACCAAAACCAACCTGGTTCGGTTGCAAATAACAGGACATTGCCTCCCTAACCGACCGACAGCAGAGCTTGGCCACAAGACGGCGAAAAACACTACCAACCGCAATCGGTCTGATACCACCATCCTTTTTGGACAGGGCGCACAGAGAAGCTCCGTATAAAAATGGTCTCACCTCCATATTAAGCATGCCTCTTAATAAAAAATTACACAGTCTGGTTATAGACTCGAGCAGCCGCGGGCCATTGCATCCCGCCGAAGCCGAAATTAACTCCTTCAGGTGCTGGGGCCGCAGACCATCGGGACCAGCAGCCGAACCATTATAAAAAGAAGAAATAGCCTCGGCCACATCCAATGGTGATACCGTCAAATAAGGACTAGTTATATTCGGTTCCTGCGGCAAAACCTGTACTGCTGAAGGCGCAGGATGTTTTTCTTTTAGGGCCCTGATCGTATCCGCATTAGCGGGAGCGAGTGAAGAATCTGACATAAGTAACCGTACTGCCCCTCTTAGATCCCCATCATGCACCTTTGCTTCAATATTGCGATACACTGACGGCCGCTTCGATGAAGAACGTTCCTCAGGACAGTACAAACTAGCGTCTTCTAAATTTGATTTTACCTTGGATGTCAAAGATTTGCATCCCCCTACTTCCGGCACCCTTAATGACGAAAAAGAAAATGACAATAATTTAAACCAATCGTCCACGCTGTTCGTATGCAGGCAATCCTCTATGACGGCGCATAACTTGCCGGCGGCCAAGCTCCTAGCACCCTTAGGTATATGCCTTAATACGCGAATATTAGCTTTTAACGATGGTAAATCATTAAAATTTCGACTCCCCTGTGGAGTGGACGCGTTGTTCGAATCCGTAACAGGAGTCGACCGAGTGTCTGCACGGTTAGGCAAGTCTGGTGTTTCTCGGTTTTGTGACACTAAATCCCTATGAACCCTACTTATGTGCACGTTGAGACCCCTCGACTGTACATATAACTTCGGCAACCCCGGGCAATAAGGACAGCTCACCTTTGGAGGGCTATTCATAATGTGGGATTTAAAACATGAGCAGCGAAAGAAAGTTAGCACAACATGTAAACAAAATAAATTATTTTAAAATAAAATTAGTATGAAATAAAAGTCATCTGCAAGTATAAAATTAAAAACAATTTCAGTGAAATAAAAAACCGACTTTTTTTAAATATACAATACTCAGTAAAACTTTGCTTAAAAATCATCAAGATCATCAAGATCATGTTTTATTCCTGAATTAGCCCAACTTTAATGACGCCAAGTTAACCTATGTAGTGAATTAACCTACTTCTTCTTAAAGTTGGCATTTAATTCTCATAATATATGTATTTCATTAATTTGCCTATTCGTCTATTTATGTTTATGTTTGGTGATGTATGCCACTGTTTGATAATGATAATGTATGTTTTAATTATGTGTGTGTATTTCCCTTTGAGCTCGGTAGCTGCCGCTTCTACAGTATCTTTTAAATAATCTATAAAAATTTATAAAATATATATAAAAATGTTAATTTAGTATACGCTTTATTATAACAAAACGGGACTTACTCACGGTACTTAACGTAACATCACGTTCGAAACGTCAAGGTAATGAAATAAACACTTTTTGAACACAATTAAGTCCAGTTTTGTTACGCTTGTTTACTTATATATTTAAATACCACTTCTAGTTGACATAGAGTAGGCATAGATGGGTCTCAAACATTAGTGCAAGATTTAATTATACAATCAGATCTACCAGTTAAGCTCTGTTAGTTTAAAAGTTCCTAACAGACCTCAAGTCAGCCTTAACACAATAAAAACACTCACCAAACTGACCAACCACTAATTGCACACACAAACACAAACACACACAAATCAGCCTCGCCATCGCACGCTCCGTCTGGAGGTCTCCACTCGACTAACCGACACTTGATAAAAAGCCCGATAAAAAACTAACTTGCTAAAAACTTTAAACAAATAAAGTTGATTTTAGTCGTGTTTTTAATAGTTTTGTTGTTGGACTTGAAGCAACGGCTGTGTCCGAGACACTGGTCGTTTGGAGGCTGAGTTGGAGTATATAATATTGACCATCAGTTTCGTTCGGAGGCTGTCGCAGTAATTATATTGACCATCGGTAATTTTGTGTGACGTAGAAGAAAAAGGTCGAGTGACGAGTGCGCGGGGTTTGATTGATAGATTTCAATGTGTAATTCAGCGTAGGGTTAATTATATATGTTTGTTACGTTGTTTACAGTTTTATCGGTATCCCCAATACTTATATTCAGATTTCTCTCAAATTAGCGTTTTATGTGGGCCATATTTAAAGATCGGAACTAGACTAACGGACTAGACAGATTTTAATATAATAATAAAAATAATGGCAAACTCGTCAGCTATAAAATATTATCAAAAATTAAAACAAAACTGTACCTAATGTTCTAAAACCACCACATTAAAACGTACATGAAACTATGTTACTAAGATGTCGTACCTATCTGATTCGATATATTTATTTCAAAACAAAAGAAAAGGAAAAACAAAGAAACAGTAAATAAAAAATTAAACTAAATACTACTAAGAACTATGTACAAAAAAGCTAAACCTTACACAAGTTCAGGAAATTAGTCCCCTGCGGCATGGTACTTAACCGAAAATGCTGGCAGCATTTCCTCGCTGAACAGCTATGCTGAATATGTTGTGTGAGGAAGATCCTATCTGATTTTATATTGAATCTGCAATATTTTACTTATTATTAGATCATTAAGATAGATAAGATAAGATATTTATTGAATAATAACTTATTTTACAGTAATAATAACTATAGCCTAAGACATTCTACTTGGCAAAAAATTACATGCGCCTGAACTAGGATTCCCTGTGTTTCAGGCATAATCATAAACACATGAAATATATTTATATTTAATTATTGAAGTATATTTAAATATCTTAACCAAATACATGCATATGAAATGACTTTGACATTGTGCCACTTACTGTTGATATGTTTTGCACTTGAATTAGAATAGATAAACTTAATGAACTATCCATCCTTGGTTTGATCAACCACAATGCCATGGCGTGAAACAAAATTTCTTGACAAGTAACTGACTTTAGCTTACTTTATCTCAAAATAATAGGAATATTTTCTAAAATTGGAAGCCGGTGGGAATCGGTTTCTAGGAGTACAGGACTATACGGCATTGACAATCATAAAATAGAAATATTGACAGAAGGTAAATTATGAAGGAAAATGTAAGGTGCTCCACTGCAATGTAGACAGGACTCAAACCTTCGACCCTACGTTTCCAGCGTATTGCTCTCCCAAATGAGTTATCACATCGTTACGTCAATCACACCAAATCTCTGATTCCATAATTCTGCACTCCTGGAGCGCTCTCGCCGTCATAATGTGTTTTTAAAATGCTTATGCGAATAATCATAAAATAATCAATTTATTTCAAATCTAAAATAAATTAAATTAAGCTAAAATAAATCTACAAATTTCAGAAGTCTATCCATATAGGGTTAGTAACATTTTGTATTTTTTTAAGCAACCTCCAGATACTACTTGATATTATAAATGATAGACCTTTCACCTTTATGTATGCGATTCCATTGCCTCACCACAGGGCAACTTAAATGCCTTAAATATCCACTTAAAGACCGGCAACGCACTTTTGCCCCCGACTCGTATGACATAAAAAACCCACGGACGAAAACGTACGAGTGATTAAGCCTCTTCTTTGACATGTTGTATCTTGTCTTCATTTTTCATCAGGTGAGTTCAAAGTGTTAAATTTCATTGCCGTCTTCCCATTGTTAACCACACACGAGCCACAAACAAGGTGTTGGTACCAAACCTTCTCTTCTTCGATCCCACAAGAACTTGACCTTCCACAATGCTACGGTTACCGTGGGAACAGACTTCAATAAAAAAACCGGCCAAATCCGAGTCGGACTCGTGCACCGAGGGTCCGTACAAACACTTATCCCATCTTAACTGGCTGGGTTAAGTTTGCACCTGGTACGTATGGCGCCGGACACAAATGAGTTGCAAAGTTAACGCAACCGAACACGCTTGTTGTATGGGAGCCCCACTTAAATATTTATTTTATTCTGTTTTTAGTATTTGTTGTTATAGCGGCAATAGAAATACATCATCTATGATTTTTTCAACTGTCTAGCTATCACGGTTCATGAGATACAGCCCGGGGACATTCGTTCGCTGCTGGGGACAGACAGATGGACAGTGGAGACTTAGTAATAGGGTCCCGTTTTTAGACTTTGGGTACGGAACTCTAAAAATCCAGCAAGCCAGCCCCTGCGCAAATCTAAGATTATACTTTATTATTGCGCTGATTTTAACATCCGTTTCCGTAACTTATTATCAATTGGCGAAACGGAACGGGATATGAAGCGAAAATCCGGCTGTAGTGACGTCACAATTGCCTAAGGAAAAAGGTCTACGAGTATATCAAATTATGCCTCACTTACGCCTTTTTAGATACGTCGACACGACTTGTGTGAGTCACCATCGTAAACCGTCATTAGCTCTCATTACTTTGCGAGAATTTGAGCATGAAGGCTTTACCGGACTGCGGAGTTAGTTTTTCCCCAGATATTTTATGAAAATACCTTTTTTTTTAGTTTAGGAATAGGTTTTTACCTACATAACCTATGAAACGGTCAAACCGTACGTTGAACCGAAGCGTAGGGTTATTACAGTCAGGGCTTAGGGGTTTGGCTTTTCCTGGGATCTACCCATGCCATGACTTAACGTGACCGTACTCGCTAGCGACTCCGTTAACAGTTTGTATGGAGAATACGGCCGCGCCCCTAGCGGTTACTTTATAGAACTACAATTCTCCATACAAACCATTTAAGAGGCCTTATTCCTTTTAAAATTCATTTTTTTCATATTATGACAAATATATTGATAACTTCAACCAACTTTTTGAAGTGAATAATACTTTTTCCCGAGTTCTAGGTAGTAACGTAGCTATTTCATGCTTTCATTGCGTGTAGTCGAAAATAAGTTGAAAAAACGAATTTTCCACTTGAATTTTGTCAATTTCGAGTAGTTTTTCGAACAAAAATTATCAATGAAAAATTCAAACTGTAGGTTCCAAATATATACCAATAAATCCCAATAGCCCTGTTCTAGGTAGTAACATCAATAATATGTTAAGAAACATGTTTGATCATAGAGAAAAATGTCTAAACAATCAGCATTTTAAAAGGAATAAGGTCTTTCGCAGTCGCTTGCGTGTACGGCCACTGTAAATTCATGGTAAAGACACAGATAACTTTTTACAGTGAATCTTGGCCGCTACATATCGACGCTTAATAATCAATACCCAAGTAACAAAAAGGTCAAGTAACAAAAAAATATTAGACGATTATGGCATTATGTATTCGTTTTTTTTTTCTGAACCTAACTGCATTAAAAGGTGAAAATCGTCAAAAATGTTAGGTAGACGCTATTGATTCTTAAGCGTCGATATGCCATGTTTTATATGTGTATGCCATATTTTATATAAATGCACGATAGTGACGCATTTATTTATGACCATTGCAATTCACATAAGTACATACGTACAAAGTGTTTCGTTGTAGATAACCTTTAATCTGACCGAGATTCAGTAATCAAGGACATTTGGTAGCTGGACAGTAACACTGAGTCTTTATTATTTTATACAGATAGGTAGCTATACGTACATACAGGAATTTATTCAACCGGAAAAGTATAATAAGTATGTAGGTACATTGTAGGGAATATAAATTGCCTGTTAATCCAAGCTTTTTTTGTTTACAAATAAGTATAAGCAGTTACGGTTCATGGTAATCATCTGAAAATAAAGACGTCTAGCCACCGCCATACATCAACGGTTTTGCGGTTTGGTTAATTTCCATAGAAAAAATATAACAAAGATCTAAATCATGCGTGCTCCACTATTTATCATTCGTTTTAGGATAGGCATTTCATTTGTTTCTATACTTAGGGCAGGACAGCCTACGATATTCCCACGTCTAAGACTAACAAATCTACCTAGTCATTAAACCGAAGGAACGCGTATAGGGTAGACCGAGGGGTATTGAGATGGAGGTGAATTAAGTTGGCTCGTGTTTGTCCACAATTTATGAACGGTTGTATACCACTTAAGTTGATGTAATTTTATATATGGTATGATCTGTGTCTCTGTCCTTCTCTAAGATGTTAGACATTGCTACTTGTAGCTCTAGAACGTTTTAATAATTTTATTTTTTTAACACTGACAAAATGTAAGTGCCATCGTTATTCTGAGCAATATATGAAACACTACAATGCAGCATAAAGGTACGTTATAATTGCCGATCTACCAGCCTCACCCTCTGCCTCCTATCAGTCTCGTGTCGCGAGGTACAAGCGCACACTGGATCCACGACCTCCGCAACAACTTAAAACTTCTCCAATCTACAACACGTTATAGCGAAGCAACGATGCACCAGTGTGCTAGTGGGCAGGGATAAGCGGGAGGTGTGGCACGTCTAAACTGCGGTGTTGCCGGCTTGCTAACGGATATATACCAAGAAATTAACGCTGTTATTTAATTACACAAAAAACATAATCCATAATCATAATAAAAAAATAATTTTATGTTGTTGTGTAATGTTACCCATGATATTGAGAACTGAAGGTTTTTACATGTAACTTATTATACCGTATTACATATTATTTATGTACTCGTAAATACCTACAATGTAGGTCCTACATAATTAAAATACATATCAAGACGTAGAAGTCGAACATCGCCCGTCATGTTTCGTATCTGTTCGCGATTCATCAGTTTCATATGTATTTTAATATCTAAGACTCACGGGAGTGTTGTATGTAAAATACCTATATAATTTATGAAATTCGTATAAAACCACAATCATCCAAATTTCCGAGCCTCTTTTACACCGCAGTGTGAAGTCTGATCACCTTCGCGAGTCATCGGCCAGTCTATAAATTAAGTAGTCGGCCGTGCCAAGTCGATCGTGTCGTCCTAGCGTCGTCGGCACGCACCTACCATGAGTTCGTACTCGCTAGCGACAGCATAAACAATTTGTATGGAGAATAGTACCGCGCTCCTAGCGGTTGCTTTGTAGAACTACAATCCTCCATACAAACCATTTAGGTACGTAGTCGCTAGCGTGTACGGTCAAACTCATGGTAAGGGTTTACGTGACGAATCCGTGACTCGATTGTAAAGGGCGAAGGACAAAGGGACTGCACTTGCGGTCACAGAAGAATGCAGTGATCTGCATTCAATCGGTGCAGGTACCTACTCGCTATCTGGACCCTATTATTATAATGTTACATATGATCAAATAATAGAATTACTTGTGCCGTCCCTTGACACTAAAATTCTTGCGAAATAAACAATAATATATCCAAGTTTTATTTACTCATAACATAATGTTTTTTTTTTTTGCACCAGCTATTGACCTCAACATAGTAAGTGACTACGGGGTCGAAGATGTGGTTCAGCAACAGCCTATTCATTCTTCTCTTGAAGAGAACCAAGTTAAAAATTGCAGGACATATACACACTTATCCAAAGGTAGCGCAAGTGTATCCTAAAATATGACATTTGCCATTCCAAGACCAACAGTTTGTAACCCAAAAATAAATCTGCGTTTTTTTCTCCCAAGACCGTGAGAGGTATTTTTTTTTATGAAAAGTACGTTTTAATTGTTCAGGGGCCTCAAATGCTATAAATTAACTGATTATTGAGACGTAAAGACAGATGAGGAATAGTGGGATACCCGAGATTATTGGCGATTAATATACAGGGTTATAGGTAAGGTTATTAATGATGTCTCATGCATGATAATTTAAAAATATTAAAAGTTACTTACCTTGGATCTTAATGGCCGCTGATTTTCTTCGAAGTTTGTTCGCTTTCACCACAACTTTATATTTATGCTTAATATTGTGGACCTGGTTCGGCGCGTAGACTTTCGACCCATCGTGGCTATGACCGGAATGACCAGGGTTCTTATTCACTTTTACGACATACGTCGGGTAACCATACGTATGGGTGTTATGCCCATAACCATGGCTGTTATGTCCATAGCCATGACTGTTATGTCCATAGCCAGGGCTCGACTGACCATGTCCGTAATGTGGCTTGGTAGGTTTCTGATGGCAAGGTTTCTGATTATAGTAATATTTTTGCGTCGATTTCTTGCCATAGCCATAGTCATATTGGTAGCTATGGTGGGGATCATCGCATCCGTGGCTGTGGTCGTCATGTCCATGTCCATGGCCATGGCCATATAAGGATTGGAAGAGGGCGTCCAAAGCCTCATAGTATTCGGGAGAATGGGTGGGGTGCGGAGGTTGGTAGATTAGAGGGGTCTTAAGACATCTGTTGGCGTTTTGCGCCAAAATTAAAAGAACTGGAAATGCCTGGATTACACCACAGACGGTGTCACCACTAATTGTCATTTTATCACTTACACAACTTGTAGAATACAATTATGATGTCCTGGTTACTGAATTATAATATAGGCTAGTAGGAGTCTAGGACAGTAGGAGTTTCAAAATTATGTCCTTGTTTTGGAATCTCCGTATATTTTCACTTCCAAATAGTTGTATGGTCCGAATACGACTGGCAAACGACGGGTTCTAATATAATAATCTATTGTCGGAAATTGGGTTATCTTTAAAATCGACAATTATATAAAAACCAATATTAACTGTTAGGCAATGGGTAATTTATGTTTAATATGTGTTGTGATGCAACAAAAACATTGTTGTTCTATTTTTATTGTGTTCCATAATTATTTCAAGGTTGTACGAATATGTGGTGTTATTAAACTGGAATTGTCTGTGTAATCGAAATTGCTGTATAAATAGTTATTATTGTACAATCACGCGAACGAAGTCACGAAAAGGATTAAAACATATTAACCGAACAGAATCAATGTTGATTCTGTTTTTAGGGTTCCGGACCTCGAAAGGAAGAAACGGATAACTTTGTTATCTGCCAGTCCATCCGTCGGACTGTCAAGAGTTCAAGACCATTTATCTCGGGGACGTGTGGACTGTGGAGGATCGAGTTGTAATTCAAATAATATACTCAGGTTTACAGGCCCTTGAAGCCAGAACTATGATATTTGGAAAGTGATAATACAAGTACCTACGGGGAAAAATCTGTAAACTATACATTTGTGATTAAATCACAAAAATACAGTCTTTATTTGAAGTACGTAAAACAGTCTGACTTCAAGTATTACTGTTGCAAATAATTCATCTCTTCCTGTTCAAGGGATTGGAAAAGTAAATATGGTTTTAGATGGTGATGTTGAGAAGAAAATTCAGGTATGCAATGTCTTATATATACCTAAACTTGCTGGTAATTTACTTTCTGTCAGTGCCATGGTCAAGAGTGGATGTACAGTAAATTTCACTAAGAATAAGTGTGAGATATTAAATAATAAAGGAGACTTTGTCTGTAATGCTAAATTAGAGAATAACTTATATACACTCACAGTTGATAGAGAAATAAATGCAAATTTGAGCATTTCCGATATTTCAAAAGATGTTGTCCTATGGCATCGACGCATGGGACATGTAAACTTTCCAGATGTGAACCGGTTACCAGAGTGCACCGAAGGAGTGAGCTTGACTTCGGATAAGAAGAAATTACCCGTGACTTGCACTACCTGCTCAAAGGGAAAACAGTCAAGACTACCTTTCAATCATGAGGGCTCCAGAGCTACAGAAGTACTTCAGGTGATACATTCTGATTTGTGTGGCCCCATGGAGACGCCGTCCCTAGGAGGTATGAGATATTTTCTTACTTTTGTGGATGATTACTCCAGATCAGTCTATGTATACTTTCTTAAAGACAAGCTCAGTGTCCTTAATGCATTTAAAGATTTTCACAAGAAAGCCGAGAATGAGTGTAATAAGAAAATTAAAATTATTCGTACAGACAATGGCCTTGAATACTGTAACAAAGATTTTGAAAATTACTTAAGCACACCACACTCACCGCAGCAAAACGGGCTCGCCGAACGTATGAACCGTACTTTTATAGAAAGGGCGAAGTGTATGTTATTGGATGCAGATTTACCTAAACCATACTGGGCTGAGGCGACTGCTACTGCGGCGTACATCATCAACCGCTCGCCTACTACAGCTTTAAGTAAATTAACTCCGTATGAATTATGGTCAGGTAATCGGCCCGATTTATCCAATATGAGAATTTCTGGTTCCGAAGTCATGATGCAAGTTCCCAAAGAAAAGCGTAAGAAATGGGACCCGAAATCGCAAAGGATGATCTTTGTAGGATATTGTGACAACACCAAAGGATACCGTCTTGCTGAACCTAAAACAAATCGAATCATGAAAAGTAGAGATGTCGAATTTTTGGAGTATGTAACGAAAAATAATAATATATACTTACCTTGTGATGTTAACAGCTCAAGCTCCACTGAAGAAGTGCAATCAGCACCGTCTCTGTCAGCTCCTGCACCCAAAACAGTACAAGTACTATTGGAATCTTCAGAGCTCAGTAAAGCAGAGAGCATAAGTGGCAGCTCCGATGAGTATGAAACAGACACAGACGAAGATGATTGTTATGTCGCGCGTAGCTCAACACAGGGCTTACCACCGATTACCGTGACCTTACGACCTAGAGACAAGACTGGCAAGACTGTTTCAACACCTAGTTATTTTTGTTCCGTTAAAAATCTCAGAGATCCAGAATCAGTAAAGGAAGCTCTATCCTCCAAAAATGCTGAGAAATGGAAAATTGCAATGGATGAAGAATACCAATCACTATTAAGAAATAATACCTGGAAGCTTACTGACTTACGAGCTGGAAAGAAAGCTTTACCTTGCAAATGGATTTTTAAAACAAAAACCGATGAAACTGGGGCTGTGAACAGATATAAAGCAAGATTAGTTGTAAAGGGCTATGCTCAGAAAAAAGGTGTTGATTATGATTTAATATACGCACCTGTCGTAAGATACACATCTGTAAGATACTTAATTGCATTGGCTGCAAAATATGACCTGGAAATAGATCAAATGGATGCAATTACAGCATTTTTACAAGGAGATCTAGAAGACGAAATTTACATGGTCCAGCCCGAATCTTATGAAGAAGGAGACAAAGTATGTATGCTACAGAAATCCATTTATGGTTTGAAGCAAGCCAGCCGGCAATGGAATCTTAAGCTAGATAGCGTACTTCAAAAAATTGGCTTAACAAGATCAAAAATAGATCCCTGTATTTATTACAGCGTTAAAGAAAACACAATGATTTTTGTGGCTGTATGGGTCGATGACCTTCTAATTTTTTCAAGTGATCGTAACATTACGACTGAAATAAAAGAAAAATTAAAGGGAGAATTTCATATGAAGGATCTTCGTGAAGCGAAACAATTTATAGGGTTGAATATCAGTAGAAACCGTAAAGAAGGGAAAATAATGTTGGATCAAGAAATTTATGTCAACGAGATATTAGACCGTTATGGTATGGCAGAATCAAAACCTGTGAGAACTCCAATAGAAGTTAATGCCAAATTTGAATCCGATGATACACGCATCAATGACAGCATTCCATATCGACAGGCAATTGGATGTTTATTATATTTAGCTCAGGCAACGAGACCTGATATTGGATTTGCAGTTAATAAACTAAGTCGATATGTCAGTAACCCCTCAAACCAGCATTGGCTCGGTGTCAAGAGGATAATGAGATACCTGCAAGGCACTAAAGATTACAAGTTGTGCTACACCAAAGATGCGTCTAATAAGATAACAGGTTTTTGTGACTCAGACTGGGCTAGCAGTCCAGAGGACAGAAGGTCCTGCACCGGTTACGTTTTCATTTTTCAGAATGGTGCCATAGCTTGGAATAGTTGTAAGCAATCTACAGTTGCCCTATCCACAGCTGAAGCAGAATACATGGCGATGGCTGCTGCGACACAGGAGGGACTGTGGCTACGTCAACTCCAACAACAACTTGGCTTACAGGATGAGTGTCCCCTATCTATTAATTGTGACAATCAAAGTGCAATAAGTTTAGCTTCTGTTGATTGTTACAAACCTAGAACAAAACACATAGATATACGATTTCATTTCTTGAGAGATAATGTTAATAACAAAAATATAAATTTTACATATTGTAAGGGTAGTGAAATGGTAGCTGACATTTTAACAAAGGGGACTACTTTAGAGAAACATTTGTATTGTATAAAGAAAATGGGTTTGCATTCTAGAGGGGGTGTTGGATTATGAATGCAATATCTTTTCTTTATAAAGTTTTTGGTAGTTTTGTAATTGTTTATTGTGCTCTACTTTGTCTATGGACGTCATTCGTCTTTTGTTCGTTCTTCTCATGTTCTCGGAAAATATAACGTCAAAAATTGCAGTCCCAAGTATAATCTTTTATTTACTATAAGTAACCAAAATCCTTTACAGTCTTCCAACGGTAAAGTGAAGTTTGTCGAAGTACCTACAGTTTACCTTTTCGTTAGAGAATTATTCAGTACGTTCATAGTTCGTGCGGATCCCTCGGTGCGCGATTTCAACTCGCACTTGACCGGCTTTGGTGATACTCATTTCTCATTTGTATTTATGCTACAAAGGATTAATAACAAGCCAAAGTGGTATGCAAATAGCTCAGCGGTAAAAGGTTTCGGTTAAACAGAGGTTGTGTGTTCGAATTCAACTTGGATTTCAGTAGATTGCATAAAGTTTTGTAATCTTATTTATCCTTCGTTTTTATAGGGTTTCTCGTAAGATCCGCACCTTTCACATGATTCATTGCAAGTGATTGCAGTGCGGTAATGCCGAGGGCCTTAGGGATATGATTAAAGCCCTAAGAACTCGTTAGGTGTCCTAGATCTTGGGAGTAATGACCACACTGTATCGTCATTCATCAGTAGCTTCTTAGAAGTCGACGTAAAGGGAAAATTGTTTTAAAATAAGTAATGTTGCTTTTTCCTCTACTTACTCATATTATTACTTTAAACGCTAGTTTATACGAAATTATAAAAGAACGTCCTAGAAAATTGCAGTCTAATGGTAAAATATGATATCAAGTCCATGTTGTAATGAAGATGTGTGACATCCTCGGTCCACGACACCCCTACAGTTACCCCGTTGCAGTTCATTGCAGCTCCAGTTGCAATGTTTCCACACCATTATTTTTTTTTTCTTTTTCTAAGACGTCTTGTCTTTGAAGCTTAGGTATGTGGAAAAACATTTTAGCCGCTTAGGTTACGTTTATTATTTTTTTTCTCAGCTTCTCCAATACACCTGTTGTCCTGACCGCTGTTCAATATTCCCGTTCGTACGGCGATGCCAGGACGCCCTGTCCTGGATTGTCATGAGTGATATCTTGAGTTTCATCTCCCTCTCAATATTGCACCACCATTTGGCGGTGGGTTTTCCTCTTCCCAGAGTTGTATTTATAACGAGTTTGACAGAGTATTAGGTATCGTCTCACCTTATTACGTGATCATAACATCTTAGTCTGCTTTCCTTTCGTAATAATGAAAGTCTATAAGCAAGATAAAATATAAATATTATTATATTAGAAAATTCTCAATGCCAAATTTTCTGACTGAAACGACCGATTGGTTTTATACTATTTAGATCTTCTACATTTTTATAGGCTTCTTGTTTGATATGACTTCTTGCGACCTTTCAAGAACCGCTATTAACATAGAAGAATTCAAGGTTTTAGATCCTATTCGTATGGCTTCCGATTCGTCACCTACAATTTCTCCTACGTCGCGTTTCCGCGAAGGCTTGTCATTTGTTGACACGGTGCGACCCTGAGGGATTTTTATTACGTTCGAGTCACTTATCATTAGGTGTTGAATAGTCAATTCAATACCGGTAGTGAGGTCATATTATTATAAAGAACCTTATGCATTGGTAACTTCTTCAACAAAGGAACAGTGTTCAGATTTGTGTAGCAGATGTTTTTGAGGATTTTCTTATGTATGTTCAGTAAGACATTTCTTAAAAGATATACTGGTATTTTACATAAAAAACTACCGTGAGTCTCAAGACATATTAAAATACATAAACGGGTTTACTCGCGTCGAATCGGTACGCCATCGGCTCTCCTGATGATGAATCGCGTAACGATTCGAAACATGTCGATCGACTTCTACGACGTGAGTAAACTCGTTTATGTATTTTAATATGGTATATACTAGTATACTTAGAATTATTATAAAGTAAACCTGAACATTCGTACAATATTTATAAACGGGACTGCGGGTTTTCTCGGGTGGGCTCTGAACATGTAATTTGGCACTATATATGTGGCGTTATAGTGTCTGCATACAAAAACCTAAGCATGCCTATAAAATTATCCGGTCACTGCCTATAAATTATAATTTATAATTACATAATTTATATGAGCAATTATGTTAATAAGTTAAAAAGTAAACGAAGTCTAGGTACCAAAGTAATTAGTCATCGAAGAAACGTTTGTTAGTGAGTTAACTAAAGGTTAAAAAACTTTTTAACCTTCAGGTTTCAAAACGTTTTCCTTGATCCGTGACGTGGCGTACCGTCATAGTAGGTAAATAATTTAGTACCATGTCACTTTACTTATATTAATGCATCTGTACTGTTTGCAGTACTAGTTACTTCCTCCGACATAGTACTATAATTTGTATAGGTCGAATATGCGACATTCAGTAGGTACAAATATGTAGTGATGTGATTTAATGAAGGCGTTTCTCGTTATTTATCGTCATAGTCTTGACGTAAGAACTTTTTATGGATCTTTGGACTTTTTAATGGTTATTTACCTTTATCCGTGACCGTGACCTTTATACGTGTAATGGTAAACTCCACTTCACTTTGAAAATATCTCGTGATTTATGTTTGACCCAAATCAGAAAAAGAATCTGAAATATAGTTAATACCTAGAAAAAGTGTGTACCTATTTTTAATGTCAAATAGACAAGCTTTTGACTTTGTCTATATCATATAGCTTTGTACGTGTGGCATCTGACTATTATTATAACTGAGTATTATAAAATTCTAGATATCTATTGAAAACCAGTTTTTTGTGAATCTTAATATTTTTGTATGGGCGCGGCGCGTTGCCAGTCTGGCGCCATCTATTTTCATAATTTCCTTTGTTCTCTCATCACGCCGAAACGGCTAGACAGATTTAAACCAATTTTGGTACAGTTATAAAAAAATTAAGGGTAAGACTATGAAGCTGCGGGCACATTCTAGTTATCTATAAATGGGGTCATTTCTTAGTCACCGTTCCAACTCTCTAAGATGTACCTATGGTAAGTATATAAATGTTTTATTTCTTTAAAAACCTAATCCATTGAAGCGGAAAAAATAAATAAGATATTACATAATCCATTTGTGCCGTGCATTTTCAGGGTCATCTCAGACTAAGATGCTATCGTTTGTACACAATTTGGATCTTGATCGTGCAAATGAAACTATGTCACCAGTGCATCCTGCGAATCTTAATAGGATACATGTCACAAGGTGTTGCGTTAAATTATAATGAATAAAAAAATAGAAGTGGCGGTAGGATTCATGCATATTTAAATTGCAGTTAATTACTTTTGCTCTGCGCTGTCGATGAAGATTCGAGTATTTTGATCCATGACGAAGGGCAATTATTTGTGAACTCGAACTCGATCTTGGGTCATGTTTCTACGTATTTAGATATATATTTATTTATATACTTAAATTATGTTATGTCTTATCGTCGTCTAGTGCCCATAACACAAGCCTACTAGAACTTACTGTGGGACTAGATCAATTTGTGTGAGCTTGTCCGATATTTATACACCTGAGATGGGGAGATTGAACTGAAATATGTATATTAAGCTCCACAATTTCGTTCAGCTCCACGATATATCTGCATAGCCCAAAGGCTGTGTGGAATAGAATGCCCTATGGAATTGAGTCCGCCTTGTGTACTACAAGTTTTTCATGTTGTGTAATAAACATTAAATAAATTAATAATTAATGAAGTATACAAAGATGATTTAATTACTAAAAAGTTCACGCTTTTTAGGGTTCCGTACCCAAAGGGTAAAAACGGGACCCTATTACTGAGACTTCGCTGTCCGTCCGTCCGTCCATCCGTCTGTCACCAGGCTGTATCTCAAGAACGGTGATAGCTAGACAGTTAAAATTTTCACAGATGATGTATTTCTATTGCCACTATAACAACAAATACTAAAAATAAAATAAAATAATTATTTAAGGGGAGCTCCCATACAACAAACTTTTTTTATGGTATGGAACCCTTCATGCGCGAGTCGGACTCGCACTTGCCCAATTTTTCATTCCATTGAATCCCCATGAGTGCCAATTTGTTGTAAATTATACAATATACATGTCTAAAGATCATAATCATCTGACCTCATATGTATTTCGCTATCATCACACTGTGTTTTACTTAAATTTAAAGCAGTATTTCTTGCTTATTATAAGTCGCTAACTTGACCGGACCTTCTGGTAGAATATTTTAGCCCTGAGCAGTGAGCCGTTTTGTCTTCAACTTTATCGGTTACATACCTACAGTAGGTAGAGGACGCAGTAGAGGAATTAATCACACTACACACTACCCAACATAAAAATGTCGAACTGTCAAAGTGGATCCGAGATACACTAAACTGACTCATACATACCTGTGGTGGTCAATTGGTCATATATTTGCATAGTTTTTAAATAAACCTGTCAACATATCGACGTAAAACGCAGAATTCACAGAAGTTTTACCTTCGTACATGAGTCATGGGCCCTTTGTTCGCTCATTAAGAGACAAAACTTATCATCGGATAATTTAAGGGTCAATTTCCCAAGCAGTATTTTTTGATGGTAAGACTGAAAACGCAGGTGCAGAAAGGTTGAATAATAAAGTACCATTTTTTTTCGGAAACAGGCCGCCATTGTCTACCTCGGGCAACAGCTAAAATTAAAATATTAGTATATATAATAATTTAAAAATATATATTTAGACCGAATTTCTCATCAAGGTGGGTTGTCCCCAAGCCAGTTTTGTTTGTAAAATGCCGGGTAAGTCAAATACTATGCATGACAAAGAAAATCTGTTACCATTATTTTATTACCATATAAATAGGTAATGAAAAAAGCACCATACCCGTTTTATATCTCCTTTGTATACCCTTGAATAAGTGCATACGTTTGTCCCGAGAAAACTTCTCATTACCGCCGACAATGTTTCGAACCGATTTATTTCCCAAATTTGATCAAGTATGCCCCCCGTCCCCCACACACTTCAAAGAATTAGTCAAGCTGCGGCGCTCGACGAGGCCGGTTGTGTATAGTGGCAATACGTTGGCTTGTATAAACGTGAATATTTCATCGCGGTGGACCGGGGACAAAAAAAATGTCATTCCGGAGTTTGTTAATAGCTTCCTTATTTTTTAACTGCGTGGTTTGGAATTTATATATATCAGGTAAAGTATATTCGTGATTTCAAGAAATGAATTAGTTTTAGATTATAGTGCTTACTTTTTAAGAAATAAAAATATGTCGTGTTTCTCATTCCACCATTCTCATTCCGGTGTTTCCGGTGTAGTAAAATGACTTTAAACCCCACCAAAATGAGGAAAACACCGGAATGACATCAAAAGTAGCTTCACTTTTCATAGATATTGTTGAAATAATAATATTTTTTTTATTTTGTTTTTAATACCAGACTAAGATATATGTTTATATTATTATGTAATAGCAATATAATATTTATTACGAATATAAAACATAAAATTGCTTTCATCATATGCCACTTTTATTTCATTCCGGTGTATGAAATTTCATTGCGGTGCACTTATTTTATCATCCTGGTGTACATTTATCATTCCGTTGTGTGTTTCATATTCGATCTCGAATATCTCGAAAACTATTTCAGATTTCAGGGTCCCTTTTACATATGTTTAATAATATAGTCTAAAGTATCTCTGCACGTTTAAAAAACACAAAAATAATCAAAAATAAAGAATCACACCGAAATGATACAAAAAATGCGTCTTGTTGAAATTGGCCCTTAAAAGATTGTGCCGCCATTAACCATTTTATAGAAAAATTGCCACAAAGCTCATTAGACAGATCTCGTGGAGGCAAAGCTGGGAAATATTTACAAATCTCACACTACGCGCAACTATCAAAGGTATTGAAAATGTACCTAATTTAGAAATAAAGCAATTTGACAATTTTATTTTCATAGCTCGAGCGTCAGGGACCCGTTTCCGTCTACTCCTTTTGTTCGCCCGCCTCCTAAGAAGGCTCAAACTGCATCTTAATTCAATCCCGAGATTAAATTTTTGGTTAGAAATAGCGAGCGCAAAAAAAAGTATTGGGAAATTCTCGATCCAAGTCGGCGATTAATTTTTAATTTTGACAAATTTTAGAAAATCTCAACAGTTAGTCTCAAAAGAATCCCTTCAGCAGACGCACATTTTAACATACGGCCCATCCGCGTACCTCACATATCTGCGAAACTACAGGCAAAAATATATTTTCAATGTTAAAAATGCATGTCATAATTGATTTATTTTATTTATTTATTACTAATCAATCATAACTTCTTCCAGTCATTCCTATACTAAACGTCAAGTTGATTCTCCTTCTCAAAATGTTCTCAGGGTTCACAAGGTCCATCCTGAGGAGAACTTCAGATCATCTAATGCCGTAAAAATTTCATGTCGTGAACACCGCCCCCTCTCTCTCTCTGGAGTCGGTCCCTCATGTCTGAGGATCGTGGCCAGCTTCAGGGTTGCATCTGGCGCGGACGATCTGCCTCCGCCGGTTTCTGTCCAGCGCGTCTCTTACAATACAACCGAGTAGAATTTAGAGGTCGATGAGTATTTTACTTGATCGGTCCATCTTGTTGTTGAACGACCGCGCGGCGACCGCCTTCGGTGTTCCCAACCACTCAGTTTTTCGACATTTTCGTCATCTCTGCGCATTCATCATCATCATATCAGCCTATAGACGTCCACTGCTGGACAAAGACCTCCCCCAAAATTCTTCACAACGATCGATCTTGCGCCGCCCTCATCCAATTTCTACCCGCGATCTTAACCAGGTCGTCGGTCCACCTTTTGGAGGCCTTCCAACGCTGCGTCTTCCGGTCCGCGGTCGCCCCTCAAGAACCTTTCTGCCCCAACGGCCATCGATTCTACGAGCAATGTGCCCCGCCTACTGCCACTTAAGTTTGTACAAACAAACCTTGGTTCGCTTGGCCAAAATAGGAAAGAATGCGTTGTTGGCACGTGGTGGACAAACACCGTCCTCTAACTAGATATTGCAGTCATATGAACATAATTGATCGTAAATTTTTGTTTAATTTTAATACCTCTTCACAAGTCCGATGCAGCTATAAGCTATTATTTTATTGCCATATGCACCCTACAATTTACTACATATATCTTCTTATGAGTTATTTATGGAGGAAAATTACAGAAACGACATCTACAAATATGTTCTTTAAGACATCGCTGACTTGTAGCATTATTATAATGGTACAAATATTAAGAACATGGGGAATAAATCCTTACTTTGTTACAAAGTATATAAAATTGTAACGACTACAAGTTTTACTACTAATAAGTACCTGGGTTTTCTCGTCGTACGTACTTCGTAAGTTTGTTCGCGTTCTCAAGTGCAATTTGCTATAAAAATTATAAAAGATTTATTATCCTGCGTTTGTTTTTTTTTTTCAGGAAAAATCGGGGGACCACTATGGTTCTGTACCCTTACCATAAGTTAACTTGACCGTACTCGCTAGCGACAGCGTAAACTATTTCATAACGGTTACTTTGTAGAATAATTCTCCGTACAAATCGTTTACGCAGTCGCTATTAGCGAGTACAGTCACTGTAAACTCATGGTAAGGGTATACAGATGTAGAATGCGAAAACTGAGAACTCCCGATACCGGTACTAGATTTGTATAGAAAGAGTACCGGGAGCAACCCTAGAGACCATGAGCGATTGGGGCCCTCTGTGGAGGGATTGGGGCCCCTGCGATCCAAATTGGGGCCCAATAAAACACTACTTAAGAGGTATGTCATGTGAGGAACTTCAATAAGATGGCTCCATATCTTGAAATGAAACTAAGTAAATTGGTATAAACGTTATTGTATTATATAAATTCCTTACGTGCTGCGTAAATACATTATGGCTCGCAATGTCAATCGTAGGTATATCTACACAATAATTAGTCGATAATCGCTATATTTACAGGTACAACCATTATAGTTCGCTTACTTTATTATACTCGTGCTTAAAACTTAAGTTATAGGTCCGGGAGTATGGAATGTAAACCCGGTTATTACAGTACAAATAACCGGTTATATCCGGGTTTTGTTAAGAGAAAATAACCGGGTTCGCTTTCCCAATCCGGGAGCCAATGCCCTTGATCACAGTTAGTAATAGTTATGACATCGCTTAAGTTGTGCTTCACACACTAACGGTGTCACAAATTGAAAAAAAAAAATTGTTTTCAGAGATAGTATGTGGAATCTTCCTAGTCGATTCTGTTCATGGAGCATAATTTTTCGGTCTAGATATTCTGTAAAAGTCAAGAGGTGAACTGGTTAACCTCAGAGTATGGAGCAATTGTACAGACATTAGTAACAATCGTGTAATTCGCGACTAACTGTAGGAGTTAGGCTGCTTAAATAAATATATTTTTTACGTCACCCTAGGTCGTAAGTGGGATTTTCTGCTCGCTACGCGGGGAGTAAATCACACGTCCTGGCCAAGGAAATACGTAAAACTCGTGGGTATACCCATTACCCACGTATACTCAAGTCAAGCCATTTAAGTAAACAATTTTACGTGACCCTATTTTATGGAGAAAATTTAACTTCCTGGCAAAATCTAGACATAAAACTATAGACAAACCACGGGCGGTAATTCATAAAGCCCCAGATCGTGTATTTATGGCAAACACCTGCGATCTGGGACATTTACAAATTCGCCGACCTACAGTCTGACCAAAAAGAATAGAAATTAAAAAGTGGCAATACCTACTGTAGTGTCGTCCCTTCCTAATTTATCTAAGAAAACGGGAACGACACTAGTGTTGCCACTTTTTAATTTCAACTCTTTTCGGTCAGACTGTATGTATGTAACGTACCTAAGTACTATAAAATCTGATTTTAAAGGTCACGTAGGTAATAATAAGGTAAGCGAAGTATGAGAATGTAAGGCCGGTTATACACTATGCTTTGTTTTGGAGTACAGACACGAACTTGAAGACATTATATTGACATACCTACTAAGGCCCTATATCGCAGTTTTACTAACGGCCGATCGTCGGCCTAGTATCGAGAGCTCATCATACTTTGAAAACTCGTGTGTCTACAATTAAAACCACCATACCATTATTATTGTATACTGGCTATTTAGAAGCAAAGGGCGTGCTATATTGATTAAAGCTCACGGGAAACATATTGTAACAAAACCATTCAAGTACAATTGAAATAACTCCCATACATTATAACAAAAAGGGACTTAATCTCGTTCAAAAAGGTGTTTATTTAATTAACTCGACGTTTCGGACTTGATTTTACGTCCATGGATATGGTAATAAGTAAATAAGAATTACCATGTATACTTACATCTATCTCGAATCCCTCATCACCCGCCTGACACGTCCGCTTATTGATTAGAATAAAATCGCAATTCATAAATATTGTTTATGGGACTGCTACTCGTTAATGCACAGATAATAAAACGTACAACGTCGTCATAAAATTGTAAAGTACACATATAGTTGTAAATCAATAATACTTATAATTGAGAATCTATAATAAAGTGTTATGTATTTGAATTATTTACGTAAGTCTTCGTACTCGTTTCTTTAAGTACAGCCAGCAAAGACAATGGTCTACTACATTTGGGTCTTAACACTCTCTCAAGAGTAGTTTACCAATGTTTTGGGTTACTGTACTATACCTGGTTCCCGTTAGCGAGCTAGTACCAGAAATGTTAGAGAGTACGTAGGTCAGCGATAAGGGCGACGCATGCGCACCGGGTGAGTTTACATGTTGGCCAAAATTCAGTCAACATCTGTCTCTTGTACGGTGCGGACACATTTAGTAGAAACGAAGGCTCTTAGTGGCACTCCAGAACTAATTCGTGTATAACCAGCCTTACAGTATAATGACTACAAGGCATACTATGGCTTTGCTTACATTTACTAACGTATAATTATATTTACAATTTTAAATTATCTTTTTGGTGGAATGTTACTTGTACACTTTGTGCAAATTCACTTTCAACTATCAACACATCTTTATAAAAGTCTTTAATTTTCTCATCGTCCATGTTCGGTATCTCACTTTTCTAAATATTGCATTCCATTTCCTTTGGCAAAAGAAGGATTGAAGCGAAACTGATGTGAGCGAAGTCTTCTCTGTTTGTCTCCATCGCAATCGAAAATAAAGACGTAAATAGTCCAAATCTCGTTCGTACATAGAAACAATCGAAAATTTGTCGGCAAGTGGCGATGTGTGATCGGTGCACACTGGACTGTTCATTTTTCTTTATTAAGTATGTTGCCAACAACATTGATGTTCTCTTCTTTATTTATAAAGCGACTTCAAAAAAAGTGGTTCTAAATTCGTCGGATTCATCTGTGAAGTGTTTTACTATCACGATTCTTTAGTGTTTTAACTTTGTATCTTAGTTATGGAACATGTTGCCCCGATTTATTCGATTTTCAGTGTGTAGTCTTTCCAATTATTTCTAAAAGATGTCTTTGCCCCTAATATGACAATGCAACGGGTATTTTGTGACACCTTGGACTAGTAATTGGCAATCCCATATTGTTTCATAATCCCAGCTATTTTCAACGAAATATGTAGCATGAAACATAATAAGAACAACTTTATTAAAGCTGTCTTAAATATTGTCATTGTGAAAGTAGATATCACAATCAGTCAATCATGTTGTATACAATCAATTCTGCTACAATTCATGGTCCTTCCATCCGTCTTGATTAATACGCAGCACCGTGGCTGATCTGGTGCCGGCAGTGTCCAGGAGACCGTACACTCTACGGTAATCGTGCGAGTCAGCATCTCCTGTCTTAGTCGCTTGGTATTGAAAGGAAAGTGACAGGTAGTATTTCTCGCGCAACAAGGAGTCGCGTGTCAAAGTTATGCTAGACGTACAGGTGCGCAGAGACAACCGACTAGGACTGCCATACTGTGCAGAATCGCAAGGGCAATTTGTCGCGCAATACAACCGCTTGGCGCTCGTAGCAGCAGTACGAGTGGAAACGTGTCTCTTTGTGGTTAAGTTCTTATAGTGAGAGCCACATAATGTGATGATATCCCTGATCAGTTGGAGTGGTTCCTGGCGGGGTGTGGTGGCGGCTGCAGCGCGGGGTTGGCCACCGCGATGATGCTGTCGCCACGAGCGGCTACCACTTGTGGTCTCTCTTCTGCATCCTGCAAATAATGAGGAATGGCGTTAAATTTAAACTTGCGAGTCAGCAATAAATATTTAATAAAAAATAACCCAAGTCTCTTATATAAATTCGCCACGCAACGCATTGGTTCAAGAGAGATTGCTGTTTAGTATAAAACCACTTTCATTTGTTTTAGTTTTTCAGGTACTCTATGAAAGTTTAAATCGAGTAAGGTATTATTATTCACATACGAAACTATCATCATCATAATTAGCTGGATGAAAGCTTCCCAGGGATATTCTTGACAGATCATCACTTTATTTTGGGTCTTCCATGCTTGGTCTTCCGCTACGTGGTAGCCAGTCAATAATAAGGCTAGCTTAAGTAGGTAGCTAACACATTACCGGGGGAGGTGTGCTGGTGCTGGAGTAGGAGCACCGCGAGTCGGCGTCGTCGCTCTCCGCCTTCACGCCCCACCAGCTGGAAACAAACCGTAGGCATCGTGATGTAATTACACTGGAACCGCTATAGAGCAGAAGCAAAGGAAAAGCCCTGCTTGGTTTTTTTTCTGCGACTATAACTAAATAGGGGACACTCTTACACGAATCAATCTAGCCTCAAACTATTAGACTTTATTAAGGAATAAGCCTACTTCGTAATAAAGTCGAATATATTTGCCCTTGCGGGGATTCGAACCCAGGACAAGACCGCCGGTTCAATTAAATAATAATAGAATTTTCATCGAATCTTCTTTTGTACCTATACCTTTTTTCATACAAGAATGTATAAAGACGGATCGAAATCATCCTACGACAAAAGTTTGTAACGATTTCTTTTCAATGCAAAAGGGTTTAAATACAATAAAAACCAAATTCATCAGCTCATTGAGTTTTAAATATTTCTATTTTTATTATTACCTATGAACTGTTTTTGGAGTTTGCCTACCTGTGATTGGAGTTGCTCCTGGCGGCGTCAGGGCTGGCTCGGATGCCGTTGCCTTCCTCACCGTCCTGCACAAACACACCTAATGTCATCTTAATTAATCACAATATGATGATTCTAATAATCTTGTCGGTAAATGTAGTTTAATTGTGATTATAAAACACAAATATTGATTGACTACTTTCTTGAATAGAAGCTAATCGTGTTTTGCCTAGGAACAAATAGGTGGCACCTAATCTCAGTCACACAAAAGTATCATATTCTTGTATAATTCTCGAAACGTGACTTAATTTATGAAAGAAGTTTGCAAGGAAATTTTAGGAAGCACCATTGACTCCAGTTAGACCAGCATGCATTATAACAAATTGCCTGTTAATTTTTACCATCGCATTATATTCATATTTACGGAAATAATAAATTTTACCTTGCAGGCAATATGTTAGTAAATGTATTTCTACTTACCAGAACCAGCATTAATTCAATTCCAGGATATATCTAAATAATAAGAAATATCTACAGTAATAATGCAACAGAACGTGATAAAGCATTTGACACAGTATCGATCATGCTTACCTTTACAATAAATAAGAGAGATGCAATTCAATCTAATAAGATTATGGACATTCTAATTAGTTTAGATGTTACTAGTTAGATTACGATTTTATCGGAATTCATTTGAATTATATGATGATATATTATTTTAGGATTGCCTCAGGGTAAGAACATAAGCCTTATTAGAATGTAGGGGAGTGAAATGGTATTCAATCTGTCTTGCAAGAAGAATAACGTATTAGAAATAAATTTGTGTGTTAGTTCCAATACTTGTTAGTCAACTTGTTGTTTGTCATATTTCAAATATTTTGTATTTTTTTTTTAATAATTTGTAATCAACGGCCTGTCATAGAATCCCATTAGCTTATGAGAAAATAAATCTGTAATCTGGCTCAAAAAAAATCTTACATTTTCTTAAAAATGACTAATTCCATTACAATTTCTGAGAAATTTCGTCGAATAAATTTCCTATAAAGTGTATTTTGAGATGCTACAAAAAATATGTCACCAGTAATGGTTCAGTACTGCCCTGGAAGTATTACTTCTTCAAAATCCGATAAAAAGTTCGGTCGTGGATGGAATTAGTGCCCTAGCACTCCTAAATCCTAATTTCACACTAGTATAGTTCGTTTTTTTTCCTTGTGTACGATTCATTTTAGCCATTCTGTCTATTGTTTTGGTCTTGTAGCTTATTATCGTCCGTCATAAAAGGGAAGCTGCCTGCGAAGATAAGAATTCATGCAGCGGATTATCAACTGTAGGGCCTATGTCAATAGTAAAAATTGCTTACTAAGTAGTTGCTAATATACTAGTTGTAGGTAACCGTTCTAAATTCAAAGTTGTTGCGAATTTTGCCGCGATCACCATTTCTTGTCGAATAATATAATGATATTCGTGCTGTAGTATTGTCGTTAGTATTAGTCATCGGAAGAATATGTCATTAGTTCTTTACAGAGAGCTCGCGACTTCGACGTCATCAGCCGCTTCAGAAAAGCTAACGCGTCAAAGTCTCCATGCTCTAATATGGTTCATTATTTCCTGGTCTACGTGCCGACAGTTCGGGCTGCGTGCTTCTAGTCTACAGTTAGCTACAGCCGGTGGGTGTTAGTAAGCTATCCGGTGAGGTCAACGTGCGCGACCTGGCGGGGCCGCTTGGGCGCCGGCTCCTCCTCCGCCTCCTCGCCCGCCGCCGCAGGGGGCAGTCTGCAACAGGAAACATTTCCTTTAGGGCTCGTCAAAAAATCATAAGTGACCTACTTTTGACCCCCCTCCTCCTTGGTGGTATTTGGTGATTGTAACGCCCCTCCACAGTCAAGATCACGTGTAATTTTAGAACTACAAATATGACGCGAGTAATCTTCTAGTCCCATAAGACGCTGAGTAGGCCTTATATCGTTTGTTTGGGTAATTTCGCTTAGAGTGAATTATTCTGAAGGAAAATTATTGAAAATAGTTTTTTTTTCTTTCCCGTCATGTAACAAAATTTCAAGTGACGTCTTCTCGGAACCATCGTGATCATTAGCGATACTTTTCTGATCCCCACCCCCTAATAAATTATCACATGATTTCAGGACGCTTGGCTTTTATTTGTAGCTATCATCAACCTATACCACAGTGCCGCTTTGCATGGTCAACTAAATCAGTATCTGATCATGCAGACATCAAATGCTGATTTCGGGTTCACTCAAAAATTCCAAAGTTAGTAGAAACCATCAACATTATATTATATTCTGAATTCAATATTCCGAAAGTTAAATAACGCGAAACGATCATTTTTTTCCATTGATCATATGTTACATACCATAATTAGGTTAGGTTAGGGTTATGTGATATCCAAAAAACTTAATATTTTATCCGAACATGGTTTGCAGAATTATGAAAATTCGGAATGATGATGCATTCAAACAAATTAAACTTCAGAGTATTGTAGTGTACCTGCAGTACATGCTGATTACAATGTACCTACCCATGCTTGGAGTAGTGGAGGCCGGCGCGCCGCACCAGCTGCCGCGCCAGGGGGAACAGCTCGTCGCGGCGCGTCAGCAGCGCGGGCACGCAGCGAGACATCTGCGCCGCTGCCTCGTTTACCATCACCTGAGAAAAATGGAAATAAAATAGTATGGACAGATTGTATCGGAAAAAATTACGTAATAAAATGGACTGTTATCATTTACCCATACCATAAAGAACTAAAAAAAATTAAAGTTCTTTTTTTTATTAAAGACACACTTTTTTACTACTTTAAATAACGGTCATGTAACGTATTTGCTAAAAAAATCACGCCATGGATGATTTATGATGTCAGTAATAAAAGCATTTTACTTTTATCAATTTGGACGTAATTTTTGATAAAAGAAACTTAGAAGAGCGTTTAATGTAGGTAATCGTGAATTGTGATACCTACACAAAATAAGTCATAATCTTAATCCAGAATAATTAACATTCTCTTAATTAAAAGTGTACAGATAATAGCAGTTTGAACATCGTTAAAAATAAAATCTGCATAAAGTCGTCAATTTGTAATTACCTCATGTAGCGTCAACGGCTTCTCCGGCTTCCTCTTGCAGTCGAACCGGCCGTATATCGCCGCGTACTTCCTGATCTCCTCCATCCGCCGCGGGTCCGACTCCGGCATCATCATCACCAGCTCCAGGTCTTTACACATCTTCTTCTTCGTGTTCTGCGGCTTTGGCTCCAACTGTGGTAAGTGCTTGCTCAGCTTCTCAGCCGCAGCTGCCAGCTTTTGAACGTGAACGTCTAGTAAAACTGGTGTTAACTGGACCGGTGATGTGACAGAGCTTGGACTCGAACCAGCTGAAGGAGGGCAGGCGGATTGAGGGGAGAAACTTCTAGAAGCGGTCGTCGTGACTGGAGTAGCCGCTGGTGATGACGGTAGGACTATTTTAGTGAAATTATTCGCATGGACAGGACTAGCATTAGGTTGGGAAGCTGTTGAACCACAACTGTTCTCCGGCGCGCCGGGAGACGGGCTGTACATGGGCCGGCTTTCTGGAGAGTTCACGGTTCTGGGTAGACTAGGTAACGCGGGCATGTTTAGTAATCTTTGGTTGCAGACGAAGGGGTTCTCGGTGGGGCAGAGGTTGGGGACGATGGGGATTTGGAAGAGGGCGGGGTTGTTGACCCACTCCTGGAGGGCCTTCTGGAGGCGCCGCACGTGGAGGGGCTTGGACGCCATGCCGACGAGGGCCATGATCTCGAGGAACTCCTCCTCGCCCGCGTCGCATAGTTGCTGGACGTCGTCGCCGCCTGGAATGTTCATTTATTTTCGTTAAAACTTATTGAAACATCTTCGACTATTACTTCATTAGGTGTCAGTTTACATAATATAATCGAAACAACGCTCATTTTGCGACAACTTTAATACAAGAATCAAACACTTCTTTAAGTAATTATAATTTAATAAGTTTGTGTTGTTTATCACAATAAAGGACGTAGTTTGCTCTGTTATACGTAAACATTATACATATTATATCGACAACAAAATAGTACCTACCCAGAATATTCTAGTCAAATTAAGAGCTTAGCATCCATTTTATTATTTGATGTATCCGAAGTAATAGCTAGGTACTTGACTGAAAAACTCTCTTTGCATAATCGCAAGTTGCTAAAGAAAAGCATTTCAAACAAATGGGATTAACTATCTTCGAAAGCCCTTACAATTTCTCAAGTCCAAAAAAATTAACCAATTCATCTAATCCCATTCCAACATTAATATGCAAAACTGGCAGGGCGAGCTCATTCCGCTATCATTGTTCAACAAAAACGTGTGATTCGATAAAAAACTTCAATTCACACATCTAATTTAAGCCAATATGCAAATGAGTACGTGACCATTTTGCAAAGAAAAAAAAAACAAAAGGTAACCGACCAAAACCCTTGCATCCAAAGTAATGGCTAAAAAGTAAAAATTAAGAAAAAAAAACATTTGCATGAGATAGAGCGTCTGGGTTTTTTAGGTTAGGTTATGGAAATGTTGTTTTTGCGCATCTCGCGATGAGAAAGTGTTTTTTCTTGCGTTCCTTCGGAGTAGATAAGTGTTAGGTTTGAGACGAAACAATGCAGGACTTGTAAAAACTGGGCTAAGATTATTGAGTTAGGGCACAGGTAATTTAGTTTTTATGAAATAAATTAATACATAAGTAGTAGCGGCAGATTCCAGGCGATGGTTTGTTTTAGGGTTCCGTACCCAAAGGGTAAAAACGGGACCCTATTACTGAGAATTCGCTGTCCGCCCGTCCGTCCGTCCGTCTGTCACCAGGCTGTACCTTAAGAACGGTGATAGCTAGACAGTTGAAATTTTTACAGATGATGTATTTCTATTGCCGCTATAACAACAAATACTAAAAATAAAATAAAATAAATATTTAAGGGGGGGCTCCCATACAACAAACTTACAGATAATGGTACGGAACCCTTCGTGCGCGAGTCCCACTCGCAGTTGTTTTTTTAATATACTTGTTTTCTTGAAGTTCAAGTGTTAAGGACATTGTTTAAAGGGGATTTCTAAATAATACTTATTATAGTGCAAGTTGTATAAACGTAATACCGTGTAGGTTGCATGCAGAATATGATATGTACTCGTATTAGGTAGGTACGTAAAATTTAAATATTTTCAATACAGCAACGCAAAATGTTTGGTATAAAGGTTGTAGATTTTTATTAATATGTCAAATTGCATGCCCTTGTACTTACCTACTGGCTCTAGTTATAAAAGCATCCAACTTTCCGATGTCTGATAATTATACAGTGTGTAAATTATAAACAGGATTTTTTCAAAATTATGTTTACGATAATGGTCCTGTCCTATCTATATGAGTGCAAGTATCAAGATATGTATACTAAATATACCTACTTACCTAGTAGAGAAAAATATAATATATCAATATCCGAGTGTCTGATCTGCTAGGTACTGTAGTGTATTTTGATCAGGCTGTCACTAGTACTTTTTCTTGCTTTTGCTTTGTTTTTCTCGTGCCAGATGTTTTTCCTTCTACTGGGTCCCAAGTGGAGAGAGTATAATAGCAAGACATTTTACCCCCTTAATTTGCCGGTATGTTGTATAGGTATATGGTTGCCAGGTATCAAGCTTTAGCTGGACATGTTTGGCTTTTCACGGACGTGTCCGACCAAATTAAGCTTAGAGTCCGTCTTCTGTGTGCCTGTATCGGCTTGTTATAAATAAAAACAAATGAATATCAGACAACCTCACACAAATCGATCTAGTCCCAATTTAAGCTCAAGAAGGCTTGTGTTACGGGTACTAGATGACATACGACGATAAATACATAGAAGAACCATGACCCAAGCACAAATATTCGAATTTATCACACAAATATTTGCCCTGGCCGGGATTCGAAACCGGGGCCGCCGCTCAGTAGGCAGGTCTCTACAAACTGCGCCAACCGCGTCAAATACGTACCCATTTCGAGCAGCGTGTCGTAGTAGGCGAGCAGGCTGGCGCGCTGCATCACCCGGTACAGCTGCAGCTCCGCCTCGTTGGCCGGCCGCGACGTCACCACCACTGGGGACAAACGTGCCATTTATTTATTTATATATTCATGGTACAAAGATTTTATCACATATGAATACACTTTCTCATGGGCCATGATAGAGCGTAGCAATATATTAATCCATTAGTCCCATTGCCAGTAGTCACCCTGTATCACAGTTTACTTATGGCTCAATTGTGCCACGTGACTTTTAAAGCGGCTTTGTGTCCCTAGTCATAGTGTGAAAGACACGAGGTAAGTACCTATATTTCACGCCACTGACACAACAAGCAAAGTCACGGCTAGTGATCATAGTTAAGTTTGTCATCGCGTCACAGTACATGCAGTATTAAAAATAATAATTATAAAAATATATCGCTGGAAAATAAACATATAGTTGGAACGAAAATAGGACGACACTTGTGATGAAGCCAAACTTGCTACAGAATTAAATAGATTTCGAGATCAAAAAAGAGGTCTGAGCTGCGTAAACTCCTTACTTTGAATCTCTTAAATACGAGTACCTAGGTAACATTCACTCTTTTATTTAAAAGAGCAGTACCTACCTACCTGAATAACAGTGACTGTAACTATGTATTTAATACATATACTATTTAAATAAATCATAATTGGATTCCTTTTAAAAAAACATGCAGTAGACGCTATAAAACTCATTTTAACAGCGGAAATGAACCCTAAAACGTTTTAAATATCTAATTTACTATAACGCAATCGCATCCAAGATTTTCCAGAAAGTTATAACGTTCGTGCCCCAAACAATTTACTGGCAGACTCGCGTGAGGAGAAGCGCACACAAAAAACAACCCCTTTCAATAACAACCCTACCTATTACCGAAAAGAATCGCCAACCGTTACCAGACGAAAATGAAAAGGTTTTATATAAAGGGGACGTCTTTTGTTTGGCAGAACGGGTTAAGTCCCGACGCCCTTCGCGCGGGAAAAATATCGAACGTCTATGAAAAAATGTTGCCACCCCATAAATGCCACCCTCGTGCACTATTGGTTTTTATGTAATGAAAAAAATGTGGGGTGGGTCTATGACTCCACCTCCCGCAGGTATACCAAAAAGGTTAGATACTCAGAGAAAAAAATATACCAAAAAAGGCGGTTGTTTTTGTGGGTCGGTTAAATATGTACTACATATTATATGTAGATATGCAATATATTGTATTGGACATTAAATTTTGCTTTTAATGAACCAAATGAATATTTTAAAACTTGTATGTACATTTATAGATTACTTAGGTATTCAAATTGTTTTTTAAGAACCCCTTCATTATAAGTGTTAATTTAAAGTTTTTATTGGCTTCACATAATTATATATTTAGTAGGCATGTAGGTAGGCCAGCAATTACAGTAATTTCAGGATTTACGTTAAGCTAAATAAACAATAATTGTTTAACAGAAAATGTAGATATTTTCTACAATGAGAAAAGTAATAGAGTGCATACCTAGACTACTACTGTTAGAGTAAGAATAAGAATCATCACCGACACCACTGGTTACTTTTATTATTTTGCATAATTTAAATTAAACAAAAATCACATGTGAATAACCCTAACAAGCCCTTACGCAACTCTTTCTAAAATAAAAAAAAAACCTGTCTCACGATCCGATGTCCAAAAAACGCATTAGCATAATCTGTGCTCGCAAAAAAATCGCCACGCATCGGCCTTATGAGAAGGGACGCGCTAACCCGCGCTCATTGTCTTTTTTTTTAATTTTTGCTTTTTTTCTGGTCACGTCAGAAATTTGCATACGATTTCAATGTTCTTAATTTCTTTCGCGAGTCTCACGGTGCGAGAAAGTTTTTTAGTGTTTGAAAAAAAATGTCTTGGGAATCTGGGACCTATGTAATTATAATATTTAGTTATGCATTTTTTTCTGTTGTTTAAGAGTTTAAGATATCGGTGGGCTTTAAAATTTACTTTATTGTTTATTTTCTGCTTAGTTTTATAACATATTGTCTGAGACTACATTTTATCGATGCAGATATATTGTTTAGGATTTAAAGTTTTAGGTAATGTGTTAATTATAAATTAAGAGTTAATAAAGTATGTTACCTTTTCATGTGAGATAAAATGTGTTAAGAAATATTCAAATGAAGTGGTAGGTGCATAAAATAATAATAAAAAAAATGTTTTTCTGTTTTTTGTGTGTTATGGAAATCTTCTGTAATAAAGAAATGTTAGAATTTCACAATGCAGCTTACCTAGCGCGCTCTACCATCACGCTCTACGGTTTAATATTGGGTTCCGTTTTTAGTGAAATCCCACATACACATGTATTTATTTGTCTTTTCAAATGAATAGGCAAGGATTTACACGCAACGTTTATACTTATAAACTTCATATTTACCTACCCACTCTACATAGGGCACACGAATTAAATTCTTACAATACAAATGATATCGAACTTGCTGCGCCGCGCGGTGTTACCCCCTCATCCCAGCGGAACACTAAAGGTTTTTGGGATAAAAAGTAGCCTATGTGTATCCAGGATGTCACCTACCTTCGTACCACAATTAATCAAAATTGGCCCAGCCGTTTGAGCCTGAAGATGTAATAACATATATACACATAAAAACAATCACAAACTTTCGCCTTTATAATATTAGTGTGATAATTTATCATTATCAAATTGTTTAGTAAGGTGTGCCTAAATAATTCCAATAGTGGACACCATGTTTGTTAGCTCTATAATTATGAATTAAGGTTAAAGGAGCCATTGGGCCAGCTTAAATTATATAGAAGTAGACAAAACTAATTGAATAAAATTAAGATAATAATTATAATTGAGAAGTTTGGTAAGTAGGTACGTTTTATTTAGTTCAAATAGAAGTGTTTATCCTTACAGAATCCCTAACATGTAAAAATTAGACACTAATAGCATGCCCTCTCAAGATTATGGTATGTAAATCAATCTGGAGAAAGTTTGCCGAGAGGCGAGATAAGGATCCATTTTAGAGCTAAGTGCGGGATGTTTTTAGCTTATAAAACAGGAGAAGTTTGTTTTCTTTATTAAGTATGAAGTTTAGACTCTGCTTAACCCAACATCAACCAACTAAATTACCATTATAAAACTCATCCTGTTTGTAGTAATTACCTACTCTCTTACACGTGCATACGAAACCGTGCGAAAATCACAACTAATTCAAACCAAATACAACAATAATTAGCCTAAAAAACCCGCCCCTGATGCTCGGTAAGATAAAAAACCAAAGACAATTTCTTAGCGGATAAACAAGAACGCGCTTTTGTCATTCGAAATTCGAATGCGATTGACAAAAGACGCGCGAATGCATAGAATACGGTAAAGGCGCTAATGATAGAGGCCGGAACAAAACAAAGATGCTGGGATGTGTTCGTGCATACGATTAGATATTTTTTCGCACTTGCACCGTGTGATTGATATGCGTAATACAGTCTTTTATGAATATTAATGCCTATTGTGAATACGCTAACGACTTGAAAAAATCTTTGTGTTTTTTTAGAGAAGCTTCCGTGCGAATATTGCGCTCGAGAGTCTTAGCGCTTGAAAAAAAGTATTCTATGCTAAATTGCGAGAAAAAGATACCAAATAAATAAAAAATAATCATTATTTGTGTCGTTTGCGTTAAAACGTTAATTATGTCAAAATATTTGTTTTCCTTGTAAGAACGTAACGTAGTAACCTAATAAAATACTTAAGCACCACCTAATTACCTACTCAATTTACTCAAATACAAAAAATACTGGGTTGCTATAATTTAGTGCTAAAACATGACAAAGTCAAAAGAAAGGCAGAACAGCTTTGTTTAGGTTCCATAGTTTTATAACTCATAGTTGTCCTGCTATTGTATGTAAACGCAAATACTGTGGTCAACACATGTAACACATTCTACATTTGAATTAATATAACTTACAACCATACAGTAAATAGAAATTCAATTCATGTAATTTTCAGGCGTAATTCTCTTGTAATAAAGTTGGAAGTTTACTTTGGGGTAAGCGCGTGTAATTTAGTATGTTTGAAAGAAGGGTTGACCCAACTCTACCGTTGACTGACAGATGGCCGCGTTCAGGGCAGCGATGAATAAAAAAATCTAACAAGACATTTTATGGCTGTTCAATTGCCGCTTTTTATTTGTTTTGTGGACTTTTAATAGTTGAATTAAGGTTAAAATAATGGATATTTCGTTCGTTTGAGCCTACAAATTGTAATTGTTTATACGATTAAATTGTTTTGACATTTAAAGGCGAATACAGTAGAGTATTAGGTATTTTAATTAAGTGACATTACGTATTTCTTTCTTGTATTTGTGAATACAATTTTGTTGCGATAAGATTAAAGTGTTGAAATTTAATTTTATTACTCGCATATATAGTACAAATAAAATCATGAGTAACTTTTCCATTAAACTATTGATACAAAGATATCAAAGCTCAAAGAAAAATTGAAATGAGTTACCTGGGGGATGAGAACGGGAATCGAACCCAGTACCTCTGGATTGCCGGTCTAGTGCGTTAACCACTTCGCTACCCGAACTCCGAACTTTTTCATGTTTGTGCAATACCCAAACGTGAAGGTGAATCTTTTATCACTCTGTAAATTCGTATTAATTGCAGAAAGACTACTTAATTAATTAGTATTTATTATATCTAGGAGGGCTAAAAGGGACTTCCGATCGCATCGCAGAGGAGGATAAAATAGGGAATCAATGATGGCATGCCGAAAATACTAAGATGCTACGAAAACATTCATTCTCCCTCAATTTAAAATTCTAAAATTGGGGTTGTGCAACATAAATTTGTCTTTTTTTAATATCGGATAGAAGGTGAGGTGCTAACTACCCGCAGGGTGGAGTATCAATTAGACAGTCTAATGGGAACATGTGTAAAAGGCATAAGTGGCGCTTCGGGCGGTTGTGGCTTTTCAATTTATACGTTGTCTGTGGTAACAGTTTTTTTTCTTTTTTGTGTTAAAATATGGCTATTGAACTGCCATTTTCGGCCATAATTTTTACCAGTTGCAAAGTTACAAGCCTATTTACGCAAAATTATACTACGCCTATGAAGAAGATTCGAAAACCCGCTGATATAATTAGGCTTCAAGCTACAAATTTTATTCAGGCGAGTCAACTTTCTTAATCAATATTGCTTACCGAAAATTGAACTCGATCTTGTCATCGTGACTCTACCGTTCTTCCACTATGCCAGTGAACTGAAGGGCTACTCCGAATATCGAAATTCGAATTATGTATGGCATCCCTCTCGATCTCGCGTAAAATAATATTTGGAATAGCGGGACGGCACGATACAAAATTCGAATTTCGAAAATCGTGTATTTCTCCTGCTTTATAACGTGGCCCCGTAAAATTCTATTTTAAGTTAAGAGACCTGCGAACATAAAAGTTACCTACTATTTATTTCTATCTAAAAAAATAACAAAACTGTTTATTTCAGGAAAAAAATAACTACTAATTACATATTTACTTAGCTTATCTTATTATCGAAAGATTGTATGCTAAGTACTGGGAAAATTAGTTATTAATATTAAATACCTACATTTATTTATGTTTACCCATTAGGATTCTCTTCACTAACATTTTGGTTTAGTATGGTTCTTCAACGAATGAGTCCACCATAGATCTAAGGGAAACCATTTAGGATAAGAGGCGACTGGCTTGACCAAACCCTTCAGTCCATAATAGTTGGTGCTTTTTGGTATAATAAAATATTTTTCTTTTGCTAGTTTTCTTAAGTTAGTCGGTATAGACCGACTATATACTATAGACTATAGAGTCCATGTTTGTACTCTAGTATCACAGCCAGTTTAACTTTATCATAAATATTTAATATTCTACAGTGTACAAGCTATTATAATTCTTTCTATGCTGGTGTTTGATTTTTAGGGATACAATAGTTTTTAAAATTCTTAACTGTATATTGTAAATGCGCTCAAGATAAGTTTTGTATGTTCTACCTCTCTACCATAGCTAGAGATACCATAATTTTATAACTGAGTCTGCCATTGCCATATACAGTAATGAGTATCTGATACCTACAGCCCGCTAAAGTGTAAACATACATACAGTCACAATCAAAAGTAGCCGACTAATTTATCACTGACATTTGAAATACGGTATTTGATGACAGTTCAAATCAACCTTTATGAAATGTCAATAACGATCTGTCAATATGTAGTTTCTATGAAGATACTCGCTTGTGACGGCATAAAAACTAGTATACTACGATTTCTAATTCAAGACCAAAAAAACTACCACAAGGTTGCCACTACAATAAATTATTTTTACAATAGTAAAATCCTTTTTCCTTTTTAAACACACTAAGATAGTTTATTTATTGGTAACTTTAACTATTTTTTTTTTGCCGAAATAATTAGATATATTTATTATTAAATAAATACGAGAGGAGATATTAAAAACTTAAACATCGGAGATTTTTGGTACAAAATCTGGTATTGTACTTGTAACACTTCAGGTGATCAAAACATTTGGTGCAATCATTTCCAAACCTTTACTTTTACCTAAACCTTCTAGGGTCGATTTAACCATCGAATATAGTTTATTTCCACAATAAAAGTCGTTTTCTTACTTATTATTCAAATAATAGTCTTGACAATTTAGGTCAAAACCTTTAAAGAGCCGTACTTAAAAGACTAGTTTAGAACTACTACGTGCCAAAATAACTCATCCGTATTTCGTATTATAAAAACATGAGTGTTGTGGAACACTCGGTTGGAACGAAGTTTTATTGACATCGAAGCTTTAGAATCAATACTGTCTAATTAATATTTTTGACGTTATTCACCTTTTAATGCAGTTAGGTTCAGAAAAAAACGAATAGAATGCCATAATTGTCTAAATTTTTTTTTATTACTTAGACAATATTGATTCTTAAGCGTCGATATATTATATGACATGGTATTTTAGCAACGTTTGTTTATTTTGATTCGCTGTCGAAAAATCTTACACTTTTATTCGCCTAGCCTCCATCCGCCAAATTCCTATCGTATGTGTGATATCTTCGTTACAAAAACATTTTTTTTTGACAAAAACTTAATCTATCAATGATGATAGCCTATTTGCATTGTTTCCTTATATTTATAGAGGCAATATATATTATTAACCTTTTCCCCGCTTTGAAGCAAAGCAAAGCACTGCCACTTACACGCCACGTAAAAGTTTGGACAAGAAAATATAGGGATTCCAAAAGAGATATCGATGTCCGATTATTTTTACGTAAAAGTGCACCTCAGACTCAGTATAATATTATTGAATAAAAAAGTACTTAAAATTACATAATAAATCATTATTAATAACATAATTGATCTTGAAATTCACTTAATAAATCGACTTTAAAGTGTGATAATATCAGAATACTCAGTGACCGAGTTACAACACTATCCGTTTGACTAATGAGGGGATGACGTCACGCGTGGACGTCTCCAGCCGACACGGGCGTCAGAGGCATTGGTAATTGTTTTAATTCTAAAGTTGGGAAGATGCGTTATTTCTCTTATCGATACTTTTAGGTAGGATAGTAATAACTCAAACTGTAATAAGATTTAATCTGTATAGAATACTTTTTATTGCGTAATGTTTAATAAAGGTTAAATTTGTACAAGCTATTTAACTTCCCTGATCCTTATGTTCAAACTGGAATCAATTTCAATATAAGTGTATGTAGGTATAAAATAGTCGTGAAAATTATATGTCCCGGTTTTATTTTAGGGAATATATCTATAAAATTACATAAATAAAGTGGTCCCATAAAAACTATTTTTACTTAAACAAAGTTATGAAATATCGTTGGCGGCCACATCCCTATGCGACGGCTCGCGCCGTCTTGGTCGTTGGTAATAGTAGCAGTTGCTGTATAAAATCATAGAAGGAATCAAAGTTGATTTATTCGAGTTTTTTATATTGTATTGTGTTCATAGATTCGGTTTTAGAGTACGTATTGGGTTGGCTTAACTTCAACCAATAATAAAAGTCCATATTTTTTGTATTAACATGTAATTTTGCTCTTCAATTTTAGGCGAAACCTGGAAAATTAACTTGACAGTGACATAAGTGACAGTGTCAATTTTGACAGTGACGTATCTGTCGTAGTTTTTTGGTCTTGGATTAGAAATCCGAGTTTAGTCAAAACACGTCATCTTTTTAGTTTTTGGCCAATTAAAAATAGAATAATGCCCAAAAGTTCGTGGCAGATTATTTCGTTCCGTGTAGTTTTGAATATGTGTTTAGTGGTTTCTATGATCTATTTTCACTATAGTCATATGCAGTATTGCATACTAAAATTGACAGCAACAAACCTTTCATGCTGACATTGCTGACTGTACATGTAACCGCCTGGTTAGGTACTTTTATCAGCAGCTGACTGATTATTTCCAAACACATAGGTAGCACAAGGGCAACGAAATTAATTCACAATATTAGCACAAAACAATACACCCGCCTAATATTATCGCGTCTGCATGTATTTATACTTAATAACTGAATCAATTAAGACTTCTTATACGGCGCATTTTCGGCAATCAGACATGACACGCATTTTAATTCAGTTCATAATTACGAGCTGTATCAAACGGCCGAATCGGACGAAACACATGCCGGTCCGCGGTCTAATTTCTTTATTATATTTGATTAACCCTTCAGTAATTACGGAACAGATGCAAACCTGATTAATTACTAAAAAACAGGCACCTGCCCAAATCTCACTTTCGAAAAAACTTATAAAAACTTCTCTTGGTCTAATCTCGTATGTAAATCGACTAGTCACTGTCTTTTGTTTTTTGTCGGCTCTGATTTGAGTCGGAAGTCATGTGGAATCTCTTTTTTCTTGAGATTAAGGGCGTAGGTTTTATTGGAGCTGGGTCGGGTGATCTGCGGTGTTGTTAGTTTATTTTGGATTCGCTGCTCACATTACTTGCGATTAAACTCTAAACCTTTAAACTAATATACAATTGAATGGACAACTCAGCTACTAGGTTAAAATCACAAAATCTACCAGTGCAAATTATAAGAATTTACAAGACAGTTAGAAAATATTGAATAATCCTCTTTTTCGTTGCCTTTGTCCGATAAAAAAATACCCATTATATCTTTGCATTTTACAATTTATAGATGAAGTTTATCGTCAACAGTTTTGTTTAGTCTTTAAACTATAGCCCAACCAATAACATTCAAAAAGGCTACTCGGGGTGAGGTTACTCGACAGTAGAATTTAAGTAATCGTTAGTTTTGCACCCTAGATAGAAGCGTAAAAGGTTCTAGAACAAAATGCAAGGGTTGTCCTAGCTCAAAAGCCGGTCAAACTCGTCGCCCCATATAATGTTGCATAATCCACACCAAATACACGTGCAACCCGACACCCGTGGTCCAGCCGACACTCATTTGAATCTTCCAAATTCAAAACATCTTACCGGAAATAAAAAAAAAACATGTCAGTGGGGTCATTTATTCCCACAGACCCCGCACCTTACGGCCAGCGAAAACAAACTAATAATTTGAACCCTTCCGCGTTTTTTAGCCATAGACAAACCATAGAGTACTTCCGTGAGAACGTCAAATATGACCATAGAGTAAGGAGGAAAAAATTAAGAGGGGCGAGTGGACAGTTGGTGAGTTATTACTGGAAGATAAAGGCCCATCTGATCTGAATAGAAAAGGTGGGTGATTCTTTAATAATCTTATTGATCAGATCGTCGATAAGGGTTAGCTAGTCGTTAGGAAATATTATAAAGGAAGGGTATCGTTACTTTGCATTCTATCATTACTTAGCAAATAGGAAAATACTAGGTCCCTATATAAGCACCAATTGGAGCTTTATACTATTGTTTTTTACACATAAAAATATGTAAGTTTGTGTGAAGGAATTCATACATTTATTTATCAAAGCATATTAGATATCATGGCACTTCAGCTTCGATCCTAAAGCTCTATATTAAGAATTAATTAATTACAAATCTGTGTAAGAAGCAATAATAAGAACTGTTTGCCTTTAAGCCTTAGTACCTATCTGTATAAATGAACCGTCTCTGAAAATAGCACACATATAAAAATATGGGTGAAGACTCAATTAAAATTTGTACGAACGTTTCCGTTGTGCGACGACAATTAACCATGGAATAACGTACCGTAAGGATCTATTTTAAGTTTAATTATTGATTCGTTAATTTTTGTCGCACAACTGAACTTTTTCCCCACCGTTTTTTGGTCCTTACCCAAAAAAGAGAGCCGAATCATCAATTACGTTAATTCCAGCCATGTTAAGAATGTCAATTGAAACCAGCAATATAATAAAAACGAAACAAACAGTGGATAAGTAATTGCGTTACAAGTCGCCTACAAAGTACAGACAGACGCATTCTCACGTTGGCATCATTAGGTTTTTTTATCAGGCTTTTTCACTCCTTTATTACTCGCCCTCTTGATGCCTCTCCCTCACCTTCCCAGTACAGGTGTCTGTATAAAAAAACCTTATGAAGCGTTAACTATAGACTATAGAGCGATGTGGGTTCCCGCGTTTTTGTGGCAACCCGCCTTTTTTCGAAACAAATGAAAAACAGTGTGAGAATGCCGTGAGAGGTTAATTCAATATTTACCTTTAATCGGTCTTTGATTTATAAAGGTACACTGAACGTATATCGCAATTAATCTGAAAAAGTTAAGTCGCTACAATTTATACGTAGAAACTGATTAATCATGCCATTATTTTAAATATTAAACACCACAATAGGCAATCAGCAAGATAATTGTATTGCATGCAGGAGTAAAGGTGCCTTGTAAATAAGAAAATAATGTGTTGATCATAATCAGAACCATTAAAATTGGATGAAAAGAATTAAGTGAAACCATGGACGGCCCATTGCATCGCGCCAATGCATCCATCGTTCAGGATTTGGGAATCACCACGAGACTGTCCAAAATCTGCCTCCGCAGAATCCTTGATTTTTTCGGGCTCTGTAGAATCCTTGATAGCCAGGAAGAAGAATGACAACCTGGAAAAGCTCTTAGTGACAGGACAGATTCAAGGAAGAAGACCAAGAGGAAGGAGTCAAATGCGCTGGACCGATCAGATTCGAGACACAACGGTCACCAAGTTTCCCGACGCCACGCGGTCTGCAGTAGATCGAAATAAGTGGAGAGCAATCGACCGAAGAGTAATAAATAAAGGTCACGCTCAGCAATGAGGAATACGACACAAGAAGAAGTGAGACTGTAGCTTTCAGGAAGTAAGAGTGACTTTACATGTTGCAGAATCTCGGCAAAAAAGTTGATTTCAATGATTCCAGGCTTCGGAATTTTCGTAGTACTATAGGACTGTAGAGAGCTATGGAGCTGAGATTAACATTAAAATGTAATTCATACCTACTCATAATACTTATACGTGTATATAATTCGCAATTCTCATTGTATAGTCAAGTACAAAGTTACGTAGAATCATATTGAAAATCTTGATTACCTACCCAGGCATTGTGTCTTGACATAATAAAATACTTAAAACATTGCGATTTTTTTTAGTTTTTTGGAGTAAATTGTTTTCTATACTACATTGATCGAATATCCAGTCGTGATTCGAAAAAACATGGAAACCTATGTAACTATGTCAAAAGTCAAATATAGATATAAAGTAAGTATGTGTAAGTAAACCCATAAAAATAAAACTAAGATAAAAAGTCACATTAACATGCTTCAACGGCGTGGAATAAAATTAAAAATAATGACGTTCGAATTTGGAACGACGGCCAGAGACACATGTTACTTCCGATCCGACGCTGGCCACCAAAATCAGAACCCTTTAAAAATACAACAGCGGCATCCGCAATCATTCAAATTAACAATTAAAAAGAAATAAAACAAATCTCTATGCCCGGGCGGGAAACAACTGACGTCTGTTTTTTTATTAATCTCACAGGTGGCAAAGGGTTAAGATGGTGACTAATGCTTATTCCTGGGTGAAAGCGTGACAAACGAACAGACAAAATATTAACATGTGTTGTATTCGTTAATTAATTTAGGGAAGAAATTGAAAGTTAACCCTTTCCCTTAAGGTTTCCTAATAGATTATTGGTAATATACAAACTTATTAAACTTTTTTTTTTTATAATATATAACTTATTGAATACGGAAGCAACTCATAAAAAATCAGTATCTTTTTTAAGAAAGGTATTAACCTTATTGCTTGTAATAATTTTATTCGTTATTCTGTACGGGTTGTCATTGTCATGTTTATATACCTATTTTAATAATATTAAAGAACTCTCGTACTCGTATCGTATGTGGTTAACTTTTTTGTAACAACCATCTGTGTCAAAAAAATGTTCTTCAACAAAATTACAGTCGCATTTCCTTTATTAAAAAGCCGTAAAATAAACAATAAACCTATTCCCCGTACCCTATCATCAACAATGTAACAGTGACCCATATCCTGTGAGCCCTATTGAGGTAGCCGTAAGGTCGTGTGTGTTTCATGTGTTTGTGTGAGGTTATGTTGGTTCTGTAGCTCAGTTAGTGGGTCAGGCGACCGAGCCAAGGCTTTTTTATAGCTGGTTAAGTCTATATTGAGAGGTGGTATTGAATGATGGTGTTAATAGTTTGTTGGTACTTGTATTGCGCCAATATGGACCGATTTGGAACTTGTTCACTCTCCTGCAAGCACACGAGCAAGTTTTGTGGATGGACGATGAATTAATAAAAATAATAATAATGACCATTATTCGATTTTGTGAATTGGATAACATATGCTTCATAAATAATATTCTATTCTAATCTAATGAGACTTCTAATTCTCCCACTTGTATAATATAGAAATCCATAAACAAAGTTTTTCTCTAATTGTTAGTCATCATTCTGAAAATATTTAACCGTTCTTTCACAAGGCATCTTTTTTTCAAATACATAGGCACCTGTTCGCACAAATTAAAAGCAATATCTAAATATAATGTTTGTTACAAATATTTAGTCATAATCATAATTCTAAAACTGAAAACGTTTTAAGATTTTTCAAAAGTTCTTTTTTTAAGCAAGATTAGGTTTGTTTTTATAACATACTGAAAAACTGAATCGTGAACCGTTTTCGAAAACATTTGTTTTTTTTTTGTATTGTCATAACATAGTGGCTCCAGTTCACCTGATGGTAGCAAAAAGGGGAGCCCGAGTCGCAATGCTATGTGACAAGAAACCAACGATGCCTTATCATTCAGTTGACACCACCACGCTGGCCCAAGAGATGTTTCTTCACGCTTCGTTTGAAGGAACCCTGGTTGTGAGAAGGAGGAAACACATTTAATTAGCGCTCTATGATTTTACACTTTATGCAACCTAATTGGGCTCAGCTACAAATTATTGCTGTCACACTGTTACTTCTCAGCCAATCCAGAACTGGATTCAGTTTAATCATTACAGAAGTATTTATAGCGTGATACTTTGCTAACTCATGTGAACCGTGCAAAGTTTTCACTTAGTTATAAATTAACTTAGTCGTTCATACCATCCTTAACTTTCAAAATAAGCATACTTCATGCATCTAAGGGTTACGTTAGTCAGGACAAACAATGTTATCAAAACGGTTTAAACTCACGTAAAAATTGTCAGGAACGGCCCGACATGTTCCGAACTCATACAGAGGTCTTCATCAGGGGCAGCTATCCGCTCTTTAGGTCTCCAGCTCTTTAGCAGTTGGCCGGGAGTCGCGTAGCAGCACGGATAGCTTCCTCTGATGAAGAGCTCCATATGAGTTTGAAATGTGTCGGGCCGTTCCTGACAATTTTTACGCGAGTTTAAACCGTTTCTATAATTATTAAAGATGTCTCAAGATAGTTTTAATAATATTACAAACAATGTTATACCAAAATAATGCTACCCGGTGCCATATGTGATCTACAACCCTCAGTCTCATCAGTCCATCTTGTCCATCCTGTCCCGGACTCTGACTCTGACATTGACCGTGATTCGAGCACCCGCACCGCTCCCTGTCGCACCCCCAACATCTGACAAAGACAGGAAACCGAAGGGGTTTGATTCTAATCTTCGGCAGCTGTCTTGGCAGATGTTACCGGACATCGCGGTATCTTTACGGTTGAATACACTCGTAATATCTGGATAATAGGGTGGTTTTTTAGGTTTTTATATGCGTTAAAAATGTTTGTTGGATTTTTGTGGCACTCTTACATTTGCGGTTTAAATATACCTTCACTATAGATATTCAGGGGTGATTTTTCGTTGGTGTGTTATATAGGGGTTTGTGTAGAGGTCATTGACCCGCATTGACATGCATTGGATGCGGATTGATATTTTATTGATTGTTTGATGTTGAGACAGGTGTTGATTTAATTTTTATGGTGATTTTTGAATTTTTGATTTATTGTGTTGGTTTTTGATGAAGGCTTTATTATACTTTGAAATTTTTATCGTCATATGCTTGCCCTTTAGTTAAAAACATAGTTAACTTATTTTAGTTACGTACTGTAACTCCAAGCCGCAGTAGGTAAAATAAACTTCTCGAGTAAGTAGGCAAACATTTAAGTATACCTACCTTACGCTAAGTAGAAAAAAAATATGATTCGTAAAGTAAACAAAGAAGAGGGGACCGAAGATCTGGCAGCTTCCTCGCTCAACGTATTAGCGTTGTTATTCAGCGAGGAAATGCTGCCAGCGCGCAGCATCTTCGGGATCATGCCAAAGGGTCCGATTTATTAAATATTTAATTACTTACTTACAATACTATAACATCTTTAACAAAGAATAAAAACTACATTATACATATTGATAACCCAATCATGTGTACCTCACACCTTGATATGGCTACGATAGTCGAGTTCATCGCTTTCCATAAAGCATCCGCCTTATTTTTATTGGGTTTCGTTTAGTAGCTATTTCCTACTTCGCTTACTGCATCATAATTTCTTGATAAACTGTTTGTTTATTCACATTATGCATGGAATTTCATTTAGCTCCATATTCAATCCGTAACAGTCCAGAATAATTGATCATGTAAGTACACGATAAGAATTGGAAAAGTATTGTAACTTCAAGAGGAGAACGGATCTAAATAGTAGGTACCACTAACACAATTTGTTTAACAACTAATGGTATTGAAGCAATTTTTGTAATACAACAACTCAGTGGAAAAATTTGTAGGACATAGCGTGAAATTGAGCTTACCATGGTCAGAATAAGTAACTTTACAAACTCGCCAAATTCTATTAGTCAGAGAAAAAAAAGAAGTCGACAACAAAATAAAAATTGGCCCATCATATCCCACAACTTTTTATAGTTTTGCGCATAAAAACATTAAGTGAATCTTTTTCATCCTCAATTTATAGTAGGATGTATACCGCGGCAAACACCCCCGGGTCACTTCATTGACATTTTAAAAATTCGCATTGTAATGGCGTCAAAGTCACATCACCTTTTTTGTAAACCTGATAAAAATATATAACACATTCTTTTGTATAATTTTGTGAAGTGTCCCAGTGGTCATCATCCTCTGATGGTATGGTTAAATTAAAATATACGTAAGTACTTGTAATTTGTAATTCATGGTTCCACCCTTTGGAAGACTTCCCCCATCAATACCGAGCACAAGGTACTGTGTATCTTTTAACTGTGTCCTACTAAAAGAAGTGCTTAAACGATCGTTCAGATTACCTAGCCAGGTGTACCCTGATCACTATATAAGTATATAAATAACCCACGACTCTATCACATCGGAGTAAGACCTGATTTCGAACGGTTTAGGCAGATTCTGCCTAAACGGTTACCTAGGATCGGAATCGTACCATGACCGTTTTGAAAGTCTAAACTCTCTAATGACATACAATAAGAAGTCAATTGAATCGTCATCAGTTAAATCAGTGTGCGTAAAACATCCAATGAAGCTTTCTGAATGCTATAATCTGGCATTATAATCTAGAAGTGCATAATTATACTTTACTACACATAATTGTGAGGGAATTTATTACTCAATTAATAATTGCTTAATAAGAATATAAGTAGGTATACTAACATTTTTATTTTTTATGATTTCTCGTTTCTTTTAGTGATGATCTTGTTCGAAGTACCTGCCTGTTGACTATGTACCAAACCGATACTAAAAACGTGCTAAATATAATGAATCGATTATTAATTTTACCTCTTCACACCGGAACACTTTCGACAAAGTTTCTTAAGTACATGTTTAATCTTTTGAAATTTAGGTTGTACCTATTCTAAAGCATGTCGGGCCACGCTCAGTGATGTTCCGTAGTTGCCCATCCTTCACAATAGACAATAAAATCAAATTTAAATTACGAGAAAGATTTCAAGCTCTATAAAAAGGTCGTAAACGCCAAAGCAACTGTAATTACTTATTATATATAAATAAATAAATAAATTACCTTCTGGAATTTATCGATTATACGCACCAGATTGAGCAAAATGTTTTAATGCAGTATGGCATTTAACTAATATGTGTAACGTTCGAAGTATAAGAACTCCGCGCGGCACTTATACGTCATTTTAAAGAAAATTATGAAATTTTGCGATTACTCAAAAACGGCTCGACCAGTAGATACTAAAAAGGCCTTGTTTCCATGAATTTTTCCATAATTTTTTGACTCGTGGTTGTGAAGTTAGAGGGAGGGGGGGACACTATTTTTTGGATTTCTAAACTGCTGACTCTACAATAAATTATGTTTGAAGACCCCTATTATTTTTAAAAGTCCTATTCAACGACACCCCACACGCTAGTGTTGGAACGAAAAAAAAAAATCACCCCCACTTTAGGTGTACTGGTGGTACCAGAAAAAAAATACTTTTTTACTTTTTATTTTACCGTTATGTCGGCGTGATACATACACATACTCATACCAAATTTCAGCTTTCTAGCACTTATGATCACGAAGCTAAGCCGCGGACGGACAGACGGACAGATGGACATGGCGTAACTATAAGGGTTCCTAGTTGACTACGGAACCCTAAAAACTGACAGTAGTTTATAAACAAATGAAAAACTACAATCACGATTCACGACTCCCTCGCAACGCAACAAACAATAGACAAACGTCTCACATTCAATTCAAATAAAGAATGCAGTTACGCAAAGATGCGTTCGAAAACAGCGGTTTATTTTTTAAGCCTTTTCTGTTCTTTTCATTCATTTCTTGAGCCCTGCAAACTTATCTTTCCTACTTAAAAGTGGCGCCACCATCTAAGTATTGAGATGAGATTTGTATAAGATGGCTTTAGTTCCAATATTTGCCACTCGCGGAGATAAGTTTGTGATATAGCTTATTCAACAATGAGATTGTAAGTTGTGTATGCAAATGCCATTTAAATTGTTGGAGTATGCAGTTTTTGTGGCTACTGACCGAGTGATGTGAGTCGGAGTGACGCATCTGTCATTTCTGATATTAAAACGGTCGTCTACATTCGAAAGGAACGGAACACAAATGACTAGGTTTTTTATCGTGTCGACTTTTTGCGCTGAAGACGTGGTGAGTTTTAATTAAAGAGATGATGCATAAAATACCTTTTTTAAGTTTATAAGTAAAACAATGGCGACAGCGCCTGTCTAGTAAGCAAGTTGATACATGACAATGATTATCTTTTAAAAACCATTATTTTAAATAGCGCCATTTCGAAATTTCTGGAAATACTATCATCGATATTGCGAATTTTAAGTACCTACTCACTCTCCGTGATAGCGGGTGCTGATAAAATTAAATAACCTTAAATGGATTTTTTATACTTGTGTACTTTAATCTGTCAATTATAATTCCACAGACAAAATCACAATAACGCCATTTTTAATCCTGTACCAAAATTTTATACTCTATGGTACCCCCTACAGAACTTTCATATTCATAAGACATCTCTCTACTCAACTCTAATAATTTCTAAATAGTATTTTATGCAACCGTTGTATAAGAGGGGGCAAAAAACGCGAGTGGCATGGGTTACGATGTGAGCGCAGCGAACATCGTAAGAAAGATGCCACGAGCGTTTTTTGACCTACTTATACAACGTTGCATACAATACTTTTTCTACGACTCAACATTTCATAAATAAAATGCAAATAAACAACAAAGAAAATAATTACATGTTCCCGCTCGGAATCAACAAAATTAAACAGAAAAATTGTCTCTGATAACATTTTTTTTAATTGACATCCATCTGTCAAAAAAATATTAACTTATACATAAAGGTTATACGATCACCATACTAAATATCTGTCAAAAAAATTAAACTTATACATAAAGGTATACGTTCACTATACTAAACATCCATGCACTGAATATAAAACTTTTTTTTTAAGTTGGCACCAATGCCTTAGTACAAAAGTTTTTTTTTTAATTTGCAAATTGTGTGAATGCAGCTGTTCATCATGTAATCTGAGGTACTAAGTGATGGTTTTTTGGCGACATTATAACATCGGTTAGCAGTGTGTTTTTGAGCAGTAGAGTATAGACTTTTACAGACTTTCATAATTTATGTCTTTATATTAGAGTTAGTAACTATATAAATGACAGAAAAAAGTACTGGAGTAGAAAAAGACAATATCAGCATATTTGATTTAAAGAAAAAGCACGCTACGGTTCACAGATTGGTTGAAATTACTTGTCAAAAAATGTAACCAATCACGAGGCACCCGCCATGACCATCGCCATCATATTATTTTTTTAGGTCAGTTTTAGTTGATAAAGGTTGCACCAAAAATAAAAATTCATAGTGGGGAATAACTATTAAAGTAAAAAAATATTTTCTGTGTTTTGCTTGTATAAAAAGTATTGTATGCAATGATTGCATAAAATACTATATTTCATAAAAAAGATCGACTATTATTTCAGTTTTTTTTTTTGCAGAATTCCATCTGAAGCTAATCTAGCGCTTTTGCTATTGTACGAAATGGATGGTCGGGCATCTTCTCCACGGCAGTAAAAACAATGTGTTTTTACGGCGAAAGGCGAACCATCAACATCTCCACGAGACACCACCCCTATTAGCCAGGTTTCGAGGTTTGTGCTGCTTCGAGCTTTGAATGTTAGTTTTAAGGTACGTATGTATCTATGGGCCACCGTTGCCTGAAATAAATGTTTTCATTAATTCATACATTATGTAAATCCTTGTCAAGTATCGAGGAAAGACATGTGTCTAAACTAGTCAAAAAAACATTCCATTATGTACTTAGTTGTTGTGGAGTTTAGATAAGTGATACAGTTGATTTAAATTTTTAGGATCGTCAACCACTATTATGTAGGCGCTTCATATTCGGTGGTCTGCGACTTCATGAAAATATACTCAATGGAAGAGATTATCTGACTGAGTGGATTATATTGCACAGATAACCATCCTTTCAATAACGAAAAGATGCCCAATATTTTGATATATATTTGGGCTTTGATATTACCAACACTTGCTCACTCTATCCATGACTTTTTACGACAGTTGTAAAAAATCCAAAGTCGACAATAAAATGAAATTCGGATGAAGGCAAAATGTTTCTTATCAATTGAACAAAATAATTGACTGAAGTTACCGAAATGTTTCTTCTTTCTATGTATGTTACATAAATGATTATTTAGAGAGACAACCAATATTTGAAAATTATACGCAAAATCTCATCAATGCTGCTTACTAAAATCCTCAAATTATGAACTCCATAAATAATTATTACACGCTGCGTTGATAATGTCGGACGGGACGAACTTGTTTTTAGTTCGTCCCGTCTCGGCTTGAATTTTCATGAGTGCAATATTTATCGTGTTGACGCCATTAAGCGGCGGCGGTGGCTGGCTTTGCGCCCTTTCCATATTCCCTTTATTTATGTCACAAAAACGATATACCTTTATCGGGTCCGTGGCTTTTTTACAATTTAATTCTTAAGTTAATGGCGGAGTCAAATGACCGTCCGTAAGAAACCACGGGAATTTCAGCGATGCCCGCGCGCTTTTAAAGGTATTTTTTTGGGCGCGCTCGGCCGACGGCGGTTTTCGGTTTTTTGCGGGGGCCCGATGAAAACCGTAATGGCATTTTATCGTGCATAAGAGCGGGTGGAATCATTAATTATTTATAATAAGCGCTAGCGATCGTCGCCATATTTATTTCGCTACCGAAATGACATATTTCGTTGGGATTTGCAACTTCTGCCGTGTTTTTCCGGCGCGTCTGGATGATTATGCTTTTATTTTTAAACTGCAAGTTTTTTAATCTCGCTGGTTACTCGATAAAGCTATCACCAACGTGCTTGCACGTGGCTTTTTTACTCTTATTTTTAAATCAACATATGGACAGAAAATATGTTAGCTCAGTTCTTGTCATACAAAACATAACAATGAAACAAGAACCGTACAACATGTATAATACGCCTTTTTTTAACTTCTGTTACCCCGAGCATTGTTGACTCTAAAAAGCGCCTGCATTTATTTTTAATTCCAGTCAGAGCATGGGGCATGTGTTTCCTGTATACAGCCGTATTTTTAAAAGAAAACGGGAAGTGCTTCCGAGGCCGTATATCAAGAATATAGCGCACATTCTTAAACTATGTATAAGTAGGTTTATTATGATATTATGCTGGGGTTGTGTAAAAATTGGCGCGAATCTCCATAATATGTAGATTACACATGTTGTGGCTTAAGAAGCCGTTTTTGCGAAAGAATATGCATTTAAAGGGAATTTAATTATGTGCATGTTTCAGTTTATATTGCACTAGCTTTTGCCCGCGGCTTCGCTCGCACAGGGTCTGGAAATGTTATCTGTGTAATTTTCTACCCGTTTTATTGTTTCTTAAAATAATACAACTAACAAAAATCTGCGCACATACCTACATAAATTTTTGGGTAGGTACCTAGTAGATTTGTATAAGTATTTCTTGATCACGTCGTGGTTATAACACATGGGACAATTTATTTTCTGATGAACCGAACGAAATCATAGTTAAAAGTTTAATCTCCTTAAGGATAGGAATTTCCTCTAATAGTAGAGTTGTTAGTCCGCTGTTTTCTAACATAATTGTGCGCATCGGGTTACAAGCATGAAATTTCTACCACAGATAGAGTGTACCGCGGTAATTATTTTCAGATGTGGAGGGAAGTCAGATTCGTCCCCTGTGAGGCGGGAGAGCGGAGTGAATACGGCCAAGTATCCCTCTTTTCTTTCTTTATTGCTGGTCAGTTAAGTCTACCAGGACGTGTTTGGTATCGTTTCCGTGTAAAGCAAATATCAGAAATTCATTTTTTATGTTATTTTTGTATAGTTCTGTATAAAAATATGGGTGTAATGGCCGAAAAGGTAAAAATCACAAGTTTTTTTATTCAGTGAGGTAAATTAGTTCAATTTCGTGAACATTTTCAAATTATTATTATTATTTTAAAAAGTTCATTTAATCTGATTTCTAAAAATATATGATTGTTGGGCACTTCTCATACAAACAGTAGCTTAAAATATATCTTTACGTCGGCGTAACCAACATAAATCTCCGAACGCATCCTATTTCGCTTTATTAAATACATTAAATAATGATTATTAACATGCTTTTACATATAACATTTACTATATACGTCCTAGAAAAACAAATTAATGTAATTAAAACATTTTTTTTTTTGCTAATGTATCACGAGCACACGGGCTAATCTCAGCATCAACAATTTATTTAAGTTACTGTTTGTATGAAGAGTGCCCAATATTTATATATTTTTAGAAACTAGATTAAATTTGCTATTTTGCAATATTTTTCTTAGTTGTAAATATTCAGGAAATATAACTAATTTATCTCCCTGAATAAAAAAAAGTTGTTGTGATTTTTACAATTTCGGAAATACAACCATATTTTTATATGGTACTATGAATAAATAACATGAAAAATGAATTCCTGATATCTGTTATACACGAAAATGATACCACACAAGCCCGAAAAAACGATGTCGTGCAAGCCCTAATAGCCTTAACTGATCAGTAATAAAAAAAAGAAAAAGAGCAGTACTTGGTCCTCTTCACCCCGCTCTCCCACCACACAGGGGACGAATCTGACTTCCCTCCACATCTGAAAATAATCACCGTAGAACGTTCTATGTGTGGTAGAAATTTCATGCTTGTAACCCGATGCGCACAATTTCGCGGCTTAGCAACTCTACTATAACGTTTAAATCAGCATTCTTAGTTCAAACAAACACACAAACTGCCGGTCAAGTGCGACTCGGACTCGCGTACAGAGGGTTCCTTACGAACAGTGAAAACACTGCATATTGCTAGCGAAAAGATAAAATGTACCTACTAAGCGGCAAACTTAACATTACCGTTGGAAAACTGATGATATCGAGATTTCTAAAATATTTTTTTTCTAAACCGAATAGTTTGCGTGGCAGACGCTTCCAAAGTGGAAAAAAGTTGGTCGCCCCCCTCTAACTTCTAAAATAAGAAGATGAAAAATCTAAAAAAAACATATGATGATTTACTATAAAAACTACCAACGAAAATTGTTTTGAATGAGATCTAGTAAGTAGTTTTTTTAATACCTAACTTTGCACCTAATTTATATGGGGCGCTATACATACCAGGTGCAAACTTAACTTAACCACCTAGGGATGGTAAGTGTTTGTACGGAACCCTCGGTGCGCGAGTCCGACTGCCTTTGCCTTGCCTTGCCTTGCCTTTTTTTCTTACTTTGTAATTTAATTTAATTGTATGGGGAAAAGTTTGTCGTAGTGATTTTTAATAATTTAACCTATAACCGAAATAGTATCACTCCTTTTATATCACCTCTCAGCGTACCCCATTAGGGGTGCAATCTTACAATTTTTGATGAAGAGTACATGCAAAAGAATGCACCCCATACTCAAAAAAAAGGCCCGTTTCTCATAGAAAGTTCCACTGTCCATTTAACCCCTTTCGGAGATGAATTTCCAAAAATGCTGAAACTTGTTTTCTTGCTTTGAATAGAAGACCCTATAAACGAAATATTAACACTCCTACTCAAGGTATTCATACAAACTTTCACCTCCCACTTTACCCCATTAGGGGTTGAATTTCCAAAAACTCTAAAACATACGTTCTCAGTTTTTAATGGTACAGTCTTGGTAGTCTGCACGCAAGATAATGCATCTGTTTCTCAAAAAGACCACGTTTTTCATACAAAGTTTCACTGTGTATTTCTTTCAAGGATGAATTTCCAAAAATGCTGAAACTTGTTTTCTTGCTTTGCATAGAAGAACCTATACACGAAATATTACCACTTCTATTCAAAGAATCTCAAGCTCTTCATAGAAACTTTCACCTCCCTCTTTACTTTATTAGGGGTTGAATTTTCAAAAACGCTGAAATACATATTCTCAGTTTTTAATTATGAGTCTACACGCAAGATAATGCACCCCTTGCTCAAAAAGGCCACGTTTTCCATACAAAGTTCCACTTTCTATTTAACCCCTTTCAGGGATGAATTTCCAAAAATGCTGAAACTTGTTTTCTTACATTGTATAGAAAGAGCTGTACACGAAATATTACCTCTCTTACTCAAAGAATTCCAAGTTTCTCATACAAACTTTTACCTCCCATTTAATACCTTTAAAGGGTGATTTTTCAAAAATCCTGAAATTAGTTTTCTTGTTTTTAGATTGAAAATCTATGCACAAAGTTTAATATCTCTAATTCAAAAATTACTCAATTCCCATACAAACTTTCAACCCCGATTTGACACCCTTAAGGGATGAATTTTGAAATATCCGTTCTTAGTGCTTGCCGGCATCATATACTTGATCTATCCTAAAATTTTGAAGTTCCTAGGTTCAGTAGGTTCGGCTCTACGTTGATGAGTGAGTCAGTCAGTCAGTCAGTCAGTCAGTCAGGACTTTTCCGTTTATATGTATAGATAAGATTTTGCTTGTAAAAAGTTGGTTAAAACTGGTATTCCAAAGCGTAAAGAAAAATTCAGTTTACATGTCAGGGTTTGGATTGGACCACATGTTACGTAATACTTCATCATCGCCAAACAAAGCAAGGATTAAAGTACAATTTCTAAGGCTTTTTAGTAACCTAAAAATAAAATAAGTATATGAAATAGGCTTGAACAGATTATCAGTGCATCATATAGTTACTTTTAGAATATTTCAGGTGTAATGTAAAGAAATAAATGAATATACGTAAGTGGTATATAGTGATCTGCCAGTGAGTGATATACCACGCAAGTGAAAACAATGTAACAACCTCATCATCTTCATCATATTTTGGCGGCTCAATTGGTACATCAATGAAACTTTGTTTTATAACTTTATCTTGCCACTAGAAATGAGGATCTGCTGAGTTCTGGCAAAATTTTGCGGACCTACGTCCAACGGGGGAGGTATGGGCGGGATATTTTATAAGATGATTTTTTTCAAACCTGACGAGTGAGGTATGTAATTTCTTGTGCTAAATCGAATGAGACCATGCACATGATTATGGGATAGGTTTTTGTTGAAAAAGTACTGTTATGAGAAAAACAATTAACAAGGAAAGGTTTCGTCTCAACCTAATGGGAGAAACCCTCAAAAATACTGAAATAGTGGCTTACCCCTCTACCTTCATTATCTCGTAAAATACTGAACCTTTGTAAGTGCATGGTCTCTTTCTATTCAGCGCGAAGAAAATTACACTTCATTCGCCTAGATTGTAGAATGTCCAACTTTTAAAATATGCCCCCTGCCCATACCTCGTATATGGGTATACGACCCCAAAATTTTAGCAGGTCTCGGAAGATCCTCATTTCTAGTGCCAAGATAAAGTTATAAAACAAAGTTTCATTTTCGTATCTATTTTGCCGCCAAACGTTTATTTTACCTGTAGTATTCAGTGACACTAATCTATGGCTGCATGCTTATATTTTTTATACAATCAGATAATCTCACTCCCTATTCCATGGCTAGTTGAATTAACGTCATGTCTTAAAAAAAAGTTTATTAAAGCTACGTGTCAATTTAATATTGAACCAACCGGGTGTCGCAGACTAGCGTGATCTCCAACTTAATATGTCACCGTTATGTTTTTGCGTGCCGCCATTTCTTTTTACTACAGACTGTTAATGGCTTGTTTATGCAGAAATATACTTAAATACAGTACACTGTATGAGGCGCCTAAAAAGGATTAATCGACCACTTATACGGAAAGTACGTTTTTGCACCAAAACGGCGATGACTGTTTAAAAAATCTTAAGGTTGTTGGCATACTACTTAGTCGCGTGCCTTCATCCCATCCTCGATTTTTACAGAAAGTATTTTCTTAATCCCTGCTTCCCTATTTTGTACCCATTTCGTTTACGTTTTTGATATCTGGTGGAACAAGACCGCTGATGCTGTTGGTAGTTGGTAGACCTCTTAACCGGGTATCCTACCCCAATGCCAAATCCACAGGTGGAAATACCTTTCATGTTTGTAGTTTGGGGTTCCCTTTAAATTAGGATGAGTGGTATGGAACGTGGATAAATACCTAGGATACTCAGTTACCACCCACAATTTGGAATAGGACTTCCAGACACGCAGTTCAGGGATGTGGTCATTCATTTCACCAAGAGGTGAAAATTGGTAATAATTTTTTTGAGTGTTATAGGTGCTACTGTTTGCTGTCGTTATTCCATTTATTTTTTCTATTAAGGTGTGTTTTACGTTTGCTTATAAAGTAGGTAACAGAACAGATTTATTTATCAAATACACATGCAATTTGACAATATTTTCCTTAATAATTAATAAAAAATACATAAAAAGTAACAAAACGTAAACAATAAAACTAATATCTAAATTAAATAGGTATTTACAGAAATGAAATCTAATCGACATGCAATTTCATAAAACAAACATAAAATTAGGACCTGTATGTCCCATTCTAAAGCCAGTTTTCATTAGCCCGCGATTTCCCAAGACAGCCGGTTTTTGCAGCGCACAATGAGAGCGCAGTTTTTCCGCGTTTTCCACGGTTTTTCCACAGACAACATAGACTGGCGACTTTTTGTTTCGCACCGAACTGGTTTTGATCCTTGAGTGATCTGCCTGAGGAATGTTGCGTTGTATATTGCATTTTTATGGGAGAACTAAGACGTGACGATCGAGATAATTAACAATATTACTATAATGGATTTGGTCTGCGTTTGAATAGTTTTTTGTTTGTTATCAGAAAGGACGTGTATCGTTACAGTATTATGTTTTTGTAGTTGAAATATACTGTGCCTGATACTCTTGTTAGCATTCTTGATAGTTGTCGCGTTACGACTCTAATTGCGGATTCTGTGCTATAGATTAAAAAAAATACTTAAGGAGTATTGCCGTAGTGTTGATTCATAGAGAATACCTACATAATGGCATTAAATTCGATTTCTGCACAATATTTTTTTCTTGTTTGCAATAAAAAATATATATATGTTGGTATATAAGTACCAAGCTAGTTACTAGTGGTGGGATGCATTTTACCTTGTAACGAGGAGGACAAAATTAGATTTTAAATTACGTGAACTAATCTAGGCGTGGGTGCAGTATCATTTGCGAGGCCATTTCCTATCAGTAAGCACCTTGCCTTACAATGTGTCAGCACATGGGGTTTCGCGCGAGGCCCCCAAAAGCGCGAGGGGACGCTTCGCCTCACCCTAGCTACGCCACTAACACAACTATACGTTTTTTATACAGAAAATGGTGCTCAAATGACGCGAATTTTATTTTCAGTTTGAATAATTCGAAATCCAGTCGAAATAAAAGTTATTCTGAAAATTAGGTCAACGCTAATCTAGCTTAGCATTGACCTAATTTTCAGAATAACTTTTATCCAGGGGGCCTATGGTGGTTGCTTAAATCACGCGATAAATAAGGACTAAAAAGCATCCGTCACGTTTTGACAAAATGCGATTGTGAGATTTGTGAGTGACGGATGCTTTTTCGATCATTTAGGCCCGTTATCATAGGCCCGCAGATTCAAGAATAGTTGCGAGTGTTACCTCCAATGCAAAGATAGTTTATTTTTGCTTTAGGCGTACGCTGTGATGAATTATAAAGATCCAACGATCAAGTCCCCTGCATCCATCGTGGAAAGCATTAAGCCCGAGGGGCAAAAAGCGCGCCAAGACAAAGCGGCAGAAAAAGGCAAATTACCGGTGCGCGTTCGATTCCCAGCGCCTGACTTTTCTTCGAATCGCCTTTTTGCCTAATATCGTGTTAAAACTTATATTTACTTAATGAACGGAAGGAATTTTTATTAGCTTTGAGATGGATTGGTTCTAGTTAAGCCCAATTTTGTTATGCTATTAGGTCTAAATGGATGGTTTTTAACCAAAATTTGTACATTGCCGTTAATAATGAAAAACTCAAAATTGCCTGACATGGCCTGGGTCTAAATGGGTCATAGGTACAGACAGATACAGGTATTAAGTAGATCGTATATTGGTTCTTTTTTTTACAGTCATGCGAAGATTTATAGCTTTCTGTAGTGCCTCTGTCCGCGAAAATGTAAACTGTAAAGTTAGTGTAAGTATAATTATTTAACCCCGTGCCGTATTTAGTACCGTGGATAATTATTTAATTAATTAGTAGGTAGGTATGTCGTGTATCGGGTAATAATTACTGCAATGAATTTCAAATAGGCGCATGACTTGAATAAAGTTATAGTTTTCCAATAGTGACAAACAAGCATACACCCCATCACATAATAATGAGGTCACGTCGTAGCAAGACCCACTCATCCATATGCAACTTTTAATGAACATGTTTAAAGGTGTATTGGCAGTTTGTTAAAAAAAGTTCTCTCAACTCTGTGGACAGGTAATGGCTAGCGAATATATATTTGTACGGGCAAGTCGTGTATAGATTTTGGCGCATGTTGCTCTGTTACTCCAACCGAAACACAACAATAGACCGGTTTTTGCTCAACAGACACACTTAACAGTCCTAAATTCGATTCTGACCTATGACAACAATGTTTATTTAATACGTAAATATCGTATTATATGTTTAATACGTATTTAGATAAAAAAAACCTGCGAGTCAGCGATGGGCTGGTCAAATTATACAGATGTGATTGAAAGCTTCTAAATTCGCAACCTATAAAAAACTTTTTTAGGTGGCAACTGGAGGAATCCCTACAGTTTGACGTGGATTTCACAATAGTTACTCGTGTTTGTTTATCATTTACGGACACAGAGTAACGTTTAGATAAATTAATGATAAACGGAGAGTGTTCAAGTATCACAACTTTATTTTTTTAGCAAATTACAACAAGTTTTAAAAACATGTCATGCATAATGGCAACGGACTGGAATGCAGTACCAAAAAGTGATTCATATATGGTCAATTTAATTTAACATGCCCGTATTTTGCCTAAAAAAATGTATGCATAAAAATGTATGTTTTCAACATGTAATATCAACATATCTAGGCCATAAATTAGCTCGTTATGGAATTTCATTAATAAATATGAGGAAAGTTTTTAAGTGCATGTGTGACTTACTGGTTCCATTCACGTTGCGACCGATGATCTTATTGGACCCGTTGGGCGCGGGGGCGGCGCTCCGTCCCGCTTCCTCGCCCGGACTCTCCATCTCCCTCTCGCTCGCACACATCAACTAAACGCAAATTTAAAAACACCGAAAAAATAAATTACATAATCTGAAACTGGCAGGAAAAACTGCCAAAAAAAAAGAAAATTATTAAAGTTATCTTTTGTTTATGGTTCGAAATTCAAATGGTTTTATTTTCGTTCATTCACGATCTGCTCAAATAGAATTTGACAGTTCGAAAGTGCGCGGTTTTGACGCGTGTTTTGGCGGGCTACAGTGTGTCGTGGCCGGTTGACGCGCGCGCCGCGACTGAGGAGCCCCATGCAGCTGCAGCCCCGCCCAGCACCCCACGACGTACCCCCCACGTGGCGGCCGCTTTCCTTGCCCTCGCGTTTACATAAAAAAGCTCACTAATTTTTGTGTGTGTGCGTTATGTGAAAGGGTAAAGTTTCGGTTGAAATCTGTCTTGTTATTGATCGTTTGAGATATCGTATTAAGTTTTAGCTGCATTTAAATATTTTATAAACGCCCGCTAGTTACATATTACATATAACTATGTAATCTCTAGTAGATTTATGTAAACTTACGATTTTTAGAGGACATTCAAAATGTATCCAACTAATCTTAAGACACCAATGTTGGGTCTATAATGTGGGTAATGGGAAACTGGCTGCACTCCTTAGTGCAGGCCTAGATATATTGCACTATGATTATGACAATGATCATCTCTAAAAGTTGATCATAGTTGGTAAACAGGTACATAAATAACTTGCGCAAGTGATGATAGGGTAGTATAACTACGTCTTAATATTTTTTCTCGTCCCATTTTTAGCCCAATTTGTTCCTTGCCAAAAAAACTGGCTGTTCCGGGTGCGAACCCATATTTTATTGCTTAGATGCGAATCTAAGTAATAAAATATTTGTGTGGCGTCAACGTACTTGCCGTTCGCAAGTTTTGGATGTTTTATTACGTACTAACGTGATATCTATAGGTACTATTATAAAATTTTAGGTTAGTATTGAAAATCATTTTTCTATGGAGACGGATCATGATTTCAGGAAAGTTCTTAATACCGTGATGCACGATCGTCATTTGTTTTGTATGAGCGCGCGGCGCCGTGCCAACCTGGCGCCATCTCACATCACAGTAAAACGGCTGGACAAATTTTAGCCAATTTTGATACAGGGATAGCTGGACATCCACATATGGTTATAGAATACTTTTTATCCGTCTACGGCAAAGAACTCGCCTATACCATGGCGAGTGTCTGAAGAGTTATTTAGATAGATAGATAGATAGATATCATTTATTCATATAAAAATACAAGGATTGTGTTTGAAATAAAACTTAATCTAGAACAAAAAGCAGTGATCCAAAAATAAATAAATAAATAAATTCACTTAAATCTAATTATAATGTCTATAAATCATTAAAAATTTCATCCAAACTATTGAAACACCCTCTCAACAGAAATGACCTTAGTTTCACATTAAAGATTCGATGGTTCGTAAGGATTTTTAGTTCCGTTGGCAACTTATTAAAAAGCCTGACTGCTTGATACCTGGAGCAATGCTCAGCAATCTTTCGCTTGGGACAAAAATTTACCTTTAGATTCTTGGTACGCGTTTGAAGCCAAGACTCTTGTTCTTCAGAAGATTCCAACTTTGATAAGTTCTTAATAAGCTCCGTGAGTAGTACAATAACGTATAAGCAAGGAACCGTAAGAACACCCAACAATACAAAATGTTCCCTGCAAGACATCCACGGAGGAATTCTCACAATAGTTCTTATTGCCCGTTTCTGAGCAGCTAGGGCTCTATTTTAGTTATATTGGAAACTATTTCCCCAGAACATGATGCTGTAGCGCAGTCTCCACTCGACTAAAGCAAAGTAAACTATTTTTAGTTGATCAGTCGTGAGTTCTTCTCTGAGGCTTCTCAGAGCGTAACAAGCTGAATGTATAGAGTTTTCAACAGCATCCAACTCATGTTTCCAATGGCACCCTGGATCTATGTATACACCAAGAAATTTAACTTTATTAGTCACGTCCAGGGAAGAGCCGTTTAAGACTGCTTTGGTCTTGTCCGTCTTTTTTGAGTTATGACTAAATAGCATGATTTGGGTTTTACCAGAGTTGAGCCGTAAGTTATTTATATTAAACCATGTTTGAAAAGCCACCGATGCATTATTGGTTAAGACATTAAGCTCTGATATACTATTTGCTGAGACAATTGAATTAGTGTCATCAGCAAATAGAGTTAACTTGCAATCAGGAACCATTCTATACATGTAATTAATCAAGTCATTTGTGAATATAATAAACAATATGGGACCCAGAATAGATCCTTGTGGAAACCCTCTTTTTACTGGCATCGACTCCGATTTAACGGGTACCTCAAATCCATCATCGACGCTTTTTAGCTCCACAAACTGTTTACGATTACAGAGGTAATGCTGTAAGAGAAGATAAATTAAATTTTCTCTTATCCCACCCTCCCCTTTCCGTCATAGAACCACACGTGCCAGCTTGCGATGTCATCGCCTCACCGTGGAGAATATTCCCACACGTACCAAGAAGTTTGGCAATTCCTTCATCTGCCGAACTATTAAAGTATGGAACTCCTTGCCGGCTCATGTGATTCCTCCTTCTTATAACTTGGGACACTTCAAACGAAGCGTGAAGAAGCATCTCTCGGGCCAGCATGGCAGTGTCAACTGACTTGGCACCGTTGGTTTCTCGTCAGTTGCCATTGCGACTTGGGCTCCCCTTTTTGCTTACCATCAGGCGAAGTGGAGCCACTATGTTGTGCCGTTATAAAAAAAAAAATAATAACTACGTGAACGATGTTCCCGGCACCTCCTAGTAATAATAGGCTAGTTGACTCATGTCAAATTGTAATAAACTAATGTTTATTTCGTATAGTATTTAGCAAAGGAAACCTAAATATATATTTTTCCATTCATAAAAGTGAAAGATGGCTGAAAAAATTTAATTTGAAAATATGGTTTTTAATCTGTATTTTGAAATGCTTAAAACACTGTCCGCCATTTTCGCTTATGATAGTGACGTCATCGATCATGTAAACAAAACTGAGTCTACTTTGACGACTTCGAATAGTTCCGTCCCTCTCGATCTCCTGTCAAAGTATATTGGAGTGAGCGGAATGGTACTATACGACGGTCGAATTTCGAATATTTATAGGTAATTCTACGTCACGCCACAGATTAGCAAAAGGCAAAAATGGCGGACGGTGTTTTTACTGTTCATGAAATTTCTAATTTTCAATTGATAAAATTTAGCTTTCTAGCTTTCACAAAAATACAAGACATTTTTTTTAGAGCTAGTAGGTAAGATCATAATTAACCATCCATACTAATATTATAAATGCGAAAGTGTGTCTGTCTGTCTGTCTGTCGTCTGTCTGTTACCTCTTCACGCTAAAACCGCTGAACCGATTTAGATGAAATTTGGTATATACATAGTTTCAGTCCCGGGGAAGGACATAGGATACTTTTCATCCCGAATAAATGTAATGTTCCCGTGGGATGAGCGGGTAACACCGCGGGGCACAGCTAGTTTGAAATATATTTCAAAACTGGGTCTACTAGTACTAGCCTATTATATATGTTTATCTGCATAGTATTCAAGAAGGTACAAATAGGTACTTATCTATCATTCATTATCATAGTACAAACGTACTTAGAATAAAGTAAGTTATGTTTATATAACTTTAATTTTCGTAAATTGTGTTTTTACTATTTAGAAAAATTATTATAGGGTTTGCATGCATAACCTACTTATAAAAAAAAATATTACTATTTAAAAGTTTACCAATCTTCATTCATACTTGTTTACCTGATATTTAAATTAAACTTAATCTATGTAATTTACCAACAAAGAAATTTAAATAAAAAAAACTCCATTTTTAAAATTGGCGCGTTCGACCAGACCCGTTTAACTCGAAACATAGTTTTTGCAGATCATCGGATACCGTTGGCGGCGTTCATTTTATAACTTTTTTAAGTTCCAGGAAAGCTCTGAGTCGAATTAAGCTTTAGTGATTATGATTTTTAATTTGATTTGGACACGAATCGATCGAGTTTTTGTGCGTGGGTAAATGGTCTAGGTCGTGGTCGTGGTTGAGCATAGACTAAATTGGAGCGTTTTGGTTTTTTACGTGATATTTTTTGGGCCCTCACTTATTTTGTATCCTAGAATTCCTACAGCGAAACCTAACTTAAGTTAATAAACGACTCGTCTACATTTAGTTATAAATGTTATAATGGTTGAGATTACTACAAAACAATCAGTAAGGCTTCACCAGAAAAAAAAGTTGTGCCCTTTAATCGTCGTAAAATAATATCAATTTAGTCTACTTATTTAGTTTGTCAAGTGCTAATAGTGTATTAGTATTACTAACATAGTGTTAAATTTAATATGTTACTAATATTCTATGGATCAATTTGGTCTGAAATGAAAGCTTTTATTTTTATTTTATTTTATTTAATGAAATACTTGCCCATGCCGAGATTCCAACCTAACACCGCAGCTTTGCAGCCAGTACTGTACTGTGACCACCTTAGCTAAACATGTCGTCAAAATGATATTTGATAAAATTGAATTTATCACTTAATAAAAAAAATAACAAAAAATAACCGACTTAAAAAAAACTAAAAAGCAAAAAATAACCCGATCATGTTTGTACCTACATTTGAATCACAAGTTTGACTTTTTCACAATAGAATAACAGACTTCGATGAGCAAAATGGAACATACGATAAGTACTTATATGATTTTCTCATGGATATCTTTGTCAGAACTGGACCGTTTTAAGCCCGAGGTTTAAGTTAAGAAAGATTTAAAGCTCTATAAAAAGGTCGTAAACGCCCCAGAAACTGTAATCACTTATTACCTTCTGGAAGTCAACTTACGACCTTTTAAAGAAAAAATATGAAATTTGGCGATAACTCAAAAACGGCTCAACCGATTTAATTCAATATAGTTTTCATTGAAAGCACTTATAAGGCCTCATTAACATGAATTTTTCCGATTTTTTTTGACCCGTTGTTGAAAAGTTAGAGGGGGAGGGGGACACTATTTTTTTTGTTTTTGGAGCGAATATTTACAAAACTGCTGACTTTATCAAAAAATAATGTTAGAAGACCCCTATTATTTTTACAAGACCTATTCAACGACACACCAGTATTGAAAAGAAAAAAAAAATCACCCCCACTTTAGGTGTTCGAGAGGTACCCGAAAAAAAAAATTTTTTAAATTTTTTTTTCCGTTCTGTCGGCGTTATACATACACATACTCATACCAAATTTCAGCTTTCTAGTACTAATGATGACGGAGCTAAGCCGCGGACGGACGGACGGACGGACGGATGGACAGACGGACATGGCGAAACTATAAGGGTTCCTAGTTGACTACGGAACCCTAAAACACAGTCGAATTGAGAAACCTTCTCCTTTTTTGAAGTCGGTTAATAATGTGCAAAACTTTCAGTGTGCCTCTAATATTGGGTTGCCTTAAAAATAGGTAGATCGACCAGGACACCGCCGGGACTAGAGATGTGCCGTTCTCGAGAAAATTACCCATACAAGGCGCAGATATAAATATTCGAGTTTATCACACAACTATTATTTTCCCTTGCCGGGATTCGAACCCAGGACTGCCGGCTCAGTAGGCAGCTGCATGCTTTACCACTGCGCCTTTTTTTTCTGACTGAATTTTACAGGAGGCAACGTGCCTCCAACTGTATTGAGTCCTTACGTGGCGGGGGGGGGTAGAAGACCTTTAGAATTTTTTACAAGTAGGTACCACTGCGCCAACCGCATCGTCACGTCAACTTTTATAACTAACTAAGTAGCGGATTGACAGACAGAACTTACTTTAAATAATTATTTTCAGTACTGTCAACAATAGGTATAATCAACCTAAAATCAATCACACATTTTCTTTTCTTTTTATTGTCAAACTGACCGGCTAATAATTGACCTCAGTATCACCTTATGGTAAGTAACTACGGGGTCGAGGATGTAGCTCTCCGGTTCAATTGTAGAGACCCAAATACACACGATTTCCAGAAAAAAACTATTCCTTACAAGAAACGTATTATTTTCTAAATGCAGCAAATACTTTAACTCACTCTGTTGCAGACATAACAGTCTATAAATATAAGCAGCATTTCCAGCCGGTTTTTCACGCGATTTCACAAAAAAACCACGTTAGATTTTCCCACACAACTAGTACCGTTGGTCCGTCATCATATCAACATAGTTCCAGCTACCTGCAACCTTTCACCGCGGAAAAACCTGCAGCGCCTTACTGGACGGATATTATTTGCAGAAAAACTTAGGCCACGGGACAAGCGGAGGGTTGCGCGGTAGCGGAGTAAATAAATACTTAATAAAATAATCACACTATTCCTATAAAGGCGAAAGTTTGTGAGTATGTTTGTTACTTCTTCACGCTCAAACGGCTGGACCATTTTTGATCAATTTTGGCATGAAGGTAGCTAATACCCTGGGTTAACACGTACGCTACTTTTTATCCCGAAAAATGTAGAGTTTCTGTGGGATAAGTGGGTAACACCGTGCGGCACAGCTAGTAATAAATAAATATCGACAACATCACACAAATCGATCTAGTCTCACAGTAAGCTCTATTAGGCTTGTGTTATATATAATTATAATAATCATTTATTTCGTGTAACTTGACTTGACACATATTATGTTAGTAAATACACCTTAAATTTAGGGGTTAGTATTAGCTAAAAATAATTACAATATATTATATAAATAAACTAATTCTACCACAGTATGTTACCTGTGGGGGAATGTAGCCCCGCACAGTGCAACATAATGGGACAGTCCGGTTTGTCCGCTATCATTCTCAGGATGATGTTGGGACTGTCCCGCACCCGGCGCATCAGGGATGCGGCGCGCCCTCGCAAGGTGGCCTCAAAACCATCCACACGCGCCTCCGCGAACATCCCTGATGCGCTACAGAAGCGAGGCAGTCCCACCAGCACCCGGAAAGCATTATTGTATTGGACCTTTAGGGCCTTATAGGCCCGTTGCGAATAATGAACCCACAAGCTGCATGTGTACAAGGAGGTACAGAAAGCTCTAAACAGAGTTATCTTCACCTCCCTGGAACATCCCGCAAACCTTCGGGCTATCATATTTGCCCGCACCGATAAAGCTCTTCGCTCACGCTCGATGTCTATGTCATCCTTGAGGTCGGCCGCAACTACATGGCCGAGGTATTTAAATTGATTCACTCGGCTCATCGGACTGACATTAAGAAATATCGCTGGGAATTCTGTATGCTTGTTACGGCCGCTCTCAAAGACCACATACTGACTTTTTTTTTCATTGTATCTGAGACCATGACTAGCCGCATATGTCTCGCATACTCTGAGCAATTTACGCATGCCACAGACCGACGCACTCAGCAACACCATGTCGTCCGCATAGCTGATGTTGTTTACGCAAACTCCATCAACATGACATCCGACATGAATGCTACTGAGCGCCTCGATCAGTTCGTTCATATACAGATTGAAAAGTGTAGGTGAACTCAAACCCCCCTGTCTCACTCCACACTCCAATCTGTACTCATCAGACAGCGCATTTGCCCATCTAACGCAATTGACCTGGTTCCCATACCAGTACCTAAGTATGCGTAAAGTTTCCCGTGGTATACTGGTCTTCTCTAGCTTTTTCCATAATATGTCATAGGAAACCAGGTCAAAAGCCTTAGATAAATCTAAGAAACAGGCAATTACAGGGGTCTTGCTTTTGAGGTAATACTTGACAGTATGCTTAAGACACAGTATTGCAGATTCTGTAGACAAGCGCGGTCGAAACCCAAACTGGTTGTCATGCAGTGTTACATGCTTCGCTAACTGCGCATTAAGCACACTGTCAAATATTTTGGCTACAATCGTCGCTAACGATATCGGCCTGTAGTTAGTTTTATCTGCCGGGTCTCCCATTTTATTTTTTATTACCGGTATGACGATCGTACGCATCATATCTGCAGGCAAATATGAATGTCTTACACATAATGTAAAAAACATTGCCAAGATCCTGGATATGTGAGGACCTGCGTTCTGGAGGTGCTCGATGCTGAGCCCGTCGTGACCAGGGGATTTACCTCTGGACATGGTTTTAATGATTTCGTCAATACTATTAGCCGTAAACCCATGGCCTATCTTTTCTTCGCCGGACTGAGACTCGAGCGTCTCCACTAACGCAGGGCATACTGTGGACCTCATAAAGAAATGATCCTTAAACAGGTTGGCAATATTTTTCGGATCACTACTGCCATCTACGCTAACCGGCTGGCCACACATAGGCTTCATTTTGTTTGTGGACTTCCAGAAACCACGAAAATCTTTTTTCGAGTGATGAGAGGTGATAATGTCGAGTTTAATTTGGTTTTGATGATCTTGACACCATTTTAGACGCGATTTAAAGATCTTCCGACTCTCATACATCTCTTCGAAAAGAAAGCCGCTTGTTGGTCTACCACCTAGATTCCATTCATGAAACCTCTGTCTAGCCACCCCATGTGCGTCGCTGACAAACTTATTCCATCCCACTACTCGATTTTTAGCCCCATTACCCCTTTTACCCCTCCCTAGACTCGCAGCCTTCCTAAGAACAAAGATCACCTCGTTATAAAGTCCATCAAGAATTGTTTTATGCTCAGAAATCTCACAATATTTATCAGCACAGGTCCTCAGCTCATTTGGAAAATCAATAAATTTCAACATTTTATGACATTCTTTATGAAACATTTCTGTCTGTTCTGGCGTTCTTTCTCCCCAGATCACATTCATATTACTGTTTTCGGAAGTGTGATCCGTTACCTTGGGAACTATAATATTTAGGTCACACTCCAGAAACATAGGAAAATGGTCAGACCAGCTTACACAATTATCTACATACACATTGCATACAGAAGACACCGCAAATTCAGTTAAAACAAAATGATCTAGCCAGCGCTTACACCGATGCGCTTCGCTAAGGAATGTATAGGTATTCGATGTAATCCCTAGCTTTAGAACGTCTACACAGCACCACTTTTGCTCCTCGCAATAGTTACTAAGCTCAGTATAAAAGCGTTCATTGGGATGAGCATTAAAATCACCCATTAAGTAAACGGATTCTACGCCATAATCATCAATTAAAGCACTCACCGCCGCCAAACAATCCGTAAACTCAGCTAAATTTTCACTGCAATCCGTGGGCATGTATACACTTACTACTATGAGAGGTTGACTATCCGAAGTCGTAATCTTTATGGCACACAGACGCGCGTTATGACACTGCACCACATCCACACTCTGAAAGGCTGACCGCCTCCAAACTAAGGCCACGCCGCCAAACGGACGCCCGCGCAACATGCCCGCTGATGTGTCCACCGCCGAAGTCCCCGTAGAACAAAAATCGCCATCAATTGTATTAAGGTACATTAGTTCATCAGGGAGGCGCCAGGTCTCTTGAAGAGCAACGATGTCTGATCTCTGGCACAGCTCTCTAACACAGTCGAATGACCTCTTCACGCTCTTGCAATTAAAGCTACAAAAACGATATAGCATAGTAAGTAAGTAGGTACTAGTCATTGTTACCTCACGTTGGCTAAGCCATATGAGGTCTATCGCTTTTATTGCCGTGTTCAGAGTTTGAGCCAGTCGCATGCTTGTATTTAAAATGCACAAACCTCCGGAAAATTACTCCTTTAGGCCATATATTTTTATCTAAAAATAGCGGCAACTTGCTCGGAGAAACAAAAAACTTATACGCTTTGTGATTTGTATCTTTTTTTATATCGATTTTTTCTAAGGATACTTTTTTCTTGCGTTTTGGACGATACATATTCAATTATGTCCTCCTCTTGAGTGTCCTTATGAATGTTCGTGATAAACATGGGAATATTACGCTCTGCCGCTTTAAATTTCGCATTTGACTCATTAGCCACACCAAATTGACCTTTATAGCGATAATTATGCTTCTTTTTTCTGTACGAAACCACTTTAAAATCATCTTCATCCATGTTTACAGTTGTATTTCGTTCATGCTGTGCCGATATTTCGGGACATGTCGATTGCTCTCCGCTATTTTCTTTCATATTCATGTCAACACAGTCGTCAGTGCGCGGCTGATTGATCAGCCGTAGGCTGCGCTGACTCACCTCGCTAGCTGCGCCGCCGGCCGGTAACACAATATCTCTGTAGTTCTGCGCGGTACTACTCCTACCCTCTTTTACAATTGTAGTATATTGTAAACTGGTACTTTTTTGAATAGGAGACAAGGTGTCGTCCTTAACGGAGCCTTCACTATCCCTTCTCGTTGAGTCATTTGTATGTGATAATCCGGATGGACCACTATCCATACACCATGCTCCTCGCACTTTGTTTACATTGCATATTGACAGACGTGCCGGTGGATCTACACTCATAATTTTTTGCAGGTCATTTTTTTTTTTTTTTGGACACTAGATGACGATAAACATACTTATACAGGCAAATACATACGTAACAACCATGACCCAGCTGAATGCAATTATAAATGCATGATAAAAGATTGATGATATTTAGATAACGAAGACTTATATATCAAAGAAGAGAATGAGTTTAACACGTTCCATTTTGAAAATTGTATGCTGAGGCACAGGCAAAACTCATACAAAAAGTTGTAGCAAAAAACGCCAGCCATTTGCCTTTATAAACTTGATACCTATGAGACATGTTCGGCTGTAGACGGAGTGGCAGTTTTGTGACGATAAAAGTCTCCGTCCACGTGGTACCTAGTATCAGGAGGGTACTAATTAACATATCTCGACGTACTGTCCGTGAATGTGTTAAAACAGTGTCAAAAATGTTACAAATCCGTACGTAGCACAGACAAACCTGAAATTTTCGCAGTTTTATCTCTTTGCTACACTGTTATAGTCACCTCTCCGAGACCATGATCTGCAGGGCTAGATATATCTTCCCGCGCCTTCGCTTGTCGCCCGACTCAGTGTCACCCGTCTTGCTTGCACGGTATTGAAAGGAAAGCGACAGATAAATGTGTCACGCCGGTCGTCTGTCAAGATACATTCCTATGTCTTCCAGTCCTGAAATCCCAGTGTGTATTCGATCAGATTACTTTCAGCTTATTTCATATAAGCACTGTTTAAGCAACATTTTCCTCCCACCGTTTTCCTGGCCCCACGGGCAGGGCCTCTCGCCCGCCTATTTTCTCACGCTCACCACTCAGAGCGCGTTTCATTAAAAATACGATTTTCATCAACCTACCTGCCACTGCACGTTTTTGTGCACACTTTTTAACACATATACATAGGAAATTGTCGTTGACTTCATGACAAGTTGCGTTAAATTATGAGAGTTAGGAAAAAGAGGTTAAGAGCGGGTCTGGGTGGCGATTGTAGATATCGTGAGAACTCAATCTAGATAAATGTTAGGTGACTACGATAATTTGTTCTAAGGACACTACAGTTATGGGCCTAAATAACCTGGTTTAAGGTAGGTATTGTACAATCTACGGTCCAGGTATGATTGTAAAATAGCCACAATTCGGAAATATGCAGCCAACATTATGTTTGTAAGCTACTCCGAATTATTTAACTGCTTATTTGAAGACGCCATACAAAAAAAAAATAGGTCAATCTATGATACCACTGACTTACGCGCAGGCACCACACGTAATTCACAATAAGAAGCACTTGCGTCTATCGTACTATTAGTTCGGTGAATAGAGACTAAAGTACTATGGGTGACCTTACAAACGGTCCGGTTAGTTTTGGACGGAGGACGGACGGAGATTAGACAACATATCAAAAATTCAAAACTACCGGACCGTTTGTAAGGTCAAACTCCTTTATTAACTGGATTATATAGGGAAGATAGACAAATGATAAGTCATCCGTTAATCTGACACTCATACACGTTATGATAAATGATAATTCTAGGGATATTGCGAAAACATCGAAGCTCCGTCGATTTGGTGAAAAAAAAAACAAGTTTTCACGGAATCAGTCAGTCAAAATTTCTTTTTTATTTCTTTACTAGGTATCAATGTTGTCAAGTAGGTATCAGTGTTTTCGCTGAAAATATACCAAATTTTTTGGGAAAATTTATTAAATCACTCGTTGCGCCGCGAGCCTATGCCTATCCAGGGAGTCAGCTACCTTAATGCCAAAACTCATCAAAATGGGTCCAGCCGTTTGAGAGTGAAGAAATAACGATATACTAACAATCACAAACTTTCGCGTTTATAATATTATTAGTGTGAATTTACGACATAATCGAGTCTAAAAATACTTTATGCCGCGCCTGCAGCCGGATGCCTCTATAGGCTGCAAGACAGGAGGGTGGTGTGTGAAACTGCAGGAACAGATTCCCAGGTGACACGTCCAGGAATGCAGAGCTGGAATGCATACAAACAAACAGAGCCCTCGTTCGACGAAACAGTGCGATATCACAAATTTAGCAATATCTTGGATATAATTATATACACTTTTTTTGCATTGCATCAAGTGACATTGCCATGTAGGAATGGCTCACGATTAGTCTTATTTGAAACTAGCTGTGCCCCGCGGTGTTACCCTCATCCCACGGGAACACAAAATTTATTCGGGATGAAAAGACTCCTATGTCCTTTCCCGGGTCTCAAACTATCTCCATATCAAATTTCATCTAAGTCGGTTCAGCGGTTTAAGCGTGAAGAGATAACAGACAGACAGACACACTTTCGCATTTATAATATAAGTATGGATTGCCTAATTTACATGTTGGTCGACGTACAATTCAAAATATACTTCTATATTTTCTAAGATGTTCCATCATTTAATTACATTGTTTGATACGACCGTTAACAATTCATCCCAAAAGCTACCGATCTTAACTTTCAAAGCAAAAACTAAGTCCCCTAAACCGCAATAGACATAAATATTTTACCATTTCAGTCCAAAGCATCTGTCCGGAAAAAACATCATTATACATAAACGCCCATTCTCGAAACAAGAATTTAATCAGATCGTTTTTACACCACGGCAATTTCGGGAACGCATTCGGTGCGCGGGAAAAACTTCAAGATGGCCGGCGCGGGCGTCCGATGCAAATGACGCGCTGAAAAACCGCGGGGCTGTAAAAACTTAAAGGAACTCATAGTATTTCATCGGCGTCGCCAGTTATTGAGCGGGGTTAGTGTTTTTGCACAAATTCCCGAGTTCGCTGCGCGGCGGGTTTTTGCGGGCCGGAGGCTGGGAACGCTACCGCAGCGCTCCGTGCGGCAAAAACACGCCGCCATTGCCGCGAACCGCTGCAAAAACGCCGCGACATATGGATAGAATTAATGCGGCTCTTTTAATTTTCTTCAAGAAAGCGCGGGAGGAAACGGTGTAATGAGTGTTGCCAGCCGCAAAAACGCTCCGTATAATGACGTTGCTCATTTTAAATCCAGTTTTATCTTTCTTGTTGGACAACGTGTAAAAAGAAATCCGGAATCTTACGAGTGAGGACTTATTCTTATTCCACTTAGCCGCTAATAAGAGCTTTTTCTTCGCGGTAATAAGCAAATTGTCTTATTAGAATAACGTCAAGTGGACACGCCGATATATATAGGTCATCTTGAACGAGTCTCGTTGCGCGCCTATGTCCCACTTCTCATTGCTTATACTTCGTAAGTAGGTAATTAACATTTAAGAGTCTTGATGGGGCTTGCTATTATCATTAGATGGACTTGCAATCATTTACTACGATTAAAACAAATTCAACGAGTTTTTTTTTATATAAGTACCTACCTACTTACTCAACAATTACCTAATTGAAAAAATTATACTTAAGTAGTAGAAGCGTTTCTCAGGTACAAAACCGCCCATTAAGTACGACATTTGCAGTTTGTACAAGATAGTAAAATCCCTACTAGTACTTTCATATTGTATTTTATAAATGTGAAAGTAACTATCTGTCTGTGTAAATTTATGAAGCATGTAGGTAATGTCTAATTTTTTTTATATGGGTACACCACAGTTTTTATTTAACCATTGATACAAAGCTCAAAGCTTACGTCATGCTCCCTGGAAACCCCACTGTCTGTTTTGTGATTTATCAAGACGTAATAATGATGTACACAATATGTACTGAATTAGTACTTACTTTAAAAAAAATGTACCTCATACGAGAGTACAACTAATTGAATTCGGAGTTGCTGTAGAGCATCTCCCCAGCAACCCCAAATTTTTTTTAAGAAAATTCTCGTAAATTTTCAATTTTTCTGCAAATAAGAAGCCCAAAAAAATTGTACTACTGTTTTTACCGTTGAATGAGTTATCTATAGCTAGTTAATTACCTAATTGTCGCTAGGACGCGAGCGCCTCCAGGTCTCAAAGCGAGAGGTCTCAAACGTAGGAAACTTGGTATTTATAGGGTTCCGTAGCCAAATGGTAAAAATCGGGTCCCAATCACTATGGATGTTAAGATCTAGGATCATTCACCTGACGATTTTTGCATGGGTGGGCTCTGAAAAAGGAGCTAGTTACCTGGTGGAAGAGACCGTCTGTGTCTGTCTGTGTGTTATCTCTTCACCCTTAAACCGCTAAATGGATTTTAATGGAATAAGTTACGAAGATAGTATAATTATTTTTAATAAAGCAGTTAACGTCTGCTAACGTAAAACAAATGTTAACAATGAAGCGAAAAAATTAAAATTTAACGGTGTAGGCAGGGTTCGAACCGGCGTCTCCAACGGCTTTTCGGGCAAACACGGGCGTCCTAATACCTATTGGACTACTGAACCTAATGCGAGATCCATTGAATTTTTCAACCATTTGGTTCTGCATGCCTTAGGGTGGCATCGTAGCGCCATCTACCGTAAAGATTCAGACTTTACGATCGGCACCATCGTCTCAAATTAGGTATATGTCGAGAATCGATAGTAACGATGTGCTACACCCAAATTAATTATTTTTATTAAAGCAGAAACGTCTGCTAAAGCAACAAACCAAATGTTTACAACGAATCGAAAAATTCAAAATTTAATAGTTCAGGCAGGGTTCGAACCCGCGTCTGCGACGGGACGCCCGTGCTGGTGTTATCATCATTACTATCACTACATAGTATAAAACAAAGTCGCTTTATGTCTGTCTGTTCCTATGTATGCTTAGATCTTTAAAACTACGCAACGGATTTTGATGCGTTTTTTTAATAGTGTTTCAAGAGGAAGGTTTATATGTATAATATACATGCATAATTTATCAGCATTGCACCCGTCCGAAGCCGGGGTGGGTCGCTAGTTCTAATTATAACCGCAGGCTCGTGTTTTGATCCAGGGACAGATGGGAAGAGCCTCGCAAGGAACATGAGAATGGGTCGGGTCTAGGTTGATAATATTAATTAGATAACTTTTAGACTACGCTGTATTTTTTAATGGTTTCGGAGAAAAAAATACTTTTTATTTCACTCTGGGACCTATATTAAATACGGGCCTATTACATTACTGAATTCACTTTACGGAGCTTTAAAAAATTAATCAAGCTTCGTATGTGTATCACACCACTAGTGCCTCGCCATTAAGTATTCTTTGCGGATAAGGCTTAATACACTGCCCTGTATCTAGTTAGGATTAGGTATCCAAGTACCGGTATAGTGAGTACCTATTGTAAAAAAACTAAAGAATTAACACTAGCGCACTTACTGATTTCTTTCACAAATATTGAAATAAATAAAAACCGGTCAAGTGTGAGTCTGACTCACGCATCGAGGGTTCCGTACAAATACTTATCCCATCTTAACTGGCCGGGTTAAGTTTGCACCTGGTATGTATGGAGGTTCAAAGATAACGCAACCGATCCCGTTTGTTGTATGGGAGCCCCCTTAAATATTGATTTTATTCTGTTTTAAGTATTTGTTGGTGTAGCGGCACAGAAATACATCATCTGTGAAAATTTCAACTGTGTAACTATCGCGGTTCATTAGATGACCTCGTGACAGACGGACAGGACAGCGAAGTTTTAGTAATAGGGTCCCGATTTTAACCATTTAAGATGATAAAATCAGATCAGTTACAAGAAATATGAACTTGCCAACAATAAATAACTAATTATAACTAATTTATATCTAACTAAATATCTAATCTAAAACTAAAAATCTGTATCGCCCCATCAGGTTATAAAGAGTCTCCATAAAATAATTCTTATGAATCCAAATCTACGGTATCGGAGACTGTAAGATGTTAGTGGCGCGTATCTTTGACTTGCCCGTGATGATAGCGTGTCCTATATCCATTCTTAGAAATCGTATTTAATAAAGCCCTATCGACTTTAAACATTCCTTGTTTTTAATTAATGTAAGGCCAAATGAAACTGTATTTGAACACGAGTTATATATTTTTAATTAAGTAGAGTGCTATTTTAGAGAAAACCTACAAAATAACTAAATAAGACAAAGGAAGGATGGATGAATTTTACACGTGCTTAATTAGTGCCTAGCGTGTTCGAAACTTCGAATATACCATATACCATATTATCAATTAACAAGACTGCCTCCTTCACATGGGAATATAATCGTTAACGGAGGCGGCAAAAAGTTTAATGGCAGCTTGAAAGTATTAAAAAGTTGAATGAGTATTTCAGCCAGCGAGAAAGCTACCAACTTACAAAAAATATGGGGTCACTCAACACGTTTGAGTCCGGTTTCTAGAAGCAATTTATTTTAAACGGTAGAAATAAATCCCGAAGATTACCAGTTGCCGTACTTGGTTACAAAGCGGTAATTATAAAGTTCATTAAATACGACGAGGTTATGGTTTTTAATGTGTTTAAGTAAAACCAACATGGTATATTTTCTGGCGTTATTTAGATTGCGTTAAGGACGACCTTACGATTGTTTTTTTTAATCGTGAGCATAATAAATACTTCGTTCATTAAAATTCATAATCTAAGAAACCACTATGCGTGGAACGGAGCGTAAATTTAAAACTTGCTATTCATGAAACATTTAGAAGTGGCTTTTGGTCCTGGTTGGCATGGTTATAAGATTCTTAAGAATTAGTTGATCATAATTATTTTTTTCAATTTTCAATAACAGTAACGTCGTTATAAATGCTTTGTTTTCTATTTAAAGGCTTTTTTATTTTTATTATACTCAATCTAATTTTCAAACATTTTGTACAGCACGCCTTGTTTATTTTTCGATATGGCAATTCTGCTTAAACCGAAATTTGAATTTTGTTTGAACGACTCCGTTCAACGGATTCCCTTGACGATAAATTGGGATTTTGACGCGTTTATTTTATTTTAGTGAACTATCCAGGAAGTTAACAACCATTAAGTGGAATAATTAGATTGTGAAGAATTATATGTGTGTAGTGTCAAGATGACCTCAGAAAAGGGTTCTCGGAGGGATAAAAACCAGAACATTCAAGTGTTTGTGAGACTGAGGTAAATTTGCATTATTACCACTATTTATCTTTTAATTTGAGTATCAAAATCAACTCATAACACAAAATTAAGCTTATATTCTTCTTTTTCGATGACAATGGCGTTGATTTGCTTGGGTTTTTAACCTAATATGGTTATTGTTTTGAATTGTGTTTGAGAGCGTAATTACAAGCGTCGTTGTATTCATTTCTCGATAATTTTGTACATGTCAGTAATTTGTCCGTTACCACATGTGCTGTTGAGTAAACAGAGAATTCTTCACCATTGATAATAGTTTTAGGTACTTGTCAACTTTCTATGAGTCATGTATATCTGCCCCAATTTCCTTTTACTGTCGAAGTTTCTGTCCTAAAAAGTAGCCTTCAATGATTTTGGATGAAATATCTTCTTTGCAGTAAATGTTTCACTCAAATGTGACAATGTTTTGTACCTGATCATTCTGCCTAGGTAATATCCTGTGCCAACTAGCATCACTTAAAATTACCAGTTACTATTGCTTGATTTTATTCAATGTATTTAATTCATTCATAAATAGGCCATGCAGTTATGCAGCCCATAGTACAGTAATTGTAGTTTTGAATTAAAAAAATGTAATTTTGAATTTGTTTTGCGTTGTGTGTAATATCATTTAAATGTAACAATTTTACATTTAAAAGTCCTAGAAAAACAGTGGGAGTTTACATAATGTGATGAGTTTTATCCCTGCTTCTCTCGCTCTTATGCAATTGAGATTTTAACCTCTGATTTCACCCAAATCAAAATCCTATCTCTCATGGACTGTAACACACTTCTCTTTTGTGTTGATCTAGAGCCTCTCTACTGACTATGAGGCTGTGTAAACTAATAACGGGATGATCATGTACTCCTCTTCTTTCTCAATCAACTAAATTCAATTAAATATTAAGGTAATAAATTAGAGCCTTGGCTCGACTTGTTCTAATATTTTTGTTACCCTTTATTTTGTCATGGCATTGCTATTGTAGTATTAATTATGCAAGTTTTTTAAAATGTTGATGCTACTCAAGCTATAGTAAGTGTGCACAAAGGTGACACATGTTGGGGCTAAAAACTTCAAGCTTTTCAGGAAAATTTCCAAAACCAGTGCTTTCTGTTTGCTGGTATAATAAGACTGATAGACATTCAATGCTATGGATGCATGGGCTTTTCACAACCAGACAAAAAAGTATCACTACCTCTTTATTTATTTTTTATATTTATCATTGCCATTTAGGCGAAGCTACATGAAAAGCTTGTTATTTTCTCAAGGCTCTAAACAACTTCAAAGAATGGTTACTCACATTGTTAAATTTGAGTAACGCTTGACATATTTATATCAATCTAAATAAACAATATGTTATATTATCTGAAATATTTCCAGTGAAAGATAATAGATCTTAATATAAATCTTCAACATTGTTTCTAGACCATTGAACCAGCGGGAGCGTGACATAAAATCCCTGGGAGTGGTGGAAGTGGTGAACGGACGAGAGGTAGTTGTGCGGCAGTCCCAGCAATCAATACACACCAAGAAATTCACATTTGACCGGGCCTTCGGACCCCATACTAAACAAGTGAGTGGTTACTTATATTTTTCGTAGGCCAGTCAGTTTGTTTTCTTTAAAGCCTTTAAAATACATACTCCTGGGCTGTTTCTGCCCCTAAACTGTGGCATATAGGGCTAATTCTGATTCTAAAGCAATCTCACAATGAGGGTCCTCTAAAGGCATACCATTTTTATGCTTACTATACCGAATTGAAAAATTCGGCAGTGGTAAGTTTTACTGCAACTAGAACTACAATTTCTCGTTTACTAAAATTATGGTAATATGAACATGGTTTCACTTACTGAATTATAAATCCATCTTATGTATCCAATTTCCAGATAGAAGTGTACCAGCAAGTTGTGAGCCCACTCATCAAGGAGGTGCTATGTGGTTACAACTGCACAGTTTTCGCCTACGGGCAAACCGGCACTGGCAAAACTCATACCATGGTTGGCGAGAGTACTAGCGACGAAAACGTGAACTGGCAAAATGTGAGTAGAAAGTTGTTTTCAGAATCCTCATAATTTAACAAAACAATAATTGTATGACAGCCATGAACTTAAATGCACTTTGTCACCGTGAAAATGGCAAATTACTTATTGTCTCCAGACAAGTATTGGTTATACTCAACCCAAGGAATGACGTCGCAATGTACGTGGCCATTAGTATGGACCGTTTTTAGCGCTCTGTAGGAATGTTGAACTAAGACGATCATTTCTGACTTTTAGAGTAGGTAGTCTAAGTGTAGTTAGTCCCATATACATAGACACGATCCGAATAAAGAATAGAATTGATTGACATTAAAAAAATATCTATACCTATTGTAGATTTCTAATACGTTTATTTGAGCATAACTGTCTCATGAATGTGTCTGCAATATTGGCCAACCGTTTTAAGCTCAAATAATCACTCCACGGAATCACTCTCCAGTCCAGAGAATCTCATTACAATAAACCAATGTAATAATGGATGATAGCTAAGCTTATTAAAACTATCGTGAGACATTATTAATAATTTTAAATCGGTTTAAACTCACGTAGAAATTGACAGTAACGGCCCGGGCCGATAGCTGTGCTGTCTGCAAGACTTATGTACCTTCTTGTTCTTGAAGTCACGTCCGATGCGCGCAGCGAAGTAGACGCATCGATGACTAATTAATTATTTAATTGTGATTAGCGCGGCTCGACCGCTGCCTGTAGTTAAACAATGGGCGACCCTAAAAGTGGGCCCATTGTCAACGGGATCCTCGCCTTTCTGCAACAGAAGCTGCTGCGGGAAGGTCAGATGGATGCGGTGACTGCTGTTCAGATCTGTTCGTCGCGTTTTAGTGTCGACGAAATCTGCGCCGCGAAGAAGGTGCTGTTCCAGTCTCTCGGGATTGTCGGCACATTTGTCCTCATCGCAGAGAAGATAAATCCGGAAAGAAGACCCTCGATGACATCATTGAAGTCCTGAGGGAGAACGAACGCGACATGCCTGAGTTCGTGGCGACGGAGGGCTCTAGATTGCCATCCAATACGCCAGACCATGTCGACGTGAGCTGTCTGCTGAAAGAAATTGTGGCTCTTAAAGCAGGCATGGCAGAAATTGTAAAGAAATTTGACAAATCACAGGCCGTTATTGACGTATTGCGCAAAGAAATCATCCGTTTGCGCGACGGTGCCCCAGAAACACGGTCACTGACGGCGTCAAATTTCAAGAATAATGACCGGGCGTCAAATGCCAACTCGGTCAATTCGCGTGTAGCTGACACTGCGCAAAGCGATGTCACTGTGCATGCCGAACCGCGGCCCCCCTGCCCCCTCCTCGCGGGGCCTCCCGTCAACGCTTCATCGAAACCACGTCGTCGTTTTGCTGACGTCGTCTCTGCTGGTGAGCCTGTTCCAGCCCGCCGGAAAGCCGCGCCCTCAAAAGCGCGTGAAGTTCGGGATCCTCCAAAAGAGGAAACCCCTCGCACCAGTGTGGACAAGGAGGGTTTCACAACGGTGTCAAGAAAGCGTAAGACACGCAAGAGTCAGTGTGGTACTGCAGAACCGGTTGGTTGTGGTCTGCGGGTCTCCACACCGAGCAAGGCGCTATACGTGTCGCGCCTGCATCACACTGCCACCGCTGAAGAAGTGACGCAGTATGTTCGCCAGAAAACCGGCTACTCGCTGAGGGACCTGAGGGTGTTCCAGTTGCATTCGCGCCACTACGTGCACTTCAGCTCGTTTGTGGTGCGCGTGCCGCGGCCGCTCCAGGACACCATCGCGTGTGCTGATTTCTGGCCGAAAGGTGTCGTGTTTCGTCGGTTCCGGGGCAACCTACCAAATCCAACACCCGAGATATCGGAACAACGGGGCCACGCCGTTTCGCCGTCAAAATAAACATTGTTCGGTTCATGACGCATTGGTGTAAACTGTAATGTTATGTAACCTGTTTCTCAATAAATAAATAAATATAAATATAAATATTGTTTCACTGTTATATCTATACCCATTGCCTCACAAGCGCAACATGCCGCGCATTGGATTTTCGTGCGACTTATTGTCGTCCATATTGCTCACACTGTATTGAAAGGAACGAGATAACCATTATTTGTGTCGCTAGAGACTCGCGGGTCAGGTTGCAGATATAGCTCAGACAGTCACCAAACTTAGGACACATTGCTCGTAGAATAAATACCCCTCGGGGCCAGAAATGTTCTTGAGTGGCAAGCGCAGACCGGTTAGACGCAGGGAGGCCCCCAACTAGGTGGACGGAGTACCTGGTTACGATCGTTGTAGCAAAATCGATTGTTGTAGAGAACTTTGGGGGAGGCCTTTGTCCAGCAGTGGACGCCTATTGGCTCATATGATGATTGTTATCCCATGCGTGTCCAGGACCCGCTCGCGGGGATCATCCCGCGCGCGCTGAGCCAGCTGTTCGACGAGCTGCGCATCTCCAACACGGAGTACACCGTGCGCGTCTCCTACCTGGAGCTGTACAACGAGGAGCTGTTCGACCTGCTCTCCTCCTCCGAGGACAACTCCAAGCTCAGGATCTACGAGGACGTCACTAGGAAGGGAGCTAATATTGTCAACGGACTTGAGGAGATTACCGTGAGTACCTCGGAATATATACATGTAGTAGCTGCGCCACGCGGTGTTACCCGCTCATCCTACGGAACACTACATTTTTCGGGATAAAAATTAGCCTGTGTGTTAATACAGGGTGTCTGCTACCTTGATACCAAAATTTGATGCATATTGATTTTTGGCCTAGTTGTTTAAGCGTGAAGATGTAAGAAGCATAAACACTCACAAACTTTCGCCTTTATAATATTAGTGTGGAAAATTGGGCATACTAATTTTAGTTGAATTGAAATCATATGACCAAGTCGTAAAGTTCAAAGTATGGTGAGAGCTTGACAGGTTCTTTTAGCAAACTTACAAATGTGTCTTTACAACTTTTTTTTAAGTTGACTTAATGCATTATTTATGTAGCTTCTAATTGTTTTTTTCCAATGCATTAATTGGGATCATTTTCGATTCAGGTATACAACAAAAATGAGGTGTACAAAATTATGGAACAGGGGCAGGAGAGAAAACGCGTCGCTTCCACGCTCATGAACGCACAATCCAGGTGGGTACATGTTTTATTTCATCATCATCATCATCATCATCATCAGCCCGGAGTCGTCCACTGCTGGACATAGGCCTTCCTCAGTTCGCGCCACCATACCCGGTCCTCAGCTTTCCGCATCCAACCGCTTCCCGCCACTCTTTTTAGGTCGTCGGTCCACCTGGCCTGGTTTTATTTCATTCGTTTTAAAATCAGGAAGCAGGCATGTCTATACAATACAATACAACAATTCTTTATTGCACACGGGTACATGTTTTATTTCATTCCTTTTAAAATCAGGAAGCAGGCATGTCTATACAATACAATACAACTTTTTTTTATTGCACACCAAAAATAAAAATAAAAATATGTTTTTTCGGAAATACCTGATGTCCATCGTGTATCGGTGTATTTAGTCACGAACACGGTGTCTCTTTACACCATATCTGCATTACTATGCGATGTAAGTTTGTAGTTTTCGTGTTTTGGAGTAGCCTTTATTTATTTTTTCGTAAAACGTGAGTAAGAATTTAGAAGCTCTAAATAAATAATTATTGTCATGACGGTTTTGTTTAATGTTTAATGTCTGGTTCTAAGATTAATTTTTGTTATCATTATAATTATAAGGACCATTATTGCCAATGAATGCACTTATGGTGTTAAATACATACATTTTCTTTTAGTAAAGATTATTTGCATATTGCAGTGAGAATCCCAATGGCAAGCCACTGTCCTAGTGAGTTGTTACTTACACCTTTTGGAAAGTAGATACTTGGTATAATTATTTTGTTTTGTTTATGTTTCCTCTTTCACAGACATAAATATTTGGATTATTTTTTCGAGGACAAGTTTGCTTTTTGGGTTGCTTTCTGTAATATGGTGAGGAAGCATATACAAAACTAAAAAAAAAAGCATTACATCTGTAGACCTCATTGAGTGTTTAGTTATTATTTAGTACATATTCTAAACCATCCATGTTCGGGCTTAAGGGCGGTTCACACGTATTAAGTTGTCAAGTAGTTAACTAAATTTTAACTAAATTTTAAGCGACTTAATTTTAAGCAAGCGTTTACACTTTCGAATTAAATAGTTAAGCTCTTTAGTTAGACCGAGATGTTGATCGGACACTTTTGATTCAGCTTCCTTGATACCAAAATTAGGTATCGCCATGGCCGACACTATATCGGCAATCCCTTGTTGTTTAACTTGCTTATTCATATAATTAAGGCTTCTTATATTCCACAGACAATCGCGCTTTATGTATTCTTCAATAAACTTTACTGTACCACTACAACATTTTTATGTAAAAAAAGTTCTTCAAACGCTTAAGAAATACGAACTTCGCATGCGACTGCTCCGCCAAACTTATACACTTAAGTTATATTTAACTAAATTGTGCCTGTCCAAACGTGTCAAGTTATAATTTACGCCCATCCACTTAACCGAAAAATAGACAAATTTTTAATCTACTTGTTTACTTGCACGCTAAATTTTAACTTGTAACTTATAACTAAATTAATTGTTTACACGCTTTAAGTCGCTTAAAATTACGTTAAAATTTAGTTAACTACTTGACAACTTCATACGTGTGAACCGCCCTTTAGTGAGCGCTACCAGCAGGCTACACAAGGATCAAATGCCATCCAGTAGTTTAGTTACTCCTTATTATAACGGCGATGCCACGACTTTGACCGACCAGCGGCGCGGCCAGCGCTTGAGTGCCATTCGAGCGCCATACGTGTGAGAGAGACACACGTACCGCGCGCCGCGCTGCTCGCCGCTAAGGCCGTAGTAGTTTCTCTAGTAGATTTCTTAGTTATTGTATAAAGCGGCATCTTTGTAACAGTCAAGGTGTGCAATAATCTGCCACTTGGCCTTGCCGCAAATTATTTTCCTTCTTTGTAATGCAATATCTTATTTCCAGCCGCTCCCACACTGTGTTTACAATTGTGGCGCACATGAAAGAGAACAACCAAGAAGGCGAGGAGCTGGTGAAGATCGGCAAACTGAACTTGGTGGACCTGGCCGGCTCCGAGAACATCAGCAAGGCGGGCTCCGACAACCCGGCCAAGCGGGAGCGCGCCAGGGAGTGCGTCAACATCAACCAGAGTCTGTTGACGCTGGGCAGGGTCATCACGGCGCTGGTCGAGCGGCATCCTCACATACCGTACAGGTGAGACATTGCGTATAGACGGACCTTGAAAATACTTGTCTGTTTTAGACCTCTAGACCTCTGCTGGACTTAGATAGGACTGCCATCCGTCTAGGATTTGTCCTAGTAAAGTAATTCGGTTACGTCCGGCGAAAATGCGACTTACGCCAAATGTCCGGGGTTTTTTTGACGTCGTTGTCCTGGTTCGGCGAATTTAATGATGGCAGTCCTTGGTTAATGCCGGTATTGCTGGTACTGTAGTATCCTTACTTACCTTGAAGTACTAACAAGAATAGGGGGAAGACAAGAAGAACAGTATAATCTCAGTCAGATTAGTGGTTGGTTATCTAATCTTCCTCATTGTTTTTGGGACGGATTGAATATCTTAGCCACATACAATGTGTGGTATGAGATGAAGCTTAATGTTTACAATAAAGTGAAACATTGATAAATTTAACACACATTATAGACGTAAAAGACGTTACTGCTTTGAAAAAAAAATATTAAATGAAAGTTATGAACTATGACTTATGAGCAAATTCGATTTTGAACCAAAATTATACGTATTCTTTTACAGAGAATCGAAGCTGACCCGGATCCTGCAAGAGTCGCTGGGCGGGCGCACGAAGACGTCCATCATCGCCACCATCTCGCCGGGACACAAGGACATCGAGGAGACGCTCAGCACGCTGGAGTACGCGCACCGCGCCAAGAACATACAGAACAAGCCCGAAGTCAACCAGAAGATGACCAAGACCGCCATGCTCAAGGAGTACGCTGAGGAGATCGACAAGTTGAAGAGGGATCTCACCGCTGCTAGGGACAGGAATGGTGAGTACACATAGTCATCGTACAGAGCTTGGACTACAGTATAGGCTGACCAAGGATCTAGGGGTGTGTTAGGAGATACAGTAGCGGCAAAAAATCTATCATATCTGTGTGTTTTGTATGAAAAATACACACACAAAGAGTTTTAGACCAAAATACTAACCTACAATTATTACCAAATAAAATGGATATTTATCTATCTGAATAGTTATTTATCGACATCATGGACATTGTGCGTGTTGAAAAGAAAACGCGTTATATTATTTAACATTCAGAGGCCTTCCTTTAAAAATGAATGATAGCACTGCATTTTTCACTTTTTTTTATGTTGACAGGCGTATGCATCTCAAACGAGACGTTCGCCGAGATGAACCTCAAGGACGAGGAACAGAGGAAGGAGATCACGGAGCTGCTGCTGAAGACGCGCGCCATGGAGGAGGAGCGCGACCGCATGGAGACCGTGTTCAGCGAGCTCAGCCAGACGCTGCGGGAGCGGGGCAGCGAGCTCGACAACACGAGGAAGGCTATGCTGACCACGAAGGAACAGCTTCACAACACCAAGAATGTAATATTTTTACCTCTTTTTTTTTTATGTGTCCCTCCATTAAGTTGCAGATTTTTTTTTTAATCATGATTATGGCGACACGATTTGCGCAGTAGTATAGCAGCTGCCTACTGAGCCGGCGGTCCGGGGTTAGAATCTCGGCCAGGGCTATTTGTGTGATGAACTCGAATATTTGGTGGCCATGGATGTTATTTGTATTTATAAGTATGTTTTATCGTCGTCTAATGTTCATAACACAAGCCTATTAGAGCTTAATGTGTGGGACTAGATCGATTTGTGTGAGGTTGTTCAATATTTATTATTTATGGCCGCCATTTTGTTGATGCAGTTTTGGAGGTAGACTTCTTGTAGAATCTTGGCGATCCTATGGCCGACTAGTTCATATCCCAGTCCCGTGTTGTTGGTTATCGGTCACACAACGCTGCAATGGGCTAATAGAAAAGTGTAAGGAACTATCGCTGGTACGTACTGGTGATAGTTCTTTACGCTTTCCTTTTAGTAACTATTAGCGCCAGTTCACTTTAAACCTAGAAAGTGTTCTACTTCTAAGGATACATTTTTTAATGGTTATTTCCAGGTCCTCCAAACCACGAAGATTCAGTGCGAAGAACAGAAACACCTGGTCAGCAAACACCAGGCCACGGAACAAGAGCTGAGCGCGCAAGCCAAGGACATCATCGCCGTCGCGGACACGGCGGCCACGCACGTGCGGTGTCTCCACGAGAGTGTCGACAAGCGCAGGTCTGGAAGTCTGGATTTACTTATTTACACTATATTTCATAAATTCAAAATATTATTTATTCAAGAAGGTCTAGCTAGAAGCACTTTCGAATCGTCAGTTACAGAGAGCAGAGCTATGTTATTGATAGAATTATGACTAAAATTATAATATAAAACGTAAAAAAAAAACATAATAATAACAGAAAAATCCCAAAAAGGATCGTCAACAAATAAAATTAAGACAAATAAAAAAATGGGGCTAGAATGTTTCTAGAATAAAATTCTAAATATCAAAATGTATTTAGGGCAAATTTTTTATTTGTAAATAGTTTAGGTTTTTAGCATATACTTAGTCTTAGTTACATGTTAGTTTATTGTTTATTGTTTTTATTAATATCTTGTGTTTTTTATGAAATAAATTAATCATCATTATAAAAATAATTAAAATTAAAATGTAGAGACAAGATTGCTTGAATTCTGATGAACTACGCTTTATCAATATCATTCATGTAGTCTTGTGTGCTATAATAAGCTTTGAAAATAAGTTTACGTTTTACATAGTTCTTGAATTTACCAACAGACGAGTCGGTTATGCTTCTAGGAAGTTTATTATAAAATCACAAAACAAAAGTGAGTACAATAGGGCCAAATAGAGTTCTAGAGTCTGTTGTTAATTCCTCGAATTTTCGTTTGGTCGGGATATCAGCAGCCCCGCAATAGCCATGCACCTGAATTTCACCCATTTAGGGACGAAATTTTCAAAGACCCGATCTCTTCCCAGGTTGGTGGAGTCGACCAACATTCAAGTGACGCAGAGCTACCGTCAGCAGGCGTCTCAGCTGCGCGCCAACATGGCGGCGGGCGCCGAGCAGTTTGTCGAGACGCTGGCGCACGCTCTGCGCGTGCTGCACGAACAGACCGGTAGGTAGATGTCGCAAATCTCGATGTGCGTGACTTTGAAGGCCTGAAAACGTAGAGGCCTAGATATCCACGCGGACACGTAAAGACCTGTTACAGCGAATAGACAATATGTACTTATTGTATTTACTACTTTATGATAAGTTGTATCTGAACTAAAATTGTTCCCATATCAGTTTTAAGCGCATAGTCACAATCAGACATTAGAATTGAGATAAATTTAAAATTATATATATTTACATTTCAGATAATTACACGACGAGTACCACTAGCAGTTTGGAATACAACAAACAGAAATTAGAAGAGCTTGTGCGGAGAATACTCGAAGCAACAAATGAGGTAAAGTGTCTTTTTGTAAGAGTTATTCGCGATAATATTTAATTTTTAGCTGTTTGGAGAACTGGTCTGAGTCTGACTATTTGATCGGGTTCCGGGTATTTTACCTTCGACCTTTCCTGTCACTACCAATTTTTCTAAGTCGTTGCCATCTCTGCACGCAATATGGCTATAATAAGTCAAGATTTAACAGAGATAGTGGAAACATATTGATGGTGCTCCTTGTCGAGGTTTTCCTCGAGGGTTAGTTCTTCAAAAAATAAGGGAACGTGCTCAAGAGACGCAGCACGTGCGTAAATGCAACTGGCGTTAGAAACGTTCATAGATAGCGGGAACTGGATTGTAAGCGGGCATTATGTTTGTTATTATTTTGGTATTAAACAACTGTTGCAAGTGTTCAAACTATAGAATTATTGTACAGACGAAGTCATCAGCGAGCACCGCGCACTTGGCCCTGGAGACGCACGTGACGCAGCAGCGCGACGCCGTGCTGGCGGCCGTGCGCGCGCACAGCGGCGCCGCGCGCGCACGGCTCGACAGCTGCGCGCGCGCCGCGAGGGACGGGCGGCAGCGCGCGCAGCTGTGGGACGCGCCCCACACCATCCAGAAACTACTGCAGGGATGGGTAAGGGATAGTTATGTGACCGAAGAAATTTACAGTACCGAGTGCCACAATCGAGGGTGACCCTTGTGTAGGAGATGCGCTCTGAGAGGTCAACTCTGGTCGCCCATGAGAAGAAACCCGTTGTTTACTTCAACACATTATATCGCCTGGTGGCAATCAAAACTCACTAAAATTTCTGTCCCTACTCTTCAAAACCTCGTATCTATTTTGTAGATTGATACTGAAATACGAGCTTTGTCTTAAGTAGGTATTTGTTACTTAGTGAGTTTTGCTTATCAACAGACGATATGAGGATCTAATTCAAAACATTAACTAATTAATAAATCAACTGCTCTCTGGCACACAATACAAAATAATGCGGTCGGCACTTCCGGTTAACTCGGAGAACCAACCGTTTTTACTTTTAAGCATTACAAGATCTTACATGTAGAAACGATGTAACTAGTCTTAATTAGTGTACCACACTCAACTTTTCACATTATCTTGTAAAGAAAATATAAATAGAACGATGGAGAGTATTGAAAAAGACGTTCCCGAGCAACTCGGAGCAACTTATGACTTCACTTTTGAAACACTAACACATTGTGAACATGTGCCAGCTGTCGGACAGCAGACAGCGCGTGTCGTGTGTGCGCGACGCGCACGCGACCTTCCACCTGCGCGGCGGCGAGGCGGAGCGGCGGCGCAGCGAGCTGTACCGGCGCCAGCGCGACGCCAGGAAGCTGCGCCTCGCCCGGGCCAGCGCCTCCATACACGACGCTCTAGCTGTGAGTGTTGCTCTTCCGAGTACCTTAGTGATAGACTCCGTCACCTCTTCTGTAAACATTGCATTGCATTTCTTATTGCTGTAAACATAGATTTTGAGAAGATCTTGTACATCTCCTCTACATGTATCAATTACCTAATTATAATATAATCGTAATAGTTTTAAGTATAATTTACGAAAAAAATACTTACGCGTTTAGTTTATTTCGGTTTTCTTCTCAACAGCGGTATTTCACCTCTTGTAAATACCGGTAATTTCAGATTCAGACATGAAAGTGCCCTTGTGACCTACTTACAGAATAAACGTTTAGATTTTAATTCAAATAGCATTTGGGTAAAATGAGATTCTATTTTCATATCTCAACTTCATAAAAGCAAAATTATTAACAGTTGACAGACTTATCAAAGGAATGACTTGCACGGAGGCCTTTCGGTCAATTTGTACGCTTCTTTAAAAGTATCGGTAATTCAGATGGGCTACCTACTACATTTGTAACCTTCTGCCACTGTAACACATCAGTGACAAATATTATCGAGTAACTTTAAATTATGTACTGTAACGCACCTAGCGCGAGGCTGTCGTATAGGTAGGTATTCCTTACAAAATATTAGATTATCTTACGATGTCTTTTATACTAATTGAAATTATACCCAAAGGAATTATGCTTGTGGTTGTTATATCAAATGAAACATTGTATCAAATGTTGTTATATCTAGTGAAATTATATGAAACGTTGTTCATGTTGTTATCATATAATTTACAGCAATTAGAAACCGAGAAATCGGTACTAGAAGATCGGCTCACGAAACAACTAACAGACATCGAGCAAGAGCGTCAGGAAGGCCAAGCTCGCCTAGAACGCTGGGCCGAGGAGGAGCGCCAGCGGCTGGCCCGACACGTCGAGGCTGAGAAACTCGCGCTGGAGGAGCGGCTGGCCAAGAGGATAGCTGATGTGCAGGCCGAGAGGAAAGTGCTGGACGAACGAGTCAAGTGTATTGAGGTAAGTCTATGGTATGGAAGACTAGGGATTAGGTGTGAACATAACATTTGGTATCTCGGAAAATATCTGTTGACAAAGGGTTGAACTGGTTATGGCACTCCGGCCAGTGATACTTTCTACTTCACTGATTAGTTGTCGCTTTATGGTAACTAAATAGAAAAAAAAGTTTGCTGCTAGTCGTACAAAAAAAATATTATGCATTAAGATTGTCATGTTCTTTGACTAAGTTTTACTCTGTCGTAATCATTGCTTTAAAGTACTCACGATTTTATGAGATTCATCCAGGTAACAAGGAAATCTAAGAGTATCATAATATACCACTGGCATCACAGAAACGGACAGAACCAACCGACCAATCATAGCGCGATGATATCAAAACTCTCGCCTGTCATTCTGGAATGCCATACCTTATTCTCTTATATCATGAGCCTGCCTACTGAGCCGGCGGTCCTGGGGTCGAATCCCGGCCAGGGCATATATTTCGGGTCATGGATGCTATCTATATATTGCGTGTTATGTATATCGTCGTCTAGTACCCATAGTACAAGCTACTAAGGACTATGTCGATTTGTGTAAGATTGTCCCTTAATATTTATTTTATTTTAGGTATGGAGGTTAGAGCAAATGGCGGCGGTGGAGGAAGAAAACAAAATGGCGGACGGCGATCTTACGGAGTGCGAGGCCGGCGCGCAGGGCTGCCTTAAGCTGATGGACAAACTGGAGCAGGATGTACTTGAAGGTATGGAACAAAGTATGCAGGTAACAGAGTAACGCTGTATTAAAAAATACGTGCCTTTAGGCTGTACTCCTTAGCCTTAAAAAAAATGTGGTGTGTACCCATATACAATAATGAGACATTGCTTGTTTCATAAATTTATCACTACAAGTTGTTGACTAGGTATTTATTGAATTGGTTCTCGTTTCCAGGCGCGACCGCGATGAGCGCGGACCTGGAGGCGTTCTCGGGCAACATCGTGCAGGTGACGGAACACTACCACTCGGAGCTGATGGCTCTGCTCGCACAGGCCGTCCAACAGATCGAGGTAACACTGACACGTTTAGTGTGAAACATTTTTTTATCAATAAATGGTACCTATCGGAGCACACTCTTCATAATTTCGTTATCACATCATAATCATACATGTTAAGTGCTTTATTGTATACAATAACACGTTATTCCAACTATTGACACAAAGATCAAAGCAAAAAAAAATTAAATGCGTAACTTGGCATAGGGTGGTGGAGAGGTTGACACGCTGGACCGGTAATTCAGTGGTACTGGTTCAATTCCCGATCTCTTCCGCCAGGTTGAGCATTTTAACTTTTCTTTGTGCTTCGATTGTTGTATGGATACATCACATATTTTACAAATTTCCAACAACGAAAAGCGAAATCCCAAAATAAATCGAGTTTAAATCGACTGGAACGACGAAGTAATGAACTCTTGGAAGTCATTAAGTCCCGTTTCGTTGTTCTGAGTTATTTATAACTAATTCAGGCTTTACTTTATAATGAATTTGTGTGATTTCAGTTCGAGGCCAGTTCTGCGATGACGGCAGAAGAGCAGTCCGCGCAGCAGCTCAGTTCCCTCGCGCACGAGATGGCGGCCGGCGTGCTCGCCGCCAGCAAGCAGGCGCTAGACGCCGCCACGCAGCATGTTGAGGTATAGAACGAATGTTATTTACACTATAATTATTATATATTTTTAATCCTGTATTATAGAGCCGTTTTTTTTTTATCAGTTAGTGGAACTAAAATTGGTTGGTGTTTCTGACGTTTACTAATGATGTCGTAGTAATTATTTTTAGGCGTTTAATGCGCTTTACGAATGTAATTTTAAGAAGCTAATTTTACAGGCAGTAACGTGCGTAATATAGTATATTGTGTCATAAGGGTAGTAAGTAAGGGATTACTAAAGAAGGTCTATTAGAAGCCCGACGCCGAAGGCGGAGGGCTTTTAATGTCCTGAGTTTGTAATCCCCTTACTTCCCGCCATACACACAATATTTTTCATCACATTTGGGAGTAAATAACAAATACATAAGACAAAAATAAACATTAAACTAATTAAACGATAACGATTGACAGCTAATTTTTTCTGCATATATTTTTTTAATTTACTATAAGCACTGGCAAAACGGCCATCAGCTTAAAACAGAAAACAAATATACACAGAATCTTACCATCTATCATTAAACAAATAACAATTAACAATATTATGCAGGAATAATTAACACCGTAATATATTATAAAACTTAAATACGAACAGTAATTTTGTTACAAAACTAAATAGTACCTAACCAATAATTTTATAACTTTTTTCTGTTTTTGTGTCGTCTACCACAGATAATGCTAAGAACTGCGTTTAGTTTAGAAACATGACAAGCCATACTGCCAGATTGTAACGATAATTCAAAAATAATTTTAATAAAACTATTGCAAATTACACTTAAATAATTGTAAAACATAAATATTAATGCAGTACATGTACCGTATTAATTCAATACACAATAAAATTTGCTGGTAGGCAAGTTTTGTTCGTACAACAAAAAACCTTGGCTGGATTGAAACCTCCTTAGTCTGAAGTAAACTGCGAGTGCGTACTATATTTTTAAAACTAAAACCATAACTCCCTCGGGAGTTATAACAATTTATAACTCCCGCGGGAACAATATAGGCCTTAGTCCTTCAGTACACCTACATGTAATACCATCTTTTACGAGCAAATGTGATGAAAATATAATAGCTATGTGCGGTTTAATAGCTGCATTAATAGTTGGCGATACTTTTTAACAGTCATTTTTAATACCTTCGTTATTGTAAAATTATTAAGTTTTCGAAATTATCTTTACGTCAGTTCTCTAGGTCGGAAGTGGGATTTTCTGCCAGAAAATTTCACTTTCTGGCCGAGGTGAGATGTAAAACTTTAGACAAATCATGGGCGGTAATTCGTAAAGTCCCAGATCGCATATTCACCTTCGGTTCGGGCCCCAAACACCCGCGATTTGACATTTACGAATTCACCGCCCTAGGTACGTAATGTACTATTATACGCACTCTAAAAGAAAAATTTCAGATATACTGAACGATATCTCCCTCCCACAGAGCACCGCTTCGTCAACAATAAGTTCGCTGGGCGCGCTCAACTCGTCGGCTGTCGGCCTGTGCGGCGCCGCCGCCGCCGCCCGCGCCGCGCACGCCGCCGCCCTCGGTGACGTCACGCGCCGCGCGCAGCTGTTCCAGCGGGAGCTGCGCCACGCGCTGCAGCAGCACGACCAGCTGGAACTCAAGCGGCTGGGGGAGGAGTTCAAGGTCTACTCGCCCACCGGTAATACACTTCTTCACTTGTCGCGCGACATAGCATCGCCCCTCACTCTCTTACGGTACACCTAAAAAGAGATGGGTAATATATCTAATAATAGGTGTTTGACGACGCGGTTGGCTCGGTATGCAGACACCTGCCTACTGATTCGGCGGTCCTGGGTTCGAATCCCAGCCGGGGCAAATATTTGTGTGATGAACTCGAACATTTGTGCTTGGATCATGGTGTTCTAGTGTTTTCGTATTTAAGTATATATTTATCTATATATCGTCATCTAAGTATGTATATCGTCGTCTAGTACCCATAACACAAGCCTTGAGCTTAATTTGGGACTAGAGCGATTTCTGTGAGGTTGTCCGAAATTTTATTTATTTCATTTATTTAATATTTCTCGTGCAACGAAAAGTTGCGTGTTACAGTTGTGCTCGAGATGCTAACGTCTCATTGCCACAATTTAATATGGAGTAGCCAGGTACGGTTGTCTTCGCTCCAAACTCGAGGTTACGAGTGACGAGATTGTGTCATACTAGGGGAGCTCGTTTGACCTCTTTAACGTCCGAAACTGCTAGTTATATTGACTTAAAATGGTTTTATATCTGGTGCTTTTGTGACCGGATACGCTCAAGACATCTGTTTTAAAAACTTCTTGCTCATTCAAAATTACTATAGAAACTGACAATAATTCAGGTTTTATATCACAGGAAAGTGTTATGTTTCTCCTGCTGAACACTAAAGTAACGTGCTACGTTTCCAGGCAAGACACCGGTACGACAGGAGTACCGCCTCCCTCGGGCGCTGGCGGCCACGTCGCCGCACGAGCGCATCCTGGCGCGCTTCCGCAGCATGCGGCAGAACTCCTACGAAGAGGTACTACTTTTTAACCGACTTCAAAAAAGGAGGTTCTCAGGTTGACCTCCATATATGTAGAGAAGGAGAATCTTAATATAACAGATTTGCGAAAGATGAAGCTGCTTTTGGTTGTATGTGTCTGAGAACCAATCATAGAGACGTTTTGCTTGTGCGATTGCGTCGCGAGGCGGTTCGCTCCTTAAACTTAAACCGTGGCTAACCAAATTTGGCTTCATTTTCAACTAGGTTTCTAGACGTATTTATTCTAAGTAATAAGTGATAAATTGCAAGAGCTGACGGTAGGATAGTACACATCAACCTAAAGAGAAAGCAAACTGGCCAACGAAACGAAATCCTTTACATATACTGAAAATTAAATGATATCGTTGTTGATACAGTGCAGTTGAAGTTGTAGGTTCTTCTGCGTAACTAAATAAAATCTTAATTCCACATTTAACAGTTATAATAACATAAAATTACCATACGCCGTTGTTCGGTGCAAACAATTAAATTGCTAATAAGCGCGTAAGCAGTGCGAAGGCGATATCAGACAAGAGTAGCGTCGGCGGCCATGCGAGTGAATCCCGCGCCGTCGCCGTCGTCTGGGCAGGTTTTGTGTAGTGATGCGCCACAAACTATAGTGGGAGAATTGTTGTATTGAAAAAATTACATGGAACACTAACCAATATCTCCTTCCAGGAGGTGGTGGTGGTGGAGTCGGAGCCGGAGTCGCGCTTGCCGTCGGACAGCGAGTCGTCGGTGTCGTCCGACTCTGCGCTGAGCGAGTTCACGTCGCCGTCGCCGCCCGCCGAGCCGCGCGCGCCGCCCATACACAAAAGCACTTCCGAAACCGATATCTACTACAGAAAGGTACATCACGTCACACGTTCTACTTCTACTTCTTCCATAGGACATTCTAAAATTAATCATATTGAGCTAGAAACTTTATTAACGCGCCTCTTCAAAAGCCCTCTATTTTCATAAAAAATCAACATGTTGAATTTGTCTGTCGGTTTGTAAATCAACGTTCGGATTTTTTAATCCGTTGAAGAAATTGCCACAAGTTTTTTTTTGCTTAAAACATGGTACAAAAGATCAGATCAGACAGGTAAACAGAGAAACACACATTGCACAAGTAACAAATGTTATTGAAATCGCTCGAATGATACCAGTAAAATAACTATTTCGATTAAAAAGATCCCCGGTTCGAATCCCAGCTACGGTTTTAAATTTTTAACGTTACTTCATGACAATTTTATTGATTCCAGCCGGCCGGCAAAGAAAATGGTACCGGAACGGCCCCATACCGCGCCGTGTCGCACAAGAAGACGTCGCGGCTGCCCGCGCCCACCAGCCACAAGAAACCGCTCGTCGAGAGGAACGACTGAACACGGCCGACCACACATTATCGACAGACACATACTGGATTTTAACGTACGTATTTTACGACTCCGCCGTAATCTACGATTGTAAGCGTCTCGCCCAAACTCATCTAAAAACCTTCATCACTGATGAATTATCAAATCTAGAACCTACTGATTTATACGTTCTTGGCCTCTATCACTTTCATAAGTGATGGTTATTATCAGAAACTTTTGACACTAAAAATTATGAATAAATGTACAAACGGGTGATACATGAGTCATTAGCAAGAGCAAAAATGTTGATAGGGAGAGTCGCACTGAGCTACATTCACTAGGGGGCCAACCTTTAGTTGCGCGTAGTAAGCGATCAATTTGACAAAAAGCGGCAGGTTCCACTAAAGTTGCTCAGTGCGAGCCTCCTTAACACCTATGTCACCCCGTTACTGACTCCTGAATCACCCTGTCTATTTTTGTCACTAAAATAAACAATTTCGTCAGAAAACAATTTTCCTAAAATGACTGACTCGAAAAATAGCTAATATTGGTAAGCTTGTCTAAATTGAATCAGGAAACTGTAGTTTAGAGTAAAGTTACATACCGAATGTTTTAGGACAGGTGACAATTTATTTAGTATTATCTCATACATATTTGTTCTCCATTTCCAGTTATTTGTTTAACTGTCGTTAATTCAACGACCATATTGCAGTATTGACATAAACAATATTTACCAACGAAAACATACTCATATTTAAAGCGACTGACTACCAAGACAACGGAATGGTTTAGTATACTTTAAACAATTATTTTAGTAGGAATAATTATTACAATATGCGTTTTAGATGTAATTATGTTTTTTTAAGGATATTTACGCGTGAAACCGTTCTTTGAAAGAGTCGTAAGTTGGACGAAACTATTTTTTATGAAAGTAGGACTAGTTTTTTACACGAATCACAAGCGATGCGTTTTATGGATGATTTTATTTCGAAATATAATTATTTAGTATTATGTTAGACAAAGTATGATACATAGCAAAAGGCGTTTCGAATTTATCATTTTATTATTGCTTTTTTAATGATATTGGAATTATTGGTGGATTTCAACTTCGAATTAAAGTCGAGTAAGATTGATTTTACTGAAATAAAAAAGGCATGTTTGTACTTTGTTGCGTTAGTTTGAATTTATGACCGTCGCACACATACATATACATGGTAAAAATTTAAGTGTAACATCGAAATACGATTATAATTAACTTTTAATAAACTGAGGTACACCTCCATGTTTAGAAGATATCGTTTTTTAGTGGAGTGTGAAGTTAAAAGTATTTGTATAATCTTCAAATTAAGTAAAAATTGTAATTATGATCAACTGAAATGAAGTTTGTATAGTGTGCAATAGTTTTAATTTTCAGGTCCAGCTCGGCTGTATGTTATAATTATAAAATATGTATACAATCTTAATTACCCATTATAAAATAAAAAATACCAAGTTTAAATATAGATTGGTCACTAAGGTTGGGTTTAAGATTAACTTTATTTTGATCCTGAATAAGTTTCTGAACATTTAAGTTGCTATAAGATAAATATGTATCTTCTGCTATGTTTGCTTGATATAGACTAGAGTGGTATGTTTGATTAAATTGAGCTATTTGCTATGATTGTGTACGTAGATTTTTACTCCAAATATATTAATAAATTACTTTACGTAACCGAAACAACAGAGTATAATTTAGTTCACCATTAACATTGAATATTTCCACAATTATTTGTTTGAAATTGGGTAATTTAGGATGACGAAAGCCATTGAAACAAACATTATTTTCACGATTTTATTAGCAAACAGACAGTACTTACATTACAGTACTAGGTAGCACACGGACCCGCAATTCTTCCACATCTGAATTGCTGAACCGAAGTCCGTTTTCCATACAATATGTTTGGAAAACCAATCTCTGCAGTCAGTGTTCCGTGAAAATGCCATATGCAATGCTGTTACTCTTACTTTTCTACTAATATACTTTGAAAGTGACCATAATTACATTAGTCTGTATGAGACTAATGTAATGTCTAAGTTCATGATTATTTCTGAAAACGGGACTGACTTTTAAGGGAAAAATGAACAAAGAATTAATTTCCAAGCTATTGAAGTATTATCGGAATACGAGAAGTATATCAGCATTGCACATGACAATTCTTAGTCTATTTACAACGCTCCTCTTGAGCCTAATCGAAATTACCTGACGAAGTTATGGCTTGAAATTCAATAAATACATAAAACTCGTAGTTTTAACACCATAGCCTTTGCTCCTATATATGTAGAAATAAATTACTAAAATACTAATCGTCCTATTCTTTATGATCCTCCGAGCTATAACACTGGGGCAATCTAGAGACCCGACAGGCCAGCGTACAGAGGGTCAATTTAAATGATCTAAATCATGTCAATTTAAATGTCATATAATTTGTTATCTTTTTGAGATATAGGTCATAAACGGGCCATATTTTGCTGCAATTTGTGGCCAACAACTATAGTCGTCTTACTTTGACACCGTACGCTCGAGCAAGATGCAAGTAAAGGCTGGGCCACAAATTGCAGCAAAGCATGGCCCTTTTGGAAGCAATGTATAGTGTATAAAATAACCATTACCGCGAGGCAGCTGTTTTAGAGATATGTGCCATAGACAATTATGAATTTGTCTGATAAAAAAATCTGTAGTGAAAAGAGATTTTTTTTATTGTATGAATGAATAACCTCTGTACGGTGGCCGATGTGAAGCACCTTATACTAAACAAAACATCTGGGATCTTTCTGGACAACGTATATATTCACGTATCTGTATAATAATAGTTATTGTTTGGTTTCCGTACTAAAACTAATAACTGCTCTAACAAGATGATTTCAAGGCTTCTTAAGATGTGTGTGCAAGTTTCTTGTTTTTATTTCATACCTTCATCACCCAAACGATTTGGGTGTTTGGTAAAAGGCAACAAAATGATTAATTAAGTAGGTTAGGCCTGATATTTATGTAGTAAGCAAATATAAGCTTTATATGAGAAAACTCTTAATTAGCACCTTGTTTTCTCAAAACAATAGGACAAGGTTTTATCCAGATTATAAAAAGCTGATTATGAAAGACCTAGGTCTATGGACTATGAAAAAAGAACTAGGGAAAAACTCACGTTTTTCACAGATATATGAAGCTTTTTCTACAAATAAAGACAAAAATGCTTCCGACCCAGTGCAGTGAATAAATAAATGGTGGGAGAAAATAAATGCCGTCGAAATAAATTAATTATTCCTAAACTACACTAACTTATACTAGACAAGAGCTTATTTATTTACATTCAAGGTGAAGTGAATCAAACAATGTTGATTTTTATTCACTTCCAACATTAGTAAATGCGTAATTCGTCGCAGTTTTTCGCCAGATTGATATACTGGGATTTGTAGTTGGTAGATGTAGACTTATCGGTGTTCCAAAGATCCGTATATATCTTGACTAACCGACAATCTGTCTACGCTACGTTTAGTTCGAATGAACTGCCACCATCGCATGAGTCCTCCACTATAAACTATATAAAAATACAAAGGATAAATAAGAAGTCAAAATTTTACGCTATCCACTGAAGTGCAAGTGGGAATCGAACACATGATGTCTGCTTGACCGGAGCTTCGCACCACTGAGATATGGGACCGCTACATGGATAGCGTGAAATAATGCCTCTATTCCGCTTTTTAAAGCGCCCTATGTATTTTTAGTCAGCGAATGCGCTTAGCATTCGAATATAAGTCAAAAATACAACGCTGACAATCACATAGAAACTAACATGGGATTTTCAGGTTATTCTATAGAGACTGGAGGGATGGCGGGACTATAGCATAACCTAGGTTCTAGCATCAGCCATCACTGAGTTTTAGATACATGAGGACTGAGAAGTCAGCCCAAAGCGTCAACTTTTATAAGGCACTTGGGTCTGAAATCGCAAAATACACAAGTCTAAGAAATGCTGCCTATTTTATAAAGCTTGTACAGTTGGCCAAGAAAATAGACAACCACTTTCGGACCTCATGAAATAGAGTCAAAAAGAGGTAGTTCAATTCTTTGGCTGACTGTAAGTTGCGGATTTAGCTCATTCCCGAAATAGGGAGTGGCTTCTCAAAAAGCTGACGCGCATCATATTAAAAAAACTACTTCCTTGTAATTATAAAGTCAGCGATTTTGAAAAGACACTGTTGTCAAGTCATGTTTAAAGCCACGGATCAAGGAGGAGGCGGCAGATTGCTTCGCATCTCTAAACAATCCATAATAGATATGGGCAGCTGTTTCAAGTTTAGCACATATAGTATAATATGTATCTTCTAGATTCTATAGAATTGACACTGGTATATTAATCTCAACTCATTTGAAGTGTAACTCTACAGAAATATCGTTAAAAATCTGACACGATTTCTAAATACCGTAAAACTGGTTGACTTTAAAATGCAGGGGCTACTTTGGAAAAGTGTTTTTACGCCATGCCCTTACTTTTGACCATCTGAGGCACTAAAATACCTTCATAAATGACCTTTTACTTCATTTACTCAATCGACCTATGAATATTTGCGTTTTTATCAAATCCCCAAATTTTCCTAAGTAACGGTTTACGGTAGTACATTTGCCGCTCCTCCCTCGACTGTCGGCCACGTCTATAGGTTGTTGACGGAGATGATCTGGTTGATCCAGCCGATGAAGGAGGACACCTTGACGTAGACGCCGGGCACGTCCTGGCGGCCACAGCCGAAGCCCCACGAGACCAGCCCCGCCAGCTCGTAGAACCCGTCGTCCTGGCACACCAGCGGCCCGCCGCCGTCGCCCTGCGAACACGACATAAAAATGCATTAGGAATAATTAAGTTTCGGGTAATTAATCCAAAAATGTTATCAGTAAGAGTAGGTATCTGTTGGAACTGTATACAAAATTTATTTCTAATGTAAATGGACAGACACAGAATCGTAACCGCAATTAATGTTACTCCGTAGGGCAGCCGTATGAGACCCGTCAAAGGCAGTATATTTTATTAGTTTTTATTTAATTTATAGAAATATCGGTAACTTTTTCGAAGAATCAGGAGGTTCTAGCAATAACCTTTCCATATTTTCTTTGTTTTTTGAAAATTATTTCCATTAATTAAACAAATATCAGACGCCCTCATACAAATCAACCTAGTTCCAAATTAAGCTCAAGGCTTGTATTATACTAGACGACAATAATACTTACATATAACACCCATGACAGGCACAAATATTCGTGTTCATCACACAAATATTTGCCCTTGCCGGGATTCGAACCCAGGTCCGCCGACTCAGTAGGCAGCTTTGCCACAGCGTCAACCGTGTCGTTGAGAACCATTCAACATTGAGATAGACTTATGAACTGATGCCGATGGTACGTACAACCTTACTATATGACCTACCTGACAGGCGTCGTTGCCCTCCTCGCCCCCGGCACAGAAGGAGCTGGCGGGCAGGATGAAGATCTTCTCTGTGACGGCGTTCACCTTGCGGATGCACTCGGCGTCGCTCACGATCGGCAGCTCTGCTTCGCGCACGCGCAGCGGGATCGGCCCGGCTGGACAAAGCACAACAAAGATTGTGGAACGTTTGGAGGCATACAAAATACAAATACATTTATTGATAAAACATAATGTACAGAGAGGTAACGGTTAAATTCTATACTTAAAAAACAAATAAATTCACAATTTGCATAAGCTGAACTAGGGTTCCCCCTGTGTTTCAGGCAATGGGAAAGCCTTTACATTATTTAATTTAAGTACATATTCATCTATACTACAGTAATCTTTTTGTAGCTTAAATACTAAAATTTACACTAAAGTACTAAATTGAACGAATATTTATTCAATGACAGCCAGTAAGTTCTCTGTATCTTCGTACGTCATAGTTTTGGAGTTTGGTTAGGACGAAGACTAACGACTTAATTTAAGTTTGTAATGAAAGTGTGACCTTAAATAGTCATGACTACGATCTTTAGCGTACGCGGCAAGCGTTCCTTAGGTGTAATACAACGACACGTAGGTAGTTGATGGCAACAACTCGAATAAGTACCTACGGTGTACAACGAAGGTACCACCAATCTGAATCTTTTAAGTTGACATGCCGACTACATAATATTATGTACAATGGGCTGCAGAATTGCATGGCCTATTAATGAATGAATGCATTCCTAAATAATGGCCCATTAATTCGTGCAGCCCATAGTACTCTATATGTGCACGATCCCTATAATAGCCCTTCATTGATTCCATACGTGTGGCACTGAACTTCTGTCCTTCGATTTTTGTACCTGTTAGACTATATATGCATCACATGAAAAAGCTCACTTTCGCCCATGTATCCGTAGCCGGTGACGGTGCACCGCTTGCCTGCAGCATGGCTGACGCCCCGCGCCGGCAGACACACCAGGCACACTCCTGAAACACAACATAGATCGTAGTTAGATAACGAACAATTCAACGAGTCAATACTTATGGTATTAGAACTTGAAAGATGGAAGGGAACATCTTCTTTCGGTTATGGCAACTAAATGTTTCTAAACTAACCTTCTTTCAGCTCTGCTTTCCCATGCAGTTTCAGCAGCGCTATATCGTTGTCTAGAGTCTGGCTGTTGTGGTTGTGGTGGATGTAAGTGGTGGCTACTCGTAGCGTCTGCGCGCCGGGGGACCCGTACTTCCGCGTCAGGTCGTGGTCTCCCACACGAACGTAGATGGCGTCACCAGACCGAACGATGCTGCGAAGGAACGAGAAGTTTTGACTTATTTTCATACATCGGGGTTTTCAGAGCGGGAACGTTTGACATTAGCCAAAGAGTAGGTATTGACTTAAAAAACAGAATGTACTCTAGCAGGTTTCTACGTCATGAATAATTAATTGAAAAATATAAAATAATAATCATTCATATAGGTACACATGTTATAATGGTCAGTCATTATCAACCTCTTCAGTTAAGTCCCTACTCATTTATATCAATATTGACATTATATTAGGCACTTATTGTCATACCGTACCCTAATAGATAATTTACAATGCAATCGAATTTTAAAAATACTATATAATAATCAATACAAATATGCCTCCAAGAAAAAAAGCTCGTTACGAGTTTGTGCGTTCGTGATGGATAGAAAATAATCCAGACAGAGGTTCAAGATTCTTTATTTTTTGCACCAAATGCAATGTTAGCTTCGCTCAAACGAAATTTGGTGTAACGCGACGCGACATGTTGCGTCCAATAAACACACAAGTATAAAATATGATTTCAATAGTGAGCTCGTGAATTTTTTTGTGGGCTGTAATATTAATATACTTACCATGGACGCAGGTAACCAATCCGATATTAATTTTGACTGCGCAGTAGCTGATTTACGTACAAATGTGAATGATTTGTGTGACATGTGCAGATCCGGCATCTTTGTTAAAAAAGTTTGCCGGCAACTATACCAGTAAATTTGGAAAAACTGTAAAAAAGTTCTTCAGTTCATTTGAGTAAAGTTTACGATGAAAAAATGAATACAATACGAAATGAGCTTAAAAAATAATATATTTACGGCAGTGTTGACGAAACCACGGATGGTGTCGGTCGGCAAATAGCTAATGTCATAGTAGCCATATTAGCACGCTAAAACTTAAATATAAATTGTTAAAAGGCAAAGAAAATATAACTCCAATCGCAAACTTCTCGTGCATCAATTGATTCCTTCAAAAAGTTTAAATATGCACCTATTACAACTGTCGACGTGGAAAGATCGGTCAGTTCATTGAAATGGATATTTACAGCAAGACGCCGCAGATTAACAATTCCAATTATGGAAAAATATTTATAGTTTATTCAGAAAATCATGTCAACTACTAAATTTAGTGCAGGTATTTAATTAAAGTTATTTTTATTGTTATCTACCGAGGCTTGGTAATAAAGCTAAAGTACTACATGAATTAAAATAAAACTGTCTCATAGAGTGTATACAATTCGCAGAGAGGTAGTTATTCATTAGGCATAATATGATATTTTCTCAGACTAACGTATCTGTTTATCTCTACTCTTTTTCAAATCGTTCCCGCTCTGAAATCCCCGATGTATGTATTTTAGTAATTGGAATCCTTACGCTGATACTTTAGGTTTGACTTGTATCGACGGTGAATGTGTTCAAGTATTTCACTTCGTTCATTTAACTACAGACACTGCAAAGAAACGTGATCCTGGTCACGGCAAAAAATTGTATGCTATGTGCGTTTTACCAACCAACTCAAATTTAATGTATATGGTTTTAAACTGAAACGTGCATCAAGAAAGCCGGTTCACTTGTTTGAGCATGTTTAAGCAAATAAATGACTGATTATACTGATTACTTATATAGACTTACTTGGTGACGCAGTGCGCTGCAGTGAGCACCCATTGCGTGCCGATGAGCGCGGCACCGCATAGGTACTGGTTGAGGGAGTTGATCAGGGCAACTTGCCAGCACCACTCGCCGCGCTCGCCATCCTCGCCGCCCATCACTCGCCCCAGGCGTCGCGAGCCGCGGGACGAGGTCCCTGTCAACCATACATGATTTTGAATATCTACTGACTAGAAGATTGACCTTGATGTTACACGCGTTTGTACGGGTAAAAAGTTGATCATTTGTATCCATGAATTGTGAAATACCTTTCTTATATGAGGACCTCTGGATTCACTACGGAAAGCTGTGAATACTCAGGAAACAGTCATGACTTATCCTTAAATCTTGTTTGCTCTAACAGCTGTGCGCGGCAGCCAAGGGGTTAGCAAATAAAAAGTATTGCCAACTTCGTTTTCCTGAATACCTCTGGCAAAAATCACAGTTCTATAACGCCTCTCTCGCAAAAGTTGCTTAGTTGACCTATCTCACAGCGGTCTTATATAAAATGTGATTTTAACATGGTTCTGTCACTAGTAGTAGAGTTGTTAGTCCGCTGTTTTCTAACATAATTGTGCGCATCGGGTTACAAGCATGAAATTTTTACCACAGATAAAGTGTTCCTTGGTGATTATTTTCAGATGTGGAGGGAAGTCAGATTTGTCCCCTGTGAGGCGGGAGAGCGGAGTGAATACGGCCAAGTATCCCTCTTTTCTTTCTTTATTGCTGGTCAGTTAAGTCTACCAGGATGTGTTTGGTATCGTTTCCGTGTAAAACAAATATCAGAAATTATTTTTTTATGTTAGTTTTGTATAATTCTATATAAAAAATAAAAATCGGTGTAATGGCCGAAAAGGTAAAAATCACAACAAGTTTTTTTATTCAGTGAGGTAAATTAGTTCAATTTCGTGAACATTTTCAACTTATTATTACAATTTCAAAAAGCGCATTTAATCTGGTTTCTAAAAATATATGCATGTTGGGCACTTCTCATACAAACAGTAGCTTAAAATATATCTTTACGTCGGCGTAACCAACGTAAATCTCCGAACGCATCCTATTTCGCTTCATTAAATACGTTAAATAATGATTATTAACATGCTTTTACATATTATTTTTACTATATACGTCCTAGAAAAACAAATTAATGTAATTAAAACAAAATATTTTTTTGCTAATGTATCACGAGCACACGGGCTAATCTCAACATCAACAATTTATTTAAGTTACTTTTTGTATGAAGAGTGCCCAATATGTATATATTTTTAGAAACTAGATTAAATTTGCTAATTTGTAATATTTTTGTTGGTTGTAAATATTCAGTAAATATAACTAATTTATCTCCCTGAATAAAAAAAAACTTGTTGTGATTTTTACAATTTCGGAAATACAACCATATTTTTATATGGTACTATGAATAAATAACATGAAAACTGAATTGCTGATATCTGTTTTACACGAAAACGACACCACACAAGTCCTAGTAGCGTTATCTGATCAGTAATATAAAAAGAAAAAGAGGACTCCTTTGTCCTATTCACCCCGCTTTCCCGCCGTACCGGGGACGAATCTGACTTCCCTCCACATCTGAAAATAATCACCGCAGAATACTCTATCTGTGGTAGAAATTTCGTGGTTGTATCCCGATGTACACAATTTCGCGACTTAGCAAAATGTACTAGTACACGCAGGCTAAGCTTAACATCAACATTTTTTTCAAGGTACTTTTTGTATCAGAGGTGCCCAATATGTATACATTTTTAAAAACAAGATTAAATTTGCTGTTTAGTAATATTTTTTTAAATTGTAAATATTCAGGATAGATAACTAATTTATCGTTCTGAATAAAAAAAACTTGTTGTGATTTTTACCTTTTCGGCAATAAACCCAAATTTTTATATCAAACTATTCTTAAATAACATGAAAAATTAATAGCTGATATCTATTTTACACGAAAACGATGTCGCACAAGCCCTAATAGCCTTAACTGATCAGTAATAAAAAAAAGAAAAAGAGCAGTACTTGGTCCTCTTCACCCCGCTCTCCCACCACACAGGGGACGAATCTGACTTCCCTCCACATCTGAAAATAATTACCGTGGAACGCTCTATGTGTGGTAGAAATTTCATGCTTGTAACCCGATGCGCACAATTTCGCGGCTTAGCAACTCTACTATAGTAATTGATGTTCGATTCTGATGAGACTCATTTTAGAAATTGCGGTATTTCATTACCTTTGACGCCACAGACGTACTTGTTGTATTTCTCTGGTGCTCGCAACGTAGAACCGTACGTTGGCTCATATGGTACAGCTGCAAAAAATATTGTTGTTTTAGTTTTCAATTTAGTCGCACACAAACACTGGGAACTGTTGATTCTCAAGTCTTAGTTATATTATAGGTGATAAATCAAAATTCACCAAGGAAATCTAAAGTACGTCAGTAATAAGGAAACAACAAAGAAGAAATGTGTTATGTAGGAGCTGTTGAGTGAATAAAGGTTATCACACACTCAACAGCTCGGCACCCAACGGATGAACTAAGCGCAAGCGCGTAACGCTACACCGGATCAGTACCGCTGGAGTTGATAAGTGTGCGCTGCAGTTTAGAGATTGATACAAAGAATACAAGACGAAGATCCGGTCCCTGGCGGTTACTTGTGCGACAACCTTAAGGATAGGTACATACTCATGGGTGTGGGGTGCGGCGTGGTGGTGTAGGGCTCGTACTGCGGGCTGGTGGCGAGCGGGTAGGTGTCGTTCCTCTGCACTCCGGTCACCTCCAGCACCTTCGACTTGGGCGCGCAGCACTGCGTGCCCGCCTTCTTGCACTTGAACACGTCCGTCATCTCCGCGTTGCCTGCAATTCGAGAATTTAGAATAGGTACATTATTTGTCATGACTTTCCATCACATCACACTAAGGTCAAACGCATTGTTCATTAAATAATTGATGAGGTTAAGTACGTGGACGAATCCTACGACACTACAGCCAATCGTGGGTCTTGGCCTCCTCAACGTTATTCCTCCATTTTGATATCTATCTCTGGCTTGCCGTCTCCAAGGTATGTTCATAGCTATGCATCTAAAATCCTCATCTACCCAGTGCATGCACTTCCTGAGTCCCGACCTCTTTTATTGCAGAGGTGTTGTAAGTCTTAAGTGTGAATCACTGGACATCTATGGGTTGATATGATGAGGAGTTAGTTGGTACTCACGGAAGCAGGTGAAGGAGAGCAGCGAGACGATACACGAGCCGGGGCAGTCGGGGCGCGGGTCGGTCGGCGCCTGCGTCGTTGTTGTCGTCGTTGTGGGACGCTGCGTCGTACGTGGAGGGACCCTGGAAATCAGATTCATTCACTAGCTGTTAGGCAATGCGCGATTCAGTGTCATTTGTCTTGCTCGCACGGTATTGAAAGAAAGGGGACAGGTAGTATTTCTTGCCGTCTCGTGCGATAGAGTCGCATGTCACAGTTATGCTAGATGTAGGAATTGAAGTCACAATGGGAGCATTAGAGGTTATGGCCTACATCGGTAAAGTTTAGGGATGGATGATGTAAAAGGCATTGTCTAGCTTTTATCGCGGTGCCCCAGGATAGTTCGAGAGTTAATTATTTGCCAGTAAATTAAACAACAGTTCAGGAATTGTGCACTTAGGTAAAATATTTCTTAGCTACTAAACTGTGGACATAATGACGTATAGAAATGTTCACCGGTTTTCATTGCCACGTATCGTCACTTTGACGGCTACTAGACGAATCACTTCGTAGATGCCCATACTTAGCACGGATTAAAATAGTCCCGCCAGATCACCTGCTGTTGTCGCAGCAGACGGAGCCACTGGTCTTGCACTGCGTGTGCGAGACCAGGACCGCGGGCCGCTCGCAGAACGCCGCCATGATGTTGAGCAGGCAGTAGCCCGGACAGCGCGGCAGCGGGGCCTGGAAACACAGACAGAGATTATCTATATGTATAATCTATCTGCTATCAATCACCTCCTCCTTTTAGTCCAACCTAGTAAAACGAGCCTTCTATTAAGTGCTAACTATATCACATTGTGTTCTGCTTTACTCCTTAAGCGAACTAGCTGCATTAGAGAATATGGGAGTAACAAAAGTGACACTTAAATTTCAACGCTCTGTATACGTTGTGTCATTAGAATATCTGAATCATTGGATAGCGTTACTACCTTCTGTCGTTCCCAACACTTACAAAAGTATTTAGCTATTCTGCAGGCGTAGGTATTATACATATCTAGCTTAGAGAGTGTCACTTTTAAATGTCCATACTCTCTGTTGTTACCATTGATCCGTACTTAATCCTCTCGCAATGAGAAGTCAGTAGTCGGTTCACTTCCGACTTCCCGTTACGGTATAATCACGTTTATGGGTTAATTAATATCTCTATAAGTTTACATAATACATAGCATAGCAGAACGAAGCCCTTACCGAGACCGAACGAGGCCCAATTCGCGAAAGGCATGTATACTGCATCATCCAGCGCTGCATTAATGGCGTCTCCCGTCGTCGCAATCCCAAGCACTCAGCAAAGCAGGCAAAAATGAGGCGTACAGCCCGGTAGCGAAGGCGCAAACTTAACTTGGCCGGGTAGTAATTTATCTTACCGGCTTGGGCGTGGTGGGTGGTCTCCTGGTGGCGGCCACGCAGCACTTGTCGTCGCCGGGGCAGTAGGCGTCCTCGTCCACCTGGTCGCACCAGCGCGCGAACACCTCGCCCATGCAGTCCCCGCGGCACTTGCGCTCCTTGTACTTTGTGGCCGGCGTCCACTAAAAGAAACAAGAAATAAGAGGGAGTTGTGGCGTGGCGTTGAAAATATTACACGTGGAAGCAAATTTGACTAAGTATTTGAAGAGCACAAAGTGAAAAAATGCTCATTGTGGCAAGCCGGTAAGAATTGAGTTTTGTGGTCGCCACGCCACCGGAGGGAAGAAGGTTGAGTATTGAGGTGACTTACCGCGAGGCGTCTCTTTCAGTTTGTATGAGAAAAGCAAGATCCTTTGTGTGTGGTGAAGTCCTCTTTTAAATTTCTAAAGCTGTGTCAGCTGCGGAGCAAGCGGTCGATGCAACTTACTAACCTGAATGGCGTTGTGGAACCGATACTGGCAGTTTAGATACTTACCAAGACTAAAGGTGTGTTGGCGATACACTTAGGGGATACTTATACTTCTACAACAGTTCTTACCAATATTAAATTGGGTATACTGTGGGGATACTTTATACTTCTACACCAGTTCTTACCAATTTAAAACGAGTGGTGTTCAGGAATTGATGTTGGTAGACAGCTCGCTGATGTAAATATTTCTTGCAACATAGTCAAGCTTCGTTGTCGGTGGACTGAATTTGTCAACGTCACGAGGGTAAACTGAATATGAGTACCTAGTGGGACCGGCCTCCGTATAAATTAGCCAGCAGAGAGCATCATTCGGGGGAGACGATAATGGTAATGCTTGGAGAATGATTCTGTTTGCTTACTGGTGTGGTAGGCCGTGGCGTGGTGGGCGGCCGCCTGGTGGTGGTCTGCTCGCCCTTGGGCTCGGTGGCGCAGCAGGTGCCCTCGCCGGGGCAGTAGGCGTCCTCGTCCACGTGGTCGCAGAGCAGCGCGAACAGCCCGCTGATGCAGTCCCCGCGGCACTTGCGCGTCGGCCCCTTGTACTTAGAAGGGGCTGATGTTGTTGTCATCTGGAGAATGTGACGGTACGTGTTAATTTTACATCTTAATATACTCTTAAAAGGACTTTATCACACTTGTGATTTGCGAGCGAGTTTACGATACAAATAAGCAGAACAGAGCGAACTCGCTGCGTGCTCGCCTTCATACAAAATTCGCTCGCAAATCGCAAGCGTGATCAGTCCCTAACACGATGATGAATATCGAAAGAAAAGGAAATACTCGTATTTGATAGTCGAATAAAGGTCTGCGGCTTAAGTTGACAGTAGGTACCTGCACTATACCCAGGAAAAACAGAAATGGCCTTGAATATCAGAATAAAAACTTGTATAGCTTGTACTTCGTAAAGTTGAGAACAAAATTAGAAAATGTGTGGCAGCTTCTTAGCTTCTTCAAAATTACTGAGGGGAGACTGGATTATTTTTGGGCAATGATTTGTGATACATATTTTTTAACAGACAATATTTTAGTTTCTCTACATACAGCAGTAGTAGGCCTTTTCGTGTGTTTCTTTTCGCTGGGCACGACCAGGTCGGCGGGCCGGCGCTCGCCGTAGCCGTCCTTGGAGACGCAGCACAGCCGGCCCGACACGCAGAGGTCGCGCGACGTGAGGTACGCCTCACAGTACTGTGTCAGCCGGTTCTCCACGCAGGTTCCCGGGCATGCTATGTTGCCTGGAATGAGGGGGTAGGCTGTTAGAGTTAAGAGCAGGTTTTTTTTCCATAATGGCACAACACCTGATGGTAAGCAAAAAGGGGCCCAAGTCGCAACTGACAAGAAACCAACGGTGCCCATGTCAGTTGACACCGCCATGCTTTCCCGAGAGATGCTTCTTCGCGCTTCGTTTCGCTTCCCATGTTATAAAGAGTTCCGTTTTTTTATAGTTCGGCAGATGAAGTTATTCACGGAACGAGTGAATGTAAAGATAGCGAAAAGTTGGTAGTACAGTCATATTTTTTTTACTTTTGTTCTTTGAACACTGGTTGGCCCAGCTTAATGCTATCCATCTAGTCGATTCGAACTCGAAAACATAAACTTGGAACTAACTTAAGCGCAAGTTTTTGTGGCAATTGAGTCCAGCAAGTCTCTGCCCAGGTTGCAAACTTATACAGCCATTATAACTCTAATTCAAGCTGTATACACAGTCTGTATAAATGCTTATGCAGGCCTGTGTGCTACTTGGATGGAAACTGGTGTCTAGACGATTTAAAAAGACCTTTGTCGATTTCCATGGACATCAGATCATATTTAAAGATCGACATCGTAGTTAGTTTGTTAAGGTTTAAGTGGGTGTGGGTGATTGTTGAGAACTTGTAGGCCGTTCGTGAAACACATTACCGCAATGCTCATTTCTTTCCGAGCTAAAGTATTAGGGGCATTTGTGTCAAAATGTGTCTCGAAATGTTATCCAAGAATCTAGTTCGTCTATGAATTTAGTTTAAGTTCGGAGTGGGTTTCATCGACTTCTTACTCAATTCCTGCAGACTTTGAACATATCGAACTGGTGGACAGTTCGCGACAGTACCATAACTTGAAACTTATTGAACCTGGTCTATCGTGATATTTTTGAATTACCTTCATTGCCTGACGTTTTGAGACGGTATCACGTGCCGCGGTCTCAGACGTACCGATGAAACAGCACGGCAAGGAAAACCGTGACGAAACGTCAAGCAATGAAAGTAAATCAAAAATATCGCGACCCAATTCAATATGTTTTAATTATGCGTACAAACCGCGAGAGTATAAAGTGTTATACCACAACTTGTCCTATTGTTCTAGACCTACAACAATCAGTGACGCAATAATGTACCTAATAATTACCACTGTCTTTGTATCTGTCGGGCGCCGGCGTGGTGGGCTCCTCCTCCTCGTCCGCCTCCGACGGCGTCGTGTACCGCGTCGTGAACGGCCGCCGCGTCGTCGCCAGCGTGTCGTTGCCTGGAACGTCACGATATACGATTACAATCAATGGCATGAGTGAAATTTGGCTGGGTGATACTGAGAAGAGCAATGCATAATACTTTGATTCCTCTGTTGAGTGGTAGTCCTGACTGTCTTCAGGTCATCCCGACCGTATTTCATATTCATATTCATTTATTCAATGCATTTGTGTGTACAAAAAGGTCTTAAATATCTAAGATGTTCCAACACAAACCCTGTAAGGGCACTGCACATTTTAATTTATCTACTTATATCAAATTAGCATGCATTAATAATACAATACTAATGGAAACAAATGATAATTTATGAAATAATATTAAAAATAATACGCATTAATGAATTATTCAAATTAATTAATTAAAATTTATATAATGGAAAGAGAAGCGAGGCAGACATTCATTTGTGCTGAATTGTACCGAACTATTTAATTTTCGTCATTACCAATTATAGCAAAGACAATGGCACCGCCATAAGGACCCTTTTCTTACGGATTGCCACAATTCTATTCGTCCCCCAATCAAATTCTGCAGTCACTCGGTTTGGAAAAATTGTTGTATTTCGTACAAGCACAGAATAGATAATAGTACAAGTACAGAAGGCACACTACTTTGATCTTTACAAAAGCCGCTTTTTTTAGCCGAAAAAATATGATTTATGGCCCTTCTAAAGTCGTCGTCCCCAGCGCAAGCCAAACGGAACGTTAAAGCTGCGTACCAACGGTGAAAATGAATTGGCTCGCTTGCCGCGTCGCCGAGAGCGAGGGCTGTCAACGACTAAAAATAAAAATGTATTTCCCATTTATTTCTTGCATTCAATATAGAGAGCAATATATTTATATTCTTCATACTTTATATTTATAATTTCATTATTTAACTATAAAATTAACAATCTCAGAATTTGGACGAATTTAATCCACCACCAGGCCGCAAAACATTTTAGCTTTACTTTTAAACATTTTAATACGTATAATATAATAAAATAATGTAACGAATGGGTTACCTTAATATGCAATTAAATTCTTGAGCTTCATTTTGTTTTTGCTTAGTTGTCCGATATTTATTTATCTATTCATATATATATTCATTACTACATACCTAGTATAAAACAAAGTCGTTTCCTGCCTGTTTGTCTGTCTGCCCCTATGTATCTTTAAAAATACGCACGGACGCACCGTGCGAAACCGGGGCGGGTCGCTAGTAACAAATAAAACATGTACAAAGGCGAAATTATCCCTGTTAAGGATCCCTTCCAATACATTTCTTTTAACTCATTATTTATATATTTTATATACTTACCTATCAAACTATCACTCAATCGTTTATTCATTACTAGTAATTTTACAAACGTGATATCAAATATTATTATAAAAACCTTTATGATTGTTTATTTGGTAGTAGACATATTTATTTTACTAGAATTTAAATTGACAAATAACAGCAAATAATCAATTCAAAATTACATAAGTATTAACAATTAAAATTATTCTGAGTATTACCCGTGTTAAATATAGAAGTAGATACACCTGCAATATGTTTTTTATTATTATTCAGTAACTAATTATTATATATTATGTTAATTTTCTTACCTTTCGGCATCCTTCGGACATGTTGGGAGAGCGAAAAACGCGTGATTCCAATTTCGATCATTGTTCCTACAACCCGCTGCGATACAATATCTTTTCGCTGTCTTTTTACTCATTTAAACACTATCATAATATAACACTGGTATCAACAGATGAATGCGGAACGTTCACTTGCGACGTAAATCGTGAGCGAGACGCGCGCGAAAATCGTGTAGGTACGTGCGTTCCGAGACAGAGCGTGTCAGGCGTGTCAGCCACTGAATACTTGAATAGTCCGCATGCATGCGGCGACCGGCATGTACTTGTAGCGGGAAATGTTAATCGCGGAGTGCGCCCCGCCTGGTACAAGTCTAACGTTTCCCTCCGGCAGTAACAGCACTTTAACTATACGTGTAATTTACTTTCGTACGAGTAATCTGTCTGTCCCCTTACCATGAGTTAACGTGACCGTACTCGCTAGTGACAAAGTACCTAAATGATTTGTATGGAGAATATTACAGCGCCCCTAGCGGTAAATTTGTAGAACTACAATCATTTACGCAGTCACTAGTGGTCACTGTAAACCACTAAACTCATGGTAAGGGGCTGACTATATTTCAAACTTAGTACTTACCGCAGTATTTTCACATGAATGCGACGAAGTACTGAATTGTGCAACCTCTTTTGAGCGTTTATTTAGACATTGAGGGAAAGTAGCTCGACTGAGTTATTGTATATACGATATGGGGGTACTCACCGCAAATATCTATTTTGCATAATCCTTTCAGCCCTTCGTACACAAAAGAGCTCTTTGACTTATGCAAAACAGTATCGATTTCTACTCTACTTTAGTTCAAAACACTGTCCTTACCTACATCTACATTTAAAAAAATTATATGACATTATTCTCATAAGATGCATCATAGAGCCTGAGCCACGTAGTGTAATATCAAAATAAACTAAGCTTTTAGCCGTCTGTACTTTTCTTTGAATTGCTTTCCGTCAATTGCTCCCTGGGATGATTCTAAAGACCCCAAACTCGGTGGGATTGCCTTATCTATTACAGAGTTTCTAGCGTCACCTTCCGGCATCACCATCGGAACCAGCTCTATGGTAACATATTATTGTATTGTCATCAAAGTTAAGGTATGCAAAATTTCAGCTCAATCGATTTAATATATCTGCTTCAAAACTGAGTTGGAAGATTCCTCCCAAAATACATAGTTACGAACATATACATTTGCAGGTAAAAAAAAAGCTTTTAAAATATGACAGGCCGAGGGGTTGATTCACTTAGCGCGTCATAATAGGCTGGAGGTCCCTTTGTGTAGCTGGAGCATATTTCCAAGTGCCCAACACCCTGGAAGTGCTAGTAGTTGGTGCAGTCGTACCGAGTTGGAACGACTGCAATATAACTGCATTGTAACGACGTCGAAGCAAAAGAAGCAAGCAGCATTACGACCTTTCAGCCAGCTTGCAGTCGGTGTGCGGTTGACAGAACTGCACGACAACTGTAAGCGGACTGCACAGTCGGTTTGCAGCTTTGATGATCTAGTTCAAATGATGTCCGTCTGTACCGGCCCTTGAAGGAGTACTGTCTAGTGTCTACTGACCCATGGGCTCGTCCACGCAGCACTTCATGGAGGGGTTGGGGCACTCCACCTCGTCCAGCACGGAGGAACAGATGAGCGACGCGATGGCGTGCATGCACACGCCGGGGCAGTTCTTGGCATCCACCTGCGTGTCCAGCGTGTCCAGCAGGCCTGGAATGGCAAACATGTGTTTAATACGATGTTTATAATAAATAAATATCAGAGACAAGCTCACACAAATCGACATAGACCTAGTCCCAAATTAAGCTCAGGAAGGCTAATTTTTACAATGTATAGCCAGATACACATATTTTATGGATATATTTTTCCACTTTTTATTAGATCAGAGTTTTTAAGACTATTTAACAGCACCGATGCTTGTATTAGATATCTTTTCGTCCTGCGACTTTTAGGGTTAATATCACAATAATGAAATGCTCGCGTTTGTATCTGAGGTCAAAGTTTTCATCTATTTATTCCGTGGGCCGGTACACGTCTACCGTTAGCCCGTGGAATGCTCCCGAGCAAGCCGACGACCTTGGGCGGTCAAACGGTTCATGCCAGCTGATTATAGCTGGAGTCATCTTCGACCGACTTAGTTACAACTGTCGTTCGGACAGCTACAAGATGATCCCAACGGCAAGTTCGCAGTTAATAGGTAGCTTAATATCGATACCATAGTTCACACTCGTACTATAATAACACTTTTTGCCAATGATATTTAAACCACAGATTTGTGCACTAAAGTCCTAATTGCAACAGCTTTATTCGAAAACTTAGTACGAGTGTGAACTAAGGTATCGATATGTAAATTGACATAAAGGGACAAAAGTAATACAACTGCATTAATTTTCTGAGCCAATTAAAACACACACCTAAGTACATAAACACAAAACAATACGACTATCTTTATACAACCTAAACAAAGCACTCTCAGTATGACCCTTACCATTAGTTAACGTGGCCGCATACCTAGTAGCGACAGTGTGAACGTTGTATGGAAAAGAGTACAGCGCCTAGGGGCGGTTACTTTGTACAACTACGATTCTCCATACAAATTATTTACGCAGTCGCTAGCGAGTACAGTCACTGTAAACTCGTGGTAGAGGTGTATGCAAAGGTACTACAGCTTACCAATAAATCCTACAATGGCTTAATAATAGTATCCAAATTATACTAATAAAATAAACTTCGCTAATGCGAACACATTCTTCTGTTTAGAATTATTCGTAATATAAGCAATATCTAACAATCTGGTCTTCTACAAAAAGACGACCGACATACTTATGTAACCGTCTCTATTCAAGTAACTCCAAAATGAGATCAAAAGTAGCCGTCACTTCATTCAGCAAGAGCGCAAGCGCCCGGCCTGTTGCCGCACTCACGCGCATTCCTGGCGCGCCCCAGTGGCCCAAATGGGCCGCAGGGCTGCCACTTAGATAAATATAAACATAACATAACATAACATATAACCTAAACCGCTTCACTATCACTACATAGTGTAAAACAAAGTCGCTTCGCTTCCTGCCCTGCACCTCTAGCAAAACTGTGACAAACGACTCTATCTCGCGCGAAAAATGTTACCTATCCCTTTCTTCGTAGTACTGTGAGAGAGTGACGGGCGATGCTATGTCGCGCGACAAGAGTCGCGAAGCATAGTTGTTAGACGGGCTGCTGTCTGTCTATCCCTATGTATGCTTAGATCTTTAAAACTACGCTACGGATTTTGATGCGTTTTTTTAAATAGATAGTGATTCGAGAGGAATGTTTATACCAGGTGTTTCCTGTAATAGGAGCAATAAATTAAAATATAGATTCTACTCTTCAAATTGAACAACATTTGTTCAGCAACTTGAAAAAAAAGTCAGTTTTCAGAATTTTATTATTTCAAACAAATTATTATTTATAATAGTATTTTCAATGTACGTCGCCCAACATTGACATTCCCTGAGCATTGACATAGCTGTCACTCTACTAATATCGGACATTTCGCAATACATTGCTTCTTTGTCTAAACATTATTCTACAAAATATCATTTAATACACGTTATTTTCAGAAGTTGCTTAACAAATGTTGTCCAATTTCAAGCGAAGAATCTATGTTTTAATTTATCGCTCCTATTACAGTAAACAGTCGGTATGTATACATAATACATGCATAATTTAATATAGCATTGCACCCGTGCGAAGCCGGGGCGGGTCGCTAGTAATGCAATAATTAAGATATTACCTTTTAGGTATCTTATCACAACTATGAAACATTCTTTCTCATCTGTACCTAACTGTTCACCAAATTTAAATTTATTCGGAAGTATTATTTTCCTGTTACCCATTATATTTTCAGAGTTTTATAAACATCGTTTTAAAGAACCTATGGGTAACTAGCCTAGCGAGTTAAATAAAACAGGCTAGCTCCATATTAATTATAAATATATTGTCAATAGGACACGATAGAGTTTGACAGCAATACACAAGAGTCACAGCACAGTAAGATGAAATGATAGAATCACAACACAGAAGTTTTTAAGAAAGTCAGAGAAAGCATAGAATATAGGAAAGCACATAAAACATTTAAACGAAAGCTAAAATATACAGCGGCGCGCAATAGCAAACCGAAAAGTGTTCGCGTAACAATGTACCGTTAGCTCGGGCGGCGCGAGCGCAGCGTCCAGCCTCGAGAATGGTTAAATGCCGACTGGCAGGAATTTCCGAGCGCTCGCGATCACTGACAGCGTTCGCCGAAGTTTCACGAAGCGTCCCGATAGATAAAGTGCTCGGACTACTGCGCGCGCGTCGCCGCGAAGGTGCGATAGTAATTTTATAATAAAAACTATAAACATAATATATTTATTATAAATATTAATATGTCGCCACATCAGCCCCCCTGGAGACCTTTAGGGTCGATAATAATCCGGAAAACGTACATGGCGACCAGAACGCGTAACTCTAGGTTCTGAAGGAATGACAGTTTGAAGAGGCGGAATGGTCGATGACGTTTTGGCAGTACCAGGCGCTTCAGATAAAATGTACGCTGGCTTCAATCTATCGATTGAGATCGAAACTTCTCTACCGGAAACGTCAATTTTAAAATATTTGTCAAACCTCTCCACTATCCTATATGGACCTGCATAAGGCGGCTGAAGCGATCTACGGACAAAATCTTGCCGTACAAATACATGTGAAGCGGTCGCTAAATCCTTATAAATAAAAACTTTAGCGGAACCGTGACGCGTAACAGCTGCTGGTTGCAGTTTCTGCATGTGCTGACGTAAGCGAGACAAGAAATCTGTATAGTCAACTAAGTGGTCAGCTGACGGTTGTAACAAATCGCTGGGCAGTCTTAACGGCTCGCCGTAAACTAACTCGGCGGTCGAAGCAGACAAGTCCTCCTTCCATGCACTACGTATACCTAAAAGTACTAGTGGAAGGGTTTCAGTCCAGCATTCGTCTGCGTGGCACATTATGGCAGCTTTGAGCTGGCGGTGAAACCTTTCCACCAGTCCATTTGCCGCCGGATGATACGCAGTTGTTTGTAAGTGGCGTGCCCCGGTAATCGTTGCAATTTGACGAAACAAATTAGAATCAAATTGTCTTCCGCGATCAGTGGTTACATTTTGAGGGCAACCAAAACGTGCAAGCCAAGCAGATATAAAAGCTTTTGCCACACTTTCTGCAGTAATATCTTGTAAAGGTACTGCCTCCGGCCAACGCGTAAACCTATCTACAGCCGTGAGACAATACCTATAACCGTTGGACACAGGCAAGGGTCCAATCAGGTCAATATGAACATGAGTGAATCTACCTGTAGGTGGCTTAAAATCGTTAACTGGTGCGTGTACGTGGCGTGAAACCTTAGACCTTTGACACGGAATACACGTACGCGCCCACTCCCTACAATCTTTTTTAATCCCCGGCCAAACGTAACGCTCAGTCACCAACCGAATAGTATTCCTAGCGCTAGGATGACTAAGTCCATGGAGGGAATTAAAAATGGACTTCCGGAACTCGGAAGTTATAAAGGGACGTTTTGTCGGCCCGGACACATCGCAGAATAATTTAACTGCTCCAAAGTCGACCTTCTGTAACAACAGGGATGAACCGGTTTTGATCAAATTCCGTAGTTCTGTGTCCGTGGCCTGTGACGATGCTAACGCATGTAAGTCAAGTCCGTCAGTAATTGCGTCAGTCCTTGATAGCGAATCTGCGACTACATTCTCCTCGCCGGCAATATACCGAATATCGGTTGAAAATTGGGATATAAAATCTAAATATCTAAACTGCCGTGGGGAGCATGAGTCGAGGGGTTTTTTAAAGGCTGATACGATTGGTTTATGGTCAGTGAGTATAAAAAAAGGTCTTAACTCGATCATATGTCTAAAATACTTCACTGACTCATATATAGCCAAGAGTTCGCGATCATAGGCGCTGTACTTTGTCTGAGCAGGAGTTAACTTCCGCGAGAAAAAACCAAGAGGTTGCCAATGACCATTAATCTCCTGCTGAATTGCCGAACCGATGGCGAAATCTGAAGCGTCTGTCACTAATGCTAAAGGGGCGGAAGAGTCCGGATGAGCTAGAAGAGCGGCATTTGCAATACTTACCTTGCAAGCATTGAAAGCTTCTTCTAAAGCTGGAGTCCAGACTACCGGGCTGGTACTCTTCACCTTTGGACCACTTAGTAGTGCATGGAGAGGAGCCTGTATTTTAGCAGCACCAGTAATGAACCGCCTATAAAAATTTAGCGCACCTAAGAAACGCCTCAGCTCTTTAATAGTTTTGGGCTTTGAAAAATCTTGAATAGCCTTGACCCTATCATTTATAGGCTTTGTACCTTCCGAGGAGATCAAGTAACCTAAAAATTCAATTTGAGGTACAGCAAATACGCATTTACTCGCGTTAAGCAATATGCCATAATCATTAAAACGCTGGAAGACAGCACGTAAATGCGCTTTGTGCTCTGTGTCGCTGCCTGAGGCTATCAAAACGTCATCGATGAAGGGAAAACAGAAATCAAGACCCCTAAGGACTTCATCCATAAAGCGTTGAAATGTTTGAGCAGCATTACGTAATCCAAAACTCATGAAAGGGTGCTCAAACATTCCAAATGGCGTCGTGATCGCTGTTTTCGGCACGTCTTCTGGAGCAACGGGAATCTGATTATATGCGCGCACTAAATCAAGCTTGCTAAATACCTTGCAATTAAAAAGGTTATGCGAGAAATCGGCAATATGCCGCACTGGGTACCTATCAGGAATGGTGCGGGCGTTAAGAGCGCGATAATCGCCACAAGGACGCCAGCTATTGTCCTTTTTAGGTACCAAGTGCAACGGAGACGACCAAGGACTCTCGGATCGTCGAGCGATACCCGTGCGCACCATATCTTCAAATTCCCGCTTTGCTATTTTAAGGCGATCCGGTGCCAAACGTCGTGGCCTTGAAAACACTGGTGGGCCGGGTGTAGTCTTAATAAAGTGCTGCGTCTGGTGTTTACATTTACGCTCCAAAGGATTACCGACCGGTCTTATAATATCAGGGTACTCCTCCAATAAACTTTTGTATGGCAAATCATCCGAAATAACTTTAATTTGCGGAGAAGCACTAGCTGAAGCAACAAAAGCGGCTGATGAAAGCGATGTTACATTGTCGACTAACGAAGCATTACGAACATCAACAAGCAAATTATAAAATGACAAGAAGTCTACACCAATTATAGGCTTGCTAACATCAGCTACAACAAATCGCCAATTAAACACACGGCGTAAATTAAAATCCAGCGATAAGCTAAGCCAACCATAGGTACTAATGACAGTATTATTTGCGGCATAAAGTTCATAAGAGGTTTTATGACGTCGTTGCGCACGCAAAAAACTGACCGGGTAAACACATAAGTCCGACCCAGTGTCCACAAGATATTGAACCTTGGACTTAACGTCCGTAACAAATAAACGGTTGGACACTGATGCACTTTCACTGGTCGCCGCGAGCGACCGACTATCTAGTTTTTTGAATACGCACAAGGGGAAATGCACTTATCTGCCTTGTCCGCAAACTTGAAGTGGTACCAGCACAGGCGCTGGCCGTCACCGCTAGGCTTGCCAACGCGCGAATGACTCCTGGACCGGTTACGCTGCTTGCCGCGGGACCTCGACCGGGGCTTATCCTGGCGGCCCCGGGAGGTGGACATCGCGTCAAGCCTCTGCGTCAACGCGTCGATTTTGCGGTGCAATTGGTCAAGCACCGAAGTAGGACCGCCCGCTGGTGAAGATGCCGCTGCTACGTGATAAGTAGGACCGGGCGGTGTAACCTCATGAACTTTATCGGCCATCTGTGCAACGGTTTCAAGAGGTAGATTGTCCTGAAACGCCACTATACTTTGTAGCATTGTAGGCAGCCGGCTCGACCACAAATGACGAATAAATTCATCTGGGTAATCTGCTCCGGCTAAACTGCGGATATGCCTTAAAAACTGGCTCGGCTTTCTATCTCCGAGCTCCTCTTTCATCGTCAACTGCTTCAAACGCTCTTGCTTAGAGCTTGACAAACGAGCTATTAGCTCTTTCTTAAGCGTCTCATACTTATCTGTGTCAGGCGGCTGGGTTATAATATCCTCTACCTCAGCAGCATACTTATAATCCAGCACTGATATGGCGTGATAAAATTTTGTAGTGTCACTTGTTATTTTTGACAAATTAAATTGGCCATCTAACTGGGCGAACCATAAAGTCGGCTTATCCGGCCAGAATGGAGGCACTTTCACGCTAACATGACTCACTGACATATTACTGCTACCAGGAGTAGCAAACGGAACGCCCGGAGTGATAGGATCTCTTCCTCCGTCCATTATAGAAACTTAAAAAACGTCCGTTACTCTATTATTCAGTATTGCACAATCCACTGTTCGTTTAAAGTTAAAACTCAATAAATATCCGATAAAATCTAGTAATCTCCAAAGAAATTGTTTGTAAAACACTTAAAATTATAAAATGTTCGTTAAAATTTAAAATGTTAAAATGTCCGTTGAAATATAAAAATGGCCGTCAGACCATCAATTTTAAAAATGTCCGTTACACAAATGTTCGTTTCAACAGGGGTCACCACTATATGGGTAACTAGCCTAGCGAGTTAAATAAAACAGGCTAGCTCCATATTAATTATAAATATATTGTCAATAGGACACGATAGAGTTTGACAGCAATACACAAGAGTCACAGCACAGTAAGATGAAATGATAGAATCACAACACAGAAGTTTTTAAGAAAGTCAGAGAAAGCATAGAATATAGGAAAGCACATAAAACATTTAAACGAAAGCTAAAATATACAGCGGCGCGCAATAGCAAACCGAAAAGTGTTCGCGTAACAATGTACCGTTAGCTCGGGCGGCGCGAGCGCAGCGTCCAGCCTCGAGAATGGTTAAATGCCGACTGGCAGGAATTTCCGAGCGCTCGCGATCACTGACAGCGTTCGCCGAAGTTTCACGAAGCGTCCCGATAGATAAAGTGCTCGGACTACTGCGCGCGCGTCGCCGCGAAGGTGCGATAGTAATTTTATAATAAAAACTATAAACATAATATATTTATTATAAATATTAATATGTCGCCACAAACCCATTAGGTTAGGTTTGGATTATAATTATTCTGATATATGATCAGTTCTGGAAAAAATGCCTTTAAGACAAATGAAAATTAGGCGAAAAAATACAGACCGGACAAAAAAATTCGAACCTACAAAAATTCGAACTTACGATAGATAACCAATATTTTATCAAAGAGGATATCAAGGAATTTATTTATTTAAACTTTATTGCACAGATCTAACTAGTACAAATGGCGGACTTAATGCCACAAGACATTCTCTACCAGTCAACCATAGGGCTAAACAGAAACATTGATTGGGTGCAGGGTCTACGAGGATTTAACGTTCGGAGACTATTAAAAAAAAAACAAATTTTAATTAAATATAATATATATACTTAAACTTACACAAATAAATAAATATTTATTAAAAAAAATATATTTATTGAAAAACAGGTTACATAACATTACAGTTTACACCAATGCGTCATGAACCTAAATTATAATATACAACATACATATAGATTCATGTACCCAGTGATAACATTTGACTGTCGAAAGCTAACATAGTAAATCATTCATTAAAATAACATAACAACAAGGTTTCTTTTTTCTTTCAATATTAAGGAGTATGAACGTGATATAGTGATAGATTCAAATTAATGGAGGATGAAGAAGTTCTCGGGTTAACACTGGACCGCCAATATAAAATTGTAGCATCAATTGATATTGCCTCGTAGAGGTGGTGGTTTACTGATTATTTTTTTGTTTTATGATATGAGACACCGTATTAAGATTTTGAAGTTATAAATATATTGTACGTAAGTGAACACGACTTACTGGCACAACTATAACTACATTAAGCGGCTTTTCGCATGTTCATCTTCTCCACTATTCCACGGAATAGTAGAGGGTCGAGTAACTATCATCCAGTTATGTAACATTACAGTGACACAAACCCGAATGGCAATCTGAGAGCTCACGGACTGTATTTACAGTATACGACACAAAAGAGTAGAAATTAAAAGAAAGGGACGACACTTGTGTCCGATACGTCGCTCAAATGGCTATACTATGTAACAAACTAAGGAAGTACCTAACTTTTTTTGGCAGCCCTACGAGTACATTGGCTCGAAGATGGCCGCCGCGCCGTTAGTGCCGGCACGCGCTCGGGCGGAAGGAAAACAACGCGCCACGAGCGACCCCAGACCTTTAGCTACTTATATACATTATTTAATCGTAAAAGTTATGCTTAAAATGTTTTTTTCTGGCTCTTGACTACTCATTTTCCCATACTATAAGTTTACGTTAACTTTGGACTTGGTAACTATGGCGTCGGATACAAATGAGGTCCAAAGTTACCGTTTAGCGGGTTATCCAAATCGAGGTTTCGTTCTCGACTGTTTACTTTTATAAAACTTAACAAAATTTTGGAATCTGGGAATAATAGGTAACATATTCTATGTCGGACCCGGGCCATTTCCATTTTTGCGCGACCCAAACGAAGCGCTTTAGCATATTATATTGCGTTGAACTTCAGTGATATAGATTAGGTCTAGGTAAAACTAGTTTTTATTCAGTGGTAAAACAACGGAAGAATACATCACAACAAGAGACAAGAGACTTTAGAGACAATAATTCACGTTAAACTTTAAGTAATTCACTAAAAATAAATGTCTAACTCAACACCAAACATCCTAGCGAACCTCCCCGGCTTGCCACGGGTGCAATGCTGAAATTAAATAAAAAGTGTTTTTCTACTATACATGTATTATACATATAAACCTTCCTCTTGAATCACTGTATCTATTTAAAGAACCGCATCAAAATCTGTTGCGTAGTTTTAAAGATCTAAGCATACATAGTAGGGTGGAGCGTAGATGTATGGAGAAAAAAAAAAGTTGTCTGATCGACCTGGAACTACTATGTAGTGATGTTCAATTTATGACAAACTTTAGGGATTGTAATTGGACATCTTTCCACCCCCGTTGTAACCGTTCGTATGCCATTACCTTATGGGTTTCCAATAAACAAACTTAAGTACACATTAACAGTTTGCAGCAAGACGGACAATAGTTACAATAGTTATTACCTATTAGTAACAATCAAAGATCTCATAGTGCAAACACATTTCAATAATGTAACGTTTATCTGGCACATAGGGATGTACCTGGATGATTCACATACAAAATATTATGACACATGAATCAAGGAGCAAGTGACGAATGTGCACAGTTGCACAATGACGCATTCACTTTCTCTGTCTGCATTGTTGGGTTTGACGAAAAATTGTCACGCGCAAGGATACATTTGTATGGCCACCTTTTAATTCGTGGTCTGTGGTTTTTGTTTCAATAGACTGTCAGAGTCACTATACCAGGGTCAAGAGGCTTCATAAAAGGTCATTGCTTTCTTACTTAGCTATTAATATGTTTAACGATTTGATATTCGAATTTATTCAGTTACGATATTTAGGAATCGTAAACATTCTCTTTTGCTTAGGAAATTATGGAAATATTCTCCCGTTTACCCCTTTTCCTTAAAAGCGCCTAACGTTAGAGCAGCATTACGGAGACACTACCACAACTTGAGAACCTTCTCTTTTTTCTAAAGTACATCGGAGTTACATGTACAAGAAAGTAAAAAAAGTATTTTACTCTTGTCGTCTGCCTTAAAATACAAAACGACATGCTTCGAATCGGTCCGCGATTCATCATCAGGAGAGCCGATCAGTCGCGCCGGCGGCCAACCGAGCACTGAAACTATGCCTTTCTGTGTAAAATAGCGAATCTTTACGGGGAGTTCTGTCGTCTGATTTGTAAGACCTTTTTTAATAATCAAACAACTCAATACAACTCTGTTGTAGCGTAATTAATATAATACTGTAAATTATAATCAGATGTTAAAAAGCGTTGATTTAGTTATGACTCTCCGCTCTAAAACAATACCCACTCTCAAGGCATTAGCGTGCAGTTGTATGAGTTGTATGGCGCGGGACAGGCATTAGCATTGTAGTTGTATGAGTTATATGGCGCGGGACCGTTACCCGATGACCTAACGCGTCGATTTCTCCGCCCGAAAACGAAAGTACCGCACTAGACGCGGGACCGGCGCTGATAAGAGGACCGACCGAATTGGTTCCACATTGGTTCAACCACAAATTAGCATTATTTTTTATTAAGGCAGTAACGTCTGCTAACTTAAACCAAATATTTACAATAAAGCGCCAACACACAATGGCTCTCGCATCAGGTTCGGTGGTCCAATAGTTAGAACGCCCGTGTTGACCCCGGAAAGCCGTTGGAGACGCAGATTCGAACCCTGCCTGAACCGTTAAATTTCTGAACCGTTACGTTTTTTTTTCATTGAAACACAATCACAAATTAGCATATTCCTGAAATGTTATCCACGTTTCCCTGTCAGGGCTTGTAACCGTTAACCTGTACTTGTACTAATTAACCGGTTTGAGATTTCGGTTACTCGTTGTTAACTCCGATTGTTTTGTAGTGATCAATAAATACAGATCTTAAAGTAGAAATGGCTGTATTTATGAAGCTATTCTAAAAAAAGATAATCGGTTATATTATAAGTTCTGCCCAGAGTACAACCAGATGGTATATGTCATTTGGGTTTCTCATTACATTGGGAAGTACTATCTAATATTACTCCTTTTCCGCGACTGTCACACATTTAAATAAAACAATTTAAACCGACTATATCGCGTGTATTAACTTTGACAACGATATCTGTAAAGGTACCGAAACGTCAGGGAGGCTCAAATAATTAATATACGCGATATAATCCGTTTAAATTGTTTTATTTAAAAGTACCATCTAATTTCAAAAAACTAACGCTACTTATAATATGAACGAACTTATACAATTTTATGTCGCTCTCCAGGCGATTTCGCATTTCAATTATTTTAAACACTATCCATTACCTACATGAGTCGATCTCACCATTTTTTTAGGCAAGCTAGGTATTTTATTTATCTATAAACCAATTGTGCAGTATTTTAGTATTACTCATACTCATACTCATTTATTAATAAAATGACAACATTTTACAAGTCAATATACATTATAAAAATTCTATTAAATTTCAAAAAACAAATTATTCTAAAAAAAAAACATTAAGTCAGTAATTATTAAATAAAAATTGGAATAGGTAGTTACACTATTAGTATTATTAATTATTATGTTATTTCATTATTAAATTCGTAAAATTCGTCGATGTTATAAAAAGCATTGGTTGTTAGCCATTTCTTTAATACATTGAAGAACGTTACATTATTTTCAATATCTTTGATATTGACGGGTACTTTATTGTAGATTTTTGGCCCCACTATAGACATTGTTTTACCCGACTTTGCTAGCCGACAACGTGCTGTGGACATCATGTTTACGTGTTTCATAATGTTATTATTATTATTATTCCTGTATGTCGCACCCGCTCACGGGACAATAGTGTCCCGGACCTTTGGGAGGCGTGCACGGAGCCGAAGCCAACGCGTAGAGGCCCTTTCGACAATTTAATGAAATGCAAGGTGTACACCGAGCGGATGCTGTCCCTATCCGTGTCATGGGACGCCCACAGAGACAGCGCCCGCTAGGTGCAAGAACTATTGATGGATATATGGAATCTAAATAAATGGGCTATGGGGATGAAATTGAGGATTGGATAATTGGGCTATGGGTCGAGACTATCGGGCGTCTACCAGAAAAAAAAAAGTCTCATGTGTAATTGTACTGGTAGACGATGACTCGCCTCCCACTAGATGGGCCCCCGTAAAATAGCGACACATAGAGTGGCCTAAGGGCAACACCGGTGCGGAAGGCTAAGGGCGGAGAGGTGTAATACTGGGCTTTAAACCGAAGCCAACTAACCCCTTACGTTTCCACATCCGCCCCCGAGCTGCAACTCTCGCGACTCCACTCTGGCCGGCTGGTTAAGGCAAGACAGAGGCGGAGGCCCCGACCCATCACCCCCTGTCAGGATCCCCCAGGAGCACTCAGGTACGTGGGGTCGCTACCCCCCAACAGCTCGCCATAAGCTGCCCTGCGTGACTGATTGCGCTGGTAATACCATTATACCATTACCATTTATTATTATTATTATTACTATTTTATGTTTGATATCATATTCACATACAATGTACATTGTGACTGAATAAATAAGCTGAAACTGAACTGAACTATTTTGACCGGTGAGCTACACATGTCGTAATTATAGGTACTTGGTACTGAATTAAGGATCCCAGGAATGGTGGCAAATATCATTAAACATCATCAGCATGAGGCCGTAGCGAGCAGCGTTTCATGAGGAATCCAAAAGTCTTAAATCTTACGAGATCGTAAAATAACAGTTTTGGGTTCTGTGATAAAAAAAAGTAATGAAATTAGTTGCATTGCATATAGAACTACAAGACCGCAGTTTTGTTCCTTGAAAAAGTATCCACGGTGATACCCTGGGCTGCTGCAGTCGGTACAAGGGTACAAGAGTGTGGAGTGTCCGGTGGTCACGTTCACGGCCAGCTCGTCGGTCGCCGGACAGGGGACAGGCTTTCTCGCGGGTCAACGACCGCGTGACGTCACCCGGCCCACGCTGTTGTCACTCACGTAATGTTACAACCAGATATTCGCACGATACTACTGATTTTTACATTGGCTGTTAAAATATACATTGGAGAATATATTTGTTATAGTTAGTCTGTCCGACAGTTTAGAGCTAGAAGCCATAAAACTTGTTACAATGGCATTTTTATTTCAAAAGGTGTGAAGTCGTAATACGACGGAGTGAGATTCGACCCAAAAACACTTCTATTAAAGCTTATAATGCACTTTATGTTTCTTTAACAAAAGACATCCTCACTTCTGCATAGGGTTGTCAAAAATGTAACAATGGAATGGAGTAAAACATAAATTATTTAATCATATATTACCTACTTTAATAAAAATTATGTAATTATTCACTGTCTGAGCTCTCTGTCACGTTAATAACGAAGCGTTGCTGATCTTGAGTAATAAATGTGTTCTCGATACCCTCAACATGGCTAAACCATGCGGTCCATATACATTATTAGAAATTTGCATCGTCTCCTCGCGAACTAATTCGACCACGTTCGAATTTAGCTGTGGTTGGGTATTGTTACGTCGTATTCTATGTTTAAGTTCACTCCAAACCAACTCAATTGGATTAAATTGGCAATAATAAGGCGGTAATCTTAAAACCGTGTGACCACTCTCCCTTGCCAATTCATCAATAACCATCTTTTTCTCAGGCTTCAAGCTTTGGACGAGATCTAACAGAGCCTTCTTTTTTATCTTCGGAGGTATTATTTGATCTCGTTCTTGTAAAAATGTTATTAAATCAGCCTTTCTTGGGAACTGTTCGGAATCTTTTTAGCTTGCCTGGAGTGATAGGAGGCGTTGTCTAGCACAATAACACTACACAGTACAATACAGTGGCAAGTTCGGCAGTAATTGCTCTTGAAACCACTTCTCGTAAAGATTCGCTGTCATGTCTTCATGGTAGTCTGCTGAACAGGTTTTAATATTCTTAGCAGATAAAAGAAGAGACCCCGGTACACTTCCGTATTTAGATCCAGCAAGAAGTATTATAACGCGTTGTCCCCTGGAACAAGGAGCGTTAAGGCAGCATTTACCGGACGTATCAACCCAACCTTTCTTCACAATGTCGTGAGTGTCGTACCACGTTTCATCTGTCACAACTATATTTCGGCCTTCGGACCGAAATTCTCGTATTTTTTTTTAATATTCTTTTCTGAGGTCTACAAGTCGAGGTGATTCCATGATTTTCTGACGTTTGTCAAGGGTTTTATAGGAAAATCCAGCAAGCTTTAGGTACTCACAAAGTGTCGTTCTGCCGTAAGGAAAATTTTCATCAGACTCTTGTATTTTTTTCAGAAGGCTATCAATAGTAACAACAATATTTTGTCTATAGCTGTCATAAATTATTCGACTTATAAGATCTTCTGTGAAGTTGTCAATTTTCGGAAACTTTTGCTTCTACATTGGTATTGGTAACTCTTTCACTTGTACCGAGACAGATATTTTTTTTCACAGTTGCATATGGCACCTGAGTAAGTTCAGAGGTTTTTTTTAATGCTGCGGGTCCAATTTCTCTAAAAAGTCCATTGTACACATTTTTAACTATGTGCTTACTTTGACTGTTTAAATGAGTTCGAGCACTTGTACGGCTGGTTTCCTTTTTATCTTCCCACGGACGAAACATTTTTACCGAAACAACTAAATAGCATATACACGTTATCACTAAATCAGTTCCAACGGAATACTAGATGGAAATTTCCCGTTTGTTGCAGCCCTACCCTCCAGATGTTTGTTATTGCATTTGCAATTTTAGTCATGCCACTTGATATTGAACCCTAATGCAGACGTTTACGTTAGCTTTCAATATATGTAAGAAATCACTTATGCTCTTTTTACAATAGATGACTAATTAACTTATCTTTATGGCTTTTAGCTCTTACCCCGCCGGACGAACTTATTATAACAGTAGCCCATGTTAGCTGCTAGTTACCTAAATCGGATGACTGACAAACTGAGGGCTAGTAGTAACCAAAATGAGTTTAGTAAAATTTGCATAATTTTGTTTACTGCTAAGCACAATTTTGCTATTTCTAATGTAGTTAAACTAGTTGAGCTTCTTCTTTCTTTCAGTGTAATGTTGTAATTTGTTTTAGTAATGAATATATTAATCAATGAAATAAGTTTCCAGCCTATATTTTTAGGGTCCCTTACACAAGGTAATTTCGTCTGGGTTTTTTCTGCGTAGGAAATTATGCCACTACGTGTTTAGATGACACCAACAAACGTACAGTCCGTGAGCTCTCAAATTGCGATTCGGGTTTGGGTGAAAACTGAAAGGTTCTTATCTGGATTGCGTATAAGTGAGCGAGACAGGTATAAAAAGCGAATTGCATTCTGTCAGCAGCACTGTAGGTACTTTTGTTCGTAAAGTATGGGGCCTAAATGAGATTAAACAAATTGAATTCTTCAATGGAAAGATTAATCGTTGAGACTCATCTCTGGTATTTATTTCTCCTTGAAAAAATAACAAAAGTTACAATGCAACTTTGATACAAAAACTTATATACTTATGCTGATAAATTGATAATATTGAAAAAAAATTTTGCATCCCCACAATTACTAGTCCTAATCTTCATGATAGACATCAACGCGTGAAACACGGCACCGTACCCCACTTGCTAAGTCTCTACGAGGCCAAATCAAAATGCTAAGAAGGGTTCCCTGTTAACTACAAAAACTAAAATAGTTTTGAAAACAAATAGTCTTCGTTCTATAATGCCATGGACAGAACAGAACAATGGCATAGCCCAAAGACTCTTTACTAAAGTTTTCTTGGCATTGTATGGTGCTCGCAAATCGGATGCAAAAATAGTAAAGTTACATAAGTTCTTCTCTACCTACATAATACTATAGATTCTACACTCTTCAGTTTGAAGAGTGTAGAATCTATAGTATTTTATTGCTTCTGTTACAGGTCACACCCGGTATAAAATGGGGATGATTTCTTAATTATTCCCCTCCATTCACAAAGTAGCGGGCACCTTCAAGATGTCCCCTGAAACATTCGGCGCGACGTGCGCTCATTAATTCACTTTCAGCCGTTTCTCCGGCCGCGGCGATCCGCGCACGCGCCGCGATCCGCGCACGCGCCCGATCCGCGCACGCGCCGCGCTCACGACACAATCCGCTAATTGCGCGGCTGTAGATAATACTTGCATATATTCTGTGTGTTCATTGGGCCTATGATGGCTGTTTTTATCACGCAATGAATATGTGACAAAGCACCCGTACCATTTTGACAAAATGCGAGTGTGAGTGACAGATAAATAAATAAATAAAATAAATAAATATTAGTATAGAATCTTTTTATCGATTCATATTTTTATGTGGAAATACCACATTTTTATTTTTATAAATAATGACACAAAGGTAAATTAAGAAAGAAAAATTGAATGCGATCTACTACAATCCAAGCAGGATTTGAACCTGCGTCCGGAAACGCAGAGGTCGCAGGTTCAAATCCAAATATTTAACAAAACAAAACAAATATTTAGAACAGCGCCCTCTCTCTAGCAGTCTTCACACTTGCTGTAAATCAATGGGGATTGGGGATCGTGCGTGTAAAAAGTATGGCTAATGCGCATAAGCATTTTAAACATATATGACGCAGAGGGCGCTCCAGTAGCGTAACGAATTATGGGATGAAAGATTTGGTGTGATTGACGTAGCGATCTGATAGCTCAGTTGGAAGAGCAATGCGCCGGAAACGCAGATGTTGCAGGTTCAAATCCTGCTTAGATTGTAGTAGATCGCATTCAATTTTTCTTTCTCAATTTACCTTTGTGTCATTATTTATAGAAATAAATATTAGAAAACCTCACACAAATCGATCTAGTCCCAAATGAAGTGCAAGAAGGCTTATGTTATGGGTACTAGGCGATGATATACATACTTATATAGATAAATATATAGGTACTTAAATACATAGGACAACCATGACGCAAGCACAAAAATTAGAGTTCATCACACAAATATTTGCCCTGGCCGGGATTCGAACCCGGGACTGCCGGCTCAGTTAGCAGGTCTCTACAAACTGAGCCAACCTCGTCGTCAAACAACAGATGCATTGTCACTTATTTATCACGTGAGAAACGCAACCCTCATAAGGCCCAGTATACCGTTCAACGCAGCGCTAATAGAAGATAAGTGTCCAACAACCGCTGGCCCGGGCTACATTGAAGCGGTCATTGAACACAATCAATACGTTCCACTTTTGGTTGAACCAGAACCGCGGCGTATCAAATATGAATATTAAAGCGAAAAGGTATAATTTTTTATAAGTTTGAACAAACTGAGAACTCACACGTTTCCAACGGCCTTCCTGGCCAACATGAGTGCTTCTACCAACTAGGCAAACGAAACTATATACAAGCTTGATAATATTATAAAGGCGAAAGTTTGTGATTGTACCTATACTAGATGGGTCCTGTAACAGGAGCAATAAATTAAAACATAGATTCTACCCCTCAAACTGAACAACATTTATTAAACAACTTTTAAAAATAACTCATTTATAATGTAAACCTGTAAAATAAAGTTTATTCAAAGAAGCAATGTATTGAGAAACATTTGATATTTATTATTTAGTAAAATGACAGCTATGTCAATGCTAAGGCGATGTCAATGTTGGACGGCGTACATTGAAAATGCTATTTACTTTGTTTGAAATAGTGAACATATGAAAACAGTATATTTTAAAAAGTTTCTGAACAAATGTTTTTTCGGTTTGACGAGTAAAATCTATGTTTTAATTTTTTGCCCCTGTTACAGGACCCACCGGGTATGTGTATGTTTGTTACTTTTTCACGCTCAAACGGCTTCACCAATCTTTATAAATTTTGGAATGAAGGTATCTGACACCTTGGATTAACACATAGGCTATTTATCCCGAAAAAATACGTTATTCCTGTGGGATAAGCGGGTCAGACCGTGCGGCGCAGCTTGTCACATAAGTTTCAACCCTCTGTTTCATCTTAAGCGCCCGAATAAGTGTCATACTTAGATATACGATTGTTGCATCCATATAAAACATAAGTTTATAGCCGTGTGCACCGGACAAGAAATCGTATCCTCCCGCACCCTTAGCACAACTGTGACACGCGTAATCTTTCTCGCGCGATAAACACACTACCTATCTCTTTCTGTACAGTACCTACTGCGAAAGAGTGACGGTAATGCGGGTGATGCTATGTCGCGCGACATGAGTAGTGAACCATAGTTGTGCTAGACATTCCACCTTTAGGATTATAGTGGCCTAATTAGAAATCGTCAATACTTCAACTTGAAATTACATATTTAGAATGAAAGAAACCTAATTCTTTTTTTTTATTCACAAACTGACCGGCGATTGACTTTAGTATCACATGATGGTAAGTGACTACGGGGTCGAGGATATAGCTCGCTGGTCTTCACTCTTACATTGAAGAGACCCAAAATATGATTTTCTGGAAATTACACACGATGGGAACGAGTTCAATTCCTTAGCGGTTCGCATTAGAAATAATGAAGCAAATCGTTTCGTGCGAATAAGTGGTAAGTATTCAAAAACTCCATGATTTTGAATTAGGTCACTAGAATTCTACAGTACGATATGTATTGTAGTAATTATAGGATACTTTATTAAATTAGACTTCTTCAAGAATCGACTGAACGGAGCAACATGACTGTACCTACAAATGTATCTTAAATCTTTTGTTGTATCCTACTTTCAATAATAAATTGTATAGTTATGTACTAATTACAGGTTAATATAGCATCCCAGTAGGTATACATATCTCGACACAGATATCATATATACCTACTGGGAAGCCTCAACCTTATGTTTGTAACCACTGCTTTTTTGAAATAAATAAAGTATTATTATTAAAAATAAAACAGCGGCAATTTGTCTTTACTTGTGATATGAAATATGTAGCAAGTACATTAAAATAATGGTGTAAACCTCCTTGATCACCTCGTTCGCGTGTCTGCAGCAGATTCGTGCGCGTAATTTGTACCTAAGGCAACCCCTGATCACGCCTCGCGCATTTTACATTATTTATAACAATTTCCATTATTTATAATGTAACGGGATCATAACCCGTCCATCTTTGAATCCCGACAGCAGCGGCGCGTAACTGAATGTGAACACTTGAACTCACCCCAAGTCGCATCGCACACAAGCTGTATCTGTGCGCTTAATACAGGCCTTTTTCAGCTTATTACAGCTGTCTGCTACCTACTTGGGATATAAACATATTTGTTTAAATTTTTCTATGTAAAATGTACTATCCAGTCTCTTATAATCTACTATCTAGGTTGCTTTACAGGAATAACCCCGTCTGTTGTTCTTAACACCGTGTGTTATTTACATGAATAAAAAATAATAAAATAAATTTACACATAACGGTGGGCAACTTTCGTACAAATTGCACCAATCAATATGATAGATTTTTCTTTCGCTTCTGTCACTATACATGAGGTGCAGGCTGAACAACAGCGCTGTGCGGCTGCTCACGGCATACACCGAACCTGAGCTTGTTTCCACTTATTGAGATTCATGCAACAGTTTTGACCGGTCTATAATTATGTATGAGATTTTTTTTTAAATAGGCGCCATGGTTTCTAAGAACAGATTTCTCTATCTCTTATAATTTGGGACTTCTCCTTTGGATTGATCATTACCCTAGGTAGTTATGTCCGATTTGCAACTATCGCTGCCAAAGTGTGGAACCTTGGGCCGCCAAGCTGACTCGCCGTCCAAAACCGGTGCTCGCCCAGTCAGAACTTTCTCCAGCATTTGTCCATTGACTTACGATTCGATGATGACAACGGTGTCATTGATATTGAATCACGACATTGAATCATCGAATTGGATAGTTTCCGAGTCAAACGAAATTAAAATTGTCCTTGACACCAACTTGGTACTTCATACCTTAATACTAAGTAACTCTCATCAAAAATTAAGTAAATTCTGATCTATGTAATGTAAACAAAGAGTCTGAGATTATATTAAGTTATTATTAATTGTATAATACTGATTGAGCAGACTTTCACATTGATTATGTCGTCGACCGGAGCGATATGTCACTGCACATGTCCAACATTAGACATATATTATAATATTACCTATCTCTTTCTTCGCTGTTCTGCGAGAGAGTGAAGGGAGATGCTATGTCGTGCGACAAGTCGCGAAGCCTAGTTGTGCTAGACACGGTTCGTGAAATGCGATCAAAATTCATTGAAGTCGTAGTCATAGGACCATCGATTTTGCTAGCTGTTTACGATCCCTGATGTGATAATAAGGACAGCATCTGATTACCATGCCCGCTGTGGCGTGAGATCCAAGTACTTCAATCGAAAATATTTGTAGCATAATGGACGTCTTTAATCCTTTGACCGAGGACGATGTCCGGTCAATCACGACAATGTGAAACTTTCAGTAACTTTGTCTTATGGCCCAAAGACGATCGGGGATTTATTTTATGACTGGCTGCGCCCTGCGGTGTTACCCGCCCATCACGCGGGAACACTACATTTATTCGGGACATACAATTTTTATGTACACACACACAAACTTTCGCCTTTTTAATATTAGTGACGACGCGGGTGGCGCAGTTTGCAGTGCGCCTGCCAACTGAGCCGGCGGTCCTGGGTTCTAATCCCGGCCGGACCGAACTCGAATATTTGTTCCCGGGTCATGGATGTCTAGTACCCATAGTACAAGCTTTGCTTAGTTTAGGACTAGGTCAATTGTGTAATTATTTATTTTCTTAGTGTTATTAGTTGATTACCCGTTTAAAAGCCTATATATTTATCCTGATACAGTTACGAGTTATCCTGAAAAGCTCGAATCAAACTTTATAACTGTAGCTGATACAGTTACAACTTTTAACGTACTTCGTCTTAATTTCTTCAAACAGTGTCTCTCTATTACTTCCATGCTCACTGGCAAGCACTGAGTTCGCAATGAGTCAGCGCGCAGGCGCGACGGCCGGCGAAGACTCAGATTAATTAATAAGGGCGGCGGAACAAAGCTTTCTTTTCCTAAAATGCGGCGCGAGCGCACGCGTGCCGCATCGCTAACGTGCGCGAGTCACCGGTGAAATTATAGGGGAGATTCATTAGTCGTTCTGGTAACTACTACTGCCCTATGGTAGATATACCCTACCACCTTTAGGATCTTCATGCAGAAGGAATTCTGGCCGAAAGGTGTTGGTGTTGCATTCTGGTGTTTTCAGGTTACTCGACACCAAGAAGTTAAGTGCACGTCGCTGATCGAATGTGTTAATCTTTATTTTATAACTCTTGTATTGTTTGATGTGTATGTTAGTGAAAACATATATTTATGGGCCACAGTTACCTTTAAAATAAACAAAGTTGATTTGATTTAGTGATGACGAAGGCCACTATTTCCTCGGATATATGTATTGTAGATATTTTAATATTGCTTGAAAGTGAAGCCAGTTTTGGTTAGCCACGGGCTAAGTTTCATCTGTCACAACGTTAATGTCACAAACACGTCTCTATGATTGGTTCGTAGACGCGCACACATAAAACCAAAACGGCTTCGTCTTTCGCTAATCTGTTGTACGCTCATTTTAGGCGTACTTATTCTAAAATTATAATCGTATACATTCGTATCCCGATGTCTAAGTCTGATATGGAGCTCGCTTTATCCCAGGGTGTTTAATGTGTGTAAAGTACACACATGAACACAATACGCATTACACATTGTAATGCGTATAACCCGACTGCGGCTACTACAACGAAACCGAAACCGTGAAATGCCGCTTGCTACCAATTCGGCGCCGTGTCAGTGGGTTGATCGTCGGCCTACTTGCGGTTCCTGGTACACTCGACTTCGCCGCGTTAAACCTTCGTCATAGTCGGGTAAAAAGTATCCTATTCTATTATAAATAAAAATAAAATAAAAATAAAAATAAAAAACCTTTTTATTCCATAACGCATAATTAACAAATAGGTAAGATAACTTAATTAGAAAATTATTATTATTTTACGCTAGGACCCCTTCTGGGTAAAGGCCTCCTCCAACTTTTTCCAACGTTCCCTGTCTTGTGCCTCTGTAATCCAGTCATTCGTGACCTTCATAATGTCGTCAGCCCATCGAGCGCGTGGCCGCCCTGCTCTGCGTTTGCCAGTTGGTCCCTTCCATATAGTTACCCTTTTTGTCCACTTGGCGTCGTGAATTCTTGCTATGTGGCCTGCCCATTGCCATTTAAGCTTGAGAGAGTGCTCGAGGGCATCAATAACTTTGGTTTTTTCTCTAATATTGGTATGTTTTATTTTGTCTATCCGTCGTACTTTTAAAACGCTCCGTTCAATGGCTCTCTGACATGATCTAATTTTATTTTTTATGTGGTTGGTGAATTTCCACGTTTGGCAGCCATAACTAAGTGTAGGGAGCAAGCATGAGTCCAGCAGTTTCTTTTTAAGATGTAGCGGCAAGGAGCTTTTCAGCACATTTGCCATAGACCAAAACTTGTTCCAAGTTTTCTTTACCCGTCTATCTACCTCTGCCACGTTGTTATCTGTACTGAAGGATATTTTTTTGCCTAGGTAAATATAATCTTTAACATAGTCCAGTCTGATAGTGTCTATGAAAATGTCTTTTTCTTCAGTGTTTGTCATTAGCTTAGTTTTTTGAAGGTTCATGTTTAGGCCGACTTGTTTACTTTCAAAATGCAAAGTTTTAAGCATGAACTGCATGTCCCGGCAGCTTTCGGATAGTAGCACGATATCGTCTGCAAAAGCCAGGTGCGTCAGACGGCTTCCATTAATATAGATTCCGATGTTTTCCCATTTGAGACCTTTAAATATTAGGTGTAAAACGCTTATAAATAGAGTGGGAGATAATGGGTCGCCTTGCCTGACGCCCCTTTCTATCTTTATATATCTTCCTGGGTTTTCTAGTCTCACTCTACTCTTGCAATTTAAGTAAATGTTTTTTATAATGTCGCCTATTCTATTAACCATCTTTTAATGTCCAGTAAAAAAAAAACCTTTTTCATCAGGGGTTAAAATTACGATCCATGGCAAAATGTTATTTATTTACATCTGTATACTGTGATACACTCTATGTTCTTTAGATACTTGATTGAGTAGTATTTTGTGCTGTCAAGAGAAAAGTAACAATATATTGACTACACTTTTCGGCAGCTGACTGTTCAAAGTATTGGTTGTCATCTCCTCATCTCCCATGGTTAGGTGTGAGCCGTTAACGGCCGGCAGAAGAGCAGTTCCTGGCCTGTAAGTACCATCTTTAACTTAACAAAAATTATTATTTTGTAACAAAAATTATCAATGAAAAATTCAAACTGTAGATTTCAAATATATACCAATAAATCACAATAGCCCTGTTCTAAGTAGTAGGTAGCATTGATAATATGTTAGGAAATATGTTTGATCATAGACCTAAATATCTAAAATAATCAGCACTTTTGAATCATTCATTCATAAATAAATTATGCATGTGACACACATAACATATCGATATATTTGCATGTCTCTGTGACGAAACATGTAGTTCTATAAGTAGATTTAAGACCAACTGTATGTACCATGTTTAAGCAAATAAATTACTGATTCTGATTCTGATTCTGATTCTGAAGGAGCCTTAGGTGTACTTCCAAAATGTACCTAGCTCCTAGGTGTACCTCACACACGCTTGCACAACACTGTTCTAGTGCGTCCACTTGCGTACGCGCAGAATTCAAATGCGGGCGCGATATGGCGCGGCTAACGGTGCGCGCGCGCCGTTACCCGCGTTTTTCCGCCGCACGCGCTTAAGCCGCGAAGACGAGATACATCGCATTCCGCTGTTGCAAAATATGTAAATAAATAATATAAACAAACTAGTGACCCTACCCGACTTCGCACGGGTACAATGCTGATAAATGGTGCATATATTATACAATAAACCTACCTCTTGAATTACTCTATCTATTCAAAAAATCGCATTAAAATCCGTTGCGTAGTTATAAAGATCTAAGCTAGGGCCAGACAGAAGGAAGCAACTTATACTAAGTAGTGATGCGATGATATATGATATCGGACAACCTCAAACAAATCTATCTAGTCCCAAATTAAGCTCAAGAAGGCTTGTGTTATGGATTCGAATTTGAACCCGCGACCGCTGAACCCGCGACCGCAGTAGGCGGAGCTCTAAAATCTGCGCCAAACGCGTCGTCATAAATGTCTTCTGAAATATCATATTTACAGATGCGTTTTTTTATAGATAGAGTGATTCAAGAGAAAGGTTCATATTTATAATACATGCATAATATATCAGCATTGCACCCGTGCGAAGCCGGGACGGGTCGCTAGTGAATTATATAATTAGCAAACCTGTAAGGTAAACGTCTCTGTGGGCCTGTGCTCGACACGCTAATGCCTAATAGTCGATACCATGCTGTCACCTCTATTGGTTATGACATAACATTCAAGATGGCAACTATTGGGACAGTGTCGAGCACAGGGACGTTTACCTTACGTCTAGCATAACTGTTGCCACGCGAGTCTTTGTCGCGCGACAAATACTACCTGTCACTTTGTTTTCAATACCGTGCGAACAAGACAGGTGACGCTGAGTCGCACTACAAGCGAAGACGCGGCAAGATATTATGCTTGCCCAGCAACTTACAAAACATTATGAGTATCGGTTGAGAAATGCGACCTGTAGGAGAGAAAATCCGGAAATCTGGACTACCGGACAAACTGACAATACGAAACAGTTTTTACCGATAGGATGACTTAAAATATTTGCAAATTACATCACAATTTATCTGAACATATCGAAGACTAGGTGATGCCAGCAACGTCCGTAGGGAAAAAGATATACTTAACTAACGTTTTTGAGACATAACTCTACGTTTTAGCATTCTCAGCAAATACTCTGGTGATTGACTTAAATTAATGATAACGAGGTTGTTTAAAGGTATAATGTTTTAATCATCGCTTTTATTACAAGTGTCTAGTTACACAATGTGCGTAGAGTTAGTAATATTCCTATCTTTACCTACTTGATGGCAGACACCGCATAATTATATAAGTATCGATATTTTCTATAGATGCAAATATCGATAAGCGGCTTAGCTGACCCCTCTGACGTAAAACATCAGCGTATCACATACAATGGCCATACCCTGTGCACCATTCTGAATCTCTATTGTTACTGAATAAAACCGGCCAAGTGCGAGTCGGACTCACGCATGACTGGTAGAAAAGTCCAAATATCGGCTTCCTTTACCGTCCTAACGGCATTTTGTGAGCCATTTTGGCAACATGACTTTTCCAATGTAAAAAAGCCTGCTGAATTCGATTCTGGATGTTGCCAAGCCGAATTTTGCCCCCCTCCCCCCATTTCCCCCCTTTTTAACTCAAAATATGTCCCTAATCACGGTTTTTACGGTTTTATACAAAAAGTCTTACAGTTAGAAAAAAAGTGTCAAAGACAAGAATGATCTCTATAAAATTTCCTATAACATGGTGCATAAACTTTTTTAGTAGGCCTTATGGTTTGTGAGCAATATCTTCCCGAACTTCATAGACTGGTAGAAAATTCTAAATATCGGCTTCCTTTACCGTTCTAACGGCATTTTGGGATCCATTTTTGCAACATGACTTTTCCGATGTAAAAAAGCCTGCTGATTTCGGTTCTGAATGTTGCCAAGCCGAATTTTGCCCCCCTCCCCCCTTTTCCCCCCTTTTTAACCTCAAAATATGTCCCTAATCACGATTTTTACGGTTTTACACAAAAAGTATTACAGCTAGAAAAAAAGTGTCAAAGACAAGAATGATCTCTATAAAATTTCCTATAACATGGTGTATATTTTTTTAGTAGGCTTTATGGTTTGTGAGCAATATCTTCACGAACTTCATTATTATTTTAAAAATTGATAAACTTGGTCGAGGCAGTGAAATACACTTATTTTGGGATAATTGGTATCGCACAGGATCCAGCCGCTCTGCAGCGCTTGACGCTGACATCCAGTTGGCGTGCTGCTTATTATCTGTCAATACTCACGAGGCTTTCAGTCATAAGCAGTCGTCAGATTTACACGCAGAACCGTATCCAAGTCGGGCTAAAGGGGACGTAGAAAATAAAAATTGGGCAAGTGCGAGTCCGACTCGCACATGAAGGGTTCCGTACCATAATCTATAACAAGTTTGTTGTATGGGAGCCTCCCTTAAATATTTATTGTATTTTATTTTTAGTATTTGTTGTTATAGCGGCAATAGAAATACATCATCTGTGAAAATTTCAACTGTCTAGCTATCGCCATTCTTGAGATACAGCCTGGTGACAGACGGACGGACAGCGAAGTCTCAGTAATAGGGTCCCGTTTTTACCCTTTGGGTACGGAACCCTAAAAATGCTTTGCTTCTGACCATGAAGTCCTTCTAAATGCTCAGTTCTACGCCAGATTCTCCAGAAATGTGCCTTAGAAATGCAGTTACCCAGGATCTTGCAAAAGAAAAAATAAAGTGTCAATTCTCACTGCTAAGCAACTTGGCTCACTCTAAGTAACGAAGTTTGGTTACGAAAAACTCACCAACAGCAGGTCTACAATACTACAACGCAAAGTTCAAAATGAACAAAGGCCCGACCTTCGAGACCTGTACAAGGCAGGTCGTTCAAAATCTACCATATTTGCGTCTGATGTGGAGGGCAAACGCTCAGGCGCTGGAGTGGTGCCAAACAAAGCATAGCCTGAATCGTTACATACTAGACTTGTACAGCAGGGACAGGAACTTCTCAGCCTTTCTCTCATGGGGTGTATGCCGATCTCATTGAGTAGTTCACAGTGCTTTCGATAACAGAAAACGGAATACTTTTAATCAAAGGAGTGTCTACGTAAATGTTTTAGAAACGCAAATGATCAATTTAATTATTTTATTACCTGCAATAAAGCCGTTCGAATCGCCAGTGCCTGAGTAAAACGCCAGAATATTCTAACGTTCTAAAGCAGTCCCTTAATTTTGTCATGATGATGAATCATAAGCAACAACAAGACTAATAACCAGTCTTCTGAGTGGGCTATGCACAGTGTGGAGCACATGTCGAGTGTCGGTTTCCTCATGAATAGCACGTAATTTTGAGGTATCGACCTCATTTGGTGACGCTTGAACCTTAGTCTCGTCTGCAAATCCTCGCACTACGACCACTCGCGCGTTCGCGGGATAAAAACTGCGAGCCCAACGTTGTATGAAGGTATTGAGTAATCTTTAAGGAGCTGCTTGGCAGTGAGAAGTGACACTTTATTGTTTTCTGCTGCAAGATCCTGGGTAACTGCATTTCTAAGGCCCGTTTCTGGAGAATGTATGACTGAGCATTTTGAATGACTTCATGGTCAGAAGTAAAGCATTTTTATTTTCTACGTCGCTTTTAGCCCGACTTGGATACAGTTATGCGTGTAAATCTGACGGCTGCTTATGACTGAAAGCCTCGTGAGTCTTGACAGATAATAAGCAGCACGCCAACTGGATGTCAGCGTCAAGCGCTGCAGAGCGGCTGGATCCTGTGCGATACCAATTATCCCAAAATAAGTGTATTTCACTGCCACGACCAAGTTTATCAATTTTTTAAATAATAATGAAGTTCGTGAAGATATTGCTCACAAACCATAAGGCCTACTAAAAAAATTTATACACATTATGTTATAGGAAATTTTATAGAAATCATTCTTGTCTTTGACACTTTTTTTCTAGGTGTAATACTTTTTGTATAAAACCGTAAAAATCGTGATTAGGGACATATTTTGAGGTCAAAAAGGGGGGAAAAGGGGGGAGGGGGGCAAAATTCGGCTTGGCAACATTCAGAACCGAATTCAGCAGGATTTTTTACATCGGAAAAGTCATATTGCCAAAATGGATCCCAAAATGCCGTTAGAACGGTAAAGGAAGCCGATATTTAGAATTTTCTACCAGTCTATGAAGTTCGGGAAGATATTGCTCACAAACCATAAGGCCTACTAAAAAAGTTTATGCACCATGTTATAGGAAATTTTATAGAGATCATTCTTGTCTTTGACATTTTTTTTCTAGCTGTAATACTTTTTGTATAAAACCGAAAAAACCGTGATTAGGGACATATTTTGAGGTAAAAAGGGGGGAAATGGGGGGAAGGGGGCAAAATTCGGCTTGGCAACATCCAGAATCGAATTCAGCAGGCTTTTTTACTTCGAAAAAGTCATGTTGCCAAAATGGCTCACAAAATGCCGTTAGACTTGAAAATTTTGATTTGAACTACCAGTCTAATATTTTTTACTGTTTTTTTGTTTACTGTATTTGTTCTTATAGCGGCATCAGATATAAAAGTACATCATCTTTGAAAATTTCAACTGTCTAGCTGTATATACAGCCTGGTGTCGAAGAAAAGTACCGAAGCGAAATCACCCTCAGCCTATCATGTCCTAATTTTTGTTTGATGCCGCTGGTGTTTTCCCTTTCGCCGAGTTATTGTTCGTCGAATGTTTCATATCATGGGATTGTCACTTCGCCATTTTTTTTCCTCCGAAGTCATATAATTTTCCTAATTCTTGAAAATATCATCCTATAATGATTAGGTTAGGTTCGGTTTGTTTTATAACAATCTCAAAATACCTATAGTTTTCGGTTACAGAGAAAAAATACTTTCAGCGAAAAGCCATCAGAGACTCGCCGCTGCGTAACTAGGCATGCTTGTATTGCTCGTATATATGTTATACCAAAGAACACATATCCTACGCAATAGTAAACAGATTAATAAGGTGCTCCGGTTGGAGTATACCGCAGGGCTTCCAAAGTAAACTATCTTTCCAACTCGAATCTCTTCTCTCGCTACTTCAGGAAAGATCAAGTTATGATGATATACTGTGAACAGTCTATCGTTTTAGTCGTAATTATCACGGGTGGAGCACGGGTGGACGTTTTCGCGGCGGTAGGTTCACCGTCCGTTAGGTATGTGGTACTGTTTACATTAGTCTAGAATCGGAGAAACCGTTCGTTGCTAGGCAACCGCCGAATCATTGCTGCCTTGTATTTAGCGTTACACTTACATACATTGTGTGTATTGTAGAACAAAACAAGTGAACGAACTGGTGTTTTTTGATGAGTCGTGAGAAAAAGCATTCCTAAGTCACCACCATCAAAGTGTGGGTGTGTTGTGTCCACGAACATACATGCATGTAAATATACCTTGGTCGCCCCCGCAAAATATGACGATGTGTGAACCACATGAGAAAAGGGACGGCCTAAACACCAGCGCTGCGCAGACGCCTGGCTGTCGCAGCACATGCTAAGCCCGCTCCTTTTGTCACACGGAATAATTTGGGTGGACAATGTACTGATAATCTGTTCTTGCTTATTCCTAATGTACCTATTTATTTTTTTGGTGTGGCAATAAATATTTATTTATTTCATTCTTTCTTTCGAATATTTCTGTAATAGTTAACTCTATTAGGTATTATCAAACCGCGCTGAGAATAGGATTGAAGCAACTGAAATTTCATATTCACTTTGAAATAAGTTAAGTATAGTGGTATAGTTATAACTGATATATCCAAGTCATTGCGATCGCGTACTATATTAATTAATGGCAGATTCCCTAAAAACTTGTATCCAACTTGAGAACGTCCCCCTTGTTCTGAATTACCACACCACTAAAAGACTACTGTTATTTACCTACTCTTACGCGAGGTAAATAAGTCGACTGAGCCTCCCGATAAGAACTTTATAACACCAGAGTAGCTAACTGTCTTACTCGTTTCTCGAAAATCATATTTATTAAACTTTAATGTCCAATACAAATAGTACTTACACACAAGGCGGACTTAATGCCATAAGGTTTTCTCTACCAGCCAACCATGGGGACAAATAGAAACTAGCATTTGGTGCAATATAATTTAAATCTTTTTGTCACACTCAAATGTTTGTTTATCAGTCTTGTTCATTGGCACATGGTCTTGCATCAGATTGTGTGGAAGATGAGAAGCCAAATGCAGCAGAACCTGTACAGATACACTGAACTCTATATGCAGCAGAACCTGTACAGATACACTGAACTCTATATGCAGCAGAACCTGTACAGATACACTGAACTCTATATGCAGCAGAACCTGTACAGATACACTGAACTCTATATGCAGCAGAACCTGTACAGATACACTGAACTCTATATGCAGCAGAACCTGTACAGATACACTGAACTCTATATGCAGCAGAACCTGTACAGATACACTGAACTCTATATGCAGCAGAACCTGTACAGATACACTGAACTCTATATGCAGCAGAACCTGTACAGATACACTGAACTCTATATGCAGCAGAACCTGTACAGATACACTGAACTCTATATGCAGCAGAACCTGTACAGATACACTGAACTCTATATGCAGCAGAACCTGTACAGATACACTGAACTCTATATGCAGCAGAACCTGTACAGATACACTGAACTCTATATGCAGCAGAACCTGTACAGATACACTGAACTCTATATGCAGCAGAACCTGTACAGATACACTGAACTCTATATGCAGCAGAACCTGTACAGATACACTGAACTCTATATGCAGCAGAACCTGTACAGATACACTGAACTCTATATGCAGCAGAACCTGTACAGATACACTGAACTCTATATGCAGCAGAACCTGTACAGATACACTGAACTCTATATGCAGCAGAACCTGTACAGATACACTGAACTCTATATGCAGCAGAACCTGTACAGATACACTGAACTCTATATGCAGCAGAACCTGTACAGATACACTGAACTCTATATGCAGCAGAACCTGTACAGATACACTGAACTCTATATGCAGCAGAACCTGTACAGATACACTGAACTCTATATGCAGCAGAACCTGTACAGATACACTGAACTCTATATGCAGCAGAACCTGTACAGATACACTGAACTCTATATGCAGCAGAACCTGTACAGATACACTGAACTCTATATGCAGCAGAACCTGTACAGATACACTGAACTCTATATGCAGCAGAACCTGTACAGATACACTGAACTCTATATGCAGCAGAACCTGTACAGATACACTGAACTCTATATGCAGCAGAACCTGTACAGATACACTGAACTCTATATGCAGCAGAACCTGTACAGATACACTGAACTCTATATGCAGCAGAACCTGTACAGATACACTGAACTCTATATGCAGCAGAACCTGTACAGATACACTGAACTCTATATGCAGCAGAACCTGTACAGATACACTGAACTCTATATCGACGACGGCAAAAACGGCGTACGGCGTAAACGCTGTAAACGCCAAGGGAATTCATTCTCTAGTTTAAATAGGTTTTCAATTTATTTAATTTGTCTGAATTAGGTAACTATAAAAGGAATATAATCAGGAAACTAAAACCGTCACAAGTTCACAACATCCAATATGGTGTAACCCGGAAAAGTGTAAACAAAATAACATATGGACACAATAATAAACTGGACTATTTTTAGATGCTGTATTTGTTACAGACTTTCAATTGTTATATTTTGCTTTGACACAGTGTGACCGTGTAAAGTAGATATATATGTGTTAGTGATTACACGCATTGCATTGTTTTTATCTTTACGATTTAAAGCTTCATACATAATTTAAGCTCAGTAAATGTACCTATAACGGTCAATATATATATATATTCTCCAGGTCGTGTATAGATAATTCCGCTTTTTAATCTGATATGCCTGGGACTATTGAGCTTCGCTCGGTGGATGGATGATTTTGTTTATTTACCTATAAACGAAAAATGTTTCCCCATATAAAATCTCATCCAAATCGTTAGATCCGTTTCCGTTTCCATGATATCATCATTACATATACAAGAATGGCTCGTAAAGTATGTTCCGAGTAGGATTTTCTCACGTAGGTAAGTAACTTCTGTCTGTACCGACTCTCTCGCTGTAAACGGCTTACAGTAGGCCATATATCCACGGGTCATATAACTGACCACAGCGTAAGTAAAATTTCACATCAGTGACCCAAAAACGCGACCCATCTCAAGAGAAAGTACTCACCGGAAAGAAAGGAGCTCGCGAATGAGTCCTCTTGTCCCCGCGTTGGGGAGAGGCTGCCGCCCACTACGAGCAGCAGAACTAGCGCTGTCATCGCTGTCATGGTGGCACTGGCTGTCAAATGTCAACTGTCACTGTCACAGGCGCATGGCGCGACCGCTCGCTGAGTCGCGTGCGTGTTAACTGGAGAAAGAAAGGCGTTTGGTCGGCGGCGGCGCTAAGAGTGGACAGGGAAGAAAGTTGAGCTTGGTAGGTGTATCGGTTGAGCCTCGTAGAGGCGGGAACTTGCAGTATGTACATTAGGAGTTTGACTAAGGCGCTATGGCCAAGTTGCACATACCCAGGTTTAGATAATTTGGATTTCAACTGTAGTATTCTTTTGATTACATTCCAAAAACAACTAGAGATTCGAGACTGTTTGTAGTACTTTTCTGATATATTGTGTGTTCGTCTGGATATATCAAAGCACCACTGCTGCTTATTATATTACGTTTTATTTAAAGATGAGACTGTACCTACCTCTAAGAATTTACCTGCTATTGAAATGCACCTGCCTGAAAATTACTTCGTATATACTATACAGTATACAATACCGTGCGAGATACGGGTCATTTATATCACATCTCACAAACGCCCAAAACAAATACAATCCGTAAGTAAAGTAGGCAATGTAACTTAAGATAACTTGGTTCCATTTGTAACATTTTATTTTTCATTAAAATACAACAGCCAGTTACGATGATAAAGAAAGCTCTTCCACCTTTCACGACATGACATGTCAGATGAGCGAAAGGTCCAAAGAGTCATTGCCGCCCCATAGGCACAATATGAGCAGAGATGTTGATCTGTCGCGTCTGTCCCTTAATTCTTCGCTCAAATCATCGCTTAACGGCAAACCGCTCCAAGAGTTGAATCGCCAGTTATCATACTAATATTTAGTAGACGAGAAAATAATGTACAGCTCGCCGCGGCTTAGCACGGCATCGGGACCAAACGGACTTAAGTCTCTAACCGATAGGAACCAATACCAATCTTAACACCTTGAAGTAGAATATAAAATGTGAAAAATTACTTTTAACTCTTTGTAGTTTTATGTCAGAGGAGGGACAGTTAATCATAAATTCGCTTTTATACTATTAAGTGAATAGTAAGTAATAAAGTGGACTCAAAATGTTTGCATGCTTAAAAGGTTTCTTTAATACGTAACTGTTTATTTTAGGAGAAATTATTTCAACTATTATACCTACATATATGTATAATGTATATATCTAACGTATTAGTTATCGAAACTGTTATATGTTTTTGTTAAAATAGGTATTTTGACATTGTCGTGCGGATTTACACTAACCTAGTATTGATTTAAATAATTATCGTAAAAATCAAGGTACCTATACTGATTTTTACATATCGTTTAACTCAATTATTATTACAGGATTCTCTGTTTCGCTTTTAACGAATTTTGAATATTGTCATAAGGAACAAGATATCAAATTTAATAAATTGCGTTAATAATCATGATCATGAGACTACGATGATGTTGGATTTCGGGTTCACACGGTAAAAATGCTCTGAAATCCTCCCCCTTCCTCCTACTTTGCGCGAAGCGTCCGTCCTTATTCTTGTAAATAAGCTATTTATTATAAATAACCTGTCTAATTACATTTCAATAATACCTATTTTGACTATCTTGAGAATGTAGCATCTATCCATCGAATGAAAGCCTCTAATGTTGGGCCATCGATATTGCAACCATAGGAAGTCGCGTGCATTAGGAACGGTGGGCTAGTGGGTGGGACCACCAAGTGGGTGCCTCAAACTATAGACAAATCTTGATATTGAATTACACCCAAGTAAAATGAATGCGTTGAGTAAATATTTTTTTGTTATAATTTAAGACTTTATATTAACTATTAAGTAGCAAACATTGTAGTAGTATTAAATTAAATTGTTACATACATTTTTTTTAGTAGGTATAGGTATTGCATGTTCTTGTATCTAAAAATTTTCGGTGCATGAATGATTTTGCACCGAATACTACGGGGTATGAATATGATCATTGCTTCACATGCTCGGATAGCAAAAATCCAGGTGCACCAGCCATATCACGGTATATTTACTTAAATAAGACAGAATAAGACCCTTGGTACGCGTCAAAAAGACGCGTAGGTGTAGTGAAATTTAGAATCTTCTCGATTTTAAAGTAGGTCAAAATTAGTACCATTAAAAGTTACAGTGGAGGTCAGCAGTTACTGTTGACTGTCTGACTGTCCGTCTGTTGGCGGCCGCGGCGTGGGACCCGCGCCACATATGCTAATGTACTAGACCTATGCTAACATATACAAGGTGTTTCCAAAATACACAGAAACCATCGTCTCAAATTCTGTGAGCATCGATAGTAACGATGTGCTACACCCAAATAGGTAGGACGCCTGTGTTGGCTCGGAAAGCCGTTGAAAATGCAGGTTCGAGCCCTTTCTGAACCGTGATTTTTTCAAAAGTTTCGGTTTTATGTAAACATTTGATTCCATTCATATTCAATAGATAAAATTATTTTACAGATCAATAACCTTTAATATACTAATAAATACAGTAAACACATGTAAATAAATACCTATACCTATTACAAGATTAGGTACCGTCTATCTACAAATAACTCCTTATGGTCTAGGACCCCTATAAAATTTAATATTGCACAGTAGAGTTTGAATGCACTTAATAGGCAATAGTTACGATAATTTCTCTTGCGTTATATTATGGTAAGTCTTTATTGAAGGTAAGTATCAATTATATATACTCGTAAAGCTATATAAATCAATATTTTCATTACAAGTTGCCATCAAACACGGGCAGCCTAGGCGGGGTCGGCAGGACACCGACTCGTTTCTAGACATTCCTTTTAAGCGCACATTTTCTAGACATTTCCAGCGGCTAGTTCTTCGCGAACATCCTGTGCCGACGGTGAGAACTGGCGCTAAGTGTAGCTTTTACTTTTGCTGGCGGTTACATTGTTGTTAATCTATGATGATCTACGAAATTAACGTGTTAAGTATTTCGCTAATAGGTAGACTAGACGGCCCGAAAATCTATGGTTATCCGAAACATCTACTTGAGCCGTTTTTCCGCTGTTCGTGAAAGAAAGGATTATGCGCTTTTGCTAGTTAGTAGTTATAATTATAACATAGGTAGTTACCTACTTATAATCTAGAAAGTCAAAAGTACATATTTATTCATTGCTTTATTTTCTTTTATACCTACAATGAAACAAAATGTAAGTAATACTATAGGTATCTTTCGCACGCGTGTAAATTGTTAATAATTAATATGAAGCCAGTGCCTTCGTTTTATTAGTAGGTTAGTACATATTGATGTACCTAGCGATATTAAATACTTAATTGTGGAAAATGAGCTCCATATTCACACTTTCTTATTATATTATTAATTAGCGACCCGTTCCGGCTTCGGTTCCATAAATTATGCATGCATATAAACCTTCCTCTTGAATTACTCTATCTACCTATTAAAAAAAACGCATCAAAATCCGTTCTGTAGTTTTAAAGATCTAAGCACACATAGGGACAGACAGACAGATAGACAGCAGGAATCGACTTTGTTTTATATATTGTGTAGACGCTCCGTTAAATGGTAAAGAATTTACGGTGTCGGTGTATTAGACAATAGAGAGACATAGTCTTTATCTAACCTAACCTCCAACAAAAAAAAGAGGGGCGTTATTAATTCTTTACTATCAATAATAACCGTTACGATTTATTGTCTTGTCTGTTGAGAGGCAAGCCGATAGGAACCGAGCGAAGGACCCTTACAATAGATAGTTACGATTAACGCTGTATCTAAATAAGTAGTTTTGTCGTAACCGAAAGCACCCATGTGTTAGCTAACGATAATGAAGCACTACTAACACTACAGCATGCCCATTGACAAGGTACGCAAACCAGTTCTACCGTTGACCGCCATTCATCGCTCCACTGTTTTCGCGGGGCAGTACCACATCGTCGTTGCTTAGCGATGATTTTTAGGATTCCGTACCCTAAGGGGAAAAAGGAACCCTATTACTAAGACTCCGCTGTCCATCTTTCTGTCCGTCTGTCGACAGGCTGTATCTCTAGAACCGTGATAGTTGGACAGTTGAAGTTTTCACAGATGATAGATTTCTATTGCCGTTATGACAATGCTAAAACTGGCCAAGAGCATGTCGGGCCACGCTCAGTGTAGGGTTCCATAGTTGCTCATCCTTCACAATAGACTTAAGTTACAGGAAAGATTTCAAGCTCTATAAAAAGGTCGTAAACGCCATCAGTCAACATACGTCCTTTTAAGAAAATTATGAAATTTTGCGATAACTCAAAAACGGCTCGACCGATTTTGTTCAATATAGTTGTCATTGAAAGTACTTATAAAGCCTCATTTTCATGAATTTTTCCATAATTTTTTGACCCGTGTTTAAAAAGTTAGAGGGGGGGGGGGGACGCTATTTTTTTTATTTTCGGAGCGAATATTTTCAAAACTGCTGACTTTATAAAAAAATAATGTTTGAAAACCCCTATTATTTTTAAAAGACCTATACAACGACACCCCACACACTAGTGCTGGAACGAAAAAAAAATCACCCCACTTTAGGGGTTCGAAAGGTACCCGAAAAAAAAAATTTTTTTGAGTTTTATTTTACCGTTTTGTCGGCGTGATACATACACATACTCATACCAAATTTCAGCTTTCTAGTACTAATGATCACGGAGCTAAGCCACGGACGGACAGACGGACATGGCGAAACTATAAGGGTTCCTAGTTGACTACGGAACCCAAAAAAACAGAATAAAATAAATATTTAAAGGGGCCCCTATACAACAAACGTGATCGGTTGCGTTAACTTTGCACCTCATTTGTATCCGGCGCCATTACATACCAGGTGCAATTTTAACTTAACCTGGCCATTTAAGAAGGGATAAGTAGGTACTTGTACGGAGCCCTCGTCGCGCGAGTCAGACTCGCACTTGGCCGGTTTTTGTTTTGTGGTTAGTCTGTAATCAAAATATATAAAGAACTTTATTCTGTGAGTAAGCCACAGGGACCTTTATTATGTCTGAGTCTACTGGCATGTCACAAGATGAGACCACTGATAAGAAACGCTGAAAGAAACTCAAGTCAGACATTTTTTCGTAAAGATTTTGACCATATGATCCCTAGTCTAGAAACCTGGTTAGCGCTTGAAAGTGAAGCCAGTTTTGGTTAGCCACGGGTGGTCACGGGATACGTTTCCTCCGTCTCATCACAACGTCACTATCACAAGCACAACGTCTCTATGATTTGTTCACACGCACACATAAAACCAAAAGCGGCTCCATCTTTCGCAAATTGTATGAAGACTCGTTCTAGTCGTATTTATTCTGAGGCAAAGGCTAGACGTACAATAAATATTGTGGTATACAGATATTTATCTAATATTGTGATAGTCTGCTATATACCTACTTATACACATGGATGACAAAATTTGTCACGAATATCTAGATTTCTGGATTCCCAGAATGTGATCCATCAGTTTTACCATATTGATGAATCAAAGTATTTATCGTACCTACGTCTAGCCTTCGCCTAAGGCCCCTAAGGGTAAAATAAAAATTACAAATTCGCCCACGCAATCTAAAAGGGACAGTCATACACAAATCGACCTAGTCCCAAACTAAGCAAAGCTTGTACTATGGGTACTAGACGACGATATACATAATATATAAATACATATATAGATAACATTCATGACCCAGGAACAAATATACGAGTTCATCGATCTAATTAGTAATTACCGAAAACACAGCTCGTCTACTCGAATGAGGACATGGCATAACCCGGTTTGTACGGGCTGCGTCGGCCTGTCATTGCCCTCTTGGGCGGCAAGAAGACTATTATTAACGTCCTTGGGTATCCTGCCCTGCGCCCGCGCCTGCTGACATAACGGTCCATGACGCGTGGATGGACCGATGAGATGCGGCAGAGTGGTAATTAGGTAAAATGTGACCTCGCTTTACAAGCAGCTAAGGTTTCTAATATTCACTCTCATTTAAATACTACTTAGCGGTGCTGTGAGCTGTGTGAAATGTTTTTTTTATTTATTTTTTTATTAAGTTAAAATAACTTGATGACTTGGACTCATTTTCGAAGGACTGGCCAGATACAGCTGAAAACCGCGACCGATGAAAAAAGAAGGGCCTTTGCCCAGCAGTGGGACATAATAGGCTCATAATAAATAATAAAAAAATAAATTCAAATAACTGAATCGGCAAGAAAACCTATTCGCTGAAGCTGAAACCGAAAGACTTCGCTGGCTCGGTCAAAAACTAAAAATACACCAAGTGCGAGTGGGACTTTCGCACGAAAGGTTCCGTACCATTATCAGATCTGTAAGTTTGTTGTATAGGAGCCCCCCTTAAATATCTATTTTATTTTATTTTTAGTACTTATTTGTTGATATAGCGGCAATAGAAATACATCATCTGTGAAAATTTCAATATCACCGTTCACCGTTCTTGAGATACAGCCTGGTGACAGACGGACGGACGGACGGACAGCGAAATCTCAGTAATAGGGTCCCGTTTTTACCCTTTGGGTACGGAACCCTAAAAACGCGTGTCATGATGTTATCCACGCCGTGACTGGAACTTAAATGTAAAGGACATCAACGAGTTCACGAACTTGGAATACTTTGTACTTATTTTATGCAATTGTTGGTATACCTTCCCTTGCCAGAATTTCATATGTCCGAATTTCGTCTGCCATAATATTCAATACCTAGTCTGAAACTTGTTTCTTATAATTATGTTTCCCATCATCATTATTTACCATAGTAATCTTATGCCAGAATCTTTGTTTCCCATAATATTAATTCCAATAACCACATTTTCCATAAAGATTGTAATCCATAATTATCACATGATATAATGTTATATGCCATCCAAATGGAACATAGGTCGAAAACCGAAATCTGTAGGTTAGGTTAGGTTTGTTTTATGACCCCGTATAGCGGAGCGTCAGAAGGTTTCTTCAAAATACAAATCCTTACCTAATTATAACAGTTTTAGAAGAACGACGATAAAAGGACGTACGACATTTTTAGGTTTGTATTGTGACCATATATTATAGTCATAGTACATAGTTTCTATGTACATACGTGGTCACAATATATGTATAGTCAAAATGCTTATACCAGAACATAGGTCGAAAACCGAAATCTGTAGGTTAGGTTAGGTTTGTTTTATGACTCCGTCAAAATACAAACCCAATCTAACCATAATGAAGGTTCTTAAATTCGAGTACCGCGTTTATAATTCAGTTAATAAAGGATTTTGACCTTACAAACGGTCCGGTAGTTTTGAATTTTTGATATGTTGTCTAGGATGGTTAGTCAGTGTTTAAAATGCAAAATGCACAATTCCCCCCCTCCGCGCCCGCCGCCATATTGAAAAAACCGGTACGTTCTTCATATTTTTGCTCATATCTTCCTTTAGGAGCATTTCAGCTAGAAGAAAGCTTTGACAATGTTATAGAGAGATAAATTTACTACATTCTCCATTTTAAATTTTGTTTCTAGAACAGATAGTTACGGAGATATGCACATTTAAAAAAACGTAAAAAGTCGCAATTTCCAACTCAAAAACAAACTTCTGGATTATATCTTCGTTTAGGAGCATTTTAGCTAGAACAGTGCGTGGGCAATGTTGTAGAGAATTCAATTTACTATAATTTACATTTCAAATTTTGTTTCTAGGACAGATAATTACGGAGATATACGGACCGTTCGTTTGTAAGGTCACCCATAGTACTTTAGTCTCTATTCACCGAATTATTAGGTCACGAGGCTTGCCGAGTGGCCCAAGTAAGGTACGAGATTTTAAGACCTAATTGTGTAATTATTGCATACAATACCTTTTATACGAGCAAAACACAGAAAAACATTTTTTACTTTAATCATCATTCCCCACCATGAATTTTTATTTTTGATGTAACGTTTTTCGTTTAACTAAAACTGACCTATTAATAAAAAAAAACATGATCGCGATGGCATGGCGGGTGCCTCGCGATTGGTTTTTTTTTTTTACAAGTACTTAATTTCAACCAATCAGTGAGCAGTAGCGAGTTTTTTAAATCAGATATGCTGATTTTATTTGATTTCCCTTTGAAATTATTAGAGTTGAGTAGAGAGATGTCTTATGAATATTAAAGTTCTGTTGCGGGTAGGTACCATAGAGTATAGAACTTTTTTACAGGATTAAAAAGTGCGTTATTTTGATTTTGTCTGTGAAATTATAATTAACAGATTAAAGTACGCGAGTATAAAATAATAATTTGAAAAGTTGTTGGCACATTCTAAATGATAATAACGCGATAATTAGGTATAATGTAACGTGTCGCTGGGTCAGTGGTACTAACTTATTTTTCTCAAACATGCATAGAAATGTCGTCATAACGTGCGTTATAACAGGCTTCGAAGTATCACGTTTCGGGCGGAACAACTCGAGAGAACTGTAAGGGAATTTCATACAAAATTTAAGGCCTAGGCCGGGAAGTATATTTTTTTAAACATGGCACTGTGTTTATAAACAGGCTAAACTCGTGTCTCACTTGCCCATAACGCTCTATTTGCATGAGGCACCTTGTATAGAAGAGATCTCGCATAGGATCGGATATCGAACAGTCGTCGTCTTCAAAGTCGAATTTAGGCCTTGCACTAGCATACCTTACCGCAACTTCGCTAGTCGCGCGCCCTGTCGTCCTCGCACGATGTTTACAGACAAATGACAGGTAACGTTTGTCGCGCGACAGAGGCTCGTGACACAGTTGTGCTAAAGGTCACTGCTGAGCCCTTACCATGAGTCTATACAGTGACCATACTCGCTAGCGTCAGCGTAAACGATTTGTATGGAGAATTCTGACTTGTAGTTGTACAAAGTAACCGCTAGACGCGCTGCACTATTCTCTATACAAATAGTTTACGCAGTCGCTAGCGAGTACGGTCACGTTAACTCATGGTAAGGGTGCAGTCAGAATATGTTGTTTACAGACATTGAGGTATTATTTATTATAGAGCCACAGACCCGAACAAAAGTGTCAAATAAAATGGCACCGTTGTCATGTTCGAGTAGATGCCACTAACGCTTATTTATAATTTGCAGCAACATATTGACTTTGTACAAAAGAACTCTTTGTTTAAACGTTTAAGCTCCGTTGAAGTGTCAAATTGACTTAATTACTTATTACCACAAATATTTTACGTGTAAATTTACTTTTTTAGCGTATTCTGACTGAAGTCTCTTGACAAACTTGGAACATGGCACGAATGGATCAGATTTTAATATGTTTACATACTAAAAATATTTTCACTATTATTTTATTTAGGTATTAAAATATATGTATTTTTTGTTTGAACTAAATAAACTCGTAAATTGTTAATAACTAATTAAGTTAAGTTTTTATTGTAAATTGTTAATAACAAATTTAGTTACGTTTTTATTTAACAACTGCATAAAAGTTTCCGATAGAAGGGATCAGTAATAATGACATTATTTCTCCTTGTTCCAGTATGTGAAATGAGAGTAAGACAAGTGCAAAATATTGACATTATTAACCCTTTAAAGTTTGATCTTATTTGTCGGTGGCGTGGTATGCACGGCAGCACACGTCGCCGTCGCCTTTATGTGTTCTTGGCGGTCAAAGGTTTAAACTGACTGAGCGTCTATACACTGTGTCACAAAATAAAACAATAACAACAGAGTTATTTTTTTGTAATTTATAAATGTCACCATTTTACGCTTCTGTTGATTAACATAAAAAAAAACATGATTATTCCGAACACACGAGAGACGAATTATTTGGCTTCAATTATTCTTCGCGTTTGTCTC